>JALMGA010000012.1:10346057-11596057 GCA_023333525.1 Aspidoscelis tigris stejnegeri
GTGGGCAGTTGGTGGGCCACTGTGTGTGACAGGATGCTGGGCTAGATGGGCTGTGGCCTGATCCAGCAGGGCTCCTCTTGGGTTCCTGTGTTCTTAACAGCCAGCGAAACTGATCTTGCTGCTTGGTGTTTTTGAACGCTCTTCTTCGCCTGCTCTTTAGGCTGTGAATCTCGCTGGTGCTGGGCTGTTTGGGGAGATCAGCATGGTGACCACCCCTCCCTCCGTGCCGGCCGCCGTGACAGTATTGCACTTACTGGAAGAAGACCAGATGGAAGCTCCTCTTCCTCTCTCAACGTGCCTTGCTCTTCACTGGGAAGAGCCCTGTTGCCATGGGGCAGAGGTCGTCGGCTACCACATAGAATACGGGGAGAAGCAGCTCTTGACCGTCAACAGAGTCACAAGCCATGTCCTGGACAACCTGCAGCCTGACACTTTATACAGGTGACTGGGCAGGCGCCTTTCTCGGCCGCGTTGTGACGGTGATGCTGCCTTGCCAAAACACAAGGTTTTTAAAAAAGACAAAGCTTGTATTGGAGATAGAGGAAGCACAACAGCAACACTATTTTATTTATTTATTTATTTATTTATTTATTTTATTTCTATTTCTATCCCGCCCCATACCCGAAGGTCTCTGGGCGGGTAACAACAAATCAATAGCAGTTAAAACCATATTAAAAACAAGACACAGGTAAACATATTAAAACTGAATAATTAAAACAAGGTATTAAAAACAGGGCACAGATTGAGCTATGGTATATAATTAAAAGTTCTGATATAAGCCCTACATCTAGGGATCTATTACTAAAACTGTGACCAAGGGAGGAATGAGTCAACCTTGGCCAAAGGCTAAGGCAAAAAGATATGCCTTTACAGCCCTCCTAAATGACAACAGGGAAGGGGCATGGCGCACCCAGGAGGGAAGACTATTCCACAACCTAGGGATGTATTAGCTGGGCACCTCTTATATGCTCAGGTCATTTTTTTCAGCTTCTCTTGATTTTGGATTGTTGGAAAGGATTGGAAGAATCCCGTGTGATGATCTTCTTTGCTCTGAGCATTTATGTCAGCTCCATGTTTGCGGGTTTGTCCTCCGACCTTACAGAGGGAGGCAGAGTAGTTTTAATATCCATTCTGCCTAGCCCCAGGTTTAGCTCACCGGCATCCATTGTAACACACGTTTCACAGCATGGTCTTCGTCTTACGTGGATGGAAAAAGGTGCAGTTGCTTGCTTTGTGCAATGTGGGAACTTTCAGTATTATGATCTGGCTTCTGAAATGCCATCAACCTGTGCTGGTAGACCGGGCCTCCCTTCCACAGCACAGATGACACAGTGGGGCACTGGGTTGCTCATTCACAGTACCATCAATGTGACAATAGTCTTGATTTTTCCTGCGCTGTGCCATTAGCTTACATGGTTCCTCTAAATCTCAGTTTCTGGTAGGCAGCATTTATTTGTGTTAACAGGAGTGCAATTAACCAACGTTGACTAGTGCTTGCACTTTAGCCATTGTTGCCCCCCCCCCTGCTACACACACACAATTGAATACTTACCTGATATGATTGTGGGGCCAGTCCTCTGGGCGCTGCCAGTTTGGTTGGTTAAGGTGTGGATCTCCATACCTAATCAACAGTTCTTAAAACTTCTGGGCAGGCGGAGCATGCTTGGAATCTATAACAGCCTCCTTGAATTGCAGATGATCTTCACCAGAACTTCACTAATTGTTGACTAGAGGCTGAAGTGCGAAAAGGCCTAGGGTTTTGCACTATGCGATGGCTAGTGAGAATCAGGCCATAGCTTCATACAAGATGTGGCTGCATTTGGTGCCTCTAGAGTGTGGGAATTGTGAAAGCCTGGTATGATAGGAATGAAGCCCGTGACTCATATTTAGGACTGGTGCCAACAAGTCATTTTATTACGATCCTAGATCAATAAAACATAATATATAACATTATATATTATCTATTATATAACTTTTAGGCGTCCAGTGAAGACCTGGCTTTTTATGAAAGCCGTTGGGCCCTAATTCACTCGAGCGCTATTTTAATCTCAATTTTAACCTTTAACTTTTTAACTACCGTATGCTGTTTAATGGGGTATATATTTAATGTTTTGCTGTAAGCCGCTTGGAGATCTTAAGATATGAGGTGGGATATAAATATTCTAAATAAATAGAATAGAATAAATATACACACACACACACACACACACACACACACAGATATATACCCCAAATATTCCGGCATATAAGACGACCTCCAACTTTTCCAGTTAAAATATAGAGTTTGGGATATACTTGCTATATAAGAAGATGACACCCGGCGTATAAGACGACCCCCGACTTTTGAGAAGATTTTCCTGGGTTAAAAAGTAGTCTTAGATGCTGTAAAACAAAGTCTGACATAATGGCAGCTAAGCACTTTTTGGCAGCCTCATCAACTTGATCAGCAGGGAGATGGGAAGGGTACACTTGGCTCTTTGTTGCAGATTTTCCCTAACAATTGTGTCTTAGCACAGGAAAACTTCCAGTGGGAATACATTGATAAGCAATTCATTCTCTGTTTGTAGAGAGAGAGACTTGTAGAAGTTGCATGGTCTGTGCCTCAATCAGTTGCATGACTTTGCCTGCACTTGGAAAGCTAGCTTGTCAGGTGAAGGCTAGATGAGATTTCCTCTTCCTGAGAGTTTTGCGTGTGAAGGATGCTGACTGCTGACAATAGTAGGCCTTCTGGAGGACTCTGAGTGGTGCACCGAGCACTTTATGTGGAATAGTTGATTCCACTGTGTTAGAAAAAAATGTTTACCAGGTGAAATGGTTCTCTTCTGCACAACTCTGTCCCTGTCAGCTGTACTAGGTGAATGCCACTGTATGTGTGCACAGAACAGATTTTTCTACAGGAAGTTACTGAGTTTGTCTTCCTTCATCTTGCTTCTTTTAAAATATTTACCCGTATTTTCCGGCGTATAAGACGACTGGGCGTATAAGACGATCCCCAACTTTCCAGTTAAAATATAGAGTTTGGGATATACTCGCCGTATAAGAGGACGACACCCGGCGTATAAGACGACCCCTGACTTTTGAGAAGATTTTCCTGGGTTAAAAAGTAGTCTCATACGCCAGAAAATACAGTAAATGTACTATTGGTCTTAGTGCAAATGAATTGTGGTTAAAGTCTAAGCTGGAAGGGCTAATTCTGCCTCCCCAGATGTTGATGATGTATTACTCTCGTCTTGCTTGACCAATAACCAAAGGGAAATGTAATATAATCACACATCATCCCTAATGAAGTTTGTATTTTGATGTCCTTTTTCCTCTCCTTGTGGCCCCTTAGAATCCGAATCCAGGCCTTCAACAGCCTTGGGGCTGGTCCCTTCAGCCCTACCATTAAAGCGAAAACAAAGCCTTTACCTCCAGATCCTCCTCACCTGGAATGTGTCGTCTTCAGTTACCAGAGCCTTAAGCTGAAATGGGGTGAAGGTCCCAGTAGAGCTTTGATGGCCAATCCCACCCAGTTCAACCTACAGATGGAAGATCGCTTTGGCAGGTGAGTTCAGTCTGGGAACACTTTGGTCTTTTTATGTCCCAGTTCATATTTGCCAGTGAAGAAGAGTTGACTTTTCTAGCCTGCTTTTCTCACCCATTTAAGGGGACTCAAAGCAGCTGACAAGCTTTCTATTCTTCTCCACCAACTACACTGTGAGAGCTCAGAAAGGGGGCTGTGACTAGCCCAAGGGCACCCAGCTGGCTTCATAAAGGAAGAAGAGCTGGCTTTTCTACCCTGCTTTTCTCACCCATTTAGGGGGACCCAAAGCGGCAAACAAAGCTTTCTGTTCTTCTCCCCATGGCAGACACCCTGTGAGGTAGAGGGACTGTGAGAGTTCAAAAATAGAGCTGTGACTAGCCCAAGGTCACCTGGCTGGCTTCATGGGGGAGTGCGGAATCAAACCTGGTATTTCCAGATAAGAGTCCAGCTCCCTAACCACTAGACAGTGCTCTTCAGTTCAAGCTCAGGAAGCTGCCGACCAGGAAACCTCCGTGTAGTTTTGTTGAACATGGCATTTCCTTTCTCACGTCCTGGTACTGAGTTTTGGGCCTGGGACCATCAGGATACAGAGTTGATAGTCTAGCACTGAGCTGTGCAATTCTATAAGTCAACAGCTGTTCAAGATTTCAGACATTCTCTTCAGATAAGAGTCTTGCCCTGGATGCTTTCCTGCATATGATAAACAACTCCCCTTTCGATGCTCTCAGTGCAGGTTGGTGAGGAACTAACATAAAATTCAAAGAGTGCATGAACATAGCATGCTCTTGATATCTAGGGCTGATTGGTGTGGGAAAATTTCTCAAGTGCATGTCCTCTATTAAGAGTCTACCTTTCTCTTTCCAGATTCATCACCGTCTACAGCGGACCTTGCCACACGTACAAAGTGCAGAGACTTTGTGAATCCACGACATACTACTTTAAAATCCAGGCCTGCAATGCTGCTGGTGAAGGGGAATTCTCTGAAGTTTATGCATTTAGCACAACCAAATCTCCGCCACCTGCTCTGAAAGGTAAGTGCAGGGATCAAAACGGCATCCGTAATTTCATAAACGGAAGTAAACAATTAAACATCACAGTGATCAGGTAATTGAGAGACATGTATCTAAACACTTGAAAGGGTACAGTATTGCACATGAATGTGTGTTACTCAAGAAATAGGTTTTGATATCCATGGAGTTCTAAAATTAATGTCTTCCCTTATAAAGGTTGGATCCCATAAAAAGGATTTTTTATATTTCTGTGTTTGGCAGCATACCTAGTGCACAAGTTTATTTTCCTAAGTACAGTGGTACTTTGACATACGAGTTTAATTCGTTCCGTAACCTTGCTCTTATGTCAAATCGCTCGTATCTCAAAGCAATTTTCCCATTAATCCATTCCAGCTCCCAAAACACCACCTCAGTTGTTTTTGTTATGTACTGTACTGTATTTACATACTCGTATCTCAAATCTTGCTCTCATCTCAAAGCAAAATATCACTCGCTCGGCGGCTTGTATCTCAAACACTTGTATGTCAGGGCACTTGTATGTCGAGGTACCACTGTACATTTAATTTTTTAATTTTCTTTTATATAGCTTCTGATGGACAGCTCCTAATTTCTTAAAATCACGGCTTTTCAGATTAACGTTGTTAGGGAACAGGAGATATTTACATTCTTTTGCTAAGATTTTGCTGCCCACCTGTTGTGTAACCCACAGGGGGGTGAACAAAGAATAACAAAAGAAAAAAAGAAACACACCGAACACTACAATATTCCTGTATAGGGCACACAGTTTTTACAAGAGCTAGATTGACCTCTGGTGGGCGATCTGCCTCCTAAAACCACTATTTTTGAGTCATGAATTGATCCTCATGAATTCTGCATGCAAAATGTTTTCCTGCTGTAGTGTCATTGATGCGAGAACCGGGTCTGGAACATAGTTTGGCTGTTCCTACAGACTTGCTGTTGAACAAGAGCAGAGTACGCAGTCCATAAAAATCAAAATAATTCTCAAGTTCAGAGCCAAACAGAAAAGCTGATCACGTAGATTAGAAGTCCCCAACCATTTTTGCACCAGGGACCGGCTTCCTTTTCCATGGCAGGGTGGGGCAGCTGGTTGCGGCGGCGCCGTGGACCGGCAAAAAAACCCCTACAGCCCGGCATCGGTCCACGGACCGGTGTTTGGGGACCCCTGATGTAGAGAAACAATGCTTAGAGTCACATTACATTTTGAGTGGGGCCACCATGGCTGTCTGTTCCAAGGTCACATGTCAGACCCCATTTCTAAGAGGAAATGTGCTGTATGTTTAATAAAAGGCACACTTTACGGCTGATTGGTTCTAGGGTAACAGATGTAACCCCAGGCATGTCAACAGATGAAACATAATCCTACCACATGAAACAGATAGATGAATTTCTCAATATTGATTTGCATTTTCTCTTTTCAGCACCCAGAGTACATCACTTGGGAGACAACACCTGTGAGATCACATGGGAGCCTTTACAACCAATGAAAGGCGATGCCATTGTTTACATTTTGCAGCTTGCCAGTGGCAGGGAGATTGATCAGGTAACTTAAGAGCCATCTTGCCTAACAGAAAGGTTTGTGGCTTTAACCGGTCTCTGCAGTTACTCCCGGCTCTTTGGAAGAACCACCATGGAGTTCACTTGTGAGTGGGGCGATTTTGCACGTCCCTTCCAATCCACTGGATGGAAGAGGAACGTGATGAACCAACACTCGCACTTGGAGCACTAGTCAATGTTACCCGTTCCTCCCCCTGTGATTGAGTACTTGCCTTGATTCGATTGTGGGGCTGGTCCTCTTAAGGGCGCCGCCATTTTGGCTGTGGCACCCCGGTGCAAGCGTCAGCACCATCACCATGACGACACTGATGGTCTGTGCATGCATAGTTGCATCTGGTTGCCCGAGGCGCCAGCGTGCTTGTGCGGCACCTCAGACAACTCTGGAGCACCAGAAGAGGTGCAAAGGGATGCTGCCTGGACACGCCAGGTAAGTAATTGTGTAAGGTTGGTAAAGGTGTGGAGCACAATTTTGTATGAAGAGTCCTTGTCCTTTGTCAATCTTGTCATCTGGAATACATCTTGAATGTTCTGCCAAGCTGGAAAACCGTCCTGATATGTCATACTGGTTGCGTGGTCAGCTTAAGCCCAGTTGAGAAGATTTCCTGCTCCAGGCATTTTTAGGCAGAAGGTCCCAGGCCCTGGCACCTCTCTTCTGCCAAGATGTGTAAGAAACTAAGAGGAGCCCTGCTGGATCAGGCCACAGCCCATCTTGTCCAACATCCTGTATCACACAGTGACCCATCAGACAGGCAAAACCTTGACCTGTGTGTCTCTCAACATTTTCAGAAAGATTTTGAAATGATTCCTAGATGGAATTTGAATGCCAGGGCAGTCAGTGTTGAATTTAGGTGTTGAAGGCTTCCTGCCTCCTTTGTTAATGTACTCTTGGATCAACTGACGGTTGGTTGGTTGGTTGGTTGGTTTGGTTGGTTGGTTGGTTGGGTTGGTTGGTTGGTTGGTTGGTTGGTTTAGTTGGTTGATTGATTGATTGATGCCCATTCTTTTTCTTCCTCAGGTATACAAGGGACCAGAGACTTCATTCCACTTCACCACCGTGCAAACAAACTGTGAATATCGCTTCAGGGTGTGTGCTGGGCGCCAGTATCACGACTCTACTGGGTTGCAGGAACTCTATGGACCCTACAGTCCGAGCACAGTGTTCTCATCTCAGAAGCAAGAGCTCGCCTCGCCGTGCTCAGAACCCAGCCCCGGCCTCGCGAAAAGCAGGCGGAAGGCGCTCAGCGACGAACAGTTTGCTTTCTTGCTCCTCCTGGTCTTCGCCACTGTCGCCATTTTGTTCGCCGTCATCATCCAGTACTTTGTGATCAAGTAAGCGAGAGGCCCGGAGGACTGACTTCCATTTACTCAGCATATTATTTTTCATACTGAAGTTTATGCCTTGGGTATTTATGTAAAATTCCAATTAAAATGCTAGCTGGGAATGCTTGTTTTAAGACACACATTTCCATTTTTGCTGCTGACTAACAGGCTGGGTAGTTAGAACGTCTCCCCGCTCCACCCCCAGGAGCCCCCCTCCCTCCAGAGGGGGGCGAAATGGGGGGGTGGGACAAAGAGGGGAAGATAAAACCCAATTATAGCATGGTTGTGCATCTTCTAATCAGGGTTAGCTGTTTTCAAACAGCACAAAAAAAAATAAAAATAAAATAAAAAATACCTGCCTTAACATGCACTTGTGATTCTCAGAGAGCTGGACAATTCTCACAGTCATACCTTTCCCTCACGTTGGGAAGGCAAGGCCCGGGCCGAGGGTCCCTCCTTCCCTTTCAGCCTAAAGTCTCCGCACAGGTGAGACGCAGCAGCAAGGATGCTACACCTTAGAACGGGACTGTGTTGCAACACTGTATCCGATACATACTGTAGACAAGAGAAAACCATGGAAACCAAAACCTT
Organism: Aspidoscelis tigris stejnegeri; assembly: GCA_023333525.1. Classification (NCBI taxonomy): domain Eukaryota; kingdom Metazoa; phylum Chordata; class Lepidosauria; order Squamata; family Teiidae; genus Aspidoscelis; species Aspidoscelis tigris. The sequence goes on from JALMGA010000012.1 coordinate 10,354,077, forward strand.
CTCAACGGCGACTCTCTCGCGCTAGCGCTCCTTTTATTTTCCGGTTGTTTTAAATTGTTGGGATTCCAGTGGTTGAGACGCCCCATCCGCGGAGCCGAGAGGAGCGGAACATGCCTCGGACCCTTTGGGGTTTTCCCGGAAAGCGTTCAAGGCATGTCCTCTTCCTGCAGAGCGATTTGCGTGGGCCGTCGGACATGGCAGGCTGCTCCCCCCCTTCTATGCTGTACATTTCTGAAACAAAATGCTTTCTGTCGACGACGAGCAACTGTCGGCCCGACCAGGAATTCCCTCTCTGTGCCTGGGAGAGTTCTTAACGCCCCTGTGCTTCTGATCTAAACTACCACCGCAGTTTGTTTCAGAGGACAAGCACAGAATTTTTTTTGTCTTTAATGAGAACAAAAAAAAAGTGCATTTATGATAAATGTGTCACTATTTGGCTCAAAGTGAGCAAATGTTTTTTGTACTATTATTAACATAAAATTTTAAAAATAAAATCAAACTGTGGTTGGTTCCTTTTCTTCCCCCCCGACCTATTTTTTTCCGGTTTCCCCCCATTTCTTCGGCTGCCCTGTAAGTCACCCATCGAAATGACTTTCTTTTAAACATGGAAAAGTTTTAACGGTAGCAGTTCCATATTCCATGGGTTTTGTTTGTGGTTCAGAGTCTTTCCTATTCCGTGATATCTTTGGTAACAGGTCTGGTTTTGGGTGGAATAAGTGTTTTGGGGGTTGGGTGTTTTTTTTTCCAGGGTGGGTGGGTATTTTTTTTTGTTTTTTTGGGGGGGGGGGCTGAATATCATGCACTACATAGGACCGTTCTTTTGTCAAGTCTCTGCAGCAGGTACCTGTGAAGTAGAAGTAATTAAATGTTGTCTTTAACATTTGCAACCTTCTGAACGCTGGACAGCACCCATTATGTTTTGGATCCAGAAACAACGTTCATTTCGTTAGGTTTTTAACATTCTGGTAGGGACAGAGCAGCTATATTTTATGAAACATCAGAGCTCTTGCACTTAATCTGTGGGACGGTGGATGTAACGTGTAAATTCATTTTAATGCTTGAGGAGCCTTTGTTGCGACCTGTAGAACATCAAAGCGTTTCTCAACTGGCTGTTAGTTCCTAAGGATAGCTTAAGGTTTGTGGCATTGTGTTTGCATTTCACACTGGGGTGGGGGTGGGGGGGACAGACACACAATGACATCATATCACTTACTATCTTAAAAAAGTAGATTTTATGGTGCAATCTGAAATTAACCTTTTTCAAAAAAAAATGTACTCTTCTTTTTTTGTGATCTATTTATTTTGATTTTAAAAATTCTGGAAAATGTATGTTTGAATGTATTGTTCTACTTGTAGCAGAACTTTAAGTTAATCATTCATTGTAATGGAACCCTCTCTTCAGTGTTGAAAAGAGTTTTATACAAATGTTTAGTGTCTTTAGTTTGCAGGAAAGTTTTCATCCTGTTTTTCTTCATTTCCTTTCATATTTCACTTTTTTATAAAACAATAGATTGTCTTCAGCCGATTTCTGTTGCCAAAGGGTGTGTTTTCATTGAACTCTCTCTCACAAAAGAAATTATTGCGGGGAGGGGCTGGGAACACCATTTAATTGGCAATAGCATGTCAGACACATTTTTTTAAATTAGGTTTTTCTGAATAAATACTAACCAAAATTATGACTTCCTAGAAAGTTAAAAGTTTAATTTGTACTTGTAATTGCCACAAAAGGTTTATAAATTCCAGACAATTTACTGGAAAGCATAATGTAGAATTTTATATTTACAACTATACATTCCAGATTGATGTACTCTAGTGGCATTAATGTATTAGACCTCCTTTTCTCTTGTATTGTAATTTTTTTTTTTTTGCTGTATTTCATACTTATGTTAAACCTGCCAGGCATCGTATTACTAAATTGTAACTATCAAATAGATAATATATTTAATATGGCCAATAAAAATAAAAAAAATTGTTCACATTGAGTCTGTAGAATCATTGCATCCAATAATGATGTTTAGGAGGAGGAGAATAATGGTGATTTATTTAAATGTTACTTGTATCCCATCTGTCTTCTGGAGAACTTCAGGTACTGCACAATATTCTCTCGTTTTATTCTAACGGAGACTCTGCAGGAAAAGGTACAAAGCTTCATTGTTACCAGACACGCAGGCTGCCTCCAGACTAGCGGAATAAATCCGCAGTTAAAGGTAAAAGCGCAGTGTATTTACTGCGCAGCGATGATCGGCCATCCCAACTCGAAAGGCAGCTTCGTAGCTCCCCCGTCAGAGCTGCGAGAGCTGAATCGGCGTGCGCCATCACGTGGGTTGAGGCAGCCGATCACATTTCAGCTGCCCTTCCTGCTCTCGTCTTCCTGCTCTCGCTGTTCTGCCTTCACTGGAGGGAAACTTCGGACTTTCCTCCTTCTGCTGATACCTTCTCTCTCCCGCTGAAGTTCCTTGGCTTCCAGGCCAGCCTGCAGTTGAGAAAGTTCCACGCAGCCTTCCTGTACTTCTGGGACATCACGTTGTACAAGATGGGGTTCACAGACGCCCCAAGGTAGAACAGCAGCATTGAGGCGAGGTTGAAGTACTGGCTGATCTCGTAAAGACTTCCGTTTCCCTGCGCAAAAAGGACCCGGCCGATGTGCAAAGGGAGCCAGCAAAGCACAAAAGCCAGCACTACCACTGCTAAAAAAACAACAACATAATGTTTGAGGATATTTCTCATCCTGTCACCATTTTTGAAGTCAAGTAAAGGGGCATTAAGAACATAAGAACGTACTAGGAGCCTTGCTGGATCAGGCCACAGCCCATCTAGTCCAGCATCCTGTCGCACACAGTGGCCCACCAAATGCTCATGGGCATCTCAAGGAGAGACAAGGACAAACCTCCTCCTGCTCTCGAGTCCCAGCAGATGGCCTTAGAAGCGCCCCAGTTCCTCCCCCGCCCCCTCAGCCTGAAGGATGTACCTAGGCATTTGTTCTAGTAGCCATTGATACATCTGTCATCCATAAATTTGTCTAACCCTACCTTAAAGCCATTCAGACTGGTAGCTGTCACCACCTCTTCCGGCAGCACATTCCATAAGCCGATGACCCTCTGGGTGAAGAAATACTTCCCTTTGTCGGATCTGACTCTCCTACCCATCAGGCCTTTCCTAACCTGCCTGAGCTGGGTGACTTGTTTCAGACTCAAGAAACATCAAAAAAAAAATAATTCCAAAGCCAGACTTAAGCTAACTGCCTTGGCCTGAGAGGTTTCAGCAAGCTCCGCTGGAGATGGCTGGATCCTCAATGGAGTCCATCATGCCTCCAGGGAACTCAGTAACAACAGTGTGCCAAATATAGACCAGTAAATTAAAACTGAACCCAGCAAGACAGAAGCATTTTGTGGGAGGGAGGGATCTCATAAACAGCAGGGGCAAGAAATGTGGTTCTTTGTGGGGATCTTTCCTGGAAAGATCAAGCATGGGATTTAGGAGTCCTCAGGGTACAGGGCTAGTGCTAAAGAACATAAGAACATAAGAGAAGCCCTGCTGGATCAGGCCACAGCCCATCTAGTCCAGCATCCTGTCGCACACAGTGGCCCACCAAATGCTCATGGGCATCTCAAGCAGAGACAAGGACAAACCTTCTCCTGCTCTCAAGTCCCAGCAGATGGCCTTAGAAGGGCCCCAGTTCCTCCCCCCTCAGCCTGAAAGATGCACCTAGGCATTCATTCTAGTAGCCATTGATACATCTGTCGTCCATAAATTTGTCTAACCCTACCTTAAAGCTACCTAGACTGGTAGCTGTCACCACCTCTTCCGGCAGCACATTCCATAAGCCGATGACCCTCTGAGTGAAGAAATACTCTCCCTTCTCTGATCCGACTCTCCTACCCATGAGCTTCATAGATGCCCCCCTGGTTCTAGTGTTGTGTGATAGAGAAATTTTCTCTATCCACCTTTTCTATACCGTGCATAATTTTATATACTTCAATCAGGTCCCCTCTTAAATGCTGTCTCTCCAGACTGAAGAGGCCCAGACGTTGCAGCCTGGTTTTGTAAGGGAGGTAGGTGTTCCAGCCCCTTAATTGTTCTGGTTGCCCTTCTCTGCACCTTCTCTAGTTCCACAATATCCTTTTTGAGGTGTGGTGACCAGAAGGGAACCTTGTCATTGTTAAACGGTTTTAAGTGCCATCCAAGGTGTTCGCAAGGCACCCAGGGTGCCGACCACCACTGAGCCCACCACTGCTGGAATGTGCCAGAGTCTTTGAACTTCGATCTTTAAGTCCTCGTATTTTGCAATTTTCTCTCTTTCGCATCAATCATGCGGTCTCCTGTTATAATGAGCCACACCCTGTTCTTCAGTTTGTATTCAACCTCTTTTTCAGGTTTATGTTCCCACCATTTCTGTGCTGCTGGCAGATAGTAATTGTGGCATAGATTCCAACGGATCATTTTGGCGACGGTGTTGGGTCTCTGTTTATAATCAGTCTGTACGATCTTTTTGCAGCAGCTGAATACATGGTCAACTGTTTCTCCAGCTTCTATTATTATTATTATTAGTAATAAGATACATTACAGTAGACATTATATATCATATTTTCCCCTTCCATTATTACCAATCACGTCACAATGATCACCATACTGTATCTATCTTCAGTGGTTCTCAACCTGGGGGTCGGGACCCCTTTGGGGGTCGAATTACCCTTTCAGAGGGGCCGCGACAAGTCTCCCGCCGCCCCTCCCTCCCCCTCCCAGCTGCCCCACCCCCATGGTTGGGGGTCTCCACAACATGAAGGGGTCGTGGCATTAGGAAGGTTGAGAACCGCTAATCTACATATTACATCCTACAAATGTGCCCTATGCCAACCTCACCAATGGAATTACCTTTATTATTACTTTTAGCTATTAGCTATGCAGTACAATCAGAGCCCCATATCCGCTGATCTGGTCACTGCAGTTTCATTTGTCTGCAGTGACAGGGTCAGCCCACATTCCACCCCTCTGCCGGTGCCATTAAGCCTACCCGAGGCTTCCTGTAGTTGCAAAATCCTGCAAAATTGCATTCAATGTCCCATGGGGCCTGAGAAATCTCACGGGATTTCATAGGAATTGTGGGGAATTGAGCGAGATTTCCCGATTTCTGAGAAATCTCACATGATTTCAGAGGAATTATGGGAGAATGAGTGCAATTTCCCCATGTTTCAAATATCCGTGGCTTTCAGTAACCACGGTAGGACCTGGAACCACAATTCCCCGCAGATATCGGGGAGGGGGCTGTCCAATTCTATAATCTTTCTCGCTTCTTCTTTCAAGATTTCTTCTGCAGCCAGTCTATTAACATAAGTGATCAGCTGTTTCCATTCCTCTTCCACAGTTTTCCTATCCTTTATCCCAAATGCTCTCATCTGGCTATGCCTATAATAAGCCAATTTAAATTGATTAATAACATATCCTATCCAATCTGAAAGAAAACAGCTTGATACTTTGCTGACGTATCCTCTCACTCTGGAAGTGGGCTTAGGTGTGAACCCAGCCTATGTTTTCCACATTCTCCTTAACCTGCTGGGGTTTGATCTAGCAGAAGGCCATGCCCAAAGCAAAGCATAACTTACCTAGCATCTTGATGGTTTGTTGGTGGTACCTCTCTCTCCCTCCAGCTTGGTGCCCTTCCAGCTTGTGCGTGCTTCTCCATAGCTTCCGGCATATCAGTCCATAAAGCAGAATCAAGCAAGACACAGGGACAAAAAAGTAAATCGTGGAAAGCCACGTCATTGTTTCAAGGAGCCCCGACTGGGCGGCTTGCTCTACGCATCTGCACTCGTTGGTTTCTTCTGGTAGGCTTCCATTACGGTGCTCAACACCAAAGAGAAACAGGATTGGAATAGCTGTCATGGAGGAACAAAGCCAGATTAGGAAGATGATGCCTTTGGCTCTCCTTTTAGTGATGGCGACCTTGGCTTTCAGGGGGAAACATACCGCAAAATACCTCTCAACACTCAAGATAGTTATATGAAGGATGGTGGAGTAGGTGCAGGTTTCACTGAGGTAGACAATCAGCTTGCAGAGAAAATTGCCAAAGACGTACGGCTTATATTTCCAAATTCTGTACAAGTCTGAAGGCAAACCAAGGAAGATGAGCATATCTGACAAGGCCATGCTGGATAAATACATGTTCACGGTTGTCTGCATCTCCTTGTACTTCCTGAAAATTAATATAATGGTTACATTTCCGGCAATACCCAAGAAAAACAAGATGATGCATACGATGGTCACTGGCACTAAGACCGCCACGTCAAACAAGGAGAAGGAAAGTTCTTCATAATAGCCTGCTTCATTTCCATCAGAGATGTTGAGTGAAGAAAGTGCCATCACCAGCTGGTATCGATGATTCTCTTAAGGGGGCACACTGTCTTTCTCCCAGTTTATGCTTCTCTGAGAAGTTTCTGGGTGTTTCTAGAGGTAGTCCTTAGCAGGTTTGCCTCACTCAGCTTTCCCCCAAGGACTAGAACCAACGGCTACAAGTCATTTACCTACAGAAATTCATGGAGTAGATTTCTGGCATTTCTCAAACTCTGAAGGTCAAAGTAACATGAAGGCAAAGGGGTGTCTCCGTATTCCTGGTGGGAAGAAGAGAACAGATGAAAATTCAGTTTGTGTTCTTTAGTTGGCCCATCTCTAGACAATATAATACTTTACTGCTGCCCACATGATCCCTTAAACCCACTTTCTTAGCCACTTTTAGATCCTGCATGGATCATGACCTTCGAAGCTCTGGATACTTTACTGGAGATGGGTCTAAGGTTTAGGAAAATGGCAGAATTTTGCAAACGTTGAATTTTGAGAATCTGAAAATTTGGGGGAATGGTCCATTCCTTGGAGAGGAGCTCCAAACATAATAGAAAGTTAGATTTAGCTAAGTTTTGCAAAATCCATTGATGCTTTTGGAGATCTGGTTTATTTCTACATAAATGTCCTGATTTCTTCTGAAAATTTGCCTAGCCACCTCTTCTGTCAATGCCCATCCTAATGGTAGGCCCGAAGTTGTGGAATAACCTCACCTGAGAGGTATAGGAATAATAGATTAAATAAATAAGCAAATATATAAACTAAATCTCTTGCTTCCAGAAACAATTTGGGCTTTGTCCAGACCTGTGGAAGAAATCTGAAGTTGAAGATAAAAGCACAGCTTACCCGCTGCTCAGTGACGACCAGCTGTCTTGACTAAAAAGCAGCTCTGTAGCTTCCTCCTCGGAAGCTGCGAGACCTGAGTCAGCACGGGCAGTCATGTGGGATGAGGCAGCCAATCAGAGTTGAGCTGCCCTCCTGCCCTCTCTTCTCACCGTCCTGCCTGGACTGGCGAGAAGATTTGAAATTTCTTAATACTGCGCAGCGAGTGTCCCTAATCCAAGATTAAGGTAAATGTGCAGTAGCGATGGGGTAATGCATTGCGGCGATGATCCATCGATTGTCATGTGTGGCGCCCCAGTTGCGACTGCGCATTCCACTGTGCAGTATTAATATGTCTGGATGCAGCCAAGGTCTGCCTTTCTAGAATCACCTCGCTGCCTAAAATGGTTTCCTGTGATGCCTCCATGAAACCATGGGCCTTTTTGCATCTGGCCCTTGGGGACGGCTGAGAATGGTCTGGCATGGAGCAACCTCACACTAGAGCTGCTTTCACCTTGGAGCTGTTCCCAGCCTGCATGGCTGACCCCATGTTTGATAGCTGTGGAGCAGTAAAAACTGTCCCACAGCTACACTAGTACAGCCCCAGATGCAGCCTTCACACCTCCCATGGGGTTGGGGCGGCTGCGGCTACACAGTCCCATGCTACGTTGCCTGACCGCCAAAGCAACCACCTGCATGGCTGTTGCTGCAGTGAGGTGGATGCTAGCAGGTGGCAGCATTCACACTTATCTTGCTGCAAGGTAAGTTCCAGGTAGGTTTGGGACGGGGCCAACATTGGCAATGGGAACGCCTACCGCAGTCCCTTTAACTTCTGTGGGACACAGAAAAGAGAAGAAAGAATAAGAAAGGGAGGAAAGGAAGGAAGGAGAGAGGGAGAGAAAGGAAATGAAGGGAGGGAGGGAAAGAAGGAAGGAAGGAGAGAAAAACGGAAAGGGAGGGAGAAAAGGAAAGGGAGGGAGGGAGGGAAAGAAAGAGGGGGAGGGAGGGAAAAGGAAGGGGAGGGAAAAAGGGATGGAAGAAAAAAAGAAAGGGAGAGAGAAAAGGAAAGGGAGGGAGGGAAGGAAGGAAGGAGGGAGGGAGGGAGGGAAGGAAAGGGAGGTAAAGAAAGAGAAAGGGAAATGAAGGAAGGGAAGGATGGAAGGAGAGAAAAAAGGAAAGGGAGGGAGGAAGGGAAGGAAGGAAGGAATGAGAAAAGGAAAGGGTAGGAGAGAAAGAAGGGAGAAAGAAAGAAAGAAACCTATTTTGGCACTTAGCCAAATAGGAGCAGAATCACATATTTCATTTATTTAAATTTATTTATTTTGCTGTAGGTGCAACACTTTGTAAGCCTTCTCCTAGGCAACACCTGCCCATCAGTAACTTTTTAACTTCTCTTCCATTTCACAGAGGGCTCTTCTCCAACTCAGCACCGCCCTTTTGGGAGCCCTGATGTCGCTGGCCTTTTAACCGCACTGTTGTGAACTACAACACAGCAGGCTATACATTTCAGGCCCTTCCTGGGCGGGGCCTGCAGGGCCTTCATTGGCATGCAGGTGGCAGGTCCCTATTCCGGGAGCCCACCCAGGGCAACCCAGGGCAGCGAGGGCCTCGGTCCCAGCGGCCAGGTGCCGATGACGGCCGTGACTTTCTCCGGCCTCCCTTTAGCATCCACCAGGTGGAAACCTTCAGGTACGGCATGTGGCCTGCACAGCCTTAGGCTGCATCTGGAAGCAACGAAAACAGAGAAGCCCCAGCTACAAAGTGCCTTCTGGGCCGTGTTCTTTGCGGGAGGCCACAAAACCCACTTCCAAACCTTTGAGAAGCTCTTTTGGAGCTCCGGCAAATCTCCCCAAAGGCACCCAGCAAGAAGGGAAGGAATAACTTACCTGCCCCACTCAGAACCTACTTGCCACCTTCTTCATCGGCAGACCTGAGCAAAAGTCCAATGCCCCATCCCTTGGGAAAAGTTGACATTTCCAGGAGTTTCTCTCTCTCGCTCTCCTGTGAAGCGTGGCTAATCGGCCTCCATTTGATCCTCATCCATCACCGACCTCCCCTGCCATTTAAAGGCGGAAAAATTAAACAGCTGTAGCCCTCTCTTCTTTTCTCCTTAATCTGTCAGCTAAAGTGGAAAGCCTCCACCGTTACCCGGGAGGAATGAGGAGGAAGCCGCTGTGGCAAGATCTAATTGCGATGTCCGGTCAATTAAATTTTTCCAGGGCATGGAGACTTTTCCTTTCCTCTGGCCCAGCCCAGGTCTTCTTCTGTGACAGATGCTCTGATGTGGAAGGATTCTGAGCGCGTTTGCTTTTTAATACCCTAGTGAAGAACCAACATGATTCATCAGCTCAATGGGCAAGAGGCCTCTTTCGGTTAGCTTTTCATTTATGTGATCATTAACCAGCTCTGTCCAAATACCCTTAATGCACCCTGGTTAGACCCGCAACACTTTATTTATTATTACACCTGAAAGGTTGATGCGGCTGACATTTAATATATGTCCAAGGTCCCCAGGGTGACAGAAAATCAACTCCCGAACTAGGGGTGTTCGCGAATGAAATTTTTGGGATTCGATTCAAACAAAATATCTAAAAATTGGAGTCTCGGGTCCGGGTAGTTGGGAGATATCCTGTCCTTGATGGGGTTGCAATGCCCTGGAAGGGACAGGTGCGTAACTTGGGGGTACTCCTGGACTCCGCGCTAACACTTGAAGCCTCTTTACGTCTATAAACTGATGGGGTCTGAGCTTTCTGCAACACACCAGGAAAGGGATCTCGGAGTTCTGGTGGACAGTTCCTTGAAGGTGTCAACCTAGTGCAAAAAAAGCAAATTCAATGCTGGGAGTAATTAGGAAGGGAATAGAAAATAAGACAGCAAGTGTCATTTTGCCCATTATAAATCTATGGTGAGGCCACATTTGGAGTATTGTGTACAATTCTGGTCACCACACCTCAAAAAGGATATTGTGGAACTAGAGAAGGTGCAGAGAAGGGCAACCAGAATGATTAAGGGTCTGGAACACCTCCCTTACGAAACCAGACTGCAACGTCTAGGCCTCTTCAGTCTGGAGAGACGGCTTTTAAGGGGGGACCTGATTGAAGTATATAAAATTATGCATGGTATAGAAAAGGTGGATAGAGAAAATTTCTTTTCTCTATCGCACAACACTAGAACCAGGGGGCATTCTATGAAGCTGATGGGTAGGAGAGTCAGGTCTGACGGGGGAAGTATTTCTTCACCCAGAGGGTCATCGGCTTATGGAATGTGCTGCCGGAAGAGGTGGTGACAGCTACCAGTCTGAATGGCTTTAAGGTAGGGTTAGACAAATTTATGGACGACAGATGTATCAATGGCTACTAGAATGAATGCCTAGGTACATCCTTCAGGCTGAGGGGGGGGGAGGAACTGGGGCACTTCTAAGGCCATCTGCTGGGACTCGAGAGCAGGAGAAGGTTTGTCCTTGTCTCTGCTTAAGATGCCCTTGAGCATTTGGTGGGCCACTGTGTGCAACAGGATGCTGGACTAGATGGGCTGTGGCCTGATCCAGCAAGGCTTCTCTTATGTTCTTATGCTCTTATGTACATCGTTCAGGCTGTGGAGACAGGCAGGGGGTCTCTAAGGCCAGTTGCTGGGATTCATGAACAGGAGAAGGTTTGCCCTTGTCTCTGCTTGAGATGCCCATGGGCAATTGGTGGCCACTGCGTGAGACAGGTTGCTGGACTACATGAGCTGTGGCCTGATCCAGCAGGGCTCCTCTTAGGTTTACAGAATGTTAGTTGAAGAGGAAATGCTAATAAATAGAGCCATTTTAAAATTATTATTTTTTATTATTTGGGATTTTCAAGCTGCGTTTTTCTGGCCTTTCAGAACCATTTGTACAATGGTCTTACAGTTTCCATCTTGTCCATTGTTTATATTCTTATCAGAACCCCTTCCCTTATCAGTTTCCTCCATTTCTCCCTTTATCTTAAGTAAGGTCATCTGCCCTGATAGCTGCTTAGATTTAATTCTGATGATTGCTTTTAGCATAGGCAGCTACAACAGTTTGCCAATTCATCTGTTCCTTTTTATCTTAGCCTTGCTGTCTTTAAGCAGATTATCTAAACTTCCCATAGTTTTTTAATATGAATATCTATCAATTTAAATGCATCTTTCCATCCCTGTGCAATTGCTAGTTGTGTCACAGGTACCAGATTCCATGTTCAGAGTTCCTGGTACTCCCAATGAAGATTTTCAGCAAATCCAGTTCAATGGTTAACACACAATAAATATCCAGAGCATGCCCGATTTCCTTTTCTACATGCCTCCAGCGCCCCCCACCCCCGCAAAGACATCTCTGAGGGGGCTTTGAGATGGCTTCAAGTTGGGATTGTTCACACACCAGCCTTCCCCTCCTGGCTCCTATGAAGATTCTGCACTAGAAAAGGTGGATTAGGAACACAAAGGCCACACACCATGTCTCTGAGGCACCCCTTTTGTTAGGTCTGAATACAAACCATTTCTAAATTAGCTTTAAGTATTGTTCCCTCAGCTGCATATTCTCCATCCAATTTGCCGCAAATGAGGAATGAATGGAAACACCAAGGAGGAAATGAGGTGCCCAATAAACCTTGGCTGGTCTACATTTGGAAGGAACTTTTGTCCTTCAGAATACCCATCAAGATGTCCTTCGCGTTGCCCTCAGCCATCCTCTTGACTTGCTCACCCTTCATAGGAGCATTTCTGGTGGACCCTTCTTTCCCACGGCAGGCAGAGGGACTACTGAGTGGTGTTGAACTGTGTGTTACTCAGTAATGAAGGTCAAGGATGAGCGATGGAAGATTTGGAGAGAGGTCATTTCACAGACACGTGCCTCAGAGAGACAGTGGGCCGTTTCACACTTAAGTTCTGTTGGACAGTGTCCCATGGAAGTATAGAAACGGCAGCCAGCATTTGCACTGTGAACATTGTCCCCATCCCAAAGCTACCTGGAACTTACTCTGCAGCAGGGTAAGTGCAAACACTACCTCACCACAGTAATGGTCATACATGCTGCGTGGTTGCCATGGTGACAGGATGGGGCACCACGTGACCGCAGCTGCCCTGTCCTGCCCTGCCCCCCTCCCTAGCAGCCTTCTCATGTAAGTAGGTGTGAAGGCTGCATCTGGGGCTGTTCTAGGAGCATTGTCTGCTCCACAGCTATTGAAGATGGGGATGGCCACGCACACGGAGAACTGCTCTGAGACGGAAGCAGCTCTTTGGTGTGTGGATGCTCCTGGCTATTGTTGAGGGCCACGTACAAAAAGGCCCAGTTCTTCTTCACTTTTTCTAGTGGAGAATGTTCCAGAGATGGAGATGGAGAGGGCCAGACTGGTGTGTGAACAATCCCACCTCAAACCTTCTCTAAGGCTGTGTCCAGATCAGACAAAAGGGGCACCTCAGAGACACAGTGTGTGTCTGTCATGTTCTCAAGCTTTCTCTAATCCAGAATGCCCAGGAGTGTAGGAACAATCTGGTGCGTGAAGAATCCCACCTCGAAGCCTCTCAAAGCTTCTTCTTCAGAGGTACCTCAGAGGTGCTTTTTTTCCGGTGTCTGATCACAGCTTTAGTGCCAACATGTTAATTACCGAATAAAGGATTCTATAGGCTTCACCAACTCTGACTCTGGATTTTTTTGGGGCCCGGAGCTTGGTGGTCTTTTAGGTTGCACTGTAGGAGTTCTCTGAGCCTAATATTTTCCTTTCTGTCGGTTTTTTGCCACTGGACTAGGTACCATCACCAGTGCAACTTTCCTGTTCTTTTGTCGTTCGCCACTAGTCCTTTGTGTTTCTTGTGTGGGACCGGCGAATGCGTAATTCTTCGTCGCTCCCCTGAAAAGTCATTTTGCTTTTCTTTTGTGATAGCTTACTGTTGATGTGTTCATTTTTCCCTAGAGGTCTTTGTCTTTGCCGTTGGGGCGGTGAAGGACTTCTTCTCTGTTTGTTCAGTAGGGGGGGTTAGTTGAGACTCAGAAGGTGCGAAGGTATTGGACTCTTGTTGGGACATATCACCAGGAACTGTATCTGCAGCAGCAGTCAGATGGCACGAAAGTGAGCAGTTTACCCTCCAACTGTGTTGCAAATTCATTACAAAAGGATTCAGATGGCTCAAATTCTGAATTTTTGGGGCAGATGGCAAAAGTTCTTTCACTATTCTGAAAAGCTCTGCTGGACTTGCAGACGAAACAGAATCTTTAAAAAGGCTTTTTACAGCGCTCAATGCCACACAGTGGGTATTTTTGTGCTCTTACATCCGTTGAACACTTTTGCAAAAAATGGATTTTATAAATTTACCGTGACTATTGTTAGGGGAATGGACAAGAATTAGAACAATTGCCTTGTTACATGACAGCCGTTTCATGAGCATGTTATCTTCCTGTGGGGTCCTTCTTGATTTTTCATTTGTAATCAGATTAAAATAATTTGCAAAAATAAGTGCACATCCTTTAGATTTAGAAGAGTCTTCTGCCTTGTTATCCACCCCGCACCAGTGTATGATGAGTCTCTTGGAGGAAAACAGTGTTTTCTTCAGATATTTTCTTTTGATGGCTTACCTAGTCCTCTCACGTTAAGTGTAATCATTTATATATTAACCATAACATTTTAAATATTCCCGTAAAATATGCCCCCCAAGGGGATCAATAAATTCTGCACATAGGTGCAAATTCTCATGCAGTTAAAATAATAACACGTAAGATGTACAGTGTCAGTAAAACTGAGATTTAAATTATAGGTGTCGTTATTAAAATTTAAGTAAATACACTTAATGAATACAAATTATATATCCATATCCATTATCCAGTTTCTTCCACCATCCCGGTGGTTCGATCAACTCTCTTCTCGTTGGTAGAGCTCATTTATCTTCTTCACCCTTTCTTTCCATGGTATTTGGATAGTACTGTTTTCCAACACTCATGGATTTCATTAACTTTATATTTCGGATCTACTCCCTTATATAAGCTCTTTTCTCTCAACAAATCAAATTTAGACGTATAAGCGATAGCATTCTACCAGTTCTCTATCTGGTCCAGTCTTTCCACCCTCTCGCTATGGTTAATACTGCAAACCCACATTAGATGATTTGCAAAATTGGTCTGTCCCTTTTGATATATATATATATATAAATATGTTTTATCCTTATTTTAACCACCCTGGGACCATTTTGCGAAGGGCAGGATATATTTTTTAATAAATAATTAAATCTTCAATACACAGAGTTCCAGATAATATATTGTTCATACGCATCTTTATTCTTAGTATTTCTTTCCAAAATTTGCTGACCTCTGGACACAACCACCACATATGCAGGTAAGTGCTTTTTTATTTTTAAAACCCAAGAGTGACAACGGTTTGATGTCAAATTCTGGAACGTATGCAATAATTGTTCTGGTGTGCGGAACCACCCATGAGTCTTTAAATTCAATTCCCTTATTCTGGTGCAACTGTAATTTTATTATGCCCTCTGCTGCCCTTAACAGTTCTGACAGTACTTATGTTGTTCACTCGCAAATCATTTTGTATTTGCTAAACATTGCAACTAATTTTCCCCACCAACCCACTTCTCATCCGCCTGATACCAATTCATTATTCGTATCATAAAAATCTTGGAAGCAAGATATATTTTGAGCCCGCAACCTTTCCAGATTTCTAGCTGTCAGCATTACATTTCTACCATTTCCTCCTCCATCTCCTCCAAGCTTGCAGTGTAACTTAACAGTCCTTCCATACTATTTAACTTCTTGTTTGGTGTAAATATTGGCTTATTTTGTATGTCATTTCCCTTTCGAGTCTTACCTACTTCACATCCTTATTGTAATCAAGTCCCAATAATTTAGCTGACTTGCATAATTTAGCTAACTTAATTTCTCTATAGAAGTCACTCCCAACGTCCTACTTGTTCTTTGGTTGCATTTATAACAACTTTTTGCAACCTTACTTTCTTATTAAACATCCACTTATTAATCTTCCTGTCCCCAGTTCTCAGTGTCTTCACAGGGACACATTCTGGAAATGCCTGGAACAAACCCTTTGGTATTATAAGCATCTTCAACAATAGGAATCCTTGATTATGTGCTAAGATACTTATTTTCTCCCAAGCTACATTATAATTTAAAGAGACCAATTTTGTACATTTCTAGTCAAATCCCAAATACTTCATTTTCTTTATACCTGATTTTAGTTCTTTTCTCATTCTAATATAATGTATTTATATACATTATCTCTGATTTATCTCAACTGATCTGTAATCCAGGGGGTCTTCCAAATACTTTTGTACTTTTCATTACGCCTTCTACCATCTCATCAGGGGTACATGAGATTGTGATCACATCAACTGCAAATAGGTTTTCCAGGAAAGCTCTTTGCATGTTCGTATCTTGATGACTTTAGTTTATCAGTATCTGATATAGTACAGCAGATATTGTATATCTTTTAAGTACGTGTTTCACTTTCTGATCAAACTCCCATTACACACCAAATGTAATTTCCTTGTGCTTAGCTTTCATAGTAAGAGCCCTACTGGATCGGGTTACAGCCCATCTAGTCCAGCATCCTGTCTCATAGTGGTCTACCAATTACTTCTGGGAATTACCAAGTGGAAGACAAAGGTAAAAACTAACCTCCTCTCAGTTCCCACACCTTTAGAGGCATCCTGACAGTCTCTGTAACCTGGAGGCAGTATCCTGGCATCCATTCTAGTAGTCACTGATACACCTGCCCTCCATGTGTTGGTTTCTTTAAATGCTTGCTTAAAGCTATCCAGGTTGGCTGTCACCACCTCTTTTGGTAGTAAAATTCCATAGACTGATGATCATCTGGGGGGGGGGGGATACTTTTTCAAGGCTGAAGAAGCTTAGATGTTGCAGCCTGATATTGTATTGGCTGGCATTCTAGCTGGTCCTCTCAGCTGTCCTGCAAATTTCCCAGTTTCACAATATCCATTCTGAAGTGTGGTGACCTCAAGAATATTCTTGGCTGGTCTGCTACAGGACGCCGTACTCCCTCTACATTCACGAACCCTAGCTGAACAGAGCTGACAGCGAAGAGGCACGCTAGAGGTGGGCAATGAGCACAGCGACAACCCCCTGGTGAAATTAACTTTATTTAGTGTGATACACAGCTGTAGTCTGACAATCAGTATTCATATATTAAGAGTCACTTACTTGGCTAACAGCTAGGAGACAGCATAGCCAGAGACATAACACTCAAATGTTATACACATCCACAGAGAAGGCAGGGGAAAGGAAATCATTTTGTTCGCCCTGCCTGCCCAGCCATTCCCCAATCCCTCCCCAAAAACATCTAGGCGTTTTTGAAACCCCTTATTTGCCGGAAATGCAAGTTTCCAATGTGTTTTGAAAATAGACCACAACAGCAGGGGTAGGACTGTTCTGCCAGTGGGACAGGGGAGCGGATCAGCGTGACTGCAGAGAAAGAGAGAGAAAACAGATGTGTTGACAGGACGTCATACATTACCAGAGGGAGCCTTCTATATACAGAGGGTGAACTCGCAGGTTTGCAAACGGCTTGCCAATTCGGCCACTTGGCTACTCTGCTCAGTTCAAGAGCGACAGGGGAAAATCATAGTCAATCTGATGCTTTGCAGGAAAGGCTGATTCTGGCCTGCTGCCTGTACAGCTTAAAGACAGCCAGAGAGCTGGTCCAAGGGGCTGTCGTCTCAGCCAAGTACAGCTCGGTGGTTGTGTGGGAAGGAGGGAATGGTACGCTGTTCCCTTATGAGAAGTGACAGGAACCTTCCAGAGTACCGGAAGTTAGGGTGCCTCCAGACAGGACGAAAGCTTTGGTGGAACACTCCACTTTGGATCCCACACAGTACCCCTGGAGCATTCCCCCAGCCCCTGAAGTAAAAAGCTGCTGCTCGATCAGCAGTTTTTTACTCTGGAGTTTTTGAAGATGACACTTCCTGTCCGGCTAACAGGAAATGGCTGTCGAGTCACGTTCGGTGTGTCTGTCTGACCTGAAGCGGCTGCACAAGGACTCCACATGGGCCCCACAGCTGCCGCATCTTTCGGCAGGGGTGGAGGATTCCTGTTCATACCCCAGAAGCAACACACGTGCCAAGTAATCAATGATCCACATCTGCCCGTCAACATCGGCGAAGTTACCATCAATATTGGACGGCCAGTGGCCTAAATTAATTACCGGAGCCCCTGCTCCAATTCCCTGTGAGCCAAGAACTTTAGCACACCTATCAAAGGCAGAAGGCCCAGTCCAGGTGGCTGGACTGCAATGTCTCAAAAAGAAGCACAGGCAGAGAGTAGCAAAGCGTTAGCTGGACAACAGAGACCCAAGCAAACCTACTCAAGACTTCAACACCACTGACAGGCGGAGAGAACGGCATTTAAAAGATTTGGGGCAGGAGAGAGAATAAATCAGAGAAGGGGAGGAGGACATCTCTTGCGACTTAGGAAGGAAGGAAGGAAGGAAGGAAGGAAGGAAGGAAGGAAGGAAGGAAGGAAGGAAGGAAGGAAGAAAGAAAGAAAGAAAGAAAGAAAGAAAGAAAGAAAGAAAGCATTCCTTAAGACAGCCACATATTCCTTGAGGAAACAACCTGGGTGGGCCTGAACTACAGAAAGCATCAAGATTTGTGAAAGCACAGACACAATTCTAGAAATAATAACAGCTGCTGTTGAGCTCAGCAAGGAAAACCTTTATGCAGCAAAGAGAAACCAATGGTGGCCTATGATGAAAAGGGCCCTTATTTTCAGCTTTGCAGTGAACCTATATGAACCTGCTGCTGGTCTGTCCCTCGCGTTCTCTTCCCCTTCCACATTTAATATTTATGCAACCAAAAGGACGCTGCTTCTTATCTTTAATTTTATATAGCACTATTCTAAGCTCCCCAAAGGACCACTTATGAAACAGAGGAGCAGACACAGGTTAATCCCACTGCTGAAGGATAAACTGCACTAATTCAACTGCTGCTTCTCCAGCCGACTTGACCTGCAGAGAAAGGAAAGCCCTGCAGCTTTGGCCTGGAAATCTGGTCAAGAAAGGGACAGGGGCAGGCACACTATCCAAATAGCCAGCTGAACATGGAACTGACAGTTTATGAGGACCCCCTGGTGATTCTGGAGAGGATCCACAAAGGACTCTTAAAGTTAACTTTCTTGGATTGAATTACAGTTGGTCAAGGAAATCCCTCCAACCACAGGAACTCCCAAGGTGAGAGGAGCAGGAATGGAAGGAGATTCTGGAGACAATGACCCAAGGAATGACCAGGCTGGTTGGGCCCACCAAGTGAGGAGGAATGGTCAAGAAGAGAAGGGAGTGTACAGACTCCTCTTGGTATGGGCAATGAGGACCAAGGCCACACGTCGGAGAAAGAGGCCTCATCTCTCTTGAACCATGAAACTGGGGGCTCTTCTCTATAGCTCACACCTGCATGCTCCCTTCCTTCCCTCCTTAAGCATCGCCCACCAGGTAGGAGCAAGGGGGGGGGGAGACTCAAAAGGAGGCCAACGGGCAACGGCAGCTATTGGGGAGCTGAAATTCTTCTCTTTTAAGGAAAACCACAAATATCTCCCAAAACAGATAAAACATGCCAATAAAGGCAGTGAAGAAGATGGCTTTTTAAGGAGTCTTGTCTGTTTTGGTCTTTTGGTGTTACCACTTCTTCCATAAGGTCCATGGAACTATGCCTGACTACTTCTTAAGGTACTGCCTGCCAGCCTGCCATGTCACCTTCACACTGCTGCTACCGTTTTTAAGAGCGAAGGAAGGAAATTTGCCCATGAGTAGCAGGGTGAGGCATCGTGTGGCCACCCTCACTGAAGGTGAAGCAGGGAGGCAGGGCCTGCCTCTACCCATGTTCCCGTTGTGGCATCTTTTGTCTCTAGGAAGGTGTGCAAAGGAGAAGTACTTTCCAAACGCCAAGTTGGCAATTCCCAACCGCATCAAGAAAAAAGGACTCTGGTGGTCTTGTCCCTTCGTGCTAACTCCTGTTTCCAGAGAGGTCTGAATCATGAAAGATCACATAGGTACAGACCATGGGAAAGGAGGGAAGGGAGATAACAAACTAACAACCCAATACCCATCTACTCAGAGGACAAACGTGGCTATTATAAGGTTTGGTGATAAAGAAAAGGTAAAAATGTATCCCCAGATCCCGTAAAAATCCTACAAGAGGGAAAAGGCAAACAGCAAGCAAAGGAACTGGAGGGGGGTGAAGGGAAGTGGAAAGTTTTGCTTTCCAGTACAGTATTTGCTCGGGGTTGTCCTGAGGGGACCTGAAGGCCATCTGAAGAAAACAATCAAAATAGGATGGAACCGCTTTGACCTCTGAAAAAAAAGGGGAAAGGATGAAAAAGTTGCTAGGAAGACAGAAGATCAACTCAGATGCTTTGCAAGGGGCCCTCAAGCAATGAACAGCAGAGAGGAAATCACTAAATCGATGGTAACTTTAGACAGGAAGAAATCTTGCTGGCGGTAACATGATGAGCAACATCGACACTGGGCAACGGTTAGCACAGAACAGGCAAAACCTGTAAGTTGCAGAGCGTCTTGAAGGAATGAGATTTTTGTTTTTCCTTACAGCCTTGTGTAAAGAGGTGCCGGAGGCTTCTAGACTGTGGAGAAGGCCCACCGCATGGAGTTCTTCACCTGCTCTGGAACTCAACTTCCAACTATTTACACATTTACAATTATAGCATGCACACTAAATACTTAATTTTGTAATTATTAAAACATGGCAGATTCTCCCAGGAAGATTATTAGTCAGTGTCCACAGGCAACAAGGTAGAGTGAGAATTATTTCAAGACTTATAACACGCTTACAGTCAACATTGGTCTACTCCAGAATGTCAAGACTAATGGACAAAACAAGAGTCGGCTTAAGGCTCCAAGACGGTGTTTAAATGTTAAGCAATGAGATCCTTGGCTTTTTAGGTGAAAAGGCGGTTCTCACATTCACCGGTTCTATATGCAAGGCGGCAGCCATGGTCATTCTGTGTCCACAAAAGCATGCGAGTTTTCACCCTAACATACGTATGAGATTCCCAAGCTGGAGACTGTGTACACTGGACTGAAGACATCCAGAAAAAGGCAACAATTTCATCCTAGGAGTGCAGTGGTTAAAACAGGATCAATGTGAACGCTGGGAAATAAGATTGGCCTTCTCTTTGCTACCAAGGACAAATTGGGGGGGGGGGGGGCTCCTCATTAGAGGAGCTGTGTTTTCAGGAAAAAGGCTATACCCAAACAAAAAACCCACAAGACCACCAAAAGCAAAGACTCTTATTCTTGTAGACATAACCTAAGGTAATATCCCCAGTCTAGAGTACTTTATGGGGTACTTGGCAGATACTTGCTGTGACAATATGCTCTAATGCAAATATAGAAATTCAAGAAATCGCGCTTCTTTCCCAGTGTGCAGTTTCTCTGACAGGATAAAGCTAAATCACTTCACTCTTCCCAGGCACAGAGCTGTTTAGGAGACAAAGCATCTATCAGATCTACTTACCCTGCTAGATTGGAACAAGCCTGAAAGCAGGTGCTTTAGAAGCATAAGAAAACGACACACTCTCCACAGAGCAACTGTTGGGCAAAGTGACCTTTGCCACTGGAGAAGGTGCTTTTAACATATCCACAGCTAAGCCTCCTTGGTGTAAGGCGATATAAATTCCAAGGCAGTTTGGAAGATTTTTTTTCTCTACACTGCAGTGACAAGCAGGCCTTCTCTTTGGCTTCACCCTGAGGATCCCTCTGGCACATATTTATGGTATTTCCTACACCTTAAACAAGAGGCTCAGTCCAAGGTTGGAAGAAGTACCCTTTATGGGGTAAATGGCAACAGAGAAAAATAGATATGGAACCTATCTTGCTTTTCTTGCTTCTTTTAAACTTTCTGTTCTTTTTGAAAACCAATCAACCAGTAAATCAATCTGCATAAAGTAAACTTACGAGCCACTTCCAGAAGTGGAGCCATCTTCTACAAGTAAGACAAATGCAACAGGAAGGTTCTTTCGAGGCAGCCTGAGAACTACAGGGATTAGGCATGCATGTGAAGATTACAATTATTTTTTTTTTGGCTCCTGAAATGCTCAAAACAACTTCCAAGCCAAACGAAACAGGGACCACCAGAAGCCGAGATCCAACTCACAGACTTCTCCAACGGTGGTCTAAGTGTACTGAAAACGGTAACAGAGCTCCAAAGCAGGAAGTAATGTGAAAAGCACTTTGCATATATATATATAAAATAACATACAAAAGATAAATTATATAGAAGTAGCAGCTCCTGGAAACAGACTTGAGTCTAGTCTAGAAGTCCCTGTTTTAATCTATCTAGCAAAGTGGAGTTGACTCCTCACCTTGAATGAGACCGTGCCGAGCACATGGGGGGAAAGATGGAAAATTATAGGTTGCAGACACAAGGGCTTGTGAACACCCATATTCTGATCTTGGGACAACTCCCCACCTCCCAATTTGTCACTGTGTAGGAACCAGGCTTCCCACAGAAAACTCCACATTTCAGCCCTGCATCTTGCCAACCGAGGTATAAATGAGCACCACAACCTTCAAAAGGGAGGGGGGGAGAGAGAGTTTTGTAAACAAAATATAGCTAGCCACTTTGAAGAGACAGAAGTATCTAGCATCAATCAGGTTATCTGTCAAGCTATCTTCTTTCCTTCCCTTTGATCTCAGGGAAGAAGAACCCAGTCCAACTAGGGAAGAAAGGAAGGTAGCTCAAAGGCCACCCCACAGCCAGTGAGCACAGAACTGCGCACGTGGCTTAAGAGCAGGCATGGCCGACACGATGGAGGAGCCTCTGGAAATGGGATGTAGAGAACGTGGCGGTAAAGTAGTAAGGGGGTTTTTGCCCAGGGATGCTCCACTGGGTATGTTACTGTAGGTTTGAGACAGTGCTTTACTAAGTTGGGAAACGCGCCTCCCCTTTCCACTCATAGACGACACAGCAAGGTGCACACGCCCAAGATAGGAAACCTAGTCAAAAGGGTATCAAAGCACCCGAGTGAGACAACCAACAAGGGACAGACATATTTGAGGGTTCACACCATGCAGTAGGAAGGAGGAGCAGCCTGGCAGAGCTGTCCACAGTACGGGGGGTACGGGGGCGGGGGGGGGCAGGGAGGGGGAGGCTCAATCACGCCGCGGACTGAAGGTTTCAGCCCTCGGAAAGTTGGATTTCTCTTGGTCAATGAAAAGTGATGCTCTTCCGTGAGACAGGACTGGCCAGTCGAGTGGGGGGGTCCGCCATAGGATCTACCCTTTAGCAGGAGCAGCCGCTCTCCGTTACTGGCTGCTCAGGAGGTTTTTCTAGTTTGATATCAATCACTGAAGGCGGCAGATTAAGGAAAACAAATTCCAGCCAGCTGGTAAGGGAGATCGCTTTAAAGAAGGCTTTAAAATGTTTAGAAAATGTATCTGTATTAGTCTTCCTTCCCATATGTACTGTTCCAAAAGCACTTCTTTCCCCTCCTTGACATGATCTATTAAATAAGAATGATATATCCCTCTCCACCTACGAGCTGCGTTATTTCGGTAAGCCTAATGCATAGAGATATGCAGGAAATGTCCCCCCATAACTGCAGGCGATACGTACCAGTTCCTACCGTGGTTACTCGAAACTGCAGACACATGCAACACTGGGAAATGCCACACAATTTCCCACGATTCCCAGGAAATCTCATGCAGGAATCATGGGGAATTACATGAGATGTCCAACTGCCCCAGGCCTCCAGGAAGCCTTCGTGAGGCCTAATGGCACCGGGGTGGGGGTAGGCTGGTCTAGTTGTCAGTGATAGGTGAAACTGCGATTACCAGCCCAGCAGATACGGGGGCATTTCCGTACCCATATGCTGTCTGCAAATTGTCCAATGAGGGGCAGGTTTGAAGGTCACCTGTCTCTACCCCCTCCTGGCTTATCCTTCCAATCACCTTTGTAAGTTCCTGGGCCCTCTACTGCCCCCTGTTAAGTCTCAGGCTTATGTGTATGTAACAGGGGAATATTCTGTCATGATCAGGCTTGGCAGGATCTAAGGGAAGACCTGGAAGCCAAGATTACAACAGGAAGTGCAGAGACATTACTGTACAGTTCATGCCAGGGCGGTTTTGGAGGCAAAAGACTGCTGCCCCCCAAACCCGTTGGTGTTTGCACTCACCTTCCTCTGACTTTGTAAATCTATGAACACATATGAGCACATTTGTTATACATCACTATCATGTCAGCATTCCAGCAGCCATCTTTCTTCTGCAGTTCAGCTTCTCTCCTTAACTATAACAGGAAAGGGTCAGCTCTATGCCCAATCTCCCCAGTTTTCCAGGGTACGGTGCTGAACTAAGCCACTCAAATGTAGAGGTAACTCAGTGCTACCTCAAACTGATTCTGTGGGTCTGAAGCTTGCCACGCTGAGGAATTTCCACTTTTGGGGGGCCTGGCTTAGTGCCCAAACTTGGAAGACCAGACAGATCTGGCACCAAGCAAAACCTTTTTCTTACACACCCTCAGTCAACAAGATCTGGCTGCACACAGTTCCTGCCAATGACAACTCGTGCATTATCAGAGGTATGCTTTAAAAGGAGGAGCTAACAAAGAATTGCTGAAAGGCCAAGAAAAGTAAGCAACCATTATTTCTTCACTGAAAGAAGGCAAAAGAAGACAGCCATGGAGAAGTATAAAAAGGATACTATCGTCTTTGCTTTTCTCAGGTGTGCTATCCATTCCAGGTAAGGCAGCCGCCACACGGCGGAAAAGCTGAAAGGCAACACACACAAAAAGTAAGGTAGCTAGAAAGCTGCAAGAACACACATGGGGGAAAACGACATTAGAATGCATTTACTGGCTAGAGAGAAGCAGAAATATTACAGTAGTGCAGAAAACAATTCATGTCAGATAAGAAGCAGCACCTGGGCTCCTCTAAGGACTCCTGCACAGGGAAGCTACATAAACTAAAAGAAAGTTAATCAAGCCTTCAATTAGTGAAGCTGAAACTGCATCAGACCCAGGGAGACCTCCAATCTAAATGCAAAAGCGCCCTCTGCATTTATTCCTTTATTTGCATTTTATCCTGCCTTATACTTGAAGGTTTTAGGGCAGGTTAGAGCAATCCAAAGGGCAAAATGAAGACACTAAAAACAACAACAATGACTGAAAAGTAGAGGGGGGAAGCTGTTACCTTAGCCCAAGCCCAGGGTAAATAGACGTATCTTCACTGCTCTATAAATTTTTAAAATGAGGATACCTGGCACACCTCAGGGCAAAACTAGTCCTTAGTACGGAGGCCACCACTGAGAAGACCCTATCCCAGGTGCCCACCCCTTTAGCTACTGAACCAGGAGGGCTTCCCTTGCAGGTCTTAAGGCACAAACAGGTCAATATGGGAATCCTACACTATAAAAGGCAGATCATGCTGAAATAAGCTACAGTATCTCACATCACAAAAGACACCTTGTGATATGAGATACACCTATAATTTGCCACAGAATATTTAGAAGAAGAAGAGCTGGCGATTCTACCCTGCTTTTCTCACCCATTTAAGGGGACTCAAAGTGGCTGACAAAGCTTTTCTATTCTTCTACCCACAACAGAAGACCCTGTGGGCTCTGAGAGGTCAGAAGAGGGCTGTGACTAGCCCAAGGTCACCCAGCTGGTTTCACAGAGGAGGGCAAAATCAAACATGGTATTCCCAGGTAAGAATTCGGCTCCTTAACCACAAGACCAAACTGGCTCATACATTTAGGACATGAATAGAATGCAGGATGATTTTAGGAGAAGTTGTTTGGGGAAAAAATGAGGGCTTTACATTGCCAAAATAATATACAGTAATCAACTGGAATGAGGCAGATGTTTTACTTCCAGGCTGTGGAGGGAAAGGGAAGGAGAACAGGGAATCTCCTTCTGCCCTGCCATGGCTAGCAGCCTTAGATTCCTCTGTCAGCTGCCACAGAGGAAGAGCTTTCATTTCCCCCGTGCCCTGCCCTGCCCCACCCCAAGCCCTCCTGTTAGATTTTGCATACAGTAAGCTCCTCTGAGGCTTTTCTGGTTTAAGAATAGCATAAGAATATATGAAGTAAATAACTGAACAAGCTACCTGTTTCACATTATAGCCAGTCTTTGCGCTAGTTTCGATAAACATCACACTCAGTTCTTTGGCTCTCTGTTCTCCTTCTTCTGTAGTAATTTGCCTGGAGACAATGATGCAAACAAAGAGACAGAATGGAAGACAAAAAAAAAAAAAAGACTCCTTAGTCCTTGGAGGTAAGATTCCCAAAAACTCCACCTGTCTTTATCAACCCTGGCAGACAGAAGTTGTTGCTTCTGAAAAAAGTTTTAAAGGTTGTATTCGTACGCTTGAGATGAGAAAAGAGATTCCTACAGCATGATTAAAAATAAAATCAGAGGAAAAGTAGTTTATGGAAATGGTTGTGTTTGGACAGCACTGAATACTAACTGATTCCTGGTTGACTGCCTGGGAACTTCCATGGGCACCTCTATGCAGTTTTCTGGGCAGAGATACAGGAGTGGTTTGCTATTGCCTCCTTCTGTGGAGATGCTGGGGATCAAACTGATGACTCCTTGCTTTCCAGGCCATCTGCATTATTACTTAGCTACAGCCCCTCTCTTTACTGAGGCAGTAACCATCTACCTGGAAGCAAAAATTTATAACCACAGAGTCAAACATGATGCATCCCTATAAGTGGCTAAATCAGTTCATTACTGGAATGGGAGTAAAGCAAAAGTAGTTAGGAAAAGGCAAAGAAGAGGCTCATGGTCTTTGAACAGATCTTATGTGACTAGGTCACCAGCTGGTTTCATGAATGAGAGCAGAATCAAACCTGGTATTCCCAGGTAGGAGAATAACTTCCTAACCGGTAGAGAAAACCACCAAGAAGAAAAAATGAAGACCAAGACACTGCTCACTGCCTGACCTGAAACCCACAGACATTGGGGATTTTCACACTTTGCTAGATCAGGGCTGGTGGCAGGCATCTACACTGAGAACGCTGGTCCCAGACTTTATCCAGACCTACCTGGGTCTGAGTGAAGTGTGAATGCTCCATATTATGTTGTGTAATATGCTATTTTTCTGTATCTGATTTTACATAAAAGTCTGTTTTCTCTCATTTCAAAATATACCCTATGCAGTACCTCAGCCTCTTGTATGCCATCCTCCACAGAAATAAACAACAACAACAAAAATAGTAAATGAATGAGGCCATGGCTTGCTTATGTCGCTACACCAGGAGGTAGCAGGATTGATGTTAAACAAAGAGAAAACTACAAAATATAAGGACTTAAAGATCGAAGTTCAGAGTCTGGCACAAGCCAGCAGTGGTGGTCTCAGTGGTGATCCGGACACTGGGTGCCATTCCAAAAGATGCTGGACGGCACTTAAAACAGCTTCACATTGAGAAGGGTCCCGTCGGTCAATTGCAAAAGGCCACCCTGATGGGCTCTACACGCATTATCTGCCGGTAC
Source organism: Aspidoscelis tigris stejnegeri (assembly GCA_023333525.1). Taxonomy (NCBI): domain Eukaryota; kingdom Metazoa; phylum Chordata; class Lepidosauria; order Squamata; family Teiidae; genus Aspidoscelis; species Aspidoscelis tigris. The sequence continues at coordinate 10,380,705 of JALMGA010000012.1, forward strand.
ATGACATCATCTTAGGATCTTGGAAAGATCCTGATGCATTATGAAATATCAAAGCTGACATGTTTACAGTCGTGTTATATTGCCGTGTTTTTGTATATAACAATAATGATGATGATGATGATGATGCCACAGGAGAAGAAAAAAAATCCCAAAGGGAAACAATGAAAAAGGGCATTTGAAGCAGGAAGAAAATAAACATTAAAACACTAATGCTCTCATCACAGCACAACTGAATAAAATGCACGACTCTAAAGAACAATCCTGGTTCTTAGACCCATGTTCATTGCTCCTGGAAGAAGCTAAGACCCAGCTGAGCCTCCAGCAAAATCTGCTGTTTCCCTTGGCATTTATGAATGCCCTCACTTCACCTTTATTTGACCACTTGTACTCCAAACTAGGTAGCTACAATTAAGCTTAGCATGTTCACTTTGTATTGCACCATACCAAAAAAGTCTTCAGCAATCTGAGTTACTTTTAAAGGGTTTTCTCACCATGACCCATAAAAACCTGTCCAGAAGATATTCCAATCTGAACTAAAAAGAGAAACTGGATACCTCAGCCTCTCAATTACCTCTTGTCTGCAAGATCTGTTTTATTTCCCACCAGCATAATGATGACATCGCTTCCCCTTTCTGTTCGCACATCATCGATCCATTTGGAGGTTTGCTGGAAGGAGTTCAGGTCTGCAAGAAAAAGGCAGCCCAACACGTTACAATTCAAACCTGGAAAACACTGGTAACCAGCCTCAGAACTCTTGGTTGTCCCACCACCTTCAGCAGTAAAAGGGGTGGGTACCCAGGAGAGGGCCTTCTCAGTGATGGCCCCTAGGCTATGGAATAGTTTCCCCCTTGAGGTGTGTCAGGCACCTTCACTGTACATGTTAGAAAGGCAGTGAAGATGCACCTCTTTGCCCTGGCCTTTGGTTAAATAGGAATACACTTTCTCTTCCCACTCTTGGATACTGTTGTTTTTAATATATACTGGTATTGTTTTAATATGTTTGAATTTAAATGTTGTTACCCACCCTGAGATCGTCGGGTATAGGGTGGGAGAGGAATAATAAACAAACAAATAAGCAAGCTGTTTATTCTTAATGAGTGAGGACTGCCACAGAAACTCAGCAGACACATGAAACCAATTTCTCACTCACTTGTGATGTCATAGACCACCACTGCAATGGTTGAGTCGCGGATGTAGCTGGGAATGAGACTACGGAACCGCTCCTGTCCCGCGGTGTCCCAGAGCTGAAGGCGGACCTGCTGATACCAGTGCAGGGAGGGAACAGAGGGACAAAAAGACAGAAAAAGGAAGAAACTGTCCTTTAGAGACGGCAATTAAGAAGAACTTAACAGAACACCAATAGGATTCCACACAGATACCGCAATGGGAAACACAGGAGTCAGGATGGGAGAAAAACAAAGGAAATAATTGCGTTTCAGAGGTCACAGAAGGCTCAAGTGACAACAAAGGAAAGGATTTTCAGGATGGTGGGACCCAGGTCCACTTGGCATCATTGTTACATGTTATTTATTCCCTTTCAGACATACAGCCTGACGTTAGTGATCTTAAACAAACAAACAAATATCCTATGGTTTGTTTACTAAGCCTGGTAGTAAGCAGCCCAGAGAAAATGGTTACTGGGTAAGTACAGAAATAAAATTATAAACAAAGCAACAAATTCCTCCCCACCATGCCAGCCATCACCTGGCTGGAGCTAAGCACATTTGGGACTTGTCACTGTATGGGTGAAAGCTCCCTAGCCACTAGACAAAACCACCAAGAAGATCAAGACACTGCCTCACCTGAAACTCAGACATTGGGGATTTTTACATTTACTGTATATTCTGGCATATAAGACTATTTTTTAACCCAGGAAAATCTCAAAAGTTGGGGGTCGTCTTCTACACCAGGTATCTTCTTCTTATACGGCGAGTATATCCCAAACTCTATATTTTAACTGGAAAATTGGGGTTCGTCTGGTACGCCCAGTCATCTTATATGCCGGAATATATGGTAGCTAGATCAGGGCCGGCGGCAGGCGTCTGCACTGCAAATGCTGGTCCCATCCCAAACTTTATCCAGACCTACCTGGGTCTGGGTGAAATGTGAATGCCCCATAAGCATGCATGCTGGCCATTGTTGCGATGACCTGCCCCCATGTAGCATAGCTCTGCATGCGGGGCTGTACTGAGAATACCCTAGGTACTCTCAGTTAAGGTATAGAGTAGTTTTTACTGTGCTTGTAGCGATCAGGGCAGCACTTGGCCACTCCAAGATGGAAGCGGCTCCATTGTCTGCACATGCACTTGTATTGGAGCATCTATGCCATCCCAGGGGGCCAAGTGTGAAAGGCCAGCCAATTTCCCTCCTCTAAACTGCTGCAGGATGAAAGGATATACACATTTAAATGAAGACTCTGCTAGGACAAGAAGGCATTCTGGGATGCTGGAAAGGAACTCAACCAACTATTAATTTTTGGAGTTTTTCTTTCAGAACCAATCATTTCTTCTGAACGCCAAAACAGACACCAAACAGCAACAACTGCTTGAATTAAAATTTGTAACAAATATCGTTCTCCGGTTGTAGGAGGAAAGGAAATAAAAATCAATGAACAGCATAGGAACTTCAAAACTGGAAAAAGGGCATGAAAGGGGTGTGGTATTAACTAAACTTTTGACTTTGATTCCTTAATTTATGGTGCCACCAACTCCAACTCCTCTATTTGTAATGTGCTGGTATGTCTTATATGGCACGAAATACAGTAATTTCTATTATCTGAGAATTTTAACTACAGGTCCGCAGGAGGAAGGATGTACGTGCTTCTGAACAACCTTCTACTCGGACCTGAAGGGTGTCACTTCCTCTAACTAGTGGAATTTTAAACACATATTTCAATTTCCATTTATTTCCATTTATATTTCTAGCGTGCCCTACATCCAAAGATCGCAATAAAATAATAATAAAAGCAGCTAAAACCAGTCTGGCTGATAATAGTGGCAGTCCCTGCATGGGGAAGAGATGTTGTCCCTCCCAGGCAAAGGTCAGGGGGAAAAGGTCATCTTCACCTGTCATCTTGAATTCATCCAATGAGGGGACCTGATGCACCTCAGATTATTCCATAACCTGGGGGTTACAACGGAGAAGGCCCTTACATTTCCATTCCCCGCCAAGAGAGCCTCACCTGCAGATTTTAGGGTACAGGCAGGTCTATATGGAAGGAAGTGTTCTTTAGATATTTGGGGCCCAAGCTATTTCGAGCCCTCTAAGTTAACATTAATGCCTTGGATTGGGCTCGGTAACATAAGACAGCCAATGCCATTCTTTTAGGACCAGCATGATACGCATTTGGCCAGAAGTGCCAGTTTGCAGCCTAGCTCCTGCATTCTGCACCAGCTGCAGCTTCCAAACCATCTTCAAGGGCAGCCCCACATAGAACTCACTTAGTCAGACTCAGAACATTTTTAATGGCTCAGACTCCAGTAACCCCATCATTGCTTCTGACTCCAATGGCTTGCCAGGAACCTGAGATTGCAAACGCAACACAATGCTGTTCTCATCTCTTTCAAAAGTGGCATCTTTGGGGGAAAACAGTTTCAACTGTGGAAAAGTCTGTTACCTTCAGGGTTTGCTGTTTAGATGGTTACAGAATGAAACACGATATTAAACACCCAGACCACAGCCTGGATATTTTATTACAGTACTTACTGCACAGCTTTTAGGGGAAGTGTGGACCAAGGAAGACATAATCAAATGAAATCATAGTGAGGACTCAACCTTTCTGTTACATACGTCAAGAAAATGTCAGGTGTTGTGACCAATTTCACTACCCTTGGCATCAGACCATTTGAACGACAATTCCTATTGTCGCTGATGTCTGAACGTACTAGGGACAGTTGACAGAGTGATAATCCAAAACACTTGAAAAGCAACAGATTGGGGAAGGTTGGATTATGACATACAAGACTGAAGCTGAGGTTCTTACTTGCTATTTAACTGAAAGAAGCACTGTTAACTAGATGCTAACAAACTCTTGCAATTTTGCCTTGACAGCAACAGTGTGTTCAGCAGACAGACTTTACAGTACAAATATAAACACCTCTATTCAGAAGCAAATCCAGCTAAATTCAAGGAAACGTCCACCCAGATACACAGTTCCTGGACTGTGGTCTCGAAGTGCAACAGATTCTGGAAGCTCCCTTCCTTTCAGTCAATGACTTCTCTCCCCAATGCAGAAGGTGGTCCTCGTTGAGTCTGAGTCCCACTACTTGGAAGTCTATACCCCAATATTGGAATCTAAGCCCCGATAGTTGGAGTCTAAGCCCCAATACCTACTTGCAAGGTCAAAGACAATACCAGCCGCAGCAGAGTCCTGGACGTAGCTGGGAATGAGGCTACGGAATCTCTCCTGGCCGGCTGTGTCCCACAGCTGTGACCTAATCTAGGAAAACAGGAAATGCAGGGCAAGGGTGGAAAAGTAGGGGAAAGAAATGAACAGGGATGTGGAAAGAAAATGAAAAAAAAATGAAAAAAACTCAGATGAAATTAAAAAAGAATGTAAACTCTTGAGGCAAAATGATGCATGTCATAAAAGAAAAGATGCTCAAATGAAACAAAAAGAATGGTGTAAAACAACTAAAAATGGAGGCTGCTATAGGATACCTTGCCATTTCTAGATCCTTTTTAAGAGCATCCACCCACCAAGTGGAGGTCTATTCCATCTGTTTTGACTTACAATGGAAGCCACATAACAGCAGCAACCTAATCTGCATCCTGTGAACTCTCTCCTGGCACATAAGCCCAGCCTTTGATTCCCTTATTAAATACTCTTCCTAATATATGGGTCAAGAACTCAGTAGTGGACATCAAGGTAGCCAAAGCGATTAGCTTGAGAGGCTTCTGCAGAATTTGCCACCTGCTCAAGCCACAAAGATCTTGTCTGGCACTTGACTGGGTTGCACAAAAAGGGAAAAGTACCCTGTCAAGCTTTCTACTTGGGTGCAGCATCAATGTTCTGAAAAAACTCAAAACATTCATTAGTGTTATTAGAAGTTTCTGCCTGGAGAATACTCTGCCATGCCAGGATTCTATTGCAGAAAAGATGTACCTTCTGGTTCCACCCTGGCAATGAGAACCTGGACTATTTTTGGCTTTTCACGCAAAGCTAAAAGGACTCTAGCCCTCAAGGGAGAGAATGTTTAAACTAAAATGCCATATAACACAATGATTACCAGAAAATAAGCATCCGTCTCATTGTTGTTTCAATCTATTAGCCACTTGAACCCCCCCTCAAAAGTAAATTACACTGATACAAGCACAGAAACACACACCAGATGGCACCTTGGGAAAGTACTTGACAAAGGACAAAAAGATCTCAGTAGATCCCACACAGCAAGTATAGCACGGCAACAAGGCATCTTGGATTTGAGGATATAATAAAGGGAAGGAAATTGGTTTGTGCTGCCTTGGGCTACCTGAACAAAAGGCAGGATACAAATACAAACAGAACTATGAGCATCTTGCGTCATAGCCTACATTCTTCCCACAGGACTTTTGCAACAATGAGGTAAATACTATAAAGAACTCTTGAGTGTTATTACTTGGTCTGCAGACATTAGAAAACTTGAGCAGAAAATCTTTAGCCTGACCAACTGAAGACACTGCAACCAAAGGCTGAGATTTCACAGATGAATTAGAAACCAACCAACTCTTGTGACCCCGGACGATGGAAGCACATGGCTGTCCATAATTAAATCTACTGCAGTGAACTTGATTCCAAAGGGGGTCTACTTGCACTCTTCTTCTTCTTCTTCTCTTTTTTAAAAAAGCAATAAAGGCCCATTAAAATCCTTGTGTTTCAGAAGGGAAATCCCAAAAACATATAATATAAACTGCACCTAAAACAAGGCATCCAGCTGAACTGGTCATAAAACTTCCCAGCTCTCGTCAGACGTTTCTTTCTCTTTCCTGGTGCGGAATATTGCCAAATACAGGCTACAATATAGCCTTGCTACTCCTTCTCACTGAAGGCCACGTGTAGGATGAATTGTTTGGGGATTATTAGTCCCTCTGGGACACCTGTGTCTATTCACACTCTTTTGTAAAGTTAAGCACAGAGATAAATCCCACTCACCGTGCGGTCTTCTAAGTACATAGTCTTTGAAAGGAAATCAATTCCGATAGTTGCCTGGAAAAAATAAGAAAAGTCCCACTGAAACAACAATAAACTCCTGATTAGGAAGAAGTGTTATTGAAAGCTGGAATACTTTCACTTTCTTTTATTGGTTTTATTATCTTTTACTACCTCTCAATTTCTACTAAGACTCCAGGGTGGTTTACAGTATATAATCCTATAAAATACAATTTTTCATCAAATCAAGCAAAACAGAAAACCAACATTAAGATATCAGACTGAAGTTTGCTCAGTATAGTACTGTACTGTAAAAAAGCATGAATGTGAAGTAATTTTATTTTTATACCGCCCTACACCAAATTCTCAGGGCAATAAACAGATAAAACAAAGCTAGATAAAAACGATTTAAATCTGAAATTTTCAAAATTAAAAATAAACTCACCAATGTAGGTAGGAGGAACACAGCCAAGATTACTTATCAAAGGACTGGGCGAACAGAAACATTTTTATTAAAGGTCAAAAGAGGAAGAAGGCATATTTCTGAGGGAAGACTATTCTAGAGCTCTGTGAGGTAGGTGGGGCTGTGAGAGCTCAGAAAAGAGCTGTAACTAGCCCAAGGTCACCCAGCTGGCTTCATGGGGGAGGGCCACTGTGTGAGACAGGATGGTGGACTAGATGGGCTGTGGCCTGATCCAGCAGGGCTCCTCTTAGGTTCTTAAATACAAATAAGAGAGGATCGTCTAAAACCAAATCCTGGTGTGAAGAGCCAGATGGATGATACCTTTTGCTCACAGCAAGCCATTTGTAGGGAACAAGGCTATATAGTTGGCACATGACATGAAGTTCATACCTAGCAACTTCCTTGCTGAAATTTACTGAAAACCAACCTCTGATACATTTTGTTTTAATTAGAAAGGAAATATTTGGACTTACTCAGTAGTGTTCATATACAAGCTCTGCAAAGCAGTGTTTTTACCACTTTAAACTGTCACTGAGAAGACCCAATGCTCTTTTTGATTCTACTTTTGATATGGTGATATGGGCTAATCAGTACACTTATTATTATATTTGTTTTAGATGTAATTTTACGTGTACTGTGAACAGAACAATTGGAAGTTTCACTATGCTCCCACTTACCTGGTAAGTGTTGTCAAAGCTGTCATACATAAATCTGGTGATCAGGGAGGTCTTTCCAACTAGAGAATAGAGAGAAGACACGAAATAGTAGAAAACATGTTCTAGTACTAAGTATAGTACTAGAGTTCCAAGCACACAGTGAGAGTTTGGAGACAGCCATTTTGCCACCGCAAGGCCTTCAGGGCAGTAGGGTTTATACACATATTTGCTGGTGGCATCTCAGGCGGCAGTTTTACTGCCACTGGTAATTTTGGAAAAGGTTCAGCACCTGAACTTTAGCTTGAGATGCTGTTACTTGGCCATTCTGATCAAGTCAAGCCCGTTTGTGTTTATGCTGCTACAAACAGGTTGCCCACTTCATGTCAGACAGAGTAAAATAAGTGAAATATATTTTGGTAGCAGTCCAAGACAAAACAGGATATGAATAATGTGGTCCTTCAATGCAGAGACAATGGGCCTTTTTGCATTCTGGTGTGCAGTACAGGCGGGGAGAACTCCTGCCCAATGTATCCACACCACACAACACAAATTTCTTAACTAGATCTGTCTCTGTTCATGCTGGAGCAGCCCACAAGCAGTATAAACATGGAGCAGGTAAAACTGCTCCACACCTAGGGCCTTTCTGCACTTGGCCTTATTCTGGAATATATCTCAGAACAGGGGCCGACTGCACACACGCTGGTGCAGACTATGCTGAGGTCCCAGATGACGTCTGCCATAGTTTTCTCCAACATGCAGACAATAGACCCCTATCCCAAGATATATTCCAAAATAAGGCCAAGTGCAGAAAGGGCCCTATACTAGTTGCTGGGCTGGGATAGCCCAGTATGCTTCCATGGGCACCCCTTGCTGGGACTCCACAATGGCCACCATAATGGTGGCATTCACACTTGGCCAGCGAAGTTTCAAATGCTTTGGGCATCTGTAAGCGTGGACACCGAAAGCACTCCAGCACCCTGCCTCCCACAGACGGGAGGTGAAATGCAAAAAGGCCCAGAATTACCACTGCCCCAAAGGAAAGGATAGCAGTGCAAAGTTCAGAGTAGATAATGTCTTTCTACCATTGCTTCTTCTAGTCATTCAGATCACCTATGGAAACTGCATGAAAACAGAGAGTTTGGTGCAGTTTTTAAAGGTTACGTTAGCTATTAAACAAATAAAACCTCAAACCCCATAATCTGCCTGCCCCACAGAATAAAGGAAGAAAAACAGTAAGACAAAAATGCAAAGACCCACAACCATTAGCCTTAAACTCTCTGAAATGATAGGAGGACATAACTGTGTGACAAAGTCTCCATCAAGGATTTATTTACTTGAGGCCTGCTGCACAGAAACAAGTACCTCATATTTTCCCCCAAAATAATTTCCTTAAACTCACCCTGCATCCTACTTTTTTATTTCTCCTTCCGACGTATTCATTTCCCTCAATTTAATCATAGCCACTGTAATATTTGAACTAGAATTCAGTCCAAGGAGAAAGAGAACGCTTATGCTTTGTGTACTTCAACATTGCACCCTGAAAGCACAATCTTCCCTAGAGCTGCCTTTTCCACACCCATTTCAGGATGAGGAAACAGACCAACAATGAGAAACATCAGCTTTTCAGGGGCTACATGCTGGGTGGTGCCTCAAGAAGCCTTGATGATGATGATGATGAATTGGCTTTTCTACTCAGCTCTTCTCACCCATTTAAGGGGACTCAAAGCAGCTGACAAAGCTTTCTATTCTTCTCCATACAACAGAACACCCTGAGAGGTAGGTGGGGCTGTAAGAGCTCAGAAGAGAGGTGTGTCCAGCCCAAGGTCACCCAGCTGGCTTCATGGAGGAGGGCAGAATCAAACCCAGTATTCCCAGATGTCTAGACCAAACTGGCTCAAAGGGGCTTTGGATAGCCCCGATCAAGCGCCAGGTTTTTAGTGGGCCTTTTCACACTATGCCTCTGGATGTTAGAAGAATAGCGAGGGAATGCTCTAAGCATCTGCCCGCGGGAGATGCTTAGAGCATTCTAAGCTTACCTTTCATGTGGCACATCACTGTATACGTGCCACCCACAACATGCCCCTCCTGCACCTCTTCCAAACAGGGTGTGAATGGTGCATCTGGAGCCTTACTGGCTCTGGCGCTAGCGCATACGTGGTGCAACCTGGACCATGCGTAATGCACGGAGGAAATGCTCCTACATGGAATGAGCCCTTTCTGGTAAAGAAATGGCTCCTTCTACTGTGGACGCTCTCTCTGGGAGCTTACCACACATGCACTACAGGGCCATGTGCGACCTTCCTGCAGGACTTAAGGGCTGGTGAGGTGACCGATGCAGGACTATGGGAAAATGGGAGTTCCATCCCTTCCTCAGCCCTTCCAAAAGCCCATTTGCCTCAAGACTATTTTAATTTTGTCCTCGAATTTTAGTTATTTGCGTTTCTATTATAAATACACAAAACAGGCACCCATACAAGGAATTCTGGAAAAAAGGGATAGGCCACATCTCTGTTTCAGAGTCATTCCTAACTTCCTAAATGAACAGGATTAGTTGATATTCTGAGTGTTTTCAAATTTTCATAAGTTGGTATTATGTGGGCTTCCCAACACTCATGATTATTCCATCATCCACTGCCTTATTAGTTCTCATATCATGCTTCAAGGTACTGTATTTTGGATGTCAGCCAATAGTGCAATTCAGAACACTACAAAGATTTATGCAAAACAATTCTAGCTATGCTCTTGTAAAAGGTGCTTTTAACTTGATATTATTATTCATATGTCTGATAAAAGGTGCCCTAGAAAGTGTCCTCTGCAACTGTTAGAACTTGATTCATATGGTCAGCTAAGATGGGGAAAAAGAGCTAAGTTCATCACTAGGGAAACTCAACCGATAATGAACACTGGAGTCTACTAGATATGAAATAATAATTGCAATTCCTTGTAATTTATTAGGGCTTTGGTTTGCTTTGTCCCCAATATGCATATATAACATTCTGTTTAATTATTTCCATCCTAAATCTTAGGATTAACCATTCACTGGGCTAATGAACCAAGCTAAACCTCCCTATCTGCTAGCACCTGAACCAAAGGTTTTTAAACTTTTCTACTCTACAGAACCCTTTAAGAATCTGAGAAAAGCTTAGGACTCTTTCCTAGAAAATTATTTTAAAAACTTCCAATTAATTTTTTTCATTTTTATTTAGTTAGTGCAATTACTATGCATCAAGGATCTGAAGTCCAAGTTAAGAGCTCGTGCCCTAGGATGAAGCAACTGAGTCTGTTTTCTTGCCTTTGGGTATGGATAGATGTATAGATCTGGCAATGTTCATTTGTATCTGGATAAGGACAGCTCTTTCATCAAAATCTATCAAATTCTATCCCTCCAAGGGAGACTGGTGGTTTGCCAAAGCACAGCACACATTTTGCATGCAAAAAGCGCCTGGTTCAGTCTCCAGCATTTCTAAACTGGGCTGGGAAAGATGCCTGTTTAATACTGTCTGTGATTCTGCACTAAGAATGTGAGACACGTGAATCATCATAAGATGGCTTCATCTTGATGAAAGAAGGGATATTCTCCTCAGATGTAAGCTGCTATTCCTCCTCTCCAGAAAACCTTGAAGGCATTTACAACAATTGCATTAAAAAAACTGCAATATTGCCATCTTATAGCTTGTGTCCATCTATTTATATGACATTATGTACGATATATCACAACCACTGCCATATACAATCACTTTCTTTCTCATCTGAAAGACCTGGTATTTGAAGCAATAGATACATATATGAACAGTTATTTATTCCATACATGTCTACAAATATCTCCTTTCAGGAGCTGTTATTGTTTTGGGAAATCCATCATTGTTATTTTATTATTATTAGATTGATTTTAATATTGTTTTGACTATTAGACTGATCTACATTGTTGGGTTATTATTATTTTTGTAATTTTTAATCCTGTATCATCCCTTGGTGGAAGGGGCATTATAAACATTATTACTATTATTATTATTTTTAGTGTGTTTTAAAAAATGTTTTGTTATTATTGCTGTATCCCACCTTGAGACCTTCAGGTACAGAGTGGGGTAAAAATACAAATAACCCTTTTGGAAAGATGGGTTCCTCTCTGGTCCTGGTTATGTAACTCTCTAAGGGGCTGCACATGCTGGCAGCATAAAAAAAATACAACCTACTCTACAATTCTTCCCCTTGTTGAGCCTTTTATTTAGCATTATTATTATTATTTATTATTTTCAAATGCTATAGCAGGTTGCACTCTGAGTGTTCCCTGAGGTCTCTCTAGCAGGCCTTTTTCTATGCGTGCCAAGGGTAACATCCCCTGTTGAGCATCAGCCTGAGGCTGTCTATTCTGAGGAAGGGGGGGGGCTGCATCGATTTGCAGGACTGGGGGAGACAGAGAAGCCCAGGCATTTCGGGGCTGGCAGGTGAGGATCCGTTCGTGGGTGGAGTGAGAGGGACCCTTCATTTTCGACGGGAAGAGGAAGGCTCCTTTTGGGTTTTGCTTTGCTTAAAGAGGGCGAAGGATTGTCCTGGCTGGACCTAGGGAGGGGTAAGAGGTGGGGTGGGGAGGGATGGGGACAGAGTTGCAACTTGATGTGGGGATGCAAAACATAAAACAATAGAAGGGGGAAAGAGGGAGAGGCGCACAGGCCGTTTGTGTTTGTGGGCGGCGGGTGGAAGTTGCAACGGGCCCCAGTGGCTCCCGAAAGGTCTCCGCGGTGGAGGCCCATCGTCCCAGTCAGGGAGTGACCGCCCGGTCCAGTCCACCCTGCCCATTCCGGTCCAGCCCAGCCCAGCCCGGCCCAGTTTAGTCCAGTCCAGTCCGGCCCAGCCCAGTCCACCCTGCCCATTCCGGTCCAGCCCAGCCCAGCCCGGCCCAGTTTAGTCCAGTCCAGTCCAGCCCAGCCCACCCTGCCCATTCCGGTCCAGCCCGGCCCGGCCCAGTTTACTCCAGCCCAGCCCAGCCTGCCCATTCAGGTCCGGCCCGGCCCAGTTTACTCCAGCCTAGCCCAGCCCAGCCCTGCCCAGCCTGCCCATTCCGGCAGAGCCCGGCCCGGCCCGGCGCTCACCGCTCTGCTCTCCGAGGAAGACCAACTTGAACTTGCGCAGCGGGTTGCCGAATTCCCCCCCGGCTCCTCCTCCAGGGGCCGACATGTCAGGCGAGGTTGCGAGCGGGAGCGACGAAGGAGGAAGGGAGGGACGGAGGGAAGCCGCGGGCGGGGCGACGGCGAGCAGCAGGCGAGTCAGGCGGCGGGCCACTCGTCGTCGGCGCCAGGCCGCTCCGACCAGAAGGAGGACACAGCAACCGCCGCTCCAACGGTTCGCTCGCTCTCGCAGCCGCCGCTTCGCAACCGAATACGTCACTTCCGCCCTCGCCGCCCCTCCTCTTTTCGGCGGCGGTTGCCTCCTGCTGCTGCTGCTGGCGGCGGCCACCCCGCCCACGCCCCTAATGGGCGGGGCGAAACCGACTGTCGTCATCGTTCCATCTCGCAGGGCGGGGCAGTATGGCCGCGAAAGAGGGCAGCAGGGAAGGAGGAGGGACGCCGAGAACGTCATGAGATCACCGTTATATCCAGCGTAAGCGGCGTGCCGTGTCGTCATCATCGACGGGGGCGTGGCGGAACAAAATTCATACAGGCTGCCATTCTCCCTGGTCTTTGGCATACGACTCCCATGATGCTTCGGTCGTAAAATGGCGGCCACGCACCCAGCTCACGGGGTGGGGCGATCAAAGCTTTGTGTGCGCACGACGCATGCGCAAGCTCCTCTTGCCCTTTTCTCAAGGCAAAAAAGTGACTTTAAAAAAAAGATGAAGAAAATACTCTTTACCTGTATTTACTTGGTGCATGGAGAGGAGGAGAGGAGGGTCTTATGCTTCTTCTAGGGCGCTCCACGGAGTTGTGAAGCTGACTTATGATCACCTGCATTATGCGCCCTATGCCCAGTTTTCTTGGCAGGGATATAGAAGTAGTTTGCCTTTCCCTATATACAGGGAGAGGCTGGGGATCGAACTGCGGGACCCTCTTCTTTCTAGGTAGCGTGGTCTAACGCTGAGCCACAGGCACTCCCTGGACACATGGGCTCTGCTACGCAGTTTTCTTGGCAGAAATGTAGAGGTGGTTTGCATTGCCCACTTTCAGAGATCTCACCTCTGCTTTCCAGACAGCTTGCTCTGCTGCTGAGCTACACCTACTCCCAGACTCCATGGGCAACTTTAGGCAGTTTTCTTGGCTGCATGCAGAAGTAGTTTACCGTTGCCTATTTCTGGGGAGAGATTGGAGACCCTCTGTGTTCCAGGCGGTTTGCACTACCACTAAACTACAACCTTTCCCAGACTCCATGGGCCCCTTTATTGATTGATTGATTGATTGATTGATTGATTGATTGCATTTCTATCCTGCCCTATACCCAAAGGTCTCAGGGCGGGTTACAATATTATATTCATCTTAGACAGATCTCTGCCCCCAGGCTTACAAAGAGACAAGAAACAAAAGGAAAATGGTGTGGGAGGGAACAGGGAAGAGCAGAAAGCAAGCACTTGAGGGCTTCAGTCCCATTCTTCTGTTCGCTTCTTCTTGCTGGAATTTTCCTATTCTCTTCACTCTGAATTTTCTCTTCATTGATGCCAAACTAAATGATGGCAGAGACGCTCAGCAGGCATCTACTCAGCCCCGCCCTGCTCAGCCTCAGGACCAGACGATTTCTCAACTGGTGGATCGGCTGCTGTAGTCTCTTTGCCATCTTGTGATGGGAGCAGTTGGAAGAGGGAGGAGGCACTTTTGTGAGCAAGGTGGCAGCCCTCCTCAACCTGCTTCCTCTCTTCTGCTCCTCTCAGGCAAGATGGTTCACAGCCTTGTGATGCCAGTCGGAGGAGGGAGGGGCACTGCTGGGGGCAAGATTGTTCACAGCCTTGTGATGCCAGTCGGAGAAGGGAGGGGCACTGCTGGGGGCAAGATTGTTCACAGCCTTGTGATGCCAGTCGGAGGAGGGAGGGGCACTGCTGGGGGCAAGATTGTTCACAGCCTTGGGATGCCAGTCGGAGAAGGGAGGGGCACTGCTGGGAGCAGGATGGCAGAGCAGCCCAGGAATCTCTAGGAATGAGATTACATTCCTAGGCTGAGCATCATAGTGCATCTGCTTCTCCTTGCCCATCCCTGAGGAATGGAAATGCAAACTTGCCTCATCTCCAGGGCTTCCTATGCGGGTGGAAAATCCCACAGATAAAGCGGATAGAAATAGAAAGACGTGAATGGTCAGATCTGGAGAGAGATTGAAGGAGGTTTCAAGTGAACGTGGGACCTACGGCCTTGGAGAAGTCACCACAGATCTTCTGTATATGTAGCCCTGCTAAAATCTGTCTGTCTCCTCATGGGATTCCAGACAGATTCAATGACCAGGGCTCTGCAGGGGCCTAGCGTCACTTCCCAGACTTGCATTGCAGCATTTTTTCCTTGCCTGCCTGAAACTTCTGCACGGAATTGTGTATGCAAAGGATGAATTAATTAATTTTATTTACTGTCACAGACCAAAATCAGAAAATAAACATTCATCAAAATATCTTGAGAAGACTTTAGCATTGTGGGTGACAAAACAATGAAAGTTAAAATAGTCTGATGAAGAAATTTAAAACATTATAAAAGTCACATTTAAAATGCAACATTTCTTGTTTTTCTGCAATCCTGGCTATAAATGACAGCAGAATATTATGTGGGCAACGACTTCTACCTGGCTTAACCCACGTGGGCAGAATTGTACAAAATGAAAGGACTCCTTCAAATCTGCCCTGAAGGAGGGCTAATATGAACAATCAATCCTCCCAAACCAATTTTCCTGTGCCTTAACATCTGCAGGGGAGATCCTTCCGGTTAAACCACCACCTGTAGTAGTTCTGGAGATCCAAGATAGGGCCTTCTCAGTGGTGGCCTTCCCAACCATGAAATAGTCTGCCCCCTAAGGTGTGCCAGGTACCTTCCCTATGTTTATTAAGAAGTTTGCAAGCAAACACGCACACTGGCACTTGTTTATCCTGGCCTCTGATTCATATAAGGAGATCTTGCCCTCCTCAGATTATTTTAGTATGTTATGTTTAGTATGTACGTTTTCTATTTTCTTTCTACTGCTGTCACCCATCCTGAGACCTTTGAGTATAGGGCAAGACAAACATGCAAATAGATAAAAATGAGTATTTCCTTCAACCTTTCCCACCATACCAGGCCAGTGACTGCAAACAGGCCCCATGCCATCACTTCTATCAAAAAGCACTGAAGGGGGAATGAATAAAGCACATTGTCTCCTTTCTCTGGGATCCCCTTAAATTAAGAATTCCGACATTCTCTTCTTTTTAAATTAATCTCATTTAATAACAAACAACAACAAAGAAAAGTACAGTAATGTCACATAAGAAATCACAATAGTTCATCAGTTACAAACATATAACAGACAAACACACCTTCCCCCACTTCCCTGCACGGAACAGCAAAACATTAATGACCCTCAATTAATATTGTTTAAAGAGCAAAACAAACATTTTCCTCTCAATGCCCAAACCATTTGCTATACATTTTCCCCAATTGCTGAACCAATGAGATTTAAGTTTTATTCCGCTCAGAAACAAACTTCTTTGTCTGGTCATATCACGTGAATTGTGACACATAGGCCTCTCAGGATGGTGCAACATATGTAGGTAAGTGTACAGTTTATTGCCCAGCAGTTCAACCACATAGGTGAAAATCGTGTTTCTGCCCAAGACCAGGTCAATCTTTAGTTCTGCAGCTTCCGCCCCAGAGCAAAGTCCTCCAACCTCCCTTGCATTTCCCTCTTAAATTCCTCCAGGTATGGCTGAGATGTGTGGCAGGTTGGTCCCAAAAGGAGGAGCCCCATGAAGTGGCCAGGGGTCTCCTCTGTGCCCCACACCGCCAGGCTCTGCTTGCCGTTAGGGCAGTTTTCTCCCATTATGATGAAATCCCTGCCTGGCTGCTTTGTTGCCTCTTAGGGAGGAACCTCATTGGAGGGTCATCTGGCAGTTGCCATTGTGATGTCGTCTCTTGCTGGGTGACTCTCTGGTCCCTGGCAAGCCCAGCTCTTTGTGGGTAGAGAGGGCGAGGAGGAGAGAGGTGAGGAGAGAGGTGAGGAGAGAGGAGCCATTTTTAAATATGGAAGCCCTAGGGCGAAGGTGCTTCTCAGCACTTCAGAGGTGAGCAGCATTTCTTCCTTCTCTAATATCCTTTCACAATTATTCATGAACTCCTGAGGCCAAAGTGTTGACTCTGAGGAAGATAATCAGTTCCCAAGAGAACGCTTGGCCTCTTCCTTTGCCCACCTATAGCTTTTAACACTTTTCCATCATTTGCTTCTCCCACAGGCTGAGGAAGCTGAAAAATTCTGTGTGCCCCTGTTGTAGGGGCACGAAAATAACCCCGTTCTGCGCCAGGGAGCCTGACACTGTCACCCTGTTCTGGCGTGGCAGCGAGTCAGCCGTCTCCCTGGCCAGCTCGAACACCTCTGGTGAGAAAACAGGGGCAACAGGAGGGGCAATGGGGTCCCTGGGAGGTCTGGATAATGTGGGTCTGTTTCCAGTCCCTCCCCATGTGCCCGTGGGAGATTGTCTCGGGGCCATCACCTCAGCAGGAAGCCAAAGGGTTGATGGTCCATTTATGTTCTTTTCCAGGCATGGAGACCTACCTCCGGGCCGGGGGCGTGGAAATTATTCCCAGTGTTCCCATCATGGAGGAAATGGCCAGTCTGGGAAGTGGTAAGTCCAGGACACTTATAGCACAAGGGGGAATCCAAACGTTGTCCCTGATGGAATAGATGCTGCCCGGGGAGGAGAAAATTGGCCCTGGACCCTTTGCTCCTGATGGCCAGACATAGAAATGTGGGCATCCCCAGAGGGACAGGCTTCTAGGACAAGGAGTGGTGCAAGTCTTGTGGCATCACATGACCACCAGAGCCCCCAAACCACACCGGTCTAATCCTCACTCCTCTTTTTCCCTTTGTTACCAAGTTTTACCATCTGCGGACATTTGGAACGGTGAGGAGCAGGAGTCGGACCGTTGAATGTGGCTTTTCCATGCGGGCGCGGGCAGATCTCTGCAAGTTGATTGGTGGAAGCCTCCTCCCACCCACCTTGTGACATTTCTCGGTTGAGGAGGGGGAGAGACAGAGAGAAAGGAAACGGCGGAGGAGAGAGGGGGAAGAGATGGTGGAGATGACGGCACCAGCGAAGGAGAGCAAGTGGAGAAGGCGCGCTTGTGGTGCAGTGGTGAAGGTCCCGAGGGAAGAGGAAGAGTAGGCTTGGCGGCGGACGTGCTGAAGGTGGCGGCGGAAAGAAAAGGTAGCCCTCCTTGCGTGGGTGACCACAGTACCTACTCAAAGCATTTTTCCAACCAGCTGCAAATCCTACAGGTAATTTTGTCATCAATCTGAGTACTGCAATTATTCTGATGAAATTGTTTCAATTTGAAAAGACGGGGCGAAAACTATCACCGGCATAAGAAACAGGTTTGTTGCCATTATGAATGAAAAAAATCAATCACTGCCCATGGCATCATTCATCAAGAAGGGCTTTGTGCGCGGACATTTCCAGAAGAAATTTGCCACGTTATGGAATTGGTGAATAAGATGATCAACTCCACTGTAGCTAAAGGCCTTAAGCATCCGCAATTGAAATAATTTTTAGTTGAAACGACTATTGAGGATGGCGATCTTCTGCTGCATAACCAGGTACATTGGGTAGCAAGAGGAAACGTTTTGCAACGTTTTGCTTCCTTATTAACAGAATTTAAAGCATTTCTCCTTGGGAAGGGTGTTCATTATCTGTAACCAACAAATGATGAGTGGATCCAAAAATTTTATTTCATGGTAGACGTTACGTCTCATCTAAACCTGCTTAATTGTAAACTGGACGGGAAAGGAAACACAATTTTTTCGGTGTTAGAAGAAGTTATTTCATTTGAAAAAAATATTTTGCTCAAGATTTTGAAAGAGAAACTTTGATTCGCTTTCCAAGCCTGTTGAAACATCACCAAGAACATAATGCTGCTGTTGACATTTGCCATTTCAAAACAACACTTTGAAATACGAGGGAAGCTTTTCTCAGCAGGTTTCAGGAATGCAGAAACTTTGGCAACTTTGAAACGCAGTGGCTGGATTTTTAAAAAAAGAAACCTGGAGCTTGAATTTGAATGTCTTTGTGCTGATATGAAAATATTGGAGAAAAACACATGTGAACTTAGTGCACAGCACAAATGGTCTCCTTTGAAAGACCAGGAGAAGGAAGATATGTTGATTTTTAACACCTGGAATGGTATTCCAGACTCATACTCTACGATTTTCCAGCATGAACCTTATCGAGGGTAAATTGGGGAGTCATCCTAGGGCCTGTCCCCATGCAACTTTGGCCCCTTTCCAAGCGCCGGATAGGCACGGTCCATCCCCAAGAGTTTTGGATTTGGTCCCCGAAAAGCGTAACAACAGCCCCAACCCGTGCCAGAAGGGTGCCAAATTTCATATCTGTTTAAACAAGTCTCAGCACGGTTTGGGGGACTGGCAACCATTGCTCAGTGGGCCGGGACGCACATGGTGGCAATTGCGGGCTAATAGAGAGGAGATTGGTACCCATGTCATTGGGAGATGGGGTGTCCCTCCCGTGTGGGTGGAAGACCACTTTTTAAAAGGCTGTTATCAGTTGATGAGTGACCCGTTCTGAAGCTGCCTTGCTCTTCCTTTAGAATGCCCAGGCTTCTAACTTGCCCATTAAATACGTGGCATATTTGTTTGCCCCTATATCAATCAGGCTTATTGGCTGATAATTTTTGGGGACCGTCCTTTCCCCCTTTTTGTAAATAGGAACCACAATGCTCATCTTCCACCCTGCTGGTATTTGGCAGGTGTTGTTTATATGAGTGAAAAGGCCTGCTAGGAGCTGTGCCTCCAATCAGCTTTCAATCTAAACAGTTCAGGGGGCAGAAAGTCTTCACTGGCTCCTTTATTTGATTTTAAACTGTTTATAATCGCTTTAATTCCAGGTGGAGACACGGTCTACCAAACAGACAGGTGAGGCAGTCTTGCAGACTGCATTAGTTCTGACTTCTCTCAGTTTGTTTGAAACCACCTTCCAGAAAAAGATGGAGTTGGTTGATGACATTGATAGTCCTAGACCAGCCCAGATTTTTACGTTATAGGCCATCTTCTTTGTACGCAGTAGGCTGTTATATTGTCGCCTCAATGCGAGCATCTGATTGTGTAGGTCCTGGGTAGGGCACCGAAGGGTCAATCGCATAGCCCTTCTCAGTTGACCCATCTTAATCCTGCAGTCCTGATGGAAGCATGTATTTTGTGTACCTGTTGTTGGTCTCCCTTTCGGGGCTGCAGTAAGACACCTTTTTAGGCTGGTCAAAGTAAGTTGAAGGCAACGGAAGACTACAGCTGTGTCATTTGTGTCCGATTGGATTTCTTGCTTTAGATTTTCCTCGTCTTTAGAACAGAGGAACGCCTCAATTTGCTGCAGATCGACTGTGTTCCATCTCAGTCTTTTGTTCTGGTGTATCTCTGTGGATTGTATAGATCTGGCATCTGCTACTGCTTCTTCTCGAAGATCTGAGTATAGCAGGCTACCCACTGCGAGAGGTTGGTGGTCAATGCCCAGGTTATACTTATGAAGCAAAGGCACAAAGGAAATGCCGGCTTTGTTTCTCCGGGTGTCCCTGGACATCCAGCCATCGTTAAAGGGTGGTGCCTCCATTTGTATACCGCATGCACGCCTGATTTTTTCCAGAGAATCCGCGATCTAGCATTAAAGTCTCCCATGGCTATCAGGAGTGCTGCTGGGAAGAGGTAGCTTAATTCTTCAAGGACATCTTCCAAGACTGTCCACTGGTCAGGAGAAGCAAATTTTGAGGTAGCAGGAGGCATGTATACGTTTATTAGGATAGCGGTGAAGTCCTTTGCAAAGGTGGTGTTTGGGCCGCCAGATAACTTGAGGACTTGGATGTTATTACATGAGGCAAGGGCATCCAGGTGCCATTCTGATCCTTCCCATCCTAGTCCTCCTTCGATTAACTTGCCGAGTTGTGTACATAAGACTGGAATTTTATCAGTATCCATGAGTTTTTTTGAGTTCTCAAGCGGAGCTCTGCAATTATGCTGCTACTCCGTTCGCCATCGTGGGTCCATCCTCGACATGCCGATGGCAAAGAGAGGCTTCAGAACGGCTTTGTTTTTTGAATTTGTTGCCATTTCCACGGAGGTAATTCCAACCCCGTTTCAAGAACGCCAAGGCTACAGGCACGAAACACACCCCTTTACTTATCTCCCGATTTGCAAGGCAGGGGTGGGTAAGGAAGGGCTTGATTTAGCTGAGTGCACTCAGCTGAGGATATCTGTCAACCAGCTGTCAAGTGAAGGAGCGCATCTCCAGTGAATAAGGGTGAAAAGCAGAGGCTTCAGAGACTTCAGTGTTCTCAGTTTCCCAGGGTGGCAACTTTATTGCCTCCCTGGAAAACAGAGAACACTGCACCCTCTGCCCCCCCCTTCAGGATCTGGGCTGGAAAAGCCTTTATTTCACTTGGGAAGTAAAACCAGAAGTGGAATAAAGGCTTTTCCCGCCCAAATCATGAAGGGGGAGGGTAGAGGGTGCAGTGTTCCCCATTTTCCAGGGGGGCGATAAGGTTGCCTGCCTGGAAAAGGGAGACCACCACTGCCTCTGCTGCCTTCCTCCCCCTTCACGATCTGGGCAGGAAAAGCCTTTGTTTCACTTTAGAAGTAAAACACGAATTGAAATAAAGGGTGTTTTTCCGCTGGCACCCATTGAAACACCCATTAAGGACCTATTTGGCTGAGAGCTGGATGACCCCATTTCCACCACAGACCCCATTAGGGGTACATTTGCTTCCACCACAACTAGGGAAATCTGGATCATTTGGGTTCTTCAGGAGCTATAATCCGGATTTCATGTAGACCCCATTAAAGGGGGCTACAATGGGGTCTTCAGCCTTAAAATCCGGATTGTACGGAGGCTGTTTCCACTACAATCCGGCAATGGGGTCTAGAGGAGGCTCCGGGGGGTGGGGGGGAGGCACCCATGGGGGATGCCCCAAAGTCAAGACTTCAGAGTCCCTGCGAAGCCAGCTCCAAAATCCCTCCGAAGGCAACTTCAGAGATTACTGCAGGTTCCGAAGAAAAGCCCCTTGCAAGAGCAATGCTGCTGTCAAAGGCTGCAAAGGCTCCAAAGAGTCTTTGAAGTTAGCAGCAGATTGCAGGAAAGGCTGGGTAGGAGAGGATGTGTGGCCAGGGGTTTTGTGCAAGTACGTTGGATCTCGCAGGGGTCGTGATTTTGCTCCCTTTCCCAGGCAAGCCGCTTGCTTGCCTTGAAGGGGTAGTGAAAGCAAGTGAGTAAAGGGGTGCAGAGGCTTGAGTTTTCTCTCTTTCTCAGGGAGGTAGCCTTATTGCCCCCCTCGAATAGAGAAATTTTAGGCTCGTGCAATCCCTTCAAGCTGCCTGTTAATCCGCTTCTTGGCGGGAGGCTGACTCAAGCAGAAAGAGGTGCATAATTAATGAGCTCCTTGCTCTTGCCCTTTAATTCAAGTCTCTTTAAAAAAATCTCCCCTGCTCTTTTTCAGCCCTTATACTCACCTGACAGTTGCCTAGCTAGGTGCCCTGTACCCACCTGAGAGTCCAGCTGTCAGGCGGGGATAGAGCACCCAGCTGGGTAACTTTCAGGTGAGTATAGTGGCTGTAAAGGGCAGGGAAGTGTTTTAAGAATAGATGCCAGAGCCCTTCAAAACAGACAGGCTCTCCCGTCCGTTTATAGAAATGTTCCCTTTCTTCGCTTTCCCTGTTGCCACATTGTCAGCCGCAGACTCTTCACCCAGCTCCGTCCTGCGTGCTTTTGGTGCCACTAACTTCAAAGACCTTTCGGAGCCTTTGCAGCCTTTGACAGCTGCATTGCTCTGGCAAGAAGCCTGCAGGTAGGCAGGCTAGCACCCACTGCTATTGGATGCTAGACCACTCGTGGAAACACATTGGGTACTTCTCTTAATCTGGATCTACTAGATCCCGGTTAAGGGAAATACCCATTCCTTAGATCCGGATCTTCTTAGATCCGAATTAAAGGAATGCAGTGGAAAAAAACCCAAAGGCTTTTCCAGCCCAGATCGTGAAGTGGGAGGGCAGAGGCTGCAGTGTTCTCCTTTTTCCCGAGGGAATATAAGGTTGCCACCCTGGAAAAGGGAGAACACTCAAGCCTCTGCCCTCCTTCCTTCACGATCTGTGTTGGAAAAGGCTTTATTCCACTTCTGGTTTTACTTAAAAGTAAAATAAAACTGTTTCCTGCCCAAATTGTGAAGGGGGGGGGAAAGCAGAGGCTGTGGTGTTCTCCCTTTTCCCGGAGGAAACCTTATTGCCTCCCTGGAAAAGGGAGAACACTGAAGCCTCTGCCCTCTCTCTCCATGATCTAGGCTGGAAAAGGCTTTATTCCACTTCTGGTATTACTCCTGAGTTGGAATAAAGCCTTTTCCAACACAGATTGTGTAGGGGGAGGGCAGAGGCTGCAATGTTCTCCCATTTCCAGGGGGGCAACCTTATTTCCCCCCTGGAAAAGGGAGAACACTGAAGCCTCTGAAGCCTGTTAAGGCCCCTGAAAGCAGCTGATTCCGGGGCTGGTTTTTCTCCTTACTATATCAGAGATGCGCTCCTTCGCTTGACAGCTGACTCGATAGATCTTGCTCAGCTGAGTGCACTCAGTTAATCAACCCCTTCTTTACCCACCCATGCCTTGCAAACCGGGAGATAAGGCGATCCGGCTTCCAATGAAGGGAGAGGGGGGCAGAGAGGAGGTGGTGCTGCTCCCCCACATCAGGGTTCGGCATGCTTCTCATTATTGATCTACTTTAAGAATTTTATACGTGACTTCCTCCGTTCTTCCGACTCTTGTTCCAATCCAATTAAATTCTATGCTACTCACATAGGTTTCCAACAGCTCCTTGACATATTTTGATACATTTTTTTCCAGAATTATGTGGTGTTAAATACCATCTCCATATAGTATTGGATATTGTCTTTTAATTCCAACCCTGTTTCAAGAACGCCAAGGCTACAGGCACGAAACACACCCCTTGACTTATCTCCCGATTTGCAAGGCAGGGGTGGGTAAGGAAGGGCTTGATTTAGCTGAGTGCACTCAGCTGAGCATATCTGTCAACCAGCTGTCAAGTGAAGGAGCGCATCTCCAGTAAATGTGGGTGAAAAGCTGAGGCTTCAGAGGCTTCAGTGTTCTCAGTTTTCCAGGGTGGCAACTTTATTGGCCCCCTGGAAAACAGAGAGCACTGCACCCTCTGCCCCCTCCATTCAGGATCTGGGCTGGAAAAGCCTTTATTTCACTTGGAAAGTAAAACCAGAAGTGGAATAAAGGCTTTTCCCGCCCAAATCATGAAGGGGGAGGGTAGAGGGTGCAGTGTTCCCCATTTTCCAGGGGGGCAATAAGGTTGCCTGCCTGGAAAAGGGAGACCACCACTGCCTCTGCTGCCTTCCTCCCCCTTCACGATCTGGGCAGGAAAAGCCTTTATTTCACTTTGGAAGTAAAACAAGAATTGAAATAATGGGTGTTTTTCCACTGGCACCCATTGAAACACCCATTAAGGACCTATTTGGCTGAGAGCTGGATGACCCCATTTCCACCACAGACCCCATTAGGGATACATTTGCTTCCACCACAATTAGGGAAATCTGGATGATATGCGTTCCTCAGGACCTATAATGTGGGTTTCGTGTAGACCCCATTAAAGGTGGCTACAATGGGATCTTCAACCTTAAAATCCGGATTGTAGGGAGCCTGTTTCCACTACAGTCCGGCAATGGGGTCTAGAGGAGGCTCCGGGGGATGGGGGTGGAGGTACCCATGGGGGGATGCCCCAAAGTTAAGACTTCCCAGACCCTGCAAAGCCAGCTCCAAAATCCCTCTGAAGGCAACTTCGGAGATTAGTGCAGGTTCCGAAGAAAACTCCCTTGCAAGAGCAATGCTGCTGTCAAAGGCTGCAAAGGCTCTGCAGAGTCTTTGAAGTTAGCAGCAGATTGCAGGAAAGGCTGGGTAGGAGAGGATGTGTGGCCAGGGGTTTCCTGCAAGCACGGCGGGTTCCACAGGGATCGTGATTTTGCTCCCTTTCCCAGACAAGCCGCTTGCTTGCCTTGAAGGGGAAGTGAAAGCAAGTGAGTGAAGGGGTGCAGAGGCTTGAGTTTTCTCTCTTTCTCAGGGAGGTAGCCTTAATGCCCCCCTCGAATAGAGAAATTTTATGCCCGTGCAATCCCTTCAAGCTGCCTGTTAATCTGCTCCTTGGCGGGAGACTGACTCATTCAAGCAGAAAGAGGTGCATAATTAATGAGCTCCTTGCTCTTGCCCTTTAATTCAAGTCTGTTTAAAAAAATCTCCTGTGCTCTTTTTCAGCCTTTATACTCACCTGACAGTTGCCTAGCTGTGTGCCCTGTACCCACCTGAGAGTCCAGCTGTCAGGCGGGGATAGAGCTCCCAGCTGGGTAACTTTCAGGTGAGTATAGTGGCTGTAAAGCGCAGGGAAGAGTTTTAAGAATAGATGCCAGAGCCCTTGAAAACAGACAGGCTCTCCCGTCTGTTTATAGAGATGTTCCCTTTCTACGCTTTCCCTGTTGCCACATTGTCAGCCGCAGACTCTTCACCCAGCTCCGTCCTGCGTGCTTTTGGTGCCACTAACTTCAAAGACCTTTCGGAGCCTTTGCAGCCTTTAACGCTGCATTGCTCTGGCAAGAAGCCTGCAGGTAGGCAGGCTAGCACCCAGTGCTATTGGATGCTAGACCACTCGTGGAAACACATTGGGTGCTTCTCTTAATCTGGATCTACTAGATCCCAGTTAAGGGAAATACCCATTCCTTAGATCCGGATCTTCTTAGATCCGAATTAAAGGAATGCAGTGGAAAAGAACCCAAAGGCTTTTCCAGCCCAGATCGTGAAGTAGGATGGCAGGGGATGCAGTGTTCTCCTTTTTCCATTTTCCAGGTGGCCATCCTGGAAAAGGGAGAACACTGAAGCCACTGCCCCCCCACCCCTTTTCACGATCAGTGTTGGGAAAGGCTTTATTCCACTTCAGAAGTAATACCAGAAGTGGAATAAAGCCTTTTCCAGCTTAGATCTTGAAGATTAAGGGCAGAGGCTGCAGTGTTCTCCTTTTTCCAGAGGGAATATAAGTTTGCCACCCTGGAAAAGGGAGAACACTGCAGCCTCTGCCCTCCTTCCTTCACGATCTGTGTTGGAAAAGACTTTATTCCACTTCTGGTTTTTCTTAAAAGTAAAATAAAACTGTTTCCTGCCCAAATTGTGAAAGGGGGGGGGATGCAGAGGCTGTGGTGTTCTCCCTTTTCCCGGAGGAAACCTTATTGCCACCCAGGAAAAGGGAGAACACTGAAGCCTCTGCCCTCTCTCTCCATGATCTAGGCTGGAAAAGGCTTTATTCCACTTCTGCTATTACTCCTGAGTTGGAATAAAGCCTTTTCCAACACAGATCGTGTAGGGGGAGGGCAGAGGCTGCAGTGTTCTCCCACTTCCAGGGGGGCAACATTATTTCCCCTCTGGAAAAGGGAGAACACTGAAGCCTCTGAAGCCTTTGAAGGCCCCTGAAAGCAGCTGATTCCGGGGTTGCTTTTTCACCGTATTTTATCGAAGATGCGCAACTTCGCTTGATAGCTGCCTCGATAGATCTAGCTCAGCTGAGTGTACTCAGTTAATCAATCCCTTCCTTACCCACCCGTGCCTTGCAAATCGGGAGATAAGGCGATCCAGCTTCCAATGAGGGGAGAGGGGGGCAGAAAGGAGGTGGTGCTGATCCCCCATATCAGGGTTCGGCATGCTTCTCATTATTGATCTACTTTAACAATTTTATACGTGACTTCCTCTGTTCTTCTGACTCTTCTTCTAGTCCAATTAAATTCTATGCTACTCATATACGTTTCGAACAAATCCTTGATTAATTTTGATACATTTTTTCCTGACTTATGTGGTGTTAAATACCATCTACATATCGTCTTGTGTATCGTCTTGTAATTCCAACCCAGTTTCAAGAACACCAAGGCTACAGGCACGAAACACACCCCTTGACTTATCTCCCGATTTGCAAGGCAGGGGTGGGTAAGGAAGGGCTTGATTTAGCTGAGTGCACTCAGCTGAACATATCTGTCAACCAGCTGTCAAGTGAAGGAGCGCATCTCCAGTAAATAAGGGTGAAAAGCTGAGGCTTCAGAGGCTTCACTGTTCTCAGTTTTCCAGGGTGGCAACTTTATTGCCCCCCTGGAAAACAGAGAACACTGCACCCTCTGCCCCCTCCATTCAGGATCTGGGCTGGAAAAGCCTTTATTTCACTTGGGAAGTAAAACCAGAAGTGGAATAAAGGCTTTTCCCGCCCAAATCATGAAGGGGGAGGGAAGAGGGTGCAGTGTTCCCCATTTTCCAGGGGGCCAATAAGGTTGCCTGCCTGGAAAAGGGAGACCACCACTGCCTCTGCTGCCTTCCTCCCCCTTCACGATCTGGGCAGGAAAAGCCTTTATTTCACTTTGGAAGTAAAACAAGAATTGAAATAAAGGGTGTTTTTCCACTGGCACCCATTGAAACACCCATTAAGGACCTATTTGCCTGAGAGCCGGATGACCCCATTTCCACCACAGACCCCATTAGGAATACATTTGCTTCCTCCACAACTAGGGAAATCCAGATCATTTGGGTTCTTCAGGACCTATAATCCGGATTTCATGTAGACCCCATTAATGGGGGCTACAATGGGGTCTTCAGCCTTAAAATCCGGATTGTACGGAGCCTGGTTCCACTACAATCCGGCAATGGGGTCTAGAGGAGGCTCCGGGGGATGGGGGGGAGGCACCCATGGGGGGATGCCCCAAAGTCAAGACTTCAGTGTCCCTGCGAAGCCAGCTCCAAAATCCATCCGAAGGCAACTTCGGAGATTAGTGCAGGTTCCGAAGAAAAGCCCCTTGCAAGAGCAATGCTTCTGTCAAAGGCTGCAAAGGCTCTGCAGAGTCTTTGAGGTTAGCAGCAGATTGCAGAAAAGGCTGGGTAGGAAAGTATGTGTGGCCAGGGGTTTTTTGCAAGTACGTTGGATCTCGCAGGGATCGTGATTTTGCTCCCTTTCCCAGGCAAGCCGCTTGCTTGCCCCGAACGGGAAGTAAAAGCAAGTGAGTAAAGGGGTGCAGAGGCTTGAGTTTTCTCTCTTTCTCAGGGAAGTAGCCTTATTGCCCCCCTGGAAGAGAAAAATTTTAAGCCCGTGCAGTCCCTTCGAGCTGCCTGTTATTCCGCTTTTTGGCGAGAGGCTGACTCATTCTAGCAGAAAGAGGTGCATAATTAATGAGCTCCTTGCTCTTGCCCCTTAATTCGAGTCTGTTTTTAAAAATCTCCCCTGCTCTTTTGAGCCTTTATACTCACCTGACAGTTGCCTAGCTGGGTTCCCTGTACCCACCTGAGAGTCCAGCTGTCAGGCGGGTGTAGAGCACCCAGCTGGGCAAATTTCAGGTGAGTATAGGGGCTGTAAAGGTCAGGGAAGATTTTTAAGGATAGATGCCAGAGCCCTTGAAAAGAGGCTCTCCTATCTGTTTATAGAAATCATCCGTTTCTTCGCTTTCCCATTTTCCACATTGTCAACCGCAGACTCTTCACCCAGCTCCATCCTGCATGCTTTTGATGTCAATAACTTCAAAGACCCTTCGGAGCCTTTGCAGCCTTTGACAGCTGCATTGCTCTGGCAAGGAGCCTGCAGGTAGGCAGGCTAGCACCCATTGCTATTGGGTGCTAGACCACTCGCGGAAACGCATTGGGTACTTCCCTTAATCTGGATCTACTAGATCCGGGTTTAGGGAAGCACCCATTCCTTTGATCTGGATCTTCTTAGATCCGAATTAAAGGAATGCAGTGGGAAAAAACCCAAAGGCTTTTTCAGCCCAGATCGTGAAGTGGGAGGGCAGAGGGTGCAATGTTCTCCATTTTCCATTTTCCAGGTTGCCACCCTGGAAAAGAGAGAACACTGAATCCTCTGCCCCCCCCCCCCCACTTTCACGATCAGTGTTGGGAAAGGCTTTATTCCACTTCGGAAGTAATACCAGAAGTGGAATAAAGCCTTTCCCAGCTTAGATCCAGAAGAGAGAGAGCAGAGGCTGCAGTGTTCTCCTTTTTGCAGAGGGAATATAAGGTTGCCACCCTGGAAAAGGGAGAACACTGAAGCCTCTGCCCTCCCCCCTTCAGGATCTGTGTTCGAAAAGGCTTTATTCCACTTCTGGTTTTACTTAAAAGTAAAATAAAACTGTTTCCTGCCCAAATTGTGAAAGGGGGGGGGGGGAAGCAGAGGCTGTGGTGTTCTCCCTTTTCCCGGAGGAAACCTTATCGCCCCAGTGGAAAAGGGAGAACACTGAAGCCTCTGCCCTCTTTCTTCACGATCTAGGCTGGAAAAGGCTTTATTCCACTTCTGCTATTACTCCTGAGGTGGAATAAAGCCTTTTCCAACACAGATCGTGTAGGGGGAGGGCTGAAGCTTCAGTGTTCTCCCATTTCCAGGGGGGCAACCTTATTTCCCCCCTGGAAAAGGGAGAACACTGCAGCCTCTGAAGCCTGTTAAGGCCCCTGAAAGCAGCTGATTCCGGGGCTGGTTTTTCTCCTTACTTTATCGGAGATGTGCTCCTTCACTTGATAGCTGGCTCAATAGATCTTGCTCAGCTGAGTGCACTCAGCTAAATCAAGCCCTTCCTTACCCACCCGTGCCTTGCAAACCGGGAGATAAGGCGATCCGGCTTCCAATGAGGGGAGAAGGGGGCAGAGAGGAGGTGGTGCTGCTCCCCCATATCAGGGTTCGGCATGCTTCTCATTATTGATCTACTTTAACAATTTTATACGTGACTTCCTCCATTCTTCCGACTCCTCTTCTTCTAGTCCAATTAAATTCTATGCTCCTCATATACCTTTCCAACACGTCATCGAAATATTTTTATGTGGTTTTAAATACCATCTACGCATCGGCTTGTATACATTCTCTTTCAATGACATACAAGCCGTGTATTTCATATCTTTTACCCACAGTTTCTCCCATTGGATACAATATCCAAATGGACCAAAGTTTCGATTCGGTTTATCTTTTCTGAAGATATCTACAAGTTGCCCATATGCAAACCATTGCATATTTTTTTCCCTTCTAAATTTAACTGGTCTCCTGCATTAAGTCTCGCCTTGTCATACCATCCATATCTTAAATCTTCTCAACCAAAACTCTTTGGCAATCCATCCCATACATGAGGCTGCTTAAGATTAGGTAAGCCAAAACCTCCTCTTTCTTTAGAATCTCGCATTAAGTCTTATCCTCGGTTTCTTTTCTTGCAAGATAAATTTTGAAATATTTTCTGCCAGAAGGTAAATTCTATTGCATTACCTAGTATTGGTAATACTTGAAATAAAAACATCATTCTCGGTAATACATTCATTTTGGTTGTTGAGGGTTCTGTCCCTCTTTCCATATCAAAGTAATAGTCGTTTCTTCCCAAATTTTTGGAATTACTCCTCTTTGCAAAATATTATTCATCTTTCCAGTCAATATGGATATGATCTCCTCTTTAAATGTTGTATAGAACGACATGGAGAGTCCATCTGGTCCTGGGGCTTTTCCTGCCTTTGCTCTTCTGATAGATTCCTCTAATTTTCTTGTTGTTTCTTGGCATGGTTCTCATGGGGTCGCCTGCATCCGCCCCAATCCCATGCCTTTCCCGGGTTGCCAGGAATGCCATGGGGAAAACAAGATGCGTTCCGGTTCCATACCTGGCCAATGCGTGCCCAAACAGCGCCCAAAGTGTGCCAAACGGCTTGCCTGGGGATGCAGCCACAAACGGAGACTTAGAAATGTGACACCTGTTTAGTTGCAAAGTGACTCTCCAAATTTCATTTCTTGTTCAGCATATCTTCCTTCCGTGTTAAATTAATGCATGCAATCTTCCAACAATGTTAATATTGCGTGTTTTGTGGTTAGTGAAGAGATAGCTATGAGAGGAAATATAATACTTAAAAGCTCACAAAAACAAAATGGAGGGGAGACCTGCTCCAAGCTCAACCTCCGTCTGCCCTGTACCTGCCTGAGCTATGCTGCCCTCCTCCAGGGAGATAAAAAGAGGGAAGGGAGACTTTGAATCTCAGCCTCTGCTCTGTACCAGCTCCAGCTATGCTGCCCTCCTCCTGGGAGATGAAGGCACGAAAGGGAGACCTAAAAATTCAGCCTCTCCCTCCTCTGTTCCTGCTCCATCTACGCTGCCCTCCTCCAGGGAGATGAAAGGAGGGGAGAACTACTTGAAACATAGCCACTGCATGCTGCTACCAGCCTCAGCTATGCTGCCCCACATCCAGGAAGATGGAAGCCAGGAAGGGGGACCTCAAAATTAAGCCTCTTTCTGCTCTGTACCTGCCTGAGCTATGCTACCTTTCTCCAGGGAGATGAAAGGCAGGAAGTTAAACCTGCTTCAAATGCACCCTCTGTGTACCCTATATCTGGTCCAGTTATGCTGCCCCTCCTCCAGGGAGATGGAAATCGGGAATGGGGACCTCGAAACTCAGACTCGGTCTGCTCTCTATCTGCCTCACCTATGCGCCCCTCCACCAGGGAGATGAAAGCAAGGAAGGGTGACCTCCTCCAAACCCATGCTCCGAGTGCTCTCTACATGCCTCAGCTATGCACCCCTCCTCCAGGGAGATGAAACAGGAAAGGGAAACCTCAAAACTCAGTCTCTGTCTGCTCTCTACCTGCTCCAGCTATGCTGCACTCCTCCAGGGAGATGAAAGCCAGGAAGGGAGAGCTCAAATCTCAGCCTCTGTCTCCTCTGTACCTGCTCTCTCCAGATAAGCTGTCCTCCTCCAGGGAGATGAAACCAGGGAAGGGGGACCTTAAAATTGAGCCACTCTCTGCTCTGTACCTGCTCCAGCTATGCTGCCCTTCTCCAGGGGTATGAAAGCAGGGAATGGGGACCTCCAACTCAGCCTCTTCCTGCTCTGTGCCTGCTCCAGCTATGCTGCCATCCTCCAGGGAGATCAGAGGAGGGAAGGGCAACCTCCTCCAAACCCAGCCTCCTCCTGCTCTGTACCTGCTCCAGCTATGTCTTCCCTTCTTCCATTGGAAGTCCGTGGATCAGTTAAACATAAATGGATCTTTCGTACATGGTCTTTGTTGATAAATGAACTTTTAACAGTGCAACAGTACAAGATGCAGTTCCAGGAACAACTAGCTCGATTCCGGGTCAAAGGCCACCATTTATTTCCCGTGCACAAATTGATCCTATTCTTCAACCATCGGCATCTTTCTCAATGTCATTCCTGAAGCAAAAGATAGTGAAGGTTTTTTTCTTCTGAATTTCCCTTTTCAATTGCTTGTGTTGATCCTTGATTAACCTCTTAAGAATACGTGATCCTCAGTGTTATAAGTATGTTTATATTTTTGTTCACTTATTGTTGTTGGTTATTAAAAAAATAAAATTGATTTTAAAAAAGCAATTTTGTGTCAGAGATGCCGCTTGTAGACAAACCCTATGGGAAAGAAGAGCAAAAATAACAATAAAAATTAAGTGTTGAACTCAACATATAGGCTACGTCCCCATGGAATCCGCTTGCTTCGCGTGCGTCATGTGTCATAAAGATCCGTGTTGTAATTCACAGTAAAGCGTCCCCATGTGGTTTGGGGCACATGGATTCAAATCATATGTGCCTGTCCCCAGGCAAGTCACAGTGTGAACCCAAATCTTTTTCTCCCCACCCACCCTCTCCCCTGATAGGAAGCCGTGTTGACATCAGCATAACCCGTCCCGCTGCTGCAGCGATGACGGGCAAACACCCCTGTTGCACCATCACGAACACAACGATCATTACAATCCTTGGCAACCACAATTAACAACATAACCAAAATTAGTTAAAAGCATAACTAAAAGCAGATCATTCCCTTCCTTGGCCACCACAGCTTAGCGGAGGTGCACAATATTCACATATTGCCCCCCCCCCCAAAACTGGCTCAAATTTCTCTCCCAATTCCGGTCTCAGGCTTGCTATTGTCTCAATAACTTCAAAGGAGGGAAATCCTTTTAATTTCTATGTGGCTTAACGGTTGACAGATTGCCAGGTCTGATCGCAGCGCACATGGCAGGAAAAGGGAACGGGGCGAAACCCTGCCCGCTAATCCTGCGGCCACCAAGCTCTCCCCCAAATAACCCGGGAGTGTCCACATGACCCCAGGACAATACATGTTAACCACTTATTTTGGATGTAGTACACTCGCAAAGTGGGCTTTTTTTAACACGTATTGCCTCGCTTGTAGCCCATACTAGGGCTTTGCATGGAGATGCTCCCGAGGCAAAGCAGGGTTAAATGCAGAATAAAAATTGCATGCAGACGGGCCAATATACCTAGGGGGAAGAAAGATAAGTGTGGATGGGGGAGTTGGAAGGGCTCGACCTCAGCTAACGTACCTCAGTCCGATTAAGGATATTTCTAGCCAAGGCCAACTTAGGGTAAACTAATAAAAATGTACCTACCTATACAGTTAAGTTTAAAAAAATCTGGCTCTCAAAACTACATTTCAATCGTCGAACTGTTGATATTTGGCTGCGCTGACTGAGGAGTCTGCCTACCCCTGGTCTGGAAGGAGACAAAGCTCTGTCACGGCAGGGGAAACAGGAGAGACCCCGCGTCTGGCTCTGTCCTCTTCTGATCCCCTCAGGGCACCATCGTCCGCAGGGCATAAATCCTTTGAGGAATCCATGGCTCTGAAGCAGGCTCCTTCAAGGAAGTAGAACCATCACTCTGTTGACATCCCTCCGCCTTTGTCAACAGCAAGACTCCTCCAGGCAGCTGACGGCCAAGTCTCCCCCTGGAAGCCCCACCAGTTGAAGGAGATGCTTTGGAGCCCTTCCCAGGGACTCTGACAGCATCTTCCGGCAAACCTGAGAAGCTCCCAGCCTTCCAAGGAGAAGAAGAATTACTTAATTCTTTTAAAGTCAAATTTTCAGAAATAAAACAAGTCCATTAAATAAAATGAAGGGAGAATGCCAGCAGCGGCAGGGGGGCTTCCCAGCTGGGTTCACGGAGTAGGGCGGAATCAAATCCAGTGTTCCCAGGTAGGAGTCTGGCTCCTTAACCACTAGACCAAACTGGTTCACGACGTCTGCACTGCTGTGCTCTCCTGTCACATGAAGTCTGAGAAGGCTTAACGTGATGGAGCCACCCTGTGCCCTTTTCTGTGTTCACTATAGCCTCACCGAGGCTCATGGAAATAAGAGAAGAGCCTTCTTGGCACCTCGGCAGGGCCTTGAGGGTGTTGGCGCTGGCAGCAACCAAAGTTTACTTAAGGAGGAAAGGATCTTGCCCCTGGGATGGAAGCATCGCTGGAACAAAAAGAAGCATGGTGGTTGGTTGGTTGGGTTGGCAGATATTTCTACGACTAGGTGGGATGTACCCTGATCCGGCAATGCTCCGCTTAGGTTCTTACATTCTTAAGAAGGGAGACTTTTTCTTTCTTTCTTTCTTTCTTTCTTTCTTTCTTTCTTTCTTTCTTTCTTTCTTTCTTTCTTTCTTTCTTTCTTTCTTTCTTTCTTTCTTTCTTTCTTCCTTCCTTCCTTCCTTCCTTCCTTCCTTCCTTCCTTCCTTCCTTCCTTCCTTCCTTCCTTCCTTCCTTCCTTCCTTCCTTCATCTATCTATCTATTTATTTATTTATTTGCATTTCTATCCCGCCCTATACCGAAATGTCTCAGGGCGCATTACAATATTATATTAATCTTAGGTCTCTGCCCTCGGGCTTACAATCTAAAGAGACAAGAAACAAAAGGAAAATGTTGTGGGAGGGAACAGGGAACAGCAAAAAGCAAGCACTTGAGGGCTTCAGTCCCATTCTTCTGTTCGCTTCTTCTTGCTGGAATTTTCCTATTCTCTTCACTCTGAATTTTCTCTTCATTGATGCCAAACTAAATGATGGCAGAGATGCTCAGCAGGCATCTACTCAGCCCCGCCCTGCTCGGCCTCAGGACCAGACGATTTCTCAACTGGTGGATCGGCTGCTGTAGTCTCTTTGCCATCTTGTGATGGGAGCAGTTGGAAGAGGGAGGAGGCACTTTTGTGAGCAAGGTGGCAGCCCTCCTCAACCTGCTTCCTCTCTTCTGCTCCTCTCAGGCAAGATGGTTCACAGCCTTGTGATGCCAGTCGGAGGAGGGAGGGGCACTTCTGAGGGCTAGATGGTTCACAGCCTTGTGATGGGATTTGGAAGAGGGAGGGGCACTGCTGGGGGCAAGATTGTTCACAGCCTTGTGATGCCAGTCGGAGGAGGCAGGGGCACTTCTGAGGGCTAGATGGTTCACAGCCTTATGATGGGATTTGGAAGAGGGAGGGGCACTGCTGGGGGCAAGATTGTTCACAGCCATGTGATGCCAGTCGGAGGAGGCAGGGGCACTTCTGAGGGCAAGATGGTTCACAGTCTTGAGAGGGCATTTGAAGGGGGGAGGGGCACTGCTGGGAGCAGGATGGTAGAGCATCCCAGGAATCTCTAGGGATGAGATTACATTCCCTAGGCTGAGCATCATAGTGCATCTGCTTCTCCTTGCCCATCCCTGAAGAACAGAAATGCAAACCTGCCTCATCTCCAAGGCTTCCTATGCAGGAAAGGGCCAAATGGTGGGTGGAAAATCCCACAGATAAAGCGGATAGAAATGGAAAGACGTGAATGGTCAGATCTGGAGAGAGATTGAAGGAGGTTTCAAGTGAAGGTGGGACCTACGGCCTTGGAGAAGTCACCACAGATCTTCTGTATATGTAGCCCTGCTAAAATCTGTCTGTCTCCTCATGGGATTCCAGACACATTCAATGACCAGGGCTCTGCAGGGGCGTAGCGTCACTTCCCAGACTTGCATTGCAGCATTTTTTCCTTGCCTGCCTGAAACTTCTGCACGGAATTGTGTATGCAAAGGATGAATAAATTAATTTTATTTACGGTCACAGACCAAAGTCAGAAAATAAACATACATCAAAGTATCTTGAGAAGACTTTAGCATTGTGGGTGACAAAACAGTGAAAGTTAAAATAGTCTGATGAAGAAATTTAAAACACCATAAAAGTCACATTTAAAATGCAACATTTCTTGTTATTCTGCAATCCTGGCCATGAGGCACAGTCGCTCTTCTTGTGAATTTGACTGCTGCCAGGCAGAACTTCACCACAGTCCAAGTATTCTGATTGTCTTGCAATAAATACTTCTCCTGTTACGATAATTTGGGACAAGATAGGGTTGAAAAAAGTTGCACGAGCCTCCTGATATAAATGACAGCAGAATATTATGTGGGCAACGACTTCTACCTGGCTTAACCCACGTGGGCAGAATTGTACAAAATGAGGGATTCCTTCAAATCTGCCCTGAAGGAGGGCTTATATCTAAAGAAATCTATCTCCCCAAACCAATTTTCCTGTGCCTTAACATCTGCAGGGGAGATCCTTCCGGTTATACCACCACCTGTAGTAGTTCTGGAGATCCAAGATAGGGCCTTCTCAGTGGTGGCCTTCCCAACCATGAAATAGTCTAAGGTGTGCCAGGTACCTTCCCTATATTTATTAAGATGTTTGCAAGCAAACACACACACTGGCACTTGTTTATCCTGGCCTCTGATTCATATAAGGAGATCTTGCCCTCCTCATATTATTTTAGTATGTTATGGTTAGTATGTACGTTTTCTATTTTGTTTCTACTGCTGTTACCCACCCTGAGACCTTTGAGTATAGGGCAAGACAAACATGCAAATAGATAAAAATGAGTATTTCCTTCAACCTTTCCCACCATACCAGGCCAGTGACTGCAAACAGGCCCCATGCCTTCACTTCTATCAAAAAGCACTGATGGGGGAATGTATAAAGCACATTGTCTCCTTTCTCTGGGACCCCTTTAAATGAAGAATTCCGACATTCTCTTTTTAAATTAATCACATTTAATAACAAACAACAAGAAAGAAAAGTACAGTAATAGCACATAAGAAATCACAATTGTTCATCAGTTATACATTTTCCCCAATTGCTGAACCAATGAGATTTAAGTTTCATTCCGCTCAGAAACAAACTTCTTTCTCTGGTCATATCACGTGAATTGTGACACATAGGCCTCTCAGGACGGTGCAACATATTTAGGGAAGTGTACAGTTTATTGCACAGCAGTTCAACCACATTGGTGAAAATCGTGTTTCTGCCCAAGACCAGGTCAATCTTTAGTTCTGCAGCTTCCAGCCCCAGAGCAAAGTTCCTCCAACCTCCCTTGCATTTCCCTCTTAAATTCCTCCAGGTATGGCTGCGATGTGAGGCAGGTTGGTCCCAAAAGGAGGAGCCCCATGAAGTGGCCAGGGGTCTCCTCTGTGCCCCACACCGCCAGGCTCTGCTTGCCGTTAGGCCTGTTTTCTCCCATTATGATGAAATCCCTGCCTGGCTGCTTTGTTGCCTCTCGGGGAGGAACCTCATTGGAGGGTCATCTGGCAGTTGCCATTGTGATGTCGTCTCTTGCTGGGTGACTCTCTGGTCCCTGGCAAGCCCAGCTCTTTGTGGGTAGAGAGGGCGAGGAGGAGAGAGGTGAGGAGAGAGGTGAGGAGAGAGGAGCCAGTGATAAATATGGAAGCCCTAGGGCGAAGGTGCTTCTCAGCACTTCAGAGGTGAGCAGCATTTCTTCCTTCTCTAATATCCTTTCACAATTATTCATGAACTCCTGAGGCCAAAGTGTTGACTCTGAGGAAGATAATCAGTTCCCAAGAGAACGCTTGGCCTCTTCCTTTGCCCACCTATAGCTTTTAACACTTTTCCATGGTTTGCTTCTCCCACAGGCTGAGGAAGCTGAAAAATTCTGTGTGCCCCTGTTGTAGGGGCACGAAAATAACCCCGTTCTGCGCCAGGGAGCCTGACACTGTCACCCTGTTCTGGCGTGGCAGCGAGTCGGCCGTCTCCCTGGCCACCTCGAACACCTCTGGTGAGCAAACAGGGGCAACAGGAGGGGCAATGGAGTCCCTGGGAGGTCTGGAT
Source organism: Aspidoscelis tigris stejnegeri (assembly GCA_023333525.1). Classification (NCBI taxonomy): domain Eukaryota; kingdom Metazoa; phylum Chordata; class Lepidosauria; order Squamata; family Teiidae; genus Aspidoscelis; species Aspidoscelis tigris. The sequence continues at coordinate 10,418,039 of JALMGA010000012.1, forward strand.
AATGTGGGTCTGTTTCCAGTCCCTCCCCATGTGCCCGTGGGATATTGTCTCGGGGCCATCACCTCAGCAGGAAGCCAAAGGGTTGATGGTCCATTTATGTTCTTTTCCAGGCATGGAGACATACCTCCGGGACGGGGGCGTGGAAATTATTCCCGAAGAGCCCATCCTCATGGAGGAAATGGCCAGCCGGGAAAATGGTAAGTCCAGGACACTTTTAGCACAAGGGGGGAATCCAAAGGTTGTCCCTGATGGAATAGATGCTTGCCGGGGAGGAGAAAATTGGGCCTGGACCCTTTGCTCCTGATGGCCAGACATAGAAATGTGGGCATCCCCAGAGGGACAGGCTTCTAGGACAAGGAGTGGTGCAAGTCTTGTGGCATCACATGACCACCAGAGCCCCCAAACCACACCGGTCTAATTCTCACTCCTCTTTTTCCCTTTGCTACCAAGTTTTACCATCTGCGGACATTTCGAACGGTGAGGAGCAGGAGTCGGACCCTTGAATGTGGCTTTTCCATGCGGGCGCGGGCAGATCTCTGCAAGTCGATTGGTGGAAGACGCCTCCCACCCACCTTGTGACATTTCTCGGTTGAGGAGAGGGAGAGACAGAGAGAAAGGAAACGGTGGAGGAGAGAGGGGGAAGAGACGGTGGAGATGACGGCACCAGCGAAGGAGAGCAAGTGGAGAAGGCGCACTTGTGGTGCAGTGGTGAAGGTCCCGAGGGAAGAGGAAGAGGAGGCTTGGCGGCGGACGTGCTGAAGGTGGCGGCGGAAAGAAAACGTAGCCCTCCTTGTGTGGGTGACCACAGTACCTACTCAAAGCATTTTTCCAACCAGCTGCAAATCCTACAGGTAATTTTGTCATCAATCTGAGTACTGCAATTATTCTGATGAAATTGTTTCAATTTGAAAAGACGGGGCGAAAACTATCACCGGCATAAGAAACAGGTTTGTTGCCATTATGAATGAAAAAAATCAATCACTGCCCATGGCATCATTCATCAAGAAGGGCTTTGTGCGCGGACATTTCCAGAAGAAATTTGCCACGTTATGGAATTGGTGAATAAGATGATCAACTCCACTGTAGCTAAAGGCCTTAAGCATCCGCAATTGAAATAATTTTTAGTTGAAACGACTACTGAGGATGGCGATCTTCTGCTGCATAACCAGGTACATTGGGTAGCAAGAGGAAACGTTTTGCATCGTTTTGCTTGCTTATTAACAGAATTTAAAGCATTTCTCCTTGGGAAGGGTGTTCATTATCTGTAACCAACAAATGAGTGGATCCAAAAATTTTATTTCATGGTAGACGTTACGTCTCATCTAAACCTGCTTAATTGTAAACTGGACGGGAAAGGAAACACAATTTTTTCGGTGTTAGAAGAAGTTATTTCATTTGAAAAAAATATTTTGCTCAAGATTTTGAAAGAGAAACTTTGATTCGCTTTCCAAGCCTGTTGAAACATCACCAAGAACATAATGCTGCTGTTGACATTTGCCATTTCAAAACAACACTTTAAAATAGGAGGGAAGCTTTCCTCAGCAGGTTTCAGGAATGCAGAAACTTTGGCAACTTTGAAACGCAGTGGCTGGATTTTTAAAAAAAGAAACCTGGAGCTTGAATTTGAATGTCTTTGTGCTGATATGAAAATATTGGAGAAAAACACATGTGAACTTAGTGCACAGCACAAATGGTCACCTTTGAAAGAACAGGAGAAGGAAGATATGTTGATTTTTAACACCTGGAATGGTATTCCAGACTCATACTCAGCGCTTGCTGTTCTTTTCTTATTTAGCAGTACCATTTTCCAGCATGAACCTTATCGAGGGTAAATTGGGGAGTCATCCTAGGGCCTGTCCCCATGCAACTTTGGCCCCTTTCCAAGCGCCGGATAGGCACGGTCCATCCCCAAGAGTTTTGGATTTGGTCCCCGAAAAGCGTAACAACAGCCCCAACCCGTGCCAGAAGGGTGCCAAATTTCATATCTGTTTAAACAAGTCTCAGCACGGTTTGGGGGACTGGCAACCATTGCTCAGTGGGCCAGGAACGCACATGGTGGCAATTGCGGGCTAACAGAGAGGAGATTGGTACCCATGTCATTGGGAGTTGGGGTGTCCCTGCCGTGTGGGTGGAAGACCACAGCCGCTGATTTTTTAAAAGGCCGGTGGCAGTTTGAAGCCGTTATCAGTTGATGAGTGACCCGTTCTGAAGCCGGTTTGCTCTTCCTTTAGAATGCCCAGGCTTCTAACTTGCCCATTAAATACCTGGCATATCTTTTTGCTCCTATATCAATCAGGCTTATTGGCTGATAATTTTGGGGGACCGTCCTTTCCCCCTTTTTGTAAATAGGAACCACAATGCTCATCTTCCACCCTGCTGGTATTTGGCAGGTGTTGTTTATATGAGTGAAAAGGCCTAAACAGTTCAGGGGGCAGGAAGTCTTCACTGGCTCCTTTATTTGATTTTATACTGTTTATAATCGCTTTAATTCCAGGTGGAGACACGGGCGACCAAACAGGCATTTGAGTCCGCCTTGCAGACTGCATTAGTTCTGACTTCTCTCAGTTTGTTTGAAACCACCTTCCAGAAAAAGATGGAGTTGGTTGATGACATTGATAGTCCTAGACCAGCCCAGATTTTTACGTTATAGGCCATCTTCTTTTATAGGCTTTTATATTGTCGCCTCAATGCGAGCATCTGATTGTGTAGGTCCTGGGTAGGGCACCGAAGGGTCAATCGCATAGCCCTTCTCAGTTGACCCATCTTAATCCTGCAGTCCTGATGGAAGCATGTATTTTGTGTACCTGTTGTTGGTCTCCCTTTCGGGGCTGCAGTAAGACACCTTTTTAGGCTGGTCAAAGTAAGTTGAAGGCAACGGAAGACTACAGCTGTGTCATTTGTGTCCGATTGGATTTCTTGCTTTAGATTTTCCTCGTCTTTAGAACAGAGGAACGCCTCAATTTGCTGCAGATCGACTGTGTTCCATCTCAGTCTTTTGTTCTGGTGTATCTCTGTGGATTGTATAGATCTGGCATCTGCTACTGCTTCTTCTCGAAGATCTGAGTATAGCAGGCTACCCACTGCGAGAGGTTGGTGGTCAATGCCCAGGTTATACTTATGAAGCAAAGGCACAAAGGAAATGCCGGCTTTGTTTCTCCGGGTGTCCCTGGACATCCAGCCATCGTTAAAGGGTGGTGCCTCCATTTGTATACCGCATGCACGCCTGATTTTTTCCAGAGAATCCGCGATCTAGCATTAAAGTCTCCCATGGCTATCAGGAGTGCTGCTGGGAAGAGGTAGCTTAATTCTTCAAGGACATCTTCCAAGACTGTCCACTGGTCAGGAGAAGCAAATTTTGAGGTAGCAGGAGGCATGTATACGTTTATTAGGATAGCGGTGAAGTCCTTTGCAAAGGTGGTGTTTGGGCCGCCAGATAACTTGAGGACTTGGATGTTATTACATGAGGCAAGGGCATCCAGGTGCCATTCTGATCCTTCCCATCCTAGTCCTCCTTCGATTAACTTGCCGAGTTGTGTACATAAGACTGGAATTTTATCAGTAGCCATGAGTTTTTTTGAGTCCTCAAGCGGAGCTCTGCAATTATGCTGCTACTCCGTTCGCCATCGTGGGCCCATCCTCGACATGCCGATGGCAAAGAGAGGCTTCAGAACGGCTTTGTTCTTTGAATTTGCTGCCATTTCCACGGAGATAATTCCAACCCCGTTTCAAGAACGCCAAGGCTACAGGCACGAAACACACCCCTTGACTTATCTCCCAATTTGCAAGGCAGGGGTGGGTAAGGAAGGGCTTGATTTAGCTGAGTGCACTCAGCTGAGCATATCTGTCAACCAGCTGTCAAGTGAAGGAGCGCATCTCCATTAAATAAGGGTGAAAAGCAGAGGCTTCAGAGACTTCAGTGTTCTCAGTTTCCCAGGGTGGCAACTTTATTGCCTCCCTGGAAAACAGAGAACACTGCACCCTCTGCCCCCCCCCTTCAGGATCTGGGCTGGAAAAGCCTTTATTTCACTTGGGAAGTAAAACCAGAAGTGGAATAAAGGCTTTTCCCGCCCAAATCATGAAGAGGGAGGGTAGAGGGTGCAGTGTTCCCCATTTTCCAGGGGGGCGATAAGGTTGCCCACCTGGAAAAGGGAGACCACCACTGCCTCTGCTGCCTTCCTCCCCCTTCACGATCTGGGCAGGAAAAGCCTTTATTTCACTTTGGAAGTAAAACACGAATTGAAATAAAGGGTGTTTTTCCGCTGGCACCCATTGAAACACCCATTAAGGACCTATTTGGCTGAGAGCTGGATGACCCCATTTCCACCACAGACCCCATTAGGGGTACATTTGCTTCCACCACAACTAGGGAAATCTGGATCATATGGGTTCTTCAGGAGCTATAATCCGGATTTCATGTAGACCCCATTAAAGGGGGCTACAACGGGGTCTTCAGCCTTAAAATCCGGATTGTACGGAGCCTGTTTCCACTACAATCCGGCAATGGGGTCTAGAGGGGGCTCAGGGGGGTGGGGGGGAGGCACCCATGGGGGATGCCCCAAAGTCAAGACTTCAGAGTCCCTGCGAAGCCAGCTCCAAAATCCCTCTGAAGGCAACTTCAGAGATTAGTGCAGGTTCCGAAGAAATCCCCCTTGCAAGAGCAATGCTGCTGTCAAAGGCTGCAAAGGCTCCAAAGAGTCTTTGAAGTTAGCAGCAGATTGCAGGAAAGGCTGGGTAGGAGAGGATGTGTGGCCAGGGGTTTTGTGCAAGCGCGGTGGGTCCCACAGGGATAGTGATTTTGCTCCCTTTCCCAGGCAAGCCGCTTGCTTGCCTTGAAGGGGTAGTGAAAGCAAGTGAGTGAAGGGGTGCAGAGGCTTGAGTTTTCTCTCTTTCTCAGGGAGGTAGCCTTATTGCCCCCCTCGAATAGAGAAATTTTAGGCTCGTGCAATCCCTTCAAGCTGCCTGTTAATCCGCTCCTTGGCGGGAGGCTGACTCAAGCAGAAAGAGGTGCATAATTAATGAGCTCCTTGCTCATGCCCTTTAATTCGAGTCTGTTTAAAAAAATCTCCCCTGCTCTTTTTCAGCCCTTATACTCACCTGACAGTTGCCTAGCTAGGTGCCCTGTACCCACCTGAGAGTCCAGCTGTCAGACGGGTATAGAGCACCCAGCTGTGTAACTTTCAGGGGAGTATAGTGGCTGTAAAGGGCAGGGATGAGTTTTAAGAATAGATGCCAGAGCCCTTCAAAACAGACAGGCTCTCCCATCTGTTTATAGAAATGTTCCCTTTCTTCGCTTTCCCTGTTGCCACATTGTCAGCCGCAGACTCTTCACCCAGCTCCGTCCTGCGTGCTTTTGGTGCCACTAACTTCAAAGACCCTTCGGAGCCTTTGCCGCCTTTGACAGCTGCATTGCTCTGGCAAGAAGCCTGCAGGTAGGCAGGCTAGCACCCAGTGCTATTGGATGCTAGACCACTCGTGGAAACACATTGGGTACTTCTATTAATCTGGATCTACTAGATCCCGGTTAAGGGAAATACCCATTCCTTAGATCCGGATCTTCTTAGATCCGAATTAAAGGAATGCATTGGAAAAAAACCCAAAGGCTTTTCCAGCCCAGATCGTGAAGTGGGAGGGCAGGGGGTGCAGTGTTCTCCATTTTCCATTTTCCAGGTGGCCATCCTGGAAAAGGGAGAACACTGAAGCCACTGCCCCCCCACCCCTTTTCACGATCAGTGTTGGGAAAGGCTTTATTCCACTTCAGAAGTAATACCAGAAGTGGATTAAAGCCTTTTCCAGCTTAGATCTTGAAGATTAAGGGCAGAGGCTGCAGTGTTCTCCTTTTTCCAGAGGGAATATAAGGTTGCCACCCTGGAAAAGAGAGAACACTGAAGCCTCTGCCCTCCTTCCTTCACGATCTGTGTTGGAAAAGGCTTTATTCCACTTCTGGTTTTACTTAAAAGTAAAATAAAACTGTTTCCTGCCCAAATTGTGAAGGGGGGGGGGGGGAGCAGAGGCTGTGGTGTTCTCCCTTTTCCCGGAGGAAACCTTATTGCCTCCCTGGAAAAGGGAGAACACTGAAGCCTCTGCCTTCTCTCTCCACGATCTAGGCTGGAAAAGGCTTTATTCCACTTCTGGTACTACTCCTGAATTGGAATAAAGCCTTTTCCAACACAGATCGTGTAGGGGGAGGGCAGAGGCTGCAGTGTTCTCCCATTTCCAGGGGGGCAACCTTATTTCCCCCCTGGAAAAGGGAGAACACTGAAGCCTCTGAAGCCTCTGAAGGCCCCTGAAAGCAGCTGATTCCGGGGCTGGTTTTTCTCCTTACTATATCAGAGATGCGCAACTTCGCTTGACAGCTGGCTCGATAGATCTTGCTCAGCTGAGTGCACTCAGTTAATCAACCCCTTCCTTACCCACCCATGCCTTGCAAACCGGGAGATAAGGCGATCCGGCTTCCAATGAAGGGAGAAGGGGGCAGAGAGGAGGTGGTGCTGCTCCCCCACATCAGGGTTCGGCATGCTTCTCATTATTGATCTAGTTTTAAGAATTTTATACGTGACTTCCTCCGTTCTTCCGACTCTTGTTCCAATCCAATTAAATTCTATGCTACTCACATAGGTTTCCAACACCTCCTTGACATATTTTGATACATTTTTTTCCAGAATTATGTGGTGTTAAATACCATCTCCATATAGTATTGGATATTGTCTTGTAATTCCAACCCCGTTTCAAGAACGCCAAGGCTACAGGCACGAAACACACCCCTTGACTTATCTCCCGATTTGCAAGGCAGGGGTGGGTAAGGAAGGGCTTGATTTAGCTGAGTGCACTCAGCTGAGCATATCTGTCAACCAGCTGTCAAGTGAAGGAGCGCATCTCCAGTAAATGTGGGTGAAAAGCTGAGGCTTCAGAGGCTTCAGTGTTCTCAGTTTTCCAGGGTGGCAACTTTATTGCCCCCCTGGAAAACAGAGAGCACTGCACCCTCTGCCCCCTCCATTCAGGATCTGGGCTGGAAAAGCCTTTATTTCACTTGGAAAGTAAAACCAGAAGTGGAATAAAGGCTTTTCCTGCCCAAATCATGAAGGGGGAGGGTAGAGGGTGCAATGTTCCCCATTTTCCAGGGGGGCAATAAGGTTGCCTTCCTGGAAAAGGGAGACCACCACTGCCTCTGCTGCCTTCCTCCCCCTTCACGATCTGGGCAGGAAAAGCCTTTATTTCACTTTGGAAGTAAAACAAGAATTGAAATAAAGGGTGTTTTTCCGCTGGCACCCATTGAAACACCCATTAAGGACCTATTTGGCTGAGAGCTGGATGACCCCATTTCCACCACAGACCCCATTAGGGGTACATTTGCTTCCACCACAACTAGGGAAATCTGGATGATATGCGTTCCTCAGGACCTATAATGTGGGTTTCGTGTAGACCCCATTAAAGGTGGCTACAATGGGATCTTCAACCTTAAAATCCGGATTGTAGGGAGCCTGTTTCCACTACAATCCGGCAATGGGGTCTAGAGGAGGCTCCGGGGGATGGGGGTGGAGGTACCCATGGGGGGATGCCCCAAAGTTAAGACTTCCCAGACCCTGCAAAGCCAGCTCCAAAATCCCTCTGAAGGCAACTTCGGAGATTAGTGCAGGTTCCGAAGAAAACTCCCTTGCAAGAGCAATGCTGCTGTCAAAGGCTGCAAAGGCTCTGCAGAGTCTTTGAAGTTAGCAGCAGATTGCAGGAAAGGCTGGGTAGGAGAGGATGTGTGGCCAGGGGTTTCCTGCAAGCACGGCGGGTTCCACAGGGATCGTGATTTTGCTCCCTTTCCCAGACAAGCCGCTTGCTTGCCTTGAAGGGGAAGTGAAAGCAAGTGAGTGAAGGGGTGCAGAGGCTTGAGTTTTCTCTCTTTCTCAGGGAGGTAGCCTTAATGCCCCCCTCGAATAGAGAAATTTTAGGCCCATGCAATCCCTTCAAGCTGCCTGTTAATCTGCTCCTTGGCGGGAGACTGACTCATTCAAGCAAAAAGAGGTGCATAATTAATGAGCTCCTTGCTCTTGCCCTTTAATTCAAGTCTGTTTAAAAAAATCTCCTGTGCTCTTTTTCAGCCTTTATACTCACCTGACAGTTGCCTAGCTGTGTGCCCTGTACCCACCTGAGAGTCCAGCTGTCAGGCGGGGATAGAGCAGCCAGCTGGGTAACTTTCAGGTGAGTATAGTGGCTGTAAAGCGCAGGGAAGAGTTTTAAGAATAGATGCCAGAGCCCTTGAAAACAGACAGGCTCTCCCGTCTGTTTATAGAGATGTTCCCTTTCTACGCTTTCCCTGTTGCCACATTGTCAGCCGCAGACTCTTCACCCAGCTCCGTCCTGCGTGCTTTTGGTGCCACTAACTTCAAAGACCTTTCGGAGCCTTTGCAGCCTTTAACGCTGCATTGCTCTGGCAAGAAGCCTGCAGGTAGGCAGGCTAGCACCCAGTGCTATTGGATGCTAGACCACTCGTGGAAACACATTGGGTGCTTCTCTTAATCTGGATCTACTAGATCCCAGTTAAGGGAAATACCCATTCCTTAGATCCAGATCTTCTTAGATCCGAATTAAAGGAATGCAGTGGAAAAGAACCCAAAGGCTTTTCCAGCCCAGATCGTGAAGTAGGATGGCAGGGGATGCAGTGTTCTCCTTTTTCCATTTTCCAGGTGGCCATCCTGGAAAAGGGAGAACACTGAAGCCACTGCCCCCCCACCCCTTTTCACGATCAGTGTTGGGAAAGGCTTTATTCCACTTCAGAAGTAATACCAGAAGTGGAATAAAGCCTTTTCCAGCTTAGATCTTGAAGATTAAGGGCAGAGGCTGCAGTGTTCTCCTTTTTCCAGAGGGAATATAAGTTTGCCACCCTGGAAAAGGGAGAACACTGTAGCCTCTGCCCTCCTTCCTTCACGATCTGTGTTGGAAAAGACTTCATTCCACTTCTGGTTTTACTTAAAAGTAAAATAAAACTGTTTCCTGCCCAAATTGTGAAAGGGGGGGGGGAAGCAGAGGCTGTGGTGTTCTCCCTTTTCCCGGAGGAAACCTTATTGCCCCCCAGGAAAAGGGAGAACACTGAAGCCTCTGCCCTCTCTCTCCACGATCTAGGCTGGAAAAGGCTTTATTCCACTTCTGCTATTACTCCTGAGGTGGAATAAAGCCTTTTCCAACACAGTTTGTGTAGTGGGAGGGCAGAGGCTGCAGTGTTCCCCCACTTCCAGGGGGGCAACGTTATTTCTCCCCTGGAAAAGGGAGAACACTGAAGCCTCTGAAGCCTTTGAAGGCCCCTGAAAGCAGCTGATTCCGGGGCCGGTTTTTCTCCTTATTTTATAGAAGATGCGCAACTTCGCTTGATAGCTGCCTCGATAGTTCTAGCTCAGCTGAGTGTACTCAGTTAATCAATCCCTTCCTTACCCACCCGTGCCTTGCAAATCGGGAGATAAGGCGATCCGGCTTCCAATGAGGGGAGAGGGGGGCAGAAAGGAGGTGGTGCTGATCCCCCATATCAGGGTTCGGCATGCTTCTCATTATTGATCTACTTTAACAATTTTATACGTGACTTCCTCTGTTCTTCTGACTCTTCTTCTAGTCCAATTAAATGCTATGATACTCATATACGTTTCCAACAAATCCTTGATTAATTTTGATATATTTTTTCCTGACTTATGTGGTGTTAAATACCATCTACATATCGTCTTGTGTATCGTCTTGTAATTCCAACCCCGTTTCAAGAACGCCAAGGCTACAGGCACGAAACACACCCCTTGACTTATCTCCCGATTTGCAAGGCAGGGGTGGGTAAGGAAGGGCTTGATTTAGCTGAGTGCACTCAGCTGAGCATATCTGTCAACCAGCTGTCAAGTGAAGGAGCGCATCTCCAGTAAATAAGGGTGAAAAGCTGAGGCTTCAGAGGCTTCAATGTTCTCAGTTTTCCAGGGTGGCAACTTTATTGCCTCCCTGGAAAACAGAGAATACTGCACCCTCTGCCCCCTCCATTCAGGATCTGGGCTGGAAAAGCCTTTATTTCACTTGGGAAGTAAAACCAGAAGTGGAATAAAGGCTTTTTCGCCCAAATCATGAAGGGGGAGGGTAGAGGGTGCAGTGTTCACCATTTTCCAGGGGGGCAATAAGGTTGCCTGCCTGGAAAAGGGAGACCACCACTGCCTCTGCTGCCTTCCTCCCCCTTCACGATCTGGGCAGGAAAAGCCTTTATTTCACTTTGGAAGTAAAACAAGAATTGAAATAAAGGGTGTTTTTCCACTGGCACCTATTGAAACACCCATTAAGGACCTATTTGGCTGAGAGCCGGATGACCCCATTTCCACCACAGACCCCATTAGGAATACATTTGCTTTCTCCACAACTAGGGAAATCCAGATCATTTGGGTTCTTCAGGACCTATAATCCGGATTTCATGTAGACCCCATTAACGGGGGCTACAATGGGGTCTTCAGCCTTAAAATCCGGATTGTACGGAGCCTGGTTCCACTACAATCTGGCAATGGGGTCTAGAGGAGGCTCCGGGGGGTGGGGGGGAGGCACCCATGGGGGGATGCCCCAAAGTCAAGACTTCAGAGTCCCTGCGAAGCCAGCTCCAAAATCCATCCGAAGGCAACTTCGGAGATTAGTGCAGGTTCTGAAGAAAACCCCCTTGCAAGAGCAATGCTTCTGTCAAAGGCTGCAAAGGCTCTGCAGAGTCTTTGAGGTTAGCAGCAGATTGCAGGAAAGGCTGGGTAGGAAAGTATGTGTGGCCAGGGGTTGTGTGCAAGTACGTTGGATCTCGCAGGGATCGTTATTTTGCTCCCTTTCCCAGGCAAGCCGCTTGCTTGTCCCGAAGGGGAAGTAAAAGCAAGTGAGTAAAGGGGTGCAGAGGCTTGAGTTTTCTCTCTTTCCCAGGGAAGTAGCCTTATTGCCCCCCTGGAAGAGAAAAATTTTAAGCCCGTGCAGTCCCTTCGAGCTGCCTGTTATTCCGCTCCTTGGCGAGAGGCTGACTCATTCTAGCAGAAAGAGGTGCATAATTAATGAGCTCCTTGCTCTTGCTCCTTAATTCGAGTCTGTTTTTAAAAATCTCCCCTGCTCTTTTGAGCCCTTATACTCACCTGACAGTTGCCTAGCTGGGTTCCCTGTACCCACCTGAGAGTCCAGCTGTCAGGCGGTTGTAGAGCACCCAGCTGGGCAAATTTCAGGTGAGTATAGGGGCTGTAAAGGTCAGGGAAGATTTTTATGGATAGATGCCAGAGCCCTTGAAAACAGGCTCTCCTATCTGTTTATAGAAATCTTCCGTTTCTTCGCTTTCCCATTTTCCACATTGTCAACCGCAGACTCTTCACCCAGCTCCATCCTGCATGCTTTTGATGTCACTAACTTCAAAGACCCTTCGGAGCCTTTGCAGCCTTTGACAGCTGCATTGCTCTGGCAAGGAGCCTGCAGGTAGGCAGGCTAGCACCCATTGCTATTGGGTGCTAGACCACTCGCGGAAACGCATTGGGTACTTCCCTTAATCTGAATCTACTAGATCCGGGTTAAGGGAAGTACCCATTCCTTTGATCCGGATCTTCTTAGATCCGAATTAAAGGAATGCAGTGGGAAAAAACCCAAAGGCTTTTTCAGCCCAGATCGTGAAGTGGGAGGGCAGAGGGTGCAATGTTCTCCATTTTCCATTTTCCAGGTTGCCACCCTGGAAAAGGAAGAACACTGAATCCTCTGCCCCCCCCCCACTTTCACGATCAGTGTTGGAAAAGGCTTTATTCCACTTCGGAAGTAATATCAGAAGTGGAATAAAGCCTTTCCCAGCTTAGATCCAGAAGAGAGAGAGCAGAGGCTGCAGTTTTCTCAAGTTTGCAGAGGGAATATAAGGTGGCCACCCTGGAAAAAAGAGAACACTGAAGCCTCTGCCCTCCCCCCTTCAGGATCTGTGTTCGAAAAGGCTTTATTCCACTTCTGGTTTTACTTAAAAGTAAAATAAAACTGTTTCCTGCCCAAATTGTGAAAGGGGGGGGGAAGCAGAGGCTGTGGTGTTCTCCCTTTTCCCAGAGGAAACCTTATTGCCTCAGTGGAAAAGGGAGAACACTGAAGCCTCTGCCCTCTCTCTTCACGATCTAGGCTGGAAAAGGCTTTATTCCACTTCTGCTATTACTCCTGAGGTGGAATAAAGCCTTTTCCAACAAAGATCGTGTAGGGGGAGGGCTGAAGCTTCAGTGTTCTCCCATTTCCAGGGGGGCAACCTTATTTTGCCCCTGGAAAAGGGAGAACACTGCAGCCTCTGAAGCCTGTTAAGGCCCCTGAAAGCAGCTGATTCCGGGGCTGGTTTTTCTCCTTACTTTATCGGAGATGTGCTCCTTCACTTGATTGCTGGCTCAATAGATCTTGCTCAGCTGAGTGCACTCAGCTAAATCAAGCCCTTCCTTACCCACCCGTGCCTTGCAAATCGGGAGATAAGGCGATCCGGCTTCCAAGGAGGGGAGAAGGGGGCAGAGAGGAGGTGGTGCTGCTCCCCCATATCAGGGTTCGGCATGCTTCTCATTATTGATCTACTTTAACAATTTTATACGTGACTTCCTCCATTCTTCCGACTCCTCTTCTTCTAGTCCAATTAAATTCTATGCTCCTCATATACCTTTCCAACACGTCTTCGAAATATTTTTACGTGGTTTTAAATACCATCTACACATCGGCTTGTATACATTCTCTTTCAATGACATACAAGCCATGTATTTCATATCTTTTACCCACAGTTTCTCCCATTGGATACAATATCCAAATGGACCAAAGTTTCTATTCGGTTTATCTTTTCTGAAGATATCTACGAGTTGCCCATATGCAAACCATTGCATATTTTTTTCCCTTCTAAATTTAACTGGTCTCTTGCATTAAGTCTCGCTTTGTCATACCATCCATATCTTAAATCTTCTCAGCCAAAATTATTTGGCAATCTATCCCATACATGAGGCTGCTTAAGATTAGGTGAGCCAAAACCTCCTCTTTCTTTAGAATCTCGCATTAAGTCTTATCCTCGGTTTCTTTTCTTGCAAGTTAAATTTTGAAATATTTTCTGCCAGAAGTTAAATTCTATTGCATTACGTAGATTTGGTAATACTTGAAATAAAAACATCATTCTCGGTAATACGTTCATTTTGGTTGTTGAGGGTTCTGTCCCTCTTTCCGTATCAAAGTAATAGTCGTTTCTTCCCAAGTTTTTGGAATTACTCCTCTTTGCAAAATATTATTCATCTTTCCAGTCAATATGGATATGATCTCCTCTTTAAATGTTGTATAGAACGACATGGAGAGTCCATCTGGTCATGGGGCTTTTCCTGCCTTTGCTCTTATGCTGCACTCCTCCAGGGAGATGAAAGCCAGGAAGGGAGAGCTCAAATCTCAGCCTCTGTCTCCTCTGTACCTGCTCTCTCCAGATAAGCTGTCCTCCTCCAGGGAGATGAAACCAGGGAAGGGGGACCTTAAAATTGAGCCACTCTCTGCTCTGTCCCTGCTCCAGCTACGCTGCCCTTCTCCAGGGATATGAAAGCAGGGAATGGAGACCTCCAACTCAGCCTCTTCCTGCTCTGTGCCTGCTCCAGCTATGCTGCCCTTCTCCAGGGGTATGAAAGCAGGGAATGGGGACCTCCAACTCAGCCTCTTCCTGCTCTGTGCCTGCTCCAGCTATGCTGCCATCCTCCAGGGAGATCAGAGGAGGGAAGGGCAACCTCCTCCAAACCCAGCCTCCTCCTGCTCTGTACCTGCTCCAGCTATGTCTTCCCTTCTTCCATTGGAAGTCCGTGGATCAGTTAAACATAAATGGATCTTTCGTACATGGTCTTTGTTGATAAATGAACTTTTAACAGTGCAACAGTACAAGATGCAGTTCCAGGAACAACTAGCTCGATTCCGGGTCAAAGGCCACCATTTATTTCCCGTGCACAAATTGATCCTATTCTTCAACCATCGGCATCTTTCTCAATGTCATTCCTGAAGCAAAAGATAGCGAAGGTTTTTTTCTTCTGAATTTCCCTTTTCATTTGCTTGTGTTGATCCTTGATTAACCTCTTAAGAATACGTGATCCTCAGTGTTATAAGTATGTTTATATTTTTGTTCACTTATTGTTGTTGGTTATTAAAAAAATAAAATCGATTTTAAAAAGGAATTTTGTGTCAGAGATGCCGCTTGATAAGAATTTTGTAGACAAACCCTATGGGAAAGAAGAGCAAAAATAACAATAAAAATTAAGTGTTGAACTCAACACATAGGCTGTGTCCCCATGGAATCCGGTTGCTTCGCATGTGTCATGTGTCATAAAAATCCGTGTTGTAATTCACAGTAAAGCGTCCCCATGTGGTTTGGGGCACATGGATTCAAATCATGTGTGCCTGTCCCCATGCAAGCCACAGTGTGAACCCACATCTTTTTCTCCCCACCCACCCTCTCCCCTGATAGGAAGCCGTGTTGACATCAGCATAACCCGTCCTGCTGCTGCAGCGATGACGGGCAAACACCCCTGTTGCACCATCACGAACACAACGATCATTACTTTCCTTGGCCACCACAATTAACAACATAACCAAAATTAGTTAAAAGCATAACTAAAAGCAGATCATTCCCTTCCTTGGCCACCACAGCTTAGCGGAGGTGCACAATATTCACATATTGCCCCCCCCCCAAAACTGGCTCAAATTTCTCTCCCAGTTCACATTTCAGGCTTGCTATTGTCTCAATCACTTCAAAGGAGGGAAATCCTTTTAATTTCTATGTGGCTTAACGGTTGACAGATTGCCAGGTCTGATCGCAGCGCACATGGCAGGAACAGGGAACGGGGAGAAACCCTGCCTGCTAATCCTGCGGCCACCAAGCTCTCCCCCAAATAACCCAGGAGTGTCCACATGACCCCAGGACAATACATGTTAACCACTTATTTTGGATGTAGTACACTCGCAAAGTGGGTTTTTTTTTAACACGTATTGTCTCGCGTGTAGCCCATACTAGGGCTTTGCATGGAGATGTTCCCGAGGCAAAGCAGGGTTAAATGCAGAATAAAAATTGCATGCAGACGGGCCAGTATACCTAGGGGGAAGAAAGATAAGTGTGGATGGGGGAGTTGGAAGGGCTCGACCTCAGCTAACGTACCTCAGTCCGATTAAGGATATTTCTAGCCAAGGGCAACTTACGGTAAGCTTATAACAACGTACCTACCTATATAGTTAAGTTTTAAGAATCTGGCTCTCAAAAATAAATTTCAATCATTGAACTGTTGATATTTGGCTGCGTTGACTGAGGAGTCTGCCTACCCCTGGTCTGGAAGGAGACAAAGCTCCGTCACGGCAGGGGAAACAGGAGAGACCCCGCGTCTGGCTCTGTCCTCTTCTGATCCCCTCAGGGAACCATCGTCCGCAGGGCAAAAATCCTTTGAGGAATCCATGGCTCTGAAGCAGGCTCCTTCAAGGAAGTAGAACCATCACTCTGTTGACATCCCTCCGCCTTTGTCAACAGCAAGACTCCTCCAGGCAGCTGACGGCCAAGTCTCCCCCTGGAAGCCCCACCAGTTGAAGGAGATGCTTTGGAGCCCTTCCCAGGGGACTCTGACAGCATCTTCCGGCAAACCTGAGAAGCTCCCAGCCTTCCAAGGAGAAGAAGAATTACTTAATTCTTTTAAAGTCAAATTTTCAGAAATAAAACAAGTCCATTAAATAAAATGAAGGGAGAATGCCAGCAGCGGCAGGGGGGCTTCCCAGCTGGGTTCACGGAGTAGGGCGGAATCAAATCCAGTGTTCCCAGGTAGGAGTCTGGCTCCTTAACCACTAGACCAAACTGGTTCACGACGTCTGCACTGCTGTGCTCTCCTGCCCGATGAAGTCTGAGAAGGCTTAACGTGATGGAGCCACCCTGTGCCCTTTTCTGTGTTCACTATAGCCTCACCGAGGCTCATGGATCTAAGAGAAGAGCCTTCTTGGCACCTCGGCAGGGCCTTGAGGGTGTTGGCGCTGGCAGCAACCAAAGTTTACTTTAGGAGGAAAGGATCTTGCCCCTGGGATGGAAGCATCGCTGGAACAAAAAGAAGCATGGTGGTTGGTTGGTTGGGTTGGCAGATATTTCTACGACTAGGTGGGATGTACCCTGATCCGGCAATGCTCCGCTTAGGTTCTTACATTCTTAAGAAGGGAGACTTTCTTTCTTTCTTTCTTTCTTTCTTTCTTTCTTTCTTTCTTTCTTTCTTTCTTTCTTTCTTTCTTTCTTTCTTTCTTTCTTTCTTTCTTTCTTCTTCCTTCCTTCCTTCCTTCCTTCCTTCCTTCCTTCCTTCCTTCCTTCCTTCCTTCCTTCCTTCCTTCCTTCCTTCCTTCCTTCCTTCCTTCCTTCCTTCCTTCCTTCCTTCCTTCCTTCCTTCCTTCATCTATCTATCTATTTATTTATTTATTTATTTGCATTTCTATCCCGCCCTATACCGAAATGTCTCAGGGCGCATTACAATATTATATTAATCTTAGGTCTCTGCCCTCGGGCTTACAATCTAAAGAGACAAGAAACAAAAGGAAAATGTTGTGGGAGGGAACAGGGAACAGCAAAAAGCAAGCACTTGAGGGCTTCAGTCCCATTCTTCTGTTCGCTTCTTCTTGCTGGAATTTTCCTATTCTCTTCACTCTGAATTTTCTCTTCATTGATGCCAAACTAAATGATGGCAGAGATGCTCAGCAGGCATCTACTCAGCCCCGTCCTGCTCAGCCTCAGGACCAGACGATTTCTCAACTGGTGGATCGGCTGCTGTAGTCTCTTTGCCATCTTGTGATGGGAGCAGTTGGAAGAGGGAGGAGGCACTTTTGTGAGCAAGGTGGCAGCCCTCCTCAACCTGCTTCCTCTCTTCTGCTCCTCTCAGAGAAGATGGCTTACAGCCTTGTGATGGCAGTTGGGGGAGGGAGGGGCACTGCTGGGAGCAAGATGGCAGAGCAGCCCAGCCTGCTGCTTCTTCTCCACTCCTCTCAGGCAAGATGGTTTGCAGCCTTGTGATGGCAACTGGAGGAGGGAGGGCCACTGCTGGGAATTTCCATGGCTGGTGGGATTCAGGATCACATCTCCAACTGATCCAGAGTGCATTTGATATGGATTGAGAGTAGATTCAGTGTGGATTCAGGGTTGATTTGACCCTTTCAGAGTGAATATGTTACGGCATATGTATAATATGTATATGGTGTACATATCATAT
This sequence comes from Aspidoscelis tigris stejnegeri, assembly GCA_023333525.1. Classification (NCBI taxonomy): domain Eukaryota; kingdom Metazoa; phylum Chordata; class Lepidosauria; order Squamata; family Teiidae; genus Aspidoscelis; species Aspidoscelis tigris. The sequence continues at coordinate 10,435,225 of JALMGA010000012.1, forward strand.
ATTTGTATTAATTTGTACGAATACATTTGTAATGAATAGAATCCTACCACATTTGAAGGGGCTCTATTCAAGCGAAATATTAATTTCCTTACATTCGATTTGATACAAACTCAATGCAAAAAAACCCATTCATGCACATCCCTAGTTAACTCTGTGGTAACGGTTTGACTCTTCAAGCTCGTAGTAGATAGATGGACTCTAGCATCTCTAGTCATGTATATCTGATGTAAATAAGTTATGAGACTCACAAGTTATAGATAAGTAAAGTTATGTTGAAGCAAATAAAGACGTTGCATGCTTCAAGTCTGTTCTTCAACATGCTCTCTGCTAAAGTATAGTTTCCTGAATGTAAAAGAAGACAACAGATAACAGGAATTTCTGTACATAGTATTCAGTTATTTTCTAAATAGCACTATATAGTGTTTTCACTAGTTTATTTAAATTAAAATTCATGACGTTCACAGATGATCCCCTCAGGTTATCTTAGATTTGGTCTCTTTGATCTCCTTGGTTACTACGGCTGAACTTTGTAGATCATTATACCGAGACATGCATCACAGGTAGAATTCTGTTTAGCTAAGGTTTCAGGTCTCTGTGCTTTCTAACTTGATCAGTGTGGCATTCCATGATGGATTTCAGCTTTGAAAAAAAATGTGCACAGCATCAGTAATAAATGCTTTCTGTTGATTGGCAACTCCTTTGTTTGTATTGCTTGTCTAAATTTTCATTCAATCAGATGAAGGATTATAATTCCGCTTTTGAATAGATATGCATAGGACCATGGTGTCAAAAATAAGGTGTCACTCTGGTTCATTGTTTGCAACTTTATTTTTTAAAAATGAAATATTCAAAGTACTTTGTCTTTCAAATGTTAACACGTCATATATTAACTTTTATTATTTACAGCAGGTTGTTGTAATGGTCTTGTAGAAAACACATGCTTCTGATCTGAAAACCAGAGCAAAATGCAACCAACCATGTCACTGTAGCCATAAAACATAAACCTATACATTATCCAGCCAGTGTTCAGAGCAGGAATACAAAGCAAGAACCTGTTGTTCCTTAGCAACAAGCCTTTAGTCCATCACTCTACAATTTCAGTAAGATTAGGAGTGTTGTTAGATAAGAATGGAAAATCTTGGCATACATTGTAAACTTTTCTTTTTATTATTTTCCATGAGAAAGCAAACAAACAAAAAGAAAAGACTAGTAACCGACATCACACTGTATGCTAGGCTTCTGTTTTTGTTTATAGACACTTTTTAAAATTGAAGGTTCAACGTTCTGCCATGGTTCATCGTACATGTGAAATATTGTCAAAGACACACGGATATACTAATGTTTATTAAGAGGCTAAAGTTCACCACCACATCTAAGAAAAGATTGTAACTGGCAAACACATTCTCTTGGGCAGATGATGGAAAGTGGCAAAGACCAAGAAAATGACCAGGTTCTGTTTGGGTCTTCATATGCCAGTATGCACTGATCGGAAGGGTTAATTATAAGACTGCAGTCAGAGAACATAAAACGTCGAAATAAATTCCCCATCATCTGTTACCTTTCGCTAAAGTGCACTCCAGTCCTCTAGATCAGGTCCACTTAGAGGGTTATATTTTCCTATCTTTTGGGCTCCACAATAGTTACCATTGTAGCTTAACTATATTTGGTCAGCACCTTTGGTGCAAAATTCAAAGACAAATGAAACAAACGATAAAAACACATACCAAATCGAATTGACCCCTTCTTTTTGAAGAGCCTCAGTTTAAAGTAGGCATGATAAGATTCTGGTTTGTATAGATACATATACATACCCCTAACCAAAAGCCCTAAGCTTCTGTCACGTCTCAGCATTTGGCAGAAGGAATATTGCACTTACTATATTTGCTCAGTTTAAAACAGTAAGAACGTCATCTGGACAAGATGATACGTTTTCTAATTCTGTATTTAAAAGAAAAGAAAAATGTAGGCTTCGGTGCTGAGGGGCTTTCTAGTGCTAACAACTTGAATGAAACTAGCTAGATACATCTGTCTGCGTGTACATGTAACTTCACAGACCCACCCAAATATTCCAGAATTTAAAAATAGTTAATAAATCACTCATTTTCTCTATCATAAAAGTGCATTAAAAAGCAAAGAACTTTGTTCTCCTCACACGTTCCCCAGAACTGCGTATTCAAATGGGACACAGTGATTGGTAGCCCAAGGGCAAAACACTTGTCTTTCTCTGTGTTGTAAACCTAGATGCGTTTATGAGAGAGATTGCCAAGACTTTTCTCCTTGTCATACTGAGGCGATACAGGAACGCTTATGCCAGGTTAGAGGTGGGAGCCATGATTGCTGATGTCTGCTGGCCTTGGTTGTTACCCTTTTTTAGCTGTATCTACCCTGTTATAACTTCACTTTAGAGCCCTGTAGGTCCCTGGTGTTGGAAAGAGAACTACCAGTATAGTTGCCCTTATATAATATGGTTTTATATATCAAAGTTTCGCATGGTTGCTAAAATGTTTATAAATGCAATTTTCAAAGTTTCGGTAATATCATTTCTCCTCTGAGGCAAACTGGGTCTGTTCTCCACACCACAGCTGACATTTTGGCAAACTGGGTCTCTCTCTCCACACTGCCTCGACATCTGTTACTAGCCCAACACATTCCACACTCCTTGGTGGTATCTGGGAAGTAATCTTTAGCATTGTAGTTGGGATGACCATCGAGGCAGTCATTTTCAAATAGATCAGTACCATGGACAGTTCCCAAAGCAAGTCTCCTAATGAGAGTCGGGTGCCTATGCTGGACACTAACCTTGCTTCATACAAGAGGGTGCTGGAAACCTTGCTAAGTGGCATGTCATGGCACCTCCTTTTTTGGGTGGGAGGGCATCTGTGGGCTTAAAGGCTTATGGACCTCGGAGCATTTGAAATGTGATGAAGCCATGGATTCTGGTTCTATTATTATTATTAGTATTTGTATTGAAAAGCAACATTGTCTCTAAGAACAGAAGACAAGCCTTGCTGGATCAGGCCACTGCCCACCTAGTGTACGCCCTGTCTCACACAGTGGTCCACCAATTGCTTCAGGGCATCTCAAGCAGAAGACAAGGACAAAACGTTCACATGTTCATGAATGACCTTTAGAAGCATCCTTTCTGTCCCACCATCCTCAGCTGAATTAGTTCCATCCCTTCTTTCTCACTCGGGTTCTGCCCCTTCATCCCATCCTCATTCCACTGCATGGGTAATGGTTACTGTGTCTACCTTCCCCCATTACATGGTTTGACATTCCCCCCCCCCCACCTTATAACATTATATCTTCATGAAAGACCCAGATGCAGGGAGAGGAAAGGAAGAAATGTTAGTCGTCATAACTATGAGTGAACTTTGACCTTATCTCAACCCTAAGATCTGCACGGGAGGTCCTCCTGGTTGTACCACTACCCTCAGCAGCAATAAGGGTAGGCATCTGCGATAGGGCCTTTTCAGTGGTGGCTCCCAGATTGTGGAATAGTCTTCCTCCTGAGGTGCATCAGGCACCTTCACTTTATGTGTTTAGGAGAGCTGTGAAGACACGCCTCTTTGCCCTGGCCTTTGGTTAAGTGAGGAAACAGCTTTTCCTCCCCACATACAGACACTAATATGGTTTTAATATGTTTATTGGTTTTAAGGTGGTAACCTACCCTGAAACCTTTGGGTATAGGGCAGGATGGATGGATGGATGGATGGATGGATGGATGGATCTCCTGGTATATTGTGCCTAGGGCCCTCATGTAACATTCACAGCTAGAATGTTGGGTTAGTTCCCAAGAGGACCAGCTTCACAGATAACCAACCTTTCACAATCATGAACAGGGCAATGGGCCCCTGTCTAAATATGAGCTTCCTGAAATGTAGGAAGTATATGCATTTGGAAGTAAAATACATAATCTAGCTAGCAAATATTGTATTCCAGGCAAACATATTTTCTCTAAATACTCTTTTTACCCATTGCTCGGTGGCTGTCTTGTTTTCTATGGTTGCTTTGCTTTATTCTCCCCCAAATACCCTTCCAAATTGAGTTTCTCTGCTCCCAACACAGCCACCCACATGTCTGTTCCCCACCCACATGTCTTCCTGCCCGGATGTCCACTCACTTTTTAAATTTGAGGATTTTGAATGCAAGCGAGGAAGCAGAAAGATGAAGCTGTTTGGAAGGGGAAAATGGGCCCTGTTCAATATAACTCTTAGAACACTGGTTCTATGTGCAGCACCACAGAAGACCTGGCTGTGCATGCCCTTGGAGACCATGTTGATTGTCACCTCTTCTCTCTTTCCCTTTTATATATCCCAGGAACTTCTCCCAGTTTTCAGAGCAAGACCAAAATGGACCCTTGTCCCTGCACCAGATTAGAGTGTGCACAGGTCAGAAGAATTAACCCCCCCCCCCGATTCCTCATTTGGTTGTGCTCTGTTGCCTAAAAGATTTGTTTTTAAATTCATCACTGACATTAGAGGTTCGGTGAAATGTCTGAAGCAAATGGACCATAATGATGTAAGGCAGGGAAAGGGAACACAGTTTAGATCTGCATTCATACTTAAAAAAATTAAATACATAAATCCAAACTTCTATTATTATATAAAACCACGCTTAAATATGTGTGGCTACAAATGTAAAATACAAATATAATCTGGATGCTTGAAGTTCAACGGTTTGGTCTAGAGGTTAAAGAGCCAGACTTTTATCGGGGAATACCAGGTTTGATTCTGCCCTCCTCCATGAAGCTAGCTGGGTGACCTTGGGCTAGTCACAGCTCTCTTCTGAGCTCTCACAGCCCCACCCACCTCACAGGGTGTTCTTTTGTGGGAAGAAGAATAGAAAGCTTTGTCAGCCACTTTAATGGGTGAGAAAAGCCGGGTAGAAAAGCCAACTCTTCTTCTTCTACTTCAACAGTCCTATTCATATGTTGATGGGCTTGTATTTCTTTTTATTTTGTCTGGGAATCAGACTTGAGGCTACACTGAAGCACCAAACCTGGGTTCATTAGGCAAGTTAAGATGCTAATCTAGGAGCCACAAGCTGGTGCAGACTTTATAATATAAACACACATATGTGCAAAAGAAACTCTTGATCAAGGTACCTTACAGGGTAGTCTAGGGCCTGTAGCTTTCCTAACACAATGTTGCTTTTGCTTACAATATTGGCCTAGAGGGGAACAAGCTAATAGTCTGTCAGAGCCTACACCAAGTTTTAGGGTGATACATTTCATAAATGGGGTGGGGGTATAGAGGAAGCAAGTTTAAGAACTACAGCTTTAGAGTATCACACCCTTTCTAAGATTCCACTTGGGCCTTTTTCAACTCCTCCACAAAGGCTACAACATGAATGTGCTTCAAACATTTAAAGGTAAGTTAAGGGTTGCGCAAAAGGGTGTTTCAAATGCCTCAAAACAACCCTATGTTGTTAGCCAGACGTATCGTGTTTGCTTGAGGCTTGTGCACCATTAGTGGCCTTTAGAAGGACCTTCTCACATCTTTGGGCAATGTTTCACTGGCTGGAGTACGGATGGGTGAAATTGAAGCTAATTTGAAGCCTAGCACATTCAGAGTGTCTCCATTTGTGCAAATATGAAGTTCTACCCCATTTGAAAAGGGGGAAAAATCATGCACATCCATACTGGCTGGTATATTGGACCAGCAAGGTTACTTGGAGTCTCACTTCTGCACTTGGCGCAGTCTAAGGGAGGCCCTGTCCCCTTTCATCCCACCCTCTCTGACCACCCCCTGGGGGTGGAGACTCTACCAGACTAGACGAGCTTGCAGAAAGGAGGCTCCTAGTTTGATTGCTGGTCTAGCATACCAGCCAGTGCACGGTCACCTTTGGTCTCCTGGGCCTCTTGGATCCTTTAGAAGCAGCATGGAGCTTCAGCACATGTACAGTGCACAACAGCACAATCAAACAAGCGTCATAAGAGATTTATGCCACTTTCGCCAGCTCTGCAAAGCTTGGAGGATGCAAGGGCAGGTAGAGGCCAGGAATGGGGCCCTAGCACAACGCCAAACCTTTTGCTGAGAGAGTGGGTCTGTCTTGAGGCATCTGGAGCAACCCTTTGTGCATCTCTAGGTGAAGGTGTTTGTGGACCTTTTCACACTTGGCCTTATTCTGGATTATATTCCACAATAGGAACTTGCTGTCTGTGTGCTAGTGCAGATTATGGCTCTTCATAATCTGCTTTAGCGGGTAGCCAGCACAACCCTACCTTACGATATACAGGTGTGCCACCATATCTGCTGATCTGGTATCCGAGGATTCATACATCCTCGACTGACCTGACTATCCTCACTCCACTGCACCATCACACCCTCCTCAGAGGCTTAACTCAGGTCTCCCAGAGCTAAAATGGCTGCCCACCCCCAAGTCAGGAATCACAGGAAATTGCAAGATTTCCCAAGAATCCTGGGAAATTGCATGAGCGTTCCTAAGAATCCTGGGAAATTGCACGAGATTTCCTGAGAATCCTGGGAAATTGTATGAGATTTCATAAGAATCCTGGGAAATTGCACGAGATTTCCTGAGAATCCTGGGAAATTGCATGAGATTTCCCAAGAATCCTGGGAAATGGCATGAGATTTCCTGAGAATCCTGGGAAATTATGCAAGATTTCCCAGCATCCTAAGTATCTGCTGTCTCCCATATCCATGGTGGGCTTTGGAACCTATCTCCCATGGATACAGAGTCAGGCCTATATTCCAATATATGTCAAAGTGAACAAAGGACCTTTATTTAGTCACATTTGAATTCTAGGACCTGTACAGGACCAGAATTTGATTACTCAAATTATTCATTATAAATGGTAGTATCTATCCTCCACCCCTGAATTTCAGAAACATGAACATTTCCCCCCTTTATTATCATTAGACACTGGTGACACTTTTGGTATTTTCTAATCAGAATTTCCCACTAAATAATACCTGGAGCATTCTATTTATTCATTGGTAACTGCCAAAATGAGAAAAAAAAACTTGTAACCCATGTCAGTGTTTCGCGTTTTTGGCATAATAATGAAAACAACAACATTCAATGCAGCATTAGAGCTCTTCCATGGTTGACAATATAAAGTGCATTTCCTGCATATAATACAAATATAATACAAACTTTAAGGAACACAAGGCACAAGGTAACGTAATATGTATTACATACTAGAAATGCACAATTCAGGCTAATAACTATTTAGGTAAGAGATTCAAAACGTTTGTCCTTTATGGATATTTTAAAGTGTTTTACAATTTGTGAGCTTTGAGCGTTAGAATTGATTAAAGCGGTAAGAGCACCGAGGACCAAAATCAGTGCTAAAACACATCACCACAAATGCACTTCCTACAGAAATAAAGCCTAAGCGTGATTTCAGGAGACTGAAAAGTGCATGGTTATGGATCTGAAAGTCCATTTTAGCTTTGTCACATTTTGTTTGGCAGCCTTCCCCCACAGCTTCTTGAGAAGTGATAATGGAGCTACTTGTTACCAGCAGGGGCAAGGGGAAAGCCAAATACTGATGCGTATTGTCTGGTCACATTAAGAGGACCCCATAGTGTCCAGAAGGAAAGAGTGTTCATTTTCCTAGACTAAAATAACTGGAGGGAACCAGAGGAAACTTGCAGGTGAGGATGGCTGAGGTAGGTGAAGGCTCTGGTTGGAAGGCTCACTTGGATTTCATGAAACCACACTTTGATCCACAATCCACTCATGCCCAAGAGAAGCTTCTAGCTGGAGCTCTGCCCTGCTCCTTCCCCCCACAAAACTGCTAAGATCTCAGAGAGAGCAGTCCACCGCTAGAGAGAAGAAGAAGAAGCCATGATGCTTTCTTAGACCTGAATCTGATTTTCATGGGTTGAGGACTTTTTAAACTGCCATACACTCTACCTGCCCCACAGTGTGACCCTGCTACGATCTCAGAGAGAGCAACCCTCTGCTAGAGAGAAGAAGATGCCATCATCTTTTCTTAGATTTGAATCTCACTTTCATGGGTTGAGGACTTCTTTAACCGTCATATTCTCTACCTGTCCCACAATGTAACCTTTTCTGCAGGTTCCTATTTTGGGATTTAATCCAGAATAAGCCCCACTGCAGACAGGGCTTGTCTGAGGAGGTAAGGATCCTAAATATTAGAATACTGAATATCACAATTAATACTTTCTTAGGATGGCCAATTTATTCTGCATCCTTTTGTTGCTTAAATTGCAAAAAACCCCATCTATTTAGCTATCTGAATGGGGCTATCGGATGAAGTAGACAGAATGATCATGGGATGGATGGTCTTAGCTTCCAGCTCAATAGCATCAACATTTGGTTAGTCTCTCTCTGTCCTTTTGCTCTGTAGTTTTTCCTGCCAGGTTTTAGAGACACTTTTACTTTTGGAAGGACTTAATGCAAGCCCAGTACATCCATTTTCCACAAGCAGTGCTTCAGGTATCGGCCACCTGTCAGGTGTAGATAACATTTCAAAAGTTTTGCTGTGTTCTTGAGAATGTGAGTTGTTGGCTTCCTCTACGAAGACCCTGCTCTGCCACATTTCAATTGCCAATCCAGAGAGCTCTGGCTTATGAAATAGATGGCACCATCTAACTCTTTGGGTATGATCACACGTGGTAAAACAGGTGCCTCTTGGGCACATTTGAAGCTCTAGGGACAGCAGATAATATATCCACTCTGAAAGTGTCAAGTCCTCCCTGAATCCACTTTGAATCCACTCTCAATCCACTCTGAATCCACTCTGGATGTGTTGCAGATAGTGACTGGTGCTGCCACTTTTCCACCTCCCCGGGTTCACAAATGTGACGAAACTTTGTACGAATGTTCCAAAGCATTTGATTCAAATATGGATGTCAATTTTCGAATGTCTCAACATTTGATTCCAATACGAATGTCCAAATTCAGATGAATTCAGATGAATTTTGAATGTTATGAATGTCCTTGCACATCCCTAGGTCCCAGCCTTCTACAGGCACCAACCAACCAGGTCCATGGAAAATTGGCAGGCAACAGCTTTGGGAAGTGAGGAAGGAAGTTGATGAAGAGGAAGGAGGCAAAATTAAGCCATCTGTTTGTTTGGTTTCTTCTTTTCTCACCCACAGATGGCATGATCCCAGTAAATGGATGCTTCAAAAACCCTCTGTGTAATCGCACCCTTTGCTCCACAGCTCTGAGGCTAGTGAACTAAAGCCCCAATTATTCTTTCACTTTGGCCAAGCTGGCCAGGGAGTAGGGAAACTGTCCTTCAGCCCTGACAGGAAGGCCATGTTTGGTGAACTCTAACAAGCCTTGCCTGGGCCACCATACCTGCTTTGTAAGAGCGTCTGAGAACTTATGGCTCTTCTTGGTCAGCAATTCAGCATTGTTTCTGATACTGATAATTTTATAACCTACCCTCTGGAGATGAGAAGCAGCCTATACATTTTATCATGAATTTTAACACTAAAAGAACAACAACTCAGAAGTTTAAAATTATGAGAAATAGGTGTTAAAGGAAGGATCTCAGCTGGGAAGGGAGAACAAGTGAACTTTCATTTAGGTGTCAGCAACAATTCTTGCCCCAAACGTTGTCCAGCATGGCATTACATGCAACCAAATACTTACAAATCACTTAAGCCTTTTTTGTTGCTGTTGCCTTCAGCTGTGGCCATTGGTATCTACTTCCCATGGTGGTGAGTTCATTATGGACAGATGCCTCTTTCTCATCAGTAGAGATGTGCATGGACATTTTTGTGTGTGTTTGGCTTAATGAGAACAGCTTGGAGCCTCAATCAAACAGGGTCTGTTCACTTGGCTTGTTAACAGGCAGGGTGTTTCACTTTGAGCCTGAAGTTTTCGAACAGCCTTGTTTGCTTCAAGCCAGTTTGAACACGGGCCAGTTTGACACATCCATGGCAACTTCCTGTGTGTGTGCTTTTTTCCAGTTTGCCAAGAGGTCAGGACCCAAGCTAAGAGACATCCAGGTGGCAAACAGCTGCCCCAAATGGTCCCAACCTCCAAGCAATATCTTCGCCCACTTATGCTTAAGAATTCTAATGAAGGGATTGTGATTCATGTGATATTTCAGCCCTGCAACTTTTTTTTAAAAAAAAGAGATTGGATGAGCTGCCATTCTTCCTGATAGCCTTCTTATTTAATATACTCCTTCCTGATGAGCGAAAAATACTTCTTCCCTTGCTATCTCCATGAGCATCATTAATGGCAGTGGTTAGAGGCTGAAAATCTCCACTTCCCCATTGTTAAATCACTCACACAGCAAAACTTTTTAGACCTGAACGTCAGTGTCTAAAACTGATTTAGTTGCTGAAAGGCAGTGGTGGTCTTAACAACTTCCTAAATGCCAAGCCTGAAGATTTGGGGGTGGGGAGCTAATTTCTTTCTTGCTGACACTGGTGCAAAAGTATACGTGAGAGAACCTGGTTTCCTGGATGCCTTCAGAAAAGGGACCGCTGCTTGTGAAAACCGGACGATGGCAGGTCACTGACCCAAGCACAAACACATTAGGCTAGTCATTTAAAAAAAAATCAACAAATTGTGTCCTGGAGAAGGAACGAGAAACCACGTGAAATATTTTGCCCGTGTGAACTTTCCCCAGATGAACGCCGGACAGCGGAACGCGCCTTCCGAATGCTGAGAGCAGCCGCCCACCCCTTACTGGAAAAAGTCATTGCCAGTTCCCCAAAGAGTTTAAACAAACTATATTAAAATACCATCTTCTGTCACATTTAAAGGCAGTTGGATATGTTTTTTTCCCCCTCTATATTTATATATACACAGAGTTCTGATCTAGAAAAACCAACACAATAAACCTTTACTTGAATGATTTTAAAAACAGGCAGTCTTTGGTGATGCAAAGGCAGATGCTGTTTGTCTGTGTGTGTGTTTGTTACCTCCTGCCTATTTCACTCTGTCTCATAAAGTGAATATTGTTGGCACTATCAGAAAGTTCTAGATACTGCTCCACGGATAAAACAAAATATCCATCATAGCCCTGTACTTTCCCCGTGCTTAAGAGTTGCTGCTTCTCTCCCTCTGTCCAGGCCCTAATACCTTCTTCACCGTCTTGGAGTCGCTTCTGTTCTTTGCTCCAAGCTTGAGCTACCGCCCTTTGCCGGGCAATTTCCAACACATGGTTCTTTTCTTCTTCAATGGTCGTCCCGTAGCGGACGTTAAAGCATAAAGAACCATGTTGTAGCTGTATGTCAGCAAAGCGTCTAGTCCTCCCGTTGATGACGGAAGTCATTTGCGACACCGTGACGTTGACCCCGTTCTCCAAAATCCGCCGCCCCCCGGTGTTTCCGATGAGGGTGAGGTCTTCTTCTAGAGACCCCAGCTTGATGAAGTAGTGCGTATCTCGGCCATCTATGGTGAAGTGGAGGTCTTCGAGGTAATGTGCCCCGTTGAGGATGGCGGCGATGCGGCGGCTGTCCTCGTTTGCCACTCCGATCACCTCGGCGGTCACCAGGCTGTCCTTGATGGCAAATTTGATGCCCTTCCCGAAAACAGAGGGCACGGCGGCAAACCTGGGCTGCTTGGTTCTTTGCGCACATTCCCCGCTGCTATATTTAGGGACCATGGGAAGCTGGTCCAAGGAGATGAAGTTTCTGAGCTGCTTTTGGAGTTCGCATTGAATCCCAAGTGTGGTCTGGGAAGGAGAAGATAAATTTATTATTCATATTTATTTATTATTCATATTTCTATCCCACCCTATACCCGAAGGTCTCAGGGCAGGTAACTACATTTCAAATCAGTCATATATTAAAACAACGACAGTGTCTGTAAAGTGGGAAGAGACAGTATTTTCCCATGTAACTAAAGGCCAGGGCAAAGAGGTGCGTCTTCACTGCCCTCCTAAACATATACAATGAAGGGGCCTGATGTACCTCAGTGGGGAGACTATTCCATAATTGGGGGCCATCACTGAGAAGGTCCTCTCCCAGGTGTCCACCTCTTTTACCACAGAAGGTGATGGGTAACTGTGGATGAAGAAGGTAAATGACAGGCCCCAAATATCTAAAGGAATGCCTTCTTCCATATCAACCTGCCTGTGCCTTACGATCTGGAGGGGAGGCTGTCCTGGTTGTACCACCACTCACACAAGCAAAAGGGGTGGGCATCCGGGATAGGGCCTTTTCAGTGGTGGCTCCCGGGCTGTGGAATACTCTCCCTCCTGAGGTCCATCAGGCACTTTCACTCTATGTGTTTAGGCAGGCCGTGAACATGCACCCCTTTACCTTGCCCTTCGGCTCAGTAAAGGAACAGCCTTTTCCTCCCCACATTCAGACATTAATATGTTTAATATGTTATGGGTTTTAACCTGTTGTTACCCATTCTGAGACCCTTGGGTAAAATGCAATAAATAAATAAATAAATAAATAAATAAATAAATAAATAAATAAATAAATAAATAAATAAATAAATAAATAAATATTTCACCCACAGCCATACTGCAGGGCAAAAATAATGTGACTAGTAAGAGAAAGGCTGATGGTTGTTGATTTTAGCTGTAAGCAAACAAACAAGAATGTGATAAGATAAGCAGAAAAGGATTGCAGCTGATTCGTAATGAACTGAATATTCAAAAATCCGAATTTGTATGAATGAAGAAAAACAAGTGTCCGGACATTCGAATCCATGCAAATACATTTGCATCTATTCACATGAATATTTGATACCGGACATATCCAGTGATATGGATCTCGCATGCATCCGTACGCATCCCATTATCATCCCATAGGCATCTCGGTTTTGTAACGTATGTATCCGTATGGATGCCTACAGATATGCACAAAACATGTATGGACGCGTACACAATGCGTCCATATCTGTACCCATACAATTGTCTGAATTATTTTTACAAATAACTCGAAATATTCATATTCCTATGAATACTAAAGTACGAATATCTGGTCATTTGATTTAAATAAGAATGTCCGAATTCGTCTGAATTCATCCAAATAATGAATATTTCAAATATTTGTGCCCATCCCAAATTGCAGCAATATGAAAGCAGCCTGGTTCTGTGATGGCATTCTTGTGCTTTGGCTGTTGATGCTTTGCTCTACAGCATCCTCTGGTGGCAGTCATGGGTATGAAAATTTACGTGGAAGGATTTGCAGATGAGTTTCCTCCTACAACTTTGCTGAACCTTTCACACCTATTCTCACATAACTCCCCCACAAAAAGCTTCCCCGCTAGGATAATAATAATTATTTACACAGTTTGAATCTAATTAATACTGTAATATAGGACTTTGAATCTGCTAAGCCCCACCCTTACTGTCATTACGGATCTGTATGAATGAATTCAGTCTTGAAAATTTGATTGAATATTTGAATCTGCAAATTTTTGCATCAAAACGAACCCATGGACCTTTGAATGAAGCAAAAAAAAAAAAAGCAAAAAAAGAGGAACTCCCGGCTAACGAATCTGAAAATTCGATAGAATATTTTGCACTTTCACAGTATTATAATGATGAAAAACAGGCTTTTTCAATGGCAAAAATCTCCATGAAAATGTTCAGCTGCAAATGCAGCTTTTCTAGCCTGCTTTTCTCACCCATTTCAGGGGATTCAAACGTGGCTGACAAACCTTCTGTTCTTCTTCCTACAACCTGTGGTGAGCGGAATCAAACCTGGTATTCCCAAATAGAGTCCGGCTCGCTAACCACTAGGCCAAACTGGGATGGCAGGAGGACGGCCATGTTTTTTAGTCCCCGGTTACAAATCAAAGCATAGTACTAACCTTTCCTGGGTCCCATTCTTGGGTCTTTCTTTGAAGCTGTACAAGTTCATAGGTTGTCTCCCAGGCATCCATTTCTGGCTTTGGGAATCCAGGAAGTACATTATGCAGCTGAAATCCAAAGAGCTCAAGCCAACTTCCAATGTCTGTAAGTAAACAAACATGTGTAGACAAACGTACAGAAAAAAAATATGCGTTTTTTAAGTGAAGAAACATACATTACACTGCAGTCAAATCACCCCAAACTAGTAACTGTGCTTGACATGCCTTTCACTTTGGAAGTATTCTAAATGTCGGAATTTAAAATGTTTCCACATTCATGGGCTATACTGGGCTGGGCTATGTACTCTGGCCCTTGGTTAACTGGACTATGGATAGCCCACACTAAAGGTTGTCCGCATTGTGGACGGTCCATCCTGGCCCAGCTTCAAAAGACAAGAACCAACGATCCTGGCCTTCAGAGTTGCCAACTGGAGCTTTTTTGGTCCAGTGCCCAGAACTAGCACAATTCCAGCGCTGCTTCCAGGTGCTCAGCTTGGTACGGGACCACTGTTTGTGGACTGGCATACTGGAGTAGACTGGAATTGGGCTCCTGGGAGAGGGTCTTGGTTTAAGGAGACTAGAAGAAGAAGAAGAGTTGCTTTTCTATCCCACTTTTCTCACCCATTTAAGGGGACGCAGAGCGGCTGAGAAAGCTTTCTATTCTCCCCACAACAGAACACCCAGTGAGGTAGGTGGGGCTGTGAGAACTCAGAGAGCTGTGACTAGCCCAAGGTCATCCAGCTGGCTTCATGGAGGAGGAGGAAGAGGAAGAGTTGGCTTTTATATCACCCCTTTTCTCACCCATTTAAGGAGCCTCAAAGTGGCTGACAAACCTTCTTCTCCCCACCAGAGACCCTGTGGGGTTTGTGGGGCTGTGAGAGCTCAGAAGAGAGCTGTGACTAGCCCAAGGTCACCCAGCTGGCTTTATGGAGGAGGTTGGAATCAAACCTGGTACTCTCAGGTAAGAGTCCAGCTCCTTAATCACTAGACCAAACTGGCTCAGGTGTCTGCCTTGCTGGATTTGGGAATTAATCAGTTGTATCCACTGTGCTGTTCTGGAAAGAGACTGCTTTTCTGCAAAATAGACGCTTCATTTCCGCCATAATTCAGCGGGGCCCCACAAGCAGAGTTAAGGAGATACAGCTGGTATACTCTAAGTTTGTGTAAACCTACCTGAACATTGTCTTCACCAATCACAATTGATTAGGTGCATATCAACAAATCCTAAACAGAGGCATTCAGGAAGGAGAAAGGGAATGTAGAATTGGGCCCTAAGCACCTAGACGTGGTTAGGTGGCACCTACATGGCCCCGATGGGTCAGCTACCACCCTGATCAGCAGTATCTCCTGTTCATTGATGTTCTTGCATTCTGTCCCACCAACCTCAGCACCTGGGAGAGGGCCTTCTCAGTAATGGCCCCTAGGCTACGGAATAGCCTCCCCCTTGAGATGTGTCAATCACCTTCATTGTACACACTTCAGACGGCAGAGAAGACGCACCTCTTTGCACTGGCCTTTGGTTAAATGGGGGGTACACTCTTCCCTTCTCACTCGCAGATGCTATTGTTTTAATGCATACTGTTATTGTTTTAATAATGTTTGATTTTAAATGTTATTAGCTGCCTGGGATAAAAAAGTAAGTGAGTGAGTGAGTGAGTGAGTGAGTGAGTGAGTGAGTGAGTGAGTGAGTGAGTGAGTGAGTGAGTGAGTGAGTAACTAACTAACTAACTAACTAACTAACTAACTAAATAAATAAATAAGTAAGTAAGTAAATAAAGGGTGGAGACTAGTGCACCGAATGTTGAAGCCAGAAGTGAATTTGCAAAACTTCAAATTTCTTACAGCAAAATCTTTATCTTCATATTTTGTTTTCTTACCCTGAAAATGCTTATAACTTAGCACATGAAATGTCTATATGTTCTAAAAATAAACCAGAATCTATCAAAAAACAGAATCTAGTAAAAACTCTGCGGTTGTATATTAAATGGCAAAGTTAAATAACAGTACAATATATACTGGTACAGGATCATTGTGAAGATACATAAGCAATGGCTGAGAAAAGAGATGACACTGAGAACAGATACTGTCACGTTGGTGCAAGGACCAACAGCTGTAGACTCAATTAAGAATAGCATGAGAAATTGTTTTCTTTACTCTTACTAAAATGAATGTTTTACCTGTTGTATACTTAGCCACATCTTGGATTCTACCGGCTGGGTAGTTGTTTTCGAATGCATACAAATTAAATGGCTTGGGAAAGTTCTTCAGATCTTCCCAGATGTGATAATTTGGTGTTGTCCAGCGTCCTGCAATGACATCATAATCTCTCTGTCCCAAATGGACCAACTTGGTAAGGGGGTCATACAGCCCTCCATGGAAACCAATAATGACCTCGAAATCAGGATTTGTGTCCTGATAGATCTCCCCATAAGGAGTGTAAAGGATTTCTTTGATCACTTGACCCCGGCTGCTGAAGATAGCTAAGGGTGTCCCCGTGTTGTCACAAGCGACGTAATATTCTTCTCCACTGCTTAATTCCATGGCAATCAAGTGACCCTGGAGGTCATAATAGAGGGATGTGATTTCTGAACTACTATGGTTATATAAGTGAGTAACTCTTACTGGATTGGAAAGGTCTGCATAAAAGAACTGTAGATGATGTCCCAGGCTTGATTTGCTGGCCACCCGGCGCCCTAGTCCATCATAGCAATACTGGATGGTCCACCCGGAAACTCTGTTGTAGGCTCTGTTCAGAAAGCCATTAGAACTGTACTCAAAAATGTCACTTCCTCTTTGCTTAAGGAAACCATCTTCATCCATTTTATACTGAATATCTCCTAGCCTTGTAATGCGATCCCTAAGATCGTATCTCAGAGGAGTAAGTCGTGCGCTGTTTCCGTGGCTGAGTAAATTGATATTCCCATTGAGGTCGTAGCTGTAGCGCCACTGCGTTTTGTCATTCACGGAGACAGTCTGAAGTTGCCCGTCTGCATCGTATTCGTAAAAGTACCTTGTTATGTTGGCATCCACACCAACCCGTATATCGCATATCACCATGCGGCCCATATTATCGTACTGAATGGTCATCCAGTAGGCGATGGACTTCAGGATTTCATATTGCACTTCAATCACTTGGCCATTGGCACTGAAGAATTTGGTATGCTTCATCACAGTGGTGGTTATCACTTGGTTGAGGTCATAATTTATGACGCTGAATTTTCCAAATTGCTCCGTTTTGCCGGATACGTCGACGTAGCGATACAGATCGATCGGGAGGGGAGTTTCGTTGATCATGGCTTGCATGCTTGTGACCCGGAAGTTGTTGTAACTGTAGTCAAATCTGGCATTCACTAGACCTTCTTCGCTAAACCGGAATATCTGGCGTCCAATAAGAGGACCTACATACAAAACATTGAACAAATGTTTAGGAAAGATGAGAGTAACCTGAAGGTTACTGCTTACACCCACATATATTCACTGCAAGATCTGCTGGATGGTTCATTCTGGTCAGGTTGGGAAAGGATGGAGCCATTTTTGGAATGTGGGCAAACAAAAAAATTCACATTACTTTCACAATCAATTTTGTCAGGTCATTTTGTTGTCAAATCACGTGTTTGAATGTTCGCACTTCACAACTTTCTTTCCATTTAAAAACCTATCTTCACTAGTAAAATACTACAAAAGTACAAAAATTCAATCAAATTTTCATATTTATGAGCTATAAGAACTGTTTGTTTCAATCAAAAGTCTGGAATATTCAAATTCAAATGTCTGTACTTCCTTTTTGATGCAAAAATGTGTGAATTTGAAAATTCAATGGAATTTTCTAATACAGATTTGTTCATTCACACCCCTAGCCTTTTGACCTGCCCTCAAAAAGAATATTATGGCACTGGAAAGGGTGCAGAGGGCAACCAAAATGATTAAGGGATTGGTACACCTCCCTTATGATATCAGACTGCAATGTCTAAACCTCTTCAGCCTTGAAAGATGGTGTTTAAGAGGGGATCTGAATGGAGTATATAAAATCATGCACAGTATAGAAAAGGACAGAGACAATTTCACACAACACTAGAACCAGGGGGCATCTATGGAGCTGATGGGTAGGAGAGTTGGATCAGACAAGGGGAAGGATTTCTTCACCCAGAGGGTTATTGGTGTATGGAATTCACAGCCAGAAGAGGTGGTAATAGCAACTGACCTAGATAGCTCTAAGGGAAGGGTTAGACAAATTCATGGAGGACAGGTGGATCAATGGCTCCTAGAATGGATGCCTAGATACATCCTCCAGACTGGGAAGACATTTGCAGAGAACTGAGAGCAGGTGAAGGTTTTGCCCTTGTCTTCTGCTTGAGATGCCCACGAGCAATTGGTGGGCCACTGTGTGAGACAGGATGCTGTATTAGATGGGCTGTGGCCTGATCCAGCACGGCTTCTCCTAAGATCTGTGTTCTTATAGGCCCTGGGGAGTGTGTGGGGAGAGTCCAACGTATAAGACAAGTTGCTTGTTTCAAACCCACCCGTTTGCCTGTATCTGATAGTGCAAATAAATCCTTCGTGCATCAGATGGATTGTTTTAATAACACCGGAGGACTCCTCATAAGTAAAAGAGATCTGTGTGGTGTCATAAAGGATCTCCGATAGCCTGGATTGCTTAGTGTACTTGTAAAGGATCCTGCGTCCCGTTCCAGGGTAGAGACTTTGGAGTAGTCGCCCATCTCTGGTGAAGTCCTGGATGAAAGAGGTGCTGCTGTCTGGGGGGGAATAGAGATTACGGTAGTACCCAACGGAGAGCATCGTCTGGAAGCTGTGCCGGACCATGCTTGGCATTGTGACAGACAGCAGGTAGTCTGACTGGTCATACTCGAAGATGTAGCGGCGCTGGCTGTGCAAAAGAAGCATCACGGACTGAAAGAGAATGCCAGAAGCAACAGGAAAGACAACACGTCAACAAATGCTTCGAGAATCCCATACCTGCTAACGCAGGCGACCTAAAAGTAATTGGCTTCAGAAATCCCTCAACTGCCGAGCTTGTAATGAGCATGTAGAGCATAAAAATGCACACCTTTACCTCCCCTTCCCTTTCGCTCTACTGGTTTCAACATGAGGCTACAGAATAGTGCATTTGCATAGTTAACTCTGCTCCTATCAGTGCTGCACCATTTGCTTTTCAAGGCCTTAACTAAGAAAATAAGAACGTAAGAGGAGCCCTACTGGTTCAGGCCATAGCAAATCTAGTCCAGCAAGCCAGAGACTGGAAATGGACCCCTGGGCTGTACAGCTCAGTTGAGCATGGAAGATTGACACATGCCATTCCCCGTTTTGACTCAGCCATCAGAGTGTGACCTCTGAGCAGGAAATCCCTGTTTGCAAAAAGACCCCCCGTGATAGATTCTGGGGCAGGAGGTCTCCATGCCTGATGTTGGGGCATGCGAAAGAGCCATTCCCTGGGTGGCCCTGAACAAGACACACTTCTGGTTTCAGGGCTCTTTCATCAGCATGCGGCACCATGCAGAATAGCCTATGCAGCATTCGCAGATTCCTCCTGACCCTTGACTATGGCACAAAGCCAGGGGAAGAGATAAATGGGCCCTAGGAATCTATTTGCAAACCCAGAATGACAAAACCCTCTGATATCAGCTATTTATAGCCCTTCTAGCAGTTTAGTCTCTGTACACAAAACTTTCATAAAGAATAAACTGCTGTCTGCAAACATTCTGTGGGTGCTAATGCTATCTGTGCTGTCACCTCTACTTGCATTTCATGAATTCATAAATTCTTTGCCATAAAAAAGAGAACGTGTAACCCACTGCTAAGATAACTTGAGTGCTTCTGTGGGAATAAACCAGAAAAAAAAAGGGGGGGGGAATAGATTTGCCTATAAGCCAGCTGTTTTTTTCTTTCACTACGCAGATGGACACCCTGGTCTTCAAATATGAAAAGCAGAGGAGATGAATAGAATTGTCTCCTAGGAAAGCTAAAAGCCAAATTAGAGAGAGAGGAAAAAAGACAATTCCTTAATTCTTATGACTATTGCACTCAAGTGGCGTTAGAAAATATCTAAAGGAACTCTTATCATAGAATCATAGAATGGTAGAGTTGGAGGGGACCTCCTGGGTCATCGAGTCCAACCCCCTGCTCAAGGCAGGATCTCCTAAACCATCTCAGACAGATGGCCGTCCAGTCTCTGCTTGAAGACCTCCATCGAAGGGGAACCAACCACCTCCCGTGGCAGCCTGTTCCACTGGTTGATCACTCTTACTGTTAGAAATTTTTTCCTAACATCTAAACTAAATCTTTTCCCCTGCAGTTTCACCGCATTGTTTCTAGTTTCTTCTTCCATATTGACCTGCCCATGCCTTAAAATCTTGAGGGGAGACCTCAATAGGAAAAGGAGTGGTCACCCAGGAGAGGACCTTTTCAGTGATGGCTCCTAGGCTATGGAATAGTCTCCCCTTGAGGTTCATCTGGCTCCTTTACTGTATATGTTTACCTATTTGCCCTGGAAATGGAAATATATGTCTCTTCCTACTTTACAGACACTGTTACTGTTGTAATATACACTGTTGTTGTTGTAATATATTTCTGATTTTGCATGTTGTTACCTGCCCTGAGACCTTTGGGTATAAGGCAGGATAGAAATATGAATGAATGAATGAATGAATGAAAGGATAGATAGATTCCTCACTCCCCTGTATACCAAACCAGCAAACGTACTAGGGGCTTCCGGTCCAGGGATGTGCATGAATGAAACATCTGCATTTGTTTCACAAACCAAATGAATGACTGTAAATTCATTTCTTCATCGAATCATTCATTTGAACATTCAGACTTTTGCATTTGCGGCTGAACATTTTCATGGCTCTATTTTCCCATTGAAAAAGTCATTTTTAAGCAGGAAATATGGTGAATGTGCAAGAATTTGACTGGATTTTCATATTTGCAAGCTGGGAGCGTGGCTTGATTTATTTGGTTGTCTGGATGTTCTAATGGCTGTACTTTTGATCTGATAGGAAAATGTGCAAATGTGCAAATTTGATTGGATTTTTTAATGTGAAATTGTTCTTGCACGTCTCTACTCCCTTTTGCACGCTGCTTTCGTCAAAGGGAGCCCCAGCCCCAGAGGTGTCATCTAAGGGGGGGGGGTCTAAGGGGGGGGCTCCTTTAGTCCACAACAGCATGCAGAAGGACAGCTCCTAGTTCGTTCGCTGATCTGGTATTCTAGTCAGCCTTTTAGTATTTCCTGCAGAAGCTGCAGAGAAGATAGTGCCACAGTGAACGACCTCATTCTTTTCTTCCAAGACATACATGAACTACTGCAAGAAAACAAAACAAAACAAAACCTAATTGGCCTTCAGCAAGATGTTTCAACTTGGAGAAATGCACACACAGGGAGATCTGGACAGATAACAGAGAAACTACAACTAGGCTGAAGTCAGACATCACGTCAAACCATAGTTTGCACTAAGTATAGTTTAGGACCCAAAGGATGGTTTGAGTTTTCACACATACCACAGGCAGACCCTTGTTTATTGCTGCTTGCCTGCCTTCTTTTTTCATCCTCTCAGCACTCAGCTTCGTGAGTTTACTCCCGTCTCTGTGGTAGGGCAGTCTCTGGAGGTAGAGCAGTGGCCGTTAACTACACTTGGTCAATTCAGGTAGGTCCCATTCACCAAATCCAGCTGGTCTAAAGCTATGATCATTCCTGGAGAGGAACAGCCTAACAATGGTGAGGTGTGAATTGATAACCTCAAGGCTGGAAGACTATCATGGGCTTGTGGGAACCACTAACCCCCACCCACAAGGCAGTTCTGGAAACTGCAGGGGTTGAAATGCTGACCTGGCTGGGGTGCTTGGGACACATTTGTTCATAGAAGGTCACTATCTGTTCTTCTGCCACCTGGGACAAAAACCTTGCCTTACCACCTTCTGGAGAGCACAGCAGCTAGCAAAATTAAAAAATATAATATCATTAATCATTGTGAGCCAGGTTGGTCTAGTGGTTAGGGAGCCGGACTATTATCTGGGAATACTGGGTGTGATTCTGCACTCCTCCATGAAGCCATCTGGGTGACCTTGGGCTAGTCACAGCTCCCTTCTGAGCTCTCACTGCCCCACCCACCTCACAGGGTGTCTCTTGTGGGGAGAAGAACAGAAGGTTTGTCAGCCGCTTTGGCTTCTCTTAAATAGGTGAGAAAAGCAGGGTAGAAAAGCCAACTCTTCTTCTTAATTACTACTACTACTAATAATAATACTTGTACTAATGCTAATATTATTACTAATATGGTTGAAAGATTCCACCAAAACATCAAAACAGGGCAGTTCTTTATATATATAAAAGAAATCCAAGTGAACAGAAAATTCTGGGGTTACTTTCCAAAAGCCTGCAGGGAAAATAGGAGCTCATTTCCTAAGTTGTGTAGGCCAATCTCACCATGTCATGGTCAGTGCCTCCTAGATGGGTGCTACAGCATTCACACAGCAGCCCCGTTTATCACCCATTGCCATCGGGTGCTATATGCCCTGTGCAGACCTATGGGGTCTTCGTTTAGATCCGGAACTACAAATAGATTCCCCAAGGAATGGATTTTGAAGATCCAGATTCACTTAATCCAGATTAACTACGGTAAGTGTGGAAATGGCCATAGAGAGACTTTGGTTGCATCCGGACATCAGTTACTTATTGTGCTATATTTGGATATTCTGGAATAAAGCATGGATATTCTGTTTAAAGCACCATGATCTTCTGCAGGTTTCTCAACCTGTCATGGGAGATGCTTTGGTCATCTCAGTCTAGACTTGAGACTGACCGTGTTGGGTTGTGTTTTCATCCAAACCTCCATCTCGCTTCTCTGCTATAATACTCTGCCTAAAACTATACTTTGTTGATGTACTCCCCTGTGTTTCTGCAACTTAGTGATGGCACCATGAACAATTAGAGGAGTGCAAGGTGTTAGATAATTAGATTTTTATCAGCACAGTGTGTATAGGAAATAGAAGGTGTGTCACAAACTGCTCAAATATGTCAAATTAAGCACCTATCTTTAAAATTCAGCATTGAAGATTATTGCATTTTGAATACTGGTGTGGTTATAAGAAGATAGCTTTAGACTTTCCAGATGTCACTGGACAGCATCTGTTCAGAGATGGCAGGTGCCCACTGTGGCTGAGATGAGAGAGGCCAAGGATGCGGAACTAGGAGTCAGAACAGGTAGAATGCATGCCAGGTGAAGAGCTATAAAGCCAGATGAAAATTAACTGCACTGAACACAACATGAAAGAGAAAGGGAGATTAGACCCAAGCCTTGAGTGAGTCAAATTCATACAATCATAGAATCAAAGAGTTGGAAGAGACCCCTAGGGTCATCATGTCCAACCCCCTGCTCAATACAGGATTTCCTAAACCATCCCGTGTGATGGAGTGCTGCCCATTTTGTTCTGCTGGCTTTCCCAGGCTCCCAGTCCTTATTCTTAGGGGTGGCTGCTCCTCTCGGATTCCAAGATACGGTCATTGCTTCTGACCAGACCAGTTCTGCAACGTTCCCTCAAAATGAACCATTTTCAAAAAGTTTTCACCTTTTCCAGGTATGTGTAGCTCCATATTTTTCCATCTGCCCACGTTCTGGAGATGATCTTTCCATCTGAGTCGTACTCCATCTTTTCAGTCCATGTTCCTCTCTGGATATAGGTCACCAGTCCAGAATGTGAGTAAGTGAGGTTGACTTCATTGTATTTGCTGATGGGGGACCAAAGGACTGGGCGCCCCACCTGATCATACAGAATCCGAAGAGTGAACTTCCGATGGTCATCGTAAATCTTTCCTGTTCTTGTTATGTGGTCAAAATCAATTGATAGCAGGTTTCTGTTGTGAGCCTAAGAAACACAAGAAGCATAGTAAGACGTGAGTATTACGGTGCACTTTTGTAAACTAAGGCCAGGATCACACCTTCCCCTTTAAACTTTCTTCAGGCCAACTTCAGGTCTGACTGATCACACCTCTTCATTCCTATCCGTTTCATTGTGATCGGAAGATGGAAAGAAGGAGATCTAAAGTCATCTGCAACACCAATTCCAGGGATACACGATAAAAAGAAAAAGATATCAGTGCAGTATTTCAAATAATTAAAAAAAACCAAACTATAATTACTATAAAATCTAAGGAAATAATAAACCTCAAACAATGACAATTCATTAAATATAGGCCCTGTCTGCACTGGGTCTTATTTCAGATTATACCCCAGAATAGGTCTGCCCCAGGCTGCCTCCAAACATCACTTATTTATTTTGCAATGTATTGATTTACTGCACATTTAAAGCACATCTGTAATCATCACATATTGTCTAGACATTGGATTAACACTCCGTTGTTTTAGCATTTGCCGCAGCAGTGGAATGAAGTTACAGCTGGGAGCGTTTCTTTCCAGTTGACCGAACCCTCCTGTTCAGGTGACCATTATCATCATATTAAGCATTTCTGGAGAGTGACAGCTAATTCCAAACTCTTGCTATACTTCTCGCACGCTAATCCAGACAGAGCTGCAATTACGGAACAACAGGATATTGCGGTACTGTAGTTAATTTTACCAGAATAATGATGATCTGGTAAATTGGGTCTATATTCTGGGACTGCATCAGCAGCCCCATAATCATGTCCGGCAAATCAGGTGCAATTAACTATGGGGTTTTGAATGACAGCCTCCTGTTCTGGTGCAGAGAATTTTTAAAAATCTTAAACCAATTCAGCTCGGCTCACTGCCTTTGAGAGGGGAATGCAGAGCCAGGGCACATTTTAAGGCACGTACTCTGCAGATGTGTTCGTGGGGGAGTACAGGCTGAGGACCGTAATGCTTGGGCAGGTCATTATTTAAATGCAAAGAGGTTTAGTTTCAAGTCTCAGCTTTTGGGTATTGATTTAGTCTGATCACTGCACACGTTTAGATATATAGTGAAGATGTACCTCTCCGAGCCAGTTTGATCTAGTGGTTAAGGAGTAGGACTCTTATCTGGGAATACTGGGTTTGATTCTGCATTCCCTCATGAAGCCAGCTGGGTGACCTTGGACTAGTCACAGCTCTCTTCTGAGCTCTCACAGCCCCACCTACCTCACAGGGTGTTCTGTTGTGGGGAGAAGAACAGAAGGTTTGTCAGCCACTTTGAGTCCCCTTAAATGGGGTAGAAAAGCAGGGTAGAAAAGCCAACTCTTCTTCTCTCCGAGAACCTGACTGGGAGGTGTTACCACAGATGGTGAAGGCAAAAGGTTCCTCAGATGTACCTTGCATTTTTAAAGCAGGGTTGAAGCTGGTGGTCCCCAACTCCATCGATCCAAATTCTCCAGCTCACATTCCCTGGCCTCTGGTAGGAAGGAACGCATTGCCTCCAGACAGCTCCCTTGTGGGCAGCCCTCACTGAGATTTCACTGAGAAAGAGCAGCCAAAGGGCTACAGTGTCTTCCTTCCAGGTTGATAGATCTATATAATCGCTGCAGGCCCAAGTCTTTGTTAGGCCATTAGTTGGGATTCTAACTATTCTTTGGGCTCATCAAGGACTCTCAAAGGTGCAATTCTGTCAAATGGAAAACAGATTTCCTTAAGCATTTCCCCTGCAAGTTATTGATGTCTTTGGGTTTTAAACTTAAGCCCGTTAATTAAGCAGAAAAATATTGACCACCTGCCATAGGGACCTGCTAATAATCAGGTTAAATAGAAACCATACAGGCAAACTGGAGGTGACGCTAGCAGCAACTTCTCTGTGAACAAAGAATGGTAAAAGCCAGCAAAATGAGAAGCAACTTGGGAAGTTCAGAAACGCTATTTGGAAGGACAGAAAAAAATCATTGTCACAAGTGATGATCCCCATGATTATCACCAGCAAAGCCTTGAAGGCTGCTGGTAGGGACAACCCCCACATCCCAAGATAGGGTCCCCTGCCCAAACAGGTTTCCCAGAATTCATTGTGCCTTATTGTGGGAACTATTCATAAAGCTGCACCACAAACACATCTCTACCAGGGTAAGGGGAGATCAGAGGAAAGGGATGTAGCACTTCTAAGAATAGTTCATCAAGTTCACAGAAGAAAACTTAATCTTTACTTTGACCCAGCAGTGTTAGAAAAGTCACGATAATGCTTATTAACATAATAATTACCCTGCCTACAGGTGGGCAGCTAACCTTCTAGTTAGGGTGTAAGAGAGTTATGAATCATAGACTAAGGCGGTAGACATAAGAGGAGCCCTGCTGGATCAGGCCACGGCCCATCTAGTCCAGCATTTTGGCCCACACAGTGGCCCACCAATGGCTTCTGGGCATTGCAAGCAGAAGATGAAGAGAAAACCTTCAACAACTCTTGAATCTCTGCAAATGGTCTTTGGAGGCCTCCTGCCTGTTCCCCTAGCCTGGAAGATGTATCTAGGCATCCATTCTACTAGCTACTGTTACACCTGTCATCCATGAATTAAGAGTCCTACTAGCTCAGCTACAGCCCATCTAATCCAGCATCCTGTCACACATGGTGGGCCACCAAGTGCTTATGGGCATCTCGAGCAGAAGACAAGGGCAAAATCTTCACCTGCTCTTGACTCCCAGCAAGTGGACTGTAGAGGGCTCCTGCCTGCCTCCCCAGCTTGGAGGATGCACCTAGGCATTCATTCTAGTAGCCACTGATATACCCTTCATCTGTGAACGTGTCTAACCCTTTCTTAAAGCTATCTAGACACGTGTAGTAGAGTTTTGCAGAGATGACACAAATATATCCAATCACACTGTCTGTAAACTACAACCATATATGTAAATGTTTCTGGTAAGACATAGGAAGGGGGGAGCATGTATTAACTGATATATTAATTAACACCAACCACTACTATTATTAGCATTCCCACTGCTAAAACTGAACCCAGTTCTGAGACGTGTTCTTTTCAAAAATAAAATAAAATAAATAATCCATCCTTCATGGGTGGACACCCTTACCCGTAATCTTCTCTCAAAGGCAGAGATATTGCCTTTGGTCTGCTCCTTCCTTTGCCGCCATTCAATAAGGTTGGAGTTATGCTCCCCAGGCAGAGATATGTTGCATTTCCCTAAAGTTGGGTTGGCAATGCCTGCCAGTATGTGTGGCTCTGTGTTCAAAGTGACCTCCATTCCACTGGCAAAAGTGACTCTCAGCGACCCATCCGGACTGACCCGGTAGATATTCTGCGTATTGTCTGTCAGCAGCAAAACAGGAAAGCGCAATGTTACCTTTAGGAGGAAACACTTTGGACAGTTCTGCACTGGCCAGCAGGCTGGATCAGCAAACATACTAGGAACATGATGGTGCAGTCAAAGACAGGTGCCACCCCAAGGGGTAGAATGGGGTGGGGCCTAAGGCAGCAGCCTTCTAAGATCAACCCCACCCTATTAACCAAGGACTAATGGATTCCAAAAGTCTGATCAGAGGTTCTCAATGACTTGGTTTCTGTACTCATGGCAAAGATGACAGCAGAAAAAGAACAATCCTGGTTCCTAGAGAAATGGTTTCCGATCATGGACAAGCAGGAGTTAATTTTGTGCTGAAGGAAAAAAAAAAAGGAACCTGAACCTGTCAGTTTTAAAACTCTTCTTCAGGAACTCAGTTTCATAATTAGGAACTGAAATACCAAGGCATAACCTTTGGACAGGGAAACTCGCAGAGATCAGAGGTTAAAAAGCAGAAAAACCAATGTAGTTTTAATTACCTTGTTTTAGTGTGTAAATAGTAGAAGTTGCAGAGAAGTTTGTAGCAGCGACCATGCTTTCCTCGTTCGAAGTGTCCAGCTCGACGTGCATTAGTTTTTCGATGTCGCTATGGAAACTGCTGACCTCTCCCGTTGGAAACGTGGCATTGGTTAAGTGACCGTCAGAGTCATATCTGGGGAAATAAGCCATTAAAGAAAATACATATAAATACGAGAGGTTTTGAACTCAGGAGCAGCAGATGACCTTTGCCATCAACCCATTCTGGCTCTCTAGAGGGCTAATTGTCTGATGGGAAGTCTATTTTTTTCTTCTTCTCTTCTTGCAAGACACACCACACACTGATTAGACTAACTTCGAGATAGCTGTGAGGCCTCCATCCCATATGAAAGCAACCTCATACCTTAAGTAACATAACAACAGCCAACTGACCTTTTTTTTTGTAAAAGCACAGAATAAATGTTTAACCAGATAAACAAGAGTGCCTTCTCCCTACAGAACTGTCCAGGTATTAAATTCTCAAGCAGAGGGTTTTCTTGTAGATCTTCCTCTCTCTGAGGTGCAAGGGGCAGGTACATACAACAGGGCATTTTCTGTGGTGGTCCCTAGACTCTGGAACAGTCTTCCTCTGGATGTTCTCCAGGTGTGTACACTATGTGGGTTTTCGGTGCCTGGTTAAAACGTACCTGTTCACCCAGGCTTTTGAACTTTAACTTGTTCTGGCCGTAGTCCTGATGAGGAGGATGGGCAGGAGTATGGATGGGCAGAAATTTTAAAACATTTCAAAATTTGATCAAATTCGGACATTCAAATTCAAATTGAATGTCTCCAAATTCAAATTTAACATTTGAATGAATTTTTGAATCTTTTGAATCATTGGTACGAATTATTTGAACATTACAGACGTATCTGTGCACATCTTATTCATATCTGTACGCGTTTGTACGGATATGTACAGGACAAAAATGGGACGTGTATAGAAGTGTACGGATGCGAATGGACACGTACGAATGTTGCCAACAATTGTATCTTCAAACACGAATTGAAAATTCATATGAATAGATTCATATGTATTTCAATTGAATTGAATGTGAATACATTTGAATTTTAAACATTCAAATTTTAAACATTCAAATTGATTCAAATCTTCAGATTATCATCATCATCATCATCATCATCATCATCATTATCGTTGTTGTTGTTATATATCGTGACCTCTTGGTGAAGGGTGGGATATAAATTCTTAAATAAATAGATTAAATAAATATATACAGGAGAGTTAATGTATTCCTTGTGCTTAAAAACAAAGTTTTTTGTGTGAGTATATGCATTGTTCTCCACAATTTTCATATTTTTGGTATCGCTTTTCCCACTCCTAGTCCTATTGCCTGTTTCTATACATACCTGTGGTGGATCGATCTAGTCAGACAGATCAGCTGGAGTGATCCACCTCTAAAACCTTTCCACAGGTCCTTCACAAGCTCCTATGGGGAGAAGCTAAAATTCCTGGCCTTAGACACCCTGGTCGAACCCATTTTGATGGTGCAATCTGTTGTGCCACTGAAATGCCTCCCTTCCCACTAAACTGCAACACCTTTTCACAGTCCAGTTTAGCAACAGCTGGACCACTTCCGCCAGTTTACCAGACCAAATAGCTGTTCTAGGTCCCCTAGTCTGATCCATGCTCTACCCAATGCAGACCTATCATTCTAGCAAGTTGGTGGACTCTACCTTGGACCACACCAGTGTGTGGAGAAGACATTTCTGGACCTTTTGCTAGAATGGTTTTAAGGTGAGTGCAGAAGAGCCCATTTTATGGTATATAATCAGTTGGAATGATGGGAAGTCTCGGTGGGCTGCTATTTAGACTCAAGAAAGCTTTTCAAATGCTGCAGTGAATCAAGTATTTTCCCCCTTAATGTGATGTAAACTAAGTAACACAGATCTACCGCTAGAGGTCAGCCTGTATCCAGAAAAAAAGGCCAGCGTGAAACATAGTAAATCTTCACTTAATCTTCCCTCTCTCCCACGCACCGTGACCCAACCCAGCGTTTCCTGCCTTGGAAGCCAGAATCTTCAAAACAATGTATAGATTTCCCGATGCAAACAAACACATGTATAACAACAGCATCCAACCCTCCATGCAGACCAGCCTCTTCCAGCTCATTTCCATGATGGAAACAGCTCAATAAGTGATGAAAATCCAACAGCTCCAGTGGTTGAGTCAAGCTCTGTGGCAGGCTGCGTGCAAAGGCTTTCGGTGATAATTAGGCAACATCTGGGCAGATGCATCTGCACTTGCAAGAGGTGTTTACATGCTAGAAACATCCCCTGCTTGCCCTGCAGTTCCTTAATTATCAAGCAGCTGTGGGGCATGAAATCTTGCACCAGGAGCTTACTAACCTTCCTCAAAAGCTTACCTGTTGTGTCCAACTGGTGACCATTTGCAGCTCTACTTGACAGGGAGGTCAGCGGCGCTGCCGTGCAAGCGTGCTGGCAGCTCTGCTGACCTCCTAATGTGACTGTGGCTGCTCACAGTGGCATCATCATCATGGAGATGGCGCATGCGCAATCACAGAGGGCACCACACTCAAGATGGCAGTACCCTGAAGAGGACAGGCCTGGCAATCAAATGGAGCTAAGTATTCGGTCACGAGGGGAATGGCTGACATTGAGTAGTGTCCCCAAGTGCAAGCACAGTCAACCTTAGTTCATCCTGCTCCTTTCCCATCCAGCAAATGGGAAGGGCAAAGGGAAACCTTGCATCACCATCTTCATCTTCATCCTCATCATTCAGCAATGAAATACTCAGGGAAAATGAAGAAGCTGTTTACTCTGAAGAGAACTTTTGGAAACACTGGCAGCTGCCCACACAAGACATCTCTAGTCTAGATTAAAAAGGGCTTCAGGGTTCTCCTTTCTACACATTAATGCAGATTAGAGAGGTCCCATCACTGGCCAGGGTGCTCTCAAAGCACCACATGGAACACAGTTTGAATCAGAAGGTCCCAAATGTCCTCTTGGTCAGGAATTGTGGGAATATGTGTCAGATATCCTGAGAATCATGGGAAATTTCACATGATTTCCCAAGGATCATGGAAAATATTGTGAGATTTCCCGGTGTTCAGAATATCCACAGTTACTTTTATCCATAGTAGGTGTGGGGACATGTCTGTACTAGGGCCATGGGGGACCAATTTTGGTGACACAACAAGGTGAACCACTGAAATGAGTTGCTCTCGGTCTTCAAGGCCAGAAACTTTCATTCCTGACTGCTGGAGCGTTTGGAGGCTAGCCACATGGGCTTTGGGGCCACTTTGAGGGCATATCCAGACCATCAGACTGCTTGATCCAGATCAGCTTCTCTGGATCAAGTCAGGTAACTACAGAAAGGCCCTTCAGTGAAAAATGTTTTACGACTACTTACTCATATACTGTTGTCCATCCGTACTCATTACTTTTGGTTGCTAGAAGTCCTGTCGTCCCAGGGTAAGTCATGAGGGCTAAATTATAGCCTTGTGCATAGACTCTCTTGAGTATCCCGTTGCTGCTTATGGTCAGCCAATATACCTGGCCTGCAGGCATCACAAGCCAGAGAGGCAAACCACTGGCATCTCTGCGAATATGGACAGAATTCCCATTGCTGTTGGTGATGGTGGTGAGATCGCCTTCTCCATTGTACGTGAAGTTGTACATGAAATCCCTGGTGATGAGGTTGAGGGTGTGCAAATGTGTCCCATTACTGGTGAACTGATAGACCTCCTGATCAGCTGGGGATGCAATCTCATAAACATTCATCTCGTTTAGATGTGCCTTATTCTGGCTGATGGCACGGATCCGGATGTTGCCAAGGTCAGCTACATACAAGGTGCCATCAGGAGATACTGCCAGTGAGGAGGGGGCTTTCAGTTTTGCATCTTTGGCGTACCCGCCATCTCCTGGAAAATACCAGAGCGTTAATTAAAACACTTACAGAGTAGCCAGGTATGGGTCCAATCAATTGTGCTTTGGCCTGCAGTACCCACAAATTGTCAGCATGTAGTGCTGAAGGCTACACAATGTAGGTAACAGTAACAGTTAACGTTACTCTCACAATGAATTAGTTACTATTACTATTACTACTACCACTATTACTACTACTACTTTTGTCCATGTTTTCATGTGTCTGTGACTGAAACTCATTGAAACATAAGATGTCTGTGAGTAGAACTCATTTGAAGCTAATAATAATACTATCCTAAACTACAACTTTCAAAAACAATAGAGTAGATAACGTTGATCAGAATGCAGAACATTTACTTACCCTACATACTCTTATTATTTTATGAGATAAACTTAGGGACTTTTCCTCAGTTTGGGGGTTTCCATGATTTGTCACCACACTTTGGATCTGGTCACTGTCCTCCCAAAGTTACCTTTTTCTAAGTTAGAGCTAAATATTGAGAAAGGAGGCCAGGACTGTACTTATGGGTCACAGAGTCTGCTATGGATAAGAATTAAAGGAAAACGTTCTTACCTGAGAAGCAATCACAATTAGGGTCAATTTTACAGTCACAATCGGACGGTGCTCCTGCAATGATGGAGATTTCGCCGTTAGTTGTAACCTGCTGGATACGGTTGATTTTCCTTTCATCTGTCTCTGCAATGTAGAGGACTCCACTGTGAGAGACGCCGATGGCCCGGGCCGATTCGAGGGTAGAGTGGATGGCCACTTTGCTGACTAATACGTGATCAATTCCGGGCACCTGGCAGTGAATCGGGCGCCCTGCAATGATTCTCACTCGCCTATTTTGAGAAATCTGGAGTACAATGTTGTTGTCCAGAACGTACAATGAATTGTCCATGGGGTTGACAGCAAGGTCTGTTGGCCATTCTAAACGGACCTGTAAAAGAGAAAAGATGCAGGGGGGGGGAGCTTTTCTTACTGGTGTCTGATTGTTCTGGTTTCTGTCAGGTGGATACAAAATTCACAAAAATCCTAATGAGTCCCACAGTAGGGGTGTGCACAAATGCAATTTTTGATATTTGGTTAAATTTGAATATTCAAATGCCCGAATTTGTACAAAGAGAGAAAAAATGAATGTATTAAAATTTGAACTGATTCAAATACATTCATATCTATTCATATGGATATTCGATGCGTATTTGATATCCATGTAGACAACATTCGTATGTATCTGGACGCATCCATACGCATACCGTTTTCATCCTGTATGCATCCTGTTTTCATCGCATACGTATCCACACAGATGCATACAGATATGAATAAGAAGCGTACGGATACAGATGGATGACAGATGTATCAATGGCTACTAGTACATCTTTCAGGCTGGGAGGACAAGCAGGATGCTTCTAAGGCCATCTGCTGGGATTTGAGAGCAGGAGAAGGTTTGCCCTTGTCTCTGCTTGAGATGCCCATGGGCAATTGGTGGGCCACTGTGTGGGACACGATGCTGGACTAGATGGGCTGTGGCCTCATCCAGCAGGGCTCCTCTTAGCTTCTTATGACCCCAAAAGCAGACCTGTTTGGAAGGGGTCACAGCAAAACACGGTGGGAGGAGGGGGGACTTGTTTTTAAGCAAAACAAGTACTTAGTTTTCCAATAAACCATCTTAATGCTTTTGTTTTATTGACTCCTTTTACTAAATTTGTGGGCAAAACATTTGAAGCTGACTCCAGAAAAGGGCAGAATATCGCCAAAATACACCTTTTGGAAGCTATGTGTCTTCGGTGCAGAACCCTTACTTCCCTTGTTCAATGTTCCATTATAATTCTATTTTCTTCTTCTGGCTTAGTTTAAATGTTTGCCTGCTTGTAAATTGACTAAAAAGAAGAAAGAGTAATATTTGGCGGAGCTCAGAAGGCTCTTGTCCACTTCTGACAGTCCAAATGTATTTAGCTCAATAAGTAATTTGTGCCTATTGTCTGAACAAACTATATTTATGCATTTAATTAAGCAACAAAAAAATGGATAAATAAACTAAATTATTGACAGGAAGCCTGTGTTCCTATGGAAACAATGACTG
The DNA here is from genome assembly GCA_023333525.1 of Aspidoscelis tigris stejnegeri. Lineage (NCBI taxonomy): Eukaryota > Metazoa > Chordata > Lepidosauria > Squamata > Teiidae > Aspidoscelis > Aspidoscelis tigris. Next base: position 10,468,736 of record JALMGA010000012.1, read on the forward strand.
CATCCATATACGTCAAAAAAAAAAAAAAAAAAAGGAGCTCAAAGAGGCTTAGAGCCAGCGGCTTGAGTTTCCATCCTACCTCGAGGTCAAATATTGCACCTCAGAATAGAGACAGATTTGTATTTTTGGCTCATCTGTAGCTCTGGTGCCATAAATAATTAAAGGAGACAGTTATAAATGGAAGAAAGATGACCAGCTAATAATTGGAGATATTAATCAGTTTCTTCATCGGTGCTCAAAGTCCATTTAGTTCACGAGACACACATAATAATGGAAATTATATTTTGTTTCCATGCAGGCTGGAGACCACTGAGCCTTTGGTTTTCCTGATTCTCTCATTCCCTGGCCTTCTGCAATGCTGGCTTGAGATGACAAGAATGACAGCTTTTGCACACGGTGTCCAGCCCAGCTGGTCTTGACATTAAAATCGTAACGAAATGAATATTTGAAAATCCAAATTTGTACGAATAAGGGAAAATGAATGTCCGGACATTTGAATCTGTACAAATACATTTGTATGTATTCGTTTTAATAGTTCGGAGATTCGTATCACTATGAGTATATACGCATCTTGTATGTATCTTGTTTTCCTCCTGTATGGATGCATACAGGTACATAAGGGATGCGTATCTACCCATAAAGATACAAATATCCAAATTATTTGTATGAATAACTTGAAATATTCATATTCATTCAAATTCTGAAATCTGAATGTCCGGATATTTGATTTGTATACGAATGTCTAACTTCGTCTTAATTTGTGCAAATAATGAATACAGTCAGACCCCCATATCTGCTGATTCAGTAACCATGGTTTCAGTTAACCACAGTTACCGGGTCAGCCCGCCCCCCTACCCCTCATAGGCACCATAGGGGAAAAGCACCCAGAACTGGAAGGCCAATTTTGGCCTCCAGAAGGCCAATTTCGGCCTTCGTAGAGCATTGGAATAGGTGCGTGACACCAACAGAACCCATCCCAAAATGTAAGGGGGCACATGTGAGACAGGCAGGAGGCATCCGGTGGTGTTGCACACTTATTCCGGAGGCTGAAAAAGGCCTTCCAGAGACCAGAAAGGCACTTCTGGTTCTGGGGTTGCACAACCCAGAACTGGAAGGCCTGTTTGGGATTATCCACAGTTTCAGGTAACCATGGTGGGAACCAGAATGTATCCCAAGCAGATATGGGGGTCTGACTGTATTCTGAATATTCATGCACATCCCTACTTGAAATGGTAATCAGAGGATAGGCCTGGCTATTACCTGGATGGGAAACTACCGCCAAGCCACAGGGCTATAAACTAGATTGGGAAGTTTGCACAAGTTTCTGAACCTCCCACAAGGACTCTGACAGCCAGCAACTAAAGTTCTGCTCTCTGACCACTAGACCAGTAGAAAAAGAGGGGGGGGATGATTATAAATATATCAGCTTGACCTGTCCTGAATTTTCAGGTCATCATCAGCATCTTTGGGTGATTCTGGATGGTAGAGTATTGTGAAAGACCAGAAGAAAACAAAAACTTTCTCTAATCACTTTTTCCCAAGAGAAAGGTAATTCGACAGGTCGCAACTGGGTCTCCTTCCCTTTTCCTTAAACTAAAAAGGTGCCTACAGTGTCGCTTTCTTCTGGCAGCTCACAGGCAGCTTTATCTCTCCCCCTGGCACCTTAAAGCTGTTTGAAGGCCGGAATGACAGCAGAGCAAGTCGTTGAGAATGGTTTTAGAGGCATCGATCAGCAGCCACTGCAAACATGCTTCCACTTAGAGAATGATGTTCCAGCTTTATTCCTTGCTTCCTTAGACCTGTGGAGGTCTCTTCAAGCAGCAGTGAACAAGGTTTGTCTCAATTGCTACCTTCAGAGGTGTCAGAGAAGCTCTTCAGATGGTGCAAGTGAGAATGACACCAAGTATTGTGCAACACACCTTACTCCAAGCCAAGTAGTGGGCTCTGGTGAGGGATGCACACGGATGGGTTTTTTTGGCATTCATAATGAATCAAATGTTAGAAAATCTATATTCATTCTAATAGATCCTCCTTGAATGTGGTAGGATTCTATTTGATACGAATGTATTCATACAAATTTGTATGAATATCAAATACGAATGAATATGTATACAATACGTATCCCACAACATATCTGCTCTGGAAAGCATCAAATCTGACCTGAATCCACTTTTAATCCATGCTCAATCCATGTCAAATGCACTCTGGATCCGTTTCCAGATGTGACTGGCACAGCTGCTTTCCTACCTCCCAAGTGTCCGTGAATTTCTGAACTATTCGTATGAATGTCTGGAAACATTAGTATCTGTACGAACGTTAATACACGAACGTCGTAACATTCAATTTGTGCACGAATGTCTGAATTTGGCCAAATTCATACGAATAATTAATGTTATGAATATTTGTGCACATCCTTAGCTCTAGCCTGATCCAGCAGGGCTCCTCTTATGTTCCTATCTAGAATGGATGCCTAGGTATCACCTTCGTATCACCTAGACTGGAGAGATAGGCAGGATAACCTGGAAATGTCTGCATGCCCGGTATATGGCTGTATCCAGAGAGGGTGTAAAACTCCAGGGTATCTTAGGCCACATTCCCATTACAAGCTTAATACGGTTTCCCTAAACCAAAATAATAGAACCGGATGCAAACGCGAATTTGCCTGATCCCATTACTTTCAACTTAATCGCATTCAATCCGGATTCTGAGGATCGTAGGTGGCGTACGTGACTCAAGGGGGGACTCAAGTGGCTACTTTCTAAAAGCCGCTTTTTGGGGCTGCCCTGCCCTCTTCCTCCTGGCGTGAACACGCCACCATAAGGGACCCCTTCAGGGAGCCTAGCTCGGTGGCTGGGTGGCTGCCACTTGCCTGGATGGAGGAAAAACGGCACTGGGCAGCCAGCAATTCTTTCCCCTCCTCTCCCCATTGCCCAGGGCACACAGCAGCAGCGGCAACTCAAGTACCCTTCACCTGCTCAGCGCCACAGCCTTAAAAACATTCACACATCTCCCAGAACCTGCAGCTGTTTTCCTTTCTTTTCCCTTTCTAAAGGTCAGAACTTTCAGAATTGCGCAAAAGGGGTGGATTTTTACAGTAAAATCACTATCTTTGGAAGCAAGCTATTGGAGGAGGAAAACCCTAAACATGCATTCTCATCCCACTGAAGCGGTACCGTTCCCACAGTAAGAAATGTAAAACATTTCGAATGCACGAACCGGAGCGAGACCTGTTGAAATGAGTGTTAATGTTTACAATGCTTTGGGGCGATTTAACGTGTGGAAAGCATGTTAAGCCAACCTGACTTAGGGAATGTGAGGATCGAAACTCTTTTGAAACCATTTTAAGCTTGTAATGGGAATTCACCCTTAGTCATCACCATCACCTGCCATTTTTCACCCACAGGCCAAGCAACAAGCTATGGCCATAGACACACCACCAAAAGACCAGCCCTCCTTACTATTTTTCTTTTCTTCTGGTCCTCTGCCTATGAGAAGTTTGGATTCAGCAGAACGTCTATCACTGTCAACCACACCCTGGTCAAACAAATCTGATTTGATATGGCAATGGTCTATCCCTGGGAGGAGATGTAGCTCAGTGGTAGAACAAACTGCCTGGAAAGCAGTGGGTTCCTAGTTCGGTCCCCAGCCTCTCCCCAGAAGTGGGTGATGGCAAACCACTTTTATATCTCTGCCAAGAAAACTGCATAAAGGTGCCCATGGAGGCACCCACACAGTCAACCAGGAGTCGGACATAACTTAATGGTCCAACAGGATCCCTATCCAGCTTGACCACGAATTGCTTTGCAAGCATGATGGGACTGAAGCTTAACGGCATCTAGGAAGCCTCCCACCTTGCCCTCTTCGCAGGATAAGCTTGTATTTTCATTTGGAGAACAGTCCTTTATTTATTTTTCTATCCCAATCCCTGGTCAAAATGGGATCCTTCCTGTGCCAGTCTGCCCCTCCACCATCTCAGGAACCCTCCAGGCTAGAAAAGGTGGATTGGGAAAGGGCCTTACACTCCAAGACACCTTTGAACTGCTTTATTTGCACCAGAGCTGCAGAGACTGAGAACCACAGAAGGGATAGGATGTTAATAATGTATCCTTTCTCTCTTTGCAAAAGAACTGTGTTTGTTTCTAAATTTACAAATAAATTACCATATGCAAATTTTCACCTACTTTTTTCCATGCGGCAATAAGTGTTAGAAAACACACATATTTCCTATTGGTGCCATTTTTTTTAAAAAATACATCTTCCCCAACAGAGGAAAAATGTGTGCAAAGAAGCGGGAGAGAAAAGCAGACAAATGCAGTGTAGCTGATGTGGGTCCCGCCCCCCATATGTTCTGATGCTCACTGCAATCATCCAGGTTTCTGGTACTTAATTTTTATAATTCAAGGATATGATTGCTAAGCACATGTTTAATGTGGCATATAATTAGGTGATGAGCTTCAGTTTTCTCCTCTTCTCCATCCAACCCATTTCCTTTTGAATCTGTGGTCCTTTCTGCACTTACTTAGTAATCTGGATCAAGGAACCTCATAATCCACATCGTCCGCAAGAGACTAGTGGTAGTCTGGATCAGATCTTGGGTGTTTTTCCACTGTCACTAGAAGTACCCAATAAGTACCCATTAATGGGTACATTAATGCCATTTAGCACCCATTAATGGGTACATTAATGCCATTTAGTACCCATTAATGGGTACATTAATGCCATTTAGTACCCATTAATGGGTACTTAATGGGTATTTCTAGTGACAGTGGGAAACACCCCTTGTAATGGGAGACTCTAACTCTCTCCATTTTGACCTTAGAGGGTTAACATCTTAAGATTTCCCATGGTTCCTTTGAAATCCCGCATGATTTCACTGGAACTATCAGAAATGGATTGCATTTTCCAGCATTTGCTATTATCCACGGTTTACAGTAACGGCAGTGGAGCCCGAAATGTACCCTCTGCGGATACGGAGGTCCAACTGTACGTGCTATGATAGCGAGACTGGAAAGGTGCCTTTGTGGTTCCTTTGGAACGACATCTGCGCCGATGGCAATGCTGTCTCCACATTGCTCTGGATGAAGATTAAGCACAGTAAGTGCAGAAAAGGCCTTTGTCCAACCCCCAGGAAATGAAGGCACTTTATAAATGGACTCCTACAGTCCCTTGCAGTGTATCTTTGGGATGTTAATTCCTATGCAGTTGCCCAATTAGATGAGTTATGCTATTGATCCAAACAGAGTACCTTAAAGTGTAGTAGCTTCAAGAATCTGCAACAGTTCAGAAATCAGAGCGCGGAGAGGAAACAAAAACCAACTCTGTACATCTGGCAAGCTGTTCAAAACTAATATAGCTCATTATCAGGTGTGGACTAAAAATAATAAACTGTATTAATAGAAGACACCTAATTAATGATTTAGGATACCACTGCATCTTAATTTATTTGACAAGTGATGGGAGACTGAATCTCTCTTGGGAGCCCTAAATCAGAAAGAGACAATGTGTGCTCTTAGAGTCCTGTTCTCCTTCGCCCCCAGTGATCTGGTCCAATGACAGAGGATAAAGGAAGAAGATATTCAGACCAGCATTGTCAGAAGGGTCAGAGTGTCCGCCTTCTTACTTTTCAGGGAGGTCAAAATAAAACCCACGGTTTGTTATCAAGTTCAAACCACACGATAGACTTCAAGGTTCCTTGCTGGGTGACAGAGTAATTTGACTGGATTGCAAATTAGCATTGATTAAGCTTTTTCTTCTGGAACAGCAGCACGTCAGATATTTTTAAATCACACACAAGCAAAGATTTGAGTCTGATTGCATGTATTCTACAGCAATTAAAGTTCTCCCTGTGAGTTTGAAAAGTTATGACAGCCGGCTGCACCTGTTAGCTTAATCCCCGGGCAAAATTCCTCCTGGCTCTCTGCCAGTTCACCGGGGCCATGCCATTCTCCTGAAATCCCTTTGTGCTTCTATTCATAAGTAAGACACTGACAGCTAAATGTCCAGAGGACTGCTGCAGCCTAAGCAATCCGAGCAGATGAAATGAAAATGAAAAAGGAACAAAAAAAGGATTTTAAGGTTGCACAATTTAGTAGAATGGCCCAACCAGTATAGCAGTATAATTGGCTATTAGCCAAAGATCTTTCTTCTTCCTTTATGGGTAACATAATAGCCAGGTTCCAGTGATCACACAGTGGTTGAATAAAGAAAGATATGAATGAGCAATGCTCACAGCCCCCGGACTGCAATTCAGGTGACTAGAAAAGACTTAAAATCTTCATTCGCTTTCGTTTCTCATTCCAGCCAAACTGGGAACTGCTACTAAGAATGTACAAAGTACCCTGAGGACGTGAGCACAAAACCTTGGCCTAGGAGCTGGTCTTTAGAGGGACACCAGCTTCTATACTAGAGATAGTCAGATAGCTATGGTCCAAGGTAGCATCCTACCTTGGACCACAGCTAGCAAGAATATTCCAAACATTAAAAAAAATTTTGAATTTGACATTAGAATTTGACTAAATTGTCTAAACATTCCTTTCCCAACATTTGAATGCATGTGAACGTTTTGAATCATTCGTAAGAATTATTCAGACACTCGTACGCGTATGGATACGTACGCATTACATACATATCCATACCCATCTTATTCATATCCGTACGCATTTGCACGGATAGGTACAGGATGAAAACGGGATGTGTACAAATGTGTACAGACACAGGCAAATGTTGTCAACATTCCTATCATCAAATATGAATCAAATATTCATATGAATAGATATGAATGTATTCGAATCGGTTTGAATGTTAATAATTTGGTTTTTTCCCCTCTATTCGTACGAATTTGGACATTTGAATATTCGATTTGATTTGAAGACCTGGGGTGTTTTCACACTTCCTGTCTGCTGGACGGGAAAGGAGTGCAATCAACTAACGTTTATTATTTATTTATTATTATTTATTATTTATTTATTTGTATTTCTATCCCACCCTATACCTGAAGGTCCCACTTGTAAATGCTAGTAAACGTGAGCCTACACACACACACACACAGACACAGTAGGTAAATGCTTGATCATTTGTGTGTGTCTGTGTGTGTGTGTGTAGGCTCACGTTTACTAGCATTTACAAGTGGGACCTTCAGGTATAGGGTGGGATAGAAATACAAATAAATAAATAATAAATAATAATAAATAAATAATAAACGTTAGTTGATTGCACTCCTTCCCCGTCCAGCAGACAGGAAGTGTGAAAACACCCCAGGTCTTCTGGTACTAAACTCCCTGGACTCATGATTCTCTGGGTGAAAATGTATTTCTCCTCGTTGCTCTTAAGTCTCCTACCAATCAGCTCCATACAGTGTCCTTTGGTTCCTGTATTGTGCGAGACAGAAAAGAATTTTTCTCTGTCCCCCTTTCCCACACTGTGCATGATTTTGTATAGTTCAATCAGGTCAGCTCTTAAATGTGGTCTTTCAAATACCTACCATTTATTCTTGATTTCAATACAAGGGAGTTATAGCTAACTAAAGCACTCCTGGCTTCATCTACCATGGTGCTAAGGCATTGCGCCTGCCTCCACAAAACTCACAGATATTTCAGGTTATTAACGAAAGATGGTCTTAACCAGTTTTGTAAGATTTGTAACATGAAACTCTTGCAGCCAAGCTAGATAATGAGGCTACAGATCAATGAATGGATCTTTTGCTATTTAAAATTTGCCAGAAACTTCTGGGAGCCCAAAGTAGCCTAGGACCTTTCTGCACTGGACTTTATTCTGGATTATATACCAGAAGAGGGACCTGTCACCCACTTGGGTCCACTATAATCTTCACTAGGGCTGCATCCCCATGCCCATTTTGGTCAGAATCAAAATCGGATTCAGGAAGGGCTGTGCCCATGCAAAATCGATTTGGTCCGATTTCCGCAGACCAAATTGCCCAAACCCATACCAAATATGGTCCTGGAAAAAATTGTTCTCACTGCAGTTTGGTGGCTGAGCGCACATTGTTTTGGGAGCTGAGCTTGCACATGGGGATGGTGCTGGGCTATTTGGGGAGAAGATGGCACTCGTGTCATTGGGAGGTGGGGTTTCATGTCCTGTTCTCACTGTTCCTACCCTGTGCATTGGAGATCGCAACCACTGAGATTTTTTGGGGAGTAAATGGTGTTAAACCCAAAATGATGAGGGGGTTGAATGGCCTTTGCTGACCCACGAGACTCTTTTCCACAACAACTATTCCACCCCCCTTCCCCGATCGCCAAGGCAGGCATGATAATGGCTTGATTTTTCTCCCTTTTCCATGACAAGTATTCCACTCCCCTTCCCCGATTGCCAAGGCAGGCATGATAATGGCTTGATTTTTCTCCCTTTTCCATGACAAGTATTCCATCCCCCCCTTCCCCAATCACCAAGGCAGGCATGATAATGGTTTGTTCATGGCTTGATTTTGTCCCCGACTGCGATTCCCGGTGTTCTTGCGGTGATACGGAGGTGTGCAAAACTGCTACGCTGCCGCCAAACCTCGTAGTGGCTTTGATCATAGAGCTGTATTATTATTATTATTATTATTATTATTATTATTATTATTATTATTATTATTATTATTATTATTATTATTAATATTATTATTAATATTATTATTATTATTATTATTATTATTATTATTATTATTATTATTATTATTATTATTATTATTATTATTATTATTGCCATTCAAGCCTAGCTTCTCTGTGCCACTAAGGGGGGGAGGATGTGGCATTTGGTGGTGTTTCCCAGTAATCACTGGACCGGGCGGGACAGGGGTGGGGGTGATGTCAAACTGGCCTCCATATCAGGAGAGAGGGGGTGGAGAGGATCTACCCCCTCCAACCATGGATCTAGCTGTGATACTATGTTTAGTGGTTAAGGAGCCATACGTTTATCTGGGAATACCGAGTTTGATTTTTTTAAATTGCCAGCTGCTACTATTTTGTCCTTTAGATTGTACGCTCTAGGCAGGTTTTTACATTTATATATATATATATATATATTTGCTTTGTATTGTAAAGCGCTGAGTACATGGACAGCGCTATAGAAATAAATGAATAATAATAATAATTCCACCCTACTCCATGAAGTGAGCTGGGTGACCTTGGGCTAGTCATAGCTCTCTTCTGAGCACTCACAGCCCCTACCTACCTCACAGGTTGTTTGTTGTGGGGAGAAGAACAGGAGGTTTGTAAGCCGCTTTGAGTCCCCTTAAATGGGTGAGAAAAGCAGGGTAGAAAAGCCAACTCTTCTTCTTTAAAATCAAACAAAACTTATTTTAAGGCAACACAGAGCTACTTTAAATTCTTTAGAGGCACTATGCATTTCAACACTCCACATAGCTGACTAACCATTAAAGCTCCTATAATGTTTCATTTATTAATAGACTTTTTTGTATACCTCAGTTTATTTGGTTTTAAAATGCTAACTGACAGGAGAAAAATAGTTTCCCCTTAACAACACAATGAGAAAAAGATTCCTGGGGGAAAAAAATGTCTGAAGGACCAGTGATCTGAAGGTCTTAAGAGCTATTTCTCAATGCTTTATGGCAAGATGGATATCCTTATACGTGTCTGAATGCCAGTTGTTATCTCAGGCAATAAATAGAAGTGTGACACTGCAGGTCATCTTGGAATATACTTCTGTGTAGGATCAGACTGGCAAATGAATAAATATGGTTGTTTAGTGTTTGGAAGTTGATCTCTATGGGCCGTGGTCACACCTAAAGTTTAATCCAGCTTCAGTCCACTTTGAGAGCGAGAAAACACATCAGCAAAGCGACCAGTAATTTTCTTTCCACATTATCTATTTCAAATGTGATTTTCTGAGTTATTTAACACTGAAGGAATTAAGCCTGTCACTTTACTGATGTGTTCTCTTGTTCTCAAAGTGAACTGAAGCTGGATTAAACCTTAAGTGTGACCACAGCCATGGATGCCGCCCCCCCATTAAAAGCTATGAATGCCTAGAGAAGTTAATTTTTGAGCTATTTTGAAGCATATGTATATTCAGAAGTATAAAATACCAATAATCTATGGTATTACTAGAATATAACATGAGATATAATGTGATGCAATACAATATATTTAATACCAGTTTCTTGGACGTTCCTAAATGGCAGAACACCTCCACTGAAAAGTTTATCCTGGTGACTGATTAAATGGCTCTGATTAGTCTTTCTCCACAGCAAGTTCCACATTTGGAATCAGTGGGTCTGGAACATTGAGGTCCTCTGATTCTGAACATGGAAAGCATGGATGGGTTTACCACCATCTATCCAACAGAACTGGTCCAGACCACTCCAGACTGTGGCCCAGAACTTTTCAGGTCACTCTCTCATACATCTGAGGTCTGGATACAAAGATTCCTAGCATAGGGACCTCTGGGGGATGCATTTTAGTGGTATGCAACAGTGTGTCCACTGATATGCATCCCATGGTAGTCCAGAACACAGGAGGTATGCCATCTGAAGAAGAAGAAGAAGAGGAGGAGGAGGAGGAAGAAGAACAGGAAGGAGAGGAAGAAGAGAACAAAGAGAAGGAAGAAGAAGAGTTAGCTTTTCTACCTCACTTTTCTCACCCATTTCAGGGGACTCAAAGTGGCTAACAAACCTTCTGTTCTTCTCCCCACAACGTACACCCTGTGAGGTGGGTGAGGCTGTGAGAGCTCAGAGGGCTGTCATTAGCCCAAGGTCACCCAGCTGGCTTTGTGGAGGTGTGCGAAATCAAACACGGTGCCTACGAGATATGAGTCTGGCGCTCTAACCACAAGACCAAACTGCCTAACCGTGGGCTAGAAATACAAATAAATTCTGATTTTCATTCACCGGAAATAAATACAAAACACACAATAATATTTGAAGCTGTAATGCATCTGTAATAATGATTCTAATGATGATAAAATGTTGTGCAGCTCAGTAAGCTATAATGAGATCTGCAAAATGTTTCCCCCCCTCCCCGCCCTCAAATAGGGTCTTTACTATCTAGTTTTAGGAGACCAAATGAAACCCGATTCCATGTTGCAGGGAAACAATGTGTGGCCACGATTAGTCTCTACCTGAGTGATGTCCATTCCAGCATCACAGTTCAGCGGCTGAGTTGATGTGAGGCCATTTGAGCCAATTAAGGTTGTGATCACACCATTTCCATCAATCTTCCGAATCATGGTGCCATCAACGAAATAAATGAAGCCGTGCTTATCCACGGTGATACCTAAAAGGGAAAACGGAAAAGAAATTACGAGGAAAGAATGCCAGACTTTGGAGCAAGGGAGAGGAACGCTGTGGGGGTTTAGGTGGTGCTGAACTAGACAGTTTGGCTGAAGGTTTCAACAAATCAGGACCTCGGACTCTACCCAGGAGGCCTTTTCTTCTGTGGACTTCTCTTCCACAGCTGATAGGCGGGTGCTTTTTGTTTCCTTTTCTGCAGCAACCCAAGGAAGCAACGTCAACAGATTTCAGCCACGAAAAGACCAATGACTCATTAACAACTCAAACAAAAGAAGCACTGCCGAACAGCAGGCATCCATAAGAAGGGGAGCAAAATCTAGGAAGACACCAGTCACTTTTGGCTCTCCAAAGAGCAAAATCCTCTGAGTATGGATATCACAGCTATATCTGAAAGCTTAGGTTCTCAGAAGAAACTTGGAACACGGCATTAGAGCCCCAAAATTGCTACAAATGAGCCAGTGTGATGATGTCCTATTCAAAAGGATGGAGAGACTGGGCCTTCCCCTACCATTTTAACAGAGGGTCCTTCTAATTTTGGTGGTGTTCTGCACCAGCAGGTGCATTAAGGGCTCCCCTTCCTCACATTAGTATGGAATATGGGAATCCCTACCCACCACTGTTATGCTCCATTCGCACAGGACAGAACATAATCCAAACCAGGGGATGCCTGATCTGGATTACTGGTGATCCTTGACCGTCAGTGTACTGCCTTGGCCCAGTCCAGATCAGAGAAGCATGCAGAGGGTATGCCGCCATTTTCTGGAATACTGGGGACTCATTTCAGTGGGGCATCAGTGTGTACATCTAAAAGGGGACCGGAGCTTCAACACATGGAACTGTACGGTAATTGAGGTTGGTTTGCCAAAATGTGTGCGTTAGATTTCCGCCCCACAATTATTTGAATACAAGCACATTAAACCAAAATAGTAAAGTGGAACCAAAATGGGACAAAAAAGACTTCGGCTCCATCCAGAGGCCAGTTACTTATTCTACTATATTTGGATAATCTGGAATATCCATTCATTTTTCCTGGAATATCCAAATATAGCAGGATAAGTACCCCAACATCTGGATGCAGCCTTGGCAATAGTAAATGTGAAAATTCTTCATCCTTAGGCACTATGGAGGCAAGCAAAAATGGATGAATGGCTTTCAGATGGCTGGCCAGATATATCAAGAAGTACCATAAAGGGAGACATGTCCAGAGTGGCCCTTTCTGCACTTAGTGTTGATCCAAATTAAAGAGTCCCATAATCCAAATCGCAGATCTTCCCATCTGCACACCTGGAGGACTGCTACCTGTTGCCTGCTGCTGCCCTGTGGAACTGCTGCCTGTTCCCTGCTGCCTGGGGTCATCTGTGAGAAAGAGACCGCCAGGCTTTGCAGGATTAGGACCAAGCTCCCAGGCAGAGAGAGCTTCCACCTGCCTCCTGCCTGTATACATTTAGGGAGGCGGTAAAACGCACCTCTGGCCTTTGGCTAATGTAACCATTTTTTCCTCCCACCGTAGATTTTGTTTGTTTGTTGTCTGCTTGTTTGTTCTTAAAATGTTTTTATGGATATTACTGTTTTAACCCGCAGTTTTAGACTTGTAACCCACCCTGAGACCTACGGGTATAGGGCAGATAATTAACAACAACAACAACAACAACAATGTGGGTCAAGGAGGCCCTGCTCTGGTTTGGCTCTGTCTGCACTGGATGGATTAAGAAGAAGAAGAGTTTGCTTTTATACTCCTCTTTTCTAACCCATTTAAGGGGACTCAAAGCATCTGACAAACCTTCTGCGCTCCCCCTTCCCCACAACAGACACCTGGGTGGGGCTGTGAGAGCTCAGAAGAGAGCTGTGGCTCACCCAAAGTCACCCAGCTGGCTTCACAAAGGAGTGGGGAATGCAACCCAGTATACCCAGATAATAGACCAGCTCCCAACCACTAGACCAGACTGGCCCTTAATCCGTATCTTCCATGGCTCCATTTAATCAGGTCCACAAGAGGACCATGGGCCTTGTTCTGGAACACGGGAGGCGTGCAGACAGCCCAACTCCATATTCCAGAACTACCAGGGGGTGCTTCTCAGTGACTCATCATAGGGCACTATAAAAGAGCCCCCCCCAGCCTTTGGAGGTGGTGGTGGTGGGTGTCTTAAAGCTTATATGAGCTTCACAACCATTGGGAGACATCGGCTGGATCATCACTATCAGTGAGGACATCACTGATCCAGCCCACACCATGCAATCTGGACCAATTGGCCTGGATGTTCTGGACCCATGATCCAGATTTGGGGCAGGTAAGTGCAGAAAGCAGAGGAGAATGTGATGCTACCCTCAAGGGAATTCAGAAAACTCCACATTTTGGCTTTGAAAGATGAATGCCAATGTTAGCTGCAATCCTGTGGGTACATGGCAGGAATCCTAAAAATACACAATATGAGATAAGAAAATAAATCCATCGAGCTGCTTCCTGGTGTTTAAGACTCAAGTGGACTTGGGCTCTGTCTTTCTGCTCAGCTCATCAGCCAGGAGGAGTCAATGCTACTGCTAAAACTGTACACCAGAGAGAAAATTGTGCCTGTGGGGGTGATTCCAGCAAACGTGAAGCATAACAGTAAGCAACCAAGGCTGAACAGAGCTTTCATTGAGGAATGGGGACCAGCATTACGGGCCATGGTGATTGCACCAATAAACTTCCTGCAGATTGGAAATCCATAAAGCTCTTGCAACCATTTCCTCTGAAACTCCATTAAAAGTGACAATGATCAGTTAGAAGCTGGACAGAACAGAAAACCAGCAAGAACGTTTAAAGAGAACAAAGGAACTCTAAAACATTTAAGAACAGAAAAGGCAGAAATGATGTTAGAGGGCCTTCCGTTTCCACTGTCATGAACCAGAAGAAGAAGGAGGAGGAGGAGGAGGAGGAGGAGGAGGAGGAGGAGGAGGAGGAGAAGAAGAAGAAGAAGAAGAAGAAGAAGAAGAAGAAGAAGAAGAAGAATTTAAGTAGTCAAGGTCTGGTGCCCATGCTTGAGAAGATGATGGTGGGATTCGTAAGCTATGTGACCTCTAGAGATGTGCACAAATTACAATCCTGAGTTCAGTTCATCACTGAACCAAACACTTGTTGGTTCAGTTTGATGGCAAAACATGATTCGCTTTGGTAGAACAGGCAATCCAAATTTCAGCAATCATTCATAGGTCAATTTATTTACTTTTTTAAAAAAATCACCAAGATACCATAAACATAGAAAGACTTCCTCCTATGTCAATCCGCTCATGTGGTAAAATCTGCCAAACAGGACATCATGTGAGAGCTTCTGACCTTAAGTGTTAAAAGCATGGGAACCCATGAGAAATCCTTCCCTGGGTCCTTTCTAAGGTGCATCGAGCACCATTGTTATGTATTTTAGGCAATTAATAAAGATGCATATTTTCATTTTGGCTTGTGACTGAAGAGAAAGTACGCTACCCTTTTTCACGCTTTGCATTTTGTTGGCATCATATCATTTTATTTTAAATGATTATTTTAAATTTTATGCTTTGTTTACTTTGTCTTAACTAATTCAAAGCTGCCCCGAAACCTTAAGTGCACAAGGCAAGATAAAAAATATTATGCACAGATTATGTAGAGCTTGTGAAATGAACTGATGAAAACAAACAAACAAATGGATAGCATTTCCTAAAAGACTTTTAAAGAAGAGAAAAGGAGATCCAATTGGATAATTATATGGATGGTTTTTTTTTAAAAAAAATGAAATTGGATGCTGCTAACCGTTTCCAAAGTTTTAATTGTCTTTGGAGCTTTTAATTAAAGTTGCCATCAAATAATTACCAAAGCAGTTTTAGGCCAGTAGCTATTAATAAGTCATCACTCACAAATAAGAGGAAACAATTTTAGAACTTAAAGGATATCTGATATTTAAACAAATAAACAAGCAAGCAAACAAACAAATCACTCCCAGGACAAGGATAAGGTTAAAAACAAAACAAAACAAAACCTTCAGTACTGGAGATACGAGACTAGCGTGGCTTTGTGTATTTAAGCAGACAGTGAAATTATATCATTCATTCTTCAGGGGCATAAAATAAATATGCTTAGCGTGAAATACAGATCACCATCAAAATCAAAGTTTGCAAAGCATATAGGTCATGCCCTCTGGCTTGATTCACGGAACTTAAGATTTTTTGTTAAGTCATTGCAATTGCATTCTGGATCAACTACACAGAACTCTTTATTTTCTAGGACACTTTGGGCTTTGCCTAAGGAAATATGCTAGATGGTTACCCTGTTATTTGAGGATATTCCGTATTGTTCATCCCTCCCGTTGAGTAGGAGGAGGCAACTATGCCTCTCTCCCTCCAGTTTGGTCTAGTGGTTAGGGAGCTGGACCCTTATCTGGGGATAGCAGGTTTGATTCTACACTCCTCCATGAAGCCAGCTGCCTGACCTTGGGCTAGTCACAGCTCTCTTCTGAGCTCTCACAGCCCCACCTACCTCACAGGGTGTTCTGTTGTGAGGAGAAGAACAGGTACCTCTTCACTGGGCATCTAAACGCATATAATGAGGGTCCTGATACATATCAGACAAGAGCCTATTCCATAGTGTGAAGGCCATCAATGGGTTATGCCTTTTGACTTGCTCCTACACCCCCTAAAACCAATTTACAATTCTATAATCAGTATTAAAGCAAGGGTCAAACTCTGATCTGCATGCAAAATGAGAAGGAGCACCCTCTTGTCCTTGATGTCAGGCAGCAAAATGTGCTGATTACCTGTTGGCCTGGCTTGGCCCACTGCTGCTTGCTATGTGCTTCTGAAGTGCTCTTCCTGTGCACTTGACTTGTCTTCTTGACTTGCCTTTTTTGCCCAGACTACAGGACCTCCAGCAAACCATGCTGCTGACATGTGCAGCTGTGCCTCCTATTGCAGGAAAGCCCTGCATACAACGGGCCATGTTTAAAGCCTTCCCAGAAGCACAACTGCATAAAGCAGCAGCGTTGTCTGTTGGCAGAACCTGTAGCCCAGTCCCAAGAAGACCAGGGGCGATTCTGCACTTCCCTTCCCTTCCATTTTAAAACACACATGGAACCATCACCCAGTGACACTCCGGCGTTTAGCATTTCCAGAACTGCAGAGTAACATTACAACCATGAGACAAGCAGGATGCTTCTAAGGTCATTTGCTGGGATTCGAGAGCAGGAGAAGGTTTGCTCTTGTCTGTGATTGAGATGCACATGGGCAATTGGTGGGCCACTGTGTGAGACAGGATGCTGGGCTGGATGGGCTGTGGAGCCCTGATCCAGCATGGCTCCTCTTACTTTCATAGGCTCCCAGTAGTATCAGGTTAAGTTTTTCCAGGTTCCAACACCTCACGCCAAATGTTAATTGTACTTTAGGGCCCTGTCCCCAAGCAAAAGTCTGCTAAAAATCTTATTTTGCCTCTGAGCACCCCCATGCCAGGCTTTTCAACAAGCTTCCAGCGCTACAAAAGGCAGAAAACCCACAACAAAAAAGTGCCCTTTAAAGAAGTGTTTCAGCGCTCTTTTTGGAAGTTGTGGGTTTTTCTCGCAGCATTTACCTTGGGGACGCTCCATGGCAAAAGGGGCGAGGATTGCCGCCTGCACACACAGCAGTAACACATTCACACATCTCCCAGAACTGCAGCAGCTTCCCTTCCCTTCCCTTTCTGAAGCTCAGAACTTTCAAAGAGCCAGAATTATGGAGAATTGCAACATTGTTGCAATTGCTATCAGGCGTGAAGTGGGTGGATTACTGCTACAGTGTAACGGCTGCTGTACAGAGTGGATTTTGACAATCAGAGGGAAATTGTTGAGAGTGAAGTCTTGAGAGAGATCACGTGGCCGATGTCTGCAGACGCTGCCTTTGCCGGGGTGCGAAGCCATTTCGGGGGGTGGAGATCTGGGACACAAACAGACTAAGCCCCGCCTGATCGGTCACTCACCTGTGACCAATCCCAGGGCTGGACCTCTTTTGGGCACCACCATTTTGGTTCTGGTGCCCTCTGCGACGGCACATGAGTCAATGCTGTTGTCATGACCTCTGCAAACACACAGCCATATCTATGGTCATCCAATGTGCCAGCGTGCTTTTGTGGCATCTCAGATGACTCTGGAGCACCGGTAAAGGTCTGGATGCTTGCTGCTGGATGCACCAGGTAAGTAATTAGTTAAGATTATTAAAAGTGTGGAGCACGATTTCACGCTCCACACCTAGTGCATGATTAGGGAGCTTCTGGGAAGGCAGGGTGTCCCTGGAGGCTGTAACAGTCTCCTCTATGTGTAGATGTCCTTCCCCAGAAGTTCCCTAATCCTGCACTATGGGTTGCAGTGCGAATAGGGCTCAGAAAGAGCGGCAATTACGGAATGACAGGATATTGCATTATGATTGATAGTAAATTTTACCTGAATAACAGTAAACCAGTAAATTGGGTTTCTATTCTGGGCCTATATCAGGAGCAATCATAATCACATCTGGGCAAATCAGGTATAATTATGAAATAATTACAGGTTTTTGACCCTGTCTGGATGCAGCCATAAATTCCCAGCACCCACTTTCTGCCCTTTGCTTGTTTGTCCTGCAGGAAGGATTTTACCAGACCCATTAAACAAGAGAGAATGCTCCATTCTTACTGCAATATTCTTATTCTATGGACTCTGCAAGCTGACATATCTATCTTTTTCATTCCTCTGAAACTATAATACTGTGAATGCGCACAAGGCTATTGGGAGGCGATTGCTTTTCAGAGCTTGTTAATTTATTGCTAAGAACATCAAATGTCAGCACAGAACTCAATGACGGCAAACGTTGCTTTGGAAATGGCACAGACAATATTAAAATCTTCATGTTAAAAATTGCTAACAAAACACTTCCTTTCTCCCTGAGTAAATAGGACACATAATTGCCTTATAATTAGCTATAACCATTGCCAGTCAGCAACGATACATTGATTTTTGTTTTCCTACAGACAGATCTGAGATCCTTAGATTTTACTTCTGTTTAGAATTTATTTCCTGCACTAATTACCAGTCAGTGGACTGACATTCATTTGTATTCTGTTGTACACGGAGTTTCCATCATTAAAGATCTGTTACAGTCACACTGATTAAAATCGCAATCTATTCCTAACTAGTTTTCAGGCAGGAGTTTCTTGTGCCTTGGAATTAGGTTTGCTTCTGTGAGCCTGGAATTTCTACCAATAAACAGTTTATAGTAATTAACCAGGTATTTGCAACACAGTAGAAGGCCAATAAACCAGAAGGAACGCAGTTAGAGCTCAGGCCCCTTCCTGCAATTACCTGGAACAGGCCTACAGAAGAAGAAGAAGAGTTGGCTTTTCTACCCCGCTTTTCTCAACATTTAAGGGGACTCAAAGCGACTGACAAAGCTTTTCTATCCTTCTCCCCACCACAGAACACCCTGTGAAGTAGGTGGGGCTGTGAGAGCTCAGAAGAGAGCTGTGACTAGCCCAAGGTCACCCAGCTGGCTTCATGAGGGAGGGCAGAATTGAACCTGGTATTCCCAGATAAGAGTCTGGCTCCCTAACCACTACGTAGACCAAACTGGCTCACCTTGGCCTATAGGACTGCTGTCTGTATGCTGTTCTGAGACAGAACAGATCCTGTCCACCTGGAATGCTACGCTCTGTCTACATGGTCAGAGAAGAGATGTGAACAAATATTCATAACATTTGTTATTTGTATGAATTTGACCAAATTCGGACATTTGTACATGAATTGAATCTTATGACATTCATACATTAACATGTGTATGAATAATAATGTTTGGGGACATTCATATGAAAAGTTTGGAAATTCGTGAAACTGGGGAGGTTCAGACGAATTCAATTGAATTTCGAATGTCTTTGAATATTCATGCACATCCCTAAGGCTGTGTTGTCTGGGGCTCATGTGAGCTGCCATCCAACATCTGAAAAGCACCAGATTATTCATTTAGGCTGCATCAGAGATTGCTTCGGCATCTTGCTATATTTGAATATTCTGAAATAAAGCATGGAAACTCTGGGATACCCATGGTTTATTCCCGACTATCCAAATAGAATAGAATAAGTAGGTTATGTCTGGATGCAGCCTTAATTCTATTGTTACCATCAGAGACACTCCTTTCCTTCTGCTTCTGGTCCACTCTTACCTCGAGGGCTGTGAAGAGAGGCTTCAGATGCTGGACCTCCATCTCCACAGTGGCTTTGGTCAAATGGAAGGCACTGGTCACCAGTTCCTGCCACCACCTCATAGTTTTTGGCCAAATCCTTGGTTTCTAAGAGTGATTTCACTTTGTAAACTCTTCTGGTATTTGTATCGGATAAGTAAAGGGATTCTGATACTGGGTCCATGGCCAAATAGTACTTGTGAGCTGGACTTGTGCTAAGGAGAGAAAAAGGAGAGAAAAATGGGTTAGCAAAGACAATAACATTGATTGATTGACTGACTGATTGATTGATTGATGAATTTGTATCCTGACTTTGCCCAGAAGATCCAGGGTAGGTGATGACGTATAAGGTCATTTCACAATTCTAAGGACTGTTCTTAAATGATTTTTAAATTTCTGAGTCATCTTCTCATATCAGATTTATTTTCCTTTTCCTTTTCAAAGTGGTCATTTTTATACAGTCATCAGAATTCAAAATACATTTGTCAAGGCACTTGAAAGCATCACCCTGTTACGCAGCAAAGCTCGCAAGGTGATGCAGAAGGATTGTTGTGAAGACGCTGCATGTCATTTCATGCTTCGTGCTTTACCATTAATATGGCATTAGGAAATCAAGGGGTACACAAAAGACCAGGGCCAGGCCTCACAGCCCATAATTCAGGCACTAAAATGATTAAATGGATAAAAATAAACGGAATACACATATTGAGCTTTCAAAAGTGTTCTTTTCCTGGAAACCCATGTGGTTGCTAAAAGGTGGAGACTACCTAATATACACAGTTACCAACCTCTCCTTCAGTGAGCTGGTTTGGTCTAGTGGTTAGGGAGCCAGACTCTTATCTGGGAATACCAGGTTCGATTCCGCCCTCCCCTATGAAGCTAGCTGGGTGACCTTGGGCTAGTCACAGCTCTCCTTCTGAGCTCTCACAGCCCCACCTACTTCACAGGGTGTTCTGTTGTGGGGAAGAAGAAGAAGAGTTGGCTTTTCTACCCTGCTTTTCTCACCCATTTCAGGGGACTCAAAGTGGCTGAAAAACTTTGTGTTCTTCTCCCCACAAGAGAACAGATATAAATGTAAATATAAATAAATAAATAAATATGAATCCCATACATATCCCATTAGAATCCCGCATGAAGCTTCATACAAATGTATTGAAACACTCGATTCAAATTTGAATGTCTGAATTGGGCCAAATTCATACAAATTTTGTATGTTATGATTATCCATGCACATTCCTAACCCCTAGTTGTGGTAACTAGGGATGTGCATGAATATTCGTAACCATCGTTATTCATATGAATTCGGACATTTGTACACGAATCGAATATTATGACATTTGTACATTAACATTCGTATGAATAGTTCATTCATTAGTTAAACTCGGGATACGTATCAGATTCATATCCATATGTGTTGGTATAGGATACGTGTCTGATATGTATGTGTTGGTATAGAATCCATATGCAGGATCCGCATCCAGGATCCATATACTGGGTCCGTATGCAGGATCCGTATGCATTTGTATCGGATATTTGTACCCTACCACATTCGAAGGGAATCTATTTGAATGAATACAAATCTTCTAACATCCGATTTCTTATGAATCAAATGCCGAAAAAGCCATTTGTGCACATCCCTAATGGAAACTGTTTCAGATTAATCATGAATTGTATTAATAATACTCCTTAATGTCTGTCCGGTCATGAGTAGCCAGTGGGTATGAGCCATCTGATTCTGACCACGAACCATCTTGTGAGCTTATTTGGACTGATGTACTGACAGGAAAGATAGGGCCCTCTCACAGCTTAGGGTCTTTCAGGTGGCTTTCCATGCCACCTGAGGGCTTCCTCCTTGTGGAGAAGCACATAAGCAAAAACCCAACTGACAGGGGGTATTGTGGTAGTTGAGAAAGCAGCTCAGTTGGTTCTGTTCACAGCCCTCCGGTTTCAAGAGCCATGCAAGGATCACGCAATCCACTCAAGGAATAATCAGCACGACTTAATGAATAAGTAGCATCCACTTGAGCAAGGCGGATAAAGCATCTTCTGCTAGTCAGCAGCTTTGCAGATTAACTGAAGGACGTGCTGAAAGAGCCCTCAAGCCTTTCAGTAGCTTTTGCGTGTGTGAGCGTGTGTGTGTAATCATCCAGTTGCTGTCGCCTTCCTCAGAACATATTTGTTGATTAATGCATGACCTAAGGAAAAGTTCTGGGCTTGTTGTTTCACTGCAAGAGCTTCTGTAATGGTAGCTGGAACGAGGTCTTCTACATCATTATTCCCTGCTGAAATCAGTGCTGGTTACGGACACAAAGCGATCTCATGTTCCCCCACTTCCAGAGCCAGCCGTGGCAGCAGCCCTTTCTCCCATGGGGGTATTGCCACCATCTGATTGATGAGCAGAGAATCCACCGCACTGGTTCTCCTTCAGCCCTCCATGGATCCTGCCCTGTCATGGGCCTGGTCGCACCTTCAGTTTAAGATGACTTCAGGTTGTCTTCTGGTTGCGTTACAATTCGTTTTCCAAGCCGTCTTATTCCTGTCAGATTGTTGTAACCAGAGTACTTACTCTTCAACCATAAAGCAATAAACCTTCCTTTTTGGAATGCAACCAAGTTTCTATTTTTGCATGGGAACTCCAAGCTCACACGCTAACCGCTGTGCATTCGCCAAGTGCAAGCTCTGTCATCTGTCAAAAGTCTCAACAATCCTGTCTTACACTAGTGTGACCAGGGCCAAAGAGACCTCATGTCTCCCCACTCCCAGTGCCAGCAATAGCAGCACCCCTTTCTCCCATGGGGATATTGCACCATTGGATTGATGAGCACAGAATCCCCTGCACTGGTTCTCCTTGAGCCCTCTGTGGACCTTACCCTGTCACGAAGTGCTTCTTTTAGGCCTCACAGCACAGACCTGTTTAGGATAGCACGAAAAATAGCCGGCTTCTGCAGGAATTTCCTGCCCAGTCCTAAACTGCCTCTGGTGGCAACATCAAAGCTAGGAGATGAAAGATCCCTGGGTGAACTGAACCTCTCCCATCATAGCACCACCGCCGCTGCCTGTTAGTTCTGCTTTACTAGCTAGAGTGCTATTGACAATCCGAGGGTGAATTTGCACTTACCTACCTGGGTAACTCTGGGCATACTTAACCAAACACTGCTCCTTGCATGCAGAAGTTTTCCCAATGTGTATAGATGTAGAGTAGTTTCAACTGCTCTCCACCTATCCAAACCATCACCCAGCACTGCTCCATTTGTACCTCTTCTGGGTGGAAGAGGTTCAAACAGAGCCTGAAGGCTGTGTGGTTTATCACGCTGTCACCACAGCAAAGGTGCCATGCAGGCGAAGTCAGGGATAGAGGGCCTGTCCCTAAGGAATAAAAAGTCTGCCAAGACTCTCCCTTTGCCTCTGAGCGTCCCCAAGCCAGGGTTTTTAACGAGGTTCCAGTGCTACAAAACGTGGAAATCGCGCGACAAAATACATGCACTTTAAACAACTCTTCCAGCGCTCTTTCTGTAAGTCGCGGGTTTTCCTCGCTACATTTACCTTGAGGACGCTCCGTGGCAAAAGGGGCGGGGACTGCCGCCTGCACACACACAGCAGAAACACAAGCAGAACTTCACTTTCTAAAGCTCAGAACTAAAGAGCCAGAATCACGCAGAATTGCAACATTGTTGCAATCGCTGTGAGGTGTGAAATGGGTGGATTATTGCTAGGGGTGGATTTTAAAGCGATAACAGGGAAAGTGATGAGTGAATGAGCGATCGTGCGCTGGACAGGGTGGATTTTTGAAAGCAAAACCAGGGAAAGTGGTGAGAGTGAATGTTTTCCAGCACGAGAAGCCATTTCGGAGGGGGGGAGATCTGGGAGACTAACAGATGGCTATTTTTCCTTTAGGCTTGTCAGGGATTGTCTTCCTGGTTGTGGCCACACCGAGCGCAGTCCCTCCCCATTCCCGCTGGCACCCTATGAACAAGAGCAGGGGCGGGGAGAAAAAGATGTGCGCAAAGAAAACAGGGATCCTATGGGGACAGAAGGTGCGTTAAAAACACACATTTTCCTGAGCCTCATGCGGACGCTTATTCCTGATTTGCATGGCACTTTTAAAGTCCACTTCAGTAAAGTGACAGTAGAGTGACAGTGGAGAAGTAAATAAGTCTTTTGGGGATGCAGCCAGATTCAGGGACCCAAAGTGCAAATACCAAATCCATCTCCATCCAGGGAGATGGCTTGATATGGGATGCAATACTGTGGTAGTACTGTATTATACACACAAATATAATAATTAAAAACAACAGATAGAGATCTTGTATGTTGACTGATTTCCCAATAAGTGCATTTTTAATTGTGTGTTAGGTAGCTGGGAGGTAAAGAAGCTTCATATTGTTTTCTTCCAATCCACATGATGGTGCAGACGATGGTAGCCTTGTCCTGTCTAGGGCTTGCCATAGTCTTGCACTAGCATGTGAACGGCAGGCGCTCATTACGGGATATAATCCAGAATAAGGCCCAGTGGAGAAGGGGCCTTTGATAAGTTTTAAGATCCTGCTCTAAAATAATCCGGCAGAGGGGGAAATGACCACATGAAGTTGCTAGAATTCTGATACTAATTGGGCATTTTCCTCTTAGTGTTGAGCCAGGGAGGAATTAGCTAAAGATTTAACTCAAAGTTCTTGCTACGGCTCCTCTAGTCCCTGGAAATCCAGAGGAAATGTTAGGAGGCAATTAGGACCCAGCTGAGCAATCGATATGCAGATCACGGAGGGTTAGAAAAGTGGGGTGTACGTTATTTGCTCTTCTTTTTTGACCTCCCTTACAGTTAAGGAGCCTTGACTCTTCTACCTGCTTTTTTCTTCCTTCTGAACTTGTTTGCGGCACACATTTAATTTGAAGTAGGAATGGGCAAGAATATTCAAGACATCTGAAATTCAATCGAATTTGTTTGAATTCAGGTAAGATTCCAACATTCTGAACAACTCGTTCATGTCCCTAGTTCCTGTAAGAGAGTGGGGAAGACCACAATCGGAAGCTTGTCGTTGATTTCCTCAAAGTCTGGCCCTTTTTGCATAGCCAGTATCCTGACCCATGGATGGATCTAGCTTGCTTCATTTCACCCGCTAGTGGAACAGGCCATGTTCCCCAGGGAGGGAGCACAGACCTGGATAAGGTATCCCAAATGGTGCCCTATTGATGGGCTTTGTGGTGTTAAGGGCCTGTCCTGGAATAGGTTGTCCAAGTGTGAACAGCCTTGTTCCAGGACAGCTGGATAGCTCCCAGTAGGGAACCGCTCCAGTTGTAATGGCTTCAACTGGAGCGATCCAGCCCTCACAAGTGTAGAAACAGCATTTAAGGCATGGAGTAGCCAAATGCATGTTCCCTTCACGTGGCTGCTAAATGTGGGTCCATTATGGATAGTGACGCGACCAGCCCAATTTACCTGGTCCAATTTGAGCCAGAATACTTTATCAAGAGTTTCACAGCTGGGCTTTGCTGCTGCTACTGAAGCCAATTAAAAGGTTGTAAAAATCCCCACAGCCAGAGATAATCAGTAAATTGGCAGGCAGCTTCTTCTTAATTATAGTCGTTGCCCTCAGCCAACTGTGAAAGCCAGCTACATCTACATTTTAATCCACATTTGACCTGCCTTCAGAGTGAGATAATGCACCCGCACCAGCCATCTTCATTCCTCAAGTTCTAACCCAAAGGGGTATCTTATAGGCTAAGGGTGTTTCCGTACTAGCTGCAGAAACCATTTTAAGGCCGCCCACCCCCAAGCCAGATTAAGAACACTTACCTTAAGTGGCTTCCGCGTTGGAGTCATCTTCTGCGACCCTTTGCGGAGGCCGCTTCCGCATTTCGGAGTGCAAGACTGGTTTTTAAAACCGGTTTTGCCGCCGAAATCCAGATTAAATGTAAATCAGGTCTTAATCTGAAAAATCAGGTCTTATATCCGTCTCTTCTCTGCATCTGCACAGCACCCACTCCATCCATCCTCCAGAATCCGGCCTCCCTGTGCGTGTGTGAGGACCCTTCAGATCCATCACTATTTGTGACAGATCAGGGGGAGGACGGATTGCCAAAGAATGGATCTTTTTAGATTCGTTTTTCTGTGGCAAATGTGGAAACACCCTAAGCTCACGTGAAAGGAAAACTGTCCCCGTTGCTGACTGCGGTCTCTTTACAGAATGTGGATGTCAAACTTAGCTGTGTCCAGAAATTCCAGCAGGAAGACCTTTGGCCAGGAGGGGAACAACGCAGGCCGCATCTGTAGCTGGCTGAAGCCATTGCCATAGCAACAAGACCATTCACTGATACCAAAAAGAGGAAAGCAGAGACTCCTCAGGAAATTTTAGTAGAACAAGTCAGTTCACACAGCGAGAGCAATGCATACACGGGCGGGTGCTGGTTAGTTGAAAAGTTGTCGCTGGGGCTGCAAAGCGGGAAGATGCGGCAAGGCCCATGATAATGATAATAAAGGGACCTGTAAGGCAGCTTAGAAACTGTCCACAGGCCACAATCCTCACAAGCCAGCCTGACTCTCTCTCTCTCTCTCTCTCATGAGCATTCTGGGATAGAAAAAAAAAGGATTTGGGATGGGATGAGATGAGAGCAAGAGGACCACAGGCTACCACCTCCAATGCTTCTCAGTGGCTTCTTTTGGTTTGTGCGGATGGCTCTGGAGAAAACTCCCAGCCCCCTGTGTTGGGATTCACTTGTTCGCTACCGCAAACTACTCCAGGGCCCTTTCTGCACTTAGCTGATTAGGCTGCTGTGCACCAGGGCTGGTAAACGTCTGGTAAAGGTGGACCATTCGCACTTGTCGTGAGGAAAGCTTCCCCAGCGCGTCCAGTACCGGCTAGAAGTGCGGATGGTCTCCCTGTTTACCAGCCCGTGCCTCCATGTCCAAAGCCGGAAGTTCTACCTTCTCACTGTCTGGATTCAAAGTGGATTCAGGTTGGATTTAACACACTGAGAGTAGATAGGGATGTTCACAAATGGGTTTTTTTTTTGCACTCGATTTGTACTGAGTGTAAGAAAATTCATATTCATTTGAATAGATCCCCTTCAAAAATGTTAGGATTCTATTCGATATAAATGTATTCGTATGAATATCTGATACGAATGCATATGTACCCTGTAACGTGTCTGTTCTGAAGGTGTCAAATCCGCCCTGAATCCACTTTGAATCCACTCTCAATCCATGTCAAATGCATTCTGGATCCATTGCAGGTGAGCCTTTTGCAGCTGCTTTCCCACCTCCCTGTTTTGCAAATGTTCTGAAGCAATTGTACAAATACGGATGTCAATGTACGAATGTTGTAACACTCTATTCATATAAGAATATCCAAATTCGTATGAACACATATGAATATCAAATGTTGCAAATATTCATGCACATCCCTAGTATGGGATTTGTATCGAACATTCACATCAAATCTGAATCCTACAACATTCGAGGGGGATCTATTTGAATAAATATGAATTTTCTTGCATTCGGTTAGATACAAATCAAATAATAATAATAAAAAAATCCTGCATGGCTCTCTGCTTAGCATTAGTGGCAGCATGTAAAAATGTGCATTATATCTGACCGCCCTGCTTTACTGCTTAGTTCCAGAGGCAAAAGAAGGAAAGGACTATTGTCAGTTTAGGGTGATAAGGGTTTTTTTATGGCAGACATTCTTGCCTGTTTAATTATATTACACATATTTTCATCAGTATGTAAGTTTATACTGTTGGCAAGGGAGTTCTAATAGGAGGTCAGGTAGAAGCTTGAACTTCCATAATGAAGAGTGATTAGAAGGAACCCGGGAAGTAATGAGTTTGCTAATTAGAGGCTGCGACTGCATGGAGTCTGTATCTTCCACTGACACTGCTGTTCCCTGCAGCAGTTGGTTACGAGTGAGTTTGGTTCCGGGCAGACACTCTTCCCATTACGTGAACAAACCCAAGAGTGGAAGATCAAGCAAAGTGGGCCAGTTTGGTCTTGTGGTTAGAGTGTTGGACTCATATCTTGCAGGCACAGGGTTTCATTCTGCACTCCTCCATGAAGCCAGAGGGGTGACCTTGGACTAGTCACAGCTCTCTTTCTGAGCACACACAACCCCTCCTACCTCACAGGAAGTCTCCTTGTGGGGAGAAGAACAGAAGGTTTCTCAGCCATTTTGAGTCCACTTAAAGAGTAAGAAAAGAGGGATAAAGCCAACTCTTCTTCTTCTTCTAAAGCTGCATCTAGATGGCACTGACTTATTCCACTATTTTTGGATATTCTTTAGTAGTAGTAGTAGTAGTAGTAGTAGTGGTGGTGGTGGTGGTTGTAGTAGTAGTAGTAGTAGTAGTAGTAGTAGAAGAAGAAGAAGAAGAAGAAGAAGAAGAAGAAGAAGAATTGGCTTTTCTACCCTGCTTTTCTCACCCATTTAAGGGCACTTAAAGCAGCTGACAAAGCTTTTCTATTCTTTTCTCCACAACAGACACCCTGTGAGGTAGGTGTGGCTGTGAGAGCTCAGAAGAGAGCTGTGACTAGCCCAAGGTGACCCAGCTGGCTTCATGGGGGAGGGCGGAATCGAATTCGGTATTCCCAGATAAGAGTCTGGCTCCCTAACCACTAGGCCAAACTGGCACAGATATTCCAGAATAAAGCATTCAGAGGAGCGCTTTATTCTGGAATAGCCCAAAATAACAGCACAAATAAAGCACATTTAAATGCAACCTCTTGTTGCAAAAACAAGTCTGAGAAACCATGGTTCCTATTTGTCATTGCTGCTGTAAGTGAGAGTAAATGAAGCCTACCGATGACGTTTGGTCCAGGGACCACAAAAACTGTTTCTATGAATTTTATCTATATCCTTTCCACCAAATTAACCCTAGGCCAGAGGTAGAACGTCTAATCTGTCACAACCAAAATACTGTGAAGGAAGATGTTATGATGCTAAACATGAGCAGCTTAACATCTGAATGTCTTTCTGTGTGTGTGGTTTGTTTTCTTGTTGTTGTTCTGGAACATTCCTGCAAGGCAGAGTTTAAAATTTATTTTCTCCATTACACAACACTAGAACCGGAGGGCACTCTGTGAAGCTGATGTGTAGGAGAGCCAGATTAGATAAGGGAAGGATTTCTTCACCCAGAGGGTCATTCGTCTATGGAATTTGCTGCCAGAAGAGATGGTGACAGCTACCAGCCTAGATCGCTTTAAGGAAGGGTTGGACATATTCATGGATGGCAGAGGTATCAATGGCTACTATAATGGATGCCTAAGTACATCCTTCAGGCTGGGGGGACAAGCAGGAGGCCTCTAAGGCCATTTGCTGGGATTCGAGAGCAGGAGGTGGTTTGCCCTTGTCTCTGCTTGAGATGCCCACGGGCAACTGATGGGCCACTGTGTGGGACAGGATGCTGGACTAGACGGGCTGCGGTCTAATCCAGCAGGGCCCCTCTTAGGTTCTCATGTAGCCATGCGGAAATCTTAATCAACACCTCCAAAGTGTACACTTCTTACCTGTGCCTTGTGTCTCTGTTCCTTAATGGCATATTCATCCAGGAATCACACACACACAAACAAACAAAGAAATAAAAATAGAAGTTAGTCACAAAACAACAAGGAACAACTATAATTAGCTAGTGAGAGAAATATTAATCAATAATATTTTGGTAGCTTCAGGAAAGGCCCAGGACAGCCTTTCCTTATTTAGCCAAAGGCCGAGGCAAAGAGGTGTGTCTTGACTGCTACCCTGAACAGTTGAAGTGAAGGTCGCGGATGCATCTTGGGGTGTGGGGGGAGAGTATTTCATAATCTGGGAGCCACCACTGAGAAGGCTCTTTCCAAGGTGCTCATCACTTTTGCTGCTGAGGGTGGTGGCTCATCAGGAGGGCCTCCCACTCCTTACACAACCCGTGGGGCCCCTTGAAGGGCCTTTGTGGATGCTGCCCCAGGCCACTGAAGAAAATGTTAAGCATCACAATATTTGTGAGGTTTGCAGAAACATCATGAAATATCACAGTATTCGTAATATTCCATACCTGCAAAAGGATGATAAGACTTCACAGTGAGTCAGTGGCAGAGCAACAAATGCAATTTTGGGGATTCGATTCGAAACCAATCTCTGAAGATTTGAATTGATTCGAACGTTTAAGATTCAAATGTATTCACATTCAATTTGAATGGAATTTCTTTGTATCTGTTTGTACGGATATTCAATTCGTATTTGAAGATACGATTGTGTGTTGGTATGCATCCGTACGCATCCTGTTCTTATCCCGTATGCATCCCGTATCTATCCAAACAAATGCGCATGGATACAAATAAGATGCGTATGGATATGTATGTAATGCGTACGTATCCATACACATATGAATGTCCGAATAATTCATCCAAATGATTCAAAAGATTCGAGAATTTGTTTGAATGTTAAATTCGAATATATACAGTAGACATTCAATTTGAATTCAAATGTCCGAATTTGATTGAATTTGATTGAATTTTGAATGTTTTGAATATTCTAGCACAGTTCTTAAAGCAATTACATCATTTAAGGCCCTGGAGGCTCTTGGGCTGGGGGCCATGGGATGGACCATGGCAGCTGCATGCTGGGAAATCTTGTTGCCCACAGTTCAGCCAGGAGACTTAAGTCTTTCAGCAATACCCACACTGCTTCTGTGCATCATAGTTCCTGCTGATTTAAAATGTGCTAGTCATCTGCTTTCCTTCACCTAAGCTGTATTCCTAGTCCTTAGCGACACACATTTCCTGCTCAGTGGAGTCCTCAGTTAGTTTACTGAGCAGCATCTAGAGATACATGGGACATTTTTAATGTGTGCATTTTTCTTTTTTTGAAGGGGTTCAGAACATTCTGGTTTCGGAAAGGTATGCGGCTCTAGCAATGTGCCTACACATTTAAAAAGTAGCAAAGAACTGAATTAGCTCCCATATATATTTTTTAGCTCCATATCCTACACACATGTAAATATTTGAGCCAATATAAGGATGATATGTAAAAAAGCATTGTAAGGTAGAGTGCTGTGCAGGTAGAAGAGTCTGGCTGTCATTCAGTTTATGATGACAAAATATTCAAGGGAAAAAAATAGAGTACTGTTTAATCAAATTGTTACTGCTTGCAAGCAGGAGACTGGTTCAGTTTGACTGAATTTCTGTATATTCAAATCACCAATGTTTGGTTTGATGCAAACATCTACAGCCATGAGTTGTTTAATCTAGTTTTTCAATTAAAACTGAACTTAAGTGCTTCAGAGGAGCCCTGCTGCATCAGGCCATGGCCCATCTGCTCCAGCGTTCAGTGGGCCACTGTGCGAGACAGGATGTGCGAGACAGATGGACTTACAGATGGACAATCTGTAGACTCTTGGTTTCAGTGAATTCACAAGACCCAGGGCACACCTGTTTTGACTTGTGGTCTTTCTCAATTGCAATGGAATAACCTGAAACATCTAGGGTTAGGGGTACTGGTAGGGTTATGGGTAGGGCTAGGGTTACAGATAGGGTTAGGGTTATGGGTAGGGTTAGGGTTACAGGTAGGATTAGGGTTATGGATAGGGTTAGGTTAGGGTTACAGGTAGGGTTAGGGTTATAGATAGGGTTAGGGTTATGGGTAGGGTTAGGGTTACAGGTAGGATTAGGGTTATGGATAGGGTTAGGTTAGGGTTACAGGTAGGGTTAGGGTTATAGATAGGGTTAGGGTTATGGGTAGGGCTAGGGTTACAGATAGGGTTAGGGTTATGGGTAGGGTTAGGGTTATGGGAAGGGTTAGGGTTACGGGTAAGATTAGGGTTATGGATAGGGTTAGGTTAGGGTTAAAGGTAGGGTTAGGGTTATAGATAGGGTTAGGGTTATGGGTAGAGTTAGGGTTATGGATAGGATTAGGTTAGGGTTATAGATAGGGTTAGGGTTATGGGTAGAGTTAGGGTTATGGATAGGGTTAGGGTTAGTCTTACTCTTAAGCTTAGGGTTGCCACCATTGAGACAGACCATTCCTGGAACTTTCTTTTCTGGTATTCAGTTAATTCTGTTTCAGTGTTCAGGCTTCTCTATTTGTCCACTTGCACAACGCTGTCAGATTTCCTACCTGAGTTCCAGGATGCTTATCGCATTTCCTGACGGAAGAAGCCTTCGGACAAAATTGAAGTCTCCCACGTATATACTGCCGTCCGTGCCAGACGCTGTGGCGACAGGTGCAAAGAGTTTGCTGCCGTGAGATGGGCCATTGCAGCTGGCACAGGAGACGCTCCTCTGGTGCCCATTGCCCATGACGGTAGAGATTACGGCCGGCTGCTGGGAGATGAACAGGTTCTCTCCGTTCCCTTTATGCACAATACCTGGATTGAAAATAAATACATAAATAAAACCACATCACATCACATCACACGGGACAAAAAAAAAGCATTTTCTTTGGTTAAGCTTGTTTTATGCAAAATATTAACATTCTGGGCTTTGTTCTGTGGATGCCTAGGATTTGGCAATTTGATCCTTTATCTAGAAGACTTTATTAAAAGTCTATATGCTACTAAGCATTTCCAAACTAACATACCTTTCCTGCCCCCCCCCCAAAAAAAAATCAGAAGATATCTGCCAGCCCTAAGCTTGGGTATGGCACTAATGCTATTGGATCTCAAGCTTTGGGTACCACCAGAGCCAGATAAAAGGATGTTTGGGTGGGCACTAGCGGGGTTCTTCCGCATTGGCCACTTAACACCCATTAAGCACACATTTTAAACACTTACAAAATCCGCGTCCACACTGCAGCACCCATTACAGACACATCGGGGAGTCTGCTTCCGCATTGGCTCACACGTGATCTGTCTCTAATGTGTGCTAAGAGCCCCTTAAACCGGTTTCCTGGAGGACCACATTGAAGGTAGTCTTAATGGGTACTTGTGCTCTAAATCTGCATTAACGGAGGACGCATCCGCACACAGACGGGAGAGAGAACACATGTGGGCAGAACAGGAAGTTGCCATGTTGAGTGAGGCGGGAGAAGCACAGTCCAGCCACCAAGTCCCTCCCACATGGGCTTCGCATTGGGAGCTATGGGAGCAGAGGGACAGCAAGTCTGAATGCAGCAATTCCATGCACAAAAATCAGGCTTCGGCGCCAGGCGGGCACAGGATCTCAGACACGCCGCTGATTGGTCTGCGCCTGGCCGGAAAGGAGCGGTGACTGATGGCTGAAGGCACCAATCACGCGGCTCCTGGGGCAGCCATCTTGAAATCTGTGCTACTGCGTCCACACTGCGAAGGCATAATGTGTTCCTCGCAATCTATTCTTCCCATGCGTGTGCGGAAGCATGGGGCCTTATTAGATCTGTGTCTATTTGAGATAGATCTTGCTAGAGACACATTTCATAAAAATGGATTTACTTAATCCGGATTTCAAGCGGTAAGTGCAGAAGCACCTGGGATGT
Organism: Aspidoscelis tigris stejnegeri; assembly: GCA_023333525.1. Taxonomy (NCBI): domain Eukaryota; kingdom Metazoa; phylum Chordata; class Lepidosauria; order Squamata; family Teiidae; genus Aspidoscelis; species Aspidoscelis tigris. The sequence continues at coordinate 10,501,574 of JALMGA010000012.1, forward strand.
GCACAAATGGGTGTTGTTGTTTTTTGCATTCGATTAGTATAAAACGGAATCTTTCATCCCATACGTTCATGCATATCTCTGTTGCCTGTCCTGCCAAATAGATAACACATGGATGTAGAGTGCCACAAAAGCTTATAAAGACTGAAAGCAGGAGAATTCAGAATCTTCAACAATGCGTGGTTTGCAGGACATTAGTTCCTCAGACCCGCTTTCCCATGTTTTGCTAGCCCTGTTTCTAAAGGCTATTTCTAGGCCACACATCAGCACGCAAAAATATCTATGAGAGCTGGTTATTGCTGTAAGAACACAGCTAATCTTTATCGCTGCCATTTCGCAGTGACCGATACTCAAATGTTCGTCTTTTTCCCGCAAACAAATTGTATCGGGGCACTTTTTCTTCATTTTTGGCACATCCAATATTTAGGTAGAGAAGATTAAGCACAGATATGCTGCACAAAATCAATACTCAAACTCGAATGAAAACCTCACGTACAGTGTGCGGAAATAATAATGCTTCTAGCACTGCGTAGCTCCCAAGAGAAGAACAGTTGTCAGGGGCGCATATTTTCCCTGCCTCACCAAAGGAAGTCTGAATAAACTTGGGAACATCCTTTAAATATGGTATTAAACGCAAGCCCAAAACCACACTTGGCTTGCAGAATGAAAGCTATGTGGGCTCTTAAAATACTTCTCTGGATTTATAGACAGAGGAATCGGAGGGTCTATTTCCTCTGATTTCCCCTGGGGAAGCAGAACTTCTACAATTTCTGAGGGTGGTAGAGCTCACTGACTGTTACAACGGCATTAATATACTTTTGTCTTCTAGACTCTTCCTATCACTTTCTCTCTTCCCCTGTGGGACTCTCCTTCCCTGCTGCTAGAAAAGGTAACAAAAGCACCAATTGCATTAGCTATTGGTCACCTCTTGCATGCACAAACACTTCTTTCTGTGCATTTATCTCTCTTTGGGCTGAGGAATAGAGAAAGGGAGGGAGGTATCTAGCAAGCAAACAACTAAAGAAAATGGTTTAAGAATTTTTGGGAAAGATCTGCAAAACAATATCTTTTTTTTCTTGGGTGGTACCGTTAACAGAAAAATGCAAACTTTCCCCCCTCAGAATTCAAAGTAGCTGTGTTAGTCTGGAATAACAAGCAAGGGAGTCTAGTAGCACCTTAGAGATTAACAGAGAGAGGGAGAAAGACATTGGCAGCATGATTTTCATCAGATTCATGGAATGAGGTGCCAAGGGACAGACCTATATAGGCAAGTTGTGCATGCGAATAGCAATAGAAATGCAAAACCATAGATGTGGTGATGAGGTGACAAGTTTGGTATATCAATAGTCATTAAGGCTTTATGTGTGAATAGAGGTGCAAACTTTTCAGAGGGTTGTAACGTAGAGCGATGTTGGCTGGGAATCAAAAAGCATTCAAGGAGATGTGAAGAACGGCCCAAGGGAGCTCTCAAGAGCCTGGGCTGCTAAACTAGTGTTATAATATGTGTATTGTGCCAGGAAACCATTGTGTATTTTCAGCAAACAAAAACTTTCTGAAGCATTTTGCTGTCAAATAAGTCACATAAAGCTACGGTAAGGCAGTGATCCACAGAGGGGGCACAGCATAGAACCTAGTTAACTGGAAGAGCCACAGCTGGTTTCATATCATGTAAATAATTTCTTTGCATCTCCCTTTATATGTGTGTGTGTTCCCCCACATGCACACATTAGAGATCTTACTGCATTATTGGACTGCATACAACTCTTGTAAGCAAGACAAATCAGCACTAGCTGAAAATGGTACAAGGAGTTTCCGGTTACAATTTTCCCCCTGCAGTGCCGAGGGCCTCCAAATTAGAGTTTTTAATCTGTGTATTTTCGGGAATTTGTTTTGCAGCTTATAAGTATGTGCAAAATAATCGTTCTCTGCACACTTTCTTGGAGCATAAATCACAGTTGTTCTTGAATGCTAAATTCAAACTATTCAGAAGCAGCAGCAATATTTAAATTTTATTTATGCAAGGAACACGAAGCTCATTCCTCTTTGGAGTTTCCTCAAGGTTTATAAGTGCAGCTCTGGAACGTGCTAGGACACTTAATGCACCCAGATGTCTCCTTCCCCTCCTCTCCTGGCAATGAAACCCTACAGAAACGTCAGGAACAGTTGGCCTTTGTCTGTGGGTAAGTGTGCAAAGGTAATCATTCATTTTTCTCCTACAAGTAACAATGTATAATTAGGGCCCTGGAGACCTGGTTTCTCATGAAATACATGTCTCTGTGCAAAGATGTTGTTTACGGTTGATAATAAAAAGAGGAGGTATTTTAATATATGTGCCATAAAGACAAACAAAATGCAACAAACAATAAACACCTTTCTCTTTAAAACATCAAAATCAAAACAAGTTCTTTGCAGTGTCTTCTCCTGGTTAGTGCTTTATTCAAATGATTCAGGGCAAAGCCAGTGGAGATTTCTGCAGACCAAGAAATGTTGTGTATTTCAGTTTAGTAGGTCCATGTTTCTTAGAATTATAAGTGCAGCCTGTCCAGTAGATGGCCTTAGAGGCCTTGCCCATCCCAGTTTGGTTTACTGTAGTAGTTAAGGAGCCTGACTCTTTACTGGGAATATACCGGATTTGATTCTGCACTCCTACATGAAGGCAGCTGGGCGACCTTGGGCTAGTCACAGCTCTCTTCTGAGCTCTAACAGCCCCAACTACCTCACAAGGTGTTCTGTTGTGGGGAGAAGAATATAAGGCTTTGTCAGACTCTTTGAGTCCCCTTAAATGGGTGAGACAAGCAGGGTAGAAAAACCAAGTCTTCTTCTTCTTCTTCTTCTTCTTCTTCTTCTTCTTCTTCTTCTTCTTCTTCTTCTTCTTCTTCTTTGAGACAGGTGGCATGGGAAAGAATTCCAAGAAGTTGCTATCTTGGGTTATGATGTTATGCTCTGCGCTTTTCTTTGCAACTCTGTGGGCTACCTGTGCCAGCACACTGAGGACAACCCATGTAGTCCAGCATCTTGTCTCACCCAGGACCTAGTCGCACAAGGGCCAGAAAGGCCTATTCATTAATTCATCAATAGGTCGTCCTCAGACCATCTCTGCCTTGGTCTGCATTGCTCACACCTTTCTGCGCGATTGACCTGAGCCTCCTCCATGGAGCTCTTGGCTCTCCGCCCATTTTGCTGCATCAAATCTACCTCCTTTCTTATTGGATGCCATCCTGTCACTCAAGGGAGGCGAGGGTGTGTGTGCGTGGTTCTTTTTTAGGCCTGCTCCCCCACCTCCATGCCTCCTTCCTTTTTTTATGGGCTTTTCTTTTCCATGTGATTTTTTTTTTAAAAAATAATAAATTTGCATAAAAACACTAGATAGAGGAATCATACACATAAATGGAGGAGAGAAGGGGACGTGCTGAAGGAAAGACTGGACCCACCCACCACAGAACAGTTCAGCCTTCTTTAGTCCATCCCCCCACTCACACTTGAGGAAGAGAAGATGGCCTGGAATGCCAGGATGGGTTGGGTCCTCCTTAGTCCTGTAAAAATGAGGACTATGGTTATGACAATCTAATGAGGGAAGGCCAGCTTGGAAAACTAATTAAATTACAATCACATGAGCAACACTACCTGAGTTTCACCTAAACAATTTGTGTGACCAGGAGCCCAGGTGGCCCACCAACTGCTTATGGGCATCTCAAGAAGAAGACAAAGGCCAAACCTTCATCTGCTCTAGATTCCCTTCAAATGACCTTGAGAGGCATCCTTCCTGTCTACCAACCTGGAGATCCATTCTAGATCCATTCTAGTAGACACTGCCCTATGGTTTGATTTGCTCAATATTGTCTACCTGACCAGCAGTGGATGAGGTTCACAAACAACACACCCTCCAAGGTTTTTCCTGCTGCTCAAAAGACACTGTTAACATAATGAAAACAAAATGGAAGTTGGAGAATTTATTTTGAGGCATGCCACATTCCTAGCAGCTTCTTCTTGCCCCTTTAGGCTCCCAATCATGCTCAGATATGTACTCCTTTCCTTTCACTACCCTCCCTTCCCTTCCCCTTCCAGTCTTACCTGGATATACTAGGTATTGGATCTAGAATCCATTTCCATCCCAACCCAAAGAATTCTTGACCTTGCTAATTCTGACCATATTCAGCTTTGCTCCAGAATGGGAATCTACTTGTTGAATACAGGATTGAACTGAATGTTGACTTGACTTTAATTAAAAGTGGTTTGCACGTGTGTGAATGTAGGTGAATAAAAATGAATGCATGTTACGAACAGGGACCATTAGCAGGGATAATTGATGGGAAGGAGGAAACTGAGAAGTTGAAGGAGCAATGTTTGGATAAGGTGGAGGTTAAAAGGTTGTGCCACTGCCATTTTAATTGAATTCTGATTTCTCTTTCTCTGCAAATACAGAATGACATTTCTCCACTTCCTGCCCCAGCAATTGCATCCCAGCAGAGCAAATGATCTAGTTTAATTAGCTACTGCAAACTTTGGAAGCAAGAAGTTATAAATGAGAAAACCACTCCAAACTGTATTTTTTTTTTCAATTCCTCATATGTCATTCTGGAGTACAGAAACCTGAGCATCATGACATTCTTGACTTCACGACTGGAAAAAAAAAAATCAAATTCATACAAATAATGAACATTATGAATTTTCAGGCATATCCGTTCTGTGCATTAAATAAACTTCAAGGCATTTTGTTTAATAAGTCATATTTCTCTTGAGCCAATATTCATAATAGCCATGTGGCCTAATCTAGCAGGGCTCTCTTACGTTCTTATGCAACAGGTTTCACTGCATCCTTTGGTTGGACCCCTTCCACACCCAACTGTCTGATCAATTATGATTTATTATAAAGAAGAATTGCAACCCAAAACTGCCATCTGAAGAGGAAACCCTTTTCCAAACAGTCCACGCTCTTACCACTCTGCGTATTCAAAATATGATGCTTGTCCAAGGACCACCCTCCGAGGTTTGAGGCATCCAACTCATATCCTTGTAGGGTTACCATTCTTTTCTCCCATAGGATCAAATCAGGACAAGTTTCAAACTCATAACCAACAGACACTGAAACAAAGACAACAGAAAAGAAGTATTCATTGATTATATCATGATTAAATGAGGCTAATCTTTCTCTTGGTGGAAGCAGTTCAAGAGCAATTAATTGTAGTTAAATCCTGCAGTGTTGCACTTGGTAGTTTTCTTTGGAGGAGATGCAACTCGCCTCAAACATGACTAGCTAGGCCTAAAATCCCATGTCTACCAGTATCAGTGTAATACCTGTTAACATCAGGTAAGTCCAGAGTCAGTAGGTGACGATTCTGACCTGTTGATGGGACTCCAGAAGATGTTTATTTATTTATTTATTTATTTATTTATTTATTTATTTATTTATTTATTTATTTATTTATTTATTTATTTATTTATTTATTTATTTATTTATTTATTTATTTCCATTTCTATCCCGCCCTATACCCGAAGTTTCCCATTTGCTTCATAGATGGAAACCCTATTGTAATACTAGGTCCTCCCCTTCAGACAGATGAAATTGAGTATCTATTTAAGGTATTTATATACCACTTCTTTGTTTTAAAGACCTTTAAATAAGCTTAATCTAAAGGCTGTTGATCCAAATGGTATCAAGAAGAGTTTCTTTGGGTGCATTCCCAAAGGCACTAAACTCTGGTCTGGGTTTGAACTCGGCATCCACAGTTCCCATTACACTGGCAAGTAATCTGAATTCAGCAAGCCCCATTCCCACTCCATTTCTTATCACCGGATTTTCTGAGCACTATCCTGCAGAAATTGGGGGGTGGGGGGTGGAGCCCCTGTTGAAAACAGGACTTTTCTGACAAGTTTGTAGTCAAGCCATCTTTTTTCCTCCTATATGGGAATGCTCCTGGGCTATCTAAGGTGGAGGTGTAGACTCCTGGCTAATGCCAGCCACATGTGGGAGGGATTTCACAGCTCACCATGTCTGTAATGCCCTTAATGCTAACAGAAAAGGTGATACAACAGGAGGAATACAGCAATAAGCAAAAAAGTTCTTTAAAGCTTTAAGCAGAACCACGATTCAAGTTGTTCCTTCCCGTGTGCATATGCATTTATGCAGCAGGCTCCTGAGGTGGGCAAGGAGGGAGAGCGAGCGAGCGAGCTGCCAACAATTGGATACATTTGTTTCAAGGGAAGCCAGTCTCTCCCCTCTGTTGCTGGCTTGGGATTTTAAAGAGAGAGAGAGAGAGCTGCTAACAATACATTTGTTTCAAGGCGAGCAGTCCTCTCCCCTCTCCTCCACTGCTTCAAAGGCAAGAGAAAGCTGCTGTTTCCTCCGTTCAGCTGATTTTTACAGGCAGGCTGCTTTTTTCTTTTATTTTTTACAGGAGGCAGGTTTTGCACTGGGGGGGAGGGATTTTAAAAGTCCTTCGCTGGTCTGTTTGAGCTCAGGGAGAGGGTGTGAAAAGGAAAGAAACTGGAGGGTTTAGAAATTGGAGTTTTATATATATATTTAAAAGTGCCAGCTTCTAACTCTCTGGGGCTTCAGCTTAAGTGAGGGCTGCTTTGAACAGAGGCAGTGCACTAGATGTGGGTGGGGATTTAGAAGTCCTGGGAACGGCTATATTCGGATTTTCTCTTTGTGAGTGGGAACGTCTATATTCGGATTAATCTGCAGGGACTCTTTTGGATTAAAAAATAGTCTTTCGGACTTTAAAAAAAGTCCTTTTTTTTTAAAAAAAAGAGGACCAAATGAGCTAAGTGGGAATGCATCCTTTGTCTTCTTTTGGGGAAAAGACAAACAAAACAAACTGCATTTGTTTGGCATTGCAGTTTGGCATAATGAGGGAAAATGTGCATTATATATAAGCAGAGAAAGGTAGCTTTTGTATACATTGCTCCTAAAAATAGCTAAATGAGTATATCTGGCCTATGATTGTTTTATAATGACCAAGAAAATCAACACTGTTAGTAGGCAAGCTTTACACCAATGATGTCAGAAACTCCAGCATCGTTAGAACCTCTGTATGTTTGTGTATGTGTGTTTGTGTGTATTCCAGTCCACAACATAGACAGCAGGGAGAAAAACCTGGAGGTGTTTCTTTCAAAACTGCAGAAGTCAACAATAACAGCAGAAACTCCCTGATAAAGTATTTTTGCGTCTTGCCAATTTTTTCTCTGTTGCATCAATCCAAAGAAATCAAAGGAAATCGTTGCTCCTAGTGTTAGGTATTCACAGGTTCCAAGCCCATCTGTTTGTCTGTAGGCAATCTGGCACCTGCAGAGATCTAAGGAGCCCTCCACACTTGGGGAGGTAGAATTCTGCCTCCCACCCTGGGAACAGAGGACTCTGTATGCATCTCTTCCAGCCTAGTCTCTTAAAATGGAACTGGGATTTTCAGGAAAGAGTGAAGCTGAAAGGACACAGTTTCCCTTTCCTTCCATGCCATCAGCTGGCTGAGAGAAGACCTACTGTTCTGTTGTCTGGATAAACTTTGGGTTGCATCCAGACAGTGTTAAAAATGTGTGTGGAAGCTCAGCAGCGTTTAATTTGCCAGACAGTTTTAAAGATTTCCTGCAGTAGCTGCAGAATATAACTCAATATTCCAGGTTTAAAAAGTAGTACTTTTAAAGATATTCACTGCAGAGTATTCCGTTACTCTGGACTTCCCCATGGATTTGGGCAAAAAGCACAAGAACACACCTTCACCTGAGAACAGGTGGCCCTATCAGAGCTGAGCTCACAGGGAGGGGCTCGGCACACGAATGGAAGAAACCTCACTCCGGCAAAGTCTGAAATGCAGAGTATTTGAATAGGTGGGGCAAACCGTTTTCCCTCCAGAAGCACTTTGCCTTGGAGTATAAGTATGCCACACATTTTGAATGTGATATTTGGAAGCACAATTGGTCTTGCTCATCTACATTTATACTGATAGGTGGAGGGCTAAGAGGTGAATGGGACATGGAAAATTAATCTGGGGGTGCCCTGGGTAGTGGGAAGAGAGATGGATTCTGTCCAGTACAGGTTCCTGAAAGCAGACCACGAAGAAGAAGAAGAAGAAGAAGAAGAAGAAGAAGAAGAAGAAGAAGAAGAAGAGTTGGCTTTTCTGCCCTGCTTTTCTCACCCATTTAAGGGGACTCAAAGCGGCTGACAAAGCTTTTCTATTCTTCTCCCCACAATAGAACACCCTGTGAGGTGGGTGGGGTTGTGAGAGCTCAGAAGAGAGCTGTGAGTCACCCAAGGTCACCCAGCTGGCTTCATGGAGGAGAACGGAATCAAACCCGGTATTCCCAGATAAGAGTCCGGCTCCCTAACCACTAGACCAAACTGGCTCATTGATGTCATAATGCTCCAGCTGATTATTTATGTATGCACTTATTTACAGTATTTTCTAACCTCTATCTAGGAACGTAGCAAAGCTCAAAAACTGTGAACATATTTAACATTACAGAAATCTTCAACAAGAAGAACAAGCATTTGTTCTTCTGTTCTCCTTCATGGAAGGTTCAATTCACAGTTGGCTAATATGGACACAACCTACTGGGTCTATTTGCATGAAGGTCTTCACAGACTGAATGTAATCCAGACCTCAACTGTGACCCAGCTGCACTGAATCCACTAGACCCACTATGCAAACTCAGGCCTGCTGAGCTCAGGAGGCAGCTGGGCCCTGCAGGGTGGATTTCTACCACGCAATGCAGGAAGCAGCAGGGCTTTTGTTAGGTCAGGTTCAACTCAATATTATTGGCAGAACTGCACAGTCTGCATACAAATACACAGCTGAGACACAGCTGAGCAAAAGGCCTTCAGAAAAGAAAAGGGGGGAAGGGAAGAGAGTAGGAAGGGTGATCAGGAAAGTTGATACTCCTTTCAGCAAAAGAGAGAGGGAAACATTAGATTTTGCACTCATTCCGGAATCTGACAGTGGGTCAGTGATGCTGGTATCACTAGGCTTCAGAACTTAGGCTGTGTCCAGGCACAGCAAGAAGAAGGAGGAGAAGGAGAGGATCTGAGGTGCATCTGTGGTGGCTTAGAAATGGGACTATTCACATACCAGTCTGCCCCTCTCCAGAACATTCTGTGTTAAAAATGGTGGAGAAGAAGAAGAAGAAGAAGAGTTGGCTTTTCTACCCTGCTTTTCTCACCCATTTAAGGGGACTCAAAGCTTTCTGTTCTTCTCCCCACAACAGACACCCTGTGAGGTGGGTGGGGCAGTGAGAGCTCAGAAGAGAGCTGTGACTAGTCCAAGGTCACCCAGCTGGCTTCATGGGGGAGGGTGGAATCGAACCCGGTATTCCCAGATAAGAGTCCGGCTCCCTAACCACTAGACCAAACTGGCTCAAGGAGACACCTCTTTCATTATGTTTGAACATAGACTTATTTGATGTTAACATTGACCTATAAGGCCCTAAATGAATTGGACCTCAACTATCTAAGGGCCTTTCCACACTCACCAGTAGGGAGGACAAAGAAAGGGTCTACAGGCCTCCCTTCTGTAGCCTGCCCTCCCTCCTAGCATGTTTTGTCTACGTAGGATGGAGTGTAGATCACACGATGGTGGCCAAAATGGCATCCTGGTCCACTCTATACTGGTAGACATCTTTTCCAAGGTCTACTGACATGCTAGGGGATGGTATACTGGACTGCAGAGGAATGTAGAGGGGGTCCTTTGTGTTCTGGTATACTGTGAGGGACCGTATGTGCACAAATATTTGTAACATTTGAACTTCGTACGAATTTGGCCGAATCTGGACCTTTGAATTTGAATCGAATGTTGGCACATTCGAAGACTGACATTCAAATTCAAACTGAATTTTTTGATACGTTTGTATGAAGCTTCATATGGGATTCGTATGCATTTGTATGGCATTCGTATGGGATTGAACACTTGTATCGAATAGAAATCCTACCGCATTTGAAGGGGATCTATTTGAACAAATATGAATTTTCTTGCATTTGATTCTATAGAAATTGAATTTTTAAAAAATCATTTGTGCACATCCCTAGTGTGAAGAAAGGAATACAAACTGAATGAACAGTATCTCTGATGGATGCAATCAAGTCAATCACAGGCTAAAATTCCACTGTGTAGTAAGACTGTATGTCTGTGATCTTGAGCTTTTGGAAAGGTGTCGTGCTTTAAATGTAAAAAATTAAAATTATATAATAGCAGTGGTATAAAGAAGCACGGTTGTTCTTCTGCTGCTTTTCCATCTGCTCCATAACAAATGGGTTCCTGTGACGGATGGAAGAAAATGATAAAAATAAAACTTTTCCTTGTTGCATGAAAGTTTCTACAGCTTCCTCTAGATGGCAGTAGGCTGTCTGAATTACAATGTTCAGTCATGACTACTCAATGTGCCTGAAAGAAAGGGACCGAAGCTTGCAGCATAATCCATGGTTTCCAAAGCATATTTCTGACTGCCATCCAGAAAATTAAGATAGCATGTAGACTGATCTGTGCCACCTACGGTCCTCTGGACTTTGAACTGGTAGGACTTTGATCTCTAGGTCCTACCAGTGCTGACCATCGGATGTGCTGGCTGGATGGGTAACCAGTTGTGATCCTAAATCATTATAGGATAACTAGTTGGGAAAAGTGAAGCAGATTCTGGCAACTGCAAACTGACCCAGATGAAATTTAAGCCAGAGATCCCAACAGGGAAGGTGTCTATCTAGAAAGGAAGCAATTGCGTCCTACAAATGATCTTAAAGATAAATATGCAATCGAAACTAGGTCTTTTACTTTTGGGACTAAAAGAGTCAACATTAGAAAAGCACCACGGGATATTAAGGAACAAAATTATGATTACAGCTGCAAAATTGATATACTCACAAGGATGGAAAGGCCCTTGGTACCCACCAGAGAAGATTGTTTGGCAGATTTGGCAGAAATGGATAAACTGATGTGCTGTTTAATTAGGGAAACTAATATACAGTCAGTTCTGAAAACTGGGAACTCTTTAATTATCTTCTCCTTAAAAACGGATTTTGGGATTTGAGGATTAATAAGGCTTGACGATAAATAAGTTTGGTTTGTTAAAAGGAGTGGAAAGATTTAGGCTACATTCAGATGTCAGTCACTTAATCTGCTAATTTTGGATATTCCAGAATAAAGCCTGGGTTCTGGAATATCCATGCTTTATTCTGGAATATTCAAATATAGTGGACTAAGTATGCAATGTCTGAATGCAGCTTTAGAGGAGGTCTAAATTTGGGTATACTTGTATTTGTCAATGAGAAAACTGGAAGTCATCTGAACTTTTTCCTTTCTTTCATCTTATTCTAAATTTATTTTTTCAATCTTTCTAATTGCCAGTGTAATGGAAAATCTTTAATTAAAAAAAATACAACAGATAGGAGGAAATTGCAAGGCTTGCATAAAACGGCAGTGAAAATTACCCAGAAAACTGATTCAAATGAAGGAAAGGAAACATCATCTATTTTTGAAACAGGAAGTTGTCTGACTCTAGGGGCTTAACCATTCATTTACCACAGAATGTTCTTCTGGGACCTGCAATGGTTTGGCTTTCCACTTTAGTCATGAGCCAGGACTGATCTCTACCTTCAATCTCTGGCTTATTTTGTGGTGACCATAGCTCATTATTTACAGCATCGGTCTTTCCTTGCACTGGCAAGGCTTTCACAGCCGGATTCAATCTCGTTTGTAGCAGGTTTGGGGGCTGTTATTCTGGTATTACAGGTTTCTTCTGTGAACATAAGCATTTGGATATTGCTGCAGTATCCATCTTCAGAGGATATGGCTATTGAAAGGGTCAAAAGATACTGGGGACCCTTCCAAAAGCCAAATTCTCTGAAGATGGATATCACAGCAATAGCTGAAAGTTTAGGGTCTCAGAAGAAACCTGGAATATGGCATAACAACCTCCAAACCTGCTACAAATGAGAATCATATCCACAGCTGAGGGTCTCTTTCAGCTCTGGTCCAGCTGCTTCACTCTTTTTGGAGCTACCTGAACTTGACCTCCACAATCTTCCCTAGTAGGAGTGAGCACGAATATTCAAAGGTATTTGTAATTTGATCAAATCTGCCCGAATTCTGACATTCAAATTCAAACTGAATGTCCATAAATTCAAATGTAAAGATTCGAGCAAATTCTGAATTTTGGATCTATTAATTTAAATAATCTGGACATGCAGATACACATCTTTCCCACATCCATATGCATCCATATACGGGATGAAAACGGGCTGTATATGGGATAACTACGGGATGCATACAGACGTATACAGGATGTGTAACGTGTCTGGGCACATAGGAACGTTGTCGACATTTGTAAGTGTAATTCGAACTGAAAATTCAAACGAATGCAATTTGGTTAAATTCTAATTTTAAAGATTCAAATCAAATCGAATTTTCGGATATTTGATTTGAATCAAATCAAATTGCAAAAACTGCATTCATGCAAACTACTTTTTTCAAGTAATGTTTTGGATACCTTCAGACCTGTGGGCCCATCTTCCAGTGTCAAACTGGTTTTTCCCCGTAGTGTTTTTCCACAAGGTTTTCTTGGCAAAGGAAACTGGAGTGGTTTGCCATTTCCTCCTTCAGGGGTGTCACTTTTCATTCACAGATGCAATTCTGAGTGTCTCTCTCCAGAAGAAGACAATAACAAACCACTTCCGTATTGTTCCCAAGGAACCTGTAAGGATGAGTCCATGTAGTCATGAGCTGCTGAACTGAACTTAAGGGAGTTTTTATCTACCTTCATTTATAACCAGGATGGCTGTGGCTGACAGGAATTGTAATCTAATAACATCTGGAGGAATTCAGGTTGGGCACCCCTGATTTGCACACTAAGCAAAGGCCATGAAGGTAGATAAAAAGATACCATTCATAAAATGACTGATGGCAGGATTTCACGTTGGTAGAATGGATAAACGTATAGGAAGAAAACATATCTGGGTGCGGAGAGATTGGTTTCAACGTTAGCTTTGGCACAGTCCTTTAAAACTGAGCCTCCAGGGCAATGCTGCGGCCACACAACACCGGTGGCTAGGCCATCCCCCAGCTCCAAAATGGCACCAGGGAGACTGCTTTAAAATGGACTCCTGAGCACCACCACCACCCCTTGGATGGCTGGATCAGCTTACTGGGTGTGCAGAGCTCAGCACCATTTCACTGAGTTCCCAGAAAAGTCCCTGGAAAGGGACCATTTCTGACTGACTGACAAAAATGCCCCTAGCTGGCAACTTCAGAAGCTGGGAGGTTTAGAAGGAGTAGTAGTAGTAGTAGAAGAAGAAAAAGAGTTGGCTTTTCTACCCCACTTTTCTCACCTTTTAAAGGGGACTTAAAGCAGCTGACAGAGTTTTCTATTCTTCTCCCCACACCCAGACACCCTGTGAGGTAGGTGGGCTGTGAGAGCTCAGAAGAGAGCTGTGACTTGCCCAAGGTCACCCAGCTGGCTTTATAAAGAGGGTGAAATCATACCCAGTATTCCCAGTTAAGAGTCTGGCTCTTTAACCACTAGACCAAACTTGCTCCTGGCCTTCAGAGTAGGGCTGTGTTGGGCTGGGGCATGGTGGAGCAGATGGCCCCTTGCGTACACCAGCATTTGCCACTTCAGCCTTGAATTTGATATGGATTGAGCAATCTGGAACATGTACCAAGATGTGCAGTGTGGAAACCACCACTGGGACCAGCATCAGTTAAAGCAAGCAAACAGGCTGCAGACCTATTTTGTTTAGTTACCTGCAACAACAGCTGGAGACAAAAGGTGCTCACCAGTGATTTGCAGGCCGGCATGTGCACGGATATTCATCAGTTGCACTATTCATAAGAATTTGAACATTTACCTTTGCACTGAATAAAGGAGCGCCTTCTCCCATATCGACCTGCCCGCGTCTTAAGATCTGGAGGGGAGGCCCTCCTGGTTATCCCACTGCCTTCAGCAGCTAGGCGGGTGGGCACCCGGGAGAGGGCCTTCTCGGTAGTGGCCCCAGGCTGTTGAATGGTCTCCCCCTCGAGGTGTGTCAGACCCCTTCTCTGTTTATGTTTAGGAAAGCGGTGAAGACGCACCTCTTCACTCAGGCCTTTGGTTAAATGTTCCCTTCACTTCCCCCATTGTAAACACTGCTGTTTTAAAACTGTTTGTACTTTTAATGCTGGATTTTTAGACTTTGTACTGGTTTTAGGATTGATTTAGTTTTTGATATGTTGTTTTTAAACGTTGTGAGCCGCCCAGAGACCCTTGGTTATGGGGCAGGATATAAATATAAATAAATAAATATAAATAAAATATTCAAAGACTGGTGTTCAAATGCAACATGGGGTGTTTTTCCACTGTCACTAAAAGTACCCATTAAGTACCCATTAATGGGTACATAATGGCATTTTTGTACCCATTAATGGGTACTTAATGGGTGCTTCTAGTGACAGTGGAAAAACACCCATGAACACTTTTGTGCGCAAGTTCAAAGCTTAATTATATTTGCAAAGATGGGGAGATGGCGCTTCTGCAGCAGATTCAGAGCAAACTCAGAACAGATTCAAAGTGGCTTCAAAGAGGATTTGGAACTGATTTTGAGGTGATTCGGAGGCGTGACTGGTAGCAGGGATTCAAAATGGATTCAAAACGCATTCACGTATTCAAAGTTGCTCCGTTTGCTCAAATGCAAATTTTCTTTCCATGTGCCTTGTGCACCTGCCAATTTACAGGTAGCCTTTGATGTTAGGGAAGGTGGGCCGAAAGGGCTTTGATTTCCTGCTTGCCATTCATTCTCTAACCTCAGAATTGCAGCTTAGCCTCTTCTGTCCACACACACACAAGAAGACAATCCCTGACAGATACCTGATATTCTGAAGATCTCAAGGCAGATGAGAAAAAAAAGTTCTTCCTCTTTCCGCCCAAATCTCAGTAATTAAAAATGAAACATTTTAACCAACCCACCAGCAAACTAATGTCTGAAGAATTGTTTTCCTTTTCCAAGTGGCTGAGGCAGAGACATACTGTATTTTCTGGCGTATAAGACTACTTTTTAACCCAGGAAAATCTTCTCAAAAGTCGGGGGTCGTCTTATACGCCGGGGGGTCGTCTTCTTATACGGCAAGTATATCCCAAACTCTGTATTTTAACTGGAAAGTTAGGGGTCATCTTATATGCCCAGTGGTCTTATACGCTGGAAAATACAGGTAGTTCTGAATGCAGTGTGAACATGGCCTTTAGGAAGACAATATACAGAGTCAGGCATCACATGGAAGGTAGAATAAATATGGTTTGACATCAGATGTAACCACTGAAGCATTCGGGATATAAAGCAAGAGAGGTCTGGATCCCAAGTCAGGGCTGAAAGTATCCCTGTTGACAGAAATCCAGATGAAGAAGCAAAGATGAAATAGAAGAGCTTTATCCTCCCAGATGGCCATCTTTCATTTATGTGCCAGACAAAGGCTTCTTCTCACACAGAAGCAAAAGTCATTGGTGCATTTCGAAAAGAAAGGAAGAAAGAAAACAGAGCTGCTGATGGACACGATGGATTTTGCCTCTACTTTTAAAATGATTTTGTGGGGTACACAGTCTTTCTTTGCAATGCAGCAAAACAGGAAATTAGAGATATGCTGATCTGAGGCCAATTCACACAACAGCCCATTGTGCATGATTGGGGAACTTCTGGGGAACAGCATCCACACCTTGAGGAGACTGCTACAGCCTCCAGGTTCCCCCTGCCTCCCAGAAGGTCCCTAATCATGCACTAGGTGTGCAGCGTGAAATCGTGCTCTGCACCTTTACTAATGTTATCCAATCAGTTCCCTGGTGTGAGCAGGCAGTGGACATTTGCACCTCTTCTGGTGCTCCAGGGTCGCCTTGTCAAGTCTAAAAAGGCACAGTAGGAGAAAATGCATAGATGTGAATTAGGGAAATAATTCCACACAGGAAGTAGAATAGATAATCTAGTTAACTTAGTATCTAGTCAGGAGACTCCTTGAATTGCATCATAAGGTGATGTGTGCAAACAGTCACCAGTTCTTGACAGCATCACAGGGATTGAGCAAGAGTTGTGTAAGACTGTGCAACACTTGCGAAATGCCAGGATATGACACTCCAACTCAGATAGTGGGAAGGTATAAAACTGGGCACGGCTGTGCCTTTGTCTTGCCTTGCCTAGCTGGTCGAGACCGGAAGGAGAATGTAACTTGCTATGCAATAAACCTCTTCGGAGAATTTACGGCGTCCCTGACTCCTTTGTTTACACTGGCGAAGGGCCAAGCCTCAGCAGGATCGGAGATCGGAGAAGCCAGGCCTGCAGCACCTTGGACAGCGACGCTGGAGCTGACAGCCTGATAAGCTAAGACCAGAGACACAGAGAGGGGAATTGATTTCCTTTCCGGGACGGCAAAGTTTGTGTTTCCAGCACGAACCAAGTGCGACTCTGCGAATGGAATGCTGATGGGAATTTATCACCACAGGGGGGGGGACAACCCGTTACCCACTGACACGCCTGAGGTGCCACGCACAGCTCGGATGACCATAGATGTGACTGTGTGTGCACAGAGTGGCAGCATTGTCATGGTGATGGCACTGACACATGCACAGTCCTGGAGGGCACCACAACCAAAACGGTGGCACCTTGAATAGGACTGGGATTGGTCAGAGGTGAGAGACCAATCACACGGGGCGTAGGGTGCAAGTTACTAGCAGTCAATGTTGGTTCACTGAGCTCCTTTCCCATCCAGAGGACAGGAAGAGAAGTGCGAAATTGCCTCTGTTTGACTCAAACAGGGTGGTAGGATCGGTGCGAACTTGAACTGAACCAACCTCTGCTTGATGGAGCCTGTTCCAATCAAACTGAACTATGGGAGTGTTTCCACAAACTGGTCGGACTCCCCTCTTCTGATATAAGCAGGTTGATTTGAAGTTGATTGTCCAAATTCAAATGAATCCGTACAAATTTCAAGTGTGATGAATATTCGAGCGCATCCCTGGTCATTTTAAATACCCAAACGCATGAAGTCCATCATTAAAAAGTGCCTACTCTTTTGTATGACACCTATGGTAACAAAACAATGTGTTTGAAAGAAAGGCATACCCATTGCTTCTGCCAAGCCAGAGACCTTTTGACCATAAATATCCGTCTTGTTCCAAGCAAAAGTATAGACGAGGTTGGGAGCAGAGGGAAACCACTTCCGAGCTAGCCGGCCTTCGACAGTAATGGTGAGATGAACTTTTGTCATTCCGGGTGGGATGGTGGAATGCGTCATGATAATGCGCAGCAAAGTTTTATATCCCGAAGTGCGGCTGCTCAAATAGCTCAGCTTCACGAAGCTAGACGGGATGGGGATTTCCTCCTGGACCACCTGGAAGAGAATTGTGCGAGTTAATATCGGCCCAGATCATGTCACAGGAAACGGCAGCCAGCTGTATGCACGCCATATTTGTCAGACAGCATAACCATCATGGCGCAGTCACACCAGATTGCACACAATTGTATTAAGATGTCTCTGCGTAACAGGCTGAGATGTTTAGATATCAAGAAGCATCTTACGTTAACACCCTGTGATTATGTAAAGGCCAATGGAGACCTGCCGGACTCCACAGTTTCGGCAGATAAAATGCAGGCTGCTAGATGATTCCTCATTCTTCAGCTTTCTCAAAGGCTGTACCCAGACGTTGCTTGCTTATTCTGCTGTATATAGGTATTCTGGAATCCGTAGACATCCCGTAAGCATCCTGTTTTCATGCCGTATGGAAGCGTAGAAGATGTGTACAGGTACATACGAGATGCATTCGTACCCATACAGATACAAATGTCTGAATTACTCAAAATATTCGTATTCACTTGAATTTGGAAGTCTGTATATGAAGGTCTGAATTTGTCCAAATTCATACGAATAACAAATACTTTGAATATTCGTGCCCATCCCTAGTTGTCTGATGCCATTTGATTGTGAAATGTGATATTATGCTGTGCTGTTTTCTTAACTAATAATCATTTAAAAATAATTCACCCACATGTTCAGGTTATATGGTCTTTCTTAATGCAAAAAAAGTCTCCGGATAGAAAGAGGCAGAAACTGTTCCTACATCTTTAATATCTGCGCAAAAGCAAAAAGCAGTAGCAGAAATTCCTATTTCAGCATGACTGTTCTGCAGCTCCCATTCTGTCTTTCCATCTGACCTCCCTATGCCAAGCTACTGGTAAATGACTTGGGCCCCAAATATCTAAAGGAACACCTTTTCCCATACCGTCCTGCCCATGCCTTGAGATCCAAAGAAGAGGCCTCCTGGTTGTCCCACCACCTTCAGTAGTGACGCTGGTGGGCACCCGGGAGAGAGCATTTTCAGTGGTGGCCCCCAGACTGTGGAATGGTCTCCCCCTCAAGGTTTGCCATGCCCCTTCCTTGTTAACATTTAGTAAGGCTGTAAAGACATACGTTTTTGCCTTGGCCTTTGGCTAAGGTGATGCATTCTCCCCTCAGTTATAGTTATTATTAATACACTATTGAGTGCATGGCTTATATCAGAGCTTTTAACTATGTACCTTGTTTTAATTTGTATCATGTTTTTAAATATGTTTTAAATCTGTATTTTGTTTTAATATGTTTTTAATATGTTGTCTGATCCGTTGTTACCCACCCAGAGACCTTCGGGTATGGGGCAGAATAGAAATGGAAATAGATAGATAGATAGATAGATAGATAGATAGATAGATAGATAGATAGATAGACGGACGGACGGACGGACGGACGGACGGACGGACGGACGGACGGACGGACGGACGGACGGACAGACAGACAGACAGACAGACAGACAGACAGACAGACAGACAGACAGACAGACAGACAGACAGACAGACAGACAGATAGATAGATAGATAGATAGATAGATAGATAGATAGATAGATAGATAGATAGATAATTTTGCCAATGGCATGACACCCTCTGCTCTGTTTTCTTACCTGGAGCTCCGGAATCACGGTTCCTCTTTCTGGACAGAAGCCTGCAAATGACGTCAGGGGGAAAGGAAGGACAACTGGATTTGGGCTGATGAAGTTGCTGATGTCACAAGACGGCCTCTCCGCCTCTGTCCTTTGCATGACTATTTTGTCTACCACAATAAACCTATTCCAGGAGAGCCAGAGGGTCCTTTTCACAGAAAGAAAAGGAGATCTGTCAAAGACCAGGGTGACCGAGATGCCTCCGAGAGCCACTAGGTC
Source organism: Aspidoscelis tigris stejnegeri (assembly GCA_023333525.1). Classification (NCBI taxonomy): domain Eukaryota; kingdom Metazoa; phylum Chordata; class Lepidosauria; order Squamata; family Teiidae; genus Aspidoscelis; species Aspidoscelis tigris. The sequence goes on from JALMGA010000012.1 coordinate 10,520,754, forward strand.
AAAACTGAAAAGACAAAACAAAACATTGTATCGTACTCCGGTTCGATAGAGTAAGGAAACAAATTTGATGAGCCTAGGTCTGAAAAATACCTTCTGTTACTGAAATGCTTGTGGACTCCCTGTATTGGGGATTTCTTTCTTTCCTTTTTAGGGCCAAAGGTAAAATGGAATCAGAGGATGGGGAGTGAGAATGTAGCCATGGCAGACTCTGGAGGTAGGATAAGAACATAGGATGAGTCCTGCTAGATTAGGTCGCAGCTAGGGATGTGCATGAATATTCAAAATATTCATTATTCGTAAAAATTCAGACGAATTCAGATATTCGTATACAAATCAAATGTCCAGACATGAAAAGGGGATACGTACAGATGCGTACGAGATTTGTTTCATTGGATATGTATTGAATATTCCAACAAATAGATACGAATGTATTTGTATCGGTTCGAATGTCCAGACATTTGTTATTCTTTATTCGTACGAATTTGGATTTTTGAATATTGGATTCATTATGAATCAAATGTCAAAAATTGCATTTGTGCACACCTCTGGTTGCAGCCCATCTAGTCCAGCATCCTGTGCCTGGGGAAATGAAATTCATTGTCTTTTTTCTCTAATCTGTGATGAGTTGTCACAAATTTATTTTCAAATTATAAACTGGCTGACCAAGAAGCAGCTAATGCATTCGAGAATCATGGTTGGGATAGAGGAAATGATACTTTTTTAAAAATATATATATATATTATTCTACCCTCTTAAAATCAATGGTCATCTAACATATGGGCACATAAATAGATACTTTGCTCCAGTATGCAATGCATTTCTTATTAAAGTCCTTGATAGTAACAAACTGTGATAGGAAGTCAGACCTGATTACGCATATTCTGTCATATTCCCAAATGTTAAATGTGTTCGCATGCACGCACTTCAGTACTATCAAGAATTAGGGACATCATAATCAGATAACTTGCTTCCTTGGCATTTTTAAGTTCACCAAAATGTGAAATAAATATTAGCTCCATCAATTACAATGCTCAGCCATGGATTATTTACTGGAAACTTTACAGCATTTAAGTTTCTCTTACAGCAAAAAGAGACTGCACCATGAATTCGTGAAAGTGAGCAGGTTTCGCATCTGTAAACTTTAATAGTTGCATTTGATTCTTTTATTTATTGCTGCAACAGTAGAATTGGGTGGGTGGGGGATTCTATGAAGCTGAGGGTCATTAGTCTACAGGAATTTAGTAGCAGAAGAGGGGATGACAGCAACCAGCCTAGCTGGATTTAAGAAAAGGTTGGACAAATTCATGGAGGTCAAGTGGTTGGAGACACAGGGAAGAAGCCCTCTAAAACCATTCCTCTTCTGCTTGAGAATTGGCCTACAGTGTGAAACAGGTTGATGGATTAGATGGTCTTGTTGTCTGATCTAGAAGGGCTCCTCTTATGTTCTTATAAACAAGTTCACAGAGGACAAGTGTAGCAATGGATGCATAAGTATTAACTGCCTTAGGTTAGAGAGACATGCTGAATACCTCTAAAGGTTTTGCCTTTGTCTTCGGTTTGAGAATAGAAGCAATTGGTGGACCACTGTGTGAAATGGGACGCTGGACTAGGTGGGGCAAGGCCTGATCCAGCAGGGTTCTTCTTACATTCTTCTGGGTTAAGCAAATTCATGGATGACAGGTATATCCATGGCTGCTAGAATCAATGCCCTAGGTACTAACTCCAGATTGGAGAGGCAGGCAGGATGCCTCTAAAGGACATTTGCAGGGAGTAAGTGAAGGTTTTGCCATGGTCTTCTGCTTAAGAATGCCCAGAGGGAACTGGTGGACCACTGTAGATGGGCTGCAACCTCATCCAGCAGGACTCCTCTTAATGACTTCTGTTGGGATGCCCAGAAGCAATTCTTAGGCCACTGTGTGAACAGGATGCTGGATTAGGGTATGCTGTGGCTTGATCCAGCAGGGTCCCTCTTACATTCTTATGATCAATCAGCGAAATGTTTATTTCACTAAGCAAGGGCAAATACAAATGTGAGTTATGCGGTAAGGACTTCGTTATGTGACTGCCAATTCTTTAAACAGTATTTGTTCATAAGTATTACAGAGAGAAGAAAAAAAAATAAAGGACTAAGGATACGTTTCATTTCCAAATGAAGTGTTGGAGTTGTTATTTATTTAAGCTATACCTTAAAAGAAAATGCTTTGACTACAAGCAAATAATTCAAATTTACAGAACAACCCTGATCTCCTTCATCAGTGCCGAATGTTCTGCCCCTGTTACAACAAAATGAATTTAGATGGCTTTAGCTAGTCCTGATAGCACTGTATGGCAGCCCTTACCTAAACACAGTTTGGTCCACAGGCATGTCCACTCTCTGTTAGTAGAGCTACCATATACTGCTGAGGTGGACACCACCATGCATCTCAGCTCCCTTTCCCACAGATCACATATTCATTTCTACCAGCGGGAAACCAATGCCATTTCTAGACTTACCCTAGGACTGGGTCTTTAAGGGGTCTAGAGAACTTCCTTCCAAACATTGGTGTGGTTTACAGGAAGGTCACGCCCCCTGCTAGCATGCTCCTTCTACACTGGATGGCATGTACCCCAGACTAGGTGGCCAAAATAGGTCTACTGCCAGTCCAGGAGCTGCAAGACCCACCCAGGGAGGCAAGTGGAAAGATGTACCCTTCTGTGGTTGGTTTAGCAGAGGGAGACCACTTCAGTGGTGCCCAAAGATGGCTAGGTACTATATCCAGGTTGGAGAGACAGGCAGGATGCCTCTAAAGGCCATTTGCAGGGAGAACGCAGAACCTGTCCCCAAAGGTCACGTGATCTTTGAAGCCAAGTCTTTCATTAACTGAACTGACTATTCCCAGGGAAAAAAAGTTAATAATAAGGAGGAGGAAGACAAGGAAGAACAGACTCTCACCTTCCATCTTGGCGACTGATTGTGTATCCATATTCACTGTGGTCTTGAAAACTCACATTTACCCCAACTAGAGGTGTACCATCCACTGCTACCACCTGGCCACGGACCACACAAGCACGCCTGTGTTGAAACAAAGTAAAATCAGCGGATGATGGTGAGGCATCTATATTTCATAGAAATGTATAGCACTTCCTCACCCCTGGAGGAAACAATTTAAAGTGGTGACTTCATCTCTATAAGTGTTAACATAAATAGCAGGGAGGACTCACACATTCTGGAAGAGGGCTTACATCACTTCAGAGGCAGGAACTGGGGAAATGTCCTTAAGAGTCAAGGGATAATTAGGTTACAAAGAAAGGCCCCTTTTGGAGGAGAAGTTCCCTGTTTTCCAGCTCATCATCATCATCATCATCATCATCATCATCCTCCAACAGTAATACGCAGTAAACGAGATCACTATGCTGGCTTTTATGTTAAATCACATCTTGAGTGCTTCCCAAGCACCTAGGACTGCATGATGTATCGGTGTATGATGCATGCAGAACTGAGCAGGGTGGCCTTTTGCAACTGATAGATGGTGATTTTTTTCAGCGCCAATGGTTTTCAAGTGCTGGCCAAGGTCTTTGGGTACAGCACCCAGTGTGCCGATCACCACTGGGACCACATCTACCAGTTTGTGCACCACATAATTTTCTTGAGTTACTTCTTCTTCTTCTTCTTCTTCTTCTTTTGGTTCTTCCTTACTTTGTTTTCTGTTCGCTTACCTCAGCAGTTCTTAATCTTTACTGGGTCAGGGAAGGAAGAACAGAAGAAAAGTGGAGTTTTGCATGGCTGGTTTTCATCTCACTTGCCACAGTTTTACCATGCAAGTGCAGAAGGGTTTACATACGTATGCATTCATATACAATACGTATCCAATACGTAGGTGTTGGTATAGGATACGTATCTGATACATATGTGTTTGTATAGGATCCATATGCAGGATCCATACGCAGGATCTGTATGCATTCGTACTGGATATTCGTACAAATTCATACAAATTCATACAAATACAAAGGGGATCTATTTGAACAAATACAAATTTTCTAACATTCAATTTGTTACAAATTGTTACAATTTGTTACAAACTGAATGCCAAAAAACCAATTTGTGCCCATCCCTAGTTGCATTTGACTATTCTAGTAGTTAGATCCTCTGAAGATGAATATTGTTGCCATATCCAAAAATTTAGGGTCAAAGCAGAACAATGGAACTTGGCGTAACAACCCCAAAATTGCAACATGTGAGAAAAAACTGTTTTCCTATTTCCTAGGAGTCATCTTGTGACGTGTCCATAACAGGATAAATATCCTATTACCAGGTCATTTGCCTATCGATGAGAATTTGTCCTTTTCCTGGTTTATCCTCAAAATTGATCTCACTTTGTGGATAGGGATGAGAATGAATGAAAAAATCACATTTCATTCGTAATTGAAACAAACATCCAAAAAGGTGTTTCTTCGTCACATATTTATTCAAGCATTCGGGCTTTTGCAATCATAGCTAACATTTTTGTGGCTTTGTGGCTTTTTTTTCATTAAAAAGCCTACTTTCACCAGTAAAATACTGCAACAGTGTAAAAATTTGCTTTAATTTTCATATCTCAATGCCAGGAGCATTGCTCAATTGTTCAAATGTCCGGATGTTCAGTTCGGTGCAAAAACATGCAAATTTATCAAATTTTTGAATACAGATGTATTTGTGGGTGGATAGCCTTACCATAGGATCTAGGGGAAATGGTGAATTCCATTTCCTTTCCCCTTAAAAGCTGCGCTCCTCTCCACTTGCCAGGCATTTCAGGGGATCTGGGCTGATCCTGTTTTGCCTGTTTCCCACAAATATTATGGACTATCCCCATCTTCTATCTCCAGCAGCCTATATTAGCGTGTGCACTGGCTTAAGCTCTTTCATATGGTGCAGTTCAAGAGAAAGGTTCTTCTGGTGTCTCCATGTAGACGCAACCTACATTTTCTCTTTCGCTCATGCATTTTGTATACTATACAAATCACAAGACTCCAGTGTGGGAGCCTCCTTTCCCCAAACTCCTCTCAGCAGCTTGCTAATATACATGTGTTAATGCTGAGGTTAATTTAACCAATTCAAACTTACATTGATTTGGGGAAACATGAGGCTAAAATATTAATCGATATCATTCCTCAAAATTATCTTCTGCTAAAATGCGCATGGGTGTGCTTTTATTGCAAAGTATAAAAGATTAGAAGCTTGCTCCTTTAGCCCTCCTGAGCTGGCACTTAATTAGAAAGACATGAACAACAATAACTACAGAAAACATATTTCCAAAACAAGATGGTGTTTTTTTTAAAGGCACAATAATTTTTCACTGGTCTCTTGAGCATTCCCCCCCCCCCAGTTTTTTGCAGCACATGGTGAAAGCTGTTATTACTGGAACCACTTGCTTTTGGCCAGCTTCCTTTCTACCCTGCTAGCCCTAAGAGGCATCAGTTGCCACTGGCAAACACAACCCTAACCCTATACAAAGTGGTCTTAGCTGAGACTCCTCCAGGGCTGCAGCTGGCAGCAGGTCACATGAGATGCCTTCAAAGGACCTTCTACCCGGCCTCCGGTTCCCGACACCTTCAGAGTGGGAAGCTACATAGGCATCACAGGTGTTGTCATCCTTCTATTTAAAGAAGAAGGGTTGGTTTTTATACCCCACTTTCCTCACCCTTTAAGGGGACTCAAAGCAACTGACAAACCTTCTGTTCTTCTCCCCACAACAGATGCCCTGTGAGGTAGGTGGGGCTGTGAGAGCTCAGTCAGAGAGCTGTGACTAGCCCAAGGTCACCCAGCTGGCTTCATGGAAGAGTGAGGAATCAACCCGGGAGACTACCACATAAGAATCCAGCACTCCAAACTGGCTCACAGGCGAAGAGTTGGCTTTTATAACCTGCTTTTCTCACCCTTAAGGGGATTTGAAGAGGCTGTGAGAGCGCAGAAAGAGAGCTGTAACTTGCTCAAGGTGGCCTTGTGCAGGAGTCTGCAATCAAACCAGGAGACTACCAGATAGGAGTCCAACACTCTAACCCACAAGACCAAACTTACTTGCATAACGTGGATTTGCGCTACAAAATGGTTTGTCAAATTACAGAACAGCCACTGTTTGAACACAGGCAGTATAATATATATTATTGACAGTTTGTGCCTTCTATTGCAACACGAGGGAACTGAATCAAGGTTCTAATTAGCCAGGTGCCTGCTTCTAATGAAGACTCTTCTGCCCAGAAAATTACCTTACCCTGAGTGTTATGGATTTCCCGATGCTTTACAACAACTTAAATGAGAGCCTGCATTCCTTTAATCATGATTTATGTGAAATAGACTGCTTTTGCACTCATATGCGCCACTCCATTCATTAAAAATGAAAAGCAACAAATAAGTTTCCAAAAACACATGAAAAAATACACAGGAAGCTAGCACACCTAAAACCATCACCATCACCACCAACAAATCAGCTATAGATATCAAGTGCCAATCATGCAAAGAAGCTGGAGAAACAATCGACCATCTACTCGGCTGCTACAAAAAGATCATGCAGATTGATTACACGCAGCAACACAACACTGCTGCCAAAATAATCCAAAGGAATCTATGCCAGAATTACCATCTGCCGGCAGCAGAGGACTGTACACCTGGCCATTTTAGCGACCGAGGAAAAAGTCAAGCTGGGGGCGCAGCTGGAGGAATTATTTATACTTTATGGGCTGCGCCCCCTAGCGGTCAGTCTTGGTATAGTGAGAGGATAACCCATGGGTATTCTGCTTGAGCCATCCGAAAACTGGTGAGATCACAAACCTGAAAAAACTGAAAATGAACAGGCCAAAATACAATCTGATGAAAGTTTTGGAATATAACACCCCTGATATCACCATTGTTGAGGGTGTGGCTCATTGATGTATATAAAATTATGCATGGTATAGAAAAGGTGGATAGAGAAAATTTCTTTTCTCTATCACACAATACTAGAACCAGGGGGCATCTATGAAGCTGATGGGTAGGAGAGTCAGATCCAACAAGGGGAAGGATTTCTTCACCCAGAGGGACATCGGCTTATGGAATGTGCTGCCAGAAGAGGTGGTGACAGCTACCAGCCTAGATGGCTTTAAGGTAGGGTTAGACAAATTTATGGACAACAGATGTATCAATGGCTACTAGAAAGAATGCCTAGGTGCATCTTTCAGGCTGGGGGTGAGGGAAGGAACCGGGGCACTTCTAAGGCCATCGGCTGGGACTCGAGAGCAGGAGAAGGTTTGTCCTTGTCTCTGCTTGAGATGCCCATGAGCATTTGATGGGCCACTGTGTGCAACAGGATGCTGGACTAGATGGCCTGTGGCCTTATCCAGCAAGTCTTCTTTTATGTTCTTATGTTCTTATGATGTCGCTATACCAGAAGGAGACAGCAGGATTGATGTGAAACAAACAGAGAAAATTATGAATATAAGGGCTTAAAGATCGAAGTTCAAAGACTCTGGTCCAAGCCAGCAGTGGTGCTCCCAGTGGTGATCGGCACACCAGGTGCCATCCAAAAGATCTTGGAAGGCACTTAAGACAGCTTAGCATTGACAAGGATACCATCTGTCAATTGCAAAAGGCCACCCTGCTGGGCTCTGAACACATTATCCGCTGGTACATAACTCCATCTTACGATGTTGGGAAGATCCCAGTGCATTATGAAATATCGAAACCAACATGTTTAGTGCTGTGCTGTATTGTTGTGTTTCTGTATATATTATTATTATTATTATTATTATTATTATTATTATTATTATTATTATTATTATTATTATTATTATTATTATTATTATTATTATTATTATTATTATTATTACTATTATTACTATTATTATTATTATTACTAATAGCCTTGCTAGTTTGGAGTAAACCAAATAACATTCCCTCCCTGAGTCCCTCCTGAAGACTGCACGGGAGTGGCCTGTTTCCTATTAAGAATGAGCTTTCGTTGGTCCACCATCCCACGTTCACGTACCTGCTCTCAAATGAGACATCTCCTCGGATTACATGAGTGCTTTCCTTCCCAATAAGGAACTTGATTCGATCATAAAAGAGCCTTGGCGGATGCTGAGAGAAAGGAGGCTGACTTTGCTGAATGAGGTCAACAGGATCAGGGGAACCCTGGCAGAGAGGGCTGGAGAAGCAATTGCTTTGCTGACAGCAATCAGGATCTACGCAGTCTGTCAAACCGTCTGAAAATGGATAAAACAAGAAAGAGGCTGTAAAAGAGCCAATGGGTCAATTGCGGGGAAGCATGACAGACCAAATCAAGTGGACCAAAATAAAAGGTACAGATGTAAAGGATATAAAGACACACACACGCACGAGAGGTGACTCCTGCCATCTTAAGCCTTTTCATAAAAAGCTTGGCATTTCACAACAGATGCCAGAAATCAAATGCTTTGGACGCTATTGATTGTGTCCTGAAGGACCAAACACTGCAGCAAGTGAGAACCAAGACTGTGAAGCCCTGGAGTTTTGGGAAATTTAAGAGAGGGACTAGGGAGTTCTTCAAGGGTTTTTGGCACCTGTGAAATGGATGAACTTGCCACTCTGCGACTGTTTGGGTGGAAGGAATTGAGGCTCTTGTGTTCTCAGATGCAAATCGCTACTGACACACGTGAGCAAAGCATCTTGGATCCATAAAACGGAGCAGCAGGGTCGTTCCAGAAACCTTTGAACATGTGCATCTGTTTTGGCTTTGTCACTCTCTCAGGCTGAGACTGCAGTTTAGAGGTGCCCATGAGTGTGATTTTTGGTATTTGGTTCAAGTCAAATCTAATATCTGAAAATTTGAATCGATTTGAATGTTTGGTATATGAACGTAGTCACATTCGATTTGAACGCATTCGTATCTGTTCGTGTGAATATTTGATTTATATTTGAAGATACAAATGCTGACAACATTTGCATGCGTCCATATGCATCCATGCACATCCTGTTTTCATCCCGTATGATCCGTACTAACGCGTATGGATATGAATAAGATGTGTACTGATACGTATGCTATGGCATCACTTGTGACGGAGGGAGGGAGGAGAGAAAAAAGGAAAGAAAGGAGGGAGGGAGGAGGGAAGAAGGAAGGAGGGAGGGAAGGAAGGAGGGAAGGAAGGAAGGAAATCCGACTGAAGAAAACATATTCAGACATCTAATTTCCCTTTAGAGCACAAGTTCAGAGAACAAGGTTTAATAGGAAGAAGACAAGAAGGCAAAGGAAGGGAAAGGAGTAGATTGCTAAGTAGGGATGTGAGCATAGTTTCACTGGAAATGGAACAGCAATTCATATTCAGCGTGAAATGGGAAAACTGCCAGCAGAGAGAGAGAGAGAGAAATAAATGGAAGAAGCATGTTGGACCGCTGCGAAAGATCAGTAGGCAAAAGAATTAAGGACAGAGATAAGAGGCTTACAATGTGAGATAGGAAGATCAGAAAATAATACCATGCAATAATCTATATGTGAAAGAATGATAAGCTGAATTAAAGTTTTGTTTGAATCTGTATGGAGAAAACAATGTGGTGAGGGAGTGAGGAAGGAAGGAGGGAGGGAGGGAGGGAGGAAAGAGCGAGGGAGGAGGATTCTAAAGGCTAACTTTAGTAAAAGAGGGTCTGAAAGGGAAAGAGAGTCTGATTCATCATCATCATCATCATCATCATCATCATCATCATCATCATCGGCTTTTCTACCCCACTTTTCTCACCCATTTAAGGGACTCAAAGCGGCTGATAAAGCTTTCTATTCTTCTCCCTACACCAGACACCCTGTGAGGTAGGTGGGGCTGTGAGAGCTCAGAAGAGGGCTGTGACTTGCCCAAGGTCACCCAGCTGGCTTCATGGGGGAGGACAGAATCAAACCCGGTATTCCCAGATAAGAGTACGGCTCCTTAACCATTAGACCAAACTAGCTCCATAAGTTTCCATAGCTTCCTGTTCCTTGCCAGCTGACAGCGAATGTGTATGATCCACCTAAAGATGGAAACAGACAGGTTTGTGTTTTCATGAGTGGAAGAAATGAACTGCTGGTCTTGCTAGAGCTCCTAGCAAACTTCCATATATTCTAACTCGATGAAGCAAGAAACAACCCAAAAATCATGTATGCTTAATTTACTTGGCTCCTTGAAAGCAGTTACAGCTTGTTCAGGGAAGTGGAGTAACCAGAGAGCCAGGATCAGAAGAATCTCCCACAGGCAGCTGAGCCAGATCAGAACTGCTGTATCTGTATAAATATCATATGTATATGTATGCATTTGTGCTTATAATACAGAATGAAAACGGGATGTATATGGGATAAAATGGGATGCATACGAAATGCATACAAATACGCATAACACATAAGGATGTTGTTGACATTTGTATCTTTAAATACGAATGTTGTCAACATTCGTATTTTCAAATTCATATCTAACATTCGAATGAATAGATTCGAATGTATCAGATTCAGATCGGTTTTTGTTGCGTTTGGATTTTAAACATTCAAATCGAATAGAATGTTTTGACATTTGAATCGACTAGAATTCGAAGGCAAAGAACCATTTGTGTACATCCCTAACTTTAGAGTACCATTTTAACATGTTTTGTAGCAGCAAGATATACAAAAGATCATTATTAATGTGTTTGTACAGATTATTAGAAATACAGTTGTATTCAGTTGTGCATTCTGATGAAGACGTTTCTGTTTCGAAATGAAGGGTCCCGATAGAAAGGAAAGAAAGAGAAGTGAAACTCAAAGATAATTCAGAGGCTTTTGAGTCAGATGAAACAACGAAGAGCAAGATTTGGTGATAAAGAAAAGAGAAGATGATAATAAGGATTTAGAAGGATTAATAGAAGTTCTGTTTTTAGTATATTGTGTTGGTAGCCTGGTGAGGAAAAGTGACATGAAGACTGAAGACAGCTTTGGATTAAAAATGAAGGAAATGGGCGAAGGAAAAAGAAAGAGAGGAACATCATCTACATAAAATGGTTAGTTAGGTGTGTGTTGAAGTCCAGTTTGTAAAGTTTAATTTCATACATACTATTCAGATACCATTGGGTATCATACCAGACATCTCCGGATTCCCTATGGAGCTTCCTTAAGTAAGCCAGTTTGGCCTTGTGGTTAGAGTGTCAGAGCCTTATCTGGTAGTCTCCTGGTTTGATTCTGCACTCCATCATGAAACCAGCTGGGTGATCTTGGACTAGTCACAACTGTCTGGGATGGTTTAGGAAATCTCCATTGAGTGGGCGGTTGGATTTGATGACCCTGGAGGTCCCTTCCAACTCTATAATTCTATGATTCTTTCTTGCAAGTAGCGATGTGCATGAATATTCATAACATCCGTTATTCATATGAATTCAGACATTCATATATGAATCGAATGTTACGACATTCGTACATTGACATTCATATGAATATGGATGTTTTGGAACATTTGTGAAATGGAGGCGGGGAAGTGGCTGTGCCGGTCACATCTGCAACGGATCCAGAGTGCATTCAGCATGGTTTAAGAGCGAATTCAAAGTGGATTCAGGGTGGATTTGATGCTTTTGGAGTGCATATGTTACAGGATACATATTGGATATGTATGCGTTCATATCGGATATTCATACAAATTTGTACGAATACATTTGTATTGAATACAATCCTACCACATTTGAATGGGATTTATTTGAACAAATACACATTTTCTTACATTCGATTAGTTATCTATAAAAATTTCACATCTATGAAAAGATTTCATGCCTGCTGCCATGATCTTGCAAGTCACTTGGGGGTCTTTTTTTCACCTTACGGGTGTGAAGGGTAGATATTTAATAGATAAAATGAAAATATGCACTGAATGCAGAAAGGAGAAGCGAAGCATCAGTAGACGCTTTGAGGAAATGTAAATAAGTAGGACCAAAGTCAAGGACCGGGGCAGCTGTCGACAATCTCTAAAACTGCAGACAGACAAAGGTTTCTTATGCATTGCTGAATAATACCTGAAGAAAGCAAGCAAAAGATTTCATCATCTCCTGTCTCTTAACAGAGAAATTTGGCTTTTGCCCTAAGTGAATATTTCTCTTAGCAACCCGTCTGCATTTTCTAGCATCTTTTTTCCCCCACCTGCATGAATGCATCATTCACCTGAAGTTTCCATCAGCTGGTGTTTCATTCACACGGAATAAACTGACAGAAAGGAATGGCTGAAGTCTCATCTTAAAATGTCCTTTCTTTTGCTGCATTTTTCACCCTGATTGCTTGGCAAATAATAAATAAATAAATTTATGAATAGAAAAACAAAAATGAAATGGAAGCAGAATATTCAGATGCTATTGTGAAAAATAAAGAGAGGTGACTTGCTGGCATCTCACACGTTTCTTTTTAAGTGGCTCCTGCAACCTTAATGTCACATCAGCTTTAAATTTCCTGGCTTGCTAAACAAGGCGTTAATGGACCCTTTTTTCTTGCGCTCTGTTTTAACCAATTGTTTCATATTCTCCCCTAGCATGCTACTCAAATTTGCATGCTGTGCCTGCCTGCTTGGCAGGAGTAAACAAAGAATCTCTGGTCAGAATCTTTGAACATTCCAGCATCTTCTCTTTCTCCTTATACCGTTTGCGTTAGGGGAGAGCAAGGCTAGAAATAGTCAGCTTGGTATGACTCAAGGACAGACTAGTTTCTCCACTGGAACAATGGGAAAGGGTGAACAATGCCTCTCTTTTTTTTTGCTGCTACTTCCACCAAAGACAGAACTGTTTGGGGTAGAAGTGGCAAATAGGGTTGCGCACAAATGGGTTCTTTTGGCATTCAATTTGTAACAAATCGAATGTAAGGAAATTTGTATTCATTTGAATAGATTCTATTCGATATGAATGTATTCGTAAAGATTCATACAAATGTCCGATATGAACGAATACATATCCAATATGTATCTGATACGTATCTGATACATGTCCGACATATAAGAACGTAAGAGAAGCCCTGCTGGATCAGGCCACAGCCCATCTAGACCAGCATCCCGTTGCACATGGTGGCCCACCAAATGCTCATGGGCATCTCAAGCAGAGACAAGAGCAAACCTTCTCCTGCTCTCGAATCCCAGCAAATGGCCTTAGAAGCATCCTGATTCCGCCACCCCCCCAGACTGAAAGATGTACTTAGGGCATTCATTCTAGTAGCCATTGATACATCTGTCATCCATAAATTGGTCTGACACTACCTTAAAGCCACCTAGACTGGTCGCTGAATGCATATATTGGATACGTACCTGATACAAACACATATGTATCTCATATGTATCGGACACATATCTGATACGTATCCCCAGTTTAATGAATGTCTAAACTATTTGTACAAATGTTCTGAAACATCCATATTCGTACGAATGTCGCAACATTTGATTCATGTACGAATGTCTGAATTCTTCCGAATTCATACAAATAACAAATGTTATGAATATTCACGCACAACTAGCTTTTGTGTACTTGACCCTGCAAGTTGGCACAGGCTGGGGAAGAAAAAGATGACCTTCTGGATTATTCTTGAACTGCCCAACCACTTTGTCTGAGACTGAGGTCATTTCAGTTGGAATTCTGGATAAACCTGGCCCAATTTGGCCCAGTGCTGAACTGTAGCATGATTTATGCACATTCCTACATATTTTCTTCTAGAGGGGAAACCTATGACCCTAAAGTGCATAGAAGAGAGGATTTCAGAGGTGCTGTGCACCTGATCTATTAAAACCTTGTGGGACCCCCCATCCTCCTATCCATCTGGCCAGCCTAGGGGCACCTGATAATAATCTGGTAGTTTATTCCCCAGTGAAACATAGACAGTCCTCTCCATATGCTGCCAGTGGATTTAGAGGAAAGTAGCAAATCGATTTTCCAAGTAGCAAAGATCTCTTGATGCTCATTTTCTCTCACCTATTTTTTCCTTATTTGTATTTTGGAGTCACCATTATGCCAAATATCTCAGGGTAAGTAGCCAAAAACAAAAGAGATGAAGTAAAATTGTTGGTGGTCTGGAAACCATGCCCTATGAAGAATGGTTGAAGGATCTAGGACTGTTTAGCCTACAGAAGAGAAGACTGAGAAGAGACATGATAGTAGAGGTATTGTCCCTATTTTCATTTGTACAAGATGGGAGGACTAGAAACAATGGGATGAAACTTCAAGGGAGTCAACCCAGATTAGATATTAGGAAACATTTCCTGACAGTGAGGGTGATCAGTCAATGGAATAGGTTGCCACAGGAGGTAGTGAGTAGGGGTGTACACAAATGCAATTTTTGGGATTTGGCTTGATTTGAACTGAATATCTGAAGCTGACGGACAGGAGAGTTAGGACCGACAAGGGGAAGGTCATCCATCTAGACTCGATGCAGTTTACTGCAGGAAGAAGTGTGGTGATAACAGCCAGCCTGGATAGCTTTAAGAAAAGGTTAGACAAATTCATGGAGGTCAGGTGTATCCATGGCTACCAGAATGGATGTCTAAGTACCACTTCAGACTTGGAGAGACAGGCTATCTTCAGGGAGCTGAGAGCAGGTGAAGCTTTTGCCGTTGTCTTCTGTTTCGGATGCCCAGGAGTAATTGGTGGGTGATTGTGTGAGATGGGTTTCTGGACCAGAGGGGCCTTACCCTGATCAAGCAGGGCTCTTCTAATGTTCTGAAGATAACAAATGTCTACTTTTTTTAAAAAAAAGTGGGAATCTACTGGGAAAATAAACAAATGCAGTGTAGAATCAAAGGAGGCCTGCTATAGTGGAGAAGGGTTGCCTGAGGTCACCCTTTGCAGTTCTTCTGCTGGGAAGACTGGGAACAAGTTTCAGTGTAGAGGTTTCTGATCTTAACCGAATCTGGCTTTTAAGCCTAAGCAAGACTGTTTGGTAAACAGAGTGTGTTTTTGCTTCAAGGTCTGAACACATCACACGTACAGCTGTGCACAGCTAAAGCACATTATGCGCTGGATAGAAGACTTAAGCTTTGTGATCCGCGCCCAGGCCACTTGCAATCTGTGTCATTGTTGTCGTTGTCGATGATAGGGAGGGCTATTATTCTGAACCCCGAGGCCTGAGGGGAATGTCATGTTCACAGAACTCAGTGTCATGTTTCTGGCAGTTTCCACGGAACAATGTGCGTCTGCTTGCTGAACAATAGCCGGGCAGAAGGAAAGGATGCAGAGAGTGAAGGGGAGGGGGAAGAAAATCTTTTCCACTGAGCTTCAAGGCCCTCTTGGGCACATGGACACAAAAAAGTGGGGGGGGGGGACCGTGTGGCTGCCATGCCAGTGGAGCAAAGGGGGAAATGGGGAAGGGTGAAGAAAAGAGGAAAAAAGAGGAGACGGACCCAGGGGCCTCCGAGCAACAAACATGCTATAAAGGGCATTTGCTGAAGGTTCAGCAACAACACAACAACACACACAAAGAGGCATCGCAAGGCCCTGCCAGTGTGACACAGATGCACTCCGCAAGCTAAGAGCAGAACTCTGTGGCTGCACATCTGTTCCTCTGTTTTCGTCGGAGGGGCATTTTAGCCAGGGGGTGGCGGCGGCTTTTAATCTCATAAAGGTGATAAAAGATGAAAAGCTTGGAGGTGGAATTATATGGATGGGAAAGAGGATGGCCATCCTGATATTGCTTCAGAGAACCCTGAAAGAATAAGCAAGCTTTGGTATGACACCCCCTCCCACACACATACTTCTTTTGTTTTATTCATTCCTACACGCATGCATTTATGCAACACTTGTGTTGCTTTTTTTTTCCTGGCCATATGCAGGACTCCTGAGGTAGCCTGCAAACTAATACAGCTGTGCCTGAGCTTTTCTTTTTTTTTTCTGTTTAAGTTTCAATTTGAACTGAACTCTCCTCTGGTTTGATGGCACAATGAAGGCACAGTGTCATGCAGATACTGCGGCCTCAATGCAGAATGGATGTCTGGCTGCAGCCTCTGAGTCCTTGTACGCTGCACACAAACCTAAACAGATTCTCAGAGAGGTTTACATTGGTAACTTAGGGATGTGCATGAATATTTGTATGAATTAGTCCGAATTCAGCCATTCGAATGCAAATTGAATGCTGGAAGATTCGAATTGGAATTGAATGCTGAGGAACATTTGTATGAAGCTTTGTAACATTTGTGAACCTGGGGAGGTGGGAAAGCGGCTGCACCAGTCACATCTGCAATGGATCCAGAGGGGATTTTAAGTGGATTGAGAGGGGATTCAGGGTGGATTTGACGCATTCAGAGCAGATACATAGGGGATTCGCATGTGATTCATATCAAATTCATATCAAACATTTGTATCGAATTCGAATCCTACCACATTTGAAGGGGATCTTTTTGAATGAATACAATTTTTTTTTGCATTTGATTTGATAAGAATCAAACCCCCCCAAAACCATTAGTGCACATCCCTATGGTAACTTATTCCACTATCTTTGGATATTCCACAACAAAGCATGGCTATCCTGGAATATCCACACTTTATTCCAGATTGTCCAGACATAGTGGAATAAGTATGCAATGTCTGGGTGCAGCCTGTGTCTCCATTAGGCATCATCATCACCATCATGACTGCAGTCCTTCCAGTTGGCTGCAGTCTGCAGTCAAAAGCTGTTACAGAGGGAGAGGGATTAGTGAATGCATTGATTTAGTTGTACAACAGACAGGTGCTACTCATACCTGCATCATTATCCGTGTTATCTCCACACAGCATCTCCATGACAACATTGCATCCCATTCCACTCCAGCCCACCTGGCAGACACAATGCCATCCATTCTGATCAAGGGTGCATCTTCCATTTCCATAGCAGAGGCCTGGGCAGCCATCTGGAAAGATATCAATTAAACATAGTTTATGCATTAACCTTGCTAAAACAGCGTGCAGGGCAGCAAAGGTGCTAACGTTCCCTACTGCTCTTCAGCGAAAAATGAGCCTATTTTGAACAGCCCATTATATTTGCTTTGAGATGTCCAAAATCCTTGTTCTTTGTGGGTAGGAAGAGTGGTTAGTTCTGTAATAGGAGGGTATGTGAACAAAAATGGCCAATTCGGTTTGCTGCTGACTCAAACACACATTTGGTTGGCCTGAAAGTGAAACATTTAATCAAGAAGGAGAAGGAGAAGGAGGAGAAGGAAAAGGAGGAGAAGGAGAAGGAGAAGGAGAAGAAGGAGGAGAAGGAGAAGAAGAGTTGGCTTTTCTACCCAGCTTTTCTCACCCACTTAAGGCGACTCAAAGTGGCTGACAAACCTTCTGTTCCTCTCCCCCTCCACAGACACCCTGTGAGGTACGTGGGACTGTGAGAGCTCAGAAAGATAGCTGTTACTAGCCCAAGGTCACCCAGTTGGCTTCATGGAGGAGGAGGGTGGAATCATACCCAGCGACTATGGGCTATGAGTCTGGCATTCTAACCACAAGACCAAACCCAAAGGGTTATCTGGGTTTGATTTCAGATGTGTTTGAAAGCAAACATATATCATTTTTTTTGCCCATAAGAAAAAAACCTCCATTTTTCAAGGGCAAAAACACAGCAAACATGAACTGTCGATTAAACAGTTAACATTCAAGAGCGGGGGACTGGTTTGTTTTGATCAAATTTCAGAACATGAAAAGCACCACATGTTTGGTTCGGTGTGAACATCCGCAGATGTGAAGTGTCTGACTGAATTTTTGAACACAAACTGAACTTTGCACACGTATATCCTGAAACTGCCTGCCACTGTTTTCCAGGTGCCTGCTCTGACTCATTGCCCTGGGCAACATGGGAAATACTTCCTAAGCGTTTCTAGGATGTCAGCTTTTTAACACCCGTAAATGATTTGGAGTCTTCGTTGCTCCATGATGTTCCCTGCCGAGCTTTCGTTCTCGCCTGCAGATGTGTTCAAGCAGGGCTTGCGTGCAGCATTTCTCATGCTCCTTAATTATGTTATATTGATTGGTGAGCCTGAATATTGGCAATAAGCTCTGAGCCAGCTGCTGTGTCTGGAAAATCAAGTTTTCAGCATGCAAACTGGCTCCTAGAAGGTAGATAGAACTAGGCTGTTACTATTCAAAAGCAAACAGCTCAGAGTAAAACGTTGGTTTCAAAAATTACTACTATAACTGCTGCTTTTATTATCCCTCCCAAAATCACCTATATACTAATATTTATCAAGAATTATTAAAAACACAGCTGGAAAAAAAAGAAAGGGAAAAGAAAGAGAAAAATATAAATAAGGTTTACATCCCCCCCTGAAAAAAAGAAAATAAACAAGAAGCAGCTTATAATTTATATACCATAATAAGCACAAAGCAAAGAATGGCAGTTATAACTGTGTGCTTGTTCCACCACCACCACCCCCAGGCTACCTGGCTGGCTACCTGGCTGGGCATCTGTCCTTGCCCCACCAGGAATAGCTAGCAAGCTGCCATTTTAAATCTTTGTTTTAACTGTTTACTTTTTTTCTTTTTTTCCTATTCTTCTCCCCACAACAGACACCCTGTGAGGTAGGTGGGGCTGTGAGAGCTCAGAAGAGAGCTGTGACTAGACCAAGGTCACCCAGCTAGCTTTGTGGGGAAGGGCGGAATCAAATTTGGTATTCCCAGATAAGATTCCAGCTCCCTAACTGCTAGAGCAAACTGGCTCACATGTACTGTCTCTTCCCACTTTACAGGCATTATTATTGTTTAAATATATATATATTTAAATGTCTGATTTTAAATGTTGTTACCCACTTTGAGACCTTCGGGTATTTATTTATTTATTTATTTATTTATTTATTTATTTATTTATTTATTTATTTATTTATTATTTCTATCCCGCCCTATACCCGAAGGTCTCAGAGCAGGTTACAATATTATATTCATCTTAGACAGGTCCCTGCCCTCAGGCCTACAATCTGAAGAGACAAATAACAAAAGGAAAATGGTGTGGGAGGGAACAGGGTTTGGGGCATGATAGAAATACAACCAACCAACCAACCAAATAAATAAATACTGAAAAATGATAGGCTTAAATTAGGGACTGCATGAGCATTTGTCAGCTTCACAATTTGTGTGAATTTGTATGAATTTGAACATTCGCTTTTAAATGAAATATTGGCAACTTTCAAAGACTGACATTCGAATGCAAAGCAAATGCTTTCATGCATTTGTTTGAAGCTTTGTTATATTTGCAAAGGTGGGAGGGCGGCAGAGCGGCTGCCCAGCCTCATCTGTAGTAGATTCAGAGCAGATTCACAGTGGACTCAAAGCGGATTTGGAGGTGTGACTGATGGCAAGAGTTCGAAGTGGATTCAAAGAGCATTCAGAGAGTGTTCGCAGCAGATTTAAATCCTACCATCTTTGAATGGAGTGGAACTTTGCATTCATGCAAATCAAGCCATTTAGAACATGCTAGGCTTCAAATTAGCTTTGTACTCAATAGGAATCTCTGCCACCACCTGTCTTGCCTCTGAATCCCTTCCGGATCTGATCTGAAGCTTCAAACAAAGGCACAAAACTTCCCCTTGGCATGTGAAGATCAATCTTCAAATACAGCCAATATCCGATTCAAATCCAGAGTTTTGAACCTCCACAATTCACACAAATTGTGAAGGTGATGGAGACATTTATCACGCTACAGCATGTACCTTTTAGGCTTCCTACTCACCAACCCAATCATTGGTTCACTCAGATATCCTAGATGTTTCATTCAAGCACCGTGGTGTGCAGTGGCCCTTGCTTCTCTGGGACAGCGTTCTGGTTCCTACTCTTGTATGTAAGTTTCTAGGCATGCGCTAATTATTCAAGATACCAGAACATTAATATATGATATCTATCATATTCGTGCAGATAGAATAAAACAGGAATAACTCCTCCATCCATGTTTCAGATGGAGATTGGTTAATGAAGCCCCCAACCCGATGGTGCTTAGCAACTAGAACATCATGTGTGGATAGTCTCTAAAATCCCTCTTTTTCGTTGCCTGTTTTATATGGTGATGTTTCCAAAAGCAACATTCTACTATAGTGAACCATTCCCAAAATAATTTTAAAATCATAACAAGAGTAGAATCAATGTACTGCATCTTATGGGTATGCATAAACTTTTAATGCGTCAATACTGGTTTTGTGCACAAACAATAATAACATCAATATACCTGACGAAGCTCATTTCTTGAGAATTGTAAACTAAAATTGTACTTTAGCAAACACATCCATGACTGGGGAAGAAGGGGGAGGGTGGAGGGTGGGTTGAAAAGTGTAAATGTATAAGCTCTTTAATTGTATAGACTTATTATTAAAATAAAGTTGGGAAAAAACAAGGAAAAAATAAACAATATACTATATTTTTAAAAAGATGCTGGTTTTGTCCACGAATATTTGTAAACATTTTAAATTTGTACAAATTCAGTCAAATTTGGATATTTGAATTCAAATCAAATGTTGGCCCATTCGGAGATTGACATTTGAATTTATTTACTTATTTTATTTATTTATTTACATTTTTATTCCTCCCTATACCCGATGGACATTCAAATTTGAATCAAGTGCTTTGGAACATCTGTACAAATATTTCCTACATTTGTAAACCTGGCTAGGTGGGAAAGCAGCTGCACCAGTCACATCTGCAATGGATCCAGAGTGGATTCAAAGTGGATTGAGAGTAGGTTCAAAGCAGATTCAGGGTGGATTTTTTATTTTTTTCACACTTTATTATCATATTTACTACTTTACAATACATGAAGACACATGCAAATCATACAAATAGTGCCCCCAAATTTAAGTAAATTCCACTGTTACTATTGGCTCGAATTTTTGCCAGTCTGTCCTTCACCCTCTCTGGCAGGGAGCCGTAATTGCTAGCCTCATACAGTCTCTTCCACTTTTTTACTCGGGGGAGAGACCGAAGAAGAGCCTACAGCAGTGATGGTGAACCCATAACATGCGTGTCACAGGTGACATGCCAAGGCCTTTTGGGTGACACACAATATCACCCTGGCACCTGGGCAAGTTGTTGTTGTTTGGCATCTTGGCAGCCACAGGCTGCTTCTGGCTTGTGGCCCTCAAGATACCGGGAGCACAGAGGCATTGCCTATGCCCGGCATAGGAGGCACGATGGAGTCACATCATTGCGCTGCCAGATCATGCACAGTGCACCTGTGCTCCCGGCAGCTAGAGGACCGAAGTCCTGTGTTTGCCAGTGATGGCTTTACTCACTATTTTCCCCTCTATGTACTTTTGTGAGACCTTATTCTCAGCCTTAAATAATATTAAACCCAATAAAAGAAGCCGACTGACAGATGAAGTTCGTAGTGCTTGCTTGGGCTTGAAGTGTACGGAATACGAACCTTCAACTGAAGATTTCGCAAATGAAATTCAGCAGAAAGTCACTAATGTAAAGAATTATTTTGCTTTCAATAAATACATATATCAAAAATATAACTTATTTTTTTGCTAGAGCTACAAATATCACAAAATTATGGATATTTCTGGACGTGACACGGCCCCCAAGTTAAGCTAGGTTTTATTGTGAGTTTTGACACACCGAGCTCAAAAGGTTCACCATCCCTGGCCTACAGGATTCAGGGTGGATTTGATACATTCAGAGTGGATATGTAGGGGATTCTTATGGGATTTGTATCCAACATTCGTATCTGACACTCATCTCAAATTTGAATCTTAGCACATTCAAAGGGGATTTATTTGAACAAATACACATTTTCTTGCATATTCCCCACCCCCTAGTCTTATGACATGTCTAGAGAAGGTTGGATGGATCACAGGCCCAGTCTACTCAGAATGAAAGGGTGTTTTTTCCACTGTCACTAAAAGTACCCATTAAGTACCCATTAATGGGTACATAATGGCATTTTTGTACCCATTAATGGGTACTTAATGGGTACTTCTAGTGACAGTGGAAAAACACCCAAATTCTCCTTTGTTCATTGTTACTCAGTCTCAAGACAGTGGGGTCAGGATTGTAACCACAGACTAACCTGAATCTGCCTGTTTTTCGTACTTGATCAGTAAAATGCCAAAGCAATTTTCTATGTATTGGTGGTTTTAAAAGTTTTCCTATAAATAAAACATGTATTTTGTGTGTGTGTGTTTAGCAATATGAACAGTCTCCCTAAAACATGCATTTTCCAGGCATCCCAAAATTTACATTTTTATATGTCTTTCAGTGAAGCTTTAAACCTAGCAACTACATTGCAAAATCTGAAGAGGTGCGAAAATGAAAAGATAAAAACATTCTAGCCCACGCGGTTAGCATGAAGCACAATTTGATTAAAAATGCAGACAAAAAAGCATTCCTGCTCTTGTCGCTGCTCATGAATATTAATCAAAGCACAGGATGTGTCTGGGAAGAGCTTCCTTAATGTATCCTACGTTTTCTCTTCCAAGTTGGAATCTCTGCACAAACTCAGGAAAGCTGCAATTTGGGGGCAGGTAATCCTACGTTGAATGAGAAAGCCATATTCCACATCAGGGCTAGGGATCTGACCGAATCCAATTTCCCACATTCAGTTTGATGTGAACCAAATGTGGGAATATTCAGCTTTGGCAGAATGCCCCCCACGAATGTGGGGGGTTTGGCTTCATTCAGAAATATTCAAGTGAATATTCCTGAATGAAACTAACAGAACCCGCCCACTTCTCCCTTCCTGGAACCTGCCTGAAATAGCACTTCCGGTTCTGCTATCCCAAGAAGTGATGTTGTGGCACCAGATGTCATGACTGCGCCCTCCTGCTGTTCCACTCAGCCCCATTTCCTTACCATTATGGAGGCCGCAGTGGTGTATTTGGGCCCATTTTGGTGCTCTTCAGGCACCAAAACAGCACTTCTGGGTATGCACACACAGCTCTACATCCAGGGATCATGCAATGGGGGTGGGAGCTGCGCATGTGGAACTGGAAGGCCTACTTCCAACTATGGAGAGAGCGTGCAGTGGCAGCAGTGTGACCAAAGGTAAGGGGGGGATTGGAGGCTGGGCGGGGGGGCGTCTTGAAGCCATGGAGGGATCCAGCCTTGGCCGAAGTTTCAAACAAAGTTTGAGAAATGCCAGATAATCCAATTTGCAGACAAATAGGACCTACGATTCATCCATGAATGTAGTTATTCATATGAATAACTAATAGCGCGAATATTCATGCGCATCCCTAATCAGGCCTTGAATGGATCTTCAAGCAAAAGAGGGCGTGCCAGCCAAAGATGTGAGTACATTTTTTAATAATAATAAGTCTTCTACTAACTGAAAGCCCAATGTTTCTGCACATAAGCAAACAAAGCCTATTTATGATTGTTTTCCAGGGCGTGCTTCAAAATTCCTTGGCTTCTAGTGCCAGTGCAATAAAAAATACTCCTAAGATCTCAGGTGTTTCCATTAATCTTTTGACTAAGGTACAAAAGCTGAATTCTCCCAGGCTCTTGGAGACTTTGAGTCATTGCTGCCCCTAAGTAATTTTCAATCATCAGTTTAATGTAGAGATGTATACAAACATAAAAACAGTGGTTAGGTTTCATTGGAACCTAAACATCAGAGTTTGGTTTGAACTCAAACTGGGTTGGACAGGCTTAACCTGGTTCGAGTCTGAACATTAAAATTTACTCTAAAATTTACTTTTAAATAGGGATGTGCACAAATGAAAAATTCACCTTCATTTTGCAATTGAAGTGAAGATTTGAAAATTTGTATCATTGTATAGTCATTTGTTTGAAAGTTTAAACTTCCACATTCCTGGCCAAAGGATTTCATGGCTTTATTATTTTTTTTTCATTGAAAAGGACTATGTTCACCAATAATATTCTGTGAAAGTGTGAAAACTTGTTTGAATATTCACAAGTTAGGAGCACATTTCATTTGTAAGTCCGGTCATTTGAATGTTTGCACTTTTGTTTTGATGCAAACATTGCTAGATTTGAAGATCCAATCAAGCTGCCAATTTTAGCTTCGGATGGGAGCCAAAAGGCAATAGGATGCCTCCCACACACCTTTGTTTTTTCTTCTATAGCTGAAAGGGGGGACAGAGTGCTCAATGGCACAATGCAGCCAGATTTCATTAGCAAACCGCTAGGGGGGGACGGACAGAGGGCAAATCTTGGCTTATCATTGGCTCAGGGGAAAAGAAAGAGAACACCACCAAAACATAGTCGTCCCCCCAAAGCCTTGTGTGTTCCCCTTTGCAAAAAAAGAGGATTATTTGTAAATCCTGCAGTTAGGGTTCTTTTGATTCAATTAAAGATAATCTCCATTCCAGGACTTCTAATCCTCAGAAACTGTGGATTTCTCCGATTGTTTGGGAATGGCCAGCTTTGAGAACAAATTCAAAGCTCTTTAAATCTTACATGGGGGCGCACCCTAAGATACTAATCAAAGGAAAAAAAGCAACATTATTTTCATCTGATTTGTTGTTCTACAAATTTTGGCTCCTTAGGCTATGGCTATGGCTTCATTTCTCTACATCAAAGGCTGCCAACCTTTTCAAGACCGTGGACACATTTGGAACTTGGAGAGCAGGATATACATGTCCTCTCCACCTGCTCCTTCGCTCTAGGCAGTGGATGGTGGGAGAGAGTTCAAAGGCTTCCTAGATGTCAGAGGCATCATTGTGCTTGACTTGACAGGTTAGTGAACCCTCGCTTATATGAACAGCTGGCTGCGATGGGGAAGAAAAACCGTGAAGAACCTGTCCATTATCAAGGATGATGTACATTTGCACTCACAGACCTTCAGCTGTTTTACATCTTTGCAAGTCTCAGCCACTTAAGAGATGTAGCCAAAAAAGTTATCATTTTTGTGCATTTTTGTAATATAGAAGGGAAACCCGTTAGCAGCATCCAGGGGTATCATGGTGCCTTTAGGAACCATGTTGGTCATTATTTCTAGTAGATGGATTCCTTATAGTGAGGTAGGTACCTACTGGACTTGTGGATACTGTTGGAATCCATCTTCTATTATTCCAGAATACTGGTTCTACATGTGCCTTAATCCATCAGTGCGGCTTGTTACTATGGTAATAATATAGACACCCATCATCAAATCTGTGTTTTTCCCCCAAGTCGCATTGACACATTGACACCTTGCATTTTTACAGGCTCTTTCTCTTTAGATAGAGAGATTGAGAGACAAAACAGTAAAAATAGCATTTGCTAATTTATTTGTGTCAATGTACTTTTTTAAAAAGTACAGAACACAAGCAAATTCATCACCAGTTCAAAACTCTGCAAATAAATTAAATTTGTTAAGCAATTTGTTTCCCATTCAAATCATAAAAAAAATGAAGTAGCTCTTCAATTAACCTGACCTCAATCCCCTTCCTGGGTTCAGCCACAAAATCAATTTCTTTTCAATTAATAAACCCTTCATCATCTGCCTCCAATAAATTAAATAGACCACACAAGAATTGCTTCTCCAAAAACATCCTTAAGAGAGCTGCTTTTGAAATTCTACATGCATCATAAGACAACAATGTATTGTAAACTCAACACATTGCTAAGTATCATGATCTATCTATTTATCTATCATCTGTCTGTCTATCTATCTATACATCCATCCATCCATCCATCCATCCATCCATCCATCCATCCATCCATCCATCCACCCACCCATTCATCCATCCACCCACCCACCCACCCACCCACCCACCCATCCATCCATCCATCCATCCATCCATCCATCCACCCACCCACCCACCCACCCACCCACCCATCCATCCATCCATCCATCCATCCATCCATCCATCCATCCATCCATCCATCCATCCATCCATCCATCCATCCATCCATCCATCCATCATAGAGGTACATGTTTCTTTTTTTCAAGATGCATTTCATTAGCATGGAACCCTTGTTGGATGCCACTTTTAAACCCACCCAGACCCACAACAACTGTTATTTACCTTTTCAATGGTATTTACCTTTCAAGGTGCAACTCCATCGCTGTTGATTATGGCATGTGCACACTAGTGCACCAATAAATAATAAAGCTGGAACTTTGCCTTGATTTTCTGTTTGTACAGTTGATTTCTGCTCCAGGAACCACTTTAAAGTTATCCTGTGCACCATTTCTGTACCTGGGAACAGGACAAACTACCATACGACCACGATGATCCTCCTGAGATGTCGCCTCCGAGGGAATGGATTGGTATGCGGACCCTGTGGTCTGGACTAGGGATGAGCATGAATGGTCTTCTTGGCATTCGTATCCATTATGAACTGAATGTTAGAAAGTCAAATAGCTCTCCTTCGAATGTGGTAGGATTCTATTTGATATGAATGTATTTGTACAAATTTGTACAAATATCCGATACATATCCGGTATGAACAAATACGTATCTGATACATATCCAACATGAATGCATGCATATCTGATACGTATCCTGTAATATATCGACTCTGAAAGCGTCAAATCTGACCTGAATCCACTTTTAATCCACTCTTCCATGTTGAATTCAATCTGGATCCGTTGCACATGTGTAGCGCAGCTGCTTTACCACCTCCCCAGATTAATGAATGTCCAAACTACTGTATGAATGTCAAAATCATTTGTATTCGTACATTCGTACAAATGTCCTAACGTTCAGTTTGTGTACAAATGTCCAAATTCAGAAGAATTCATATGAATAACGAATGTTACGAATATTCATGCCCATCCCTAGTCTGGACACACATGTGTTATGTTCCCTTAGCATCATGCAAATGTTCCTCAGCATCAACAGGCTGAAGTGCAAATAGCTACTACCACTTGAGTCTGTAGCTCTTCTGAGCTCTTGTCTCTCCTTCAGGTGAATAACCAGGAACTCGACAGGCCAAATATTTATGCAATTTTCATTTTAGCTATTTGTTCTGGACTCTGTCATAAAGTTTCAAAGTTTAATTAATTTCTTACATTTAACACTCTCAGAATATCCTTTTTGGCTCTTAAGGGATCCCAAACCTGTCTCTCCGAGCTAAATGTATCATGTTTGCATTGCTGTGTGTCACAGATGAATGCAAGAGAAGACTTGATGAAATCTCAGAATTGATTTAAATAAGCAGGTTTGTTCTATTCATAGCTGAGCTAGGTTAAAGATTTTTTGTTGTTGTTCATTTTCCAAATGCACTGTGTAATTTATCTGGAAGAAAGGCTTGATGGTCTTACCAATGGAGCAATGGTCTCCCTCCCATCCAGGGCTGCATTCACACTTTCCATCTTTGCACTGTCCATGCTCGGTGCACTTGGAATTGCAAGCACGCTCTTCACAGGTTGGGCCTATCCATCCTTCTTCGCACTGGCAAATTCCTCTTGCACAGACACCATGGCTACCACAATCCAGAGTGCAGAGTTCTGTGAGAAACATAACGGGGGTGTGTGTGTGTCACAAAGCATAAGCATCAGTCACAAAGCATTTAAGCACTGCTGACTAGGGATGTGCACAAATGTGGGGGATTTTTGTATTCAATTTCTATTGAGTCAAATGCAAGAAAATTAATATTCATTTGAATAAACCCCCTTCGAATGTGGTAGGATTCGTATTCGATACAAATGTTCAATCCCATACGAATCCCATATGAAGCTTGATACGAATGTATCAAAACATGTGATTTGGATTCAAATGTCAATCTTCAAATGTGCCAAAATTTGATTTGAATTTGAATGTCCGAAGTCAGCCAAATTAGTACAAATTTAGGATGTTACGAATATTCGTGCACGACCCTATTCCTGACCAACTTCACAACAGAAGCTGCATCTGGATATCAGTTACTTATTCCACTATATTTGTATATTCCAGAATAAAGCACAGATGCTACAACATCCATGCTTTATTTTTGGAATATCCAAATATGCCCAAATAAGTAACCTATATCTGGATGAAACCTGATTAAAAAAAAAAGATTTTTTTTTCTAAGGAGAGTTGAAAAATATTTTCAAAATATTGCAGTCTTTTGGACAGTATACCTGAAGCAATGTAGAGGAGAATGACAAAGACATCAAACCTTTGATCTGCTGAATTTTGATGATATATTTCAGCCCCTCTTGGCAGTGATCACATTAAACATGTCAATTTAAAAATTCATACACATCCCCTACTCTTAATGATTCTCTACACTGTACACCTGATACTCCGGGTTTTAAAAAAATTAAAAAATCTGGTTTTAAGCATACTTGCCACAAAAATTGAGCCAATCCACTTTTTTTTGTCGTCTTGTTTGTGTGAAGTGTGTGAGAACTAACAAGAATTTGCCTTCACCCAAGAAAGTGAGGACCTATCAGAATATACTTTGTGCTGAGCATGCAGGGATGGGTTGAACCTATGAACCGGAAAATCTCACTGCTTCGATGTCACAAAGGCTACCTCCAGACTGGCGGAATAAATCCACAGTTAAATCTAAAAGCACAGTATACTCACTGTGCAGCGACGACTGGGCTTCCCCTATCAGCGCTGCAAGAGCTGAATCGGTGTACACCATCATGTGGGTTGAGGCAACCAATCCAATTTTGAGCTGCCCTTCCTGCTCAGCTGGCATCTCATCTGCTTTTCTCGCCATCCTGCCTGTATTGGCTTGAAGCTCCAGGTTTTCTTCATACCACACAGTGAGTGTTGTTGATCCAGCATTAAGGAAAGTGCGCAGTCCTGATTGTATAATGCGATGCCACAACGATTGATCGATTGTTGTGTGTGATGGTCTGATCGAGACTGAGCATTCCAATATGCAGTATAAATGTGTCTGGTAAAATGCAGAATATCGACTGTGGGCTTTCTAAGCGAACTTTCAGAATAGCTCACCGGCCACCATCAGACCCCAATCTAGGCAAGTAATTCACACAGACACAGTTTTGCCATAAAGCAGATTCTTCCGTTTATTATTGAGCTAATAGCAGAAGACAAGGAAAGTAGGCAAAGCAGGAGTATTTCTACGCTTCTTATCTGGTTCCAAGAGACCAAGATCACTCTTGCGTGAAAGTATAAACAACTAAGGTGGTCTCCAAAGAAATGCAGGATCCAGAAGACAAGCCAGGAGACAGGGCCTGGTTTTGGTGAGAGTTAGGGATGTGACGAATGGGGTTTTTTTTTGACATTCAATTCGTAACGAATTGAATGTTAGAAAATTCATATTTGTTTGAATAGATCCCCTTGAAATGCGGTAGGATTCTACTTGATACAAATGTATTCGTACAGATATCCGATGTGTATCCGATACAAATATGTATCCAATATAAACAAATATGTATCGATACAAACAAATGCAAATCTGATATGTATCCCATAGCAAATCTGTGCACTGAGAGCGTCAAATCTGACCTGAACCCACTTTTAATCCGCTCTTGATCCATGTTGAATGAAATCTGGATCCATTGCAGATGTGCGGTGCAGCTGCTTTCCTACCTCCCCAGTTTAATGAATATCCAGTCTCTACATAGGAATGTCCGAAACATTTGTATGAACGTCTGAAACATTTGTATCCATATTAATGTTAATTTATGAATGTTGTACCATTTGATTCGTGTACGAATGTCCGAATTTCAGATGAATTTGGATGAAAAACGAATGTCACGAATTTTCGTGCATATCCCTAGTTAGAGTAGAATATGGCAGAGGCTCTCACACTCTTGAACCACTTTACTCGAGACTACGGGCAAAACATTTTTTTTAAAAAAAAAAGCATCTGGAGGGAGCTTCAACTTTTGCTAACTAATTTCCCTGAAAGGCTGCTGTACGTTACAATCCATAGCAAAACCCCACTGAGGACTCAAGCAGTGAGAAAGAGAAGGAAAAATACAGTAATCGATTCCAGCTAAGGAGAACAGAAACCCTGACAGATAATCACTTCCGTTCCCCTGTTGTGGCTTCACTGTTGTTAAAATATAGCGCATATAAAGCAACCACAATGAAGCTTGTCACATTCCAACAACATTTTCACACCCTTACCTAAACAGGGCTCGGTCATATTTCAACTGCATGGGGAAAACACATATTGTTTCCTTTATCTCTAAACCAAGGAGAGAGGAATATCCACGTAGTAATAGCCCACTTAATGTCTGGATCTGACATCTTATTACAGTCTAGCCATTTGTTAAATAAATAAGAATATTTAATTGGCAGACATTGTGTGAGGCTAGTTTGATAATGCACAATTTGCACAAGTCTATTTGTATAGTAAAAGACCTATAAATACTTGTCTGTGTGAACACTAAATTTTTGTGTATTTTCGAGGGATCACTCGCAATTCTCCCTCAATATAAGTGAGTTTTCACTGGTTATTTGGGATTGTGGGGTTCTTTTCTTCTTTTGTTCCCCAAAAATCTACCAAGTGAAGGAATATATTTCCCACACCCCTTAATACCTCCCTGAACCTAATGCGTGCTTGAGGAAGCCTTACAGCTGGGGATGGGTGAAAAATGTTCATCACCTTTGTGATTCTTACAAACTGTGATGGCTTGAAACTCTGCATTCGAACTGAATATTGGTGATATTCAAAGACTGACATTTGTAAACAAAGTGATAGCTTTGGTGCCTTCATTCAAAGGTTCAGAAGTGATTTGAAGAGCATTCGGAGGGGAATAAAAACTGACTCAGAGTGGACTTGGAACAGAATTAGAGGGGCAGAGATTCGAAGTGAGTTTGAATCCTGTCACGTTCGACATGTTTCCATTTGTTCTGTCCGGTTTGCTTCGACGCAAAGTGAACCGGGGGGGGGGGGTATTCGCGCACATTTCCAGCTATATCTATGAATGTGATTCTTCTGTGATACAAACTCGAGTTAATGAAAGAAGGGAGTGATTTTGTACTTTTGAAATCTACAAGATTGGACCCTATTGATTGTGACCTTTCTAAAACTATAAATCCTGCAAAATAAGTGTTAATCTGGAATTAAGAACATTTGTTGCCATTTGAAAAGTAAAGGACATTAATCTCTCTCACTCAGTATCTTTGCTAGTACTGATGCAGATCTATGACCTTCGCTTCACGGACACTTATTCTGGACTATATCTCAGAATAAAGATCTAATGTTTGTATAATGGTGCAGACCATGGCAGGCCTCACCTAGGACCTATTGTAGTCTAGCCTACACTAGCATGTGGACAGCAGGGGACATTTTTGCACTTCCTCTCCAATCCACTGGACGGGAAAGGAGCACGATTAACCAATGTTGACCAGCACTCACACGTTCGAATACTTACCTTATTCAATCCTGGGGCTGGTCCACCTCTGGGCACTGCCATTTTGGCTGTGGTGCCCTCCATGACTGTGCATGCATCAGCACCATCCCCTTGATGACACTGGTGCTCTGCACATGCACAGTCATGTCTATGGTTGTCCAAGGTGCCAGAACGCTCGCATGCCACCTCAGATGACCCCGGAGCACCAGAAGAGGTGCGGATGGCTGATGTCCTGGACGCTTGACAAAAGCGTTCAGATAACATTGGTTAAAGTGTGGAGCACGATCTTGTGCTCCACATCTAATCAACAATTAGTGAACTTCTGGTGAGTCAGGGCAGGCTTGGAGGCTCTAACACATGCAGATGCTCTTCACCAGGAGTTCACTAATCATGCACTACTGACTGTAGTAGGAATAGGCCCCAGGCCTCTACTCTGGGATATAATCCGGAATAAGCTTATGGTCCTAGAAGTGAAAAGTGCAACAAATCTCTACAAAATATTTTTGTCTCTGCTATTAGCAAGGAAGTTAAACTTTAATTGGTTGAAATATAGATTAATCACTTGAAACTTTAAATTGCTTGATTAATGGGAACACTTTCACTTGGTAGGTCTCTAAATTAAATGCAAACTTGTTTATTTTTTGATACAGTTAATTGTGTGCTTCTTTATATTTATAATGGATAATTATCTCAAAAAGGTATCATTAAAGCTTGATATTTCATCCTCTGCTGAATTTTTAGCTGCAAGTTCAGTTACGTTGCTATTGTTTTGTTTGGTTATTCTCTTTCATAGTTAGCATTTTGTACGTTTTGTGTAATTGTTGTTTTGCTCATGTGAGTGAACAAACATAATTTGAAAGATTATTTCAGTGTAATAAATTAGAGTGGGGATGCTGAATCATTAAGAATATGAGAGAAGTCCTTCTGGATCAGGCCACAGCCCATCTAGTCTAGCATTTCATCTCACATGGTGATCCACCAATTGCTTTGGGGCATCTCAAGGAGAAGCCAAAGGCAAAACCAGTTTGGTCAGTTTTGTCTATTGGTTAAGGAGCTGGACTCTCATCTGGGAATACTGGGTTCGATTCCTTTCTCCACCACGAAGCCAGCTGGGTGATCTTGGGCTAGTCACAGCTCTCTTCTGAGCTCTCACAGCCCCACCTACCTCACAGGGTATCTGCTGTAGGGAGAAGAACAGAAAAGCTTTGTCAGCTACTTTGAGTCCCCTTAAACAGGTGAGAAAAGCAAGGTTTAAAAGCCAACTCTTCTTCTTCTTCTTCTTCTTCTTCTTCTTCTTCTTCTTCTTCTTCTTCTTCTTCTTCTTCTTCTTCTTCTTCTTCTTCTTCTTCTTCTTCTTCTTCTTCACCACCACTTGTTCTTAAATCCCAGCAAATGGCTTTTAGAGGCATCCTGCCTTTCTCTGCAATCTGGAGGATATACCCAGGCATCCATTTTAGTACCCACTGATATATCTGTGCTCCATGAATTTGTATAACTCTTTCTTAAAGCCATCCAGGCTGGTTGCTGTCACCACCTCTTCTGGTAGTAAATTCCATAGACCGATGACCCTCTGGGTGAAAAATAACTTCCCTTGTCAATCCTAACTCTCCGGCTCATCACCTTCATAGCGTGACCCTTGCTTCTAGTATTGTGTGAAAGAAAAAAAAGTAATTTTTCTCTGTCAACCTTTTCTGTACCATGCATCATTGGATAATTTGCCTAATCAACAAATACTAAATTTTTAATTTGATTCATCTCTAGTTTTAACATTCAGTGTCTTAAATGTTGATGCATAAACAAAATTAGTGACTATGAGAAAGACAAGTCCTCACTGTGCAATTCAAGATAACTTCCAACAATTAACAGCAGCTTCTTTACTTTGCAGTTAACCTGCCAGACATCTATTTATGGTAGTAGTGCAAGCACAGGCTAAAATAACAGTGTCTCTTTTATTTAAGATATCAGCTTTTGGTGACCTGGTAGAGGAAACATTTCTCCTGCCAGTAATAAATGATAGTTTGTAATCATAGTTTAATAGTTGTATTGTCAAAATAGCAATTCCATAAGAACACAAGATCAGGACCACACCACATCTAATCCAGCATCCTCTCTCACACAGTGGTCCACCAATTGCTTCTAGGCATCTCAAGCAGAAGACAAAGGCAAAATCTTCACCTGTTCATTCTAGGACCTATTGATACACCTATCCTCCATGAATTGTCTTACTCTATAAGAATATAACAGGAGCCCTGCTGGATCAGGCCACAGCCCATCTAGTCTAGCATGCTGTCCCACACAGTGGCCCACCAATTGCTTCTAGGCATCTCAAGCAGAAGACAAAGGCAAAATCTTCACCTGTTCATTCTAGGACCCATTGATACACCTATCCTCCATGAATTGTCTTACTCTATAAGAATATAACAGGAGCCCTGCTGGATCAGGCCACAGCCCATCTAGTCTAGCATGCTGTCCCACACAGTGGCCCATCAATTGCTTCTGGGCATCTCAAACAGAAGAACGAAGGTAAGATCTTCATTTGCTCTTGAATCCCTGCAAATTGTCCTTAGAGGCATCATGCCTGTCTCTCCAACATGGACGCAGTACCTAGGCATCCATTCCAGTAGCCGATACATCTGTCTCCTCTGATTGCATCTGGTTGCCCAGAGTACAAATGAAGGAATAAACAACAGCCATTTCTGCACTTGTTGGCATGCCTTATGCTGGATCAAGTGGACCTATGCTGGATCCATGTGTTAGTGTGGAATACATGAGGTGTCTTCCACCACTTGTATGCTTTGTTCACATAGGGTGGAGTGTAATCTAGGTCAAGGGACCTTTGATCTGGATCACTGGTAGTTGTTGACAGCAAGGACTCTCATTCTGAAAGTGGTCTGAAGCTGGATTAAACCTTAGGTGTGACCACAGTCAAGGAGCAGGAGGTTGCAAAAGTCCAGTTAGAACAATAATCAGCAACAGCTTGAGTGGAAAGCTGCACCTGTTTTTATCCCTCAGAAACAGAGTTCAGCTGGCCAGTGGGCTGAGGCCTGATTATTCAGTGTCTTCATTGTCATTCCTCTGACCCACAAAGAACTGATTTCTCCCTGCGTTGCTCTGCCATGGAAGGCCTTTCACCAGCATCATCTTCTCCTGCCTCAAAATGAGTATCAGGTGGGCTGGCCTTGGTGATGTCTCTGCTTGTCTGGCTTTTGGTGTCAGGCTCTCTGGCTTCTGTGTCAATAACTGCTTTCTCAGATGCCACTTCTGAATAGACAGATTCATCATCTGAGGCATCACTGCCATCCAAAACAGCTTGTGGAGGGCACTGCATGACAGTTAGGATATAAAAATCCGTGCCATGTTTATCACTTCCACTCAATCCAATGCAAGAAATGAAAAGACTTCTATGGAACCAGGATTCATCTGAAATAAACCGTATGTTATTAAGAGGCATTTTTGCACTTACCTGATTAGGCTGCTGTGAACTAGGGCTGGTAAATGTCAGGTACAGGTGGACCATTTGCATTTGCCAGGAGGAAAGTTTCCCCAAAGAGTCCATTATTGGCCAGAACTGAGAATGGTCCTCCTGTTTGCCAGCCCTCACTGTTGCCTCCAAAGCCAAAAGTCCTTCCTCCTTGCTGCTGCAATTGATGCACCCGGACACCACTGGAGAGGGTTGTGATTGATTGTGGTCATGTGCTGGGGCTGATCATGTCACTGGCCAGGGGGACATGATCCAACACCACAGTGATCAATCCCCACTCAACCTGCCACTGGTACATCAGGCTGTGGAGATGTGGCATGCCCAATCACATCAGTGGCCAGCAACTGATCAGCACCAGCAATGCAGTTGTATACAAAGGCTCTTTCTGCATTGGGCCTTATTTGGATTATATCCCAGACAGGACCTGCCATAGAATACACTGGCATGCGGATGGCAGGTGCCTACTCCAGAATATATTCTGGAATGAGGCCCAGCACAAAAATGGCCAAATGTTCCCCAAGCAACAGAGGATCATATCTGTCAAACACCTTAAATTTGAGGAGCCTGCTCAAATTTGGTGTTAGAGTAGTTTGTGGCTAAGTTTCCAATCATCTGCCCCTTCCTCAAGAAAATAAAAAAATTAAAAAGTTGATCTTCCCTAAACTAATTTAATATATATTAAAATTCAGTTTGGAATCTCTATTTTAATTATCTAAATCAACAAAGAACCACGTTAGGTGCTTTTCCCATTTAACAACTTTCTACCTGTGTGATATATGTAAAGCAAAATGAAAGCTAAATATTTAATAACTCAGAATCATGACGGTATCTTGCCTAGAAAATTAGTTAAAATTCAGGCTTTCAGATAGACAACTTTTGGCTACAGCAGCTTCTGTATTTGGAAGCATAGTGTTCACGAAAAATGTCACTAGCTAAGACTGAAATCCAAACCGGCATGCTGATATTGGTGCTATATTCAGGAATTATGCCAATTAAGGATTCCTTAGATTCTGGGCCCCATCACTGACAGATATGAAACATTTATATCTCAGCCGGAACTTGGGGAAAGCTGTTGGTGCAGGTGTCATAAAACTCCTCTGCTCATTATATGCCTGCTATTCCAGTTTCAAAAAAATAGTGGTTTTACGCACACTCCACACAAGGTATCATGTTACTCTGCTTTTTTGGGGGTGGTGGTGGTTTGTTTGGGCAAACTGTGTGAGAACTAATGAGAAATCACCTTCACCTGAGAAGGTGCAAACCTGTCAGAGGGTGACTCCAGACACCATTAAAGGTTCGCACCTACTGCGCCACTACTGGTCACATGAAGATTGACTGTCTGTAGTAGCAGCTTAGCAGCAGGGAAAGTGCATTGTGAGAAGCTCCTGATTAATCAGCAGCGTTTTACTCCATCAGCAGCTTTTTACTCTGCACTTTCCCCTGCATACATACTGTGAGGATACAACTGATGACTGAACGTCCCCAGGGATGTGTGTGAATATTCATAATATTCAATATTCATATGAATTCGTATGAATTCAGACATTTGTCTACAAATCCAATGTTACAACATTCGTACATCGACATTCGTATTTGTACAAATGCTTTGGAACATTTGTGAACCAGGGGGTGGGAAACCAGCTGCACTAGTCACATCTGCAATGGATCCAGAGTGCATTCAACATGAATTGAGAGAGGATTCAAAGTGGATTCAGGGCAGATTTGATGATTTCAGAGCAAATATGGGATGGAATACGTATCGGACACGTATCGGATACGTATCAGATACGTATGGATATGTATCGGATATGAATCAGATACGTATCAGACGTGTATGCATTCATATTGGATATTCATACAAATTTGTATGAATACATTTGTACTGAAAAGAATCATACAACATTAGAAAGGGATCTATTCAAATGAATGCAAATTTTCTTACATTCAATTTGATATGGATCAAATGCAAAAAAAAAAAAAAATCATGCACATCCCTAATTGCCACATCTAGATGACAGGATGTGGCTCCTCAGAGGCTCCGCCCCCCCCAGTGAAGCTTTCTTTCATCTCTCTTGGCTTTCATCTCTCTCTTTCTTTCTTTCCTAGCTGTGAAGGGACTTTGAAGCTTTAATGGTGTCTGGAGGCACCCAGAATGTATTTCACACTGAGCACAAAGAGAGCATGTGAGCATAAGAATCTCTCCACTGCAATGCCACAAACATGCTGAAACATGGCATATCACTTATAGGTGGGGTGGAACCGTTTTTCTTCCAGATCCACGTTGTTTTAGACTATAGGTAAAACGTGAGTTTTTAAAACAATGTCTGGAGGCATCTTAGAACAATCTATGATATTTGTCTTCCAACAGTTCAGTGCAACCTACTCCCCATCAGTGCTTTGTTCTGGAGATATTGAGATATCAAAGGAATCAAAAGTTGCCATGTGTAGGAAGGAATTACGGCCATCTGAGTTTCAGTGATGCATCTACCTTTCTCAGGTCCCAACCTAATACTTAAGACCCTGGCCTGAGGACAAGTATTTCTCTAACAAACATGAGTTCTGTTGTCTGACTTGGGGACCTGTTTTCAGAGGTTAGCTGGGTCCTTCTGGAAAGCCCGTAAGCAGGATTTAAACATAAGCACATCTTACATTTATCTTTGTATCCAAGTGGTCTTTAGAGGCTTATCATCTCCAGGATCAGAGTTGTAGCTCACAATTATGATAACAACTCTTGCTTTAGTGGCAACTGGAGTGCCTTGGAGGGGCTAAATGGTGCTTTGCTGTTCAACCTTGAACTTTGTAACATGCAGAAAGCCAGCATGTGATCTGGCACAGAAATATCTCTGTGCAATTGCCAGTCATTCTCTTCCCCCGTTTCCCATCCCATCTCACGTCTCAATGATGATAAATGGTGCGACTGTTTTTAGCTTGTCAGTCGCTGCAGTTCTGGGGTTGTCATGTCATGTTCCATAGTTCTTCTGAGAACCTGAGCATTT
This sequence comes from Aspidoscelis tigris stejnegeri, assembly GCA_023333525.1. Taxonomy (NCBI): domain Eukaryota; kingdom Metazoa; phylum Chordata; class Lepidosauria; order Squamata; family Teiidae; genus Aspidoscelis; species Aspidoscelis tigris. The sequence continues at coordinate 10,558,298 of JALMGA010000012.1, forward strand.
GGATATAGCTACGTCTTTAGAGGATTTGACTTCCGGAAGACTCAAATGCAACAGACATCAGATCCTTTGAAGATGGATATTGTAGCTATATCCGAAGGCTCAGGTTCACAGAAGAACTATGAACCATGCCATAACAACCTCAAAACCTGCAACAACCGAGATTGTAACCAACTGTGTTTTACTTTGCTTGCTTTTCTGACTTCCATTCCATGGTGCAACTCCAGGTTTTGCCATTAAAGGAAATTAAAATGTTGCCTCTCAGTTACCAGCTATCTGCTATTAGATAGCAGCTTGTCAGATAGAATGGGGCTCATTAGCAAGGGTGTGGACAAATGCAAGTTTTGAGATTCAATTCAATTTGATTAGACTATCCAAAGACTAGAATTGATTCAAATGTTTAAAATTCAAATGTATTCACATTCGATTTAAATACATTCAAATATATTCGTACAAATTTTTAATCCGTATTTGAAGATAGGAATGTCAACAACATTTGTATGTGCCTGTACACATGTGGACGGATCCCATTTTTATCCTGTATGCATCCTGTTTTCGTCCCGTACATATCCGCACAAATGCGTACGGATATGAACAAGATGCATATGGATCCATATGTAATGTGTACAGATACGTATACTGTACATAGGAATATCCGGATAATTTGTACTAATGATTTGAATGTTTCAAAAAATCATTCAAATGTTAAATTAGAATTTAGAGACATTCAATTAGAATCTGAATGTCCGAATTCAATCCAATTTTGTTTGTTTTGAATATTCATGGACATCCCTAGTCACTAGAATGCAAACCAGTGTTTTTACACAAATTTATTTATTTTTTAACTAATAATTGCATGGAGAAGAAAAGCACATTAAAAAGTAAGGGGTGTTTGGAGGTGGTGGAGCAGGCTTTAAAAAGAACCACAAACACACACCCTCGCCTCCCTTGAGTGACACAACAGCATTCAATAAGAAAGGAGACAGATTTGGTGCAGCAAAAGGGGTGGAGAGCCAAGAGTTTCATGGAGGAGGCTCAGGTCGATCGTGGGGAAAGGTGTGAGCAATGCAGCCCAGAGTGAGGACAGCCTGCGGACGACCTATAACAATCTAGGTGTGAACAGAGCTGATATGAGCTCATTTTGAATTCTGAATAGGACGCCCTGTCTCATATAGGTGTGACCAGGATTTGTGTGGGACTGGATGCTGGTCTAGGTGGCCTGTGGCCTGATTCAGCAGGGCTTCTCTGATGTTCTTACAATCTGAGCACTCACAAGAGCCTGTTTTGTGCATGGTGCTCTTTGCATCTAGAGACGATAACTGTATCCTTACCATTAAATTGAACTTTCATTCTCCGTATGAACAAATTACCATGCATGGGTCACACACACTTTCTGTAACACTTAATTTTAGAAAAGAACTCTGCATTTGAAGGTGACAGCATCTCTTGATTTTAGAAAGTTCTCTTTACTGTGTGATTACACTGTTCAGTAAATGTTGCCTTAGAAAGAGTGATGATATCAGCCTTCAGTAGTTTATGTTCTCAAAAAAAATTGTCATTTACTTTGCGGAGTGAGTGGAAATAGACTTCAAGCCAGTAATCACTGGTCCCACCCACCTGTCTTCACCTTTAGCTACTCAAATCAATATGCCATGGAGACAAACTGATTAGAGAGGTACGAAACAGGAAAACGTTGCATTCAAATCATCAAGAAAATAAACCTATTAAAGTCCTGGTGGAACAACTCAGGGCCAGTTTGCACCTGGCTTTATTCTAGAATATATCATGGAATAGGGATCTGCCTGTCCACATGCTAGTGAGGAAACTACAAGGCCCCTGCTAGAGGCCTGCTAGAGTCTGCATTAGCATGTGGACAACAGACCTCTCACCTGAGATATATTCAGCAATATGGCCAAGTGCAAACAGGTCCCAGGACATAGGGGTGTGCACGAATGCAATTTTTGGATTTGAATCCAATATCCAAAAATTCAAATTGAAGTACTAACTGAGAACTTCTTCCCCTAGTGGGCAAGAACAGAACGACCAGACACACGCCAAAAACAATACTAAAAGATTGCTTCAATTAAAAGTCAGCAGAAATCTTGGGTAAAGCCAAACAAACATGTGGTGAAAAGCCAGCAGGTTGGCTGCTCACTTTGCTCCAAAGTGGACTTTGGAAGACTTGCTGTAGGCATCACCTTTTCTGGCTGCTTCCTAGAGGGGCTCAGAAGACATACGGGCACAAAGGGAAACTTCTGTTGCACCACTGGGCCCTCAGTGCTACGCTAACAAGCCTTGCTTCAGAATATATAAAAAAAATTAATCTGTGGGCTGGCTTGCCATACTATAACAATATCATACTAGGCCAGTAATGATCCAGTGAGGCAGTGGCCATTTGCACAATGAGAGCTAAATTAGGCTTGTACCTGGCCAGTAGCGCTTGTAGGGTTTATAGTGACCTATAAAAATTAAAAAAATTTTTTTTTAAAAAAAAAGGATAGTGACAAAACTTGATAAAACAGATACATTAACATGATAAGATGGATTCATTTTAACAAAAGACCTACCTGTTGAGCAATCAGATCCTGTCCACTTTGGGTCACAGTTGCACAATCCGGTCTCCAAAAGGAAGCTACCATGGCCTGAGCACTGCTCCTGGCAGACAGGAAGTGACGTTTCACAGTTGACTCCTCCCCAGCCCATGGAACAGTGGCATTCCCCTTGAACGCAAACTCCATGCCCAGAGCACATAGGATCTAAACAGTCCTCTGCAAACAGGAGGGAAATAGACAAGATTAAAGATCTGAAGCAACATATGGTTAAGAATGTAAATAAAGTAGACATTTTAGGCTTAGACAATGGCTGCCTGGGACACATTGTCTATACTATGGAATAGCCTACAAGAAAGCCACACCTCCTGGAAGAACATTTTGTCCGTAGCAGAATAGCCGGTGGGTGGGCTATAGCACAAAAATGGAGCCCTGGCCTGCTCTAAGTGTGAGCTGCTTGTAAGAGGACCAAGCAACTTCTTTGTCTGGGCCCTGGCCACACTAGTGGTTTAGGATGACCTGAGGTTGTCTTCAGGCCATGTTACTCACATTATTTTTATTTAATTTATTTTCCAAGACAGCCTACCCCTGTTTGGTTTACCTGGAGTCCTAATTTCCACAGGACGTCTTCACTTGAGATGCCCAGAAGCAATTGGTGGACCATTGTGTCCCTGGTCACACCTTTAGTTTAAGATGACTTCAGGTTGTCTTATGGTCACGTTACTCACAGTATTTCTATTCATTTCGTTTTCCAAGCCGGTTTATCCCATCAGATTGTTTTAACTGGAGTCCTCTTTTCCAGAGGACTCAGCCCATCCTGGCACCCCAGGCCATCTTCTCTTCCTCAGTTGTGAGTGGGGGGATGGGCTAAAGGAGGCTGAACTGTACTGTGGTAGGTGGGGTCCAGTCTTTCATTTCAGCCAATGGGCACACGTGGAGTTCGTGAGGCACCTTCCCTTCTCTTCTCAGTTTATATGTATGATTCCTCTATTTAGCATTTTTTTCAAATTTATTATTATTTTAAATTAATCACATGGAGAAGAAAAGCACATAAGAAACAAAGGTGGGTGTGGAGGTGGGGGAGCAGGCTTAAAAAAGAACTGCAAACACCCCCCCCTCACTTCCCTTGAGTGACACAACGGCATCCAATAAGAAAGGAGGTAGATTTGACACAGCAAAAGGTGTGGAGAGCCAAGAGTTCCGTGGAGGAAGGTATGACCCATGTGGCCTAAAGCCAGCATGGCCTGAGGACGACCTAGGTGTGGCCAGGACTGGTACGACCTCAGTTTGAATTAATGAATAGGACATCCTATCTTACACTTGTGTGATCAGGGCCCTGTAGACAGCACACAGTCCATGGACCATTATACCATGGCTCATACAACTTCTTCATGTAGACCTTCTCCAGATCTCCCCTGCGTGTGACTATTTTTGCACTGCGCTTTATTCTGGATGATATCCCAGAACAGAGTCCTGCCATCCATATGCTGGTGCAGAATACATGAGGGTCCAGGCAGGGCCTGCCATAGTTTGCACCAGCATGTAGATGGCAGACCCTAATTTTGGGATATAATCTGGAGTATCACCCAGATCAGAAAGGGCCTTTGTCTTGATGCATGCAACTCCTAGGTTCCTTGTCATTTCCAACAATCTGGCTGCGGCTGAAATGTTCCAAGCAACCCCAGACAGGATCCACCTCCCGTTATATGAAAGAAACAATTTTTGCAACGGCCAGCATGTTTGCTATTCTTTTTACATTTGTGAAAGTCATGCTTAAATCATAAAACTGCAATAGTATAGATTGCCTGTATGACCTTAAAAGCAGAGCCATCTTCCATTTAACGTATCGGCAGTTTCCGGCTGATATTTCAAACGACCAAGCTTACTTTGTAAACTCCTTTCAGTTCTTGAGCCTCTATATACCCCCCATGGATCAGTTTAAATTGAGCTTTCTTTGGGCTACAGCATAAAAATAATTTATCAGCCACTTCTAGTATCTTCCTCCAAGCTCCTGTTGTTAAGATATGTCCATTTGATCTATGTCAGTAGCTCTGCTATAGTATCTGTGCAACAGAAAAATAGTCATTGACAATACTAGTAAGTGCCTTCCATTCCTATGAAAGATGTAAAATATTATTACGGAAGGGGGAAATGGGCTGTTTCCCTATCATCACATTTGCAGCAATGTGGTTTCTTAACAGCACTTACCTTGTTGGAATTCGGATCAGTGGGTCCCACTGATCTGGATTACTTGGAAGCATGGGTTGGATCAGCATTATTGGCACTAATGTTAGTGATCCAGTCCATATTCCAGCACAGCTGCAAAGCTCATGTGAGGATCGCAGGACCTTCGTGCCTCCAAAGTCTAGGAACGACACTGAACATCATTCCTTGATAGTTCTGGACCACAGCAGCATGCTGCTGATGCAACTGATGTGATCCGGAACAAGGAGAGTTTTTGCACTTCCCTTCCACTGGACAGGAAAGGAGTGCAATTAACCAATTATGAGTAGTGCTTGCACTTGGAGCGTTAGTCAGCTTTGGCCGTCCCCCCCCCCACATGATCAAATACTTACTTGATTTGGTGGTGGGACTGGTCCTCCTCCTCCTCGCGGGACTGGCTGCAGTGTCCCCGACCGCATGTGCATCAGTGCCGTCACCATGATGACGCTGTCACTCTGCGCATGCACAGCCATGTTTATGACCGTCTAGGGTGCCAATGCACTTGTGTGGCACCTCGGATAGACCCTGGAGCACCAGAAGAGGTGCAGAAGGTCACCTCTGGACCATCCAGATAAGTTCCTGGTAAAGGTTGGTTAAAGTGTAGAGCGCAATTTTATGCTCCATACCTAATCAACAATTAGTGAACATTTGGTGAGGCAGGGCACACTTGGAGGCTGTAGCAGCCTCCGCAAAGTGCACATGCTCTTCACCAGAAGTTCACTAATTGTTCACTAGAGGCTGTATGAATAGGTCTCTGGTCTTTGGTGCAGCTGTAGATGTGCTAAATGGGTCTATAACAGATTTGGATTAAGGGCCTCCTTAATGGAGATCTGGCTCTGTCCAGGGCAGACGAAGCTTGACTAGTGGGGATGGGCCCTCTTTGGTCAACATTGCCATATGGATCAGGAGGGCTGTGATCCAGATTAAGAGGCTCCTTAATCCGGATCACTGATGAATGCAGAAAGGGCCTTAGACACTCCATGGAAGAATCACTTCTAGGGCCTCCTCTGATATCTCAGGGAGCTATGGCTCCATTACGAAGAGAAAGAACCTCCACAAACCTTCCTCACATATCTCTCCTTTGTATCCAGGGACACAAATGCAGATTCCCATGATGCAAGTTCCATGGCCAAAGCAGGTGGGGTCAATGCACTGTTCCTCTGGGACATCGCACTCGGGCCCTTTCCAGCCGTTGCGACAGACACAGTGGCCCTTCTCATATTCCCCGTTCCCGCTGCACAACACAGGGCAGGAATCTGCAGGAAGCAAGCACAGTCCATCAGCTGAAACCCGTACAGAACAGTAACAAATTCTCCAGCCTCCCTGCCTCACGATTTCCAGGATGGCATCAACTGTCAATGCAGGACTCTAGAAAAGTTCCCTCAGAGGCAGGTTCTGTGGCATATGGTTGGGTCTCGCTGTTCCATAGGAATATCCCCATGTTCTCAGCAGCACATTGAAGCTGACCTGGAATAGATTGAGTCTTCTGTCTCTTTTTTTTAATTCAGTTGAAGAAGAAGAAGAAGAAGAAGAAGAAGAAGAAGAAGAAGAAGAAGAAGAAGGAGTAGGAGTTGTCTTTTCTATCCCGCTTTTCTCACCCATTTAGGTGGACCCAAAGTGGCTGTCAAAGCTTTTCTATTCTTCTCCCCACAACAGAACACCCTGTGAATTAAGTGGGGCTGTGAGAGCTCAGAAAAAAAGAAGTAACATTACTGATATGTTTACAACTAGTGATACTGAATGTATTTCCATTAATAAGAACATTATGGCCAATATTAGGGGAGCTAATGGGCTGTAAAATGTTGAAAATTCCAACCAAATAGACTCCTATTTTTTAAATTGGGAAGTAGAATAAACTCAGATAAAGAGAAAATAGCAGCAGAAGAGATTTTGGCCCTTTCTTCAGTGATCACCCTGTATGCATTCAGCACATGGAATAGTTCCAACTGTCTCCACAAGGCACCTTGGGATCTTCCTGCTGAGGACAGTTTGAAGCCACCTTCTTATAAAAGCTCCCTTGTCATCAGCTGTTTAGTTAGTCCCTTTAGTACATCAATAGGCAATGAAGTGCAGCAGGGTTTTTTTTTTCCAGTTTCCAAGATGCTATCAATAACACTGCCCTCTCTCTGTCTTTTTTTATTTTTTTTTGCTTCAAAATAATAATTTTCCAGGGAAGCACAAATGCTTCTCTCTGTTGAACAAATCTGGTTGCATTCTTAAACTTAAGTCACCCCACGCACGAGATAACCCCCTACCGTCTGACCGCTGGGCCCATCTCCAAGACTCGCAGCTGCTGCTGTTTCTGCCCTTATCATTTTCTGAAAATAAAGCAGGGTAGCAGATCTTCCACAAAGACTCTAATTTGAGAAGATTCCGGGTGAAGCTAGGAAGCATTTGCACTCGGAATGGCATGCAATATATTGCTGGGATATTTAAAATCCAGTAACAGTCGCAACCCAGCCTATGCGGGTGGGAGTTTCTCAACTTGCTCTAGATAAATCAGATGAAGCTGGCATGTTAATAACGAGGAGATGGATTGAACGGCATTAACCCTCCTTATCAAGACTGGAGTTATCTAGAGGGTAATCTGATTATATTGCAGCCAGGAGTCCATTTTAATTCTTGCCCTCTGCTGTAGGGATCTGCACAAATGTGGTTTTGGGCATTAGATCTGTAACTAACTGAATGTTTGAAAATTCATATTCATTAGAATAGATCCCCTTCAAATGTGGTAGGATTCTATTTGATACGAACGTATTTGTACGAATTTGTACAAATATCTGATATGAATGCATACGGATCCTGCATGCGGAACCTATACAAATGTATACATATCAGATACATATCCTATACAAACACATATGTATCAGATACGTATCCCATAAAAACACACATATATCAATACGTATCCCCAGTTTAATGAATGTACGAACTATTTGTACAAATATCCTGAAACATTTGTATTTGTATGAATGTTAATATATGAATTTTGCAACATTAGATTCATGTACAAATGTCCAAATTCATACAAATTTGTACGAATAACAAATGTTATGGATATCTGTGCACATGCCCTACACAGGACAGATCCAAATGGGGTCAGGTGGGCAGAAGGACTTGTCACCTGCACAATTGGCACAAATTGTGAATGTTCAAAACTTCTCATTCGAATCAAATATTGGCTATTAGGGATATGCACTAATGTTTTGTGCATTTGATTCATATCAAATCAAATGCAAGAAAATTCATAGTCGTTCAAATATGTATCCCCAGTTTAAGGAACATACAAATTATTCTTATGAATGTTCCAAAACATTCATATTCATACTAACGCTAATGTATGAATATCGTAACATTCTTGTCTGAATTGGTATGGATAAAGAGTGTTACGAATATTCGCACACATCCCTGCTCTGGTGACAACTGCTTAACAGCGAACATCACATTCATTGCTCTGCTCCTCAATCAGAACGAAATGGACCATTAGTAAATGGTATAATTATATAATTAATGTGATAGCAGTAGAAATATCGAATAGTCGTATGAATTATATACGGTAAGTAATTTGCATAGGGTTAGAATACGTAAACAAAAATGGATGATAGTTAAAATGTATTTAGATAACAAGCTTAGGAGTGAAAGTGAGAAATTATGAATTGTGTAGCCTTTTTCAGTGCATGGTATAAAAACTTGGAATTATGTATTACCCTTGGGGGGACGGGGGAGGGGAGGATTTAAAGCAATTGAAAAAAAATAATAAAAAGATTTTTTTAAAATGGCTCTGCTCCTTAATAATTAACACTTGTTCATTTTGCTCAGTGACTTTCCTTTTTCTCTTCTACTATTTGCATGATTATTTATTTCAGCTACCAACATTTACTAGAGATGCACTATAGGCACTTTCTGCACTTGAGCAGGTATCTTGGGACAAGCTGCTCACTAGTACTACCCGCAGTCTTGACCGGAACTGTCCCGGGAGCTCCCTATCCTAGCTTAATGGTAGTCCTGATGGAAAAGGTCAGCAAGTGTACTAGCACTGCCAGTTTTTGACCCTCTCTGCAATAAGGATGTGCATGGATGTGTTTCTTTTGTATTTGATTTGCACTGAATTGAACGCAAGGAAATTCGTATTTGTTTGAATAGATCAGCAATTCTCAACCTTCCTAATGCCGCGACCCCTTAATGGAGTTCCTCATGTTGTGGAGACCCCCAATCATGGGGGCGGAGCAGCTGGGAGGTGGGAGGGAAGGGTGGTGGGAGACTCGTTGCGACCCCTATGAAAGGGTAGTTCGACCCCCAAAGGGGTCCCAACCCTCAGGTTGAGAACCACTGGAATAGACTTTTACTTACTTACTTACTTACTTACTTACTTACTTACTTACTTACTTACTTACTTACTTTTACTTACTTACTTTTACTTATCTATATTTCTATGCCGCCCTATACCCGAAGGTCTCAGGGTGGGTAACAACCTTTAAAACATCAATTTGCAAACCAAAATATATTAAAAACAATAATATACATAAAAACACTAAAAAGATTCGGCATATTTAAAACAATATCCTAAGTAGTATCTGCAGTGGAAGGGAAAGTATAATCACATCACCCAAAGGCCAGGGCAAAGAAGTTCATCTTCACCGCTTTCCAGTTAAGGGTAGGGATCTGCACAATTTTTTTTTGTATTCCATTCATATTGAATCGAATGAAAGAAAAATCATATTCGCTTGGACAGATCCCCTTCCAACGTAGCTGGATTCAAATTCAATACGAATGTTCAATCCTATACAAATCCCATACGAAGCTTCAAACGAATGTATCAAAACATTTGGTTTAAATTCAAATGTCAATCTTCGAATGTGCCGACATTGGATTTAAAACGAATGTCTGAATTCAGCCGAATTCATACAAATTTCAAAAGTTATGAATATTTGTGCACAACCCCCCCCCCCAGTTAAGGGGAGGAAATACGTTATGCACGGAAAGTCACATTTTGTGTAAGAGCAAAAACACATTAAACAAACTGTGTTACAAAAGACTGTATAACGAAAAAGAAGATATTAGACCATCGCCACTTTTAGAAGGCTTGAGTGTTTACTATCCCTTTATGAATGGGCTTAACAAAAATAAAACCGTAAATGTGCAATATTCAAAAGATGATATGAGGACTCAGAACCTTACCGCGTGCACAGTCAGGACCGAGGAATCCTGGGAAACAGTGACAGTGGCCAGAAATACATTCCCCGTTCCCATTGCAGTTAGTGGAGCAGTCATCCATGACTTCTGTTGATGGAAATGATTTAAAAGGAGAGAGAGAGAGAGAGAGAAAATATCAAAACGTGAGCAAACTCTGTTTGAAATGTAAGCAGCCCTCTACACAAGCATTTGTAAAGGTTTGCTCAATTTTCAGCTCAAAGAGAATGGAAAACACATTAATTTCATGGCACTTATCAAGCAGCTTGGAATAAACTATCTATCCATTCAGTTTATTGTATATTAGGTTTGCCCTTGACAAGTTAAAAATAAGAAGTGGTTTCTCATTCTGAAAGAGTACAATGGGAAGTCTTGGGGTCAAGATGGCCGCATCCAGATGTTGGTTGGCTTATTCAGCTATAGTTTTATATTCTAAAATAAAGCATGGTTATTCCAGAAACAATCACGTTTTATTTAGGAATATCCAAATACAGCAGAATAAGTAAGCAACAGCCGTTTGCAGCCATTCTTACTACATTTATGGCCACTGGAAAAAAAAAATGCTGCAGCAATGGCTGTGATCAGACACGGGGGGAAAAAGCATCTCTGAAGTGCCTCTGAGGCATCTTAGAGAAGGCTTTGAGGTGGGATTATTCACACACCAGCCTGCCCCTCCTCCCTCTCATGAATATCCTGCGCTAGAAAAGGTGGATTAAAGAAGGCTCAGGAACATGAGGGCCACACACTATCTGCCTGAGGCATTCCTGTTCTTATGCCTGGACAGGCCTAACTAAGCATTAGAAGATTGCCTCTTTGTCCCATTGTACAGATAGTTTCAGCCTTTTTTTTGTGCCTGGTTGTCTTTGTTCTTCATTGGAAAATGAATTTAAAAAATAAAAATAAAAAGGATTCAGGGTATTATTCTTCAATTTACACTAACTCACTAACACCCTCATCTCCACGTAGTTGTTAGGAAAAGAAGACAACAGGCAAAATGTGAGCTTTTGGCTGCAAAGCTAGGATCTCAATTGTGATAAGCAGAACCTTTTTTGTTTGTAGATTTCCTCTCTCTTTCTTTCTCTCTCCTTCCTTGAAAGTCCCCTAGGAGAGCATTTTAAGTGGGTCAAAACATTTGCAACCTACTCTTCTTCCCCAGTAGGTCTACACCAGAGTTATGCACAAATGCAGTTTTTGAATTTGATTTGCAACAAATCAAATATTTGAAAATTCAAATGTATCCGAATAATGAAAAAACGAACATCTGGACATTTGATTCGATGCAAATACATTCACATGTATTCGTATGAATAATCTGTGGGCATTCATATCTGTACGGGTACATACGCATCTTGTATGTACCCATACGCATCTGTACACATCCTGTATGCATCCTGTTTCCATCCCGTACAGATGCGTATGGGTGCGTAGCGATGCGTACAGGTATGTACTAGATGCAATTGTACCCATGCGAATGTCTGAATTATTAATACAAATAACTTAAATTATTCGTATTTGTTCAAATTTGGAAATCTGAATGGCTGGACATTTGATTTGTATACCAATGTCTGGATTTGTCCAAATTTGTACGAATAATGAATATTTCAAATATTTGTTCACATTCCTAGTCTACATAATTCGATTTAGGTTCTGCAAGCCTGGTACACCTCACCTGATGTTCTGGACCCTGACGTTCGTTTTAAAATTCTTTCGTTACTTTTTCCCCACTGCCTTTTAATTTGATTCTTTGAAAGAGGAAGGGAAGAAAGGGTGGAATATTTAACATCATGCTTTAAGTCCACAAACCTTTTGCATAGCATCTCTGGATGATTTCCACAGCCACCAACACTATGACTATTATTATCTTCAGGGTTCTCAATACTTTTCCCCTCAGTCTCTCACAAGGGAGTTTTCCAGGTTAGTCTGGAAAAGGTGTGCATTTGCCTTTCTACAAGTTACCTTTCTAGATGTAGCAGCAATTGTAACATCACCCAGTATGCAAGTATGGTGGCTAAAACAATCAACCATGCATGCATGGCGGTGGTGATGCACCTATCTGGAAATTTGTGGGGAGCCAAATTACCCGGATTGTGGCCAGCAGAAATAATAGCAGTGGAGCAGGACCCCACATTATTGCTCCCTTGTGCTATATCTGCCTGCCATCTAGACACAGTTCTAGATTTTGGTCTGGGACTGTAGCTACTGCCTTCTACAACCCAACGTCTGTGAAGTATACAGGTAGATATAACTTCGTGATGTCAGTTACTCTGATTCTAGTAGGGGCTGCCTAGACAGGTAGGATGTCTCTCAAGGCCATTTGCAGGAAGTCAAAAGCAGGTGGGGACTTTTGATTTTCTCTTCTACTTGAGAATGCCCAGAAGCAATTGGTGGGCCACTGTGTGAGACAAGATGCTCGACTAGATGGGCTGTGGCTTGATCCAATAGGTCTCCTCTTATGTTCTTACTTAGAAAGGATGCATAGGTGCCACCTTCATGATGGAGAAATATTGCCGCCTTCTTCTTCTGTTTGAGAGAGTCCTTAAGCCTTTGGCTGGTCACTGCATGAGTAGGGAAGTGCACGAATGTTCTAAACATTAGAAGTTCGATCAAGTTTGATTGAATGTGGACATTCAAAGTTGAATAGAATGTCTACACATTTGAATTTAAACATTTGAACTAATTTTGAATCTTCCAAAACATTCATTCAAATGATTTGAAACATTTGAATGTACAGATATGTATGTACATTTGCGCTGATAGTATGGGACGAAAACGGGATACATACAAAATGCATACAGATACGTATAACACATACAAATGTTGTTGACACTCATATCTTCAAATACAAATGTTGTTGACATTGGTAACTTCAGATTCAAATCTAACATTCGAATGAATAGATTCAAATGTATTTGATTCGAATCAGATTTTGTTGATTCGGATTCTAAGCATTCAAACCGAATCAAATGTTTGGGTATTTGATTCAATTCAAATTTAAATGCAAAACAAGGAAAAACATTCATGCACATCCCTATGCATGAGACAGCCTGATCCAGCAGGGCTCCTCTTATTTCCTCTTATGTTCTCAGCAGCTGAACAGTTGCTAATGCTTTCATTTACTTCAGATTAAATATTCTAAATATAGTTGGATTTTTAGGAGATTTGCTGCAATGCAAATGTTTCAGAAAGTGACAATCAAACAAATTAATGCTCTCATCAGCAGTGCTTGGCATGCCAGAAGTGATGAGGCCGCCGTGGGGGTGGTAGAACACCATGTAGCCCAGTGTATTTGATTGCATCAAATGCATTCAGATCCGCAGTACATCCAGATAATCAAGAAGGGTCTCAGCAACTGGCACACAGCCCTTCTTCCATCCCATCACTTCCTGGGATCACTATTATTAGATTGTGGAGTAGGGGTGTGCGCAATTTTGTGTGTGTGTTTGATTTGTATTGAATTGAATGCAAGAAAATTCATATAATAGTCAAATAGATCCCCTTCGAATGTGGTAGGATGCGTATTCAACACAAATATTCAACCCCATATGAATGCATACAAATAGCAAATAGCATACAAATCGCATACAAAGCTTCATACGAATGTATCAAAACATTCAGTTCGAATTTGAATGTCAATCTTCAAATGTGCCAACATTCAATTCAAATTCGAATGTCCAAATTCAGCCGAATTTCAAATGTTATGAATATTTGTGCACACCCCTATTGTGGAGTTCTTGAAAAATAAGCAATATATGAGCGCTGTTGATGTGTGAAATGAGTAACTCCAGTTAATATTCTATATTTAGAACATGTCTTATTCTGTTTTTATCAAACTGTTGTTTCTCGGGAGTTGTGACCCCCCCAGGGACTTCTGGATGAGGTAGAAATGAAATGAATAAATAACAAATACAATATGGTACAAAAAAAGGATTGGTTAAAAAATGAAGAAAGATGCTGTTCTTACCGATCGCTGTTGTCAGCATCAGCACTTGTTCCATTTTTTTGCCATCATTGTAAAACGCCATATGCCAAGCCCCTTGGTCCATATATTCTATGAAACCGGTTTCTTGCATGGATGTTAAGATCAGATTCCTGGGCACATGCAGGGTTTCTTCAGAATGTTTTGGTTCCTGCTTAATTAATTGCTTCCCGTCCATCAGCTTTACAAAATCAAACTGAAAAGAGCAAACCCCCAAAATGATCAAATAGACTTTTATATTAATTTTAAAAGCATTTGAAAGCTTTATGTTGTCACCTGTTCACACTTACCCATAATTCTGAGATTATGGAACTTCAGTTCCGTGACTGAATATGATGTCAGTTAAGTAGGGATGGGTAAGTAATGTATGGATTTGAATATTTGCAGGTGAATTGAAAGCTCTGACAAGGGCCAGATCTACCCACTCCTGACCTCATCCCCCCCCAGCCATGCCCCTTACTTATAAATCCAGCTGACACTGTCACCATCACCCAGTCCTCTGAGGCTCAACGAGGCCTACCAGAGGTGTGCACACAGGTTTAAAGGCCAACCCCATCTGGGAATTGGGGAAAAACTCATGCGATTTCCAGGGATTCTCAGATGGGGGTGCTGCCTCTCCAGCTACATGTGTACCTCTGGAAGGTTGTGTCTCAGAGGAGAGTGCGATGGAAGAGCAGGTCATGGCAAAAGGTGAGGGGGGTGAAGAAGGATGGAAAAGAAGGGGTGAGGGGATTTCCTTCACACATGAACATTCATGAGACATTTGCACTTGAAGCTGAGGTCCCCACATTTGTAGGGGGGTTGAATGAAGTTGAATATTCCCCCTTTTATTTGTGTTGAATCGGGGGGGGGACAGGCTTTGTGCACATCTGTACAGGTAAGGTTGAAGGCCACTGTGGCCTTATACTATCTAGAAGGTATGAGGTGGAAGAAACCATGGAAAGTAACCTTTTAGTACAGTGGTTCTCAACCTGTGGGTCATGACCCCTTTGGGGGTCAATCTACTCTTTCACAGGGGTCGTTATGAAGTAGCAATGAAAATAATTTTATGTTTGGGGGTTAGGGTTAGGTTGGGGGTCACCACGACATGAGGAACTGTATTAAAGGGTAACAGCATTAGGAAGCTTGAGAACCACTGTTTTAGTAGGTTAAATAAAAACCTGTAAAATATTAGTGTTCTCTTTGAATATGATTCTAATAACAAAACTAGACCCCTTGGCTCCTAGAATAAACACTCAGGCTGGATGGACATGCAAGATGCCTCTAAAGGTCATTTGCAGGGAGAGGAGAGCAAAATGAATGTTTTGCCTTTGTCTCTTGCTTGAGATACCCAGAAGCAATCGGTGGGCCACTGTGTGAGCTGGGATGGTGGATAAGATGGGCTGTGACCCAATCCAGCAGAGCACCTCTTATGTTCTTATGAGCCCCTGTGTGAGATGGGGTGCTGGAATAGGTGGGATGTAGCCTGATCCAGCAGGGTGCCTCTTATGTTCCTATGTTCAAATCATGTAATTTCAACAGCAAAAAAGTAGCAAACTGAAAAGAATGTTCACCGCTCCATCTGATTAATACACAGAAGACCGTGGCCACACCTCTTAGACTTGCCATAGGTAGGCAGCCCTTTCCCCATGGCCAAAGCTTTATAAAAGGTGAAACACAGCCCCTGTAGACATAGAGGTTCAGTACTATGAAGCAGCTGATGTTTAGGCCCCACTTCCTCCCCCGATCAATCCTGACATACCTGTGTATGAGTAGGGGGAATATTACGTCTTCCATAAATTCCCAGTAGAGAGTCCTTTGCGAGAGAAACATTGAACTTCAGGTACATTGGATGATGGATCATGATGTGGAAACGCCAGAAGAGGCCTGGTGGAATAGCTTGCATGACTTGGTCGCCGATTTCAATTTCTCCTGTGTCTATTGCTTGGCCTTTCTGAAACACTATTTCTCCAGGAGCAAAAAAGAACAAGAGGAAAAAAGAAAAAAAAAGAACAAGAACAAGTTTGCAGCCTTGCTTTTAATATTGATTCATATACTGTAATCTTGGCAATGACAGGAATGAATATTCCCACAACAGAGCTCCAGCGAGAGCCCTCGTGTTTCTCCTCAAGTGTTTTAGCACGGATACAAAGGAGCAGAATGCAAGCAGAAGACAGAGGGCAAAGGTCTTTCCCCAATACTCCTTAAAGAATGCTACAACCTACAATCACACATTGTTCAAAGGAGGGCCAAATTTCCCCTTTCCCTTTCATTCCTACTTGTTTTTAAAAATCAAATCTGGCATAGCTTGGATTTGAATGAACTCCTAGGCACGTGACTTTTTCAATTGGCAGATGGTTATACCCTTCCTTTCTTTATCCTCAAAAGTTCTAACCAGGGTTGTGTTCAGCCATAAAAAGGGTGTCTCAGGGATAGAGTGTGGCTGTTGTGTCCCCAGCCCTTCTCTAATCCCACCTCTAATCAGAAGCACCTCAGGGAGACAGTGTGTGTCCCTCGTGTCTCCCGCCCTTCTCTAATCCACCTTTTCTAGCACAGAATACTCAGGAGAAGAGGGAGGGGCAGGCTGGTGTGTGAACAAAGCCATCTCAGAGTCGCCTCCAAGATGCTTTTCCCCCCTGTATCTAAACACCGCCTCAGACTTAACAAAGGGTCACCTCAGAGGCACCTCAGAGAAGAAGAGTTGTCTTTTATATCCCTCTTTTCTCACCCATTTAAGGGGACTCAAAGTGGCTGACAAAGATTTTCTGTTCTTCTCCACACAACAGAACACCCTGTGAGGTAGGTGGGGCTGTGCGAGCTCAGAAGAGAGCTGTGGCAAGCCCAAGGTCACCCATCTTGCTTCATGGAGGAATGCGGACCCGAACCCAGTATTCCCAGATAAGAGTCTGGCTCCTTAACCACTAGACCAAACTGGCTCACTGCTTTTGTTTGCAGCTTCTTGGGTCTATAACCGTTAACTGAAGTTAGCATTAGTGCTGTCAAAGAAGCTCCTAACAAATTAGGTACATAGAAAAGATCATGGAAGATAAAGGACACTTTACTGTCAGGCACCACAATAATTTAAGTAAATGGTCCTTCCTGCAATAATGTACCTTTGAGAAAGCAGGACACTGAGAAACAGCAAGAGAAAGAAGATCGATGTCTTTGAGACATGGATGGCAAGAAAAAAAATAAATCAATAAATTGGATCAAATAAAAGCTGACTGGTCCCCTGAGGTCATGATAATTAAGCTGGAATTCACACAGACTGGACACATGTAGTGAATGCAAATGAAGGTCTAGGGGGAAAAATATTGTGTTTGGCAAGGTTGAAAGAGACAGAAGAAGGAAGACAATGGAAAGCTAAAAATATTACTAGAGGTACGATCAAAATGACGAGGATTCGTTCTTAGTATTGCCAGTAGTGAGGTTACATCCCCATGCACTATAAAGCCTAAATCAAATCTGAATTCGGCAAGGAGCGTCCCCATGTAAAGCCCCCAAACCAGACTACATGCAGACCAAATCACCCAAATCTGCACTAAATTTAATCCTCTAGAAAACTGTTCTTGCTACGGTTTGGGAGTGAAGTCTGCATTATTTTGGGAGCCGAGTCTGCACATGGGGACGCTTCCGGGCTATTTGGGAATAGACTCTGGCATCATTAGGAGGTGAGGTTTCATGTTCTGTGTTCACCGTCCCTGTCCTGTGCATTGGGGATCGCAACACCTGGTCATTTTTAAACAGTGATCAAACAGAAACGAGCCTCTTCTCTCCGCGATCCGATTGCTGAGCAAACATAAAAGAACTGATTGCCCCAGTTTGACAGGTAAAGATGTAGCAATGAGGGAGGTAATCTGGCCCTGGTTGTCCCATGAGCCTCTTCCACAACACTTATTCCACCCCCACACCCTGATTGCTGGAAAGCAGCTTCTGGAGTTTGCCAGCTAAAAAGCTAACCAAAGCTGCCACAATGTTTAGAGGCAGTTTAGCAGACAAGCGCTAAACTGAACCCAGCTGGCTTCATGGGGGAGGGTGGACTCAAACCCAGTTTGGTCTAGTGGTTAGGGAGCCGGACTCTTATCTGGGAATACCGGATTCGATTCTCCCCTCCCCCATGAAGCTAGCTGGGTGACCTTGGGCTAGTCGCAGCTATCTTCTGAGCTCTCACAGCCCCACCCACCTCACAGGGTGTCTGTTGTGGGGAGAAGAAGAGAAGGTTTGTCAGCTGCTTTGAGTCCACTGGAATGGGTGAGAAAAGTGGGGTAGAAAAGCCAACTCTTCTTCAGACCCAGTATTCCCAGATAAGAGTCCAGAGGTGTTTTCGCACACGCCAATTTAGTACGTGTGGAAGACAGCTCCGGACACGGCATACGCATTGGCCCAGCGGGGCTTGCGCTCCGACGTATCCGGAGCTGTCTTAGGCGCGTTCGAGATGTAGAGCACTTTGAAGTGCTCTACATGCGTTCGGGCGCGCACGAACTGCCCGCAGGCGTTTGGGAGGAGAAGGATTCGCGCTTGCTTCTCGCTCCCGAACAGCCGCGGGCCCGCCTCCCCCGCCGGCGCAGGTTTGGCAATCAGCTGTTTGACAATCAGCTGATTGCCGATCTGCCTCCGCAGCGGTCTCCACGCCCCTGGCCGGCCTTTGCCGGCCAAGACAGCTCCCGGCGCTTTCACCTTTCGCACACAGACGCGCCGGTACGCGTTCCGGCGCGTCTGTGTGTGAACGGTGAAAGCGCCTGGAGCTGTCTTAAGCTTCCCGCCTGCACGCGTTCCGTTTGGAACGCGTTGCAGTGCGGAAATCCCTCAGCTCCCTAACTACTAGACCAAAGAAACCCTTAAACACGAAATATGTGTGTGAGATTTCTTTTTTTTCTTCCATTCTTTAAACTACTTTAAGTCAACAGTTTAAGTTATGGGAAAGCTGGGAGGCTTTGAAAAGCCTACTTAGAAAAAAAAAAGTGACACAGATTTGTGTTTTTGGTGGTCCAAATATTTTTAGGCTCCATGAGGCAGAACAGTTTCTGTTTCTTCCCCCACTTTTAGAGACAAGTCCAATATTGACTGGAAACAAGCCATTTATGCGGCATTACCCAAGAGGCCAAGGTAAAATGTGAAGATACATTTTTGCTATATTGACACACAGCGAGTAGAGTCAATTGCATTGTTTACTCCCATAATTCTAAGGCCGAGGACGCAGTGATTGTGTAAAGATAATCACAATGCTGGTTGATGTAGCCTTTAGGTGAGATTCTAGCGGCCTTACTTTTTTTCCTTTTTCTGTTTTTTCCCTGGAAGCTTAAAAGATCTGCTGTTCTTCAGGGAGACGAGATGAAACAATATTTTGCAGTTGTAGAAGATATTATTCAGTTGTGACACGATCCTGTTAAGAAAATGGCACCCTCTTGGCCGAACTCTCCATCATTTTCTCTCTTACAGGAAGCCTTACTACTCTAAAATATAATTATAAAGCAAGATTCATGCCTTTTATTTGGGCCGTTGGGCTCATTCACACAACAGGAATATGGCTGGATCCTCTGCTCTCTTCTCGCATGCAAGGACCAGCAGAGAAGCTAATTCTGCATGCAGAGATCTTTTACGTGCCAATGGCACTACAGACGGTACTTATGGTTTCTTATGCTGTATTCTTCCACCGCCACAAATGGGATGATTTGGGCCCTTGGCTCAGTGGTAAAACAAATCCTTTACATAGATAAGATACCAGGTTCCACACACCCCGGAGCCTCTTATTTTAACATTCAGGCTTTATCTGAGGTGGTTGATGAGATTCTAACAGGCGTGGTAAAGGAGCAGTCCATCTCTGTCAGGAGCGCTTTGTAGGGCATGATCCTGCACCAGTTACAGAAGCACCACTGAAAACAGCACCTCCGTGCTCCCAAAAGAACACTTTTTTTTTCCTATGGCAGATTGGGATGTCTCCCCAATCCATCCAGAATGGAGCCATCTCTGGTAGCCATTTCGCCTCCAACTCTGGAAGCTGAAAAGAAGGTCAGGAGGAATAATAGAGATCTAACCCTCCTTTTCTTAGCTCTACGTATCTTCCTTTCATAGCCATCCGTCCCTCAGCCCATCAGTTACAGAAGTGAGCATCCTCAGGTGTTCTCTCATAAATCCAGCATCACCCAGAAGACGTAGGAGAAGGGGGAGGAGGAGAAGAGGAGGAGTTGGCATTTATACCCTGCTTTTCTCACCCACTTAAGGGGACTCAAAGCAGCTGACAAATCTTCTGTTTTTCTCCCCACAACAGGTAGGTAGGCTGTGAAGTAGGTGGGCTGTGAGAGCTCAGACCTGTGACTAGCCCAAGGTCATCCAGCTTGCTTTGTGGAGGAAGAAGAGTTGGCTTTTCTATCCTAGTTTTCTTTCCCCAAAGTGGCTGACAAACGTTCTGTTCTTCTCCCCACAAATGACACCCTGTGAGGTAGGTGGGGCTGTGAGACATCAGAATTTAGAGAGCTGTGACTAGCCCAAGGCCACCCAGCTGGCTTCACGGAGAAGTGTGGAATCAAATCCCATGATTACAAGATATGAATCCAGCACTCCACCCACAAGGTCCAACTGGCTCACCCAGACAACATTCCGCCCACTGCACTCATGCCTTTGTCTTCTTTTCTATACCTTAAAACAAAACAAAACAAATAAAACTTCAGTTGGGAGGGTTAGGTTTCTTTGAAAGGTCCGATGGTAGGACACAGTGACTCATTAGCTGAAAAACAGTCTAGAAAATTAATTTCTAAAGCTACCACACTGTGGGAGTGGATTTCTGGAAGAAGGCATTGGATAGTTAGGGAAGATACCAGGTTGGTGATGGCCTTTGGAAAGGACCACTTCATGTTGCAGAGAGTTTTCACACTGTCAGGATAAGCAGAGAAGCATCACTTGATACATCTCCCAGCACTCATTTCAGAATAAACATCTCCATTTTAGCTAACCTTCATAGTTGTGAACAGGTGCCGAAGAAGAAGAAGAAGAAGAGTTGACTTTTATATCCTGCTTTTCTCACCCCTTTAAGGGGACTCAAAGTGGCTGACAAGTCTTCTGTTCTTCTCCCACAAAGGACACCTAATTAGGTATGTGGGGCTGTGAGAGCTCATAAGAGAGCTGTGACTAGCCTAAGGCACCCAGCTGGCTTTGTGGAGGAATGTGGAATCAAACCCAGTACTCCCAGAGTCCGGCTCCCTAACCACAAGGCCAAACTGACCAAACTGATTGAACTGGAGGTCCAGGTATCCCAGTGAGAAGCATATCAGGATCTACCACTGATGCTTGCATGCAGGCTTAATGAAAATGCCTCTTCTGTTTCAAGCAGTGATCTTTCCAAAACTCCAGCGCTTATTATTCCCTTGACATCTTCCCTTTACATTTTATGTATCATGTCCATTAGCTGGTTTAAAAATAAATTAAAAAACCCAGAGTGTGTTCTCTTGCTTTTTGCACCTCATTTTCAGCATACTGACAGTTTCCTAATCACTAATTTCTTATGGCTTCAAGAAATTGAAAAGTCTGAGCAGCAAAGCACCAATTATTCTCCCAGAGAAGCAACCCTGTGATTCCTGAAACAATCAATCCCATTATGCTTCTCTCTAAGCACCAGGCATCAGTAGGACGTCTGGATTTTTTTAAAAAAAATCATAGTGCAACACATTAAAACACTAACACAATAGCTAGACGGCAGCATGATCTGGAATCCATCCTTAAGGAAACCATCTCTGCCATTGTGCTGATTTTGACTGGTGTTCCAGATCCTCATTAATATATAATTCATCTTCCTTAATTCAAAAGACACCAAAGTCTTTTCTTTCGCCACCAGCCTGAACCGATAACATCTAGGATATTTCCCCCTCCCCTCCCTTTATTCTTCAAAATACATAAACTGCTGTATAATGTTAAATATAGTCTTGGCCTTGGCGGGTTCTGCATAAAGACTGCCAAATTTCTTTCAAACCGTGATCAAAGCAACATCAAATCCTGCATATGCATGGGAGTTGAAAATGTCCCAGAAAGTCTAACACCATTATAGTTGACTTCAAAAGGGGGCGCTTCTGATAATGAAAGGATTATAGAAGTTAAAGGCGACAGGAAGGAAGGTCAAACCCCTTCCAGTGGTTTAGAAGACATTTGAAACCAAAACTACAGAGGAGTTTGATAAAATGCATTCTAGGGGGTTTAAAAGACATGCAGAGATCCTGGGAAGGAAGGAAGGAAGGAGGGAGGGAGGGAGGGAGGGGTGCGGGGAGGGAAGGAAGGAAGGAAGGAAAGAAGGGAGGGAGGGGTGCGGGGAGGGAAGGAAGGAAAGAAGGGAGGGAGGGAGGGGTGCGGGGAAGGAAGGAAGGAAGGAAGGAAAGAAGGAAGGGAGGGAGGGGTGCGGGGAAGGAAGGAAGGAAAGAAGGAAGGGAGGGAGGAAGGGAGGGAGGGGTACGGGGAGGGAAGGAAGGAAGGAAAGAAGGAAGGGAGGGAGGGATGCGGGGAAGGAAGGAAGGAAAGAAGGAAGGGAGGGAGGAAGGGAGGGAGGGGTACGGGGAGGGAAGGAAGGAAGGAAGGAAAGAAGGAAGGGAGGGAGGGGTGCGGGGAAGGAAGGAAGGAAAGAAGGAAGGGAGGGAGGAAGGGAGGGAGGGGTACGGGGAGGGAAGGAAGGAAGGAAGGAAAGGAGGAAGGAAGGGAGGGAGGGAGGGGTGCGGGGAAGGAAGGAAGGAAAGAAGGAAGGGAGGGAGGAAGGGAGGGAGGGGTACGGGGAGGGAAGGAAGGAAGGAAGGAAGGAAAGAAGGAAGGGAGGGAGGGGTGCGGGGAGGGAAGGAAGGAAGGAAAGAAGGGAGGGAGGGGTGTGGGGAGGGAAGGAAGGAAAGAAGGGAGGGAGGGAGGGGTGCGGGGAAGGAAGGAAGGAAAAAAGAAAGGGAGGGAAGGGGAAAGGGAGGGAGGGAGTGAGGGAAAGAGAGAGGGGGAGGATGTACGTTTTATGGCAACAAACTATTTGTCAAGGCAACACGACAGTGGGGAAAAGGACATTCAAGGACATAAAACCCTATACAATTTGGTTCTGATTTATCCCATATAGACCAGCCCATCTTCTGAAAAGATCAAAATAATCCTTTGACAATTGCTAAGGAATGGCAGTCGGGAACAGGGCTTTCTCAGTACCGGTTTCCTTCTATGGGATGACAGTTCCAGGGGAAAATAGCCAGGGGCCCTTTAGGCCCCTGGTGAAATGTGGAAATGGGGCTGTGGGGCAGAGATCCAGGTGCCCACCAGAAGGTGGAAAGCTGTGGACCAAAAATTTGATTTGATTCGAATCTTTTAAATTCAAACTTAACCAAATTCAATTTGAATTAAGCCAATGCGAATCTATTTGCGTGAATTTTCAATTCAAATCTGCACTTACAAATGTCGGCCACAATTGTACGTGCCAGAATGCATCATTACACATCCCATACACTTCTGTACACGTCCGTATGCCTCCCATAGTTATCCTGTCTTCGTCCTGTATGGATCCGTACAAACGCATATGGGTGCAGGGAACGAAAGTTTGAATTTGAATTTATGGACATTCAATTCTAATTCAAATGTCAAAATTCGGACAGATTTGATCGAATTTTGAACACCTCCGAATATTTGTGCACACCCCTATGGTAGACCTGTCCACTACAAATGCATTTATTTATTGGTATTTTTTTATCCCCCTTGTGGATGGCAGACGGGAGGAAGGGACCTCTGTTAAGGGCCCGAAGATGGCATCCTTTAATCTGTCTTCCAAGCATTCCAGGTTGGTTTGAGGCTTCATCCAGACATTGCTTACTTATGCTGCTGCTGTATCTAGATATTCTGGAATAAAGCACTGATATTCCAGAATAAAGCACGGATATTCTCAAATATCCAAATGAAGTGGAATAGGCAAGCAACACAGCCTGAGTTGTGAAAATATGCTGGTTCCCGGTATTTTAGTTTGACCTAGGCTGCATCCAGGCATTGGTTACATCCAAATATCCAGTTTGCTACTGAGCCCAATTCATGGTGTTAACTTTGAATTATAAGGGCCTAAATAACTTGGACCCCAAATATCTAAAAGGATGCCTTCTTCCATATTGACCTGCCTGTGCCTTAAGATCTGGAGGGGAAGCCCTCCTGGTTGTCCCGTCACCCTTAGTAGTAAAAGGGCTGGGCATCGGGAGAGGGCCTTCTCAGTGGTGGCTCCCAGACTGTAAGAACAGTCTCCCTCCATGTACCTTCACTCTATGTGTTCAGACAAGCTGTGAAGATGTACATCTTTACCCTGCCCTTTGGCTAAGTAAAGGAACAGCTTTTTCCTCCCCACATTCAGACACTGCCATGGTTTTAATATGTCTAATATGTTCATTTTTTAATGTGTTTTAATGTGTTCATTTTATATGTTGTATCCTGCCCTGAGACCCTTGGGTACAGGGAGGGATAAAAAGGCAAACAAACAAACAAATAAATAAGTTACTGGTGCCTGGATGTGACCTTATTAGTTAAACAAAAGAACAAGATAGGATTCAGTTCACTCCAGGTGTACGGATCGTAGAAACACAGAGAAATGTACCTTTCCTTTCTGTTTTATCCAAAACTTTCCCTCCGATTGGTGAATAAGTCGTGTCCAGAGACTCTGAATTTCTGCTTCCCTTGCTCAAACCATTTTCATAAAGCTGCCCTTCAACAGGTTGCAGTTGCCAAGTTAAACCAAACAAATGTACTGCTGTTGAATGAGAGGAATGGGAGAGATGACAATTAATTTATTACAACGTTATTTACCTGAAGACAAACTACAGCACAGTAGCGTCAAATGAATGCATGTCATTGAAATAAACTTGGATTTCACACATGCTAATTTTACTTTAAATGTAATGCTTAATTGGTTCCCACTCTTACTTCTTGGAGATCAGCCAGTATTTTGAACAGGAATTTCCTTGGCAATTAAGAAAAATATTTGCAATTCAAAGGGAAACGGATTTGTAAGATAAGCCATGGAAAATATTAATAGCGATGGCATTAAAACAAGATTTGAGATCCTATGGCCCATAGAATAATCTTAGAAGTAGGATGCCAGAGATGATGATGATAATGATAATTAAAAAAATAATTATACAATAAGAAACCAGCGGAAGACCTGAAGTGCAGACTCTGAAAGGAAGGTGATGAAACAGTTGACCACATTCTGAGCAGCTGCAAAAAGATCGCACAGACAGACTACAAACAGAGGCACAAGCTAGTGGTGCAAATCATACACTGGAACTTGTACCAGAACTACCGTCTGCCAGTGGCAAAGAACTGCTGGGACCATAAACCAGAAAAAAGTGGTTGAAAACGAACAAGCCAGACTACTGTGGGACCTCCGGCCTCTGACTGGTCGAATACTGGAACATAACACACCAGACATCACAATTGTGGAGAAAGACAAAGTGTTTATCCTCAACATTGCTATTCCAGGCGACAGTAGAATTGATGATAAACAGAAAAACTTACCAGATATGAAGACCCGAAAATAGGCCTGTGCCTGAGGGGGGGGGGGGTACCTGGGGGGGGGTTCCTGTGGACTCTAGGGGACCTGATCCGGTCCCCTAGAGCCCACGGGATCAGGGGAAGGAACTCAACAGGCCTGCCCAATGGGGGCAGGTGGAGGTGGGGCCCACAGCTGTCAGGGAGGGAGCGTGCGAATGCGCTCCCTCCCCAACAGCTGTGCAATGTCTGGGAATGCCCTGGGCTGGTTATAGAGCATGATTTCATGCTCTACACCTGGAATGCGAGTGAGCACCCTGGGATGGACTGGGGCATTTCCAAATGGAACCACCAGCCCAGCGGAGCGAATGCTCCATCCCTGGGCGTCCTACACACGTTGCATTGGCCCTTGTGCAAAAAGGCCTCAGGTGCTTCAACCTGACAACAAAAGAAAACACTTAACGTTTAGGTTCGGGAACTTGATTTTCTTTTTTTTTTTAAATGAAAACGGAATGCTGACATATTTAGAAAACATTTTTTAACATGTGTCATGTCTTTCGAAAAGCAATCAGAAACGTGCCAAGCTTTTTTTTTAGGGAGGGGGGATTTCTCTATCTCCCTCTTCCTTTTCAGATTACATTTGTAAACTGGATTAACCTACCATCTGCTACAAAGCCACGATTAAATTCAATTTATTCTTATCTACCTCCTGTGTAAGCACAGCTTGTCAACTTAGGTTTCGTAAAGTTTGGCAGCAAAATAAATAAATAAATAAACATGAAGCTCGGCGGGAACATGAGAGACACCCAATGGATCCACATGTTAAAAATTAAATCAGCCATCCCAGCAAGTGTTTGTAAAGCTTGCCTGACTAATCTTTCCGATGAATAGGTAGATGGGGAGGAGGAAGGAAAGGTTTCTGGCAGGAAGCATTTCTGATGACTAACATGGATCAAGTTGTTCTCTTGGATTTCCTTGGCCTAGCAAGTAACACTGTGTGTGTGTTTTTGTTAAATCTTGGAATATAATTGGGATATATCACCCAAGTAGAGATGGGCTAAAAATGTTCCTCACCTTCACAATTCATACAAGTTGCAAATGTTTGAAAAGTTGCATTCTAGGGATGTTCCTGAATATTCATAGCATTTGTTATTGGCATGAATTCGTCCGAACTCAGACATTTGTTCACAAATCGAATGTTCCGACATTCTTACATCAACAATTTACACATATGAAAGTTTTGGACATTCGTACAAATAGTTTGGGCATTAGTTAATCCGGGGAGGTGGGAAAGCAGCTGCATCACACATCTGCAACGGATCCAGCTGGAGTTTAACATGGATTGAGAACAGATTATAAGCGGATTCAGGTCGTATTCGATGCTTTCAGAGTGTGGAGTTGTTACAGATACATATTGGATATGTATTTGTTCATATCGGATACGTATCGGATATTTGTATGAATTTGTATGAATATACTCATATCAAATAGAATCCTACCACATCGAAGTGGATCTATTTGAATGAATACGAATGTCAAAAAACCCATTCATACACATCCCTACTGCATTCAAATCAGATATTGGCAAAAGCCCATCCTGGTCCAAATGCATTGGCTGG
Organism: Aspidoscelis tigris stejnegeri; assembly: GCA_023333525.1. NCBI lineage: Eukaryota > Metazoa > Chordata > Lepidosauria > Squamata > Teiidae > Aspidoscelis > Aspidoscelis tigris. The sequence goes on from JALMGA010000012.1 coordinate 10,585,294, forward strand.
GGACAAAACAGGGCTGTTTTGGGCAAGTTCATGGAAGCAGCACTTTCCCAGTGACTCTTGCAGGTGTCCATCAAAATGGCGCTGGACCATCTGTGATGCTATTCCAAGCCAACTGCACACAAGTGGCTGGTCTTTTTTAACAGTTGGAATAAGTGTGGGATGTTTGCAAGCGGTTCACATTTGGAGCTCCATTTCCACACTGTGCTCTGTTCCAATGCCACACTGCATATGGACCTGACATTTCATGGGAGGCATATCCTCTCAGCAGACCAGTCTGAAATGCCAAAGGAATGCTCCATTGGGAACACTGGGTCAGTCCACCCGACCAGTAAGGCTCCACCCAAAATAGAGCACAAGTTGGCCTCTAATATGACATGTGGGTGCATGTCTGCCTGTCATCCATCCATCCATCCATCCATCCATCCATCCATCCATCCATCCATCCATCCATCCATCCATCCATCCATCCATCCATCCATCTGTCGTCTGTCTGTCTATCTCCATCCATCCATCCATCCATCCATCCATCCATCCATCCATCCATCCATCCATCCATCCATCCATCCATCCATCCATCCATCCATCCATCCATCTCTACCTACCTACCTACCTACCTTCCTTCAAATTTAGGAATGTTTCAATCAACAGGGCTTTACTAAGTCTCACCGATTTTATTTGCTTTACTCTCCATATGAAAAAATTTGGATCCAACCTGAAAGCATTTTGCTTCAGAAGGATTGATCTATTAATATGTAAATGTATGCAGATCCATTAATTAAAAACCATATGATTGACTAAGACTTATTTAATTAGGAAACAGACCTAATAGGATATAACTCCTTTCCCCTCCCCCACCATCTGCAGCTCTGCACGGTATTATTTATGCAACCAGTCAAGACAGATTTTAAAGATAGTGTAAGATACAGAGCATTAGAATACTTAAAAGATTTCCACAAGAGAGATAAATTTCGTTCAGCTACAAGACAGACACATGAAAGGGATTTAAATACTACAGAAATGTAATTTGAGATCAGATAAAATGTCTTAACCAAATGAGAAGTTTGCCAAACACAGCAAGGTTTCCTAGGGAAGATGGAGAATTATTTTGCTCGCATCCTTTTATGAACAGCTTGGATAAAGATTTGGTTTAGGCACAGCAAATCCTCTCTTTAGTTACGGGATTGGATTGAGCTAGATTATCTTCAGGATTCCTTTGCAACACTCCAATTCTGTGTCCTATCTGACTCTTAAGCATTTCACTCTGAGAACATAATTCTAGCTTTCCCCCAATCATCTCATCTCTCTCTCTCTCTCTCTCTCTCTCCTGCTCCTTGGATTATTCAGTAAACCAGAAATCTCTCCTACTTGGAAATGGTGGATTTCAAGCTTCAGGTATCTGGATGTTGATGGTGTCGATTGAAATAAATGTCCCAGTCATTAAATATTATTTACAAAAAAACACACAAAAACCCTCTTGGGGATTTTTCGCACTTCACTCACTCACTCACTCACTCACTCACTCACTCACTCACTCACTCACTCACTCACTCACTCACTCACTCACTCACTCACTCACTCACTCACTCACTCTTCTTCCAGACTCAGCCAGTAAGTTCTGCAGATTTGAATTTTTGACCTTTGAATTTTTAAAGGTCTTTTAATGTATATTCTGTTTTTAATTTGTTGTTTTAATGGTTGTTACACGCCCAGAGACCTTCGGGTATGGGGCGGGCTAAAAATGTAAATAATAAATAAATAAATATCATACAACTGAATATGTATCAGATACGTATCCGATACAAACTCATTTGTATCCGATACGTTTCTGATACATATCCGATACGTTGCCCATAACATATTTGCTCTGAAAGCATCAAATCTGACCTGAATCCACTTTTAATCTGCTCTCGATCCATGTTGAATGGACTCTGTATCTGTTGCAGATGTGGCTGAGGCAGCTGCTTTCACAAATGCCATATTCATACAAATGTTAATGCATGAATGTCGTAACATTTAATTCATGTACAAATGTCCAACTTCAGCTGAATTTGTCTGAATATCGAATGTTGCAAATATTCATGCACATCCTTATTGGTTTTCCATGAGTAGAACGCATAGAGTATAACCATCAGGGAAATGAAGGAGGAAAGAGGTTTCTTGCTTGGAAAAACTACATTTTGATTCAATGCAAAGTGATATCATGTGACATCCAGGTCAGAACACCAATATCTCCAAATGTGATGCAGGAAGAACTTCAGATTCATCACCTATTGGAACATTTCAGTTTCACACAAGTATTAAAGAGATTCCATGTGATAATCCTCATTATAGGAGACCGGCTTAACAGGATTAGAGATATGGGAAAGGAGGCTCTCAACTTTTCCATGCTGAGATAGTTGCTACCCCCACCCCCCAAAAAAAATCTCCTACTGATGCTGAACCATCACATTGGCTTTTTGCTGCTTGAAATTATTGGCTTCCAGAATAACTATCAAGTTTGATTGACAGATTGTTATAGGAGGAACAGGGGCATAGAAAGAGAAGGGATTCATCTCTTCAGCAATAGCTGGCATACAAGACAAGCCCTGCATGTGCAGATGGGACACTAAAGTGTTCTCTAAAGCAGAGAACTCTGGTGACATTTCACAAGGCGCTTGAAACTGTGGAATTTGGATAAAGAAGAAGAGTTGGCTTTTCTACCCCGTTTTTCTCACCCATTTAAGGGGACTCAAAGCGGCTGACAAACCTTCTGTTCTTCTTCCAACACCAGACAGCCTGTGAGATGGGTGGGGCTGGGAGAGCTCAGAAGAGAGCTATGACTAGCCCAAGGTCACCCAGCTGGCTTCATTGACGAATGTGGAATCAAACCCACTATTCCCAAATAAGAGCCTGGCTCCTCAACCACTAGACCAAACTGACTCACAACGTCTGTCCCTCCAGTTTCCAGCCAGTTTGGTCAACTATGGAGTTACAGATATTTCCTCCAACAGAGTAGGTTATACAAAATAATAGTTGAAGTAGGGATGTACACGAATGGGTTTTTGATGTTCATTTTGTAACAAATCGAATGTTACAAAATCCTTGTTAGAATGAATAGATCCCCTTCGAATCTGGTAGGATTCTTTTCGATACAAATGGATCGCCAGTAGCTTTTCCTTTTTAACCTTGAACTATTCAGCCCTAGTTCAAGGGCAAACTAAGCTCAGGGAGTCTCAGTTGGGTGCAAACCGAACCCCAGAACCTGAGGCCTATTTGCACTATGGCCTCTAGTGCATGATTCATGAACCTCTAGTGAAGAGCATACGTGCGTGGAGTAGGCTGTTACAGCCTCCAAACATGCCTGCCCTAAACAGATGTTCACAAACCCATCTTAACTAGAGAACTACATCAAGTGTTTGGGACAGGAGTATTTGCTCTTCTGCTGCTGCTCTGGGGCCCTTTGAGGTGCCGCGCAAGCATGCTTGCACCTCAGACAACCATAGATACAACTGTTGCCAAGGCAACAGCGCTGATGCATACGCAGTAGCAGAGGGTGCCGCAGCCAAAATGGCAGTGCCCAGAGGAGGACTGGGCCCTGGATCGAATATTGTGAGCATTTGATCCCAGTAGGAGGGAATGCCCATAACTGATGAGCGCTCCAAGTGCGAGCGCTAGTCAATGTTGGTTAATTGCACTCCTTTCCCATCCAGCAGACAGAAAGGGAAGTGTGAAAATGCCACAGGATTCATTCGCATCTCTACGTTTTTACCAACTGCATCAAATCAACTGCATATATGGTAGTTGATCTGATCCTTGTGGAAGCGGATGGAAAAATGATTTTTTAAAAAAACAAAAAGACAATAATGAGACTTACCAATGACATAGGCAAGCAACAAGGCCAGAGTGACTGTAATAGCTGTTGCACTCAAAGCAGTGCACTTCCAGTTGCAGCATCTGTACGGTTTGTTGAAAGAGAAAGCCGGTCTAGAAAAAGTGCTTCGCGGAAGCGGCCTAGGAGGTGGTGAGTAAACCGTATTGGAGGTTAGAGGATAGTTCTGACTGGCGGCACTGAAGATCGCTGAAGAACCAGAGCCGTGTTTAAACAGGAAGTGCCTAAGGAAAGGAGAGAGAAAATCACACTGTAAACACCAGATGTCTGCACTGTACAGTGAAGCGGCCATGGACATATTCACTGGGGAAGTGGAATTATTAGCAGGGGGCTTTCCCCATCCCAGCCACCTAAAGGGTCCTCACGTTATCTGTGGTGGCCTGTGAAAGGCTTGTTGCAAGTGCTTAGATCTTGGGTATTTTCCACTGTCACTAAAAGTACCCATTAAGTACCCATTAATGGGTACTTAATGGGTACTTCTAGTGACAGTGGAAAAACACCCCTTGTTTAAAATATGGGGTGCAACTTGAACAGATACGAATGTTTCTGGACATTTGTACGTATAGTTCGGACATTTGTTAAGCTGGGGAAACTAATTGGATACATATTTATTCATATCAGATATGTATTTATTCGTATCAGATATGTTATCTGTTTGATCAGGTATGTATTAGTTCGCATTGGATTTTTGAAAATCCGGATATTTGAATTTCAAATCGAATTGAATATTCGAATATTCGAATCGACTTGAATTCAAATGCAAAAAATGCATTTGTGCACACCTCTACCAGGTACTGTATCCAGATTGGAGAGAAAGGCAGGATGCCCCTAAAGGCCATCAGCAGGGACTCAAGAGTAGGTGAAGGTTTTTATCTTCTGCCTCAGATGCCCATAGGCAATCAGTTGTCCACCGTATGAGACAAGATACTGGACTAGATGGGCCATGGCCCAATCCAGCAAAGTTTGTCTTATGTTCTCATGCTCTTGAAAGGTGAATTAGAGAGGGAATGAAAACACAAGCGCTAAATCTGCTGCCTCCAAGGGCTTTGTGCCTCACCTTTTTTGCTACCTGTGAATACAGGAGATGTGTACATGGGGCTGCCCTTGAAGATGGTTCGGAAGTTGCAGCTAGTGCAAAATGCAGTGGCTAGAATGCTGACCGGAACATCTAGCTGGATGCACATCACACCGGTCTTAAAAGAATTGCACTGGTTGCCAATTCGCTACCGAGCCCAATTCAAGGTTTTGACTCTGACTTATAAGGTCCTAAATGATTTGGGCCCCAAATATCTAAAGGAACGCCTTCTCCAATATCGACCTGCCCGTGCCTTAAGATCAGGCAGTGAGGCCCTCCTGGTCGTCCCACCACCTTCAACAGTGAGGTTGGTGGGCACCCGGGAGAGAGCCTTTTCTGTGATGGCCCCCAGACTATGGAATAGCCTCCCCCTCGAGGTGCGTCATGCCCCTTCCCTATAAATATTTAGGAGGGCAGTGAAGACACACCTCTTTGCCCTGGCCTTTGGCTGAGCTGCTTAAGTCCCCCCCCAGTACAAACACTATCATTTTAAAGATATTGTATATTGTTTTATATTTGTTGAATGTCTTTTAATGTATATTTTATTTTAATCTGTTGTTACCCGCCCAGAGACCTTCGGGTATGGGGTGGGATAGAAATGTAAATAACAATAACAATAATAATAATAACAATAAATCATTATTTTTTTTCCAGCTGTGCAAATGAGGGGCTGAAGAAACATGTTTTGAATTGTCCTCCTCTTCTCCTTTAAAATCCTGGGTCTGTTTCCGTGGTTTACCAAATGTGCACATATGTGCAACAAATCCCATGCAAGCTTTTGGCAAATGTGAAAAGGCCTCTTATTTCTGAAATGGCCTTTCACTTTGGACAAGATCTTGCCTTCAATGCTGTGTTTGAATGTTTTGGGGGAAAGCAAGGTGTGTTTCTTCCTAGTTTGAGACACAACCTGACAACAAAACCTCATCTAAGCTTCTGGAAAACCTTGGTTTTATTATGCGGACCTCAAGTCCATCCGTAACAGGAGGTCAAATTTATATTTTGTCCTAATTCTGCCAGTGCAGAAGACAAGAGGACCATAATGAGAAGACTGGTCCATTTTTTCTGACTCTCCACTTTAACAGCAACTGAAGCAAAGCCATTAAGTGTGTCAAACCTCTCTCATTACTTTATTTTTATGCTCTGAAAAACTGTGCATGCTCATTTGCCTTGCATAAGTCTCCTGTTAAAAGGAAAAAGCAAAATTGCGGCAGAGAAAGGAGAATATACACAATAGGAAAATGTGAGTAATGAGATAATATCACATGCTATTATGCACCAATAATAAAGGAAAGTGCAAAGTATGACACAGTGAAATGCCTATAGGAATATTTCATTAGCAGCTGTCTAAAATCAGGTCGGGTTTTAAAAACATCTTTCAAAGTACAATCAATCTACTGAAACCTTCAAATAATGGGCTGCGTGAGATGTTCCTGATCACAAAATACATAATTTGTTTTAAGGAGGAAAAAAATTATAATTCCAATGCACTAAGGATGTGGTCACACCTAGGGTTTATCCGGCTTAATCTGCCTTCAGAGAGAGAGGACACATCAGCAAAGTGACCAGTAATTTTCTTTCCACATTATCTATCCCAAAGGTGAATTTTCTGAGTTATTTAACACTGAAAAACAACAACTGCAGCTTGTCACTTCGCAGAGGTATTCTCTCACTCAGAAAGTGGACTGAAGCTGGATTAAACCCTAGGTGTGACCACAGCCCAAGTGGCCAAAAACAAGACACCAAACTGATGAGAGCTACATTCACATACAAAGGGAAACCAGCTCTGACTGTTCAATGGAAGGAGAAATGCTGAAGTTCAGAAGTTAAGGCACATAATGAGAAGATAGGACTCATTGGAATAGGTCCTGATGCTGGGAAAGATGGAAGGCAACATGAGAAGAGGATGGCAGAGGATGAGATGGAGACATCAAACATGAGCTTGGGAAAACTTCAGAAGGCAGCAGAAGACAGAAGGGCCTGGTGTGCTGCAGTCAAGTGGAATCATGAAGAGTTGGACACAGCTGAAAAACAACCCTGACTGTTCTTTGGAAGGACAGATCCTGAAGCTGAAGCTCAGATACTTTGCCTACATAATGAGATGACAGAACTTGGCAAAGACCCTGGTGCTGAGAAAGACTGAAGGTAAAAGGAATGGGAGAGGATTGATAGATAGTGGAAGCAATGGGCATGAGCTTGTGCAAACTCCAGGAAAGGGATGTACGAATATTTGTAACTTTTGAAATGTGTACAAATTTGGCCGAATTCGAACATTAGAATTCAAATAGAATGTTGGCACATTCAAAGACTGACATTTTAATTTGAATCAAATGTTTTGATACATTCGTATGAAGCGTCGTATGAGATCCACATAGGATTTGTATACATTCATATGGGATTCATACAAGATTCATATGCATTTGTATGGGATTTGCATGGGATTCATATGGGACTGAACATTTGTATTGAGTGCAAATCTCACTACATTAGAAGGCGATCTATTTGAATGAATATGAATTTTCTTGCACTCGTTTCGATACAAATCGAATACAAAAAGACATTTGTGCATACACCTGCTCCAGAAAGCAGTAGAGAACAGAAGAACCTAGTGTGTTGTGTTCCTTGAAGTAATGAAGAGTCAGACACAACTGTACAGTGACAACAACAATAACAACATTTGATAGTATTTGTTTACTTTTTTAAAAATTATGCCCTTTCCTTTGGCTTAAGGTTTCAGGGTCAATTTGTAACAAATCGAATGCTAGAAAATTTGTATTCATTTGAATAGATCTCCTTCAAATGCGGTAGGATTCTATTCGAAAAGAATTCATACGAATATCCAATATGAATCCTTACAGATCCTGGATATGGATACTGCATATGGATCCTATACAAATGCATATATATTGGATATGTATCCTATACTAATGCATATGTATCAATATGTATCCCCAGTTTAATGAATGTGAAAACTATTTGTACAAATGTTCCGAAATATTTATATTCGTATGAATCTTAATGTACAAATGTCATAACATTCGATTCATGTACGAATGTCCAAATTCGTCCAACTTCATATGAGTAACGAATGTTGCAAATATTCATGCACATCCCTAGTCAGTAGCAAAAATTTGAAAATGAATAAACCCAGATTAAACAATTAAATGCAGAAGGGATTCAAAGATGGCTGGCTCATGGCTCGGTTCTAAAAGGGGTGAAGGTGAGGAAGAAAGGCCCACAGAGGGCTGAGGTTGGGAGAAAAGTGGTTTTGAGGATCATTGGGAAGAATTTTCAATCTATTGCGAGCAAAGCAGAGCATCTCAGAAGCCAGAAGATCTGACATTAGGACTGCAAATTGGTCTTAAATTCACACACCTTGTATTTTTAATAACTACTCTTGAGGGTGCTTCTGAGCACGAGTGAATAAATAAATACTGCTGATTGGGAGAGAGCTACATATATAATACTCATTACAGTTGCTATTATTACTCCTTCCCTTCTCATAAATATCTGTGTTTATTTTACAAGCAATATCCTGGGCCTGATGTAATCTTTTCAAAGGGAAGAAGAAGAGATACTATACTGGCTGGATGAGGTGGCTGAATGACATTCCCAAATCTGTAATTTGGTGCTTTTCTTTGGAAACAGTGAAACTTCTAGCTGTGGAAAGTCTATCGAGGTTAATGAGAACAGTACAGAGTTCAGACTATAAACACCTGAGTCCAAATTCAGGTGGAGTGCAATCATAAATCCCACTTTGGGTGCTTCAGTCTCATACTATTGTTTAGCCTAACCTAAGGTGCCTCCAGACACGCTTAAAGTCCCACTCTCCCTGCGCAGCTGCTGCCCATGATTCAGATGGGATGATGGCTACTGTGTGAAGTTTTTCTCCATGTCTGGAGCCGCTGCTCCCAATTCTTCTGGAGGGAATGGCTGTAGCTTGGTGGTAGAGCAAACCGTCTTGAAAGCCGGAATTTGGGAGTTCAATCAAGATATGTTCACAAATATTCATGACATTCAAAATTTGTACAAATTCATACGAATTCGGACATTCAGACTTAAATGTTTTGATATATTTGTACGAAGCTTCGTTGGGGATTCATATGGGATTCATATCTAACATTCATATTGAATTTGTATGGAACATTTGTATGGAACAGAATCCTACATATTCAAAAGGATTTATTTGAACATATGAATTTCTCGTATTTGATTCAATACGAATCGGATTAAAAAAAACAAACATTTAGGTATATCCCTAGTTCAATCCTCAGACTCTACTGAGTTCAAAGGAACAGCAAATCTCCTCTATATATCTGCCATATATAATATATATAACAGGGTCTGGTTTGAGCCAGTTAGAATTGAACAGGGGAAGTTTGAAAGACTGAAGTCTGAGCTGAACCCCCTAGCTTTTAAAAAACCAAATTCAAACTGAACAAAGGGGTATTGAAAGGAACCTATTGAACAAACCCTTTTCGATCCAAGTATGAAGACGTTCAAAGGTTCAAACCAAACACCATGCATTTTCAAAGAAAAAAAATTACATTCAGATCAAACAAAGGGGTGTTTACTTCAAATTGAACCACAGAAGGATAAAAGTTAAGGCACATCCACACTGCTGAGAATTGTGCAGTGAAGTATTTATGCACTTGACTAGATACTGAGTCTAAGCTGATGGTACTCAAAACAGTTTAATGGAAAGACTGAGGGAAAAGAGAGGTGACATCTTCTGGTTTGTGCTTCTTAGTGGAAAGGTAGGCTATAAATATAGGTTTTCATCCTCTGTCCTCAGGGATCAATCAATCAATCAATCAATCAATCAATCAATCAATCAATCAATCAATCAATCAATCAATCAATCAATCAATCAATCAATCAATCAATCAATCAATCAATCAATCAATCAGTCAATCAGTCAGTCAATCAGTCAATCAATCAGTCAATCAATCAGTCAATCAACCAATGCCAGCCTGCCCATCCCTCCCTCCCTCCTTCCCTCCGTCCGTCCATCCTGTGTTTCAGTATTTAAACCCCAGTGTTCACCCAAAGGTCTCAAGGCAGTTCACAATATTAATAAAACCTCCTTTGGGGAGGTTCTTACCATCTACTGAATTAGGTATATTAAAGAATCATGCCAAATACTTCTAAAGAAAGGATTCCACAGTTGCTTCATGTTATAATGAATAACAGAAATGAGAATAGAATACTTCAGAAAAGATCATATGTTCATTATTTTCACTGGTTTCCAAACAGAGCATAATTGTGATGCTACAATTATTTCCTATCAGTACAAATTCACCCAAATCATTTTTAATGACACTGGCTAAAGTCAAGGGAAAGTTCTAAAGGAAATGTCTCCTCCCATAGAGACCCACCTACGCCCTAAAACCTTCTTGTGAGGCCCTTCTGGTCATGCTACCTTCATCAGCAGTTGAAGGGATGAGGACATATGGAAGGGCCTTCATGGTGATAGCCCCCAGGCTATGGAATTGTCTCCTCTGTCAAGTGCATTGTGCGATACATTTCTTTACCTGGACTTCAGCTGAAGGAGCAGCATACCCTTCCAATGCAGGAGGCCTCCAGACAGCAAGAATCTGTGGGATCTTGGTTAGATCCTGTAACTGCCTCTCGCCATCCCTGGCAGGTGGCAAGGTGAAATCACAGGGCAAGCCCAGGCCTTTATCTCATTTGGCACCACTCCAGTGATAGTGGGCTGTTATTTTGATGGCACAAAATGCCCCAAAATGCAAACCTTGTGAAGTGGATGGTTTTGCCCTGGAAGGCGCACAAATGGTGGCCACTTTTTTCAAGAGAGGTTCCAAGAATAGGAGTCAAGACAAGATAAGCCATAACACAATTTCAGGAAAACTTGATTTTCCCGGGGGTAGCGATATACTGGGATTTCATCTGCTATACTCTAGGGCCATCCCAATAGAATGTCAGGATAATCCTGATTTTTAGGCCCTGTCTGGATGCAGCCTTTGCTTGTCTCTGGCTTTAGCTTGCACAGCATGAGTTCCCCATTCTGCCTTCTTGGCCAGTGACCCAATTCATCTTTGCTAGGGCTCTAGAGCTGCATTATGATCTGTGTGCTTCACAGATTATGGGTCTGGAATAGTGTGGGACATCTGCTGGTCTTCTCAGGATCCTAACACAGGGTGACAAAATACTGCACACGTCATACATGGCTTACGTATTCCACTACATTTGGACTTTCCGAAATTAAGCATGGACTATTTAAAAAGTGGAATAAGTAAGCAACACCTAGACACAACTAGGGGTGGGCACGGATGCAATTTTTGGATTCAAATTCAAATGAATAGAGAACAAACACATTTATTCAAATTCGAACCGAGTTGAATACATTCATATCTATTCGTACGAATATTCGATTCATATTTGATGATGCGAATGTTGACAACATTAATATCTGTCAGTACATATCCGTACACATCCCGTTTTTATCCTGTATGCATCCCGTTTTCGTCCCGTACATATCCTTACAAGTGCTTACGGATACGTATGTAACGCGCATGTATCTGTACACCTACGAATGTCTGAATAATTTGAACGAATGACTCAAAACATTCGAATTCATTCAAATGTTAAAAAACGAGTGTATAGACATGCGATTTGAATTCAAATGTCCTAATCTGAATAAATCTGAATGAATTTTGAATGTTTCAAATATCCCTGCACGTCCCTAGATGCAACTTTTTTTATTCAGACAGCAGATTTGTCGCTGGGTTTTGTCAAAACAAATATTGAGGAACACAGAGATCAATAGACTCTTTTTTTTTAACTTCATAGTTGGAATGATGAAACCCTTGGGCAGTTTGAAGATAAACCTCCTCCTAGATTTCTATCACAACTGTTATGCAATTTACAAACACGCACACGCACACACAAAGGAGATTCTAAGATCATATCTTGGAGCACATCTTGACACATCCAGGCATCAGATAATCTGTTTCCCCTTTTTATCTCACTGTTGTTTCACATGCTGTGTGGGCAGAACTCTTTGGCCCTTCTATAAAGTGTTGTTGAGGGAATGTTTCAGAAAAATAAAAAAAAGAGGCTCTTACATTTCACTTGGCACGAGGGAAGATACATGGTCCTCCTGATTTCTGGAGGAAGGCAATTCCACAGCCGAGGGCCAGCAAATCCCCCACTGACTTCTATGGAACCAGGATCACGGCCACAATGTGGAACAAGGAGAAAGCAGATAATAAATTCTCAAACGTTTTCGTTTCCCTTTCACACATTTTATAAAACGTGATTACATTTCCTGGAGAAGAGATGGCGTAACTGTCTCGTCTTTCCACCTTTTCGACTTGTAAACAGGAAAAAAAAAGTCTATTCGTTGTTGAAATATTCATATAAAATGGCTGGAAATGTGCAGCACAGAATTCTTTCTGTGGCGCATAGCGCGATAGAGGTAATCAAGGCAAAGAAATAAAGGGCCTGTGTGCAGAAATAATTCTGAGAAAAACAGATTTCAGTAGTAATGGCTGAAGGACTGGCATCACGGAGCGGCATTTTCATTCTGGAGTGTTGAATATAGTGAAGGAACCAAAGTCTGGGTGAAGTCTGCGGTTATCCAAAGGTAGTCCAAAGAACCACAATTAAAAGATATACCATATCTGTCCTTCCCATACATTGCCATAAGTGCTCCTTTGGTCCTGGATTCTCTCATATTATCTCCTGGCCTGTCTGAGTTTAAGTCCAAGTTGTGCCTCACAGAAAAACCACAATCATAGAATGGACCTAGTGTTTGCAGGCTACATGGTATCAGATCTCATCTAGTGTATCAAGTTCTGGGCTCCTCAATTTAAAAAAGACATTGACAAACTAGAGCAAGTTCCAAGGAGGGCTACCAAAATGGTGAGTGGTCTAGAAACCATGTCCTACGAGGAACGGTTGAAGGATCTAGGAATGTTTAGCCTGCAGAAGAGAAGACATGATAGTGGTCTTCAAGTATATGAAGGGCTGTCACAGTGCAGAGGGATTGCCCATGCCCTCACTTACACAAGATGGAAGTACTCTCCTCATTGGAGGTCTTCAAACAGAGGCTGGATGGTTTTGGGAATCCTGCATTGAGCAGGGTGTTGGACTGGATGACCCTGGAGGTCCCTTACAACTCAATAATCCTATGATTCTACGACAGGTAAAATGCCAGGTGTATATGGAGAAACATCCAATTACCTATTTAGGAGAAAGTTGTAAGCAAGGACCCAGCACAGCGATAGCTGGGCGGTATTTGAGGTTTGAGATATCTATGACCTTTGAGATGGTGGTGAATGACCTACCTACTGGAACTGAGTGGCTGTCCAAACTAGTTCAAGCAAGAGGCCTGTCTGCTGGACCATTCCAGATAATCTGATCCCACCAGAGTGGTCCACTAAACATGTGGAGACGCCATTTGTCCAGGGGAGATCTCACACTTACACTCCACAGCCTGCATGATCACTCACCTGTGACTGATCCTGGAACTGGTCCTCTTCAGGGTACCACCATCAGCACCACCACCATGATGACTCTGACACTCCGTGCAGGCACATTCATGTCAGGAGGGCAGGAGGGCTGCCACGCCTGTTGACCTCCTTGTCCAGCCGAGGTGCGAATGCTCCCTTGCTGGATGCAACAGGTAAGTGTTTCGGGAAGGTTGGGGGTGATTTTGTGCTCCAGGTAGTGCATGATTAGTGAACTTCTGGGCTGGCAAGGGGTGCTTGGAGACTGTAGCAGCCTCCTCCAAGTGCAAATGCCCTTCCCCAGAAGTTTCCTAAGCATGCACCATGGGCTGTGGTGTGCATTGGCCCCTGGTCCAGATGCTATTTCTGCACTGGTAAATCTTCTGTCATTTAGGTGTATTTGATGTAATTCTTTGAAATGTAATTACAGATTAAGGAGAAAACAGGCATTGGGGCTGGGACCTCCTGCTTCATCTATCCCCAGATGTTTACCCAATGTACTTTTACCCCCAAAGAGAAATGATTGCGGCATCAGAGCAATGAAACATCTGAGCAAAGAAAAATGGTCCAGGTTGAACGAGCGGGAGACCTTCAAGAAGTGCTTTGCTGCAGCGATTGACAAATATCTATTTCATTGTCATTTTTAAATGGGAGCAGTTGCCTGCATTTTAAGTGGCGTCGCGCTGACAATGCGTACTTTATTCTGCTTTATAATTGAGGAATTCTGAAGCACATTCATTCCCCAAACTCCCTATTTGGCTGAGCAAAACACAGGTGTGGAGCGGTCTAAATGAATTTCTTAGCACGCTTCTTTAAAAAAAGAGAAAGTTTGATGTGCCCCAAGTGAGGTTGGAGTTATTGTTTAATTAGAGAGAAAATGACATGTGCCAGAGGTAAGTCAGAGTAACAGATATTGAACCAAAAGGATTTTTTTTGGGGGGGGGGGAATGGAGCAGCGCTTCAATATATAGACATATATAAAAAGAGTGAAGAAGATTTAGAAAAGAACACAGGAATAATGACTCATTGTCTTCACATTGCTACCACCAGATACCCTAGATTTATAAAAGTTCTAAAGCCTTCTTTTCTATACAGTTGTATAGGTGGATTCATTTTTGCCCTCCTAGGTAAAATGGGTTTCTATACAGCAAATCCTAGCCCTGGATTGTGATGTGCACAGATGTTTTATTGGCATTTGATTCAATTAGAATCAAATATTCAAATACCCAAATTCGTACGAATAGAGAAAAAATGAATGTATTGAAATCAGAACCAATTTGAATACATTCGTATCTATTCGTATGAATAATCAATACGTACTTTATGATATGAATCTTGTACACATCTGTACACATCTGCACAGATCCCATTTTCATCCCGTATGTATCCTTATGGAGGCGTATGGATACATATCCATACACATATGAATGTCCGAATTATTCGCACAAATAATGCAAAACATTTGTATTCGGTTGAATTTGACCGAATAACGAATAACGAGCCCTTTTCTTAAGGGGACTCAATGCTGCTGACAAACCCCACAACCAGCACCCTGTGAGGTAGGTGGGGCCCTGAGAGCTCAGAAAGAGAGCTGGGAGTAGCCCAAGGTCACCTCACTTCATGGAAGAATGCAGAATCAAACCTGGTGACTACAAGATATGAGTCTCTCACTCTAACTACAAGACTAGGTACTCTCAGCTATAACCATTGTCCCAACAGTCTTTGGAAGTGGCCTATGGGAGCTGCCTGGGGAGGAGTGTGTATAAATACACTGTCCCAAGGACATCGAGATGTTTGGATGCCCTGCTTCTGGGGAAACTGAGGCTCACCTCACAATGTTTTATAACAATTTTTAATAAATATATAGGTCAGTCTGGAGGTGATTATTATAGTTTGTTTCTGGGCAATGGCCAAATAAAGACAATATAGAAGCAACAACACCAAAGGATAAAATGCATTAATACAAAGAAGGAAATACTAGCCAAAAGATAAATTTTGCTGCTGCTGCTTATGAGAACCAAGGTCCTGTTCATCAAGGAGCAAATACTGGAGATAAAATGAATCACAAAAACCCTGATGTTGCGACAGCAAAGGAGTTAGAAGCAGTAACCAGGCTTCTCAGTAGAAGGGGAAGTACAGAAGGAGATGAGTTATTGTTCTGCTGCTCTTGACTCACAAGGATGGCATAAGGAGTTTTATTTCCCCTTCACCACCGCTGTTGGCGGGGTGTCAAACTGGACTAAAGAGAAGGTGCTTCTGAATTCTGATACAGTTACAGCCTGGAGGTGCAAGCTGAATCACAATTGTGAGTTTGCCAGCTTTAAGAACATAAATTTATGGACTAGATGAGCTATGCTGATCCAGCAGGGCTCCCAGGTGGAATGGATGGATGGATGGATGGATGGATGGATGGATGGATGGATGGATGGATGGATGGATGGATGGATGGATGGATGGATGGATGGATGGATGGATGGATGGATGGATGGATGGATGGATGGATAGATAGATAGATAGATAGATAGATAGATAGATAGATAGATAGATAGATAGATAGATAGATAGATAGATAGATAGATAGATAGATGCTGTATCCACAGTACAGAAAACAGATGCTGGCTTGGCTGTGGACCTCTTTTAAGAGATCCACAGAAAGACAGAAATATGCCACAATTTTCTGTCCTTATCTTGATCCACTGCTTCATCTTGAGACAAAGGTAGGTATGGAATGGGCAAAACAATCCTTAGATCAATCTTAATTTCATCTTCTAGTCTGACAAAAATTCTGTACCATTCTGAACGTTAAAAAATGTTTGATGGCTTAATACAAGTTTTGGCTCCAGATAAATTTTGTAGGTTTTTCTTTTTCCTGGCAAATAAACTTTCAAATTCAGTAAGTTTCCATATTCAGCTTGATCTTATCAATGTTTATTTTTATCCGATTGATCCTTTCATCTGTTCCATGATAAAACGTATATGAGATTCTTATAATGGAAAATGTTTTTTGGTGGAATAAACCAACTCAGGACTAGGGGTTTGCATGAATGCAATTTTCAGGATTCGATTCAATTTGAGCTGAATATCCAAAGATTTGAATCAATTCAAATGTTTAGAATTTGAATGTATTCACATTTGATTTTAATTGAAAACATTCATATCTATTTTATTTTTTATTTTTATTTATTTATATTTATATTTATATTTATATCCCACCCCATACCCAAGGGTCTCTGGGCGGCTCACAACATTTAAAAACAAACATATCAAAACTGTATCAGTCCTAAAAACAAGTACAAAATTTAAAAATTCAGCATTAAAAAAATACAAGAACAGGTTTAAAACAGCGGTGTTTGCAATGGGGGAAGCGCAGGGAACATTTAACTAAAGGCCTGAGAGAAGAGGTACATCTTCACCGCCTTCCTGAACATAAACAGAGAAGGGGCCTGACGCACCTCCAAGGGGAGACCATTCCATAGCCTGGGGGCCACTACTGAGAAGGCCCTCTCCTGGGTGCCCACCTGCCTAGCTGTTGAAGGGGGTGGGATAACCAGGAGGGCCTCCCCTCCAGATCTTAAAACGTGGGCAGGTCAATATGGGAGAAGTCGCTCCTTTAGATATCTGGGGCCCAAGTCATTTAGGGCCTTATAAGTCAGAGTTAGCACCTTGAATTGGGCTTGGTAATGAATTGGCAGCCAGTGCAATTCTTTTAGAATCAGCGTGATATGTGTCCGGCTAGATGTTGGTACGAATATTCAATTCGTATTTGAGGATATGAATGTCGACAACATTCATCTGTATGCATCCCGTTTGTATCCTGCATGCATCCCATTTTTTGTCCTGTACGTATCCGTACAAATGCATGAGGATACGAATAAGATACCTACATATACATATGCAATGCATTCATATCCATACGCATACGAATGTCTGAATAATTTGTACGAATGATTCAAAAGATTCAAAAATTCATCCAAATGTAAAATTCGAATGTATAGACATTCAGTTCAAATTCGAATGTCCGAATTCAATTGAATTCAATCGAATTTTGAATGTTTCCAATATTTGTGCCCATCCCTACTCATAGCAGCTCTTTCTGCTATGTTTGTGTGTATGTGTGTATGTACACACACACACACACATATAAATGAAATTACTTTTGAAGTTTAATATTCAACATGGCAGTGGCTGAATCCATAAAAGATTATACCTTTATAATCTGTATTAATTAAATAGTCCTCTTCTGTATTCACAATCATTAATGCTGATTAACATCCCTCCTTCCCCAATAAGATTCATTGTAAAGCCCGGGGAAAATCCATAGTTTAACTGCTTCAATAATGAGCAGAGCAAGTTAATTATGAAACAAAGAAGTATGTTTGTGTATGCCTGTGTTATAAAAACCCCCACAGCACCCTAATGGCTAAGGCAGGTAACATCTTGGCAGACCCTGAGACATTAACATCACAGCTGCAGCTCTGACGATCTCCAGCAGCTGTAGCTCAGAATTCCATACATTTCTTCTGTGCAAGGTGGATTCCCACAAAGACATGGATGAGGAATGGGTGGAATTGATGCTTGTGGGGTGTTTCTCTAAGGGCAATTGGGAAGCAGCAAGGCTTAAAATATGCTCTGGGAAGATCAAAGCAAAGCTTACCACCAGAATCCAGTCTCTTTTGCACCGCCCTTATGTTTCCAATGTGTGGATTGCTTCATTCCCATCTTAATTTTGAGAAGGTTTTCTTTAGATCTGGCTCACACAAAAGGCTTCTCTAGACACAGTTTACAAAACACAGTTTTCCCAGAACTATATAGGGACTGCCACACAGACCTATGGCAATTCCAATATTCTCCTGGGATGGTGCTCCAAAAAAGCATAATATAGGAATGATGGAAAATCCAGGCTTCTTGTGTTGCTGAATTGCTTACCTGGGCCCTTTCTGCACTCGGACATATTCTGGAATATATCTTGGGATAAGGACCTGTTCTCTGCACACTGTTGCACAGTATGGCTGGCCTCTCCTTGGACCTGCTATAGTCAGAACTCTACCATGCTGACAGCTGGCCTCTTTTCCATAATATATTATAGACAAAGGCCAAATCTGTCATTTCCTTGTGGAATTGCTGCTTTTGCAAATGTAACTGTACATAGGAAGCATTAAAAAGAAACCCAAAGGGAAGTGAATTGGCACTTCCTACATCTGCAGTGATAACACGAGGAAGTGCCAGACCAGGATAGAGCCCAGATTTGCCTCAGGATTGCCTCCTATCTTTTGGTAGGGGCAGCGAGAGGTGATGCCAGAATCTAATGAAGGTCCCACAGTTTCCTCTCACCACCAGGAGACATCCCAAGATGGATCTTTCCCCTTTCATGTTTGGGAAAGACCTGGCTGAATATTCTGGAATTTCCCTCAGCTGTTCAGTGCAGAATTCATGAGGGATACATAGGGTGGCTGGACAATGTACAGGCTGACTCTCCAAGAGCTCAAATGAGGTCCAGGGCTTTTCACATTATGAATTTGTATTTCTTTTATTCACCAAAATCTCAGGGCAAAGGACAAAATACACTCTCCACAAAAAGAGGGGAGAGAAAAGACATCAGCAAAGTATCTTCTCATTTTCTTCCCACATTAAAAAGGTAGATTTCCTTGATTAGATAACAGAGGGGGGGAAATGCTTGTTATTTTGCCAGTGCACTTTCTTATTCTGGAGGTAGATCATTGGTCTCATCCAACAGAAAACCAGAATCCACCCTGGAGTTCACCCATTCTTCTTGTGAGCAAATTCTGAACGGCAAAAGCATGCCATAAATGGTCCTATATAGGCTTTCCAGCTGGTTTCAATCTTAAACTCTATTAATGCATTTATTGCATCTTATTTTTAGTTCTTTGGGGGTTGCTATTCCGTGTTCTAGGTGTCTTCTGAGAACCTAAGCTTTTGGATATAGCTGCAATATCTATCTTCAGAGGCTTTTGCCCTTGAACCAAGATGGATATCACAGCTACTGTATATCCAAAAGCTTAGAATCTCAGAAGAAGCTACCAAAATGCTACAAATAAGATGCCATAAATGCATTAAAAATTATTTCAAATGGGGCACGTTACAGGAAGAATTGGCTGTTTCTAAACAAAGCGTCCCCCTGCCTCCCAAAATCTAGTTTTCACAAACTGTTGCTGTTTAAGAACTACAGCGAGATTTTGCTTGATAGAAGCACTCAACATGTGCCTTCCGAATTATCTCTAGTTATTATAGCGAGACATAAATTAAAGCCTGCAAATCTACTTTGAGATTACAAATGTTCCAAATAAAAAATAAAAATCAGCTTATACCTATTAGACAGATTTCAGTACTATTATACATGGAAGATTTGGAATAGTAGTACAGCTGCTGGCCAGTATATCTGACTATGGTTCACATGTTCTGTTCCCTTTCATGTTGGCTTGATCAAAAAATAGAAATAAAAACACATCCCAGTTGTCCTGATGCTGATTCTTTTCCTGGGTGTAAAATCAAGGGGAAAAAATAGTTCTGCTTTGTTAGGAATTCTCTGCAGTGAATTTTGTTTCTACAAATGTTTTGCTACCAGGCTAGATTGCATACCAATAATCCAATTTGATAGAGCTATTGTTTAGTTTCTTGAATATCTCTGCGGTATCAGCAGTAATTAAGCAGTATCTGGAGAGACGTTCTGCAGCAGATTTTCAGATTAACGAAAGCCTGGGGCATGAGAAGTGATCCTGATGTTTTATGAAAAATGTTTTGGGCCTCAACATTTGCAAGTTCTAAAAGAGTTATTGCCAGAACTTGGCACAGAAGGCAAAGGTTGATCTATCACCCCCAGAACCAGTCAGAGCCTCAGATTTATTAGGAGACTCAAAGGAAGCAAGTTCGCTTACGGTGTTCTGGAGAAGCATCAGATGGTCTATATGTCACTGTTTGCATGATATCTTACTTGCTGAATTATCAGAGCTGTTTATGGTGCAGATCAGGGGGGTGCATGAACGTAATTTTGACATCTGATTCGATTCTAATCAAATATTTGAAAGTTTGAATTCATACGAATAGAAAAAAAGAATGTATTCTAATTCGAAATGATTCAAATACATTTGTATCTATTTGTATGAATATTCAATTTGTATTTGATGGATACAAATGTTGACAACATTTGTATGCATCCATATGCATCCATATGAATTCATATGCATCCCGTTTTTATCCCGTATGCATCCTGTTTTCTTTCAAATAAGATGCATACGGATACGTACGTAATGTGCATACGAATGTCCAAATAATTCATACGAATGATTTGAAACATCTGAATTTTTTTGAATGTTTAAAAATGAAAGTATATTTTATCTATCTATTTATTTATTATTTACATTTCTATCCCGCCCCATACCCGAAGGTCTCTGGGTGGGTTACAACCTTAAAACAACAGATTAAAATACATTAAAAGACTTTTGACATTTGATTCAAATTTGAATGCCCAAATTCAAATGAATTCAATCAAATTTCAAATGTTCAAATATTCTTGCACATCCTTGGTGCTTATCTTCTGTGGCACTGATTTCACTATACTTAGATATGCTAGAATAAAGCACAGATATTCTAGAATATCCAAATATCCATGCTTCATTCTGGAATAACCAAATATAGCAGAATAAGTAAGTGAGATAAGTGAGATAGCAAACATGAATGTTTGTCCAGAAGATGTTAGATCAAATCCCATTAGGGCAAGACAATATGGACAATGACCAGGGTTGATGTGACATGTATTACCAGTACATCTGAGGGTGAACGGAAATTCTCTATGGCTGAGCTAAACTCCATCAAAATCCCCCTTTTTCCACCCCTGTATCAACTGTGACAAAAACATCATTCAAGAAAAGAAAATGGGAAAAGCCCAACGTAGCCAAGGTAGAACTTAGTGAGGCAGAGTGGTATATACATTTTCTGGAAACCTTACTATTCCCGGCACAAACTACTATTTGGTGTGAAGTGAATGGAAGTGAAGTTTGAAGAAATCACAGCCAGGATTCTAGTGAAAGACTTCTTGTCTCCTGCTATCACATAACCTTAATCCATTCATGGTTACTGTTGAAAGGCACACAAAAAGTACAAGAATACTTTCATGAACTTTTGTGTCCTGATTTCTAATAATGGGAATCATGAGTGTGAAACTTGACAAGGACACTCTCTGACCTTGTCAGACTCCCAGAGTAAGGTCCTTCAGATGGACGTTACCATCTGAAGCAAATACATCCATCCATCCTAAATTTAAGTCTTAATTCTTTCAATTATTATATTTTAATGTTTTATCCCTATTGAAAAACTATACTTGTCTTAACACCATTTTTAAACAACATATCATTTTATCTTATCCTTGTTGTAGTATAATTTTTACTCTGCAGTTTTGACGGTACATAAATATTAGGGATGTGCACAAATGGGTTTTGGGGGCATTCAATTTGTAATAAATCGAATGTTAGAAAATTCGTATTTGTATTCGTTCAAATAGATCCCCTTTGAATGTGATAGGATTCTATTTGATATGAATGTATTTGTTCAAATTCGTACGAATATCCGATACGAATGCATACGGATCCTGGATACGGATCCTATATGAACACATACATATCGGATACGTATCCTATACAAATGCATACATATTGATATGTATCCAATACGTAGCCCCGGTTTAACAAATATATGAAGTATTCGTATGAATCTTCCAAAACATTTGTATTCGTGCAAATGTTAATATACGAATGTTGTAACATTTGATTTTTATACAATGTCCGAATTCGAATTCGTCCAAATAATGAATTTTAGAAATATTTGTGCTCATTCCCAATAAATATACAATTTGACCAACATATGTACCACGTATGAACCATCAAGGCATGAGCATTCTTGTAACAGAGATTTTCAAAGGACTGTGGTTTGTTTAAACAAAAACTACAGAAGAAGCAGGAATATGTAACCACATCCAGATCTCAGTAACCTTCTACAGCTCTCTGATTTAGACATCACAGGAAAGTGGTTTATTTGAAAATGTAACTGTTGTTGTTATTTGTACAAAGCAAAGGAGACTTCTAGAGATTTCATGGCTGTCAGAAGACATCAGGAAGCACATAACAGTGCAGTCTTGAGAGTGGATCGGGGAAAGCGATGTCTGCAGTTATTCAAATTGGCTGCTGAGCCATCATTTCTGGCAACCAATTAGAGTGGTAAAATTAAGGCTTCCGACACACGCTTCAATCACAATTCGACCTGAACTCAATGGTTACTTTGCCTTTCCTATGATACCTGACCAGGGTGAATGAATGGGTGAATAAGGCTGCATCCAGACCTCAGTTACTTATTCCACTATCTTTGGATATTCTGGAATAAAGCATGGATATTCCAGAACATCTGGATGCAGCAAAGGCTGAGAACTTGATATTTTTGAAGGCCATTTCATGTGGCAGATCCTCAGTCAGTGAGGCTTCATCAAGACACTGGTATATCTGTATATTCTGGAATATCCAAATATAGTGGAATAAATGACAGATATCTGGACGCATCCTACATTTCTCTCTCCTCCTCTCCCTATAAGGAGTGGGCACAAATGTTTTTTTTTCATGTTTCATTTGTATCAAATTGAATGAAAAAATTATATTCATTTGAACTGATTCCCTTCAAATGTGGTAGGATTTGATTTTGATACAAATGTTCAATATGGATCCAATTTGAATCCCTGCTACAAATCACCTACATATCCCCTATGTATCCCCTATTTATCTGCTCTGAAGACATCAAATTCACTCTCAATCCACTTTGAACACACTCTGAATCTCTTTTGAATCCACTCTGGATCTGTTGCAGATGTGACAGGGGCAGCTGCTTTCTCACCTCCCCGGGTTCATGCATGTAACAAAGCTTCATACAAATGTATCAAAGAAGAAGAAGAAGATTTGGCTTTTCTACCCCGCTTTTCTCACCCATTTAAGGGGACTCAAAGTGGCAAACAAAGCTTTTCTATTCTTCTCCCCACAACAGAACACCCTGTGAGGTGGGCTGGGCTGCGAGAGCTCAGAAGAGAGCTGTGACTAGCCCAAGGTCACCCAGCTGGCTTCATGGGGGAGGGCAGGATCGAACCCGGTATTCCCAGATAAGAGTCCATCTCCCTAACCACTAGACCAAACTGGCTCACTTGATTCATATTCAAATGTCAGTTTTTGAGTGTACCAACATTCAATTCTAATCTGAATGTCCAAGTTCGGACAAATTCAGACAAATTTCAAATATGATGAATATCCGCGCACATCCATACTGTACACCTTAAGAGTTGTTGAGCCAATTTATATTTCATTCCATTGCTTTCTTCTTCAGTGGACAATTTTATTTTATCTTCAAGACTATGAAGAAAAAGAGTTTTGTATTTACCTGGTCTCCAGCGGTATATTGCTGTTCAGGACCCAACTGTTATGGAGGTGTACCGAATCTTGTGCGCTAGTTGGTGGGTTTGGCGCAGCAGGGCTAGGTTGGCTGCGGGTGGTCATGGACCTTCCCTGGAGACTGTCAGCCGTTGAAAGCGTTTTCCTGCTGCACGTGCACGCGTGAGGTGGCGGTGGGGGAGGCGGTAGCGGCCTGAACGTGAATTGGTTGCGCGGGCTTCCCGGCATTTCTGAATTGGGAGAAAAATGGGGTATGGGTAGGAAAGAGCAAAAGCAAAAAAACAAAGGGTTCTGGATTATTATTTTAAGGAATATAAAACAGTATAGTTTTCATGCGTAACAGGATTACATTTGTCTGGTAGCCTGAGCAGCTCAATCTGTCTTTTGCAATGTAATTGTAACTTATGAGTTCACAAATAGCCTCCATGCAAAATGGAGAATATCCACAGATCTGAATTTATATGCAAACTGTCAGGAGCTCACCTGAGATGAAATAAATGAAGTGAGTTAGGCAATTTGTCACAGGGTTCTCTCTTTCTCTCTTTTGGAATAAAGACGTATCAATCACAGAGCCGGAACGCGTCACGCTGCAGAAATCACTTGATTTTATCTATTGTAAATCTCGTTTGGGAAAATAATAGTCAAAGGAGCAATAATGTTCCCCCCTCTTGGTGAAGTTAAATCAAAACTGGAGAAACAAACTGATTTTTATCACACATTTTCAAGGCAGGTTTATGGAGGTGATGGCTGGAACTGGCCCTACCATGTGATAGCTGCCTATGTTGGAAAATGCCATGGTATGGTGACATTTGGGGGCAGCTTACCACATCCCACCCACCCCAAAATTCCCCCAGCACACATTCTGTTATCCACGAAACTGTGAGCATCATATGAGATGGGCATCACACCAGCTTAATTCACTATCAGCTGGCACTGGGAGGGGGAGTATCACTAACTTCATCATCAAAGTTCATTGATTGGTCATGAGACCATATCAGATCATAACATACAGGAATAATATAAAGTATAAAAAAAGACATTTCATAGAATCTTTATCTTAAAATCATTATATAAGCTCATCTCCGTAGCAATTAAATATTCGTTATTCGTATGAATTCAGACAAATTTGGACATTTGTAAACAAATCAAATGTCCAGACATTCGGATTTCCGCATCTGAATGAATACAAATACGTACACATCTCGTACACATCCATACGGAATGAAAACTGGATGTCCACGGGATGCGTACAGATACGTACAAGATGCATATGTACCTGTACAGATACAAATGCACAAATTATTTGCATGATTACATACGAATGTATTTGTATTAAATCAAATGTCCGGACATTCATTTTTTCTTAGTCAGATACATTCAAATTTTTGAATATTCAATTCGTTATGATTTAATTTGTGTATCATCATCACCATCATCATCATCTTCTTCTTCTATCATGTACCCTTACTGATTTATTTTTATTTTAAAAAGTATTACTTTTTTTACAATCTTTTAATCATCCCCTCCCTCCTTCTTTACAATGGTAATACATAATTCATAACTGATATACATTTCATAGAAAAAGCTACATAAAGGTATTAACTTTAACATATAAGGCCCTAAATGACTTGGGCCCCAAATATCTGAAGGAACGCCTCCTCCCATACCAACCTGCCCGTGCCCTAAGATCTGGGGGGGGGGAGGCCCTTCTCATTGTTCCACCACCTTCTATAGCAAGACGGGTGGGCACTCAAGAGAGGGCCTTCTCAGTAATGGCCCCAAGGCTGTGGAATAGCCTCCCCCTTGAGGTGCATCAGGCCCCCTCACTGAATATGTTCAGGAGGGGGGTAAAGACACACCTCTTTGCTCTGGCCTTTGGCTAAATGTGGCACAGCTTTTCCCTACTGCACATACTATTGTCTTATACTGTTTTTATATATGGTTTTATTTTAAGTATTTTTGTCTTTTAAATATGCTGTTACCTGCCCTGAGACCCTAGGGTATAGGGTGCGATATAAATGTAAATAAATAAATAAAATAAAATACATGATACATAATAATACTACATTGAGAAAATTAAACATAACTTCAGTTTTTCACTTTCACTCCTAAGCTTATTGTCTAAATTTGTTTTGACCATCATCCATTTTTTATTTATTTTTATTGAATCTCCCATCTTCATTATGAGGTTTGGGCCAATGATGGTTTGGTAGAGGAGACTTCCCACCAGAGCATAACGTCTCCCCTACTGTCCTAACACACAGGTGAAGATAGGATCCTCATTAATAAGATAGGCTGCACTCAGATGTCACTTACCTATTCCACTATTTTTGGATATTTTCAAATAAAGCACCCACAGGTGTGCTTTGTTCCTGAATACCCATGCTTTACTCCAGAATATCCAAAAATAGCAAAACAAATAAGCGACATCCGGATGCAGCTACAGTCAATGAATACATAGAAATCATCTGTTCTGAAGATGATTAAGGCAGCATTCACACAGTAAAAAGAAAAAATAACAAAAATAAATCTCTGAAGTGACTTAAAGAGGTCTTACAGATGGTTTGCAGCTTGGATTGTTCACACACCAGTCTGTACCTCCCCCTCTCATGAACATTCTAGATTGGAGGAGGTGATTACAGATAGGATGAGAACATGAGGGGCACACATTACCACATGTAAGGCCATGTGAGCCATATAAGAGGCAGCTTACAGATGGTTCACAGCTAGGATCTTCTCATACCAGCCTGCTCCGCCTCCTCTTCTGAACATTCTAGTGTCGAAAAGGTGGATCAGAGACAGGACAAATAAGGTTTTCAGATGAACACAGAGATATGTCCTTACCATAGCCATACTAAGGGGGCTGGCTCTTTAGGTGACATTGGGCCGATCTCAGAGACCTTCTGAGGAGCACTTTACAAGGTTCAGAAGGTTGCTGAAGACACACCTCTTTACCTGGCCTTTTGGCTAGAGAACCACCTTTATCCTTATCTTCTAGGTACTGAATTATTTAATCTGTTTTCATTCTGTTTTTCTGCATCTGAAATTGCTGTAACCTGCCCTGTGACGTCAGGGTAAAGAGTGGGATACAAATCTAAATAAATAAATAAAAATTAATAAACTTAAGATATTCTAAACATATTTACACAATTAGGAATGGCTGCTAACTGATACAATAGAAATAGATAACGGTAGTTATAACCACATAGAAGAAGGGCCCAGGAAAACATACTTCTTTTTTTTGTATGAAGTTAGTCAAATATTTCTAATGAATACACATCTATTAAAATAATTCTCAAGATGCTGTAATTATTATTCATTTCTAGAATTGTTACACCATGAAGTTTTATGATTCTATGGGGATTTAATATTTATATATTGTGATGGTTGCAATGCCTATTAAAAAGCAATTTGGCTGACATTTTAGATCTTTTGTTGCTGCTTTTAATTGGATTGTTCATCAAGCATCAATTCCCTGGTTAACTGCAAAAACTACAGGCCAACATCAGTTGACAGTAATGTCTGTTTAATGATTTTGTCTTGTTGGAATGCCAAATTCAAACTGTGGGTGTGTGTATGTTCATATTTGTGTGCACACAGGTATTAGTGGTGTTCAAAACACTGTCTCAAGTGCTTCTTGAAGCATCTAAGGGCCTTTCTGCACTTACCTGGTGCTGATCCAGAATAGTAGGTCTGGAAGAGGTGATCTCTACTGAGGACAGGACAGATCACTCTGGGATAGAACAATACTGTAGCACTATGACAATGACTTCCAGCCCATTTCAATACGGCTTAGAGACTAGGAACACTTAGAGCAGTGGTTCTCAACCAGGGGGTTGGGACCCCTTTGGGGGTCGAACCACCCTTTCTGAGGGGGGTCACGACAAGCCTCCCACGGCCCTTCCCTCCCACCTCCCAGCTGCTCCGCCCCTGTGGTTGGGGGTCCCCACAACATGAGGAACTCCATTAAGGGGTCGCGGCATTAGGAAGGTTGAGAACTGCTGACTTACGAGTGTTTTCCACTGTCACTAAGTACCCATTTTAGCACCCATTAAGGACCCATTTGGCTGAGAGCCGGATGACCCCATTTCCACCACAGACCTCATTAGGGACACATTTGTTTCCATCACAGCTAGGGAAATTCGGATCGTAATGGGCCCTTCAGGACCTATAATCCTTGTATGTTCTTAGCTATATGCTGGTAGATCTAGATATCAATATTTAAATATGTATCTCTTTACTGTGTTCCCTGTACAAGAGCTTTTATTTTTCTTAACTCACCCAGTTTTTCAATGCATTTTTAGTTTGTGTCCTTGTGTACATGTGGATTTACCCTTGTTTCCAATAGTTCTTGTAAATCAATTTTAGATTTTATAAAGGAGAAATAGTATACAAGTTTTAAAAATATAATTAATAAATAGACACCGAGCAGAGAGGTTAGACTAGCCATTTAAAATTACAAAAAGCAAAAATTTTAGATATTTTTTCGCTTCACTACCACTTTATCACAACACAAAGGAGTGTTAGATATGTTAGCATGTGGCTTTTGTGTTCTCACCTCATCTCTCATCTCTCTTTTCTAGAATATTCATGAGAGGGAGAGAAGGTATACTGGGCTGTGAAAAATTCAATTTGTGAACCATCTCTGGGCCTTTCTGCACTTTCCCTTGGAGCAGAATACAATGTAGATGATGGACCTCCCATCTGCACTACACTCCAGATCAAGGAAGGCCATGACTACCACTGGTATGTTCTGTCCATGTTGGATGAAGTATTATCCTCATCAGGGAAGCTTTGAGGTCTACCAGGAGACCAGCAGGCCCTTGTCAAGAACATGGAAGCATGCAGAAGGCTCACCTCCAAGATGAGGAATTCTTAAACCTTTGGAACCCTTGGAGACTGGTGTCTAAAAGATACCACTGTTCCAGACCACCCTGGGACATGATACAGATCGGTTAGCCTCCTCCTCCATTCTAGTTTTCCATTCAGAAAAACCAAAATGGCCACTGGAGATCCCAAGGAGAACGAGAACCCTAGGTCCATGATTTTTCTAGCATATGGACATAACTTTCCCCTATGCTTCAAGGTTTCAGGAGAAAGTTCCCTAAAAAACTCTAACCACATTATTATCTCAGGTCAGGTTTGGCTCCCTGGTAGAGACTCACTGATCCAGACCATGTCATTTCTAAGCCACCTCTAAGCCAACACAGTGGTTATTTTTAAAAACCCAAATGTACATGCAGCCTCCATCTCCAGCAAATCCCTTTTGAATTACTGGCAATAAAATGGCACAAGCATGTTTATGAAGTTACCAGGAGCTGAACCTGACTCAAGGGTGCTGTTACCTTCTCTATTTCTTAGCAAGTCAGACTACTCAATTCTTTTATGTTCGTCATTGTTATTAGATATTTTGCTTTGGACTCATAAAGATCTAATGAGTTAGATTTACCTTATGAATTCTTTTTATGTGACATGGATCAGAACATAATGCAAAATGTCCTTTAAAAAGCAACTTACAGAAATTGATAAAACCTCCAAGATAAAGGATTTTGTTGTGTTATTAACCATAAAATCAATTTTAATGACCTTCATTCCCACCAATAAATCACATCTTACCGATGTCCCTTCCTTCACCTGATGCTATAGGAAATTGTGTCTCAGGCAGAATTTTGTCATCTTTTAAAGACTTTATATAAAATTCACCATCAACAGTGAAAAATAGAGAAGAAATGGACATTATCCTGAGCAGTGTTTCCTTCACATCCTTTAGCAAAAATATTAGCTGGTTTTTATTACTCAGTGCTTTAAAGTTTATAGCCCTTTATATTTCATTCTTTTTGGGAGCTCCTCATACAAAATAAGTATACTATATTTACACAAATCCCAGATGTTTTTATGACATGAATAAGTGTTAGGAACTTGAACAGACAGCAGAGGAGACTTTCTGTCACCCAAAGGCTGTTAGTCCAACAGTTTTATTTCAATACGACTACTGAAAGAAATTAGAGTATATCACATCATTAATGCTGATAGAAATGTGGTCCAACAATACAGCTAGTCATTTATGAAGGGTTTTCAGCTAGGTTTGTAGGAAGGAAAGAATGACTGGAATTTCTGCCAACCTTGCTTATACAAATAAAAAATAACACAAATAAAAGCAAACTGAAAATGTTACTGCATATGTGACTAAACTTGTAAACAAAATTCCCAGATGTCCTCTGGTGCACAGTAAGCATCAGGCATAGCTGATCCGTTGACACTTTTTTGAAATAAAAAAAAAAGGAAGAAATAAAATTCACATTTAGAAGAAGGTAAGCCTGAATGCTTATAATGGGGATACTTGTCTTTGTAATATTTGGCGATAGGGACATTTGGAACTCGTATGAGTTTGTTCAAATTCAGACATTCAAATTCAACTGAATGCTTCAGTTGTATGAAGCTTTGTTACATTCATGAACCTGGGGAGGTGGGAAAGTCACATCTGCAACAGATCCAGAGTGGATTCAAAGTGGATTGAGAGCAGATTCAAAGTGGATTCAGGGCAAATTCGACGTCTTCAGAGCGGATACATGGGGGATACGTATCAGATTTGTAGGGGATATATAGGGGATTCATATGTGATTCATATCAAACATTTCTATCAAATTCATATCGAACATTAGTATCAAATTTGAATCCTACCACATTCGAAGGGAATCTATTCAAATGAAAATGAATCAAACAAATAAAACATTTGTGCACATCCCTATATGGTGATTTTAAGAAAGATCATCAGGATGTTGCTCTTCCAAATCAGCAAGAAATGTGTATATAGCTACAACGTCCATCTTCAGAGGATCAAACATCTGGAAAAGTCAAATGCAAGTGATTCAAGATAGCTCTGAACTGGAAGTCCCCTGGACAATTGTCATTGGGAAAGTGGATTTCGTGTACCTGGACCCTCTTGCTCAATGAACTCATTACGACTCAATTTTATAAAATGTAAGCAATGGAAAACCAAGCTCCCTTTGTGGGGGAATGGTCACCTTTCGCCCTACAAGCCCAAGCAAATCCGGTCCTATGCCCATTTCCCTCATTTCCATTATCAGTGACTAATCACAAACTCTCAGTTTTGTTTCCGGGTTTAACATTTTAAGTCTCCTATTTCCGGTTTAGCATTCTGGTTGGATAATTCTGTTATTCTTCAGATATTTGTTTGTTATGATGTTTGTTTTTGGTTGTAATAAATGTATATGTTTAAATAAAATTCTATTTACAAAATGCAATTGATTCTTCCAGAAGTTGCATTTGACCATTATAGAAGTCAGATCTTCTCAAGATGGATAATGTAGAAATGTCTGAAAGCTCAGGTTCACAGAAGAGGAGGAAGAGGAGGAGGAGGGGGGGAGTTGATTTGCTGACAAACCTTCTGTTCTTCTCCCCACAACAGGCACCCCGTGAGGTAGGTGGGGCTGTGGGAGCTCAGAAAGAGAGCTGCAACTAGCTCAAGGTTACCCAGCTGGCTTCGTGGACGAGTGCAGAATCAAATCTGGTGAATCCCAGCTAAGAGTCCAGCACTGTAACTATGGAACATGGCATAACAACTGCAACAACATGGCATAAAAACTCCAACAAGTGAGATGATGATGATGAAGAAGAAAAATAATTTTGAAGAGCTATTTTTTCCTAAAGAAGTCACCATATGTTTGTTACCGATCTAATGTGAGTACCTTTTCACACTCTTTTGAATTTTCCACAAAATAAATTAAGGTATTACAGAGCCCCACAAACTCTCTTTTGGCCACACAAATGTGCATGCTTTGCTTCTCATACAGCACTGAAAATCTGATTGAGGCTGCAAATAAACTTTTATGGGACATGAATCACATAGGATTTGTACATCCTGTGTGGCAGCATAGTTATATTTCTTATGGAAGGCTACAGTAGTTAATCATATTTTTTCCTCTGAAAATTTACTGTTTGAGATATATAAATACATTTTTATCCCTCAGAGGAAATAACTTTATCTGGAGACATTTCAGACTAAAACCATAAAGTCGGAAATGCGCCATTTAAACCACCACGTATGCAGTAAAATTTTGTTTCAGTTTTGTTCCTTAAAATGACCCAGAAAAGGGCCTTTCCAATGGCAGCAACAAACTGGAACTTTTCTGGTCCAGAATATTTATTTAAGAAATTTATATCCCGCCCTTCATCAAATGGTCCCAGGGCAAGTTAGCGTAAGAATAAAACACATCAAATATTAAAACACAATTAAAAATATAACCCCTCTCCCTCCCTCGCACCCCCACCTTCTTTCCCGTTCCCTTCCTCACAGGGCAGTACCCTGAGGAAGCTATTTTAAACAGCAAAAGCTTGGGTTAAACGATATGTCTTCACCTGGTGCCAAAAACTATACAGTATCGGCACCTGGTGAACTTCAAGAGGGAGGCTGTTCCAGAGTCTATGGGCCACCACAGAGAAGGACATCTTGCATGCCCCTGTGCCTCATACCTCTGAGAAAGAAGGAATTCCAAGAAGCCCTCCTCCTTGAGATCTCAGTGCACAGGTAGGTCTATACGGGAGAAGGTGCCAGTTTGTTCCAGTGGTTAGGGAGCCGGACTCTTATCTGGGAATACTGGGTTCGATTCCACCCTCCTCCATGAAGCCAGCTGGGTGACTCTGGGCTAGTCACAGCTCTCTTCTGAGCTCTCATAGCCCCACTTACCTCACAGGGTGCTCTGTTGTGAGGAGAAGAACAGAAAAGCTTTGTCAGATGCTTTGAGTCCCCTTAAATGGGTGAGGAAAGTGGGGTAGAAAAGCCAACTCTTCTTCTTCATCACATACCCAGGGACCATGGAGCCATAATCAAGGATAAACATAAAACTAACAGGAATCAGAGTTTGGAAACCTTCTTGCTTTGGATAAGTACTGAAGGAAGGAAGGAAGGAAGGAAGGAAGGAAGGAAGGAAATTCTCTAGCTCTCAGAGGAACACATGTGCAGAAGCAGAAGGGTTATAAAATGTTTTGAAGCAGCTGATTAAAATAATGATGATGATGATGATAACGATGATATTATTTTCATCATCAACCTCATTTTTGAGTATACCAGATTTAACTGTAGTTGAGGAGAAGATGTGGACTATTGATGCATTAATGTTTGGTGACAGCAGAGTTGAAGAAAAAGCACTTGAAAAAATTCCAAAATATCAAGATGTGAAGATTGAAACTGAAAGATTCTGGCACAAGCCAGATGTTATGCTCCCAGTGGTTATCATCGCACTGGGTGCCATTCCAAAAACTTTGGTCAGCCCTTAAAACAACGATGTGCAGAAGAGAGATCTTTAGTGTGTTGGATGGTGCAGAACGCACAGAAAAATTCCTTGCAACTGGTTTTGCAAATCAACAGAACTGAGGACACTGAACTATTCCAGAGGCAAATTTATACCCTATTATGTATGCTATCAGTTTAGAGTTAGCTGATTTGCATTTACCCATCCCACCATTCAAAAACAGGCTCTGCAAATTTCAATTGAGAATCATTATCAGTTTTTTACATGAGCACTTTGCTAAAAAAAAATTTAAATCACAGGACTGATATTTGCTATGCAATGATATTTGACTGTTTTTAATAGCTGACCTTCAGTAGAATTAATATCTGACAACATATGAATAGATAATATCTACTGGTATTTTGCATTTGACAATTGACAGCTTATGACATTTCCTCGTTGATGCATTCCAAAATCTTTCTTTTTTTTTTTTTAAACACGTTTTGCAACTGCCATGGTAACAAAATTTCCTGAATAGATGGATACACCCATGCAGTTCTATGAAGATGTTCATCTGTTCATTGGACTTGTTACCTTCTCCTTTCTAGGCAGTTGTTCTATCTCAAAGCTATGGCAAGTTCCTTCACCAAGACTACTGAAAAGCAACAGCTGCCTCTAGATAATCCTTACTTTGTTTGTAGTTTTCTCCCAATGAGAAAAACACCTGGAAATGCTCAGGCGCCTGCCTAGTGAGTATTTTCAGCCTGGATTCACCCCTGCACCTGCATGGTGTATGCATAAGGGGTGTGCACAAATATTCTTAACATTTGTTATTCATACAAATTCAAACAGATTCAGACACAAATCAAATGTTATGAAATTCATACATCCAGACATTTGTACAAATGTTTCAGACATTCGTTAAACTAGGGAGGTGGGAAAGGGGCTGCGATTCACATCTGCAACGGATCCAGATTGCATTTGACATGAATCGAGAGCAGATTAGAAGTAGATTCAGGTTGAATTTGCCACTCTCAGAGCGCAGCTTTGTTACAGGATACATATCACATACATATTCGTTTGTATTGGATATGTGTTCATTCATATCAGATACATATCAGATATTCACATGAATTCATACAAATGCATTCGTACCAAAGAGAATCCTACCACATCCAAAGGGGATCTGTTCAAACAAATACGGATTTTCTAACATCTGATTCATTACAAATCGAATGTCAAAAAAAAAAAAACATTTGTGCAAATCCCTAGTATTTCCAGAAGGAGGAACCTGGGAGCAAACACCATACAAAGTAACCAATGCTGCAATTTCAGGGAAAGCTACGCCGGAAGTTCTTTTTGCTGAAACAGCAATATTCCAGGATTTCACCCCTATATCCCAGGACTACGTTGGGATCATCTCAGATACTTGTGTGGCCATCCTGCTTTTGAAAATATTGACATTTCTGGCTTGTGCTTCAGCTCCTGTGAATGATTTCAGTAGATCAGGGCAAGACTTGCCCGTTTGTTTCCTTCATATTTGTAGTCTTCCCAGGGAATGAATCTTCAAGGATGGCAGCCTCATAAATTCTCCTTAAACTTAGGATGCACCAAGCTATCTGTTCTGTCCTGAAATTGCCAAGAGTGTTGTGAGCTAAGATCATGCACGTTGAAGGACATAAGATTAATGGGAGTCCCAGAGATGGCACAGAAGATCGCACCATTGTTTGGTGCTGACAGAAATGCAGTGGTGGTTCCCAAGACAATTTTATGGGGGAGGGAAAGGTGAAGATCCATTTAACTCGCCCCTCCCCCCACTTCCGATCTACCATCAGCACACTTTGGGCCATGGCAAGATGCTCCCATGCTCCACTTCTTCAAATCATCCTTTAATATCATTTAGTGCCAGCCGGGCCCATTGAAAGGCATGAACAAAAAGGTTGGAATGGAGTTTTTGAAACGATACAGACACATTTTGAGGAGAATGTTCCAAATACACACACCATGACACCCACCCACCCCAAAAAATACTCTTACCACATGATTTCTAAGGTTTGAATATTGGAACAGAAGAACAAAAACAATTACACCTTTTAGCGTCGCTAACCCAACAATATATACAGTATGTAATTGGAAACATGCCTTAAATCTGACTCAAGTAGAAGAGTATAGAAGAGTATGGAAACTCATGATGAATGAATATCTTTCAGTGAGATATTTCAGATTGGAAGGAGTTGATAACATCCAACAATTTAGACTGATCCGTGCATTGAAGAACCGAACAGATCTTTCCTAGATTCAGCTGAAAATATATTTTTAAACAGATGGTTAACATAAGGATGGTGTTTAACACTTTAAGTGTTTTATGTTGTTTTTAATATGGTACAGGTGACCAAGTAGAAAGGGACACTTGGATTAGGGTGTTTTTTCTTTTCTTTTGTTTGTGTGTTTGTTTGGCCTAGTGGTTAGGGAGCCGGACTCTTATCTGGAAATACTGGGTTCAGTGCCGCCCTCCTCCATGAAGCCAGCTGGGTGACCTTGGGCTAGTCACAGCTCTCTTCTGACAGCCCCACCTACTTCACAGGGTGTTCTGTTGTGGGGAGAAGAATAGAAAAGCTTTGTCAGCCGCTTTGAGTCCTCTTGAGAAAAGCAGGGTAGAAAAGCCAACTCTTCTTCTTCTTCTCTTTGATTTGTATGTTATGTTATGGTTTGTGTTTCACTTTGTGTATTTGGTGGTTGTTTAATATCTATATGCATACTTAAAGGAAATGATAAAATATATTTTAAAAAATGATGCAAACACATTCAGTTCTAGGATAGATGAAAAAAACGAGAGAGAAAAGCTAACTTGTTTACTCCAGACACAATGACTTATTTTGCTGTGTGTGAGAGAGTGGGGGACAGAGATTAAATCAGTATAATATATAATATAATAAAGATGTATATCAAAAATAACATCTCTTTCAAACGGCCTGTATAGCCTAGACTGTCCCAATTTTTGCAGACAATTCTTTCTTCTTCTTCTTCTTTTTTGTCCATTTCTGTCTTTGAGGTATTATCACTGAGACCTGGTTTGCACTCAGGTTCCCACTAATAATGAATCACTTTCAAAGATGACAAAATAAAAGGTGCAGATAATACCTCCAATTATAAGTCATCTGAAAAAAAAAAGAACAAGAAGATTAAAGATTTCCTTTCGCTTTCTCTTCTATTATTATCTCGCAGATGGCCTTGGCAGGATACATTCATATCACCTGCTATCAGAAGCTCTCGAGTGATATCGCTGGCTGTGTATCTGACACATATTGTCCTCCTAGCCCTCATCATCTAGTGTGAAAGGATAGCATTTTCAGCCATTTTATATATGTCCTTCCATTACAGAATCTTTGGTTCTTGGTATTTGAAGCTCAGCAGCCCAGGAAAGTCAAAAGCTGAAAGGTAGGTTTTGATGGAGAAGCCGCGGTGGGAACCTGACAACTAGGTGAAAACAGAAAATTCACCAATTTTCCTTCTAACCCACAAAAAGATTGGGAAGGCGAGAGGAACACACACAGCTGAGGTGAAGAAGGTGTGAAATTTCACACAGGTTGGTGGAACTGAGAAGGCAATGTGTCAAGGTAATGGGAACACTGGGAATTACTAAAAAGCTATGGAGCTGTGCTGCAGAAAGAAGCCGGAAGCTAAACCAAGGACTGCCAAGTGTTTGTCCCTCAAAATAATAAATAAATAAATAAATACACACACACACACACACACACACACACACACACATACGTACATACATACATACATACGTACATACATACGTACATACATACATAGAGTACTGCTATCCTTTCTGATAGCAGGTACTCTTAGCTGGGTGGGATATATTTGGGTGGGAAGTACTTTTGTTTCAAAACATTTTTCACCATAGATTTACTTCTTTGCTTTGAATGAGCTGCTCAGGACGGAGCAGGGCTAAAAAAAGATTTCCTCTGCCAATGTTGCTTTCACAGAAAGGGGAAATCTATGTTCAAAGATCCAACAGGTTTTTAAAAAAGTCTCTGGGACTTTAACATTGCAGGGATGGCAAGGACAAGGGGGCAGAGCTTCCCAGATGTGAAATCCCACCTATCGCAACAGCGGTGACAGGCATTGGTCAGAAGGATATATGGGGGGGGGGGGGACAGCCTGGAAGGCAGATCTCCTCCTCAAATAGTCCAGTAGCATTCCCATTGGGAAAAAAAAGTGGGCTAGCCACTAAAATGGGACCAAGAGCAGCTTTTCCAAGGACTGTTTTTCCGTGGATTTTAGCAATATAGTCCTTGTAAAGTACAGGAATAAAAATTTAATTGGGATTGCATGATCCCGAAAACGAACTGGATTCACAGTTAATCTTGTATGGGAACGCACCCTCACACTGAAACTGGACTGAAGCTGGATTAAAATCGAGGTGTGAACACAGTCTGACATTATTTAACACACCAAGCCTTTTTTTTTTAACCTTAATGTTGAACTATTAGTTAGGAATAACACGGTCATCACATCACTGACGCTGTGGAATATAGAAAAAGTTATGGAGCAATTCATATGATGGAACTCCTATATAAATGATTCACCAGAAAAATAATACAGGAAATATTGCAAAACATTCCATATGATGGAAAGGGTACATAAATGATTCTATGAGAACATCTAAGCTGAAATCCCTTCAATAATCCATTTATCTTTACAAAATAATCAAATTTTCCACATGCTCGCAGTAGTTTACCTTTTGGCATATAAACAGCCTCTTGAGTGACAGAACATCATTTGAGACCTATTGCCTATCTATCCAAAAGTACATCGTACTAAGCTCAGGAGGACTTGTTTCCAGTTTTGGTTAGAATCGGCAGCACTTAATTTTGAATAAGAATTAAAGTATGAGTACAGTCGGGCCCCGTATCTTCTTGGGATACGTTCCGGATCCTACCGTGGTTATCTGAAACCGTGGATAATTGCGAACAGTCCTTCTGGTTCTGGGGTCATGCAATCCCAGAACTGGAAATGCTTTTCTGGCCTCCGGAAGGCCTGTTTCGGCCTCCGGGGAGCATTGGAATAGGTGTGCAATGCCAAGGGATGCCTCCCGCCTGCCTCCCATGTACCCTCTTACATTTTGGGACAGGATCTGCTGGCGTCATGCGCCTATTCCAACACGCTACAGAGGCTGAAATAGGCTGGAGGTCAAAATTGGCTTTCCAGTTCTAGGTGCTTTTCTCTTATTGTGCCCGCAGTGGGTGGGGTGGGGTGGGGTGGGGTGGGGCTGATTTGATACTGGGGTCCGACTGTATATTAGAGATGACAGAACCAAAACTGATTTTTCTCTCTCTCACACACACACCTTCCCCACAATCTCACTGTTTGAGAGCCACAGTCTGGGATGCATGAATTAATGCAGGTCTGAAGGTCGTTTCTGCACTTAACTTCTGCCTAATCTAGCAGAACTAGTCTAGGCTGATGTGGTTTCAGCCACTGTACTGCTCCTTCTGTCTCAGTTGGCTTTTATACCCCACTTTTCTTGCCCTTTAAGGGGACTCCAAGCAGCTGACAAACATTCTATTCTTCTCCCCACAACAGACAGGCTGTGAGAGCTCACAAAGGGAGCTGTGATTAGCCCAAGAACACCCAGCTGGCTTCATGGAGGAGTGCGAAATGAAACTGTGAGACTATGAGATAAGAGTCTGACACTTTAACCACAAGACAAAACTGGCTCACGGAAGAAGAGTTGGCTTCTATACCCCCTTTTTCTCACCCATGTAAAGGGACTCCAAGCAGCTAACGAACCTTCTGTTCTTCTCCCCACAACAGACACCCTGTGAGAGCTAAGAAAGAGAGCTGTGACTAGTCCAAAGTCACCCAGCTGGCTTTGTGTAGGAGCGGGGAAATGAATTATGAGACTACCAGATAAGCGTCTGGCATTCTAACCACAAGACCAAGTTGGCTCACAAAGCCTTCTGCACTTGGAAGATTGTTCTGGCACAGTCTCTGGCTCCCTGGTGGCTAGGAACTCCAGTCACTGGCCTCAGATCCCTCCAGGAACCAACTTCAGTAATGCAATTTGTTATGCCACTGAAATCTGTCTCCCTGTGAAATGTGAACAGGGAAGAATATGCTATTTTGCATGTCTCCGTGTTCCCTTCCAGAAGCTCCTTTCCTGACTGAATAAGGTTATTTTTGGAGTGTATAAACTTTTAATTAAAATATCTAACTAGATACATAAAGGATTAGGTTTCTATGTGTGAGCCATGGGTTTCCAAATTCATTAACTGTCCCCTCAGTTAAAAACACACTTGGAAACTGACGTTTGAATGTGAACTCCTAATCTATGTGAACTCCTAATATTATCATCTAAAGAAGTTAAGTCCTTTTCTCCCATTTTAAATGTGCTAAATGCACTAGAGGATTATGTTTTGATGCTGGGACTTTGCCTTTTGCTATATAAACAATACAATAGTTAAGATATTGTATACAATAAAAGGTGCAAGGAGTGAACATGAATCTTTCTTTATTCATCTTAACAGAATAATTATGATCTAGTCTATCAGCAGAATCAGTGGGTGATTTAAGACTGAATTCTTACTTGGTGTAATTAAAAGGAAAAAGAAACAGATGTTTCTAGTGTCATCCCTGAAGCAGCACTCTGGGGTCTTTTTGCACTTAGCACCCTTAATCCAGATTAGTGAATCTGGATTAGCTTGATCCGAATCAATTGCAGGCAGAGGCATCTGCATTAAGAGGGCTGGACAGCAGCAAATGTGATCTAAGGAGAGACGCAAAGTGAATACCCGCGCCCTGTTCTGTATCAGAGTGTGCAAACTATGGGTGACATCACCTCCAAAACCCAAAGCAAGCGTCCCTTCACCTCATCAGTCAAATGCTGCACCTGGGCAGCAGGCAGGAAGCATTTTAGCATGCAATCTGAAGACACTAAGGGTGTGGACAAATGCAATTTTTGGGATTCGATTCGATTTGAATCTGAATCGATGAGAATCTTTAAAATGTGAATGTATTCACATTCAGTTGAAACAGATTCAAATCAATTTGAAGTTTTGATTCAAATTTGCACATACGAATGTTGACAACATTCATATGTGCCCAGACGCATCATTACACATCCTGTACTCATCCTGTATTTATCCCGTACGCATCTTGTTTTCATCCTGTATAGATCCATACAAATGCATCCGGATGCGGGAAAGATGCGTACATGCCGGTACACATCATATACGTATCCATACACATACAAATGTCCTACTAATCAGAACGAATAGATTCAAAAATCCAAAATTCATTTGCATGTTTTAAATTTGAATTTACAGATATTCAGTTCAAATTCGTATGTCCAAATTCAAATGAATTTGATCAAATTTCAAATCTTTCAAATATTCATGCACATCCCTAGAAGAAACCATTGCTATCAATGGCTTGTTGTGGTATCAATTTATTGGGTCTAGGAATGTGCATGAATATTCGGAGAGTTCAAATCTCGTACAAATTTAGCCAAATTCAGACATGCAAATTTGAATAGAATGTTGGCACATTTGAAGACTGACATTCAAATTTGAATTAAATGTTTTGATACGTTTGTATGAAGCTTCATATTGAATTCGTATGTGATTCATATGCATTCATATGGGATTCATATGTAATTGAACAGTTGTTTTGAATACGAATCATACCACATTTGAAGGGGATCTATGAATACTAATTTTTTTTTGCATTTGATTAGAACGAATTGAATTAAGAAAACATTTGTGCCTGTCCCTAAAGCATGTGGGTCCACCACTAATCTGCATTACTGTGCCCTTAGTATGAATCTGATCCGAATTACCACTAGTCCTGTGCTTTGAGGCTCTTTTATCCAGAGTACCAAATAAGTGCAGAAAGGGATACTGTAGTGTGTATCAGCTACTTTTCAATCCACTACATGCCATTAGGGGTGCACAAATTTCAGTTTGTGCTTGAAAATTCAATTAAACAGTTCATGTTCATTGTTCACACTGAACTGAACACGTGGTTGTTGGGATATCCAGAAATTCGATTGAACCAAACCAGTCTGCTGATTGCAAGCCTGAACAATTTGACTGAACGGTTCATGTTGGCTGTTTTTGCAATTGAAAATGGCTTTTTTTCCAGTATAAAAGCATGTAAAAAAAATTACAAACAATAATCTCTTTGATTAACCGGCTACCAGTTGAACTGAACAAATTGGTGTTGGGTCACCATTATTTTATCTATGCACTCTCTACATTCCATCATGGAAAGCATGGGAAGAAGCAACATTATCCATTTATTCGTTTTACATCACCATCTTGCAGCCAAAGACAACTACTTCTGTACTTCACAAACACTAATGAACAGGGGTGACCAGCGTAGTATTACAAAGGTTGACTAGATCTGGTTGGATGCTTAAATCGTGCCAAACAGGCTTTGTTCTGTTATGGATCAAAGGTCAGTTCAGTGCAATGAAATGTGGACAGTCCATTTCCACATTTTCTCTCTCCGCCAATTCATCATTGGTTTTGGATCATCAGCTGGTGTTATTAATAACAGCATAGAAAGAAGAACACAAATTCTTATACCAGCACTGCACAGCACTGCCACATATTTCCTCCTGAAGCTGTCAATAGAGACATGCTTCACGACTCAAACATCAACCTTTCTAACACCTTTGAACCTTGAGTTGAACAGAGTGTTTGCCATGTTTGTTTGAACACCCCTTTGTTCATTTTGAACTTGAATTCAATTTGTAAGGTGTTCAGTGTGAATTCAAACCTTTCAAACACCCCCTGTTTGACTCGAACAGATTTGAACCCAGAAGACCTCAGCAGATCTCAAATTCCCAATCCAATCCTTCCATGAAGCAGCTTTACGGTATGGCAGTCAGGTGATAGGAAGATGTGACCATGAATGCCTTAGATGCTTGCACTGTCAATATGCTTTCTTGCACACTACGTGGCCCCCTTCTAATGCAAACAGAATGTAATGTAAGGGAGACATATTTGCTTTTGAGGCCCCTGGGAGGTGAGACAGGATAAAAAC
Organism: Aspidoscelis tigris stejnegeri; assembly: GCA_023333525.1. Taxonomy (NCBI): domain Eukaryota; kingdom Metazoa; phylum Chordata; class Lepidosauria; order Squamata; family Teiidae; genus Aspidoscelis; species Aspidoscelis tigris. Next base: position 10,627,458 of record JALMGA010000012.1, read on the forward strand.
ACCTGGACTAAAATGCGCCCATTTCTACATTTCTGCAAACAAACTCAGAAATAATTGTGCATGAAAGAGAAACTAACTTGCGCTGATTTACCTCCAAGGATGCATTTCTGGTTTTTAAATCTGTAATGGGTCTAACAGTAAAATTTGTACTCATTTCAAAGTCTAATGAAAAATGAAAGAATGAGAACTTGGGTGTTTATTTTTATAGCAAAATAATTAATAATAATAAAAATACACAAAAAGGTTGGGTTTGAATCAGAAGAGAACAAGGAAAAACCCACTTGTTTCTTGATCAGCTCTGCATTCAAAGCCATCCTTTAGACAGGTCTTTTCTATATGCAGACATTCAGCTAGCACCTTTATGTAGGAATTTACAGCCTACATATTATTTGGTGGGATCCACATGGGACTTTAATAGCACCATAGGAACTATACCCTCAGAGCTCTATAACACCAGAGCGATGGGGAAAACATTCATCACACTTTCCAATGCACTTTATGCCCCCAACTGCTGTACAAATTTACTATTTTTTACACTCCTAATTCTCCAGGGAACAAAAGTTCTTGGCTTTGATATGCCTTTTGCTGGGCATAATAACATGCATGTACCAACCACATGGCTGCCAGAGGAACTGACAGTGTAGCGAGTGAAGGTAGCGTGAAAAATAACCAGACTCGTTTCAATATCAAATTGAACATCCAAAAAATTGGGTTTGTTGTCGAACCATGAAATAAAAAACCTGGATTTTCATATTCACGGTCAAGCATTTTTGTGTCTTTTTACCCATTAGAAAGTCTTTTTTATCATCTAAAACATGGCGAAATACAAATATTTGGTCGAAACATTATCATGTCTCTTTAACCTATGCTTTGCTGCTTGCTTAGCTGGCTCGCTGCCCATGTTGCTTATACTGTAGTTATTGACTGGTATCTGATGCTCATATATTTAAAGTTTATTGTCTGATGCTCAAGTGTATATCTATGGTTAGCAATGTACATATTCACAGCACTGGCGCAGTGTACATATGATGTAGCAGTGAACGTATATTATTGCTACAGAAGTAGGAGCTTTATTCGCTTTGATTGAATTTTTGGATGTTCAAACAACCAGATTTTTGATTGGGTGCAAATGTCCATGGGTTTGAGGGGGGGGGGGATCAATTGAATGTGCAAATTCAAAGCTCATTTGTCGTATACCTGCCAAGGGGTTTTCATGTTGTATTGAAGATTTTGGGCCATATGTAGGACAGGTCTCTGACCAAGAGAATATATGGAGGGTGTTCAAACAATTTGAAATCAGAGCTTAAGGTACCAGATACAGCTAAGGCCATAACCATCATGCCCATATCAGTGATTCAATATCATGGAGCAAGGATTGACTACTAGGGATGTGTACAAACGGTTTTTTGTTAGAAAATTTATATTTGTTCGAATAGATCCCCTTCAAATGTGGTAAGATTCTATTTGATACAAATGTATTCATAGAAATTCATGCAAATATCTGATATGAATGCATATTATATCGGATATGGATGTTATACAAATGCATACATATCGGATACGTATCAGATATGTGCCATATATTCCGGCGTATAAGACGACTGGGCGTATAAGACGACCCCCAACTTTTCCAGTTAAAATATAGAGTTTGGGGTATACTCGATGTATAAGAAGACGACACCGGGCGTATAAGATGACCCCTGACTTTTGAGAAGATTTTCCTGGGTTAAAAAGTAGTCTTATATGCCAGAATATACAGTATCCCCAGTTTAATGAATGTAAAAATGTCTGAATTTGTGCAAATAATGAACATTATGAATATTCCTGCACATCTGCATTCACTAGGCAAACCAAAGCAGAGTAACTGGATAAAAAGAGTGGAAAAGATTATGATAGCAAATCTTGCATTACAACCTAGAAATAACATTATCCAGCTGTACCTATCAAGTAGCATTTGTGGCTGATCATTGCTACTATTGAAAGAAAGAGCTCAAAAAGGGAGTCTGAGTGCATTAAATAAATAAAATAACATAACATAGAGCAAACAACAATGAATACATGGAAAGGAAGTGTTTTAAGTACTAAGGAAATGAAAGATTTTTACAGAATAGAAGCAATGAAAATTGATGGAGAAGTTTGAAATGAAAAGGTCATGTGTGCGTGTGTCTGTCACTATGGTACGTCCAACCGATTGCAGCCTTAGATAAAGAAAACAACTGAAAATAGCTGCAAAGTAAAACATTAAAAAAAAGGTCCTTCATGTGGTTCTACAAATGCCAAGAAAAATACTGAAAAGATCACAAAGCGTAGCTTATGTGGAGAAAAAGATTAAATGACAGAACTCCTCATTAGCTTATGCATTAAGGTTCAGATGCCCAGGGCAGGAAAAGTTACAATCAAGTTGCAGCCTTGAACTTTACACAAAAAAGGCAATGCAGGATGGTGGAGGAATGCTGGAAATATAAATCATAAAGTATTTTTAAACTACTGAAAATTGAAAGAGGCAATCAGTTGAGTAAAAATACCTTGTACAATTTTGAGATCAATTTAAGAAGAAGAACAAGAGTTGGCTTTTCTACTCCACTTTTCTCACCCATTTAAGGGGACTCAAAGCGGCTGACAAACCTTCTGTTCTTCTCCCTACAACAGGCACCCTGTGAGGTAGATGGGGCTGTGAGAGCTCAGAAGAGAGCTGTGACTAGCCCAAGGTCACCCAGCTGGCTTCATGGGAGAGGACAGAATCGAACCCGGTATTCCCAGATAAGAGTCCGGCTCCCTAACCACTAGGCCCTTTCTGGACTGGGCTGGTAGATTGGCCCTGAAAGGACACAGAACACTTTGCCTGCAATACACAATCAGTTTACTGGGAAACCATGACTGCACATAAAAGAATTAATCAGCTCAGGATAAGGCCTCAGGAGAAGAGGAAGAAGAAGAAGAGCAGGAGGAGGAAGAGGAAGAGTTGACTTTACTACCTTGCTTTCCCCACCTTTAAGGGGACTCAATGTGCTTGACAAATCTTCTGTTCTTCTCTCCATAACAGACAACCTGTGAGGTGGGTGGGGCTATGAGAGCTCAGAAGAGAGCTTGACTAGCCCAAGGTCACCCGGCTGGCTTCACGAAGGAGTGCAGAAACAAACCCAGTATTCCCAGATAAGAGTCCGGCACTTTTCCCACGACACCAAACTGGGATATGGTGCCAAAATGGAACCATATCCCACTCCAATCATGAACTACCCTGATATAACAGACAATGTATGGACAATGCAATGTATGGACAGTGCCATTTTGCTGGAGACCCGGAATTACATTGCTTCTGTGAATCTAGTCAAAAAAGCTTTGATTGGCAAATCTGATGGCAATGTGAACAGCCCTAGAAATGTCCAGGCCCCAACCTGCCCCACCTTAGGTTGGGTTACCTATCCCTCCCCCCCCCCCAACTGTGTATGATTGTCCCATGGAGTGTGTAACTGGTCTAAGTTACAATAATAGTTGTAATGAATCCAGGAGACAGTAGAATTGAGGGGAAGGAACTGGAGAAGATCACAAAATGTTTCGAGCTATGAAATCCACTGTATCTAGGCCTAAAGATGGATGCATTGTCAAAAGAGGCTCCATAAATATATGGAAGACATCCAAGTAAATATAAAAAGTGCTTCATAAATATAAAAAGCAAGTTGGAACAGGTCATACTCATTGACTCACAGATCATTGACTCACAAATCCTTGGTTAGAATTCAAATTAACTATAGGTCAAAATTCCATTCACTACATCTGTGGTGAACTCCGTAATAATAATAATAAAACCTGGACACAGTACAGAACAGAATGAAAAATTGAAGCAAATTTCCATCTTCATAACAGGTCACATTGACCTTCAACCATGTTCCTTCATCTCCTAAGAAACTTTCTTATAATTTTTTGTAGCTTCCTTGGATAAGTGGATGAGAGAATCTGATAATAACAAATGAACTGTTGAGTCTCTCCTTAGCTTGTAATCTGAATGATAATTTGTGACCCCAGGAGCAGCCACTTATGCCCTTTTTTGGGGGGGGAGGGGTATTTGTCACACTTCAAAAATCTCATTTTAAGGATTTCACGTGGGCAATGCAGGAAACCTTTTAGGTTGTAAGTAGCAGAGGCAAAGTTAAATGGGATTGAACTGAGTAGGCGTCAATGACTTGTCTCTATGGAAAGCAGGTAAGTGTGGAAGGAAACATATTCAAAATCCATTTTTGTCCAGGAAGAGAAAAAACACAGGACTTTCAGCCCACTCAGATTTAAGACCTCCAAATGAAGTCTACAACCTCCACAACACACTTGTATCGCTACTACAAACATTTAGGTCAACAGCTTACTAACTCTTCAAGTTCTTACGTTCATGTATTCTGTGTTAAATGCCTTACTTTTGTTTTTGAATTGCTGGTCTCTGATAATAACAAAAGCATTCTTCTTCCTTTTCTCTAAATAATTCACACCAAGGTTCCAAAGGGCTCTCCTTTCTGCCTCTGGCTGAGTGACGCTAGAATGTAACAAAGGGGGCTGTTCCGCTAGCACTAATAATACACATGAAGGACCCATTAAGAACCCATTAAGGGTCCTTAATGGGTATTCTAGTGCTATTGGAAAAAACCCCAAAGCCCACTGACTTTCTGTTCCCTTCCCAGACTGCCTGACGAGCATTACCTTGTTAATCATAGACTCTCAGTAGCTTTGTATTGAACAGCAGCAAAATGATTTTATTAAAATAAAGACCAGTACAGGAAAGAACTTTGGACTCAGAGGTAGGTTTACTTTAAACAATATTGCAAACTTACGCAAATCAATTCTCTTCCAGCTTATGAGTCCTATAATATCTGTCTCAGAGATTCCTTGCTCTATCACAGAGCTTTCTCTAACCTTGCTCTCCCTGGCAACAGTTATGAACAGCCCCCTTCTCCCTGGCCTACTGTAAGCACAGTCAGGTATTTCCCCAGGCAGGAACCCCTCACTAACTGCCTGTTGGCTTAAATAGCCTTCCAGCCTGGCTGCTGGTGGAATCTCATTGGTCAAGCTAAGGAGCGACTGGGACTAAGCCACGTCCTCTCACTATCCCCTTCCAGCAACCTGCCAGGAGACAAACAACTAACAAAAACACCACTAACTACACCTAACTACCTACCTCCTTCCCCAGGGTCATTACAAATAGCAATGGAGACAAAGGGTCCCCTTGCTTTGTGCCTTGTTCTAGTTTAAACCTTTCCGTATAGGTAGAGTTGATTCTTAGTTTTGCATTGTTATAACTGCATAAACTTTGTAGTGGTTGAATGAACTGGTCTCCAAAATTCATGGCTTCTAATACCTTATACAAGTACTGATGAGACTGAAGAGATAATTTTTTTATGCTTCTGTTTAATGCACAGTCCCTCCAAATTGCTTCAAACGGTTCATCAAATGCCTGTGTGTGCTCACTTTAAGTGTGAGAACACTTCATGAAAACCTCAGGCAGGTTTGGTTTGATGACACTTTGAGCACTGCACACTGAGTTCGACAAGAATCAGTTTGGCCCACCTGTGGTTTGCAAGTAGTGCGAATGCATCATGGACGGCCAAGGCGGCCAGAGGTCTAAGATTGTGCAGTCAATCGCATTTCCTGGCTTCCCCCTGGCATTACAAGGAGAAAGAGCTAGGGAGGTGCATGAACATTCGTACCATCTGAAATTCATACGAATTCGGCTGAATTTGGACATTTGGATTCAAACAGAATGTTGGCACATTTGAAGATTGACGTTCAAATCTGAATAGAATTTGATGCATTCTGAGCTCTCACTAGCCCAAGGTCACCCAGCTGGCTTTGTGGAGGAGTGCTGAATCAAACCCGGTACTCCCAGATAAGAATCCGGCTCCGTAACCACTAGACCAAACTGGCTCACCAGCCTTTCATAGAAGGAACGTAATGCTGCATCTCCATCGAAGCCTATTTTGTGCTTCTTGAGTTTGTGAGCCCCGGTGACTGTACAAGGTGACATGCCACACGCACAGGTCAAAGCGATAAAAGAGCAGGTGGCTGATGCTGTATTCAAGTCACCTGTGTAAACTCACTTAAACATTAATATGCTGCAGCACAGTTAATATGCTATTTTACTTCCACATTTTAACACCGCCTCTTCAGCCTGCAGCGAGCAAAGCCTGCACATCTGATCTGCCGTGTGTTGGTTTCAAGGTGATTTAAAATTTCTCCACCAACAGATCAGAGAGATGACATAGTAGGACACAGCTAAGAAAGATCAGCATTTGATCTCCCGTTCCTCCCGCAAGGTGTTGGAAAAGCAAAGGTAGCTCATTTGGAGTAAATTTTAGTGTCAAAAGGAACAGTTAAATATTAGGATTGAGACAGATAGACAAAGGCAAGCATCCTTCATAAAAGCTTGGGAGATGAAAGAGGTTTCCGCGGCTGAATCTCAGAAGGCATTAGGCTTCTGCACTGATTCCCAGCTTGTGAATTAAAAGAGTTAGGCGCATAGTTAAGATTTATTGTATCATGTCAAATAGTGGTCCACCGAAGAAGAAGAAAAATGGGATTTTCTACCCCACTTTTCTCATCTATTTAAGGGGACTCAAAGCGGCCCATAAAGCTTTCTAGGGTGTTTTTCTACTGATCTCCTTTAATCCGGATCTAAGATGATCCGGATTTAAGGAATGAGTACTTTCCTTAATCCAGATCTAGTAGATGCAATGCATTTCCACGGATGGTCTAGCACCCAATAGCAACGGGTGCTAGCTTGCTCACAGTGGAAATGCCGGAGCACCCATGTAGTGAATCTGGATCTACCCACATGGGGCCTGCCTGTCACCCCAGGTGTTTTGGGGACAGGGGGTGCAATCCAGCAGCCCATCTCATACAGCAGCCCACCAATGGCTTCTGGGCTTTCTCAAGCAGAAGGCAAAAGCTGCTCTGGACTCCACCTGAACTCAGCTACACCAGAGACCATAAAGGACATCTGCTTGTGGCTTTCAGTTGCCAGAAGCCCTGCCCAAGGAGGAGAACCTTGCCATCTCTCCTGGGGGTGGTCTTGTGGTGGCAGCCTAGACCACATTGTCCTCTGGGTGACTCTCCATCCTGGCTGGGCATGGACATCTTGGAGGAGGTGAATATTTGTGAGACTGGGGCTTTTGGTCAGCTGCTCTGGGGTGTTTTTCCACCGCGCTCCTTTAATCAGGATCTAAGAAGATCCGGAGCTAAGGAATGGGTACATTCCTTAATCCGGATCTAGTAGATCCGGATTAAGGGAAGTACCCAATGTGTTTCCATGGGTGGTCTAGCACTCAATAGCAATGGGTGCTAGCCTCCCTGCCGTGGAAACACCAGAGCACCCATTTAGAAATCCAGATGTACTCAGGAGGGGTCTGCTTGTCACCCCAGGTGTTTGGGGGGACAGGGTTTACAATCTCTGAAGTGGCTACGAAGTCACTTCGAAGTCTGTGCTGATCTTTGGAGTGAACTTCGAAGTGACTTCAAAGTTCACTCTGAAGATCAGCATCGACTTCAAAGATGCTCTGGAGCTATTTGCACAGACTTTGAAGTGACTTCGAAATGACTTCAAAGCTTAGGTTGTGGGGCTCCCCCTCATGGGTGCCCCCTCCCCCTAGCCTCCTCTAGACCCCATTGCCACACAAGCGTGGAAACAGGCTCCCTTTAATCCCGATTTTCTGCCTGAAGATCCCATTGTAGACCCCATTAATGGGGTGTACAGAAAATCTGGATTAAAGGCCCGAAAGTACCCATTTGATCCGGATTTCCCCAGTGGCAGTCAAAACAATCGGGTCCCAAATGGGTGCCATGGTGGAAATGGGATCATCTGGCTCACACCCAAATGGGTCCTTAATGGGTGCAAAAATGGGTACTTTCTGACAGTGGAAAAACACCCCTGGACTCCACTTGGCCTCAGCTGCCTCAATTTGTGTGTGTGTGAGAGAGTGTGTTTTGGATTATTTTCCAACGTTTTGTGTGACGTGCCATTTTTATAATGTATTTTTATTATAATGTTTTGATTATTATCTTGCATTGTATATTTTCTGTTTGTTGTAAACTATCATGGGCAAATTTTCTTTTGGAAAGGTGGTATACAAATAAAATGGGGAAAAACGGAAATAGAATAGATGCCTAGACATTGCCTCCATGTATGAGAGACAGGTAGGGCTCCTCTGAAGGCCATTTGCAGGGACCTGAGAACAGGTGAGAGTTTTGCTTTTGCCTTCTGGATGAGAAAGCCCAGAAGCCATTGGTGTACTGCTGTATGAGATGGGCTGCTGGACTAAATGGGTTGTGGCCTGATCCAGCAGGGCTCTTCTTATGTTCTTAGGATGAAAATTGGCAATCTCTATGCTTGTAATTAAGTTCTATAAATAGAAATAATTGCAAGCCATGCAGTTCATTTATCATGCAACTTAAGCCCAAGAAACTATTAAGAGTAAAGAAAATTAATGGATCTGGGTAAAATATTCACAGTGGGAGACTCCACTGTGCTGCTCAGAGGTGCTAATGGTGCCTCTGGGAATTTTCCTTGGCATTTACAAATCTTACAAAACCCCCCATTTACTGCCCGGGGAAAAGGATCAGCCAAAGAGGACGCCGGTACTCGGAGTGCAATTTCATAATTCTGAGCACACCCACAGGCCCCCACATGATTGGCAGCTTAGATATGCAGGAGGGGAAAAATGCCATTGCCAATTGTTGAAGAATTCTCCATATGGAATTTTCTAAGGCGGTATTATGTACGGGAACAGCTGATAGAAAATTAGAGCTATTTGACACACACATTAAAAAACCGAAAAACAATGCAAAACCTCTGCTGGTGAAGCAAAAAACCCGTTGCTTCCTTGCAGCTGCTTTTCCTCTCCTTTCAGACTGCAAGTTTTAGCAACTGTGATGGTTAGATTATTCCAGTGAAGGTTACCCCAAGTACACATCTCCCGTTAATCCCCTTACGAATCTTCCGATTAGCCAAGATACGGCGTCCCTCTGGAATCTGAGATAAAAGTCACAACATTAATTCAGGGGTGGAGATTTATCAGACGCCACTTTGTTGGCTGTGTATTTAATATCAAATGTTAATCAAATTAGCCCCGCCAAGTTTATGGTTAGCGGCTACCTCGTAACTTCTGAATAAGGAAGTACACAAATATTTGTAACATTCATTATTTATACGAATTCGGACATTCGGACATGAATCAAATGTTACGATATTTGTACATTGACAGTCATATGCATTTGAAAGTTTCTGGACATTTGTACAAATAGCTTGGAGGTTTGTTAAATGGGGAGGTGGGAAAGCGGCTGCGCCTGTCACATCTGCAATGGATCCAGATTGCTTTTGACATGGCTCCAGAGTGAATCAAAAGTGGATTCAGGTTGAATTTGACACTTTCACAGCAGATCTGGATACATATTGGATATGTATGCATTCATGTCAGATATGTATCTGATACATTGTTGCAGTCCGGCTCTGCAACCTGAATCCTTGGCTCTGGGAAACTTGGGGGAGGCAGCTTATGGCTACCTCGATCTTGGCTGCAGTTCAGCAAACCACAGCGATGCTTGGTTACAACCTAATAGCTTGGTACCAGTAGTTACTGGTATGATCACTGGGTGTTGCGAAAGTTTTCCAATTATCTGACCGGCCCATATAACCAGGGGTTAGCTAGAAAATGCACACGGGAGAGAGAAGAGGCATGAGGCAGTGATGAGCTGGAGAAGAGGCAGATTTTAATTTTCCCGGGCTTAAATACAGCAGTGAGTGGAGGCATGGCGGAAATGATGTAAGGTCACAATCCAAGGACGGGATAGGTCGAGCCACATCTGCTGAGCAGGTCAGAAGTCCTTCTGATGTCACATCCTGTGGCGGGAGGTGGGGAGGATCTTCAAACAGGAAAAGAAGAACGGGGAACATGTGGCCGGACTCCATTAAGCCCCGAGGCTAAGAGTCCAGCCCCTGCTGGTGTCGAGTGTGTACTGTAAGCTTTTGGAAGCAGGAAAATTCTTTTTACTCTGAGGCTCGAGGAATGGAAACCTTTGCAAGCTTTTGCGATTGCCACAATACATATTAATTCGTATTTGATATTTGTACAAATACATATTAATACATTTGAATCAAATAGAATCCTACTACATTTGAAGGGGATCTATTCTTATGAATAAGGATTTTCCAACATTCTATTAGTTACAAATTGAATGTCAAAAAAACCATTTGTGTACATTCCTACTTCTGAAACACTAAAATGATGTGATGTGAAACACAATTAGGAACATTAAAAACAAACTGTGAACACACCTTAGTGTCACCTGTCAGATCCCCTGAACACTGAAGGAAATCTCTTTCACTCCCCAATCCCTTGAGATGTAAATCCTAGTTTGCAAAATAAGCTGAATTGCACCCATGAGACTTTTCCATAAAGCAATACCAAGAACAGGCCTTTTGTATCCGCCTAATGCTTATCAAATTGCATACCCTGTATATACTTGAGACAGAGGGTTTACCGTGGAGTTTAGAAGAGGCATAATCAGCCTCCATTGATATGGACTAATTTTCCATAAATTACACCCACAGGCAGAATAGGAATAGGAACATGATTAGGAAGAATTTGGTAATCAAACAGATCCATGGAATCACTGAGCTATGAAAGGACCTGATGCACCAAAGAATCAGCATCCAATAGATGTTTCTCCAGCCTCTAGCTGAACACACCTAGTGAAGGAGTCATGTTAAACTAAGTTCTGAGCTTTACTGTTAACTGTTGTTGCAGACGGGCACTCAACATCTATTGTAGCCAGTCTGGTCTAGTGGCTAGGGAACCAGACTCTTATCTAGGAATACCGGGTTTGATTTTGCTCTCCTCCATGAAGCCAGTTGGGTGACCTTGGGCAAGTCACAGCTCTCCTCTGAGCTCTCACAGCCCTGCCTACCTCACAGGGTGTGTGTTGCAGGGAGAAGAACATAAGGTTTGTCAGCCGCTTTGAGTCCCCTTAAATGGGTGAGAAAAGCAGGGTAGAAAAGACAACTCTTCTTCTTCTTTATACACTGGGCCTCATTATCCTGACTAAAAGCCTTTTCACAGGTATGCTTTTTGGGGAAAACTGCCCCAGAGGCATTTTCGCATTACACACGTTCCATTTGGAACGCGTGTAGAATGGGAAGCCTAAGGCACTTCAGGACACTTTGATCATTCACACACAGGAGCGCAGGAACGCGTGTAAATGCGTTCCGGCGTGCCTGTGTGCGAATGCTCAAAGCGCCGTGAGCTGTCTTAGCCGGCAAGGGGCGGGGAGACAACTGAGGAGGCTCCCGCAGCCGGTGCTGGCTGAAAACAGCTGATTGTCAAAGCTGCGCCGGCGTGGGAGGGAGAAGAGAAGCAGGCGCGAATGCTTCTCCTCCCGAATGCCTGCGGGCAGTTGGTGCGCGCCCGAACGCATGTAGAGCACTTTAAAGTGCTCTACATCTCGAACGCGTGCAAGACAGCTCCGGACACGTCGGAGCGCAGGCCCCGCTGAGCCAATGCGTATGCCGTATCCATAGCTGTCTTGCACGCGTTCCAAATCGGCGTGTGTGAAAACGCCTCAGGAAGCGAACCCAGGGTATAGTTCCAGCATCTGTGTTTATTTGTCTGGGTTTTTTTTTTTTTTTTGCATTTTTATCTTGCCCTATACCCAAAGCTTCTCAGGTTGGGTTACAACATTTAAAACCAAATATGAAGATATCAAACCTGTAAAAGTGTCTGAAAAGTGTTTTGTGTGTGGAAGATATATCCCCATTTAGCCAGGACGAGGGCAAAGAGGTGTCTTCACTGCTCTCCTAAACATGTAAAGTGAGTGTGCCTGATTCATCTCAAGGCTATTCCATAGCCTGGGGGGCCATCACTGAGAAGGCCCTAACACGGATGCTTCTCTAAGCGCTGGCGAGCTGAGAATCACGGCCATTATTATTGCACCACTCTGAAATACTTTTCACACAAGGATTTCCCCCTCATTTCACACAACTTTAGTTATTCTCCTGAGAGCCAATTAACTGAATGATGGTGTGAGTCATTTGCCATTATTCAAGAGGTGTTTTTTTTTTAAATCAACATATTTTATCTTTTCAATTATATTTCACCTTTCCTCTAAGGAGGCTGTGGTGGAGGGCATGATGCTGCCTGTTTTGTACTCAGAATCATTCTGTGAAGCAGGATAGCTAGAGAAGCTGGGACTGGTTCTGAGTCACCTAAATGAGGCTTACAGAAGAGTGAAGATCCGATCCGTGATCCTCCAGGTCCAATTCCAATAGTCAGTGCACTCCACTGAAGTATCTCTATACTGACTAGGGATGTGCATGAACCTTTTTTTAGCATTTAATTCAAAAAGAATCGAATGTTCAAAAATCCATATTCGTACTAATAGACCACATTCAAATGTGGTAAAATTCTATTCAATATGAATCTATTCGTACGTATTTGTACGGACATTTGATACGTATCTAATACAAACAGATAAATATCTGATATGAACAGATACGTATCTGATACAAATGGATATGTATCTGATACAAATAGATAAGTATCTAATACATTTCCCCAGCTTACCAAATGTCTGAACTATTCATACAAATGTCTGTGAAGCATTTGTATTCGTTCAAATGTTAGCATATGAATAGTGTAATATTCAAGTTCAAATGTCCAAATTTGGCCAAATTTCGAATGTTACAAATATTCGTGCACATCTCTAATGCTGACCTCATCCATGAGTAGTGACACCAGCTCTCCATTTTGCAAACTCTTCTCTCCAAAGCAGAACTCATACAATGTTCACCATTTCCGCACAGGTTACGAAGAACCCATTAAGGACCCGGGAAGACCCCATTAGGGATGGAATCGTGACTCACCTTCTGCAGAGAAGACCCAGTGGAGACCCCGTTAGGACCTCATGGGGAACATGACATCTGCACAGGTGCCTCTGGTTTCCATCCCTAATGGGATCTTTGGGCCCTTAAATCTGGATTTCCAGAGGATCCCTTTAATGGTGTCTTTGATCCGGTCTTCCCCCATGAAGATGCAGTCACAATTACCACCGCCACAGCCCCCTCCCCCACCACCCTGATGCAGCCACGGGTGCAGCCCCCCAATGCGGCCATGGAACTGGGCAGAACTTCTTCCTTGGGTCTAACTGGGACCTCAGGAGGCATGCTGTTGCATCCTGATGCCAATGAGTGCTAAACAGGGCCGCTGTGCGGACACAGCTGCATGCCTCCCGAGACCCCGATTAGGAGGCATGGGGTCTCTGTGGCAATCCAGATCTTCAATGACCGGAGTCCACAAGGACCAGATACTGAAAATCCAGGCCTTCTTAATCTGGATTTTGGAATGTACATGAAAAAACAGCCATTAGGAGTGACAGCAAGAATTTGATAGGTAAAATGTAGTTAAAATGGAGTCATACAGTATCTTTGTAAATCTAAAATTACTCAAATCCAAAATGTAAAAAAGAAAAGAAAAGAAGATAAACCTGTAAACCACTGGGAGAGAACATCCACTTGAGGGAAGTGGACAGCACTCAGAAAATAACTTTAGGCTAAGAGTACATGCTGAATACAGAACAAAACGTCTTTTGTCTGGAAGGTTGATTGCATTTCCTGAAGGTGAAAATCTATTAGATGGAGATATGAGTGCATTTATGGGATGTGAATAGGACTGCACAAATTCAATACAGATCCTCTGAAGCATTATTCAAAAGAGGGGTAAGGAATTTTTGAGCCAAAGGACATCTACAGAAATCAGTTTATGGGTGAAATATCACACAATCACTCATAAAGGTACACTTACCCAGAGCGACTCTGAAAAGAATTGTTTCCTTAACACTTATCCATAAAGTGACAAATACTTCTACCAACTATAGATACGGACAATTTTTTCACGTTCACTTCGCATTGAGCCACTTTGAATATAGTAGGATTTGAATCCACTGCAAACGTTCTTCACATGCTTTTTGAATCTGGTTTGAATACTTGCCACCAGCTGTGCCTCCAAATCCTCTCCAAATGTTATTTATTTATTTATTTGTATTTCTATCCCGCCCTATACTCAAAGCTCTCTGTTCTGATTATCCTCTGAACCCTTAGAATCTGCTCCGAATTCAAGGATGTGCACAAATATTTGTAACATTTGTTATTTGTACGAATTCATCCGTACATGAATTGAATGTCCGGACGTTTGTAGAAATAGTTCGTACATTCATACAAATAGTTCGGGCATTTGTTGAACTGGGGAGGTGGGAAAGTGGCTGTGTCTCTAATCTGCAACGGATCCAGATTGCATTTGACATGGATCAACAGTGGATAAAAAGTACATTCATGTTGGATTTGGCGCTTACAGAGTGGATGTGTTATGGGATATGTATATGAGAAACAGATATGTCTGAGTTCGTGAGGATGCATATAAATCTGTATTGGTTCAAAGGGGATCTATTCAAACAAATATGGATTTTCTAACATTCAACTCTTTACGAATCAAATGCGTAATCCCCATTTGTGCACATCCCTATATTTGAATGATTAAAACAACAACAACATTTGAACAGTTTGTGAACTGTTTGAAATTCTGTCACAAACTGGTCAAGCTTGTGCAGTCTGGTTCTAGATCAAGTCAAACTTGATGAGAATCTATGAAATTGAGTTTGTACACACCTCTGCTTGTTTTAGTATACTCACCTACATCCAGCTCATCTTCAGACCCAAGCACTGACTTATGGCATTCTCTGCCATCTCGTAAGAACATATGAGGAGCCCTGCTAGATCAGGCCAGAGCCCATCTAGTCCAGCATACTGTCCCATTCAGTGGCCCACCAATTGCTTCTGGGAAACTCGAGCAGAAGACAAGGGCAAAACTTTCACCTGCTCTCAATTCCCAGCAAATGGCCTTTAGAGGCATCCTGCCTGTCTCTCCAGCCTGGACGATGTACCTGGGTCTGATGAAAAAGAGATAAAGCTGGATACCATCTGTATACTGATGGCAACATAGGCCAGAATGCTGAATGGCCTCGCCAACAGCATGGGAGAAAATAAACAACAAAAACTAAACAAGGGCTCTTTTAGATTATTCAAAGAAACAACACATTACTAGGGATTCGATTCAATTCAAACTGAATATCTGAAGATTCGAATTGATCTGAATGTTTAAAATTTGAATGTATTCACATTCGATTCAAATAAAATACATTAAAATCTATTCGTACGAATGTTCTATTAGTATTTGAAGATACAAATCTCAACAACATTTTTATGTGTCCATACGCATACATACGCAACCCATTTTTGTCCCATACGTAAGTTAGAAAGCTTCAAAAATTCATTCAATTCTTAAATTAGAATTTAGAGACATTTGATTAACATTTGATTGAATTTCAAATGTCTCAAATATCTGTGCACATCCCTACACATTAGAAATACCTAGAGAGGAAGTTTTACTTCTTATAAAAAGATAACTCAAGGATCTAAATTTCTTTTTTTGTGAAAGACTAACAATATGTAATACACTGACCATTGAATATAGGGTCTGATAGTTATCAGTTGCTTAACTGGTAAGCCAAGATGCTAATTATATAGATTTATTTAGATCAGATGTCAGAAATCTCTGTGAACTTGCAGGCTTATAATTTTGAGGCAGTGTTGCAGGAGAACACAGAGAAAAGAACACAGAAGCTTAATCAAAACAAAGTCCCTTGTTTTCTCACTTTTCTGTACAGCCTAAAAACAAATTCCTTTGAGAAAGGACAAAATTAAGTCTTTATGGTGCCACTTCATTAATTGGATTCAGGTGCTCTCACGGACATCAAGGGAGGCTTTAATGGAAGGAAAGTTTAAATAACATTGATTTGAAACAGGTGAAGAATCCACTTTGAAGCCATCTGATCTCTGTCATACACCTGGGACCCTTCGTAGCCAATAGTTCTGTCTTCTCTTCCCATATCCTGTCTTTTCTTCTCACATTTAATAAGACTCAGGGACTTAACAGAGGTGATAAATGTGGCGACATCATGCACATTTAAGGTACTGCACCTCTAAGGTCTGGAATCAGGCCAGAAGGTTTGGCACCTGGCACACGCTGCATCAGCACATGTTGGGAAAAAGAAAAAAGCCCGCACAGCAAGTTCCCACATGCCCAGTCCAACACTGTGCCAACATGAATAGCTTGAAATCTGGCAAGCTTTTGCTGAGAGATAATTCTGGTTTCTTAAAAGAGCAGGTATTTGCTCACCTAGAGGCACCATCCACAGAAGAATCAAGAAAGGTTCTTGGTGAACAAGACCTGTGCTCCGACAAAACAAAAGGGGCACCTCAGAGTCACCATGGAGAGACAGTGTGTGACCCTCATGTTCCCAACCCTTCTTGATCCAGCATTGCTAGTACAGAATGTTCTGGACAGGGGGAGGGACAGACTGCTGTGTGAACAATCCCATGTCAAAGCCTTGATTGAGCTGCCTCAGATGTGCCTTGGAGATGCTTTTTTTTTCTTTTTCTTTTTTGCTGTGTCTGATCACAGATTTAGTATACAACATTCAGTTCAGCACCATGGACAGCAACATCACTGAAGAATGCAACAGTGCTCTTACTATATGTCCGGGAATTAACTTGAGCTAACGCCCTCCAGAATTGATAAATCTAGAGTTAGGATCTAGATGGATTCGCCTACAGTACACAGTAGGGATGTGTGAGATTAATCTTAATATTTGTTATTCGTACAAATTTGGACATTCATACACAAATCAAATGTTAGAACATTCGTACATCAACATTCGTACAAATACAAATGTCCCGGACATTTGTACGAATAGTTCAGACATTCGTACGAATAGCTCGGACATTCATTAAACTGAGGAGGTGGGAAAGCGTCTGTGTCTCACATCTGCCATGGATCCAGATTGCTTTCAACATGGATTGAGAGTGGATTCAAAGTGGATTCAGGTCAAATTTGGTGCTTTCAGAGCAGATTCGTTCCAGAATACGTCTCAGTTACATATCGGATACACATGTGTTTGTGTGGATACTCATCCGTTCATTTTGAGGATCCGTAGAAATACGTAAGAACACATTCGTATTAAATAGAATCCTGCTGCACTCGAAGGGGATCTATTCATAAGAATATGAATTTTATAACATTCAATTTGTTACAAATCGAATGTCAAAAAACCTAGCCCTAGCACACACCCTTCTGTCTCCAACATCTGTTTTTAACAGTGGGCAAAGAGATGTGTTTGGAAAACACGCAAGTAGAAACTCAATGCATCTGGACTTTATTACTTCCGGTTCCTGGGAGATGTTTTTTTTTAGAAGGAGATCACTGGAGGCCACCTTCTGATTAACATCAAGAATAGATCGCCCACAACACTGGAGGTTCATTAAAGCTACAATAACAAGCACCAATTGACAATAATGTCTTCTTCTGTTCAGAGCCACTTTGAAACTGTCTAGTTTAGATTTCCTCTTCTTTTTTGCTTCCAACATTCAGAACTACCAGAAGAAAGTAGGTTACTCGCAAAGACACAGGTTAGCTTTCATGGTCTTAGACATCACAGTAGCCAGAGCATTTGCTGAAAGGCAGGAATGAGTTGTCCTATATCCTTCTATTTGTGGATTCACAACTCAAAGAAATTGTGTATTTGTGAATGTGGGTTTGATATTCTATTCACAACCCAGGAAAAGGTGTCAAACTCACTGCCAACCAGCTGATTTTCAAGTTTGGGATTAGTGGGAAGGTGAAAATAGATACCCTCATTATTTGCAAGTTTTTATACCTACAGGAGTTTCCTCAAATCTAATCCTAGTGGTAATGAAAGACCGTAATAAACAGAGTTACCACTAAGGATGGGCAAGTAAATTGGTCTGTGTTTATTTATGAAGCCTTTCCATTGTCTTTTTTACATTTGGGATGGCTTAACAGCGTGTCTGACTCTTCCCTTTGACAATAAGTAAATAGATCAAATATTAGAAGCAAAACCAAACCTGCCTACATTCATGGGCCTCCATTTGCCTTGATGCAAATTGAAGAAACAAAAGAAAACAAAATCATGTGCAACCCTAGTTTTTCACACAATATCACCTATTAGGAAAGCAGCAAAGACATACCTATTTGCCCTGGCCTTTGGCTAAATGGGAATATAACTCCCCCCCCTCCCCACTCTTATTGTTTTAATATGTTTATATTTGCCTTTAAATGTTGTAAAGCATCTCTATAGCTATGTTTGTTGAAGGTAAAGGGTGGTCACACCAAATATTCATTTGATTTAGATTTCTCTTTGGTCATTACCTTTGCAATTTGTAACTTAATAAAAATAAACTATTAACACTTCTGTTTTTGATATTCTTACTTTTTAGCAATTTCCCCACAGCTACCTGAAACTTTTGCACAATACTCTATAGAAGTAAAGCCAGGTCGTTTTTAATTTTTGACCTGAGCCAGCACAGTTAATCTCCTAAGGAGGTATTCTCATGGAGTTGGGCTGGGTGAGTTGGAGGACTGGAAATAAGAACATAAGAACATAAGAGAAGCCTTGCTGGATCAGGCCACAGCCCATCTAGTCCAGCATCCTGTCGCACACAGTGGCCCACCAAATGCTCATGGGAATCTCAAGCAGAGACAAGGACAAACCTTCTCCTGCTCTCGAGTCCCAGCAGATGGCCTTTGAAGCGCCCCAGTTCCTCCCCCCACCCCCAGCCTGGAAGATGCATCTAGGCATTCGTTCTAGTAGCCATTGATACATCTGTCGTCCATAAATTTGTCTAACCCTACCTTAAAGCCATCCAGACTGGTAGCTGGATGTTTGTTGATTCCTGTATTGGAGCAAAACTGGAAGCTAGAGGATTTGACACAGGGCATGGTCACACCTTGCTGAAGTCAGACTCAAAATGCACTGAAACTGACCACATCCAATGCCTGATAATCTTTCCTCAGTTCATCCTTGGTTTGGGTCACTTTGCTCAAACCTTTCTGTTCCCATCCTGAGACTCCTTTACAGGATTTTGTTTTAGATCTCCATCTATTTCCGCCATCACAACACCCCCTGCACTCTGACAGGATGAAAGATCTGTCGCTCAACAACATGTAGCCACACATTGGGCGAAAGGGAAGGCAAATTCATGCAGTATCTACCCATTACCTTCCCCTATCACACCCCAAAAATGAAAATGGATTAACACCCTGTAATAGCTTGAGACCCGCGAAAATCAGGATTCAGGAAAGTACAGCTAAAGGGAGAAAAGTCCATAAGTCAAACAAATTGTACTAAAAAGATGTGAGTGGTGGGATCCAAAGACAGACTGAAGAAGAATAGTTGGCTTTTCTACCCCACTTTTCTCACCCATTTAAGGGGACTCAAAGCGGCTGACAAACGTTCTGCTCTTCTCCCCACAACAGAACACCCTGTGAGCTAGGTGGGGCTGGGAGAGCTCAGAAGAGAGCTGTGACTAGCCTAAGGTCACCCAGCTGGCTTCATGGAGGAGTGCAGAATCAAACCCAGCATTCCCAGATAAGAGTAGACCACTAGACCAAACCATTACACCAAACTGAAGTTGTGACCATCATGGGTGTAAGACAGGATAGAGTGCTTTTTCTCTTTCTTTCTTTCTCTCTCTGTCTTCAAGGGGAGGGACAGTCTGGCTGGAAAGGAAAGACGTCAACAAGAATGCGAGGCTGCAGTAATGTATCCCACTTCAGGCTTAGATGCGAGGCATTAAAGATCTGAAATAAATTATGCCATGAAATGATTCAATAAAAATCAGAACTGTAGTGTAGCAATCAAGCAACATATTGGGTGCGAGGGGGAAAGAGAGCCCATAAAAGGCAGGAGGGACTATCTCAGCCACTCTGCCATATTAGCTTCTGTGGAGGAATCCATTCAGCAGGAATGAAATCATAACCACCTTGCCAAATGCAGCTGGAACAACGTACATTTCCAGAGAAAGCACAGCGCAGAAAATGTAGTCCCCAAATGGAGAATGAAGTAGAAGAAAAAATGAAAATAATCAATGCAATCATCAATAGAACTTGAGATGAACATTAAATTGAAAGGAGAAATGGAAGTCTGGGGAGAAATGACTCCACTTTATTGCATAAGAGAAAGAGGAGGAGACATACTGTACAAACTGAAGACTTTACAAGAACACAAAAACAAGCACAAACTTATGCGCCATTCTGGAAAGCTCTAAGCAAGGGGCACATACATTGAACCTGGATTTATTTAATGATGCATATACCTTGGTGTTTTGGGACAGGGGAATTTTGTCAGTACTGTCTGATAGGGATGTGCGCAATTTTTTTCTTTTTTTGCATTCATATTCGATTTGAATCAAATGTCAAAGCATTTTTCAATTCAAATGTTTAGAATCAGAATGCAACAAAATCTGATTCGAATAGAATACATTCAGATCTATTCGTTTGAATGTTAGATTCGAATCTGAAGATACAAATGTCGACATTTGTATTTGAAGATATGGATGTTGACAGCATCCGTATGGGTCATATGTATCCGTATGCATTTAGTATGCAAATGTGTACAGATACATATGAGATGCATGTACCTGGTATCTATGTATCTGTACATTCAAAGGTTTTGAATCATTTGAACAAATGTTTTGGAACATTCAAAATTTGTTCGAATGTTTAAATTTGAAGGTGTAGACGTTCTATTCTAGTTTGAATGTCCACATTCGATCTAATTTTGAATGTTTAGAACATTCATGCACATTGCTACTGTCTGCAGCTGAGATATTTTAAGATGAGAAATGAAAAATTAGGGCAAATCAAGTACATCCCTATTATTTAAGGTCTGCTCGCATTAGATGGAGGGCTATTACAAAGGCAAGAAACAATGCGCAATATGCACAGAGTATTGCAAGTTGTGTATTCAACATGCACCTAAGCTTTGCCTGATGGCCAGAGTTTGCATATGGAGGATAAGCTGAGATCCTGATCCTTGCATAGTTGGAAATATCTCAGCCACTTTGGGAGGCTAACAGACCACTTCAAAGGCCAGTGGATAATCTGGCAAAAGAAGCAATATGCACTTGAAGGCAGCTTGTGGGACTGAGTTTTGACCTTTGGAAAAGGCTCGTCTTTTGTTCAAAGGTGGTTTTGTCAGATGTAACGTGTAGGCCACTTCAGCCTTGAAAGACGGTGTTTAAGAGGGGACCGGACTAAAGTACATAAAATAATGCACATTGTAGAAATGGTGGACAGTGAAAATTCTTTTCTCTATTGCACAGCACTAGAGTCAGGCCCCCCTCTATGAAGCTGGTGTGTAGGAGAGTCAGATCAGACAAGGGGAATTTGCTGCCAGAAGAGACAATGAAAGCAACAAGCACGGGAAGGGTTAAACATATTTATAACGGCACTAGCTGAAGCTCAGTGTTAAACAAACTGCTTAGAAAGCAGAGGGTCGCTGGTTCAATCCCCACCGTCGCCCTAGAAGTAGGCAAAGGCACTTCTGCATTGACGTACCCATACGGTCAACCAGGAATTGACCACAGGTCAGTGGTACCCCACAATACCAACAGGGGCAAAATCATGGAGGACTCGTATTCCAATGGATACTAGATGCCAGTGTGGGGCAGAAGGTTGGATACCTCTCAAGGCCATTTGCAGGGAGTGGAGAGCAGGTGCAGGTTTTGCCCTTGTCTTCTTCTTCAGGTGCCCAGAAGCAATTGGTGGCTCACTACGTGGGAAAGGATGCTGGACTAGATGTGCTATGGCCTGATCCAGCAGGGCTTGTCTTATATACCTAAAAGTTAAACAAATTCATGGAGGACAGGTGTATCAGTGGGCACAGGAATGGATGCTCGGGTACTGCTTCCATCTTCAAGAGACAGGCAGGATGTCTCAAAAGACCATTTGCAGGGAAGGTTTTGCCTTCATCTTCTGCTTGAGATGCCCAGAAGCAATTGGTGGATGGCAATGTGGGACAGGATGCTGGACTAGATGGGCTGTGGTTTGATCCAGCAGGGCTCCTCTGAGGTTTTGACATTCTTATCTGGTTAGCCGCTGCTAGAAAGACGGACAGATGAGCTCTTGTGAGATTTGCACACACAGAGAAATAACAAAGCTTTAAGTATTCTTATCTTGCATTAAGGTGAGGTATTCAGATTTGTATAGCAATTTCCCCCAAGTACTTGAAAATAAATCCTATTATTTCTGCACCTTCACATACAATTAGGACATTACCTTTGCATTTTATTGGGATTAGCTAAGTGTACAACAGCATCCTTCATCCTGACAGTGAGAAGTACTTTACACCAGACACATCACAAAGGCTGAAAAAAGAGGACATTACACGGGGGACTGTAAAAAATGATCAGCCAGAAGACAATATAAGAGGCTCCAGGCTCGTTTCAGGCAGCAGATACATTTGAATAAGTGGTAACCGGAACAGTAAGTCTAAAATGTACATATTATATTAGTGCTTTCTTGAAATGCAATTTGTCAGGCAGTAAGAGAGTGAAACAGAATGGATTTGCAGGACTTTCCCGTCTGCCCTCAGTAACACCAACTTTTCCCTGAGATGCTTGGGTACAGGCTGCGATATTCATTCATTCATTCATTCATTCATTCATTCATTCATTCATTCATTCATTCAGTCAGTCAGTCAGTCAGTCAGTCAGTCAGTCAGTCAGTCAGTCAGTCAGTCAGACAGACAGACAGACAGACAGACAGACAGACAGACAGACAGCCAATAGATCTCCTCCTTGGCTGTTTTTGCATGAGCAACAAAGATCCAGTTTAGCACCCATTAGGAACCTGATTGGCTCTTGATTGGTACCGATACGCCATTCACTGTCTGCACACCCCTTAAGGACCCCATCCTGCTGTACCCATGAGTGCTGGCGAAATCCAGATTTAATGGGGTCTTCAGGCCCTGAAATCTGGATTAACGCTAGACCCCTTTAAAGGTGTCTTCAATATGGTCTTCTGTTGTGAAGACCAGATCAGAGGGTGCACGTCCGCATGTTTATTGAGGCAATGGGGTCCACTGAAGACACAGAAAGGGAGGGGGATAAGGTTAGATTGCCTGCCAACGCCAAGCCATAGTTTACAAATTAAGCATATTACAGGGTTAAAATACAATAGGAAAGGAAGGCGTTAGGCAGGGATCTTCACATCGACCACCACCACCTCCTCCCTGCTGTGTGAGGCCAGTCTGTCAGCCCATCGCATTTAATTGCTTGACCAGAATCAAAGGCAAATTGCCTGGTTCCTGCCTTGTTAAAGCCGGCAGACAGAAGTCCCGCTGCTATAAATGCAAGTTAAGGGCATGCAACCTGGCACACAACTGCAGCCTGAACTTTTGAATCAAAGCTCCAACAACCACCTGATGTGCCCAGCAGGCTTCCAATGACCACTGTTGGGTTTCCCCCCCCCTTCTGATGCTGCAATTTAGGGGAGGGGTAAAAGGAACTCTGCAGGAAAGATGCAAAGGCATCACAAAACACCAGCTGCTGACCAGTTTCCAGTTCCTGCTGCAACTCGTTCCTGGCGTCTGATAGAGAACACTGGCTCTGAACCCCCACAGTCTATGGTGAGGGAAGTGAAAAGTTTGTAGGGCCAAACAACAGAACTTCTGGACATGTTCAAATGTGCTTTAATTTGCTCCCAACTAGAGATGTGCACAAATGGGATTTTTTTGGCATTCAGTCTGTAACAAATTAATGTTAGAAAATTTTCATTCATTCCAATAGATCCCCTTTGAATGTGGTAGGATTCTACTAGATACAAATGTATTTGTATGAATTCATACAAATATCCAGTACGAATGCATACAGATCCTGGATACGGATCCTATACCAATGCATACATATCAGATACATATCCTATACAAACACATATGTATTGATACGTATCTGCTACGTACCCCTAGTTTAGCAAATGTAGGAACTATTTGTACAAATGTCCCAAAACATTCGTATTCATATGAATGTTAATGTATGAATGTCATAACATTCGCTTTTATGAATGTCCAAATTTGTACAATTAATGAATGTTACAAATACTCATGCCCAGCCCTACTTCCAACACTGTTCCCCAGAAAACATAAGAACATAGGAGGAGCCCAGCATCTTGCCTCACACAGTAGGCTACCAGGTGCTTCTGGGCATCTCCAGCAGAAGATGAAGACAAAACCTCCACCTGTTCTCAACTCCCTCCCAGTGACCTTGAGAGGCGTCCTGCCTGTTTATGCAACCTGGAGAAGGTACCTAGATATCCATTTTAGTAGCCAATGATATACAAGTCCTCGATATCTAACCCTTCCTTAAGGCTATCTAGGCTGGTTACTGTCACATCTCTTCTGGCAGTAAATCTGCTCCGAATCCATGAATTCACCTGTGTGAATGTAACAAATGGAGGCACAAAAGCTTTCACTTTGCACAGAGCCAGTAGGAATGAGAACGGATATTCATATCGTACCATTTGTACAAAGTTGGCCAAACATTTGTAAGAAGCTTCATCACATTTTTGAATCTGGGAGGTGGGAAAGTGGCTGCCCCAGTTGCCTCTGCAATGGATCCAGAGTGGATTCAAAGTGGACTGAGAGGGGATTCAAAGTGGATTCAGGGCGGATTTGACATGTTCCGAGTGTATATATATGGGGTATGTATGGGATACGTAGCGGATATGGATGGGATACATATGGGATTCATATGGGATTTGTGTCAATTGAATCAAGTTGAATCCTACCACATTTGAAGGGGACCTATCTGAACGAATATGGATTTTCTGTGCAGGTGACAAGTCCTTCTGCCCACCTGACCCCATAGGATGTGCGCAAATATTCGTAACATTTGTTATTCATACGAATTTGTATGAATTTAGATATTCATACATTAATCTAATGTTACATTTGTACATTAACATTCATACAAATACGAATGTTTTGGAATATTTGTATCTGGGGATACATATCAATATGAATGTATTCATATAGGATACATATCCAATATGTAGCCCTTTGTATAGGATCCGTATGCAGGATCCGTATCTAGGATCCGTATGATTCATATCGGACATTTGTGTGAATTTGTATCGAATAGAATCCTACCACATTCGAAGGGGATCTATTCGAATGAAAATGAATTTTCTAACATTTGATTCATTATGAATTGAAAGCCAAAAAAACCATTCATCCTGTGACATCCAAACACTCTTACCTCTGACTACGTAGTACGCAGGAGTCCTACATAAGCACAGAGAAAACAATCCAAGGATGCCCCTCCAATCTCCAGAACTACTTTACCCACATCCTGCAATCATTCTTTCAAAAGGTGAGCATTCACTCATTAAAATATTTGTTTTCCCATTGTCAATATGCAGGGCAGTTCAGAACAATAAAGAAATAAAATCATTACAATAGGAACAGTGATATATATATGTACTCAGCCACGTGGCCAATCCACAAGTCACTAATAAATGCCTAAGCACACAGCTATGCTCTAAAAGGCATATTCCAAAAACACCGCAGAGAGGGAGCCTGCCACAGACTGGAGACAATGCCATTCCATTGCCGCAGAGAAGGCTGTCTTCAGGCAAACGCCAGATGGATCTCTGCAGGCAGCATTGCAACCAGGAATGCCTTATCTACTGACTTCAGGAATCTGGCAAATTGATGTGGGAGGCGTTCCTTAACCCAATTCCACATTATTAAGCTTAAATCTTAACACTCCCAGGATTCATCCCAATGAAAACTTGGGGAAATGATGCAACTTTTGCATGATGCAATGGACATGCAATATATTATACAATGAAAACTGAAATCCCTTCAACCATTAAACAGTCATGTGAGAGTTCTTTGGGTACATCGGATGCATTTGTGACGGGGTATTTTTTTGGGGGGGCGGGGAAGTCATACCCATATCACACTGCAAGAACTATTATGCCCGTACAACTCGCAAGCAAATGCTGCATCTATTTTGTACAAATTCACTGAGATAATCTTATCATCACATTGGAGAAAAACATATAGGAAAAGCAACAAAGCTTTTTATGAACAAAGAGAGAGCACATTTGGAAAGTTTAGAACCCATCAGGGACTTGGTTGCTTCTTTCCTCCATGAGACAAAAGAAAAACAGGTGTACCCTACTTACTTTTTGCTTCTCCATGTCAACGTTCTTGGCCTTCAAAGCAACCAGGGAAGACCATTACGGTAGTGCAACTTGGGGCCCTGTGGTATAGCAGACCATTGAGGTACATATTCCACACACCTCTGTGGTCCAGTGTTCTATTCTTACCATGCTGATAAGCCTCAATGTTGAGGTCTACTGGTAAACTGGAGTAGGGTACCGTTTTGGATACCTTAGCCTAGGACAGTGTTTCCCGAAATTTTAACATATGTGTACCCTTTCTATAATTTTTGTAACGCTGAGTACCCCTCATAAAAAACTTTAGGGATAAAAATTGTATTTTATAAAAATAATCAAAATCAGTGGAACTTACTAAAGCACAATAACAGGCGCTCGGAACTATTAAAGAAGTAAGTTGTCTCTGTAACGAAGGGCAGTATATTCACGCCGTGTCACGCCTCACAAGACTGTTGGATAACACTGCAATTCTCCGGCGTTTAAACAGCTCCGCGGCTCAACGTCAACTGTTAATGTTCCCGCAGTTTAAAAATGGCCGAACCCAAGCTGCGTGAAGGATGCGCAGAAGTTCCCGCCATAATGAGCTACGATACGATGTACGATGGCCCCAGTTCCCGTGTAAAAACTGCGACATGCGCCTATTTCTTTCCTTGTTGTGTGGGCGCAGCTAAGCACGGTGCAGTGGATATTCCCACGTGATCCCCATCATACTCCGGTGTAACACGTACCCCCACCAAACTCTTCCCGTACCCCTGGGGGTACAGGTACCACACTTTGGGAAACACTGGCCTAGGACAAGGCAGGGCCTCTTGTAATTTGCATTAGCACATGGAAAGGAACCTTGAAGACTGCTTCTTATTACCACAGGACAATGTCCCATGAGGAAATCCCAAAGACCAGAGCTAAGATTTCCATAAATCTTTATTAAAAGCATTATCCCCACTCCTCTAGCCTCCAGTATGTCCAGGTCTTAATGATAGCAGCAGCAGGTAGGGGTGTGCACAAATGCAATTTTTGAGATTTGATTTGATTCAAAAATTTGATTCAATTCGAATCTGTTTGTTCAAATTTTCGATTTGAATTTGCACATACGAATGTCGACATTTGTATCTGCCCGCATGCTTCCGTTTGCATCCATGCATATTCATACGCATTCTGTACTTATCCCATATGCATCCCGTTTGCATCCTGCACGGATCTGTACAGATGCATACAGATGTGGGAAAGATGCGTATGCACAAGTATGCATCGTGTATGTATCCGTACACATATGAATGTCCAAATAATTTAAACTAATAGATTCAAGGATTTGAATGTTTAAATTTGAATTTATAGACATTCCATTCGAAACCCAATGTCCAAATTTGAATGAATTCAATCTAATTTCATATGTTTTGTATATTCACACACACCCCTAGCAGCAGAAGAAGCAGAAGTAGAAGCAGAAGAATGTAAGAAGATAAGAGGACTCCTGTGGGTCAGGCCACAGCCCACCGAGAAGAAGAGGAGGAGGAAGAGGAGGAGGAGGAGGAAGAGTTGGCTTCTCACCCATTTAAAGGGACTCCAAGAAGCTGAAAAACCTTCTGTTCTTCTCTGAAAAAGAGACACCCTGTGAGGTAAGTGGCCTAAGGCCACCCAACTGGCTTCATTAAGAAGAAGATTTGGCTTTTCTACCCCGCTTTTCTCACCCATTTAAGGGGACTCAAAGCGACTGACAAAGCTTTTCTATTCTTCCCCCCACACCGGACACCCTGTGAGGTAGGTGTGGCTGTGAGAGTTCAGAAAAGAGCTGTGACTAGCCTAAGGTCACCCAGCTGGCTTCATGGGGGAGGGCAGAATTGAACCCGGTATTCAAGATAAGAGTCTGACTCCTTAACCACTAGCCTCCAGTAAACTGGCTCCCTAACCACTAGACCAAACTGAGGAGGTTCTCAGATGAAATTAAGAGACTCAAGTGTGCAGGAAGTCATCCTACTCAAGAGTAGACCTCCAACTGTACAATTCCCAGGCTATTGGGGAAGGAGGCTGAAAGATCCATGATGTGGATATACCAGTAGTCCCAAAAGGAAAGGCCTGTTCTCCCTCCTTCTCAGATAGTTCCCAGGTTCACAAAAACAATTATGAGGAGGATTTAAGGTTTCCTTTGCATTTCTTCACGCTGGACTCTTCGCCAAATATGCTCAGCAAGAATATTATGCTGAGGGAAAAGAGCATAACCATGTATGAAAACTCTGCTAGTATGTGTTGTAAAAACAAACATTGCTTCTCCTCCTATTGCTGAGCATTGGCACTAACCCAGTCTTGCCTTACAGCGTTGCATTTCTGTTCTGCTTTATTTCAGTAATTCAACTTCTGCTGACGTCCTAAAGCTTTGTTGCTGAAGGGGTTTTTGGCCATATATTATACAACCACTCCATTTTATAACAGAACTATTTATAGCAGTGCCAGAATGGACAACAGTTCTAGCACTACATTTATGTGAAAAAGGAATTCATTATGTTCACTAACAAAATCAATGTCTCGGCTAGGGATGTGCACAAGCACCCTAAATATGTGTTACATACCGTCCACACACAAGACCCCTTAAGGACCCCATTTGTACCCAAAAGCAGTGCTGAAATCCTGATTTAATGGAGTCTTTGGGCCCTTAAATCTGGACTAACGGTAGACTCCTTTAATGGTCTTCTACCATGAAGAACGGATCAGAGCATGCGCGCCCGCATGAATGGGGGCTGCCATTTGCAGCAGGCTGGCTCCGGCTCCACCCCTCAACACACACACAACGTAGGCCTGCCCGTACTTTTTAATGGTCTATGAAGCTGAGCACAAGCTTTGTAGCAGCTACATAGGCAGGTATGAAGCCGCGTCTCTCTGCCACACCCATTGTAACTGGAAGTGACCCCCGATTGACAGCTCTGCGGACCAATCACACTGCACCACTGGCAAACCTTCATGCTCAGGTCTAAATGGAGCCTCAGGATGGGTGCTACGGCATCCACACAGCAGCCCTCTTTAGCATCCACTGCAATCAGGTGTTAGACAGCCTGTGTGGATGCATGGGGTCCTTGCCAAGATGCAGATCTTCAAGGACCAGATTCAACAAGGACTGGATATGAAGGATTTGGATCTTCTAAATCTGGATTAGGGGAGGTAAGTGCAAAAACAGCCCACAACACAGGAGATAACCAAGCTCTTTCCTGCACCAGCAGTTTCCACACCCAACTCTCTCTGCCAAACTCTTCTTTGCTGTCCCTGTTCAGGAGCCCTTAGCAGCTGGTCTTCTTCAGATGGTGTCCTGATCAAGGGAGGAGGTAGTCTGAGTTTTTTTTACTGCAGTACTAATTTTAGCACAGATGAACTCCTTGTATTTTTAATTGGCATTAGCACTGGAAATAAATAATTCTAATAAAAGATGTCAGAATTCAGAAGAGAATGGGTTGCTTCCAACCAAAACAAGCATCAAAATTGTATGATTTATGATCGTTGGTGACATAAAGAGTTTCAAATACACTTGTGAGTTCAAATGCCTGAGGGATATTGTCCCTGAATACACAAGGACAATTGTGGGGCATATTTAAAATTATGCTACCAACTTCACCTATGACCTGAACTCTTGATGTGTCAAAACACATAAGTAGAACTGTGGAAAGGACATGGATCACAAAGACTTTATTCCTCTCAGCTATTCAGTCTTCTGAGTTTTGAAAATCAGTGTATTAGTTGTTGTTCTGTTTAGATATTTTACAGTATGCATCCCTGTATGTGAGTGATTTCTTTAAAACATATCAATGGGTGTTACTATCAATTAAAAGGTATTAAATACTGAATAGATGACATAGAATAGCCACAATATACTAGTGCTTTAGTTACAGGTTGATCTTATGACATTATTCCTTTATCAGTCGCTAATGTCTATTTCAAAGCTTAAGGAAAATAACCTAAACATACTTGTTGCTATAAAAGCAATGAAAAACTTTGGATCAAGTTAGGGATGTGCACATTTTTTTTCTTGACATTCTATTTGAATCAAATCAAATACCTGAAAATTTGATTCGATTCAAATCTGTTAAAATTCAAATTTAATGATTCAATTTGTTTTTAACCAGATTTGAATTTATTTGTTTGAATTTTTGATTAGAATCTGCACATATAAATGTCCACAACATTCGTATGCTTCTTCCCCACATCTGTACACATCTGTATGTATCCATACACATGTGTATGCACCCTGTAGTTATCCCGTATTCAACCCATTTTCATCCTGTACGGATCTGTACAAATGTGTACGGATGCAGGAAAGATGCAGATCTTCAAGTATGCATTGGGTATGAACCCATACACATATGAGTGTCCAGATAATTTGAATGAATAGATTTGAAATCTGAAATTCGATTTGAATATTTACATTCAAATTTTGGGGCATTCTATTTGAGTTCAAATGCCTACAAATATTTGTGCACATCACTAGATCAAGGTGCCTAAAAATGCTTCTGTGACAAGTAGATCATTTATTCAAATGCCTTAGGTGATGATTAGAGATGTGAATATTTTGAATTTGCAGAGATTTGCATTGAATTGCAAGTCCAAATGTTTGAACATCCAAAAACAGATCACAGCAAAAATAAAAAATAAAAAATGCATTTGTGAATACAAAGAAAAAGACTGAATATTTGTATTTCATAAGTGCATACATATCTTATATGTATCCAGTATGTATCCATATGTATTCAATACATATCCAATACGTATCCTGTAACATATCTGCTCTGAAAGTGTCAAATCCACCCTGAATCCACTTTGAATCCACTTTCAAATAACGACAAATTAACACTGGATCCATTGCAGATGTGACACGTGCAGTTGCTTTCCCACCTCCCCAGATTCACAAATTTCTGAACTATTCACATGAATGTTGATGTACAAATGTCATAACATTCAATTCGTATACAAAATGTCCCAAATTTGTACAAATTCATACGAATAACAAATGTTACAAATATTTGTGCACATTCCTACTCTGGGATGGACCAGCTTCAGCTGAACACAATGAATCCTGACTGGCACCTGTCCTACTACCTCTGATTTTATGATCATTAACACAAAAATCACTGCTTGTGGATCCCAATTCAGGACCAGTCTCATCAATTGGAAATCATCTGGTGACCAACATAAAGCTCACGTGTGGCTGGGGGCGGGGGAGGAAAAACCAAAAGTAGGAGAAACAAAATTACCCATATAGCTCCCATCTAAACTGTCCAGATGCAAACATAAACACACCGGTTCCTACATGGGCATCTACTTGGCCACCACTAGTTGACCCCAAGTCCTTTGCGTGCCCCCAATGGCGCTACCAATCAGTAGGGATGTGCACTAATGTTTTTATTTTTTGTATTTGATTTGTATCAAACTGAATGCAAGAAAATTTGTATTTGTTTGAATAGATTCCCTTCGAATGCAGTAGGATTCGTATTTGATACGAATGTTCAATCCCATATGATTGCATACAAATAGCATACAGATCCCATATATGAATCCCATAAGAAGCTTCATACAAATGTATCAAAACATTCAATTTAAATTCAAACAACAATCTTCGAATGTGCCAACATTTGATTCGAATTCGAATGTCTGAATTCGGCCAAATTCGGCCAAATTTTGAATGTTATGAACATCTGTGCACATCTGTACCAATCAGGCTTCTTGAAAAAAGTTCTGTGTCTCCCGCCGCCATGCAAGAGCAATACGATGAATCTGGTCTGTGTTGGGACTTTTACTTTTCTACAGGCGGTGGCAACCCCAGAATAAATCCACACATATCCAGAAGGAGTCGAAGGGAGCAGAATGACTCTGAATCAAATAAACCAGTGGTTATTTTAACAGATCCAACTTTGAGCAGCCTCCTTACCATTCTCCCCATCAGACTTCCTCTCGTGGTCAGTATCTGTGAGTGACAGTGCTGAGTTTGCACGGCTTGACAGACAGGAACTGTGTTCGGATTTCATCCCTGACATCCACATCCTCAAGGCCTGGTCTGGTGAGCCTCCACCTTCAGTCTCAGTATCCATATCTGAACCCATCTCGATCGGATAGCCATGCTGGGAGACGACGTGCATATCTGCCTGGTAGCCGGTGCACAAGATATGTGGAGTATCACAAAACTCCATCTCTGCAAAGCAAAACAAAAAACAATTGCTTTAAGAGAGCAGCAACAAAGCTAAGTTGGGGTGAAAATCAATCAATGAGCTTTCTTCCATTTTTCAGACTGTGGAAATTTTCCTTCTTGTGTTCTGCTATAAATGTGCCAGGCTTTCTCTTTGTCCATTTCCCCTCCAGCCCCAGAACTTTCACTGCAGCTCAGCATGTACGTTGCCAGATGAGTCCATAGTAAGAGAAGGCTGCAGGCATCCCATTCATGTTCACCCTCTCTTCTGGACATGTTCCTGTTGACAGAAATCGGCAGCCAGGGTCATGCCTATTTGTGGCAGAAGCAGCTATGGGGTGACTCCAGCCCAGTACCCTGACAGACGCTAATTTGATGGCACATTTCCAATGAAACGGAACATGGCCATGCATCTGTGTTTTGTTTTTATGCCAATAGTGTTTATTAGGGATGGCCACAAGTATTCGAAACATTCAGAATATGATTGAATTCGATCGATTTTGGACATTTGAATTTGAATCAAATGTCTCTAAAGCTGAATTTAACATCTGAACGAATTTTCAAATCTTTTGAATCATTTGTACAAATTATTCGGACATTCGTAAGTGTACAGGTACGTATGCATTAGATACATATCCGTACGCATCTTATTTGTATCTGTTTGCATTTGTACAGGTACATGCGAGACAGAAACAGGATGCATACGGGATAAGAATGGGATGCGTACGGATGTGTACAGACACATATGAATGTTGCCGACATTCATATCTTTAAATACGATAGATTTGAATGTATTTGAATAGAATGTGAATACATTCAAATTTTAAATATTCAAATCGATTTGAATCTTCGGATGTTCAATTTGAATTGCATCCTGAAAATTGCATTTGTGTTTATGCCATTGTAAATCTCTTTGGAGAAAAGCCTTTTTCTTACCACAGAAGGGTGGGAAACTGATTTGGGTGATCTGAAAATGCGCTTCCTTTCAAACACTTTACTTTGCCTTCATAGAGTATTTCTTTAAATATGCATGCTTTTGTAGTGTGCAAACTCCCACAGGATACATTTTCTTCAAATCTCTTATAGTGCCATAAATGGATGGTTTTAGCTTTGCACATCTAACCTTGTTACCCACAAAACTGAATATTCCCCGGAGAAGACAAAACTTGAGGTGGATTTACGAGATTTTCAGCCTCCCTTTCAACACAAACAAACAGCTACAGTGAAGAGATTGGAAGCTGCTTGCATGTGATTTAATGCCATGTTGTACCTTGTGTGCACATGTAACATGCTCTTATGGCATTCCACATGTATATCTTTCATTAGTCCTATGTCAGGAAGGAGGGTGCAAACTTTCTGGACAGAAGAAGCTAACTGCATGAAAAACTGACATGATTTATAATTTTCAAGTTACATAAGTTATGGCTGCATCCAGGCATCACTGAGCCAGTCAGGGTGCCAGATTCTTAACTGGGAATCACCAGATTGGATTCCACAGTCCTCCATGAAGTCAGCAGGGTGGCCCTGGGCTAGTTACAGCTCTCTTCTGAGCTCTCACATTTTGGGATGTTCACAAATTTTCATAACAATGTTATTCGTACGAATTCAGACATTTGTACATGAATCGAATGTTACAACATTTGTACATCAACATTCGTTTGAATAGGAATGTTTCCGGACATTCATATGAACAGTTCAGAAATTGTTCTGAAACTGGGGAGGTGGGAAAGAGGCCGTACCAAGGGATCCAGCATGCATTCGACATGGATCGAGATGAGATTAAAAGTGGATTCAGATTGGATTTTACACTTTCAGAGTGGATACGTTACAGGATTAATATGCGTTCATGTCAGATATGTATCCGGTAAGTATTCGTTCCTATCAGATATTTGTATGCATTTGAATCGAATAGAATCCTACCACATTTGAACTAATGCAAATTTTCTAACTCTAGATTCATTACAAGTCAAATGCCAAAAAAACCATTCATCAGACATCTCTACTCAAAGCCCCTCAGACCTCACAGGGTGTCTGTTGTGGGGAGAAGAACAGAAGGTTTGTCAGCTGCTTTGTGTCCCCTTAAATGGGTGGGGAAAGCAGGGTGGAAAAGCCAACTCTTCTTCTTTTTCTTCCTCTTCTATTATTTATCACACAACTAACTCATCTACTGGTTTAACGCACACCAGAACTGTCACACGTTGCTTATACATTAGATCAATACTCTGAGTTTTAACATTTCTGCAGCAGTGTAGTGAGGTTTCAGTGGTTAGTTTTTCTTTCCTCATGACCCAAACCTCCCAACAGCATAACATGAAGTTCTTCCGGGGTCTGAAAGGCCACACCAAAGTTTCCGCAGTAATCTAGATGAAGCTTCAATTACGGAAAAACAGGATCTTGCACTACAATAGTTAATTTCACCAGAATCATAACCCACTCAATCAGGTTTATACTGGGAGCTTCATGATCACATCTGGCAAATTAGGCATGAAATAATCATATTTTGACCTTGTCTAGATGTAGCCTATATTTACAGTTCTGTATTTATATTAGGACACCATGATTCTAAATGTATCCTATAAAAGCATCCTGTTAACTTACACACTTTTTTCTACTATTATATTTCTATTTATTTACTCTGGGAAAGATCAAGGGAGGGGAATCCAACCTCTTGTCTCCCCCTGCCCCTTTTTTCTGCAAAGAAGTTTGAGCTGGGAAGAACTCAAAAGCCTTGGAGTCTTCATACAGGTCTCTCTGTGGCCATCCTGAATGCTGAAGCACACATATTAGTGTTTAGGATTTTAGATGTGAGACTTGAATATGAAAATGTTCCACTGAATTCTCTACTCACAAGGGGGAGTTTCCTGGTTCAAGGTTCTAGCATTACCATTATGGAATCCTCTACTATAGAAGCTAGGAATGCTGGGAGTGGTGATTCAAGAACATCCAGAAGGCTGGAAGTTGACCATCCTTCCATGGACCACTCCATTCTTTTCTATTAACCTCTGTTTGGTTGAAGTATATTAAGTTTTTACTAGGCTTTTTATGTTAGGAAGGGGAATTTTTTAAAGATGCTTTCTTTTTTCAATAAAGTTTGGGATTCCTCCTTTCATGTTTTTCTACAGAGTTTGTTGAGGCCTCTTTTCATGTTTCCCTGTGGATTCGCTTCAGCTCCAATCATACCATAACTCACTTTTTGAGTTTTCTTCTTAAGAAAAGCCTGTCTTCGTACGCCTTTCTAATCACACCAAATGCCCTTACTGTAGGCATGTGCATGAAGCCAATTTCCCACATTCAATTCAATGCTAATTCAAGGTGGGAATATTTGGCTTTGGCAGGATTCGTCCATGAATATTCATAGGAATATTTGTGCATGAAACAAAGCAACCCCCCCCCCCCACTCCTACGGTTGTGTCTCCTGTCCACAAGGTGCAGAGAGCAAAGACATGTGCTCACATAGAAAAGCAGTGACGGCCAGTCAGCAATAGTATCAGCAAAAGTCTGAGTCAAAGTACCTTGGGGGCTTAAGAGTTAATCCATAGTCGAAGAGTTCCAGGGTCGAAAGCACAAGAGAGAGTCAGTGTGGTCGTAATTCAAGGAGCAAGGTCACGAGAGGTCTGGGAGTTACAGCTTTGTGAATCTTTGTCTGCAACACAGCTTAGCAGTGTGTGCTGCCTTAAGTAGAGGAATCTGAATCATGCTTCCTTCTCCACAGGTGACAGGCACAGAGTCTCTCAGACCTGCACACCTGCTGGGGCTCACATCTCAAACTGGTCGGTGAAGGGCGTCACTCAGCGTCTTCTGACTGTGAACTACTGTCGGCTTGAGATATGGGCTGATCCTCTGTACCAGGCATTTGTGTCAGGCATTCTTTGTTTTGCCCAGTTGGGTAGCCTGCCTGAACCTGGCTAGGTATCTCAACTGCCCCTTCATCCTTGGAGGAAGGGGTGCTGACAACAGGGGGCATGACACCTCCCTTCCCGAACCCTCCACTTACCTTCTGTTGCACTACCGCCGCTGCACGTTTTTCTTCTAAGCACTTCTGGGTCTGCGCAAGCAGCTTCCTCCATAACGTCACATGATTCTCAGATGGGGAGCTGGGTGTGCAAACCTGGAAATGCTTTTTTTGGCTTCTGAAGAGCACCAAAATGGGATCAGAGATGCCACCACGGCCTCCTGTTCATTCTGGCGCTCTCCCTTACCTTTAGGGAAGACGTGGTGGCTTCTCCGGGCCTATTTCAGTGCTCTACAGAGGCTGAGAAGCACTTCCGGGTCTGCTCATGCAACTCTCCATCCAGGGATCGTGCAATATGGTGGGAACTGCACATACAGACCTGCAAGTGCTTAGGAGAAAAGTCTGTGGCAGCAGCAGTGCGACAAAAAGGAACTGGGGCACTGGGAGCATGGGGGGGGAGGATGGGAGACCGTGGAGGCCTCCGGCCTTCACCAAAGCTTCAACCAAAGCTTCAATGATTACCAGATAATCCAACTTGCAGATGAATAAGGCCTACAAATGTAGGCCCTATTCCATTTGTCCGCAATTGTCAGAATTTGAATGAATTCCAAATGGCACACATATTCCTGCACGTCCCTACTTTACTGTTCTGACTGTTGTAACAGAGTAGGGAAAAAACATTCTTTGCAAATAATCACAAAAAAAATCACCCACATGGACATTAGATTTCATGTCAACGTGCCTTTCTCTGACTACTGAGGCAACTGGAATCTCTTTCT
This sequence comes from Aspidoscelis tigris stejnegeri, assembly GCA_023333525.1. Classification (NCBI taxonomy): domain Eukaryota; kingdom Metazoa; phylum Chordata; class Lepidosauria; order Squamata; family Teiidae; genus Aspidoscelis; species Aspidoscelis tigris. The sequence continues at coordinate 10,664,472 of JALMGA010000012.1, forward strand.
GCCCCAGAAATGTTTGAATTAGTAAGTAATACCTGGCTTCTCCTTATCCCTATTGAAGATTATTAGAAAGGTTCATGCAAAGGAATGCCAGGAGGAATTCTACTCTCCTGTGAAGTTAAAAGGGGAAAGTACCTCTCAGGAACAGGAGAGCAAGAAGCAAGTCTCTTTCCTTTCAATACCACAACTTGGTGAACGGCAATTTCCTGTCAGTTTCTACAACCGATGGCCCCGGAGATGAGAGAAAGGCACTTAGGCACACATCTGCCGCTTGAGAATTCACACCTCTCAGTGGCCTGTCAAAACTGCGCAGAGACAACTTTGAAGAAGACACAGACGAAAGGTGCTGTTTATTTTGCCAGCCCCTTTCCCTGTCCCTGTCCCTGTCCCCGTAGGCCCCCCCCCACTCAAGAGAATCCCTTAAAGCCTTTGGGAAGTTCATGTGTACCGTGGCAGATCAAATTTGTGTTTCAGTCTGTGTAATTGCTGCTCGGAGGTACTTCTGCAGTAGGTGCGATGAGAAGGCTGCAGCCAGCACGGAGAAGACGTTATCAGCCTCTCCTTTTTTTTGCCGTTTTGAGCGAAAGCAGGGGATGGTCGGATGCGCAAAACCATACAAGCGTGAAACGGAAGCCTCTGCCAAAAGGTATCATTGTCACTGTTGTTTCGATTTGACATTTAGACAGTGGCAGAGCTCACAGGGAGACCGCCGAGTGCAGATGCTTCATGTTCCTGTTGGGACCAAAGGAAAAGCTTGCGTTTCCTCTGAAGAATCCCTATATATGCCACACTGTGTCATTCGGGGGTGGGAGTGGGGGCGGGGCGGCGAAATGCAGTGCAAAGAAATATGACAGGTTTTAGACACCCCGGCAAGTTCCAAGCTGAGTGCCAATATTCCCAAGGTGGCTAAGAACTCCTGGGTCTATTTCAGTTTTGAGATTGTTATTATTTGCACATACTTAGAAGCTGCCTTCAAACAAAAACCTTTCCACGATGGGTTACATAAGAACTGGGTAGAGCATTAAAATTCAATCAAGCCTTAATTGGGTCATAAGAACATAAAATGCAGAGATAAATTCCCACCTCCAGTTCTGAGAAGTCTCTCACAAATGCAGAAAGACACAAAAAGGGTGCCACAAATGACTGAGGTGACAGAACATGACAGGAACATTCCTGGATCAGGCCACAAGCCATTTAGTCTGGCATCCTTTCTCACACAGGGGGCCTCCAATTGCTTCTGGGCAGTCTCAAGCAGAAGGCGAGGGCAAAACTTTCTTCGGCTCTTGTTATTTCCTGAAAATGGTCTTTTTGGTGCTGTGTCCTGGTACATTACTAAAACAGGAAATGAGGGCATGCCTTTTGCATGCCTAAGTGACCCAGACTGGTCCAAGGCAACATGTTTGTAGTCTCCAAATTTGCCCAGAGGGTGCATCTTTAAACGTGTCTGATCACACCTTAAGTTCATACACAGAAAAAGTGACTCTGAGTTATTTCACAAATGCCATTTCCAACATTTGATTCGATTTGAGAAAAAATGGATGTATTCAAATTCAAATCAATTCAAATACATTTATATCGATTCGTATTTGATGATATGAATGTCGACAACATTCCTAAGTGTCTGAACGCATCTGCATACATCCTGTTTTCTCCTGTACGTATCCGCACAAATGCGTATGGATACAAATTATATGTGTATGAGTATGTATGTAATGTGTACGTATCCATGCACATACGAATGTCCAAATAATTTGCATGAATGATTCAAAACATTCAAATTCGTTCAAATGTTAAAAACGAATATACAGACATTCGATTTAAATTTGAATGTCTCAATTCAAATGAATTTGATCAAATTTTGAATGTTTCGAATATTCTTCCACATCCCTTGTTTAGAGGTGGCATATGCTACATGTTCGATGGATCATCCCACCTCTAGTACAGATTAAAGACCATAATATAGACTGGCCAACCAAGCCAGCTAGCTAGATAAAAAGGGGACGATCAAGATAGGTTGGGAGGTAAATAATTACAATGAAATACGCTCAAAACAATTGCAACCATTCAAAAATGCTTTAAAACAATAACCTCACAAGTAACACTCCTAAGAGATGAATGGAAGAAGAGATGAGAATTCTAGTGCCCCACACTATGCCCTGTAACATAGGGTGTTTTTCCACCGCACACCTTTAATCCGGATCTAAGAAGATCCGGAGCTAAGGAATGGGTACATTCCTTAATCCGGATCTAGTAGATCCAGATTAAGGGAAGTACCCAATGTGTTTCCATGGGTGGTCTAGCACCCAATAGCAATGCATACTAGCCTCCGTGCCGTGGAAACACCGGAGCACCCATTTGGAAATCCAGATCTACCCATGAGGTGTCTGCCTGTCACCCCAGGTGTTTGGGGGACAGGGGGTGCAATCTCTGAAGCGGCTCCGAAGTCATTTCGAAGTCACTTCGAAGTCTGTGCAAAATAACTCCTTTGAAGTCTGTGCTGATCTTCGGAGTGAACTTCAAAGTGCAAAAATGGGTACTTTCTGACAGTGGAAAAACACCCAAATATTCAGAGATTTTCTTCTTTTCTTCTGAGCATCAGATGAGCATCAAGTTGTCTGCCTTTGGTTCAAAAAAGTCTAGTCTTCCAAACTGCACATGGATATGCTCTAATATGCTCTTTTCCTTTATATAAATGCAAACATTTAGCAGATTTTTTTTTTAAAAAAGAGCATTATTCTTTTCTGTTTTCCCATTCACATCAAATTACAGCCTGCTGCAAATCGAACATCAGTGAAGAGATATGAGAGACATCTAGATACATCTGCTGGCTCAGATTAGACAGCCATGAATCAAGATTGTCACTCAACATCATCTTCTCAGTCTCGTTTTAAGATATTTGTCACCCAAAGGTCCAAGTACGGGTAAGGCAGATGACATTAAGATGTCCTTTCCAGCTGAAAAGAAAATATTATTCTGCAACAATTTATTGAAAAATTAATCTATCCAAAAAGTTGTGTACCTTTGCTTCCTCAGTTCCTCCCATAGCTATGGAACTTATAGAGGGATGTAGAATCCTGTATGTTATTTTTAACATATGAGATTCATATATGGGATCCATAGGCTATTTGTATGCATTTGTATGGGATCCATATGCTATTTGTATGCATTCGTGATGCTTGTTTTGAACTCTTCAACAATAAATAATTCTATTTATAACTTTAACATCAAGAAGAAGAAGCCTATCTTGTTGATTTTCAGCTGACAGAACATGTTACAAACTGTCAAAACATCCAAGACCAAATCTACACATAAATATACAGTGGTACCTCGACATACAAGTGCCCTGACATACAAGTGTTTTGAGATACAAGCCACTGAGCAAGTGATATTTTGCTCTGAGATGAGAGCAAGATTTGAGATACGAGTATGTAAATACAGTACAGTACATAATGGGATTAATGGGAAAACTGCTTTGAGATATGAGCGATTTGACATAAGAGCAAGGTTACGGAACGAATTAAACTCGTATGTCAAGGTACCACTGTATTTTAGAAATAAGGAGTGGGGGGGGGGGAACCACCCAGAAACACACTTATAACTGGGTCAGTGCATATCCTTGGACAAGGATGAGTTTACAGCCTTGCCTAATGAGACTTCTGATAAATTTCTTCATCAAAACAGAGAAGTAACACTCCTTAGGCTGAAGTAAGTTTGTGTGGCCCTGATCACACTAGTAGTTTAGGACCACCTCAGAAAGTCTTCAGGTCACATTACGTTATTTTTATTTAATTCATTTTCCAAGCCGGCCTACCCCAGTAGACCATTTTAACCGGAGTCCTCATTTTTAAAGGACTTAGCCTGTCCTGGCATCCCCCAGGCCATCTTCTCTTCCTCAGCACACGTGGAGTTCATGAGGCACCTCCCCTTTTCTCCTCAGTTTATGTGTATGATTCCACTATCTAGCATTTCTGCGCTAATGTATTATTATTATTTTAAAAATTAATTGCATGGAGAAGAAAAGCACATAAAAAAGGAAAAGGGGCATGGAGGTGGAGGAGCAGGCTTTAAAAAGAACCGCAAACACATACCCTCACCTCCCCTGAGTGACACAACAGCATGCAATAAGAAAGGAGATAGATTTGATGAAAATCTGGAGAGCCAAGAGTTCCATGGAGGTGGCTCAGGTCGATCATGGAGAGAGATGTGACCAATGCGGCCCAAAGCAAGGATGGCCTGAGGACGATCTAGGTGTGGCCAGGACTGATACAACCTCAGTTCAAATTAATGAATAGGACTTCCTATCTTAGACTTGTGTGAACAGGGCCTGTGTGTATTTAAGAGCTCTCTCAAGGTTAGGTCTGTTATCAGAATTCCTTAATATTCATAAAATAATTGGCACTAGAAGTGCATTGGCCAAGTTTCTGAATGATGCTTAATTGCTAACTGTGGCAAAAGAGGAATTTTGACCTCTGGACATTCATGGTGGACAGGATGATCTCTGGCTACTAGCCTTGATGGACATTATGGCTGTGATCATCTAAGGTATTCATATTCATTCAAATAGATCCCCTTCGAATGTGGTAGGATCCTATTCGTACAAATTTGTACAAATATCTGATACGAATGCATACAGATCCTGCATATGGATCCTGCACACGGATCCTATACAATGCATACATATTGGATATGAATCCTATATGAATTCATATGTATCGGCTGTGTATCTTATACAAATGCATACGTAACGATACATATCCAATAAGTATCCCCATTTTAACGAACATACGAACTATTTGTACAAATGTTCCAAAACATTTGTACTCGTAGGAATGTTAATGTACAGATGTAACATTCAATTTGTGTATGGACGTCCAAATTCATATGAATTTGTATGAATAATGAATGTTACAAATATTCACGCACATCCCTAGTTAATGGGCAAGGATAATAGAGGGGACATAATTAGAGGAGTCTGGTTACTGCCAGCCAAAACATGAAAAGACTTATCCTTTGTAGCTTTCTTTATAGTGCTCTCCTCTCAGACTCCTGGAATGGGTGTGAAAATATATATCTGCCATGGAGGTACCTAATCAATGAATCCTGTAGCCATCAAGAAACTTAAGAAGAAGAAAGGCAAAGAAAGGAAGACCTGGAGAGCTAGCCGGCCTCTCTGCTTCTCTAAGTAGCTACGGCAAGCTGCACTTGAAAGAAAATAAATCAAGCTAAAAAGCACAAGAAAGCTCACTAACAAATTAGCCTCTACTACTCCTATAAAGTTGTCCTCCGGCCGCAAGGCAGCCTGCTGTGAGTAGATAACCTAAAACGGGAGCAAGTTATCGCTAACAATATTTCGTCCCACCTCATAAAAAATTGACACAGCCGGAGGTGAACTAATTGAGACGGTGGTGACAGAGAGAGGGAAAGGAAGGGATTTCAAGCATATTTAAAGAGGGAAGAGCAAAGGGAACAGCAGAGTGCTCAAATTGGGGGTGAGAATGCTGGTTTGAGCTACAGCCTTTAACAACAACAACACAAAGAGCAAGCCTGTATTAGGCTGGAGGAAAAGGCCTTTTGTGGCTGGGGTGCTGTTGGGTGGTCACCGAATCACTAGTTTAGAATCATAGGGCCTTTCCACACTTGTACTAGAATACAACAACCCCTGACATACTTCTGTTGCATGTGGAAGTCACCATTGTGGCTAATACTAATGATGTGCATGAATGTTTTTTTGGCATTCAATTTGAAACAAATTGAACGTTTTAAAAACCATATTTGTACAAATAGATTGCATTCGAATGCGGTAAAATTCTATTCGATACAAACCTATTCATACATATTCAAACGAACATTCAATAAGTATCTCATACGAACAGATACATATCTGATACAAACAGATACGTATTTGATACAAGTAGTTACGAACAGATGCATATCTGATATGAATAGATACGTACCTGTTATGATCAGATATGTATCTGATATGAATTGATATGCATCTGATATGTTTCTCAGCTTAACAAATGTCTGAACTACTCGTATGAATGTCCAGAAACATTTGTTTCCATTTGAATGTTAGCATATGAACGTTGTAACATTCTATACAAGATCAAATGTTCAAATTCAGCCGAATTTCAAATGTTACAATATTCGTGCAGATCCCTAAACAATACGCATTCTATGGATTAGAGAAGGCTTGGGGACATGAAGGCCACACACTACCTCTCTGAGTCTCCTCTTAGGCACCCCTTTTTTATGTCTGAACAGAGCTGGTGTGCATCTAGACTTGTTAATACTGTGCAGAGGAATGCGCAGCCACATTGGCGGTGTCACGACAATCACTGGATCATAGTGGTGATGCATTATACCAACGCTACTGCAAATTTAATGAATGCTGATTTAACAACCCTCCTTCACAGCATTAAGGAACTTTGAATCTTCCCACCAGTCTGGATGGAATGGTGAGAAGAGCTGACAAGATCAAAGAGGGAAGCTCAACTTCCATTGGCTGCCTCATCCCACGTGTCACGCATGCCAACACAAACTCTCGCAGCTTCCGATGAGGAAGCTACGGGAGGCAGCTCTAGTCCGGAGAGTGGGACGTGGCTTCGTAGCAGGTAAGCTGTGATTTTTTCCTATGGCTGTGGAATTATTAATGTTTCAATACATTCATATGAAGCTTCATATGGGGTTCATATGAGATTCGTATGGGATTGAACCTTCATATCGAATTCAAACCCCACTACATGTGAAGCAGGTTTATTTGAACAAATACAAATTTTCTTGCATACAATTCAATATGAATCGAAATTAAAAAAAAACAAACACCATTCATGCACATCCCTACTTCTGAGAAACAGGAGAACCGAGGACTCATCTAATTACTCACAAATTTCTCTTCTCTGCATGAAGAATGTGAGCCATCCTCTCTTACAATGTGCTCATGGCTGGCTTTAACATTGCAAGACATTCTGTCATTAGCAATGACTAAAGCATTCCCATAAAATTTCAATATTAGCATTTAACAGCTTTATTTGAAATTTTGAAAGGAGACAAACTATTTAATGCTACTGAAAAATGAAACAAGCGTGGTTTGTTTTATTTTTGACAAGGATAAACGTCTTCATCACAGGGGGCAAAAAAACAAACCAAGCTTGAAGAACAGACAAAAAGATTGTGATAGTTATGATTTTTTTAAAAAAGCAAAAATAAAAGATAAAACCAAATAAAGCAAATGCATCAGCTGATAGGACTATATTCATATTCAACAGTTTTAGTTTTATCTGCCTATCTGTTTATCATCTCTCTATCTATGGATCTGTCTACATCTTCGTCCACCCACCTGCCCATCCGTCCTTCCTTCCTTCCTTCCTTCCTTCCTTCCTTCCTTCCTTCCTTCCTTCCTTCCTTCCTTCCTTCCTTCCTTCCTTCCTTCCATCCATCCATCCATCCATCACACTGCTACTGATACCTTCTATTCGTTCCTGTTATTTTTGATAATGTAACCTTTGGGTTTCTTTTTTTAAAAAAGGAACGGTATTATTTACTCTTCATTTTGCCTTTCTGAGAATTTACTGCACATTTAAAATGAAAAACACTTTATGTTCAAAGTCCTCTGAAGAAGGCATAAAATTATATTGAGTTTTGCATATATGTTTGTTACCAATATTACTCTTTTCAGTCAACAAATCTGCTTTCTCATCACTGCAGCCGATGTGCCACAAGAGATTAACAGAGAGATTTCTTGTAATCTATAAAACAACTCTGGGAAATGTTAATAGACTTCAAGACTGAAGACTTCAAATCGTTATTGAAAGGCCTTGGTGCACGAAGCAGAAAAACAGGTTGTAGCCAACCGATGTTTCGTGGTTTGGCTTCCCTGTTACATCTACACACAGTGGAAAGAAGTGGTTCAAAAACAGCTAAGAGCTGTTATTATTTGCATACATATAAGCATTATTATTCCCTCCTCTGTAGAAACTCAGTCCTATAAGACCATTTCTTACATCTTTCTGCTTGTTATTGACTGGTTCCCCACACAGCTCAGTAATATGTCCATAATTCCAACCCCCTGCACTCAAATGTACACTTCCCCAAACCAAATGCTGCTCAGCTCCTATCAGCTTCTTCTAGGGATACGTATCGAATCAAACACAAGAAAATTTGAATTCATTCAAATAGATCACCTTTGAATGTGGTAGGATTCATATAGATACGAATGTTCAATCCCAAATGAATCCCATACAAATGCATATGAATAGTCTACGAATCCCATACAGATGCATACAAATAGCCTACGAATCCCATACAAATACCACACAAAGCTTCATACGAATGTATGAAAACATTTGATTTGAATTCAAGTGTCAGTCTTTGAATATGCAAACATTCAATTCAAACTCGAATGTCCAAATTTGGCCACAATTGGCTGAAATTAGAATTTTATTTATTTGTTTGTTTGTTTACATCTCTATCCCGCCCCATACCCTACGGTCTCTGGGCGGGTGACAGCAAATTAATCACAAGATACACATTAAAAATGAAAAGTAGATTAAAAACAATATAGGCATTAAATACAGATTAAAAACTCTTAATATTCATGCACATCCCTAGCTTCTTCCCAGAGGTGAGTAGAAAACTGCTGTGGGCGTCTTCACAGCCGATCTGAACACATGGAGGGAGACTAATCCATAGTCCCTGGTGCCTTTTGCTGTTGAGGGTGGTGGTACAACCAGGAAGGCCTTGTCCTGGAGATCTTAGGTCATGGACAGGTCAACATGGAAGCAGGTGTTCCTTTGAATGTTAAGAGGCAGGAGTCATGCAACATTTTGCCTGGGAGTGTGCCAGGAATGTTGGAATTAGGCATGACGGATACAGATACGCAAAAGTGACATCCCCCAAGGGGAATTCCCTAGAAAGTAAACTGAATGCACAGCATGCCTTCTCCTTCCCTATGACTCTCCATCTATATGGGACTTCACTGGAAGACGCTTGAGGTACCAAACCACTCCTTCGCATATCCGGTTAAAAGTACCAAGCAAGAGGTGATCGAAGGATATTTTCTTAGAGGTCATTCTGGAGGTTAAACCATTCTTATTTCCAGAATTTGCAGCTGAAAGGTTCAGATAGAACCAGTGGGCGGGTAATAATTTGTAGCTGAAAGGCTCAGATAGAACCACAGCCACAGTTTGGAACAGACAACACTTCAATGACCAGAAGTTGGATACATTTACAGGCACCTCGAAAGCCTGAAATGGTAATAAATAAATCAATAGTCTCTACTGTTTCACTAAAATGTTGTGATTTTATGCAAAATAGATTACAAGGTTGCCTTTCTGGAAGTACCACCAGGAAGTGAATTTTTTAAAAAGAGATGTAACTCATCAGATCTGTTAACATAATACTTGCCTTTGAAGGAGAAAAGCCTTACACACATTGCCTGTAATTCATTTTAAATGTTTAAAGAACTCTTCGGGGTTTGCTTTGATCACCAAGCGAGTGTTTTTTATCCCTTTGGCAAAAAAGCTCCCACCACCCCTCCTCGAAGCATTTACTGAAGATTAACCTTAAGAAAAGTATACACTAAATAGTCAATGCCATAGAGTTTGAAGGCATAGGATAAACACCCATAAGTTCTCCGTGAAATTATAGTGACTGAACATATTGGAATAAATCTTCTGTACATTGTCTTGACTACAAAGGCAAAACCAGAGATTGTCAAAATTAGTTGGATTTTTTTTTCTTATCACCAGCTGTTTGCTTATGTTTACCTTATATCTTAGGTATTAATAAAACACGCCATGCAGTATAATCTTCTACAATTCATCTGTGAAAAGACAATCAGGCCTCTCAACTTCGTAATTAATGGGAAAAAAGAAACCAAAAAACTTGCCAAGGATGAATTAAAAACATTAAGAAATTAACATACCAGTAAATGAGGGATCATTACAATTTATGGAATCTGCATTTCTAGGAACAGTGTAAACACACATAAAACATCCTCCATTTGGCATCCTAAGCAAGATTCACATGGTGCTCTTGGACGGCAACAGCTGTGTGTGAAGTACAAGGTGTCTGCACACCAATATGTTCCTAGAAAATTGGAGCCAGAAAGGTGGCTATAAAGACTAAAGGGCTACAATCAGGATAGCAGGGACATATATATTCATATCAAATCAAATGCAAGAAGTATTCATTCAAATAGATCCCCTTCAAATGTGGTAGGATTTGTATTCGATACGAATATTGTCCCATACTAATGCATACAAATGCCATACAAATCCCATATGAAGCTTAGTGTGTATATATCAAAACTAGGGATATGCACAAATATTTGTAAAGTGCCTATCAAACTTTCTGTTCTTCTCCCCACCACAGACACCCTGTGAGGTCGGGGTGGCTGTGAGAGCTCAGAAGAGAGCTGTGACTAGCCCATGGCCACCCAGCTGGCTTCATGCAGGAGGGCGGAATCAAACCCCATGACTGCGAGATATGAATCCTGCACTCTAAGCGCAAGACCAAACTGCTTCAAAAGCAAAGACTAGCACTCTACCATGGAATTAGATTCATTCCAAACATTTAGCTTTGAAGTGCAAATCTGTATATACCAGCATGAACTGACATGGGATTTTTTTTCCAGCCACAAAGGCTAGCAGCAACATAAATTGATTTTAGAAATTTAGCAGGACCAGAAATTGATTTTTAACTGTTCTTTATTATTCACTTCAGCAGTACTTTCTTTTAGATCAGAAAAGAAAAGGAACTCACTGCTCAGAAAGCTAAACAACTACCAGACAGATTTCAACATTTCTCATTTTAGGTGATCTGTAGGTTATTATTATATTATATTACACCAGTATTAGATTGTTACTTGCATTTAAGATATTTTTACACTGCTTTTTTTTTTAAAAAAAATCTCAAAGTGGTTTACAAAACATTACAAATAAGGGTAAGTAAGAACCCATTAAAATTGAGTGGTCTAGGAAGAAACAAAGAAGTTTATTGATTATAACAGAGATGCATCACCACAAAGCATCTCCTAGCTAACACACAAACACACACAAAAAAACAAAAACAAAAAACAAAACAATACAGATCGATTCTTCTGGCAAAAAAAAAAAAAAGGATACTTTGCATCAAAGTTGGCCACAATTAATCACAGCCACACATTTTAACAGCCCAACACTCCTTTGGCACTTAATTATAGGAGAACAAGAAGAAGAGTTGGCTTTTCTACCCCGCTTTTCTCTCCCATTTAAGGGGACTCAAAGCAGCTGACAAACCTCCTGTTCTTCTCCCCACATCAGACATCCTGTGAGGTAGGTGGGGCTGTGAGAGCTCAGAAGAGAGCTGTGACAAGCCCAAGGTCACCCAGCTGGCTTTGTGGAGGAGTCTGGAATAAAACCCGGTATTCCCAAATAAGAGTTCCAGTAGGGCTGTGGATTAACTGCAATTCAGTGGTTCAATTCAGTTCAAATCAAACCAAATTGTTCTTGGTTTGGTTTGATTAGAAGCGTTCTTTTCTTCCTTCCTTCCTAAGAACAGGGTTGTTTGGTTTGATCCCAAATGTGACTGTGCACACACAGAGCATCACCATTGCCATTGTGTTGGTTCCAGTGCACACGCAGTCACACCAGACTCCAAAAAGAAGATGGTGGTACCCAGATTCAGGTAAGTCTCCGGGTGCGTGGGGCTTGGTGTGGCATGTGTGACAGCACGCTTATTTGTTGTACCTTAAATATGCTCAGAATTAAAAGAAGAAAGCAAAGCCTAATGTATAAAAAGGAAAACAGGCTACCAAGAAGACTAGCTTAAGAAGGTAAAAGAAGGGCAGCCAGCCCAATTAGCATATTGGAAGGGGGGAGAAAAGGAGGCTAAGCTCAGCCAATCAAGAGGGATAGAACCTTGGCAGAGGATATTAAAAGGTCCTACCTGGAAGGGGCGTCGGTCAGTTATGAGGTTGAAACTGGGGTGGGAGAAGCAGGGGTCACTGCTCTGCCCTCTCAGGGGTTACAGCAATACTCAAGCAGCCCCAGGTCTGAAGTTAGAGAGCTTGTGGGAGGGGAAGAGACAGCTGAAACTGTTTTCCCTCTGTGGGTGTTAGCAGCCTTAGCCATTTCCTAGTAGGCTAAGGCTGCCCAGTTGGGACAAGATCAGCTGGCTCAGCAAACATTACTTTGTCTCTTGATCAACTGTGGGAAGAGTGTGTCTTCAGAAGTTGTTGTATCCTCACTTATCGTTCTGTGCACAATAAATCTGTTATTTTGGCTCCCCACTAGAAGAAGCCTGACAGCTATTTCTTTTACAAGGCAACCCAAAGCAAGGAGGTAGAGGGAGAGAGGGCTGCTGATAGTGAACTGCTTTTGCTTAAGGGAAGCTGGAATGGGCGACTCTCTCTCTTTCTGGTGCTGAAGTTGGGGGTAGGGGGCGCTGGGCCAGCAGCTGCAAATCACACTACCTGAATTAATATTTTGAAGCCAACATTGGGCTTAGGAGTGGGTTGACCATCACATTTTACCATTTCCAAGTTCCAACGCTAGTACATGTTGGCAGGCAAATTTATTTATTTATTTACATTTATATCCCGCCCTATACCCTAGGGCCTCAGGGCGGGTAACAGCATATTTAAAAGACAAAAATACTTAAAATAAAACCAGTTTAAGACAATAGCACTTTTTCCCATCCAGCAGATGGGAAGCTAAGCACAGAAACAGCCCAGGTTTAAAATCTTGAATGGAATATTATCCAACAAAATCCAAAAGAAAAGAAAAAAAGGCTAGTATCTTTTCACCAAGGAACTGGGGGGATTGACTGAAATTATCAAGGGAAAAAATATCAATTTCTAAACTCAGAGTGGAAGGGATACTCACAAGGCAAGGAACAAATTTGAACATGTTGTGGGCAGTTTTAAAGCAGGCAAACCCTTTGATTCCTTTTCCTAACCTGGACTGAGAAACATTTAGAGATCCTCAAAATTAGTGTAAGTAGAAAATTATTGCTGAAGCTATGTAAATTTGGAACACCCTGCTAGGAGTTAATGGTGAAGAACTGAAAAAAAAAATCAACATCAGATGCAGTTCATTATATCTCACTTTACCTCTGTTGTTTATGTTAGCTAAAATACTATTGTCATTAATATTTAACAAGATCAACTGTGGATACAAAATTGCAATTTTTTCCCCTACACATACGTCCAAAAAAAAAAGGGAAATCAGCCAGCAGAAACTGTGCAACTGCTTTACACAGTCAGAACAGTCCATTAAGATATAGTAATGGTGTATAGATCTGAAAAATGTTCAGTGTTGTAGACAGACCAAGGGAAAATGGCTGAATCAGGTGCAATAAAAACCAAGGATGGAAATTGAATTAAAAGCCTTGTCAAAGAAGGAAATTATAACTGTCTGGGAATTTTGCAATCTGAGTATATTCAACACGAAAAAGAAGTTAAGAGTAAAATATATCAAGGGGGATCCTAATCGTTTTGCAATCTCATAGAATCATAGAATCATAGAATGGTAGAGTTGGAGGGGACCTCCTGGGTCATCGAGTCCAACCCCCTGCTCAAGGCAGGATCTCCTAAACCATCTCAGACAGATGGCCGTCCAGTCTCCGCTTGAAGACCTCCATCGAAGGGGAACCAACCACCTCCCGTGGCAGCCTGTTCCACTGGTTGATCACTCTTACTGTTAGAAATTTTTTCCTAACATCTAAACTAAATCTTTTCCCCTGCAGTTTCACCCCATTGTTTCTAGTCCTTCCTTGAGAGAGTGAGAACAGGGCTGATCCCTCTGCCTTGTTACAACCCTTAAGGTATTTGTAGACAGCTATCATGTCTCCTCTCAGTCTTCTTTTTGTTAGACTAAACATTCCTAGTTCCTTAAGCCGTTCCTCATAGGACATGGTTTGCAGACCATTCACCATCTCAAATAAAGCTATGCAAGTTAGGAAAGTGCACAAATGGGTTTTTTTGGTATTTGTATTCATTTGAATAGATCCCTTTTAAATGTGGTAGGATTCTATTTGATATGAATGGATTTGTACGGATTCGTACAATATCAGATACCGATGCATACAGATCCGATACGTACCGGATACGTACCTGTTACATGATAGAAAGTATTTCCTACCTGTAGAAATGCTCACACCTTTTTTCAGTCATTGAAAGTTAGTTTTTTCTTCTAATGTGGCAATGCAGCCATTCCAGAGATCCAATATGCTGATAATTCCAACATGTTAAAAAAGCAACATATTCATGAACTTCATACCCTCATGATGAAAATGTATTTGTTTGTTTATATCCCGCCCTATACTTGAAGGTCTTAGGGAGGGTAACAACATTTAAAATCAGGTATATATTAAAACAGTAACGGTGTCTTAAATGTAGGAAGAGACAGTATATTCCCATTAAACCAAAGGCCAGGTCAAAGAGGTGTGTCTTCATAACCTTCCTAAATATATACAGTGAAGGTGCCTGACATACCTCAAGAGGGAGACTACTCCATAGCCTGGGGGCCACCACTGAGAAGGCCCTCTCCCGGGTGCCCTCCCCTTTTACTACTGAAGGTGGTGGGACAACCAGGAGGGCCTCCCCTCCAGATCTTAAGGCAAGGGCAGGTGGATATGAAAGGTGTTCCTTTAGATATATGGGGCCCAAGTCATTCAAGGCCTCATAAATCAAAGTTAGCACTTAGTTAAGCTTAGTTCAGCTGGTAGGTAGGCTTTAAGGGAATTTATTCCTCTTTCATCAATGCTTTGATCTCAGTGCCGATGCGATATTATTCTTTTCTTGATACGAATGTCGAAAGGGCGGAGAAAAGGAAAGATTAACTCAAAATGAAAAATGCTGGAGTCCTCTAATCTTCTTCTGCTGGGGTTCAGCTTTCGGTTTTTTCCTAAGATCCCACACCCACCTGAACAGATTTAGATTCGGTGCATTATGATATATCGTTGGCCCCTCGTCAGGCACAAGGATAATACACTACCCCTGAAGAAACCATAAGCAGCAGTGTTAAGAAATTCTAAAGATTAATAGTGGTGACCATGGAACAAATTCAAAGACTTGCTCTGTCTCTTCAGGTGGTTTTCACACCACTTGCACACATTAATCCAGAAGCAATTCTGTGCTGAGCAAAGTTCTGATCTGTGATTTGCAGTCAGTGCAAGAATAAGCCCCATTGAGGCATTATAGATTCCCCCCCCCCATATTTTCCTATACAAACTTTGCCTTTTAAACAAAGCTCAGTGGGACAGACAGTTTCAACATCTGCTTCAAGCTTTCGGCATTCATGCTCCATGAATTCCATGCCTTTGAATCGATTACCTAATTTGTTCTCTTACATTTTTACTTGTGTGTTCACAGTTGACCTTCTCAATTCATCCAGGCAAATTTCTCTTCTCGCTTCCGCAGAAGGTTCCTGGAGTTTCACTAGAGACCTATTATATCTTTATGCACTCATTATCTGTTGCCTGCTACCAGTGAACACTCTTATTTCCAATTCAATCTGCTCCTTAAATTCTAGTCTTTTTTTGCTTCACCTTTCCCCTTCCCGCTTATGGCTTCAGCAAATACTGCTTCACAACAGAACAAGATATGCCTACACTGTTCGTGAATAACAATGACCACCAAAGAGACCCCCAAAGTAACATGAAATTGCCTAGTAACTAAAGGACCCATGAAGCTGATGGAAGACAAAACAATATTAAATGATCCCCCACTCACAAATAATTAATCACTAACAAGTGACCCAACTGGAGAATAATATTCTCAGTTGTTGGAACAAATAGATGCATTAAACAAACAAACAAACAAAGAGGGAAGTCTTGCTGTTGATAGCCTCTGTATTTCGACAATTGTTGCTATACTTGTATCAGGTGTCATGCAACAAAAATGCAAATAAATAAATAAATAGGATACACCAGAGTAGGGGTTCCTCTAGATACTCAATAAAACCCACAATTGTCTTGGACTATGTTGGAAATGACAGACATGGATGGATGGATGGATGGATGTGTGTATGTATGTACATACATACGTATGGAGAGACTATTCCATAGCCTAGGGGCCATCACTGAGAAGCCCCTCACCTGGATGCTCACCTCTTTTGCTATTGAAGGTGGTGGGACAACCAGGAGGGCCTCCCCTCCAGATATTAATACATGGACAGGTCAATATGGAAGCAGGTGTTCCTTCAGATATTTGGAGCCCAAGTAATTTAGGGTCTTATAAGTCAAAGTTAACACCTTGAATTGGGTTCGGTAGTGAATCGGCAGCCAGCGCAACTCCAAAAAGGGCATGATGTGTGTCTGGCCAGCTGTCCCGGTCAGCAATCTAGAAGCTGCATTCTGCACTAACTGCAGCTTCTGAACCACCTTCAAGGGCAGCCCCATGCTGAACACACTACAACAGGCAAGTCTGGAGGCTATCGCTATTACGGGAAATCCAGCAACGATGCCAGGTTTTCCATGACAGCAATGCCTGTCTCGATGTCTATGGGCAGCTTCCATGATGGGACTGATTTAGGCTTTAGGGTGGAAGCTTGGCTCATTTCTGGCAGCCCAAATCAACCCTATCATGGAAGCTGTTGGCAGGAACTGAAATAAGCCTAGGATTGCTCCTTGGTCTGTCCAGGGGCAGTAAGAGGTGATCATGGGATCTTCTTAGGTCCTGTATTGCCTCTTGCCCATCTGGAGGCAGCCTAAATAAAATAACAATTTCACCGCTGCAAAAAGCGATGCTACTTGGAGTTAGCCAAGAAGTTAATTAACTATAGGCCAGAAGCCCGTTAATTATATCTGTTAATTATTTTTATTTTTACTTCTTTTTTCGCCATAAGCTGGGATGAGGGAACAGATGCTCAGAGCCTAACAAGATCAGGTAAGTTTTCATAAACCGTTCAAATACATCATGCTATTTTTCAGGAGCTTATCTTCTTCCTCAAAAGACACCATTATGAATTTAGGACTATTTGATCGTTTCTCTCCGCTTGTCCATAGATCAACAGCATCAAGGAGATACCTGCCTTGGTAAGTTTTATGGGGACCACTAATTCAGAAGTGACAGGCCATAGTGCTTTCATCCCTCATTATCCAGTGGGGTTAGAAAACCTCATAAATTTCAAATTCACAGATATCTAAACACTGGGCCTATGGGAACATAAAGGTTAGGAGAGATCAACCCGGAAGACTCCACAGGGGAAAAAAAGGAGGAAACCTGCCGTTTGCTTGAACAGTAATGCCTACCAAGAATTATTGCCAAATGGATGCAAGGGGCTTTCAGGAGTCTTTCTCTGGCCCTGGTCACACCTTTAGTTTAAGATGAGGGACAGTTGTGCACATGGATCTACCTGACAGCAAATGCCTAACTGTAAGGACCTTATAAGGCCCTAAATGACTTGGGCCCCAAATATCTAAAGGAACGCCTTCTCCCATATCGACCTGCCCGTGCCTTAAGATCAAGCAGTGAGGCCCTCCTGGTTGTCCCACCACCTTCAACAGTGAGGTTGGTGGGCAGCCGGGAGAGAGCCTTTTATGTGATGGCCCCCAGACTATGGAATAGCCTCCCCGTCGAGGTGTGTCATGCCCCTTCCTTTGGAGGGCAGTGAAGACACACCTCTTTGTCTTGGCCTTTGGCTGAGCTGCTGATGTTCCCTTCCTCAGTACAGACACTATCATTTTAAACATATTGTGTATTGTTTTATACTTGTTGAATTTTTAATGTCTTTTAATGTATATTCTATTTTAATCTGCTGTTACCCGCCCAGAGACCTTCGGGTATGGGGCGGTATACAAATGTAAATAAGAAAGAAAGAGAGAAAGAGAGAAAGAAAGAAAGAAAGAAAGAAAGAAAGAAAGAAAGAAAGAAAGAAAGAAAGAAAGAAAGAAAGAAAATAAAACACTTCCCAACATGATTACAAAATAGTTGTCCAATGACATATTTTGCAGACAACAGGGTCTTTTGTTTTAAAACCTTTTTCTTTCTCTGTGTCCTTTTATATAAAGATGTCCTGCCAGTAAACAATCACGAAAGTCAAGCCCTGCCAAGAGTTGATGTTCTGCCTTTGCCAAGCTCAGGACTCAACCCTGCCAACAGCCACATCGTTTTAGGTTGCTGGGGATTTGAACCGTGTTTGTTCATTTCTCCTGCTAGTCAGACATTCGAATGGTGCTACAGACCCACAGGCAATCAAAAGCGACACAAGCAGTGCCACAGAAGACTTGGGGAAAGTGCGCACAGGTTAGATACTGGCATGCGCTTCCTTCAGATGGGTTTGTCACAACTACTGAAGTATTATTTAGAGATGTCTCAGGAGGAAATTAAAGGAAAGGCTGAAGTATACTTCAAACCACCACAAATACATAAATAAAATTTCTAGCACACAGGAAAATAGACATCAGAGCGAGGTTATCCAGGACCAGGGTCAGAAAGGAACTTAAAAGTCAGATGTCTTCTTTTTTTAATGGAAGATTTTGGCTATTTTGTCTACGGCTGAAGAACAAACCAATCCCCGAGCAACCATTACAAGAGGAAACGTGCCAGAGAATGCTAACAATAATATGACTCACACTGGCACTTATGGTCCTTAGAATATTATTCTAAAACTATCATGTTCTTGGTTATTGTCATTTCAACTCAACTTCATTTGTTTTAAACAAAATATTACTGGGAAAAAAAAATACAGGTGGCACAAAAAAACAAAACTTGATGATGAATTTTGTGATTTTGTATGCTTAACTCTAGGCCTTTGGCATGTACCTCTCTTGATCCGGACTAAGAAGATCTGGATCTTTGGTATCTGGTCCTTGCGGAATCCGGTCCTTGAAGTTCTGCATCATAGTGAGGGCCCCATGTGTCCACATGAACTGTCTAGCACCCAGTGGTAATGGGTGCTGAGCAGGGCCACCGTAGCACCCATCTCAAGGCTCTAATTAGGCTCAAGCAGGAAAGTTTACCCATGGTGCAGTGTGACTGGCCCAGTTAGTCATCAATCAGGGGTCACTTCTGGTTACAGTGGGCATGGCAGAGAGACACAGCCTCATAGCTGCCTATTGTCAAGGAAAACTGACCATAGTACAATACTATATCAATTGTTTATTTGTATATATCAGAAATTAACATGCATGCATGGAAGGAGAAAGTTTCTCCTTCCCAGAACAGACAAGAACAAAGCCTTTTATAATAGTACTTGTGAGTCCATGAATCGTCACAGAATGTGTCACAAAATCTATCATACTGAAATGCTGGAAAACCCCTAACAGACTACGTGACTTTATGCACATAATTAACTTCCTCCACTATAGTTCCTGTTTTCACAGGTAGCAATGCAAGCACTAAGTACATGATTTCCTATTTTCTCCCTGCTTGCCCCGTTGCAAAAGCAGTACATCCTGATTACAAATATTTCTGTAAGCTGTCTCTATAATGGCATAGAAGAAAGAAATATACTCTGAATCAGATGAAAGCCCCTAACTATAAAATACCATATACCTCAGGATTCCCATTATTCCCTCACACTATGTAGCCACCAAGAAGCTTGTGCTCAGCTTCATAGATTGCTACGAAGGACGTGTGGGCCTATGTATCTTGTGTATTGAGGGGCAGAGCTGGAGCCACCCTGCTGCAAATGGTGGCCTCTAAGCCCGCCCCTGAACCCCATTGCCCTCGGTATATGTGTGGAAGCATGGCCTCTGATCCGGTCCTGACAGCAGAATACTGGATTGAAGACACCATTAAAGGGGTCCTGCATTAATCTAGATTTAAGGGTCTGAAGACCCATTTAATCCAGATTTTGAAGGTGCTCGTGCAGACAACACGTTCAGAATGGGGTCCTAATGGGGTCCCTTAAGGGGTCACATGATGGAAGTTACATAAGTGATCCGTACCAACTGCGTACCTATCGGGTTCCTAACGGGGTCTTGGTTGCACTTGCAAAAGGGGCCTCTTGTCTCCATCCTTCAACAGCACTTTGTTTAGCATGCACAAGGCTGGCCCATGGAGCTCCATATGATCAATCTAGTTACATCTACAATTTTAGTTCACACAGCTAGATAGCAGGGATGAGTGAAAAATATTTGTCAGTTTCAAAATTCTCCGGCTTCCTGCCTCATCCACCCCAAATAGGACATGTCCTAAGAGTTACTCTTTCCTGCCTACTCCACCTCAAATAGGACATGCCCTAAGAGCTACTCC
This sequence comes from Aspidoscelis tigris stejnegeri, assembly GCA_023333525.1. Classification (NCBI taxonomy): domain Eukaryota; kingdom Metazoa; phylum Chordata; class Lepidosauria; order Squamata; family Teiidae; genus Aspidoscelis; species Aspidoscelis tigris. The sequence goes on from JALMGA010000012.1 coordinate 10,684,651, forward strand.
TTCCTGGATAATTGCAGGCCTGGAGGTTTCTGTCTGGCCCTTGGGTCTCAAATTTGCCTTGGGGGTGTCCCTAATGACTTGTCTGAACACACGCTCAGAGTATGCAATATGTGCATATAAAAGTTTGCGCAAGAGTACTTAATGCAAAAGTTCTTCATTTTTATTTGTTTATATATATATATCCATCTTCTTGTGGTTTATTTGTGTAGATGCATTAGACAGAGGTAAATGCCCACTTACAATAGCACATCAATCATCTGTTGAAGAATTGGTCTGCTTCACTAAATGTACGCTATAAATCTGTAACTTAAGCTTCCGGATTTGTCCCCCTCCCCCCCCCACTATCAACATGTGACAGTAAATCTTTTGATGACAGTCAGATCTTGCTCCAAAGTGTTCTATGAACTTTCTTCTCAAACAAAGCCTTGAATTATCCCTGCGTTCCCACTCCTGAATAATACAACAACATATTCAAAGCTGACAATATTCTTCTTCTCTGTTTCTTTTGAGGTTGGAAAAAGCTAACTTCCAGGCTTTGTCTGCAAAGATAAAACTCTAATCATCCCTTGACAGATTCTCAGATTTTTTTTCTTCTTCTGAAGCTGAGAAAGTACAACAAATGAGACAGAACATCCAAGCTGAACTGACAGGCTAATTACAGAGACTTTTGAAAATCAAGAAAACTTTAATTTACTACATTGACTGCTGCCACTAAAGCACCATATTAAAAAGTTTATACCACTGAGTCAGATCAATTGCCCTTTCCATAGAATAAAGAGCCCAAGTTTGATCCTGGTAAACAAAGGGTACTGTATCATAATCATATTACTCACAATGGCACAATCCTAACTTCATGCTTTTTTTGTGTAAATATTGTTGACCGTGGTGAGCCTTCCATCTGAAGAGAAATGGGCTGCATCGCCATGCGTGTTTGGTCCCAATCCGAAATCGGGTTCAGGAGGGGCTGTCCCCATGCACTTTTTATATCACTTTTAATAATCCAAACCAGGACCAAACCAGGACCAAATTTGGTCCTAGAAAAAAACAAGTCTTGGCACATTTTGGGTGATTTGGTCCAAACCGAACCTGCACATGGGGATGGTCCCTGGGTGTTTTTGCCCTTTCCTTCTGGTCTGCTGGATGGGAAAGGAGATCAATGACCCAACATGAACTAACACTTGCACTTTTGAATATTCATGCACATCCCTACCCAGACTCTCCTTTTCCTCCTCCTCCTCCTAACCTAACCCTTTCCTGGCATCGTCATGTTTTCAAGGAAGCTTGGCTTTCTTGTCATGTGCCTGAAGTATGATAATGTAAGCTTTGTCATTTGTGGATCTACTGAACATTTAGGTTGACTTTGGTCTGGAATCCACTGGTTGGTCCTGCTAGCTATCCATGGTGGCATGAAGAGCCATCTCCAGCAGCACAGTTCAAAGAGTCTACGTGTTTATGGTTCCTGTCCAACTTCTGCGTGGCATTATCCTTGCATTCTGATCTCTGCATTCAGTGAACATAAGAGGAGCCCTGCTGGACCAGGCTACAGCCCATCTACTCCAGCACTGCATCCCACACAACGGCTCGTAAGAACATAAGAGGAGCCCTGCTGGATCGGGCCACAGCCCATCTAGTCCAGCACCCTCTCCCAAACAATGGCCCATGGGCATCTCAAGCAGAAGACAAAGACAAAACCTTGTGATGAGACATCACAAGAGTTAAAAATCTCTACACCTTTCATCATTCATCTTCCCGGTTCCAGTCTTGGGCATACTTCCTGCAGGAGACAAAAGTCATTAACTGTTTCCAGGGCTTTGCTCTCTTCTAGGAAATTTGTTATTGTTCCTGTGGACACACTCTTTGTTTTCTTAATATTTAGTCTTAAATCCATCTTCTCAATTTCTTCTTTGACTCTTGCTAGCAAGACCATTAATCTCCTTTTTCTGCTAGCAGAATGGTAGCCTCTGCATTATCTGTGGTTGTTAATGTTTCTCTCAGCTACCTTAAAGCCTCCCTCATCCTGCACGCCAGGTGTTTGCATTATCTATTTTACATACAAGTTAAACAGATACGGTCTTTTACATACAAGTTAAACAGCCTTGTCTTACTCTTTTACTAACTGGAAACCAGTCTGTCGATATGTCAGCATGGACATTGTACACGGGTATAATCAGATGCTTTGGAAGGCCCATCTTCCTTAAAGGTTTCCACACTTTAATATAATGAAGACAGCCAAAATCTTTTTCTGTAATTGGTGGAACACATAAGCACTTCCTTTTGAAATTCTTTTGCTCTCCCCCCCCCCAGAATCCTTCTTGCATCTCTCTTGTTCCTCTGCCTCTCCTAAAACTCACCTGTGTAGTTCTCCTTCTGTATCAGACAGAATGGCCTTTAGCATCACCTTACTAGCATGTGAGATAATAGAGACAGTACGGTAACTGGAACAATCAGTCAGAGTCCCTTGCTTGGGTATTGGCACATCAAATGACCTCTTCCAAATCATTGGCCACCTTGTGGTTTTCTAAACTCCCTGGTAAAAACGAGCTAGCACTTTAATGGACTCTTCTTCCACTGCCTGTAGGACTCTACTGCAATCCCATCAATTCACGTAGCCTTCAATTCTGAGAGATATCAGGTTGAAGTGGTTTCAGTCACTGGACCAGAAACAAACCTTCCAGACTTGGAAGGCAGCTCCAGGACACAGGCTCTGAAGATCAAGTGCTCTTTGGAGCCAACACCTGGATTCTTTGATGGTCAGGAACTAAAACTCCTAGGGGACCCATTTTAGTGTTTGTGTTGCCAGAATGAGTTCCCCTGCTAAACTGGACCACATTAGGGATGGGCACAAATATTTGTAACATTTGATATTCGTGCGAATCAGTACACATATGAACATTCGTATATGAATTAAATGTTACAACATTTGTACATTGATATTCCTGTTTGTACAAATTGTTTCAAAACATTCATACATCTACAATGGATCCAGAGTGCATTCGACATGGATTGACAGTGGATTCAGGATAGATTTGACACTTTCAGAGAGGATATGTTATGTGATATATACTGGATTCATATCGGATACGTATATATATCGAATATGTATCAGATATGTATCGGATATGTATGGGATACATATGCATTCGTATCAGATATTCGTACAAATTTGTATGAATGCATTCGTATCAAATAAAATCCTATCACATTCGGAGGGGAACTATTTGAATAAAGAAAAAATTTCTTACATTCAATTGAATACAAACTGAACACAACCCCCCCCCCCCATTTGTGCATGCCCCTAGACTACATAGGGATGCTCACTCTCATGGGCAAATCTATCCGCCCCTGGATTGGCAGTATACCATTTTTGGCCAACTAGACTGGGTTACACCATGCTCAGTGTAGATGGGACAGGCTATCAGGAGATGGGTCATTCCCATAAACTGCACCAGTACTGTGGTTCAGACAAGGAGGTTTGCATGAGCATGAACTGTTTGCACCAATGAGTCTTCAACCAGATTTGGGGGTAATGGGGCACAATTTTTCTCTCTCTCAGTATCTGCTTACAGTTGTTACTTGCCAGTTTGGCCTACTATGTTGGCTTTAGAATTGCAAATGCATCTAGTTTGGTCTAGTGGTTAGAGGAACAGACTCTTTTCTGGGAATATTGGGTTTGATTTCACATGCCCCCACAAAGCCAGCTGGGTGACCTTGGGCTAGTCACAGCTCTCTTCTGAGCTCTCACATCCCCACCTACCTCACAGGGTGTCTGTTGTGGGGAGAAGAACACAAGGTTTGTCAACTGCTTAGAGTCCCCTTAAGTGGTTGAGAAAAGTGGGGTAGAAAAGCCAACTTCTCCTCCTCCTTTTCCTTCAATTGAACTTCTCCATAATTACGTTTGGGTCCCCAGTCTTTTTAAGATTATTAGCTTAGCAAGTGATTTCAGCAGCCCAAGTTGTTTTCACAAACTGCTGCTTAATCACCATTCAACTTTAGTCATTTATTAAACTCACATTAATTTACACATTCTTTTGTTATAAAATATCAATTAATAAGTTCAGTAACTAAATCTTCCAGCCATTCATTAATGCTTCAATACCAAAAAAGGTTACAAAATTAAATTTCATCAGGGTAACATACTAGAGTATAATTAATTGATAATAGTATCAGCATTAATTTCCCCCATAGCCCACCCTTATTTATTCAGCTCCTTATCCAATCATTAATGGCAGATCAATATCTCAGTCCAGAAATTAATTTAATTAATGTAAAAAAACCCTAAACCAATATCTGTTTTGCCTGATTAGCTTCTGTGCAGTGATCTTGAATACAAGGTTATCCATGGGCTCTGAAATCTTTTTTACCCTTCATTGTTGATTTTTTAATTATTATTTTTGCGTGCTTTAAATGTACAGTATATTCTGTTTTTAATCTGTTGTTTTAACGATTGTTACCTGCTCAGAGACCTTTGAGTATGGGGCAGAATAGAAATGTAAATAAATAAATACTAGGCAGAGTGAGAAATTACATAAATACAACAGTAAAAAGAAAATGACCCCAAAACTCGTAATCTAAATTCTTATTTGAAGATCAAAAACAAAACTTCCCACTTCCAAGTTGATAACTGACTGGAGGCCTGGTCATATGTTGAAAACAAAGAAAGCATAATTCACAGCCATTTGGCATGAGCTAGAAATTCCCCAGCTCTGAGAAAAAGCAGACAAAGCAAACCAGGGGCCTTTCTGCACATGGCCTTATTCTGGAGTATATCCTGGCATAGGGGTCTGCTGTCCACATGCTACTGTAGGGGCCTTTCTGCCCTTACCGAATTAGTCTGCCATGTACTAGGGCTGGTAAACTTCTGGTAAAGGTGAACCATTCACATTTGCCATGAGGAAAGCTTCCCCGAAGCATCCATTACTGGCCAGAAGTGTGAATGGTCCTCCCATTTACCAGCCCACACTGCTGCATCTGAAGCTGGAAGTTCCACCTGCTTGCTGCCACGATTGGCCGCTGTCCACTGCATCATCCTGTTCTGTGACATGCTCACATGCTTGTGGGGGCAGTCCCAGGGACTGGAGGTCTGGTCGCGTCAGAAGCCCACTATCAAATACGGTGCCACCATGACTGCACCTGTGTTGACGCCACATTCCCTGCCCACTGACTGCAAGAAATTGGAAGTAGAGTGAATGGTCGTGCCACTGGATGCTCCAGGTAAGCTTTCAGACATGGCAGGTAAAGGCTAGGGGGCTTGTGGAGCATGATTTCATGCTCCATATCTAGTCAGCAATTAGGCAACTTCTGAGAAGGCAGGGGGCGTCTTTAGCATGTAAATGCCTTCTGCAAATGCAGATACACCTACCCAGATGTTGTCTAATTGTTGACTATTGGCCAAAGCGCAAATTGGCCCCAGGTTACTGCCGGCCCCAGGCGAGGCCTGCCATAGTGTGCATTAGCATGAGGACAACGAACCCCTATCATGAGATATATCCCAGAAGAAGGCCATGTGTGAAAACCATCTGATTAGTAAGCTCCAGAATCTCTGGTAACATCCACATCTATTGTGCAAGGACCAGGTGTGTGACAAACACTAGAGGCACCTGCTACTGGAGAGCACACTGATGCCATTTATGAACTTACCTGGCTGGCCCAGTCCAGAAGGAATAGACCAAACTAGAGCACTTCCAGTGGCAGGAGCAGCTGCACCCAGACTGGGCTAGCAGATGAGTCTTTACTATGTCAAGTAGAGGTGTGCACAAATATTTCTGACATCCGGAATTCATACGAATATGTACAGATTCATAGATTCATGACCAAACTGAATAGGGCCTACATTTCCCCTTTCTAGATCATGCTCCCGAAGAAATGCTGCTTTGCATCTGAGCCCAGAGCCCTTTGACCTCAAAACTTTGGGTGTCAATGATAACAATGAGTTTTGTTTTAGACTAGACCAACATAAGGCCTGAGCACCCAAACCTTGGTCAGATCAGACAAGGGGAAGTAGTTCTTCACCCAGATGGTCATCAGTCTATGGAGTTTGCTGCCAAGAGGTGGTAACAGCAGCCAGCCTAGATGATTTTAAGAAAGAGCAAATTCATGGAGAACAGGTGGATCAATGGTTACTAGTATGGATGCCCAAGTTCATCTTTCAGGCTAGGGGGATAAGCAGGATGCTTCTAAGGCCATTTGCTGGGATTCGAGAGCAGGAGAAGGTTTGCCCTTGTCTCTGCTTGTGATGCCCATAGGCAATTGATGGTCCACTGTGTGGGATAGGATGCTGTGCTAGATGGGCTGTGGCCTGATCCAGGAGTCCTCCTCTTAGGTTCTTATGATTTAAACACTTTGAAGTAATATTTGACCAAGCAGGTGTGGTCTGTTCCAGCTGTGAAGCTATTCTAGGCACATAAATAGGGAAGCAGGCGGTACCTCCAGTCATAATTTTACAGTATATTTAGGGTTATGCCACAAGGCATCTTACTCCCCTTGGCAAAGTTTGAAAATTATTCCCCTCAGCTTCAGAGCAGGTAATACCCACTTTTAACTGTCAGAACAGCTTTTTATTTTCAGCAAAGATCTAGCTGGGTTTCTGCATGGTAAAGTAATTTTTCTGCTATTGCACTTCCTAAAATATCATAGTTTAAGCTGTCAATCACACTGGCCTAGCATTTGCTTGGACCTGTACGCACTCTTTTCTGCTGTATCTGTGCATGCCTAGCTAAGCAATGTGTTCCCCTTAAGAGCACGAGACTGGAAAAATTGGAGATGGGCCCTTTCCAAACTTACCATTGTAAACCTGGATTTAGTAGATCTGGATTGGATTAATCTGGTTCATGTAGTTCCAGATCAAAATGGAGACCCCATACATCCACACAGGGCATATAGCACCCAATGACAATGGGTGCTAAACAGGGATGCTATGCAGACACAGCTCTAGACACAGAACAGACACATTCCAGAAGTGCTGCCTGCAGCACTGCATGATTGGTCAGGTCACCTGTCACTCAAGGGTCACATCCAGTTACAGTGTGTGTGGCAGAAAGCTAGCAGCATAGTTGACCACTTAGCGTCTACATATGGTTATGCACAGGGCCTCATAGAGTGTATGTAAGGGGTGGTGCTGGGACTGCTCCCCTGCACATGGTGGCTTCTGTGCCCATCCCTGGTCCACATAGATCCATCCAGAAGCTCACTGTGAAATCTGGTCTTCAGATTAGAGAGATGGATTGAGAACCCTTTTTTGGGGGGTCTAAAGTTAATCCGGATTATGGGGCCTGAAGACCTGATTAGATCCAGATCTCTGCATTGCCTGTGCAGACAGTGCAGCCTTAATGGGGTCTTAATGGGGCCTGCAGTGTGGAAGGTACATAGCATATGTGTACTGAATGCGTACTTATCAGGTCCTTAATGGGGTGTACAAGGCCAGTGCGGAAACCCCCATGAAGTAATCCAGACACTCATGATGGTACAACTGAGGCACTAAACCTGAAGTACTTGTTCCACTGCACCAATGAGGAATGATACTGTTGAGCATATTAATCAACGGGCAATGAAACTGGAGCCCAGTAGTTTGCCCAGTAGTTGGCTTCCAGTGTTCCCCAAGGTGGACCATCGGCACTGGAAGAAGCTGTTTCCAACTCAAAAACAGTCTCTTATGCACAGGAGCACACTGGAAGCAAACTACGTGTGGAGCACGATTTGATGCTCCACACATGCACTTGCCTTCACCAGAGACATCCTTTCCTGTCTCTGGTGAGCCAATCCGCACCGCTATGTAAGTCTAGGTGTTTCATGAAAAGAGCTCATTCCAAAGAGAGGGTGCCAACCCAAAGTAGACCCAACTACAGGCATCATAAGATGGCATTCTGTATTTTGCAGAAGCCTACAGTAGGACTTCTCTGGATAATCTTCCAAGGTTGTAACAGGGAGGTGTTCTTTAAAGGTGCCAAGGTGCCAAGTTGTTTAGTGCCTTATATTTAGTGCTGAATTTTAAAAAGTGCTTTAATGTATATTTTAATCTGTTGTTTTAATGGTTGTTACCCGCCCGGAGACCTTTGGGTATGGGGCAGGATAGAAACATAAATAATAAACAAACAAACAAATAAGTAAACAAATAAATAATATGTCATGCATGGAACCTTTAACCTGACCTGATAACCAATTTAAACCGATAGGGTTGGGTAAGCATCCATCCCATCTCAAGGTAATTAATTAATTAATTAATATCCCACCCTTCACCACATGGTCCCAGGGTGGGTAACAATAAAAATAAAACATGTAAAATATTAAAACATAATTAAAATTAGCCCTTCCCTCCCTCCCCCACCCTCCCTCTTTCCCTCCCTAACAGGACAGCATCCTGATGAAGCTAATTAAACAAGAAATATGTTTTCACCAGTCACTGAAAACTATACAGTGCAGGCGCCTGGTGAACCTTGAGATGGAGGCTGTTCCAGAGTCTAGGGGCCACCACAGAAAAGGCCCTCCTGCACATCCTTAAACCTCGTACCTCTGAAGGATCTACAAGAAGGGCATCTCCTCGAGATCTCAGTGCACAGGCAGCTCTATATGGGAGAAGAAGCTCCTTCAGATTGGGCTTTTTTGTTTTGTTTTTGGTCTAGATTTCAACACACTGGAGCATATTAAGTAGCAATGGGAAAATAATGGGCCACTTTCCAAAACAAATGCCATGGCAGGAATATAGTGCCAAAAATAAATAGGAAAGAGGGGCGGGGGCTAATTGCTTTTTCTCAAAATCAGCCGTGTTCAGCTCGGCAAGCAGCATTTAGCCAGATGGCCCTTGTTTTAAAATATTCTTTGCCATAAAATATTGTTATTCCCAATACTCCCGTAACACATAATAAACAAACCTTTCTCTGTGTGTGTGTGTAAGAAAGAGTGAGAAAAAAAGAGAGGGAGGGAGGGAGCCAGAGAGTCAGAGCCACACCTATCAACTAAGGATGTGTGTGAATATTTATAACATGTATTATTGATACAAATTCATACAAATTTATGACATTCGTACATTAAAAATTGTAGGAACACGAATGTTTTCGGAACATTGATACAAATAGTTTGTACATTCATTAAACTGTGGATACAGATCAGATACGGATCAATACGTATGCGTTTGTGTACAATACATAACCAATATATTTGCGTTGGTATAGGATACATATCGGATATATATGCATTTGTATAGGATCCGTACGCAGGACCCACCTATGCAGGATCCGCATTCAGGATCTGTGTTCGGGATCCATTTGCGTTCATATTGGATATTTGTACAAATCTGTCTGAATACAATTGCATCGAATCAAATCCTACCACATTCAAAGGGGATCTATTCAAACGAATAAGAATCTTTTGACATTCAATTCATTACAGATGGAATGCCAAAAAAACCCGTACGTGAACATCCTTAGGTGCAGAGAGATCAATTCAATACCAGACCAGAGACCTCCGGGTAGGGGGCAAGATAGAAATGTAAATAAATAAATAAATAAATAAATAAATAAATAAATAAATAAATAAATAAATAAGGAAGGCAGACTGGAGATATTCAGATCGGGTCCCTTTGGAAATTCAGATCCGTTTGGATTGCTGAAGGAAAGATAACCATTAAAATTTTAAAACAGCCCACAGTCTTGTCATAAAGGTTAAAAGGATCAGTTTCCACGAAATGCTGCCTGGGCGAGGCTTTGAAATATCCCTGGCCATCCTTCCCTCAGTCATTTTGCTCAATCTCAGCTGCTTCAACAATGATTTTTTTTATTATTTTTTAAAAAACTTTCTTCGGAGCTACAATCCGTCATGAGCTGAGTGCTCCTGAAGAAATCCAGTATTTGATTTTCTGCAACACTCTAGCAGAATGTTAACTTAAATAATGACCTCCCAACAGCTTTGTATTCAGTCTGTATTTTTATGTTTTAAGCTTCTGGCAAGCAATTATGGAATAAATCAGCCAGAAGAAAGGAGGAGGGGGTGATATTTTTCAATAGAAGAATATTTCAAGAGCTTTTCTTTCCCTTTGGAAACAAAATGTTTTTGCTTTTTGTTTTTTTAATTTTAGTTCTAGGACACAGCACACAGTTTTTTAAAAATACCATGCAATTTGTTTCCTTCGAGAGTGAGTGACATATGACATACAGGAAAATCTCATGCCGAGTGCTTGAAGCATTTAGCATGTTCGACCACCACCACCCTTATTCTGTGTTGGTAAACGTACACTTTGATTTTGGAGCTGGGAAGAAGAAGAACTGGTCTTTCTACCTTGCTTTTCTCAAACATTTAAGGGGACTCAAAGCTGCTGACAGACCTTCTGTTCCTCTCCCCACAACAGACACCCTGTGAGGTGGGTGGGGCTGTGAGAGCTCAGAAGAGAGCTGTGACTAGCCCAAGGTCACCCAACTGGCTTCATATGGGGGGGGGGATCGAACCCGGTATTCCTAGATAAGAGTCCAGCTCCCTAACCTCTAGACCAAACTGGCAGCTAATTGGACTGAACATATTTTGAAGACCATGCCAGGTCAGGTCCTGTATGGAATCTAAATATCGTGTGATCATATTCTTCTTTTTTTCTTCTTTAATTCCTAGCCTCATGAGCCCCAGGAGGACCCATTTCAGTGGTCCACTGCCAAAATGGTCCCGCTTTTAAACCAGAACAGGGAGGTACACACCCTTTCTATTCTATGCCATGGCCCCCTGGACTGACTGATAGGTCTGTTAAAATGGGTATCCTTGTTTAGGCAGTAATTTTTGGCAGCCAAATCAGGCTATGCTACGTCCAGTGCAGATGTAGGATCTTAGCAAGGAGTTAGTACGAAGAAGAAGAAGGAGGAGGAGTAGGAGTAGGAGTTGGCTTTTCTACCCTGCTTTTCTCACCCATTTAAGGGGACTCAAAGTGGCTGACAAAGCTTTTCTATTCTTCTCCCCACAACAGAACACCCTGTGAGGTAGGTGGGGCTGTGAGAGCTCAGAAGAGAGCTGTGTCTAGCCCAAGGTCACCCATCTGGCTTCATGGGGGAGGGCGGAATCTAACCCGGTATTCCCAGATAAGAGTCTGGCTGCCTAATCACTGGACCAAACTGGCTCACAAGGTGAAATATTTTCAATCCTGAGAGTCATCGGTCTTTGAAATTTACTCCAGAAGATGTGTTGATAGCAACCAGCCCAGACAGCTTTAAGAAAGGGTTAGAAAAATTCATGGAGGTATACCTATGGCTACTAAAAGGGATGCCTAGGGGATTGAGAACAGCTCATCTAGACCAGCATCCTGTCCCAGACAGTGGCCCACCAATTGCTCATGGGCATCTCAAGCAGAAGACACGGGCAAAACCTTCACCTGCTCTCGAATCCCAGTGAATGGCCTCTAGGGAAGCTCAGTTCTCACCCATTTCTTTCCTGTACAGGATACTTCTCTATTCAAGCCACATTTATATCCATTTGATAAAATGAAAGTCTTGGGTAGCCATAATAATGCAACAGTTGGAAGAAAACACGCAGAGGGCAATTTCTGCTCCAGAAGCCTGATATGCAAGCGTGATAATAAAAAGTAATTTGGGTTCTCTTGATAATGTTGCTTTAACAGCAATATTTCATGAGTGATTTATTGACCAGTCTTTAGTGTTTGCATCAATGCTGCAAAGATCAGAGTTGTTTCTATTATGTAATTGATGATTAGATGTTGATTGTGACTCTTATTTTATCGCTTGTTATGAGTCATTCTGTGATCTTGAATGCAGATTCATACATGAATGCGACTCAAAAACTCAAATCACAATTTCCTAGCAACTGGGACACTGCTAGAAGCCAGATCCCAGGGCCTCCCTCCCAAAAAACATACAAAAACAGGAGCTACAATAAGGGGAAAAAGAACTGGAAAATCACTTCAGTTGAAGTGTGACTGGTAAGCAATGTTATGTGGTTGCCCACCCTATAATCATGAGGCTATTTCACTTTTGAGGGTATTTGTCATAACCAGTAAGTCAGAATTACCTTGGTTGGATTCGTTAGCACCCTTTCTTTTCCTGCTATGGCTGTTATAATTCAGTCTGAGGTCTTGGCCGTATTCGTTAAGTGTTTCTCGGGACTCATAGGGCTGTCTTGATTTTCTTCCATCTTCGCTTTCATCAGAAGAGCTAGTGTACGCTAGATCCATTTCATGCTTCGCTTTAGAGAGGGGCTGGTAGGGTTTGCAGTCCATCTGGTCCATCTTTAAGTCAACCCAGACTTACGAAAACAATGAGCTGTTCCACTTTATGGAAGGAGTCCTGAAAAAGAGACATCAGCCACTATTATTATCATCAGCAGCAGCACCAGCAGAAGCAGCATGAAGTCTGGGAGATCTTTATGACTAGTTTGGTACTCTGACCATCAGATCATTCCCAAAGACCTAGGATAATTAGAGGTATCAGTACTGTATTATTATTATTGACATAACACAACAGTAACACACAGAAAACAAGATATTTATGCTGGTTTTGGTCATTGTTATCATTGTTGGGCCCTTCCCAAGCACCTAGGACTGAGTGATGTATCAGCAAATGATATGAGCAGATCCCAGCAAAGTGGCTTTCTGTAGCTGGCAGATGGATATTTTGCTGATGCCAATGCTTTTCAAGGGCTCACTAAGATCTTTCGGCACTGCCCCCAGTGTGCTGAGAACCACTGGGACCACCTTTGCCAGCTTATGCCAGAGTCGCTGCAGCTATTTCCAGGTCTTCATATCTGGTAAGTTTTTTTAACTGTTTTTCATCAATTCTACTGTTGCCTGGAATAACAATGTCAACGATGAACACTTTGTCTTTCTCCATGATTGTGATGTATTAATATTAATATTAATATTAATATTAATATTAATATTAATATTAATATTAATATTAATATTAATATTAATATTAATATTAATATTAATATTAATATTAATAATAATAATAATAATAATAATAATAATAATAATAATAATAATAATAATAATAATAATAATAATAATAATAATAAATTTCTGCCCCGCTTCTGTTAAATTATGCTCATAGCGGACTGATGCAACCAATTAACCTTACTAGCATGAAACTGACTTTTAGGGCGTGGGTGGCATATCTGTTTTTAAAGCTCCTGCCTTACTAGTGTACTTTCAGAAGCTGATGCCAACTCTGGAGCATTGATGACTCTGGACAGAGCATCTACAGAACTGGTAGTTTTGTACCATAAGCTACTGAGGCAGCCTACAACCTAAATGGTTTTATAAAAGAAAATCCACGCAAGGCAGGCAAACCAGGCGTTACTAGCCATGGTGATAATTTTCTACATCTAATGCTGGGGAAAATGCACTAAAATGTAGCTGCTGAGCAACATGTGCTAGGAAAGTGCCGCTCTACGCATGTCTTCTTCTGGGCTTTTGAGAACCGGCTGCTGGATGAGATTGGCCCTGATATTTTTAAAGTCTTGGCAATTAATTCAGACCTCAGAGGCATGCCAGGGGTAGCACACTGCTCTTTTTGAAATAGTTCTTATAGCACAAACACACAGAGCCTCTAATTCTCATGTGCCTCCATTAAAGCCGACTCTAAGCAGTTCAGAACTTTAATTAGAGGCACCTTAAATGCCCTATGCTTTGCTTTGGTAGGCTGATGGGACAGAGAATGGTCCCAGGGAATCCAGCGAGCTCCAAAGCTTTGTGAGGCCTCCTCAGCACCGGTTCAACACTCAGATTGCCATCACATGAAGGAGGATAATGTGCCCATGTCGACATTCAATCAGCCAACTGAAATGAATAGCTGGGCCCAGAAGACTGACCCCTGAATACACCAATGTTATCACCAGTTCTCATCTGTGTTGGGTCATCTCACATAAGCCTGAAGGATTTGCTGCAGGAAAAGCTCTTGCTTCAGTTCTAATCAAACCAATGGAACTCAGGAGAAGCGGAGATCTCTGGGTACGTCTGGATTCCCATTAAGGATTCCCATTAAGGAATCCAGTCCTATGGCGTTTAAGGACAGGATGCCTTAAGGCAGGCTAAGAAACTATGGCAGCACTTGGTATGTGGAGAAGGAAGGAAGAATACCTGGTGTTGTTGTGTCCATTTAGCCCCCCTCCCCCCCTTCCCCAGGATTACAAGTGATTTTATAGTGTATTTTTTATTGATTTATTTGTATTTCTATCCTGCCCTATACCCAGAGGGCGGGTAACAATTCTTAAAAATTCCACACATTAAAACAAAACAAAACAAAATATTAAAACAAGAATATCTACAACAACATTTTAAATCCAGAATGCTACAACAAACCAAATATATATTAAAAAAAGAAGAGTTGGCATTTCTACCTCACTTTTCTCACCCATTCAAGGAGAAACAAAGTGCCTATCAAACCTTCTGTTCTCCCCACAACAGAACACCCTGTGAGGTTGTGAGAGCTCATAAAGACAGCTGTGACTAGCCCAAGGTCACCCAGCTGGCTTCATGGAGGACTGCAGAATCCAACCCAGTATTCCTAGATAAAAGTCCAGCACCCTAACCACAAGACCAAAACTGGCTCATGAGTTTTATGAACTTGAAGAATAGCACCAAAAGGGTCTGCATGGTAAAACACTGCCCTACTCTCGTGAGCTCCAAATTACTTTTATTTCTTGATATACAATCACATCAAATGTCTCTAGAAGGGACAGGAGAAGACAGTCAGCATGTATTATTTAAAAAGCCCTAGGAGAGACTTTGAGTCCACATTGTATCCTCTACGCATAACAAGATAACATGCTCACTGTTGTGTCAAAAGTCCTCAAGCAAAGTTATTGCACTAGGAGGACATGTAATTATCAGATTTGGTCTAGATTCAGGGAAAGGATTGTAGAATATGTTTGCAATGAATGAAAGAACAAAAAGAGGTGTAAGCAACCAATTTCTGAGAGTTATTTATCTGTCCAGAATTGTTATTTAAACCATTCTTTAGGGAAGTGCGAAGTTCAATTCATGTTCAAAAATTCAAATACTTTACATTCACGGATTTTGCATTGGACTAAACATGCGATGGCTCACATATCCAGAGATCTGATCAAACCAAACCAGTGCCCTGCCCATAAATGTGAGCAATTCAAACAGTTCATGGTCGCTGTGTTTTTGACCTTGAAAAAGGCCTTTTTAACTAGTTCACCATTAAATGCAGATTGCTGATTGTGTGATTGAACGGGTTGCTGCTGAACTGAATAAACAGATGTTCAGTTTGACAGTGAACCAAACACAAAGTTTTTCATTTGTGTACATCTCTACCATTCTGAGATCTGAGAGCCATCGAGGCATGTTTAAAGCTGCCTCCAGATGATGAGGGCAAAATGCAGGATCTTGTTTAGTGAGCCGGTTTGATTCTGCACGCATAGGGTTTGATTCTGCACTTCTCCATGAAGCCAACTGGGTGGCCTTGGGCTAGTCACAGCTCTCTTTCTGAGCTCTCACAGCCCCACCTACGCCACAGGGTGTCTGTTGTGGGGAGAAGAACAGAAGGTTTGTCAGCCGTTTTGAGTCCTTTTAAGGGTGAGAAAAGCAGGATATAAAATCCAACTCTTCTTCTTGTTCTTCCTACATGAAGCCACCTAGGTGGCCTTGGGCTAGTCAGCTCTCTTCTGAGTTCTCACTGCCCCACCCACCTCACAGGGTATTCTGTTGTGGGGAGAAGAACAGGTTTGTCAGCCGCTTTGAGTCCCCTTAAATGGGTGAGAAAGGCAAGGTAGAAAAGCCAACTCTTCTCCTTCCTTCCTTCCTTCCTTCCTTCCTTCCTTCCTTCCTTCCTTCCTTCCTTCCTTCCTTCCTTCCTTCCTTCCTTCCCAGAAAGAAATAAGTATTTCTTATGCTACTTAAGATTTCCTCTAGACATACTATGTACCCAGTGTAATCAACAGTGTTAAATGTTGGTCAGAGATAACACATTTGTGTGAGTTGCAAACTGTTATCTAGGTAGCACTTAGTAATAAACATAACATAGTTCAGAAGGCATTTTGTTTGTAAAATACCAGGCTCCTTACCCCATAAGGGCAATCAGAATTAAAAAAGTCAATTTACATAAGGAGTAAGATATTCTGAAGATGAGTTTCCAACACAAGACTGTATTATGGGAACAGTGGAGGAGACATTTTTTGATTTTTTTGTGTTTCCCTCCTAGAAGGAAAAGCTTAAACCTATCTTATTCTCTGCTAAAACATAATTTATTCCTGCTGGAGGTGTATTAATGAATGCTTAAGAAGGAGAGCAGATGTAGAGATAAAAAGATAACATGCTGTATGGACTTTTAAGCATCTTTCAACAATAGTGGCTCTACAAAGACAAAACCAGCACTCAGGGATGTAAGAAAGATCCAGCTTATTCTCCCTGGAGGGTATTAAGGTTCATAAAACAACTGATATATCACGTATCTCAAATGTATAGACTTTCAATCCAGACAGAATGCAAGTAAGTTAATCTTGGTGCTATTATTAAGTAATTATTCAAAGTTAATCTCGATAATGTTTAAGGTTCAAATATTTCATTTGATGCCTTTGAAAAGGAAGGGCAACAGACTGAAACAGAGTACACGAAATGAATTAGAATTTATTTTCTTTAAATACAACACACAAAACAACACTGAAGCCTACAACTTCTGGCTTGTACCATTGGCAAATGCATACGGATACGGATAAGATGCGTTTTTATGATATTTGTATTATCTGATCTGTATGGTTTTAATCCTATTAAATTAAAAATTAATTAAAAAAAGGATAAGATGCATACGGATATGTATGTAATGCCTACGTATCTGTATACATGCGAATGTCCAAATAATTTGTACGAATGATTTGAAATGTTTGGACTGAAATGTTGAAAAATGAATGCATAGACATTCGAATTCAAATGTCTGAATTCGAATAAATTCGATCGAATTTCAAATGTTTTGAATATTCTTGCACATCCCTTAGTTACTGTTACTATTTTATTTTCAGTCAAGAAATTTTCATTTAAAAAACTGTGAAACTGTACATGCAGTTTTTCTTGTCCAAATATTGAAACCACGCTTGGCAACTTCTTTCGCTCGTTTGCGTATTCTTAACATGTCAACAATGCAGAGATAACTGGGAAAGAGAAAAACAACAACCAGAAATGGAGCAGAGCGGAGAGGAAACGTGAAATTGCTCTTCCTAACAGCAGTAACAGACATGGCCATCTAAGACCCACAAGGCTATTAAATCCAGGATCTAAAATTACCTAGATGGAACACTGACTGTCAGCTCATTCAAAATTTTCATTTGACATATTGCCTTTCCCAGCAGAACTCTGTAACTCCCAGATATGCTATTTTTCGAGCAACTGTCAGATCAACTTCCTTTTTGTTCATGACAAATCTGTGATCTTCCAGGGCTAAATTTATGGATGATCTAGGTCCTGCTATTAGCCCTACAGAAGTTGCTAAATCCACATTTCTCCCCTCTATTGGAATTCCTCTGGGGCTTTGCTAGATTTATCGCTAAACTTTTTATACCAGATATCAGTGGTCCAACTCAAGAGAGAAAAATTATTTTCTCTTCTTTTCAACAACCTGTGTATTTATTAATTAGCTGTCTGTAGAACTTTGACATTTGCATACATTTTGCAACTTTAATACTAAGCAGATTTCTGCCAGTAAAATGTAGATTAGAGGTAATGCACAAACTGGAAAAGGGCAATTGAGGTCAAAGTGGGTTTCTTTTCTCTATGTGCTTATTAAAACTTTCAAAGAATTTTAACAAGTTAGTAAGGCATAATTTACCTTTGCAGAAGCCATGCTGATTTTCCTTTAGCAATGCTTGTTCTTCTATGAGTCATTCATCTGGTGAAGTAAAGCCTGTTTTCTATTTGGAAGACAATAAGGCTGTGTTCACACCTAAGTTTTAATTCAGCTTCAGTCCACTTTCAGAATGGAAAAGCACATCAGCAAAATGAATAGTCATTTTTTTCCTGCATTATTTAACTCAAAGGTGGGTTGATAATGCTGAAAGAAATCCGTTCGCTGATTTGCCGATGTATTCTTTCTTTCTGAAGGGGCCTGGAGTTGTATTAAAACTTAGGTGTGAACGCAGCCTAGGCGGAGTCTGCCTGTCTAGGCCTGTCTGCTCTCCTTTGGATGATTTTGCAGCACTTCTAGGCCTTTAGAAATCAAGAAAGAAACGCCACAAAAGAGTAGTCAATCAGCGGAAGTTTATCTTAAAAGGCTTACTGTATAAATTACCCTTCCGCATTTCCCCATTACCCAAGTTAAATTGGCAGAAACGGCTTAACCCGATTAAATTTGCAAGCCCTGGACAACTACAGCGTTTCACCGCTACTCTACAAGGCTAATCCACAAATGTGTTAAATGATATAAAGCAGACTCTATTAACATCTCTTTGCGTGACACTAAACTTATAATTTTAGGAAAAGAAACGTATCTCTGGGAGGAATTAGCGAGGACCCCCAAGCTGCTTTCCAAGGGTTAGTGACAATAACAGGTGTTTTTCTTTTCTTTTTAACCCTCTTCATTTCTCCCCCTCCTTCCCTTCTTTTAGTAAAACTCCCCACTAGCCTTCAATGTCAGCTGTGGATGTCTGTGAAAGTTTGACAGGACCTATAATTAAACATCTGCTGCATGGCAAATATTTCAGTGCTCTTTTCAATTTATGCTCATTTTCAACGTGTTAAAAAATATTAACTTAGCAAATCAAGGGCTTGTGTAGACAGCCAGTTCCACCCTCTTCCTGCCTCTCACTGGTTTTAAACTGCACATTAAATAGCACATGCGGGCCATTGCGGTATGGCAATGTCAATGTCCCCTGGTTCCGGGTTATGGATAAACACGGCCTCATTTGGGATCCTCCATTCTAGGGATGTGCATGAATGTTTTCTCATGTTCAGTCTGTATTGAATGCAAAAACATTTGCATTCATTCAAAGGGAGTGGGATTAAAATTCGATACGAATCTGATTCGAATCCCTGCTAAAAATCACCTAGGAATCCCTACATATGCCCTATGAACCACCTACGTATCCACTCTGAATGCATCAAATCTGCTCTCAATCAACTTTGAATCCACTCTGAATCCACTCTGGAACCGCTGCAGATATAACTGGGCAGCCGCTTTCCCACCTTCCCAGGCTCACAAATTTAACAAAGCTTCCTACGAATAGATCATTTGATTCATATTCAAATATCCATAGATGTATGAAGCTTCATATGGGATTCGTATGGGACTGAACATTTGAATCGAATTCAAATCCCACTACATTCGAAGGGGATCTATTCAAATAAATACAGGCTTTTTTGCACTCAATGTGATACAAATCAAACCATCCATGCACATCCCTAATAGGAACAAAGGAAGATATTTTATAAACTCTGATCCTTGCTTTCTCAGGGCAGTATAGTCTACTACGGCAATGGCTCTCCAAAGTGACTACTGCCCACGATCATTGAGGTCATTTTAACTGGACTGTGATGCTTTCAATGACTAAATCAGAGTGATGGACAGTTCTAAAGTTCTCTCTGACATTTGTCGAGCAATACATAAATATAGGGTGTTTTTTCCACCATGCTCCTTTAATCCGGATCTAAGAAGATCCAGAGCTAAGGAATGGGTACTTCCCTTAATCCAGATCTAGTAGATCCAGATTTAGGGAAGTACCCAATGTGTTTCCATGGGTGGTCTAGCACCCAATAGCAATGGGTGCTAGCCTCCCTGCTGTGGAAACACTGGAGCACCCATTTGCAAATCTGGATTGACCCACAAGGGGTCTGCCTGTCACCCCAGGTGTTTTGGGGGACAGGGGGTGCAATCTCCAAAGTTGCCTTCGGAGATTAGCAAAGACTCTGGAGTCCCTCTGAAGTCAACTTCGGAGATTAGCACAGGCTCTGAAGACAAACCCCTTGCAAGAGAAATGCAAGTGAGAGATGCATATTAATTAGCTCCTTGTGAGCATGATGAGTCAGCCTCATTAATATGCACCTCTTTCCATGCCTGAAAGTAACAGGATGAGTCAGCCTCATTAATATGCACCTCTTTCCATGCCTGAAGATAACAGACAGCTCCCCATGGAGCCTTTGCTAATCTCCAAAGTTGCCTTTGGAGGGACTTTGGAGCCTTTGCTAACCTCTGAAGACAACTCTGGAGGGATTTCAGAGCTGCCTTTGGAGAGACTCTGAAGTCTTCACTTTGGGGCACCTAATGTGTCCCTAATGGGGTCTGCGGTGGAAATGGGGTCATCCGGCTCTCAGCCAAATGGGTCCTTAATGGATGCTAAAATGGGTACTTAGTGACAGTGGAAAAAACATCCATAGTTTCAGTAAAAGATTTGCAGGTTTTCAGCAGGTACCTAGCCATGTGTCTCGATATCACAGAAACCGTTTGCTTAATTTGCCAGGATTGGAGCTAGTTAAGTTTGGCAAACCTTTATCAAACCTGAATCATTAGCTTTGATGGGAGAACTCTTGCTAGCATTATCTTTTAAAAGCTCTTTGATCTGAACTCCACAGAACCAAGCACAGATTGTGTATTCCAGAGGCCACTAAACTTTGCGGAACACCAGACTCATTTGGAATGTCAAAAAGCTGCCATGGGCACACATTCACGCACACATTTGCACACACACACACACACACACACATTCATGCACACACGCACGCACGCACACACACACCCCTCCTACTTGGCTGAACCTGCTAAAGGAAAGAAAAATAAAACTAAGAGGGAAAAGAGGGAGAGAAAGGTTGCATGCACTTGGGGCATGGACGATTGCAATTTTTGGCATTCAATTCTAATCAAATATCTGAAAATTCAAATCGATCCGAATGTTTAAAATTTGAATGTATTAACATTCAATTTGAATCGAATACATTTGTATCTATTTGTATGAATATTCAATTTGTATTTGAAGATACGAATGTTGACCACATTTGTATGTGTCCGCACGCATCCCTATGCATTCATATGCATCCCGTTTTTATCCCATACATATCTGTACAAATGCATACGGATACGGATAAGATGCGTACAGATACCCATGTAACGCGTACGTATCTGTACACATACAAATGTCCAAATAATTTATACGAATAATTCAAAACATTTGAAATCGTTCAGTGTTAAAAAAAATGAATGTATAGATATATGATTTGAGTCCAAATATCTGAATTTGAATGAATTCGACTGAATTTTGAATATTCGTGCACATCCCTAGCATGTACACATTTCTTTCTCTGGGCCTGTCTGCACTTCACTGCCTGGAGTGGCTGCAGAAGCTCCACAGGCAGCCATACACAGGTTCAACCACCTCCAATGACCCCGAGTGTCCCACAGCAAGAGCCCCAAGGGTCCTAGAGCAACTGACCCAGAGGGTCCCAGAACAACTGACCCAGAGGGTCCCAGATCAACTGAAACTGAGTGTCCCAGAACAATTGACCCAGAGGGTCCCAGAGCTATCCATCTGTACATTCGCATTCAAATCAAATGTTGGCTACATTTGATAAACGGCATTAAAATGCAAAGTGAACACTTTTGTGCATTTGTTCAAAGCTTTGTTATATTTGTGAACATGGGGAGGTGGCAAAGTGGCCACCCAGTGCCATCAGCAGTGGATTCAGAGCAGATTTAAAGCATTCAGAGGGGATTTGGAAGTGGTGGCAGGAATTTGAATCAGATTCGAATAGCACTCATAGTTGATTTGAATCCTAACAAATTTGATGTGGCTCTATTGCTGTGAGTTGAACACACACACACAAACTGTGCACATCCCTAGCATGGATAATACTACCTCTTATCCCGATAAAACGTACTAGCCTACCCCAGCACTGGGCTAAAGGATTATTCCATATTATTCAAGCACCATTTTGCACACCTCTGCACAGGAAACAGTTTGCTCTTAGACGCACAGATGTTCCAGCAGACCCTTCAATTTTATGTGCACCCAAGCAGGGAAAGAACAATTTATCCTACGGTGCCTTAGGGTGCCAAGATTTTAAAAGTGGTCCCCTCAAAGCAGGAACAAAGAGATTCTTTTTTTTTCACAAGGGTCTGAAGCTGTGAGATGTTTGCCTCCAAGAGTGAACATTATTAGATAAATAAGAGAAGCGCTCAGCCTGTAATCAGTGGAATCCATTCTAATGACAGGTTTGTACGGATAAGAATGCAGGATAAGGAAAGAAGGGGAATCTCTACTTAAATATATTTATTATATGCAAATCTTATTTGCATATAACAAATTGTTAGGGCTTCTTCCCTGTAGCTTTTTGGAAGCATCCCACTCTGCTGATAACCACTGGAGCGACAAATGCTGGTTTGTGCCATAGTCTTTCTGATGATGAGGATGATGATGATGAATGAGGAACTCAAACTTATCCTTCAATGGCAATCCTATTTCCTCTTCCACTAATGCCCCCCAAATTCCTTTTCACCAACGTATCATTTTCCCATACCTTCCATATTATGGTTAATTTAAACAAGCAGCAGATTTACAACGAATAAACTTCACAGGCAGAAATGGGACTTGAGCTTTGTATTTAAATAAAAGGTATATTCCCTCCCAATTATGTTTTTATGACAACTGGTGTCCCTTTGCACGCTGGGCTGTAGTCCCATGGTCTGTAGTTGCACGCCTCAGTGACCCAGAATAAGGACCAGTGAGGAAAAAGTCAGTGACCCTTTCTGCACTAAGCTTTATTCTGGGTCATACTCCTGAATACTCCTGAATAGGGACCTGCTGTCTACATGCTAGTGCAGACTATGGCAGGTCCTGCCGAGGTCTGCACTAGCATGTGGACAGCAGGTCCCTATTCCAGGATATAATCCAGAATAAGGCCCAGTGTAGAAAAGGCAGGTGGTTCAGACACATTGAGTCACCAGAAGAAGAGCTGTCTTTTATAACTTTCTCTCCCTTAAGGGGACTCAAAGCAGCTGACAAACCTTCTGTTCTTCTCCCTGCAATGGACACCCTGTGACAGCTCAGAAAGAGAGCTGTGTCTAGCTCAAGATTACCCAGCTGGCTTTGTGTGGAAATGCGGACTCGAACCAGGAGACTACAAGATAAGAGGAAGAAGAGTTGGCTTTTATACCCAGCTTTTCTCACTCTTAACCAGCCTCAAAGCAGCTGACAAACCTTCTGTTCTCACCATTAAGAGGCTTCAACGCGGATGACAAACCTTCTGTTCTTCTCCCCACAACAAATACCCTGTGAGGTAGGTGAGGTAGAGAGCTGTCACTAGCCAAAGGTTACCCAGCTGGCTTTGTGGAGGAAGAAGAAGAGTTGGGTTTTCTATCCCACTTTTCTCACCCATTTAAGGGGACTCAAAGCGGCTGACAAACCTGTTCTTCTCACAACAAACATCCTGTGAGGTAGGTAGAGCTGAGAGAGCTCAGAAAGAAAGCTGTGACAAGCCAAAGGTCACCCAGTTTGGAATTGGACCAGGAGACTATCAAATAGGAGTCCAACACACTAACCCCAAGGCCAAACTAGCTCCCAGAAGACCAGAAAAGATTCTAGTTTTTCTCCACTCGTTCAGAAATATAAATACAGGGTAGATGTTCACCATCTGATGGGCAGCTACCTATATCAGACAAATTCTGTCTGTGACAAGGATGTCAAGACTTTCCAATAATTGTTTTAAATATTTGTTTGCCTGCATTTTTCATGAGTTTTGAGATTCAGCAAAATAGAAAATCATCACACTGAGTTTCCCCTTATCCATACCTGATCATTTATATGACCACATGCAACTTTTATCCTGCCCTGGATTAGCTCTGAAAGCCAATAAAATAGTATAAAAAATGAACATTAGAAAGTATATCGTCCCTAGCTAATTCCATCTAAACCCCTAACACCAAAAGGAAAAGTTATGTAAGATGATAAAAAAACAAATGAATAGCAACATTATGTATACACTGAAATAAAAAAAAACACTTCTATTAAAAATAAAATTGACGATTAAAGATTCAATTAAAGATTTCAGAACAGGGAGTCCATAAAGATCAGACCAGATGTGATCCACGTGTTGTTATCTGGACTGAAATTTTCTATTACCGTACCACATACAGTCAGCAATTTGAGGAAAGGGAAAAGAAGAAGCCTTTTCCCAGATCATGGATTTTATCACTTAAAATGTTGGTTAACAAAATGAAGAAATAATAAAGGCGTACAAGTGAAAATCTGGGGAGTGATAGTGGCGATAAAAGAATTAATGTTTACTGTTATGAAAGAACACTTACAGTGACTGAATTAAGGGGTAGTTAGATTTACGTAAAGTTTGGCATATGAATATAGTGGAATCGTGGATGATTTGAGCCGCAGGGGTAATTTGCATAGAACCCTAGTGCATTCTGGGAGGAAGGCAGGGAGTCACTGTGAGCAGGAAGAAAGTGGGGGAGCAGCCTAGATGTCCCTTCCAACTCTATTGTTATGGCTATATGGAAGCACCACAGGCTCTCTTGAGATTTATCCCTCCTTTAATAAAAGTGTTGGATGTTTAGACACTTCTGGGCCAGCACGATTCCAGAATCCTAGTAGACCTGATAAAATAGGCCCATTGGCATCCTAGGGCAAGGGGGGGGGGAATTGTCGCTTTGGTAGCATGCTTTGTTGTGTTGCCAGTATAGGTCCCTGGGGCTCCGAGACCAAGAGTGTTTGTTTATGGCAACCAGGTGCAGCTCCAAAGCTCACGTGTGCTTCGAGGCCAGCCCTTCTCGTCCAGCATCCTGCGTCACATAGTGGCCCACGGATTGCTTCTGGGTATCTCAAGCAGAGGGCATGGGCAAAACCTTCCCCTGTTCTCAGATGCATCCTGCCTGATCCTCCAGCCTGGAGGGAATACCTGGGCATAAATTCCAGTAGACATTGATACACCTAACGTCCATGAATCTAACTGATTCTTTTTTAAACTATCCATGCTGATTGCTGTCGCCACTTCTTCTGGTAGCAAATTTCATAGACTGATGACACTCCGAGTGAAGAAACAATACTTCCTCTTATCACCCCTAACTTACCTGCCCATCAGCTTCATAGAGTTCCCCCCCCCCCGATTCTATCGATCTGGGCTATGGATCACTGCTAATTCAACCTTCAACATTACTACCAAATGGCCACTCTAATGTGGACTCTAGAGAGACTAAACCCATCACAGTCAGGAGGACTTAGATTATTTTGTGCAGTAGCTCATTTGGAAATCATTTAATCAAGAGCAGCTCATTAATATCTCACCTTTAAAGGGAGTGAGAGGAAACACCTGCCCACACCTTAAAAAAAATTTCAGATAAGGCACATCTGTAGCCTTCAGAGACACATAACTATTGTACATTTAAAAAATGGAGTTCAAATACATGTCTTTTTTTTGCTAATTTTCAGACCTCATTCATCTTCCAATTTAAAGGAAAACACCAGCTGTGCATTTTCATTCCACAGCAAAAAGCATTTTGATGTCACTAGGACTGAAAGGCAGAAACCTAATGATTTATAAGAGATTTATAGCATAAAATATTGTTCGAGCCGCAACATCAAAAAATGCTTAGATATTATCCACCAGAAAATCATGTAAAGTTTTTGCCCATCTATGTGGTATATTCTCACAGGTAACTGAATCCAAGCTTTGGGGCAGGGGGCATTTGCAGGGAGCTGAGAAGGACTGTACCCTTCCTGACGAGGAAAACCTTGCCATCCCTCCTGGAGGTAGTCTAGTAGGTGACTCTGGGTGACTCTCCAAGCTATATGGGCAAGGACTTCTTAGAGGAGGTGATTCTTTGTGGGACTGGGTCCCTCTTGTCAGCTGCTCTGGACCCCACCTGGTCCCACCTACAACAGAGACCATAAAGGACAGCTGCTTATGCCATCCCTCCTGGGGGAGGTCTAGTGGTGGCAGCCTAGACCACTCTGACCTCTGGCCGATCCTCCAGCCTGGCTGCGCACAGACATCTTGGAGGAAGTGATTCTTCTTGGGACTGGGGTCTTTGCTCAGCTGCTCTGGACTCCACTTCAGCTGCTTCAATTTGTGTGCGTGTTTTGGCTTATTTTGCAATGGTTTGAATGATATGCAATTTTTATAATGTAATTTTATAATGTTTTGATTAATATTTTGCATTGTGTATTTTTTGTTTGCTGTAAACCACCTTGGGCGAATTTTATTTTGGAAAGGCGGTATACAAATAAAATGGAAATGAAACGAATATTCGTTAACATTCAACATTTGTTTGAATTTGGCTGGATTCGGACATTCGAATTCAAATCAAGTGTTGGCACATTCAAAGATAGACATGTGAATTTGAATCAAATGTTTTGATACATTCGTATGAAGCTTCATATGGGATTCATATGCTATCCGCACATTCGAAGATTGATATTCAAATTCAAATTGAATGTTTCAATACATTCCTATGGGATTCGTATGGAATTGAATGTTTGTACTGAATTCGAATCCTACCATATTCGAAGAGGATCTATTCAGACAAATATGAATTTTCTTGCATTTGATTCAATACGAATCAAATACAAAAAAGCTCCATTTGTGCACATCCCTAATACATACATTTCAGGCAAGGAATTTTTGTTCCCCAGCATCAGTATTTCAGGTTCGAACAGTTTCTTCAAAGACAAAAAATGGCCCTGGAAGTGAGGCAATTCCTGTGTCCACTGAAACGAGGGCCTCAACTCCACTTTTAAGAGATTCTTTTCCACCCCTCTTTGTTAGCCCATGTGCTGTAGGCAGTAAACTCTTAAATTCTGCATAAAAGTGTCTGTCACAGTAATGAAAAAAAATGAATTTGGATAATATTTTGAACTCAGCTGTTACATGAGTCACTTAATGACATTTCGTACCTCTGAGGTATGAACTTCCTACTGAATCATCCAGCATGACTGAATACCTTACTATTAGTAATACAAATTTCCTTAAAAGAATAAATTAAAACAATAAAAACCTAGAAGCAATAACACCAACAAGAATAACAGGATTTGTGACGGTGAAGATGTGAGTGTCTTTATTGGAGCTGTATTTTTCTTTGGCGTGAAGTTGTGGTCATTCGAGATCAGGTTGCAAGAACATTTTTCTATCAAACTGAAAATATTTGTTTGGACCAAATCTTTTAAAGAAAGTGAGTGTTTGTGACATGGGACAAACACTTCAAGAAACACAAGCGATAAACACAAAAGAGAGACATTTCATAGATCTTACATCCAGGACCATGAAAGTCCTTTGTTTCAGACTAAAAATATCAAGGACATTCATAATCAAATAAATTTCACAAAACTTGAATTTCTAAGTAAATACCATGACTTTTGCTCCCCCTCCCATTTTTTCAAATTCTTAATGTAATGAAAATCCTTAATAATTATTATATATTTTAATGGATTTTTAAAAATAATGATATTATTTAATAAGTCCCAAGTTGTGCCCATATTCAGGAATATGCAATTCAGAATACATCAAATTGTTGCTAAATGATACAAATCCTGACATGACCCTTGCAGCTGCAAAATTCTTGGCCATAGCTATAAAAGTGAGAAGTTAGGAAATGAAATCCTGAAATCGAGTGACCTTGACTAGAGATATTCTGATTTATTGAAAATTATTCTTGATCATATATATTTTTAATTTGTTCATATTGTCTCTTGCTGTAAATCATTTTTATCTGTTCTTATGTATTATCTTTTGAGTCTTTAGATGGAAATAAATTTGATTTGATATATTTTAATATTATGGAAAAACTTTATTATATATTTTAATATAATGGAAAATCTTTACTAATAATTATATATTTTAATATTATAGAAAATCTGTATTATATCTTTTTAATATAATGGACACTTTAATAATACTTATATATTTTTAATGTAGTGGAAAACCTTTAATAATTATTACTGCAGTATATACAGCTGGTGCTATGAAAATAAGAATGGCATGTAGTCTAATCTGAGAGATGTTTTTCAGTGTGTCAGCACCGTGGTAATTTTCAAGGGGGGAAAAGTAGACATCACTGACAAGCACAGTGTATATTGATAGAAACAGTGCCATAGACTCTAGTCCATTAAGCAAATCCCCAAGATTATTTCAAGGATCTGTGCAGAAATGGGTAGATCCATTAATTGAGTGAATTTATGAGCTGTAAATGGCTGTCAGCTCTTTGTTAAAATGGTTCTCCTGAGCCACTTCAGATTCACCGCCAATAAAGAGCTACACAGCAATATGGCATTTTACTTTTCGGGTTTCTTTGCTTCTTCTCCCCAGCCAGCCAAGAGACTTAAAATAGAAAAGCAAATTCTATCATTCCAGCTGGTTATACACCTTTGAAAGCACTGGAGTCACCTGCGCTACAATTGCTGACTTACAAATATTTTTCATGTTTAGTCTCGTTTCCAGAAAATAAGATTTATGGCCCTAATCACAGGAAACGTGATGTGTGTGAGAAACACTTTTTATAGGTCTGACAAGCCATGCAGGAGGCTGAGCGAAGCGTCTTGGTCACAAAAGCATATACAGAAATCTGACACACGGAACACCTTCTGCCTAGCTTCTCAGTTTCCATATAATATAAAGCAGCATGCTGTCTTGCAAAAATAATAAAAGGTGTGTTTTTTTCCTTCAAAGGCTAAAAATGGGAAGAATGATAGGCAAGATAAATAAATAAATAATACAGCATATCAGGCACTTTATCTACTTACCACCTGGAGGATGAATGGCTATAAAGTAGGGGTGTGCACAAATATTCATAGCATTTGTTATTTGTACGGATTTGGACACAAACTGAATGTTACAACGTTCATACAGTAACATTCATACAAATATGAATGTTTCAGAACACTCGTATGAATAGTTTGTATATTAGTTAAACCGGGGATACATATCGATACGTATGCATTCATATAGGATATGTATCCGATGTGTATCTGATATGTATGAATTGGTATAGGATACGTATCCGATAGGTATGCATTTGTATAGGATCCGTATGCAGGATCCGTATGCATTTGTATCAGATATTCATACAAATTCATATGAATGCACTCGTATTGAATAGAATCCTACCAGATTTGAAGGGGATCTATTCGAACGAATCCAAATTTTCTAACATTCAATTCATTATGAACTGAATGCCAAAAAACCCTTTCGTGTACATCCCTACTACGAAGCTCACACAAGCTTCAGAGAAGCATGGGCCAGATACATACCAAATCATTTGGTTTGCCATCCTGGGCCCACTAATCTGGATTAAGATGAGAAAAGGCCTGAGATGAATTAACTTTTGTTCAGATTCTGATCCATATTTCTTTGAAAGCTTGTAGACAGAACCTATTAAGTCTGCAGAATCTTGGGTGTTTTTCCACTGTCACTAGAAGTACCCATTAATGGGTACAAAAATGTCATTACGTACCCATTAATGGGTACTTAATGGGTACTTTTAGTGACAATGGAAAAACACCCCTTGACTCCTTAATGTACTACTGTGATTTTGCAGCGCTTTAGGCATTGCCTACACCTTTGTTATCCTGGAACAGGCAGCTCCCTGGTACACTGTGTCTTCCTGGGACTAGCACTGTCCTGGTCCAGAACCATCCCAAGGCCTGTCTGAAGAAGTTTACAACCACCCCAAACTGTCTTATTTTAGTCCAGCTTTTGACATTTCCACAACTCATCCAGAGCAAAGAAAATGCCACAGCCCTACCATTGCAGGCTAGGTAAGCTTCTGAAGATCATTTTCAAAACCCCAAAATGGAAGTAGGCATGCTATCCTTGAAGACTGTTCCATTCAGTCCTAACCTTGTGCACCAGATATGACACATGAGTGATGGACCCTGGGGGGCCAGCCAACAACAAGGGTCGATACTGCCTTGCACAGAGAGTCAGTTGGGTGGACAGAAACAGCTATGGTGCCTCCACATTGCTGCTGATGTTAGTCCAGGACAGACTGCATCCCCACCCTGGTGGTGTAGACAACCACCTGGGGTACTTGGTCTGGAAACACCTGAAATACAAGCGTTAAACCATTCCAAGCAAGGTGAGTGCAGCAATGGCCTCAGAAACAACAGCTCTAACCTATACCTTCCATTGTTCAAAACATTCGGAGGACTCTTCTAAAAGGAAATAAATCATTAAAATGGAAACCGAGTAAAATTTAGGGGGAGGTTCCCCCCAATTTTGTTTCTCCCCAGATTCTTAATACATAATTTGAAATCATATAATGATTTAAGCTTTTAGACATCCTTTGGGGTACCTCAAGACTCTCAATATCTGCAGAATTACCACTCAACTGGGTAGTATCTAGATTAGCGGATTAAATCTGCATTTATAACAAAATCCGCAGCTTACCTGCTGCGAAGCCATGATGCACCATCTAGATTCAAGCATCCTCCCCGCAGGTTTCTCAGAGGAAGCTGTGATACTTCCGTGGCATGCGCAGTGAGGCATGGTATCACGTGGGATGGGGTAGCCAAGGGGAGCTGAGGTGCAGACTCAGCTCTCATTCGCTGTTCTCGCTGTCCTGTCCGGCCTGGTGGGAACATTCGAATTTAGCTGAAACTGCGGAGCAAGTGCTCATCATTCTGCAGGAGGTAAATCTGAAGTAGCGGTGGCATAATGTGCTGCCGCTACACAATACTGGGCATCAGGTGTGACATCCAGGCCCCGACTTCACACTGGAATGTGCAGTCTCTGTAAGTCTGGTAAACCTTTGGACAAAACTTAGCAGCAGATCAGATTAAAATGTTCTTGGATGAAATGTGTTTTTGACATTCCTTATTTGGTGCAGAAATTGCTTTGAAACCGCCCATGTGCAGATGGGAGAAAGACTCCCTGCTGATTTTCTGTAATTCTCAATGGTCTTTATTACCACTGAAGCTGAATTTAAGTGAAAATCTGTGGTGGTTTATCTACTGCTTGGATTATTATACTGAGCTGGTATTATGGGGAAAAGGGCTCTTTGTTATGAAACATTCAGAATATATCCAGGCTCTGGGATACATTTTTATCAATAAGCAGATAGAGGGATAACTGTTTATGGAGTAGAAATGTGCACAAACTAAAATTGTGCATTTGGTTCACCATCACAGTGAACATCAATTTGTGAAGCATTTAATTGAACAAACAGGTGTTCACATTAGGGATGAGCAAAAAATGTTTGTCACCTTTGTCATATGCATGAATTGCATAGGTTTGAAACTTTTCATTTGAGTAGAATATGGACTATATTCAGAGAATGACCTTCATGTGCAAAGCGAAAGCTTTTGTGCCTTTGTTTGAAGCTTTGGGGCGATTTTAAATTGGATTCTGCTCAGATCTGGAGTGGATTTGCATGGATTTGGAGCAGATTCGGAGGCACAACCGGTGGGGGCAGGGATTTGAAGCAAATTCAAAACCAAGTACATTGAAGTGGCTTCATTTGCATGAAGGTAAAGTTCCATCTCATTCGCTTCAATGCAAAGCAGACGGGGTGGGGGGAATTTTGCACATTCCTAGTTCACATTCAATTTCATATGGGTTCAAAAAAAGGAAATACCATTTCTTCCCAGTAAACTCCCCTCTTTTCAAGGGTAAAAACCACAGCAAATATGAACTGTTTGATCAGATACTTCACATTTGCATTCAGGAGGCCAGTCTGGTTTGGCTGAATTTTTGGATATTTGAGCAACCAAATGTTCTGTTTGCTGTGAGCAGCCACAAGCTAGTTGGTTTTCTGCAAACCACAGGCCAACCAAAACACTTTGGTATTTGTCTAGTTGGAGGTTATAATGGGTTGGATGAAAGGAAAACACAATCAGATAATAATCACGATGGACAATTCAATTGATCAAGGTTATTATCCAACACTGGACTCTCAGAAACTGAAAAAGAAATGACCTGCTACTGAAACTGGTATTAAAAACCATCACTAGGGATAGGAACAAATATTCATCACATTCGAAATCTGTACAAATTTCTCCAAATTTGGATATTCAAATCTGAATCAAATGTTGGTACATTCAAAGATTGTCATTTGAATACAAATAGAATATTTCTACACATTTGTATGAAGCTTTGTTGCATGCCTTAACCTGGGGAGGTGGGAAGGAGGCTGCCCTGTCACGTCTGCACGGGATCCAAAGTGGATTCAAAGCAAATTCCGAGTGGATTCAAAGTGGATGGAGAGTGGATTTGTCACATTCAGGGAGGATACGTAGGGAACACATAGGGGATATGTAAGCAATTTGTCGCAGGGATTAAAATCAGATTCACATCGAAAATTTGTATCCAATTGGAATCCTGCCGCATTCAAAGGGGATCTATTCTAGCAAATATGAATTTTCTTGCATTCAATTAGATAAGAATCAAACACACATACACACAACCCCCCATCACCACCATCACATTTGTGTGGATCTCTAACTACTACTGCTCAGCAAGGATTAACACCTACACTTCTGGAGGGGTTCTACATCTAATGCCCACAGGCTTCATGGCCTAACACTTCTTCCTCCTTACTCAATTTTCTGCACAGTCCAAATGTGTGAAGATTAACACAAAGCAGATGAGACAGCAGTCTTTGCAAGGCAAGAAGGAGGGCAAATGAATTGCCAGTTGTGAGGTTGTGAACCCACGGAGGCACCTCGCTCCACAAGAGTTGACATTGCCTTAAATCATGTGCGAATGAGCCTGTCAAAAGAAGGGTGAATATGCCTTACAGAGTGCCGGGCTTGGAAAACACTCTCTTAGAGGCCGGCTGGTCCCTGCCTTGTCTAAAGCCGATATTAACAAAGATATTGCAGATTAATTGTTTCGCTGATCAGAAATATGTGCAAGGTCAGAAGATGTGGACTATGGGGCAGCCTGTGTTTAAAATCTTATACATCATTCACAGAGCTTGTGAAGACAAATAGATTTCCTGGTGCATGTTAGTGGTTTGTAATTTTTGTATTGAAGAAAGAATAAGGGGGAGGGGAGAGGCGGGGAGAGGGGAAGGAAAGGAAAATAAAAGAGGAGAAAAAGTATCTAATTTAGGGATGTGCACAAATATTCATAACATTGGTTATTTGGATGAATCCTGACAAAAATGTCCAGACATTCGTACCTTTGTATTTATTTATGTTTATATCCCGCCCCATACCCGAGGGTCTCTGGGAGGCTTACAACATTTAAAAACAAACATATTAAAACTGTATCACACTATACCAAAACCAGCATGATAATAAGAATAAGAATAAAAACAATAGAAAAACAGTTTAAAAAACAGTGGTGTTTGCAAGGGGGGAAGAGTAGAGAGCATTTAGCCAAATGCCTCAGTGAAGAGGTGCGTCTTCACCGCCTTCCTGAATGTAAACAGAGAAGGGGCCTGACGCACCTCCAAGGGGAGACCATTCCACAGCCTGGGGGCTACTACTGAGAAGGCCCTCTCCCAGGTGCCCACCCGCCTAACCGCTGAAGGTGGTGGGGTAACCAGGAGGGCCTCTCCTGCAGATCTTAAGACACAGGCAGGTTATTCGTATGAATAATTCATACATTTGTATGTGTACAGATATGTATGCATCACATAAGTATCCATATGCATTTGTACGGATATGTACGGGATGAAAATGGGATGCCTATGGAATGCCTATGGATGTGTACAAGATTTGTATCATTGGATATGTAGTGAATAACCGAACAAATAGATATGAACGTATTCCTATCGGTTTGAATGTCCAGACACTCATTTTTCTTTATTTGTATGAATTCGGATTCATGAATATTCCGTCAGTTACTAATCGAATGTCAAAAATTGCATTTGTGCACACCCCTAATCTAATATTAACCACTGTAGTTACTAAAGTCTGTTTAACTAGAAAATCCTTTGCAATTTGAGAAAGACATATATGCCCATTTAGAATTGTAGGTATGGCTACAATACAGGCACATGGGGATTCCTCAAATCAATGTTTATAGAACTCCATCTCCACGCAGGTATATCTGTCCCCTATGCTGATTTTTTAAAAACAGGTTCTTTGGATGTCCGATAAAAGGAAAGCATCCTTAAAAATACGAACCACTTTTAATTGACTCTTTGAGGTTGTTTATTTAACTGCTGCTGCTTTAGCTCCAATTTCTTTCCCTGCTGATATTGTTTAACTACCACTGCGATACAATTTCAGGGAGTTTTATTGTTCCGAGGCATAGGGGATTTATAGGTTATAATAAAAGGTGTGTCTTCAACCTTTGAAAGTCGCCAGTTGCTTGGGACAGATAGTAGTGAAAGGCTGGTAAAACCGTAAGAAGATGGCAAGATATAACTGACACAGAAGGCAACCTTGAACACTAGCTGGGTAAAGTCATAATCCGCCTAAGGTTTTTCAAGTGTCGTGTGCCAGCCCTATAAAAGGGGGAAAGAAGAAAGAGAGAAAGAAATGTTTGCTTGGCTATTGGCTATCAAGCCCAGTTCAAGGTATTAACGGTAAATAGGGATGTGCACAGATGTTTTTGGGGCATGTGATTCAAAACAAATCAAATGTGATACAAACATATATATCTGATACAAACAGATACATATCTAATATGAACAGATACATATCTGATACAAATAGATACCTATCTAATATGAACAGATACATACCTGATTCAAACTGATATGTATCCTATTCGAATGACTATATATCCGATATGTTTCTTCAGCTTAACGAATGTCCGAACTGTATGTACGAATGTCTGGAAACATTCGTATCCATTTGAATGTTAGCATACGAATACCGTAAAATGCAATCCAAGTTTGAATGTCTGAATTTGGTCAAATTTTGAATGGTACTAATATTCATGAACATCTCTAATAGTAACTTATAAGACCTTAAACGGCTCGAGACTCAAATATCAAAAGGAAGGCCTTCCACATCCCCCACATAGACCCATCCAAGTCCTAAGATCTGCCTGCTGGACCTTCCTGGCTGTGCTATCCCCTTCGGCAGTGGAAGAAGAAGAAGAAGAGGAGTAGGCTTTTCTACCCATCTTTTCTCACCCATTTAAGGGGACTCAAAGTGGCTGACAACTGAGCACCCTGTAAGGTAGGTGGGGCTGTAAGAGCTCAAAAGACTAGCCCAAGGTCACCCAGCTGGCTTTGTGGGGGAACGCGGAATTGAACCCGGTACTCCCAGATAAGAGTTTGGCTCCTTAACCACTAGACCACATCCCGGGGAGGGGGGAGAGGGCATTCTTTGATAGCCCCAAGACTGTGGAACAGTCTTCCCTCCAAGGTGTGTCAAGCACCCTCATTGCAGGCTTTTAGATGTCTGGTGCAAACATGCCTCTTTGGCCTGGCCTGTGGTTGAGTAAGGGGTGTGGGGTTTGCATTCATACACAAATATTCATAGAAATACTTGTTCATGAAATGAAGTGGAAACCCCCCCCCAATCCTCCCTTCTCACCCCCAATTCACCTGCTGTTGCCACTGGTGCTATACACATTTCCCCTAAGCACTTCCAGGTCTGCAAATGCAGATCCCACCACGTCGTGTGATCCCCAAATGGGAAACTGCATGCGCAACCCCGGAAGTGCTTTTTCGGCCTCCAAAGAGCACCAAAATGGGCCTAAAGATGCCACTGTGGCATCCTGTTCCATTCCAGGGCTCTCCTTTACCTTTGGGGAGGCTGAAAAAGCACTTCCAGGTTTGCGTGCACAGATCCCCATCTGGGGATCACATGATGGGAGCTGTGTGCACAGGCCCAGAAATAGTTAGGAGAAAAGTGCTCAGCATGACAAAAGGTAAGTGGGGGGACGTGAGGCCGCAGGGGCATTCAACCTTTGCCAGAATTCATCAAATACCAGATAAACTGATTTGTGGATGAACAAGGTCTACTTATTCACTATCTCCGCAAATTTCCAGATTCATACGTGATTCACAGAAATTCCAAATGTCCCGGATGTTTGTGGGGGAGAATGCAAATACTGGGGTGACATAAGCACCATTAATCCTGTAGGTGAGTTCTTGAAAATGGGACCATCGATAACATTCAGCCTAGCAGTTTTCCTCGTTTGATATGCACAGACACTTTCCTCTGATCTCCCGATTCCTTGAGTTGTAGCCATCCAGCCACACTGTAATTCAAAGGCCCACCTTTTGCCCGTATTGAAATATTATCTCTTGGCAGAGACTATTCATTTATTTTCTTCTTCCATTCAGTGTGTGACATGGGATAAGTTAGAAATTTCACATCGGAAAATGATATCATTTACTATGAAATACTGAGACTCTTGAGGCGGCAGAGGAATAACAGGGCCACTAATGCAGTCGGCTGGCAACTAAAACACAGGCAAACCAGGAAGACAAGGAAAAGAAACAAGGCAGGACCAAGAGGAGCACTGGAACCACATTCAAGATGCCATTACGGTGTCCCGCCCATGAACCTCTTCCCATCCAAAGGAACACCTTGTTCCATATCGACCTATCTGTGCCTTAAGATCTTTTTAAAAAAATATCTTGATTGAATTTTTATACATATTCTAATAATCGGCAATATTAACAATTCTTTCTTTATACAATATGCATTTCACCCATAACTCTACTCCCACCCCCCACCCCGTCGCGAACCCCAAAGTTTGATTTAAAATGAGATGTTTCCAATCCATTCCATCAGAAATTCTCTTTCAGGTAATGTTGAATTAGTTGTTGCCAACATTTCATCTGTACAGATTGTCCATATGTGCAGCATCTTATTGTCATCCATATCTCTCCAATAGCTTTGTCCTTGTACTTTCATTATCGCATTTAGTATAATATCCGGATCTTAGATCCGGATCTAAGGAACGCGGTGGAAAAACACCCATGAATTGAGAGCAGATTCAAAGTGGATTCAGGGTAGATTTGACAGTTTCATAGTAGATATGTTACAGCATACGTTTCGGATACACATTGGATATGTATAGGTTTGTATCGAATATTCGTATGAGTTCACCTGTATCAAATAGAATCCTACCACATGCAAAGGGGATTTATACAAATGGATACAGATTTTCTTACGTCTGATTCAATACAAACTGAATGCAAAAAACCAAACATTTGTGCACATCCCAAGTAGGGAGGGATAAAAAATGCAAATAATATATAAATGAGTAAATAAATAAAAAGCTTTTAAAATAATAGTAAGAAGAATACTTAAAATGCCCAAAGTTTTAGTTGCAAAGCAAACCCTTCTGTCTGTCTTGCTCTTGCATACCCTGAAATAAATAGACTTCCTAAAAAGGGTAGTGAATCTTCTGCCCTCATACGTCTCAGGAAGGCCCTCTACGATCACGGCAGACCCAATTTAGGAACTTATTAGAAGATGCATTGCTCTCATCGGTCAATTCCTTGCCTTCCCTCTGAAAAGAAATCTATCATCGTGTGTTTAAGTGTGCTAAAGAGTGGACTTATTGAAGCCGGGGCTGTTCTACAGATATGGCAGACATTATTCAAAGTAAAGGCCAAGGTATATGTCTATAAGAGGTCGCTCAGCAGGTAAGCACTGAATTAGAAGTATAGCTAGTGTGACTGAATCTAGAAAATGCAACTCATAGCAAAGTAGCCGGGAGTGGGTGGGTGAAAAGAAGGAGCAGGAGGAAGGAAAAGAAACAGAGGCTTCCATTAAGGATATTACGGAAAGAGAAAAGTTACAGAAAAGAGAAACCAAAATGATTTAAGGGGCTGGAACACCTTCCTTACGAAATCAGACTGTAACTTCTAGACCTCATCATTCTTGAAAGACAGGGTTTAAGAAAAGTCCTGACTGAAGTAGATAAAATCTTGCATGGTTTAGAAAAATATTTTCCCCCCTCGTAGTAGGCGTGTGCGTGAAGCCGATTTCCCATATTTGATTTGGTATAAATCCAATGTGGGAAAATCTGGCTTTAGCCGAATCTCACCCCCACGAATGTGGATGGCTTTGTATTCATGCATGAATATTCAGACTAATATTCGTGCACGAAACAAAGCAAATCTACCCCTCCCTTCTCGCCCCCCACTCACCTATCCTAGTTGTCGCCATTGCCGCAACCACCACCACTCACGCGCCCGTCCTAGGCACTTCCAGATCTGCACCCACAACTCTCCATCTAGGGATCACCTTCCCTGGATGGAGAGCTGCACTCACAAGCCTGGAAGTGCCTCTTCAGCCTCCAGAGAGTGCCGAAATAGCCCTGGAGACATCACTGGAGCCCCTCCCCAAATGTAAGGGGGTATGTTGGAGGGGGTATGAGCGGGTGGCATCATCCCCAGGGCCTATTTTAGCATGCTCCACAAGCCCAAACAGGAGCTGAACATGCAGAACTCGGAGGCATGGTGAAGGCAGAAGGTAAATGGCATGACGGGAGGCCACGGGGGTAGTGGGAGGCCAGAGTCATCTAGTATCCACCGAAGCTTCAACCAAAGCTTCGACGAATAGTGGATAATCCAATTCGTGGATGAATAGGGTCTACAAATGTAGGCCCTATTTGATTCAGCCACGAATCTCCAAATTTGTACCAAATATTTGTGCACATCCCTAATCCCCAACACTATGTTAGCTGTGCTTTTTTGTAAGCTGCCCTGAACACAAATTCAAGGTAGCCTAAGAATAACAAAATAAAACAAACATATATATATATAAATTTCAGCCCAGCTCCTTCCCTATCGGGGAAAAGATCAACGATAGGACTAAATTTAATGGGCACCATTGCTATCAAATGGCCACTGTGCTATGTATCATTCTGGTGGGGCTCATCAGATTTAAATTGTTGATATTAAAGACACACACACAGAGACACACACACATATCTGTCAGTGTTTATACTTTCCTCTAGCTTCAGAGAATTATATAAAGGCCAAGTGGGACAAATTAGAAGCTATATTATTAGAAATAGAATCCCATTTCCAGCATCCGCTATGGTCGCAATGGGTTGTCTAACTGAACAACTTGGCTCTAACAAAAATTTGCTGGAGCACTGCTGTATTCTAAGTGAAGATAGCAATATGTGAAAAGCTATGCACAAATAATATCTGACTGCATGAGAGGGAGCAAAATGAAGAAAATGTAATAGGAAAAGAGAAACAATATCCGTTTGTAAAATTATGGTGCAATAAGATAAGGCTTTTAAAAAAAAGACCCTTAAAAAAAGTGTCCCCTTTACTCTCTCTCACACACACACATACACACAATGCCCTATAAACAGTTGTCCTAATATGAGATTTAAAACCAAACTGACTTTTGCTACACTGCAGCCTACATTCAAGCCAGGCAGCACCTACCTGACTATGAGTGCTATCTACTGATTGGTCACTTGCTGAGAAACCCCCACTTCTTTGAAACAGCAAATAACAAAGAGAAGGGTAGAAAATTCACCTAGAGGGGGCCTCTTTAAGCGTACCTGGTTGCAACCTGAGAATGAGTTCTCTCATAGCTCAGGTCAAGGTCAGTTAAACTACACTTCTCAGATGATACTGAACAATAACTCCCCTGTGGTGCCAATATCCAGAACTAATGGAGCAACACTCAAAGGTCCATAGATTGGCTCTCTTTCATCTAAATAGATGCCATCCTACTGCAAAGTGATCTCTCTCTCTCTCATACACACACACACACACACACACACAGAATTTTGTTTTAAAAGAGAGAGAGAAAACACCTTTGGGCATAAGAGACTTGAAGAAGATACTACTTAGGTAACTGGTTCCACGAAATCGTTCTAACCACAAGGAAATTTTAGAAATGGAGGAAAACCCATGCACCCTCAAATCAAGGAAACATACAAATAAGAGGGTGGGAATCTTAAACCACTATGAAGAGAACTGGAAATTCCTAGTGAGTACAGAACACCGAGTGTTGAATCAACCAAATTTAAGTGGTTTAACTTTGCTGCATTGCATCCAACAGATCATTCTGCATAAGGATGTATTGGAGACCCAAGGGAAAACCAGGCATACTCATTCAAAGCCACAACTTTTCAGCATGAGTTAGGACTTCTCTCTGGCAGATCCCATTTTGTAGGCAGCAAATATTTCTCTCCCCTCCCTCCAAATTAATTATGTCACAGTGGGAAGTGAACCAGAAATGTGCCAACTGTGTGTTTCAACCATTTGTTTACTCGGAAGCCAGGGGCCTTTCCACACTTATTGCTAATCTGCATTGTGGTCCTCTTCAGGACTTCTTCTGTCTGCAAGCTGGTGTGGACTAAAGAGAGAGGTCCTGAGCCCCTGAGCCAGTTTGGTCTTGTGGTTAGAGTGCCAGACTCATATCTCATAGTCCTAGGGTTTGATTCCACACTCCTCCATGAAATCAGATGAGTGACTTTGGGTGAGTCACAGCTCTCTTCTGAACCCCCACAGCCCCACCTACCTCACAGGGTGCCTGTCATGGGGAGAAGAACAGAAGGTTTTTCAGCAGCTTTGAGTTCCCCTTAAAAGGGTGAGAAAAGCAGGATATAAGAGGCAACTCTTCTTCTTCTATTCAGCTCCTCTGTATTAGATGGCGTGCAGTCTAGATCAGAAGACTCCAAATGGCCTCCTACTCCACTTCAGAGCCGCAATATTGGTAGACCTCATTAAACAAGTCTATTTCAGTGGTGCACTTTGTTGGGTCACCCATTTTGGTGGGGTTTTCTTAGTTGCACCAGCAGAATGGATCCGCTGGAGGTTCTAAGGCCAGGAACAACGGTTTGTACGGGTATGCCTTCCTGGTCCGGTACACAGTGCAGGGGCTGAGCCACACGAGAGAACTGCCTGATCCAGTACAGCTGATCTAGTTTACAGTTGGTTAGTGCAGAAATGCCTTAGGACTACAGATGTGCACAGATATTTGAGATATTTGTTATTCGGATGAATTTGGACATTCACATATGAACCAAATGCCCAGGCATTCATTTTTTAGTATTCGTTTGAATACAAATATTTGTACTAATTATCTGTATGGATACGTGTGGGAAGAAAACGGAATGCCTACGGGATAAAAATGGGATGCGTACAGATGCATACAACATTCGTATCACTGGACATGTACTGAATATTCATGCAAATAGATACAAATGTATTTGTATCGGTTTGAATGGCCAGACATTCATTTTTGTTCATGCTCACGAATTTTGATATTTGAATATTCGATTTGAGCTGAATGTTGAAAATTGCATTTGTGCACGCCCCTACTTAGGACATACTGAATAATGGATAAACTGCAGTGCAGTTGCTTCTGTTTAGAAACAGGGCTGATAACCATGATGGGAAAAGATTATGCTTGCAGGTATACGGAAATCTTGTTTTTATTCGCTTTAATGGTAACAATAGCCATCCTTCTCTTCCCCAGCACTTATTTTACCCCGTTACTTCTCTAAAATCAATTGGCTGTATAGAACAATACGACAGTTCCTTTTATTTGTGTTCAGAGTGTTACAACTGACATTTGCTGTCTGTTGTTTATAAAGTTACCTGCAGAGTGCCGACGTACAAAGACTCACGGTTAAATTAATGATATGTCATCCGTTTAAACACTAAAAACACACACTATCCAGTCACAATAGCCAGATCATTCCGTCTGCATTGAAACAAAAATCTGGGAACGTCTCACAGTAGCAAGATATAACCCAAGACTGATGGTATGTGCTATCTTTGGCCTGAATTCATATTTCCTGCACATTATGCTTGAAGTAACAGAAGGCTGGCTCTTGCTTTTGGTATTCTTGGGCAGTTGCCTGACATAGGACTGCTACAGGCTATGCATTGATCCTAAGATGTAGCTGGAAAGAACCGCAGGCTAAGAAAACTGAAAGAAGGCTTTGCAGAATGCAAGAGGGATATGAGAGAAAGATGAAAAGCTAATACAGGAATTTCTGAAAATAGCTTCGCTTGTCCAAATTGGTCCTCGGCAGGAACGCGGGAGCAAAAACAGTAAGAGAAAAGGCAGTGACTCTGAGAAACTAAACAGCCCTGAAGATCAGTCCTTTTTCATATTCAACCTTGCACTATAAGGCTAAAAAAAATAAAAATAAATAAAGGTTCTCTCCTTTACTTTTTTAAAATTACTACATATTTAAGTTACCAAATGGACTGTTTCTCTTTTAGAGGCCCCTGGAGCTTAAGTTCAATATTTTAATGTATAACAAAGAGTTAAAAAGAAAAAAAAGAAGAAGAGAAAGGGGGAGGTGAAATGACTTTTTAAAAAGAATGCCAGCATTTTAGCAACCAGTAGATTTGAACAGACCTTAATGTGTGTTTCCATGCAATTGAGAATGCAAATGGTTCCTGCCCAGGTAGAATTGCTAAAAAATATCTACCTGAAGCAGATATTGTCGAGACTCCTGCTTGATTTGAGGATACAAACATGTTATTGAACTGAATGCACAGTAGCGTTACAGAGAAAAAAGATGAGAGGTTTTGCATTTCAGAGTAGATAAGAAGAGACGGTTTACAAAATAATCAAAAATCATATTAAAATATAATTAAAATCAAGGAAGGGGAAAGAAACATTCCAGTCTTGGGTAAAATGATAGGTCTTTAATCGCTGTTTAAAAACCAGAAGTGTAGGCGCTCAGTAGCAGACATCAGAAGGAAGACTATTCAAGAGAGTGAGTGCCACCACCGAGAAAGCCCTGGGGGTACAACCAAGCTCCAAAGGGAATGGTCATTAAATGCAAATGAATTCAAATCAGGCGTTTCTAAACCTGTACTTTCAAAAAGTCCAGGGAAAGCAGACACACCTCTTTTCCTTCCAACAGCTCTTTCAGGTAGATTGGCCTGAGAGGTAAGGGCTGAAGTAGGGACATGCATGAATGTTTTGGGGGGGTTTCTGTATTTGATTCGGGTTGATCTGAATTCTCAAAAGGTATATTTGTTCAAATAGATCTCCTTCGAATGTAGTGGGATTTGAATTCAATACAAATGTTCAATCCCATATGAAGCTTCATATGTATGTATCAAAACACTTGATTCCAATTCAAATGTCAATTTTTGAATGTGCCAACATTCAGTTCGAATATGAATGTTCAAATTTGGCCAAATTCATATGAATTTTGAATGTTACAAATATTTGCGCACATCCTTAGATTAGAGCCATCTCCAACAGTGAGCTTTTATGGTCAAACCCAAAGTCTAGAGAGATGCAAAATTCAGTTTGCATTTGAAAACTCAGCCGAACAATTGGGTCACGTGAGTGTTTGCATCAGACCAAACACAGAGTGGTTTGCATATCCAGAAATATGCTTAAACCAAATCAGTTTCCTGCTTACGAACACGAAGGGAGGAGTAGCAGTTTCTAGGTAAAAACGATGTGGATGCAATGCCTTGTGGTTCTGACTCAAAGCCAGATGTTCCAAGATGTTCCTTCTCGTAAGCACATTCTGATGCAGATAAAATGTCACTTTCTTTGACTAATCTGTGCAACGTGCACAAGCTCGTACCTATAGGCCTAGTCGTGGAAAAAGGCAAGGAGTGTTTCATGTTACACCAGGGACTAGGGATGGGCATGAAAATTCATCAGATTCAAAATTCATCCAAATTCATACATTCACACTCAAATTGAATGTTAACATTCAAAGGCCAACATTCTTGGAAGCAAGTGCTTTTGTGCATTTGGTCAAAGCTTTGTTATATTTGCGAACGTGGTGACGAGGCAAAGCGACTGCCCAGTCACATCTGCAGCAGATTTAAAGCGGATTCAGAGCCGATTCCAAGTGGATTCAGAGAAGATTAGAAATCTTCAGAGAAAATTCAAAGGGGATTTGGAGGGGCTTTGGCAACAGGGATTCAAACTGAATTCATATAGCATTCATTTGGTTTGCAGCAAATTCAAATCCTACCACATCTCAGGTTGCTCTTCTTGTAGGAATGTGAATTTCATTTGCATTCGCTTCTTGCATTCGCTACAGACGGGTAATCCATAGACTCCAACATCTTTATTTACTACTCATCACAAACTCTAGACTGGAGACCCTTAAAAAGTGAGAGGTGGAAACGAATAAACCAAAGTAACATGCGCTAGTCCAACAAATCGGTCTTGCGAGGAAGCCTAAAGGAAGGCACTCTCTTGTAGGGATGTGCAAAAATATTCAAAACGTTCAAAATTCGTTCAAATACATTCAAAGTTGGACATTCAAATTTGAATGGAATGTTTATAAATTCAAATTTAATCATTCAAACTAATTTTGCATTTCTGAATCTATTCGTTTGAATTAAAATCTATTCGGAATCAAATTGCATGTGAATATTTTGAATTTTAAAGATTCAAATTGATTCAAAGTTTTGGGTATTCGATTCAAATTGAATCCCGAAAATTGGATTGGTTGCACCCTCCTACTCTCTTGCATATTTTGCCTTTGCAAGTTTCTCAAATAGAGAATGTAATGCCCTGACGAAGGAGATATTCTTTATTGGCTCAGTCCATCAGCAGGCACAAGGCTTTCAGAGCATTTCCTTCAATAAAGCAAGACCCGGAATGAAAGGGGATTGTCCCTCTCTTCTAAATGACTATATTCTGCCACATTACTGCTGTACATCCATCCTGGAATAACCTGAAGTCAGTAAACTGATCCCAACAAACAGGAAAAGCACTCAGATTCCATGAAACACAACCACCCTAGACTTGCTCACTACAACTCAGGCTTTGTCACGCTGGCATCTTCTGTCTATTACAAATCTGACCAGCCACGGCAAGCGCTGGAGGGGGTGATATGGCAAACACATCTGGTTCAAACGCTGGTCGCGCCAAACAGGGCATGTTCAAAAGGTTTGAGTTCAGACTGAGTGAAGTGCAAATTCTAGCCAAACAAAGGGTGTTCAAACAAATTTACTGAAGAGCTTGGACAGTCTGAATTCAAGATGATGTTTGTACCT
Organism: Aspidoscelis tigris stejnegeri; assembly: GCA_023333525.1. NCBI lineage: Eukaryota > Metazoa > Chordata > Lepidosauria > Squamata > Teiidae > Aspidoscelis > Aspidoscelis tigris. The sequence continues at coordinate 10,729,407 of JALMGA010000012.1, forward strand.
AACAGAGGGGCTTCAGCAGGCTTGGGATCTAAGCAAATACCCTTCCAGTCCAAAGAAAAATTCAAATTTGAATCAAAGGGGGGATTTTGGTTCAATCTGAACCAGACAGTTAATTTTAAGTTAGTGCATGTCTCTACCTGGAGCCCAGTGGTGATGTTAGCGCAATATGAATGTAAGAACATAAGGGGAGAACCTGCTAGGTCAGGACACAGCCCATCTAGAAGAAGAAGCAGAGGAAGAGAAAGAGAAAGAGGAGGAAGAGAAGAAGAAGGAGGAGGAGGAGGAGGGTTGGCTTTTATATCCCACTTTTCTTACCCTTAAGGGGATTCAAGACTACGGACAACCCTTCTGTTCTTCTTCCCACAACAAACATCCTGGCAGGGCTGTGAGAGCTCAGAAGGAGAGTTGTGGCTCACCCAAGGTCACTCAGCTGGCTTCATGGAGGAGAGTGGTATCAAACCTGGTATTCCCAGATAAGAGCAGGTGAAGCTTGTGCCTTCCCTTTTGTTTGACATGCCCTGAAGCAATTGGTGGCCACCGTGTGAGACAGGACGCTAGAGCAGATGGCCTGTGGCCTGATCCAGCAGGGTTCTTCTTACGTACTTATAAGTGCCCTGTATTGTGTATCTGCATTCACACATAACCTCTGCTTGCATGCGAAATGTGAGGAAACGACCCACATTCAAATGCATCGCTGCAGGGTAAAGCCTGAAGGATAAATTGAAAAATGGTATTTCTTAATGAACAGAATTCTGACAGGCAGACGGAAATCTACAGAAAAGGATTGGGAAGTGAACTCCAAATTGGATTTTATGGCCTATTCCATCCTTATCATCAGTAACAGAACAACGTTTGCATATATTCTAATCCCAGTGCATTTTCCCTTCCAAATACCTAAAGAACTCTGATCCCCTCAGATGCTACGAGCTCTGAGTCCTCTTTTTAAGATGCAGTGCTGCAGACCTACAAAACTCAAGTTGACAGGACAATCTTATCATCAGCTCAGATTTTTTTTAAAGGTTAATGAATTCTGGCATTAAATATTATCAGAGAGCCAACTAAACTATCAATTTTGATTTTCACTGAACCCAGGAACGCCCTCATTACACTCCAAGGAATGCCTGGGAACTTTAATGATAAGAGGCATCGCTGACATAAAAAAGACGGAGAGAAAGCCCATTAATAGGTTTGCTGAAATAGCAGGACCTTATAACAATATTTATGGCAACAGCTAATGATAGGTTAACAATATTGAATGCAAAAACATATTCTTCCCCCTTTCCACTCAGCCTAGCTTCAGTAATTACATGCAGAAGGAAAACAGGTATTTGTTATCCTTTAGCATGATGAAATTTGTTTTCAGGCCCATAAATTAGCCTCCAAATTGCCTAAGCCCCCACCTTTTACCGCCCTCTTCAATGCAGATGCATTGCAATATTCAGTTTTATTGCACACGCCACCTTGTTTGGATTATGGCTGGTGTGAACATTCAGGTTTCAACTCTGGTATTTCACACCAAAGCATTAAAAAAAAGTGTAGAGAGAAGGGGAGGGAAAAATCTCTCCGGTGTCCAGACACCTTCTGAATTATTTCCACTGTTAATGGATATTAGTATGGATGTGAACAAATGGGTTTTTTTTTTGCATCCAGCTCATATCGAATAGAACGTAAGAAAATGTGTATTCGTTCAAATAGATCCCCTTCAAATGTGGTAGGATTCTATTTGATATGAATGTATTGCTAAGATCACGCTACCATGATGGGGAGGAAAGTGGGAAAGGTGTTAACCCATACTGACGACTTTGTGAAATCAAGGCTTGCTAATTAATTTATTAATTAATAATGAGACATTCTGTTTTGCCCTTCACCAGAAGTTCTCATAGTAAGTCACAAGGTTTGCTAAATTAATGTTATAAAGTTGGCTAAAACCAATACGGATGGGCTACATAGTGGTTAGGCACACAGCTTTACCATGCAGCTACATAAGCATTGACTATAAGAGGAGGCCGGCTAGATCAGCGTACAGCCCATCTACTGCAGCATCCTTTCTAGGGATGTGCCCAAGTATTTGAAATATTCGCTATTCGGAGGAATTCAGACATTCAGATATGAATCAAATGTCCAGACACTCGTACTTTAGTATCTGTACAAATACAAATATTTTGAGTTATTCGTACGAATAATTTGGACATTTGTATGCGTATGGATATGTATGGGATGAAAACGGGATGAATACGGGATGGGTACGGATGCATAGGAGATTCATATTATTGGATACATATTGAATATTCAAACGAATAGATACAAATGTATTCAAATCAGTTCGAATGTCCAGATATTAGTTTTTCTTTATTCGTACAAATTTGGATTTTCAAATATTCGATTCATTATGAATCGTATGTCAAAAATTGCATTCGTGCACACACCTAATCCTTATGCAGTGTCCGGCCAAGTGCTTCTGGACATCTCAAGTAGACAAACACAAAACCATGACCTGGGGCGCTTTCGTACTTCCCTTTCCCTGGATGGGAAAGGAGCGTGATTAACCAACATTGACCAGCAGTTGCACTTGAAGCCCCAGCCAGCTTTGGCCATCCATCCCCCCGTGATGGAATTTTTACCTTATTAGATCCTGGAGCCAGGCCTCCTTTGGGTGCTGCCATTTTGTCTGTGGCACCTGTTGCCATGACGACGCTGATGCTCTGCACATAGACAGTTGTGTGGATGATCATCTGAGGTGCCAGCATGCTTGAGACAACCTCGGAGCACCAGCAGAGGTGTGGATCATCACTGCCCTGGATGCTTAAGGTAAGCTTTCGTGCTCCACATCTAATCAACAATTAGTGACCTTCTGGTGACGCAGGGCACACTTGGAGCCTGTAATAGCCTCCAACACATGTGAATGTTCTTCACCAGAAGTTCACTAATTCTTCACTAGAGGCCGTAGTGTAAATAGGTGTCTGATTTTAAATCCCTGCAAATGGCCTTTAGAGGAATCCTTCCTGTCTCTCCAATCCCGAGACAGAACCTAGGAATCCATTCTATTGGGCATTGATGCACTTGTATTCCATGAATTTGTCTAACCTTTTCCCAAAGGCCTCTAGGCTGGTTGCTGTCACCCCCTCTTCTGGTACGAAATTCCATAGACTGATGGCCCTCTGGGTGAAAGAAATACTTCCCCTTGTCAGTCCTAACTATCCTGCCTGTCAATTTCATGGAGAGTCCCCTGGTTCTCGTGTTGCGCAATAAAGAATTTTTATTTCTCTATCCACCTTTTCCACATCATGCATAATTTTATGAGGTTGATGATATACGAGCTGAGGTTTAGTTTGTACCCATTTGGGATTTTAATTCCATATTTACTGGGAGATAGCTGCTTGCAAATCCATCTCAACCTTTACAGAGTATATATAAAAGATGAAAGAACCAAATGTACTAATTTAATGCCAGCTGAATTTAATGCCACTTGTGGGGTGGGCGGGGTATAAATTTCAGAGTAAAGTAAAGTAAAGTAAAGTAAAGTAAATTCTCTGGGAAAACCTCCCTATGTTGCTCAATTTAGAACAGAAAAATCTCCAGACAATTTGATATATAGCACAGGAAGCCCTCCTAAGCTGTTGTTCAGGTATCCAGTGTTAGTGAAGGAGGCCAAGTATCCCCAACTTGGAAACAAAGAAAAAAGAAGAACATATTCTTTTTCTCTCTCTCTATTTGTTAAAAAAAGATCCCCTATTGGAGAGTTGATTGATTGTGGAAAGTGCAGGTAGAAGAACAAAAGCTGTATCTCCTGAACAGATGGTCAGAGGTACAAAAGGCAGATGAAGTTTGTTTTCAAAGCTACCACCAGATAAAATTTGGTCCCCACCATAACTACAATGTTGAACGAAAGTTATTTTTAAAAAATAAATAAAACAAGGAAAACATAACGAAGACGTACCAATGGAATGACTTCATTTGAACAATAAAAGTTTAGGTTGTAAATCTTAGAAGTTATTAAAAAAAAACAAGATGAAAACAACGAAAACCCTTTTCAGGTATGGTTCAAAGGTGGCAGAAACATAAGTTGTGTGTCCTTCTCATTTCCATCATATATTAAGAACATAAAAGTGACTTCCAAAAGGATATTATGGGTGAACTGGAGATTGATTGATAAGAATAGTTGGCTTTTCCACCCCACTTTTCTCACCCATTTAAGGGGACTCAAAGCCGCTGACAAAGCTTCTATTCTTCTCCCCACCACAGACATCCTGTGAGGTGGGTGGGGCTGTGAGATCTTAGAAGAGAGCTGTGACTAGCCCAAGGGCACCCAGCTGACTTCATGGATGAAGAAGATGAGGAATTGGCTTTTATACCCCACTTTTCTCACCCATTTAAGGGACTCAAAGTGGCCAACAAAGCTTTCTGTTCTTCTCCCTGCAAAAGACACTCTGTGAGGTGGGTGGGGCCGTGAGGGCTCAGAAGAGAGCTGTGACTAAAACAGTGATAGCTAACCTTTTGAGCTCAGTGTGTCACAATTCGCAAGAAAACCTAACTTAACTCAGGTGCCTTGACACATCTAGAAATATCCATAATTTTGTGATATTTGTAGCTCTAGTAAAAGGTTATATTTTTGATATATGTATTTTATTAAAAGCAAAAACAAATAATTCTTTACATTAGTGACATTTGTTGCTGAATTTCGTTTGCTAAATCTTCAATTGAATGTTGGTATACCATACTCTTCAAGAAAAAGCAAGCACTACACACCCCGGTGCCCAGGTGCCCAGGTGTGTCGCCCAAAAGGGCTTGGCGTGTCACCTGTGACACGCGTGTCATAGCTTGGCCATCACTGGACTAAAAGAAGAGTTGTTTTTTCTATCACACTTTTCTCACCTATTTAAGGGGACTAAAAGCAGCTGACAAAGCTTCCTGTTCTTCTCCCCACCACAGACACCCTGTGAGGTAGGTGGGGCAGTGAGAGCTCAGAAGACAGCTATGACTAGCCCAAGGTCACCCAGCTGGCTTCATGGAGGAGTGTGGAATCAAACCCAGTATTCCCAGATAAGAGTCCGGCTCCCTAACTACTAGACCAGGATGGGACAAGAGTGACATTAGTGCCATATGCCAGCATCTCTAACATGTTTTCAAGCAGGGCTTTTTGGTTTTGTTTTATTTTCCTGGGTGTGACCATAGTGTTAGTGCTCACTAAATTGCTTCTCTTGAGCATTGGAAGATTATTAGTCATATGCATTTTGCATTACAAGCCAGTCACAAAAAATGATTTAATAAAATGGAAATTCATAAGAGTCTTCTCTCACAGATGTGATTCAGACAGGGCTTGGCTTCCCAGCAGATTCCGAAGCTAAGAACATCTCAGGACACCTAGTCCCAAAATAGTTTGCAAGAGGAATGTGCCAAACTGCAGTTCACAAGAAGTTCATTTCTTACATTCTGCTCAAAGAGGTCTGGGGCCTTCAGGCACCTTTTCCAGCAGCCTCTATAAGGTGGAGGTCACACTTATGGTTTAATCCAGCTTCAGGCCACTTTGAGAGTGAGAATACACCAGCAAAGTGACAAGCTGTTTTCTTTCAGCATGAAATCACTCTGAAAATTCACCTTTGGGGCAGATAACGTGGACAAAAAATTACTGGTCATTTTGCTGATGTGTTCTCTCACTCTGAAGGTGGAAAGAAGCTGGATTAAATCTTAAGTGTGACAACAGCCTAAGAGTGATTCCACCACTGGCTGGTATAATGGACCAGGAAACATACTGGGAGCCTCCCTTCTAGGGGTGTGCACGAATGCAATTTTCAGATTCGGTCTGATTTGAATCAAATATTCAAATGTCCAAGTTCGGACGAATATAGAACAAATGAATGTATTCAAATTTGAACTGATTCAAATACATTTGTATCTATTTGTATGAATATTCTATTTGTATTTGTATTTGATGATACGAATGTGGACAACATTTGTATGTGTCCTTACCCATCTGTACACATCCATATGCATCCACATGCATCCTGTTTTTATCCCATATGTATCCTGTTTTTGTCCTGCATGTATCCATACCAATGTGTACAGATACAAATAAGATGCGTACAGATACTTACGTAATGTCCTCCTTGTCTTCCTCTTTGTTGCTGTTAAAACTGCTCTGGCATTTAATTGAATCTTTGAAGAATCTCCGGAGTGTCTACAGAGATTGCACCCATGTCCCCCAAAAAACCTTGGGTGACTGGCAGGCCCCACGTGGGTCGATCCGGATTTGCCATATGGGTGCTCTGGTGTTTCCACTGCAAGCAGTCTAGCACCCATTGCTATTTGGTGCCGTACCACCCATGGGGACACATTGGGTCCCTCCCTTAATCCAGATCTACTAGATCCAAATTAGTTGAAGGACCCATTCCTTAGATCCGGATCATCTTAGATCCCTGCCCTGACACCTTCAGGTATAGGATGGGATAAAAATGCAAATGCAAGTGATTAACAACAACAAATTACTATTTCTTCCCCCACACGGTTCCTTGGCACTTCGCCTGTTTTTTTTTCCTTTCCTTCTCCACAACAATTGATTTTAGCAGTCTGCCCAATCAGTTTCCAATCAAAGTTCCTTCTAATGTTGAACAGAGCTGGATCAGACAGCTGTCAGAAGATCGAACACAGTTTGATTGTGCCAAGGAAAGAGGTAAGGCAAAATTACAATGAACTCAGATTTCCCCCCAGTAAGCCCAGCCCTAATAGGAATTCTGCCACCTATCAAAGCATTTCAGGCTACCTTCAACATCAATTGTACATGCATATCTGCAGCCATATACTGGTCCATCCATTCACAGAACAGTCAAATATCATTGTTCATTCATTACAGTCTAACAAAACCAAACTTTGGAGAGTCTAAAGACACTGAATTTTCCTGAGAGATATATTTCAGTGTCCAGTGCACTCTTTCCCCTAGTATTGCTAAAACAGACATTGTTGACAACAGTCAAAACTATCTCATTTAGGGCGGTTTCACACAGTGTCAGATTTCTTCAAGATTCAGACTAGAGATATAAAGATTATTTATGATCTATATAATTATTGTAGTGATGAAGAGCTGCTCCAAGATCTTTGTAGGAATATTTACATTTGATGGTCAACATCAAGGTCACTTAGACTAGGGATGCACAGAAATGTGGGTACTTCTAGTGACAGTGGAAAAACACCCTATATGAGTCCCTTATGTACCCCCTATGTATCTGCTCTGAATGCATCAAATCCACTCTCAATCTACTTTGAACCCACCCTAAATCCACTTTGGATCCACTCTGGGCCCATTGTAGATGTGACGGCAGCAGCTGCTTTCCCACCTCCCCAGGTTCATGAATGTAACGAAGCTTCATACAAATGTATCAAAACATTTTATTCGAATTCAAATGTCAGTCTTTGAATGTACCAACATTCGATTTGAATTCAAATGTCCGAAGTTGCAAAAATTCATTCAACATTCGAATGTGATGAATATTCATGCACGTCCCTAACTTAGACCTTTCTAGGATTCGTTATCTTTAAAGTATGTTGGGACAAGATGTCAAACGGACCCCGTTTTCACAGAAAAGACTGCTCCAAGTAAGCTCAGAACAAGGTAACCTACAGTGAGCACTTGAATTAGACAACTGAGCATTTATTTAAAACATTTTCATACCTCTTCATATGAAAAGCTCAAGTGGTTTACAATTAAATATTTTAAAAAATTAACTACAATTAAAACCAACAGTATCTGAAACTATTAAAAACTGGAAAAGGGGTATGAAAGAAATATGTTTTCAGTAAATAAATAGATCACAAATAGGTAGTGTATACGGATATAAAAATGTCAGAGTGCCTAAAAGTACAGAGAGAATGATATTTCATAACTACCAATATACAAAATGAAAAGAAAATCCATAAGTGCTATGTGGCTACTGAAAAAAGACAATACACTCCAAAATAGCTCAGGACTCAGTATTGGATTAGATGGTTCCCTGGACACTTCTCCAGACTCACATCAACACCAGCAGCAGGCTGGTTGGAAGATTTTCAACCCAAGGTCACTCAGCTGGCTTCACGGAGGAAGGAGAAGAAGAGTTGGATTTCTACCCCAGTTTTGCCCAGAACTGAAGAGAGATAGCCAACCTAACCTCTCAAGCAGTGAGATATGTTTGAAGAAGAACTCATGGGAGTTAGGATTATACTTGGCACAAGTCTAGACTTCCTGTCCATCTTTAGTTTCCCTTTATCTGTCAAGGAACCCAGCTGAACAATGGGCCTCAACTCTGCTCAGCCGAATCTGTTCTCCCACTATGACAAGACTAATATGCAGAGCAAGACAGAGATGTTGGGCCATATTCTGGACCTCTCTGCTTCATCCCAGATCCCACATCGCTTGTTTGGACGCACAAATCAGTGGCAAAAATGGCAAATGCCACCAGATCATCAGTTTAGGGGTGGAATAACAACTCAACTTTCCTGTTCAAACTTTATCTTTTCTGATCTTCATCAGTGAAGATCAGAAGAGCAATAAACAAACATTGCACTTTCACACTGACTGGACTCCAAGAAGACTTGCATTCTGATTCTATGTTTACTCCAAAGATTGTAACTTTAATTTCAAGCTGAATTTCATGAGGACAAATACTCAAAGGTCTGAGTGTTTCATCTTGTAATATATTTTGACAGATTCAAGTATATCTCAGGCTTTGAGTTTTCTACTAAGATGGCTTTCAGAAACAAGGCAGCTTAGGCGTTCAGTGCTTTCACATGCTTGCTTTAAAGCCACGGCTAACACTTCTTGTTAAAAAACATGGAGCATAATTGAATATTGGACTCGCTGACTGCTAACTAAGCAAAAAACTGAATGCAGCACTGGTGAAATATTGCATTTGCTTGCTGGGAAGAAGCCTGCTGCACACCACAATGCTTTGTGTGTTTGTTCCAGTTAAGCTTCAGAAAACAATAACAAAACCTAAGTTCACGGATATTCTGTTGCTTGAACATAACAATGCAAGATCTTGCAAGATCAAGATAAACAGAAAGAAACCTGTTATTGTAATGCACTGGAAACTAAACAGTCATTTCAAGAACACCAAGTTTCTCTCACAAATTTTCCAACTCCATGGACTTCTGTCAACAAGACTCCAGTGGTTTCCTTTCCACACACTAATGAAGCATGTTGGAGGCCACGCCCACCCCTAGTGTGCTCTGTTCACATAGAGTAATACAGATCATGGAAGCCCTTACTCTGGATTACTGGTAGTCCTCGACATGGAGGGCCACTGGTATATGAGCTGGGCCTGGTCCAGATCACAGAGATGTGCAGAAGGCACATAACCATTTTCTGGACTATTGGGGGACTTATTTCAGTGACATACCGGCATGACCCTTGCTTTTCAACATCCTTGGAGGTCAGGTCCAAAGCTTCAGAGTTGGTGCAGGGACTGGCCTGGACTGGCACCACCATGCAGGTGATGCTGTTTAGACTACACCTTACAGTGGCCTGAACCAGAGGGCCTTTCTGATCCAGACTCATCAATTTGGATTGTGTTCAGGTGGTACAGAAAGTCCCTAGGACTGAAGGAGCTAGCTGTAGCTCAAGGAAAGAAAGAGCAACATTTTGATCCTCAGTGTCTTCCCAGAAGAAGCTCATGGCAAGCTGCATCTGGGAGGAGGAGCGGGAGAGCTGGGTTTTCTACCTCACTCTTCTCACCCATTCAAAGGGACTCAAAGCGGCTGACAAACCTTCCGTTCTTCTCCCTGCAACAGACACACTGTGAGGTAGTTGGGACTGGCAGAGCTCAGAAAGATCTATTACCAGCCCAGGGTCACCCATCTGGCTTCAAGGAAGAGTGCAGAATCAAACTAGGCATTCCCAGATAAGAGTCCGGCACTCTAACCTCACAACCAAACCAGTTTGCGTGCAGTCACTAGGGGCTGACCCCAAACTGATCGTCTGCAGCAGCCCTTTCTACTACTACAAATATTTTAACAAAATAAAAACAAACTCTCATTAACCACAAGCCCTCCTGAGGCTGTCCCTAGCCACGAGATATATCATGCTATCCTTGCAGCCTATCCTGGGATTCCCTGGGGATTTCCAGTATAACACCACTACAAGGACCCCAAACCCCATAATATCACAGGAAAACAAACCACAGTTCTTGCCTTTGGGTCAGTTGATTGCTTTTGGAATCTGCTTGCTTGAAGCTTCCAGGAGGCAGAAAAACAAATGTATGTAGGAAAGGAGGAAGCTGAGCAGGTGCTTAGCAGGGGATAATTATGCTTTGTAAAGGGTCAATTAGCCAGTCTCCACCTGAACATCCAGTGAGAGGGAGACCATCTCTTTTGAAATGCCCTTGCACACAAATAAGGAAAAAAGAATGTCTAGACATTAGAATCTATACGAAAACATTCATATATATTCGTTCGAATAATTTGGACATTCATATCTCTATGAGTACATACCATCTTGTATGCATCCCATTTTTATCCAGTATGGATGCATACAGGTACATACAAGATACATATGTAGCCGTACAGATATGAATGTCTAAATTATTTGTACGAATAACTCAAAATATTCATATTCACATTCAGAAAGCTGAATGTCCTGACAGTCGTTCGTACGAATCTGGATTTTCAAATATTCGATTTGTTATTAATTGAACATCGAAAATGGCATTCTCACAGCTTTTCATTTCTATCTGTTTTATTTGTGGACTTAAAATTTTCGACATTGAATTCATAACATTTGGGAAGTCCAAGTAGGGTGGAGAGTCCACAAATAAAATGGGTAGAAGTCAAAAGGTGTGAGCACTCAGACCTGAAGATGGACTGAAGAAGGTTTAAAATGAAGGTGTGGCCAGGCACGCAGAAATGATGACACAGTTGTCCTCTGGCAAAGGTTCCAGCAGCTGAAGCCACAAGCAGCTTCCCTTTATGGTCTCTGGTCCAGCCAAGGTCAGGTGGAGTCCAGGGGTGTTTTTCCACGTAGCACTAAAGGAGCCATTAAGGGTCCTTAATGGGTCCTTAAAGGGTACTCTAGTGCTAAGTGGAAAAAGACCCCAGAACAACTGTCAAAAGGGTCCAGTTTTGCAAAGAGGCACTCACTTTCTCCAGGGTAATAGTGCCCAAGCAGGCAGGAGAGGCATCCAGAGGGCATGGTGGTCTTGAATGCCACCACTAAACCACCCCAGGAGAGATGACACAGTTCTCCTCCTTGGACACATACCCTCCAAGTTGTGAATACTACTATTTATTATTGAAATGCTCTAGTAACCCCCAAGGAGGAAATACTAGCCGGCTTTGTGCAAACACAAACCTTTTAGAGATATACCAAATAGGAATGTGCAAAAATATTCATCACATTCAACATTCGTATGAATTTGTCTGAATTTGGACAGACAGATGCTTCGATACATTTGCACAAAGCTTTGTTATATTTGTGAACCTGGGGAGGTGGGAAAGCAGCTTCCCCCAGTCACATCTGCAGTGGATCCAGAGTGGATCCAAAGTGGATTGAGAGTCAATCTGACACATTCAGGGGGGTTTATGTAGGGGATTCATAGGAAATACGTAGGGATTCATAGCAGGGATTTGTATGAAATATTCCTATTGAATTCAAATTCTACTACATTCGAAGTGGAACTATTCAAACAAAAACAATTTTTTTTTTTGCATTCAATTCGATACAAATGAAACACACACAAAAAAAAAAACTTTTGTGCACATCTCTAGTACCTTGACATTTTCATTTCAGACTGAGTTCTTTTATAAGCAATTTTCAAGTGACAGACAACAATAGTGAGCAACCTCACTCGAGAGGGGGAGGGTACATCTTCAGTGCATTGCCCACTAGAACATGTTTAGTGCAAAGAGAGAGGATCTGATTAGATTAAACCTGACTTTGAAACTAATTTTCCAACAGACTTGTTGGGGTGACTTGACCTTAAGGCTGGAAGATGCTGAACCTCGTCCAAGTTTCTTAATTAATAACCTCTCCAGATAAGTTCCTTCTTACTGCTGTGGTTGACTGCTAAATCTTTCTGTTTCAAAACAACAGATGGCTTAGGTTCCTTCAAAATTAAAAGAGGCCAGAACTTGTGATTCCAACCACAGTTAATCATGTATATTCACCCTTGTAAACTGCATGTTGAAAGAACAAGACAGCATGAAATAAACCGATGCACCGGTGAAGTAGTCTTTGAAGCCTTTTCCCACTAGGGCTTCAAGACCCCATTAGGAACCCAATTGGTACCTGATTGGTACCAATCAGCAAAGCCCGGTCCCCACCTGGACCCCATTGAAGGCCCCACATGTAAGGCCCTGTCTGAACAAGGGCAGGGGAAATCCAGATTGGATGCCCTTCAGACCCTTAAATCTGGATTTTGTGAGGACCTGATTAATGGTATCCACAATGGGGTCTTCAGGATCTTCAAGATCCTGATCTCCAGGAGGACCCCATCTCAAAGATCTGGATATTTGACTGTGCATGGAAAAAGAGGGATAGGCCCTGAAATCACAGGATCACATTGATGAAGATCAGAACCTTCACAAAAGGAAAATCCATGGATTAGGACCTGGAACACTGAAATTTAAATCTTCTTAATCATGAATCTCAGCAGGTGACTTTGTGGGTTCACTGACCCTTTATGCATCTAGCTTTTGCTGGGATTCCCAGAATAAAGTCCTGCTGTCCTCATGCTAATACAGATTACAGCAAATTTCACCCCTCCAATCACGACTCTGTTTGGTTAGCTATTTTTCTGGAGTATATCTCAGGACAGGGGTCTGTGGTCCACATGCTAATGCAGATTCTTGTCGGCTGCACCTGGGGCCTCATGTAACCAGCACCAGCATGTGGACAGTAGGTCCCTATTCCAGATGTATTCCAGAATAAAGCCAAGGGCAAACACGCCCCATGTTTCATCTGTATTGGACAAAGCATGGTCTGGGTCAGAGGAACCTAATGCCCATGCTCTGTACAAATGTAGATCTTGGCATCAAGAACTAGAATTGGGCCAGAACTGATTTACCACAAGTATCACCAGAAATGGGTCTAGGAAGTACTGCTGGAAGTTAGGCTAGATTGAAAATAGAATTTCATTCCTGGCTTCCAGAGCCTACAGAACTGGAAACAGATCTTCAGGGCCTTCTTGTCCCTTCCCTGGGCTGCTTCATCTACAGTGGGAGGGAAGGAAGTAAGTAAGTAAGTTCCTATTTGAAGCCTTGGAGACCTACAACCACTGCTGACAACCTCAAAATATATGTGACAATTGCCAGTCTTGTTGTTAAGAGAAGCTAGTTGCTTTTCACCTAGCAAGTTTCAGCCTCAGTTACCATAGATGATTACTCTGCACCAAGTGTTCATTAAGAGTAATAAAAGTAAGACACATTGTGCAGTATATGACTTGTTCTTTTTGGGGGGTAAGGGAGGGGGGGATTGGGGAGTTTTTTTCCTAGCCATCCTCCACTGGTGTCACACTTAATTGCCTTTGAAGATCCTGACTAGTGGAATGTGCATTTCATCATTAATTTTTAGCCTTGTTACATCAATCACCTCAATTGCTACACAGAATCTCTGGGCTGTGAAGTGGTAATTTGTTCCAGTGATGTTAATGAGGCAAGCCACTGCCTTAAGGGAGCCAGCAACCCATCGCTTTACAGCCAGGGGTAGATTAAGGTACAGTACAGCTTGGGGTCTAACTAAGAGGCATACAACTGTAGCCTTCAACGTATCAGAGAAACAAAGGGAGAGTCAAGACACTTTCAGATTGAGTTTAACTCCTACTGAGCATGGGAACTCTTGCGCGGTCTTCACGACAACTTCACAGCAAGGTTGCCGTTGCCGATAGGGATGTGCATAAATATTTGTAACACTCATTATTTGTACTAATTCAGACATTCATATGTGAGTCAAATAGGGACATGCACAAATATTTGAGATATTCGTTATTCGATCGAACTCGAATTCGGAAATTTGAATTCAAATTGAATATCCAGACATTCATTTTATAGTATTTGAATACAAATATTTCAAATTATTTTTAAGAATAACTCGGACGTTCGTATCCATACACATCTTATTCGTATCCATACGCATCTTATATGAATCCGTTCAAATATGTATGGGTTGAAAATGGGACGTGTATGGATGATAGGAGGTTCGTATCCTGAAGTACATATCGAATATTTGTACTAATAGATATGAATGTATTTGTATCTGTTCAAATGTCCAGAAACTAGTGGGTTTTTTATTTGTACAAATTTGGATATTTAAATATTGTATTTGAATTGAATCAAATTCAAAAATTGCATTTGTGCAAACCCCTAGAATCAAATGTTACAATATTCATACAGTAACATTCATGCAAATACAAATGTTTCAGAACACTCCTATGAATAGTTCAGACGTTCATTAAACTGGGGATATGTATCAAATATGTATTGGATACACATTCGTATCGGATATTTGTACAAATTTGTATGAACACATTTGTATCAAATAGAATTAGAAGGGGATCCAGTCGAACGAATATAAATTTTCCAACATTCGATTTGTTGCAAATAGAATGCCAAAAAACAGATTCGTGCACATCCCTAATTGCCGAGATAAAACAAAAGAATAAGGACCTGCCACTTCATTAGAGCCGTTCCCGTTAGAGGCATAATTCTTAATTACAAGTATGAATATGGAGTCTGTGGCTTTCTTGACACTCCCGGATCACTATCCCAACCAGTGACGATGGGCCTTTTTGGACTTACAATCTTAGCAAGCTCTGGGGGAGTTTCTACATGCCTCATCAACACTTCCTGGAATACTACTCCAGGGGGCGCTGCAAATGTGCAGGATTCCCTCCAGGGTGTGTTGATGAAGACCAGGGATTTGAAGTGAATTCAAAGCCTAGCACGCACTAAGTGACTTCATTCACACAAATGTGAATTTCACTTGCATTCTCTTCGATGCAAAATGCATCCTCCATGAAGCCAGCTGGGTGACCTTGGGCTAGTCATGGTTCTCCTTCCGAGCCCTCACAGCCCCAGCCACCTCACAGAGTGTCTGTTGTGGGGAGAAGGTTTGTCAGCTGCTTTGAGTCCCCTTTTATGCTCAGGCAACAGAAAAGCAGAGTATGAAAACCAACTCCTACTCCTTCTCTTCTTCATATCTCTAACCAAACCCAACCATTTCAGATGGGTCCTTGCTCGAGCTGGCAACCAAGGGAGGCATCTGTGGGGGTGGAGACGTGTAAATATTTAAGAAGAGCAAATGCAACCAAAACTGCACTATTCTGATTGAAAGTCAGGGTATGAAGAGAACAACCAGGGGAAACAAGGGAAGGAAATAAGGAAGGGGAGGGAGGGAGTAAGTCCACTTGAGAATGACAGAGAAAGTAACTGCATTTTGTTGGGTCTGCAGAATCCCTTTGGTGTCGCAGCTGGAACTCCTACATCTGTAAACAGCAGATGGTTTGTGTTTAAATGAGAGTGGGAAGAGTATTTTAAAAGCTTTATTCTGATGTTCTCTCAGATTTCAAAGAGCGTTAGCGGTTCTCCCAAAGCAGGCTTGATGAAGGCTGGCAGCCAATCCCACACTGAAATCTATGGGACATATGTCTCGGTAACATGTCTTCTAACGTTTTATCAGATGAAACTAGATTTGCTTGTTATCCACAGAATGACAACATCACTCACCACGGCAGAACAAAAAGCAAGCTGCTTCAAGGGATATGAAGACCAACACGCTCTACAAGGATGTTGACAACAGCGAGATTGAACTTCTCTCTCCCTCTCTCTCAAACTCCCTGCACAAGCTATACAGTAGCTTTTAAATGGCATCCCAAGGAGTAAACATAATACAATGTAAATCTTACAGGAACTATAATCCTAGTTGATCCATGGGCTACATTGACCCTTTGCTAATCTTCTAGAAGAAGACGAAGAGTTGGCTTTTCCACCCCGCTTTTCTCACCCATTTAAGGGGACACAAAGCGGCTGACAAAGCTTTCTATTCTTCTCCCCACAACAGAACACCCTGTGAGGTAGGTGGGGCTGTGAGAGCTCAGAAAAGAGCTGTGACTAGCCCAAGGTCATCCAGCTGGCTTCATGGAGGACAGCAGAATCAAACCCGGTATTCTCAGGGAAGAGTCCAGCTCCATAACCACTAGACCAAACTGCACACGCAGCAGTGTCAGGTGGATCTTCTCTTTAATTACTGCTTCTGTGATCCTATAGCTGGGTCCAGAAGGTCTTTGAGTGGAGATTAGGGGTATGATCAGACAGGGATTTTTTAAAAGTCATCTCTTGGAGAAAAAGTGTCCCATCTCCAGATAGATAAAAAGAACACCTTACAGTTGTCTGGATATATGCCTGAGAGCCTACCTTTCTTTGCTGCACTGCAACCTGAATTTGCCTACCTTTTTGCTTACATAGGGTATTTTTCCACTTAGCACTAAAGGACCCATTAAGGGTCCTTAATGGGTCCTTAAAGGGTACTCTAGTGCTAAGTGGTAAAAACACCCATAATTTCCCACCCAACTTGGCTTAAAGAAAGGGATCTTTCAGAGATAGGAGGGACTTAATGATGAAGAGGCTAGATTTTTGAGAATCCAAGACCAGGAGCCACATGTGACCATATTCTGGAATCTATCTCAGGAGAGGGGCGTATTGTTCACATGCTAATGCAGACTGGGCAGGCTTTACTTGGGGCCTGATGTAGCTTGCACTACCTTGTAAGAATGCGCATCAATATTTGTAACATTTGTTATTTGGACAAATTTGGACATTCGTACACGAATCGAATGTTACAACATTCATACATTAACATTCGTACGAATATAAATGTTTCAGAAAATTTGTATGAATAGTTCGTACATTAGTTAAACTGGGGATACATATCAGATATGTACTGAGACGTGTGCATTTGAATAGGATACGTATCCGATACGTATCTGATACGTATGCATTGGTACATGATATGTATCTGATATGTATGTTTTTATATAGGATTAATATGCAGGATCTGTATGCATTCATATTGGATATTTGTATGAATTTGTACAAATACATTCATATCAAATAGAATCCTAACACATTCTAAGGGCATCTATTTGAACAAATATGAATTTTCCCAAAAATTCAAAAAAAACCATTTGTGCCCACCCCTGCTAGCATGTAGACAGCAGGCTCTTATTCCAGGGTGCATACCAGAATAAAGCCAAGTGCAGACAGGCCACAGGTAGGCCAAATGCTTCCTTCTCAGTCAAAAATGGCCCCTTCTAGGCACATCTGTGTGACCGGATCCAGATCTCTGTTCAGCTTGCACTACAATGATTTTTCATTTTGTAGCTTTATTCTAATTATGTGTTATAAGTGATGGTTACAAGTAAATATATATCAACTGGTCAAAGGTTAGCAGAAAGTATCCAAATAAGAACAAACAATCAGCCTTAACAACATAAAAAATTACAGGGAAAACCCAACCACAATGCAAATTACCAAATCACCACCTGATGAGTGTCTTGAATTAGCTTTAATTAATAACTAGGCCACAGCCTAATGTTTGCTTACTTGGGAGTCTCAATGAACTTAATGGGGCTTATATCTAAATAGGGTGTAGTATGACTCAAATATACACACGAACAATCACACATAGTGCCTAGCTGCTGGGGATGGTTGCCTGATCGGAAAGCTCGTTCCACACTGTGTAAGCTTTGGATCTGTGGGGTAACATACCTGGCTCAGGGATGTGCATGAATATTTGTATGAATTTGCCCAAATTCAGGCATTCGAATTCACATCGAATGTCGGCACATTTGAAGACTGAAATCTGAATTTGAATCAAATATTTTGATGCATTCGTATGAAGCTTTGTTACGGATTCGTATGGGATTCATATATAGCCTTTGTATGGAATTCATATGGAACGTTTGTATCAGATTTTAATCCTACCACATTCGAAGGGATTTATTCGAACAAATATGAATTTTCTTGCCTTTGATTTGTGATGAATCAAATACAAAATATGTATATTTGTGCACATGTCTAATCTGGCTTGGTGCTTTCTGTGCAGCTGGTCTGGATCCAGCCCTAACCTCCCCCAGATCTGGACCCATAGATTCAGGTGAAGGTGGATCCCCAGGTCCAGATTTTCTGCCCTGCAGTGCAGAAACAGTGCTTCTTTTCCCATTCTGAATCTTACTTCAGAGTTGATACCCCATTCATTGTTTATATAGGCATATGTACAAATATTCAAAATATTTGTTATTTGGATGAATTTGGATGAATTTGGACATTCGAAGACAAATTGAATATTCAGACATTCATACTTTAGTATTCATATGAATATGAATATTTTGAGTTATTCATATGAATAATTTGGACAACTGTACGCATCTTGAGCATATCCATACATATCCGTATGAATGCATATGGGATGCATACCGATTGATACGGATGCATACGAGATTCGTATCATTGAATACATATTGAATATCCAAATGAATAGATACATTCATTTTTCGTTATTCGTATGTATTTGGATTTTTGAATATTTGATTCGTTATGAACTGGCAACACACCCCTTCGATGAATCCCTCCAGAACAGTCCAAACAAGAAAGCCCATAGGCAAACTTGAAGGCTTTCCATTTCCTACATTTCTATGCCACCTTCCTTTTGCCATGGGACCCAAGGTCATCACTGTGTCATTCCTGGCCAATCTCCCATCCAAACATTGACCAAATTCAGGTCCAGTGGGCAAAACCCACCCCCCTCTATGGCAGCTGCTCCGACGGACTTCAGTGACACCAGCTGGCATTGCACACCCACTGTCCCATGCACCATCCATTCATGCTCCTTGGACACCATGTGAGCACATCAGGTTCCATTCTCAGTTAGGCATGGAATGCTAGGAATATCTGATGGACCACGGGTGAGCACCACTGCCACCATGGACCATACGAAGGACACGTGCCACTTCTCTGGTGCCAAGCCAGATAAGATAACCAGAAACAGTAGGTACCAAGTCCTCACTACTCTGTTACAACCAAGAGTCACATTTGTAATGTTACAAAGTAGAGAAGTGATACAGTCTCTGTGACTCTGCACACTGGAGACTCACAGGCATACAGCTGGCCTGCCATAAAGATGGTACGAAGCCCTCTCGTCATCTTTGAACCAATCGCCAGGGTCCTTACATGGTGCACATCAGATAAATGCTATTAATCTAGTTATGAGAAGCCATTATGCAGCAAAAATGAAGCAATAATGTGCTGTATTAAATATTTCATCACACCATTAATTATTAATTATTTCACAACAGATGGAATGCCACACAAAAGAGGAATTTTTTTTAAAAAAATTAATTTTAGTCTTTATTTAATTTAATTATTTTTTTTTAAGCCAGGAAGAGAGAAATTGCTTTCTGAGTTTGGGAGGAGTAGATTTAGCACAATAAAGATCACCGTTATCACCAATATCTCCTGCTGAATAGAAATATTTCAGCTACGAGAACCATTCTGTTTTGCCGTGGAGGGCATTTTTCCACTTTCACAGATCTATGGCAACTTGGCTGCAGTTTATAGCCACAGCGAAGCTGCAGGCCTGACCATATAGCACACAGCTTTAATCTTCTTAATTTTAACAATTTGCTAGCATAGATTTACTTCCAAACAGAGGCATCCAACACAAGCTTATGATCAGACACTGACCCAGAATTCAAGATATTAGAAATATGCTTTTTTTCTCCCCACGCTACACTCTCACTATCAGCATTAAGTGTACAGGAATGTAACAACAACAAAACATTATCATCAACCACCACCACAATAATATTTTTTTTGAAAAATTCAGTACTTACACAATATCCATGTCCATGATGGGAGAACTAAAATCCAGCAGCGTGACTGCCATCGCCTATAGGCAATCTGAAATGCTGTGATAAATCAATGTGTTCACACACCAAATATTAATAGGAATGGGTTCCTTAAATTCCACATGTGGATCAACAGACCAAGAAAGTGTTCCATTTGGTAGCGCCGTAAAAAGAGAAGGGGGAGATGGCATATCTCCCAATGCTTTACAATGCCCACATAATCTTCTTTCTAATCCAGCATTAAGGAAAGTTTTACTAATTTTTGCTTCCCAATTAATCTCTCATCTTATTTGAAAGGTAGGCATTAGAAAACCCCTACGGTGCCGACATCCTTGTGATAATCCCTGAAGGAAAATGGTTCCTAGCAAATAATGTAGAGAGGAAACCAAAAGGATGTCTAACAGAAGAATATAGAGATCCTTTTGCTTTCTGCTCTATCTTTGTAGCCAATATCTGACAGAAAAGGTGGGTCACCATGAGGGGACATGCACAAATTATTCATCCGGTTCCCATTTGTATGGATTTGTACGAATTCAAACATTCCCATTTGAATTGAATATTGACTGTTTTCGAAGACTGACATCTGAATGCGAATCAAACGTTTTTGTGCATTCATTCGATGTTTTCTTATATTCTCAAATTGATAAAGCGAGTGCCCAGCCACATCTGCAGTGGATTCAGAGCAGATTTGGAGGTGCAACCAGTGGCAAGTATTTGCAGCAGATTCAAAGAGCATTTGCAATGGATTTGAATCCTACGATATTCAAAGTGGCTCTATTCGCACAAATGCAAATTTCCTTCGCATTCGCTTTGGTGGAAAGCAAACACACGCACACAAAATCTGTGCAACATCCTGAGTCACCACTGCTTAGACAACATTCCATGTTCTCCTTTCCTCGATGACACTTACGGGATGTGCTGAACTGGTTTGGGTTTGAACTGGTTCTAATCCAACAAGAGTGTCTGAAAACTCTGAGTTTGAACCAAAAACAGAGTTCTAATTTAAACCCCCAAAAGGGGATGCTCTAACAAACTTGGCAAACGAAGGTGTTCAAATTGAGCAGTTCAGACTTGTGTCCAAAGAACACACACACAAAGGCTGTGCACATGGCTAATGACACTCTTTTTTCCCATTCCTGAAATTATGAAGCTTCTGAGCTCTTAGGATTTAATAAATCATTTTAACACCTAGTATTCCTGCTCGTATAGAAAAGATGGATAGAGAAAATCTCTTTTCTCTATGGCAGAACTCAAGAACAAGGGGGTCCTCTGTGAAGCTGATGGGTAGGAGAGTCAGGGGAAGGATTTCTTCACCCAGAGGGTTATCAGCCTATGGAATTTGCTGCCAGGAAAGGTGGTGACAGCAACCAGCATAGATGGCTTTAAGGAAGAGTTAGACAAATTTATGGATAACAGTCCAATTCCCTGCTTAATGCAGGATTTCCTAAACCATCAGACAGATGTCTGTCCAGCCTCTGCTTGAAGTATGGATGTACATGAATATTTGAAATATTCATTATTTGTATAAATTCGGATGAATTTGGACATTCATATATGGATTGAATGTCCAGACATTCAAATTTCCAAATTTCAATGAATATGAATATTTTGAGTTATTCATATGAATAATTCAGACATTCATATCTGTACTGGTACATATGCATCTTGTACCTACCCATATACATCTGTATGGGACGAAAACAGGATACGTATGGGATGTTTTATTACTGTTTGAACGAATGCATATGGATGTATTCGTATAAATTCGAATGTCTGGACATTACAAATCGAATGTCAAAAATTGCCTTTGTGCACACCCTTTGCTTGAAGACCTCCAATAAAGGAGAACTTACTACCTGCTGTGGCCTTGATGTTTCACCCCGTTGTTTCTAGTCCTCCCATTTTGTGCAAGTGAGAATAAGGATGATCCTTCCATACTATTACAGGCCTTCTACTACTGGGACTCCAACCCCTTCCTGTTTTCAGCCCTGCATCCAAAGACCTGCAGCACTGAACCACCTGCTCGTAATTCAGGAGTTGGAGGCTGCATGTATCAGAGCGCCCTGGGGTAAAAGAGAAGGAGGTTACAGGCTTTGTTGCAGATGTGTGCCTGACCATCCAGCATTTTTCACTGCTAGCCATCCATCCATCCTTCCTCTGTCAGCATAAGGTTTATTTATCTCCCAGTTTGCTCCATATCATTTTATCTCTTTCACCATCTCTGATCACAAGGCCGTATTTAACTTTTTCAGCTCAGGTATACTTCTGTGCATTTCCATACATACATATCAATTGCACGCACACACAGATAGAACTGAAGCCTACATATGCAAACACATACATTAGAGTTGCACACAGGGAGAGATAGATAGAACTGAGGCCTATATATGCAAATGCACACAAGAAATGCACACAGACGGGAAAACATTTATTCATCTAGGACTGTGATTTTTTTTAAACTAAAGTTAAAAGGATAAAACCTGACTCAATATAAAGCCAGAAGTAGTGTAATGGAAGAAATGAGTGGCATTTCAGCCACAGTCTTCCTTGTACTGAATGTGCAGTGAAGGTGTAATGTTAAGTAGACACGATACCTTCAGTGGATATTCAAGGGCTGTTTCTGCACTTACTTCCTTAGATCCTGATTAAGGTGATCTGGAACTCTGGGATCTGGTCCATGCTGAACTGGGTCGATAGAGTTCCGGATCACTACAGAGACCCATGTTTCTGCATGGGTGTTTAGCACTCAATGGTAATGGGTGCTACAGCATGCCACAGCATGCCTCCTGAGGCATTAATTAGGCCCGAGAAGGAAGTTCCGCCCTGGTGGCGTGGAGCGATTGGCCCCCATATGCGTCACTCAGGGATCACTTCCGCTTCTGTTCTTAATGGGGTCTTCTCGGGTTTCTAAAGAGGTCTTCAGGGCCCATGTGGAAATGACCAAGAAATCATTAAAAGGGCAGAGCACCAGGCATTTGGTATCCATATGCTGGAGGGGAGAAGAAGACCACAAAAAGTACCACAAAAAGGATGAGCACTGTTATGCTAAAGTGAGGATGGGATTATCTTTTGAAGCCCCTGTTCCTTGAAGCACAGAAGTGACTCCCATTCCTGTTCTTTCCTGGCACCAGGGAGCTATCCAAAATCATCCCTTCTCCACAGGCCTCTGTGCTAGCTTCTCACGTAGGAAGAATGATTTGCCTCATTACACACAGAGTTTCTGGAAGGGTAGGCGAAAGCCAATTACACCTCGAATCTCCTGTCAGAAATACAAAGCAATGTTTACAACTTCTAGGGAAGAAACAAAAGCAAGATTCATGTTTGCTTGGCTTGTTTACTTCTCCTTCCTGGTCCTCCTGAAGGTCATGCGCTAAGGAGTAGCCTTCCTCCACCCACATGGGTGTTTATTGCTCCTGATCTTGTCACGGTTCACTATCCTTCTCCCACTTTTCCACCAGTTTAGACAAACAGGGAGACTTCCTATGTTATTGGGTTTAAACTTTGGTTTTTCAACACTGACTGTTAATCTGTATTAAGGAGCCATGAAGTCCACTCGTTAGTGCAGATCTCTGAGACCATTCCTGCCACTGGTATACTCCATCCACACAGGCCCTGGTCAGAAATGCTGTGCTCTAGAACATCAAGGTGTGCAGAAGGCACACTCTGTGTTTGGGACTACCAGGGGCCTATTTTGCAAGCACACCATCACGGACCTGGTTACACAAGTCTAAGACAGGACATCCAATTCATTAATTTGATCTGAGGTCGTACCAGTCCTGGTCACACCTGGATTGTTATAAGTTGACCTCAAGCCATCCTCACTTTGGGCTGCATCAGTCACACCTTTCTCCACGATCAACCTGAGTCTCCTCCACAGGACTCTTGGCTCTCCACCCCTCTGCTGTGTCGAATCGACCTCCTTTCTTATTGGATGCTGTTGTGGCACACAAGGGAGATGAGGGTATGTGTGTTCTTTTCTAAGCCTGCTCTACCACCTCCATGGCCCCCTTCCTTTTTTATGTGCTTTTCTTCTAGAGGTGATTAATTTTTAAAAGATAATAATAATAATAAATTTGCATAAAATTGCTACATACATAGCTGTTTGTAATTTGTTATTTTAAAGGTTGTTACCTGCCCTGGGACCTTGTAGCCCTGGGCGGGATAGAAACAGAAAGAATAAATAAATAAAGAGAGGAATCATACACATAAACTAAGGAGAGAAGGGGAGGTACTTCACGAAATCCATGTGTGCTGATTGGCTGAAGAAAAGACTGGACCCACCCACCACAGCACAGTTCAGCTTCCTTTAGCCCGTCCCCTCACTCACACTTGAGGAAGTGAAGACATCCTGAGATGCCAGCATGGGCTGAGTCCTCCTTAGTCCTGTAAAAATGGTGACTACAGTTAAGATGAACTAATGGGTATAGGTCAGCTTGTAAAACAAATTAAATTAAAATAATGTGAGTAACATGACCCGAAGACAACCTAGGGTTGTCCTAAACTACGTGTGTGACCAGGGCCAAAGCGTACTGAAATGGATCCTTCAGTGACTTCTAGGGCTAGGAATAAAAGTTTCTAGTGTTTTGGAACCTTTATGAGAGCTTCAGGGTTGAGGAGGGGACTGGTTGATGATGCTTTTGCAGAGCATGTCTTTCCATGCTCCAAACCAGAGGGCCTCGGTGGTCCACAAAGGCCCTTTATTAACCTGGAGTAGATGCAGATCAGGGAGGAAGGCCTAGAAAAACTTTGCAGCTATCTCAGCTTTCACTAACCACTGCACTCTGGGCTCTTAACACCATTTTCTTTCCATGGACATTTTGTATTTAAGATATGGTAGGAGAGTCAGATTAGACAAACTAGGGCTACCAAATGGTTAGTGGTCTGGAAACCATGACCTATGAGGAAAGGTTGAAAGATCTAGGAATGTTCAGCCTACAGAAGAGAAGACTGAGAGGAGACATGATAGCGGTCTACAAGTATCTGAAGGGCCGTCACAGTGCAGAGGGATCGTCCCTGTTCTCACTTCCACAAGATGTGAGGACTAGAAACAATGGGATGAAACTTCAAGGGAGTCAATACAGATATTAGGAAAAACACCCTGACAGTGAGGGTGATCAGTCAGTGGAATAGGTTGCCATGGGAGGCAGTGAGTTCTTCGAGCAGAGGCTGTACTTATATCTGTCAGGGATGGTTTAGGTAATCCTGCATTGAGCAGGGGTTGGACTCAATGGCCCTAGAGGTCCCTTCCAACTCTATGATGCTATGAGACAAAGGGAAGTATTTCTTCACCTAGAGAGTCATCGGTCTACAGAATTTGTTGCCAGAAGAAGTGGTAACAGCAACCAGCCTAGATGGCTTTACGGAAGGGTTAGACAAATTTATGGCCAATAGATGCATCAATGGCTTCTAGAATGGATGCCTAAGTACATCTTTCAGGCTGGGGGGACAAGCAGGATGCCTCTAAGGGCATTTGCTGTGACTGGAGAGCAGGAGAAGGTTTGCCCTACTCTCTGCTTGAGATGTCTACAGGCAATTGGTGGGCCACTGTGTGGTACAGGATGCTAGACTAGATGGGCTGTGGCCTGATCCAGCAGGGCTCCCCTTATATTCTCACGTTCTTAAGAGCTGCTTCAGACAAGTGGCCTTTTCGCACTACAGCTGAACGGTTGTAGTGCAGTACTGCTAGGACACCTGGGGACGGATTCCCCATTCATACCTAGGCAGGATGTCCTACATGCGTTCCAGAGGCCCTCATGCAAATAGGCCTATGGACTCTTGCCCTGAGATTCTTAAAGCCTTGGATTCAAAGCCCAAAGCCAGAAGCCTTATGCTGGAGAAGCTACTCTCCTTCTTATTAGAACAAGCTCTCAAACAAGATATATTTTATATTTTATGTTTGTACTTTGTTCATGGAAATTTTTATTTTCTTTGCATAGTTGTCATAAAGCACTTTAAGCATTTTACGGGAACGTTGTAGACACATATGCTGATGATAACTATTATGTGCTCCAAATATTTTGGATCACAGCTATTATCTATCCCAGCCAGCATGACATCTTGGTTGGAGCTGATGTAAGATATTAAAAATAGCTAAAAACACACTAGGTTGTCAACACGTGTACTGGGCGTTCCAAAGCCATCTCTATTTCTGGGACAGAGGTATCAGTAAGTCGAAGCAACCCTAAAGGTTGGCAGAAATACAACCATAATAAAGGAGGTGGGAAGGACACAGAGAAAAGCCGAGAGAGAAATGAACATGCTCAGCAAATACGGAAAGACAGAAAGGATGGAGTGGATCCTTCTAGAAGGAAATGTGGGGCCTGTTGGTACTTACCTTCCTGGGGCAATTTCAGATGTTCCAAAGGAGCTCATCTGCATGTCACACTGCCTCTGTCCTGGAGCATCTGGGGTTGTCCAGGGCTCCCTTCACCTGCCCCAATCAACAATAGCTGTGGACAAGTGAAGACATGTCCACAATCCATGGGGAGCTCCTGGTCACAGGGTTCACGCCCTCTTCTGGATGCAAACGTTGCAGGTGGGCAAGGAGGCACAGCTGTGGCTGCACAGTCATGCGCCATGGGCCAACTGCCATAGCAACATCCCAGCGCAAGCCAGATGTTGCTGCAGACATTGCCAGGTGGATTTGGTCCGCCCAGGCTAAGGCATCAACACTTTAAGTGCTGGTGGTCCTCTTGGGGAGTGCACAAGCAGCTGAAATGCGGACACCTCCTTCTGTGCCTGATCTTCACCTCAGTGGGATGGTATGACTGAGCATGAACAGGCCCATAGTTTTCTAGCTAGTGTCTTGAGATGAATCATTGTGCACAACACCATATTCTTTTCTGAGCTCGTTTGATCTCATACCAAGGTTAGCTCACAACAACATCGGGTATCGAATAATATTAAACTAACCCTATCAACTGACACTAATGTTTCATAATGAGAAAACAACATGAACAACTAGAAGAAGAAGAGTTGGCTTTTCCACCCAGCTTTTCTCACCCATTTAAGGGGACTCAAAGTGGCTGACAAAGCTTCTGTTCTCCCCACCACAGGCACCCTGTGAGGTGTGTGGGGCTGTGAGAGCTCGGAAGAGAGCTGTGACCAGCCCAAGGGTACCCAGCTGGCTTTGTGGGGGAAGGTGGAATCCACAAGTCAACAAGGAATCCAATGGAGTAGAAAACACCGAAAGTGTCAGGATACAAGTATGGCAGTGCATGGCACCACATCCATGGCAGCCTGCACAACGGTGCGCTTCACTACTGTGAGCAATTCTTCCTATGGACAGAGAAGCAGCATTCTTTAGCTAACTAAAAGAAACACAAATACAGGCAAAAATTAAAACCAGTGAGAGTCAGTGTGATGCTTATGCACATTCAATAGTGTTCAGAAAGAAACTATTCACTGCTTTCCAATTTCTAGCTCAAGACTATGTTTGCTTACTTTAAGAGGCAATGAAGTGTAATTGTGTTGGAGTTGCTGCAGCATATAAATTACTTTTTTGTAATAACACACTGCGGGGGATTTGCTGAAAAAGCTGAGAGACCTTGCATTTCTAGTGCATCAGAGCAGGAAAGTTGTTCTTGCTGCTACCACTGAGTCTTGGCCAGTTCCTGGTTGACTGCATGGGCCCCTTCATGGGCACCTCAGTGCAGTTTTCTTGGCAAAGCTGCAGAAGTGGCTTGCCATTGCCTACTTCTGGGGAGAGTTGGGGATCCAACAGGTGATCCTCTGCTTTCCAGGCAGTTTGCTCTACCACTGGACTAAAGTTGCTCCCAAACTCCAAGAGCACCTCTATGCAGTCTTATTGGCAGAGATATAGGTGTGGTTTGCTATTGTTTACTTCTTGGGAGAGCATTGGGGTTGAACTTATATATTTTAAACTCCTGCTTTTTCTTCTTTATTGTTAATAGATGGTTGTTGCTTTTGTATCTATATAGCTTCTAGGATATTTCTTCTGTTTACTTACCTTTCCACTTTTAATATCGTAATTGAAGTAATAATTTTTATCTTTCATGTTTTGACCTCACATGAGAGAAGTATATAAAGAGCATTGTAAAGCTAATTTAAAGCATGGATAATGGTGTCAAAACATCTGGTATTATATTATATATATAATTTATGCTCAAATAAAAGACTAAACTATGAGTTTTAGATATGCAATCTTTCTTCTGGAAAATTAAGACCACTGAAGAAGAAGAAGAAGAGTTGGCTTTTCTAGCCTGCTTTTCTCACCCATTTAAGAGGACTCAAAGCAGCTGACAAAGCTTTTCTATTATTCTCCCCACAACAGAACACCCTGTGAGGTAGGTGAGGCTGGGAGATCTCAGAAGAGAGCTGTGACTAGCCCAAGGTCACCCAGCTGGCTTCATGGGGGAGGGCGGAATTGAACCCGATATTCCCAGATAAGAGTCCGGCTCCCTAACCACTAGACCAAACTGGCTCAAGAAGGTAACATCTTGATAGGGATGCGCAAAATGATATTTACATTCGCAAATTTGATAGAATGCTTTTGTATCAAATCCAAAATCCAGTTTGAACAGCCAAAAATTCAATCAAACCGAACAAAGTAAGGATGTACATGAATGTGTTTTTTCACATTTGATTCAAAACGAATCGAACATTAGAAAATTTGTATTCATATGAATGGACCCTTTTGAATGTGGTAAATTCTATTTGATACAAATGTATTGGTGTGAATTCATATGAATATCCAATACGAACAAATACATATTGGATACAAATGAATACGTACGAATGTCAATGTACGAATATTGTAACATTCCGTTTGTGTACAAATGTCTGAATTCGTACAAATAATGAATATTCATGCACATTCCAAGAACAAAGCTCGATTGTGAAAAGGAACACTGTGATCAAATATGTGTATAAAAAGGACTTTTCTGGAAACTCTTGACTATGAATTCAAAAATCCTGGTTGAGTTTATGATTTGAGGGTGAACAGAATTTTCAGATGTTCGATTCGACAGCAATAATAAAATAAAATAAATAAATAAAACGTTTATTTATAGTGCCCCTTTCACCAAAGGGCATAACAACAAAACAAATATAATCTAAAATAAATAAAAATGAATTTGAATTTATTTTCATGTGCTTCCCTAATCTTGAATCATGTATCTGACATTTGCAATTTGGACTGAAATAAAGGGGACACCAACACCTTCAAACGTTGTATGGGGCCTATATAGCTTCAATGTAAGAAAATCAAAAGCAAGATATGGCTTGTTTTTTTAAAAAATAAATCTATATTCATACCCATGTGTTGAAGTATCTAAGCATTCTGTTTTGAACACTAAAAGTGAATTTTTGGAGCACTTGCTGACCAAACCCTCTTGGAAGAGGAACAGATAAATGGCATCATGAGCTTATGTTTTAGCACACAGGGAGATGTTTTTGGCATAACGTGTAAGAGAATAAAAAAATACGCTCATAAAGATGAAATGTATGCCTCTGAAGTTACAATTCACAGAGCTCTATGCCTCCTGCATATTGATAAAGTTAATCTAATGTGCTGCATACACTAAAAGCAACAGAAATCCAATTAACTATGAATTTAAATTTTGTTACATATTAGGTAAGACACACAAATATGGCACAGGAATGCACCATATTTATTTTGGGTTTGCTTATACTTAATTGGAATTTAAGATATAGCACCCTTTCCTTGTTTAAGCTTATGGTATCATAACCGAGAACCTGAGTCCAGTAGTAGATAAAGGGGTTCTGACTCCTCATACCCAACTTATAGTTATGTGAGTTTTTCCTGTTGTACGTATGTTTTGTCCTTCTCACATTTTTGTGTCCAGTAGAAGATAACCCTTTAACCATCAAGTGTTGGCTTTTAGACCTTACTTTTCTCACCGTAAAGGGGACTCAAAGCGGCTGACAAATCTTCTCCCCATAACAAACACGTAATGGATTATTACATTGCTTTAGTGTTTTTTTTTTAAAAAAAATGTGATTTCTTCCATTTTTCCAGCTCCTCTTCTTCGTGTTGCTTGTTTCCTTGCTCCCCTTGGATATCTCTTGTGCCTTTTCAACTTAACCCCTTAGTCTTTAGCTAAAACCATTCGTCATTACATCTAATTCTTGTAGATAGTTAGTGAAGAGGCTCCAGTCTTTCCTAAACTTATCAATTGTTTTATCCTTAAGTAAATTTGTCAATTTGTCCATTTCTGCCAAGTCCATCCATTTGATTAGCCATTCTTCTCCTGTAGTTATCTCTTCTTCCTTCCATTTCTGTACATATAATAATCTAGCTGCTGTTACCATATATGGAATCAAAGAGTTTATGCTATCCAAGCTGTTATCTGCAATTCCCAACAAAAACAATTCTGGTTCAAACATAATATTGGATACTATAGAATATTTAGAAAAAAACATAATGAAATACAAGCAGCAATAATATTTCTGGATGCAGAGAAAGCTTTTGATAACGTCAACTGGTCTTTCATATTTCAAGTATTAGAAAAGGTGCATCCCATTTTTATCCCCTATGGATGAATACGGGATACATACAGGTACATACAAGAGGCGTGTGTACCATACAGATACGAATCTCCAAATTATTCATATGAATAACTCAAAATATTTGCATTCATTTGAATTCAGAGATCCAAATGTCCGAACATTTGATTTGTATACAAATGTCTAAATTGATCCAAATAGCAAATATTTTGAATATTCATGCACATTCCTAGCTAGGGCCAAATTTGCTGTTTGCAACATTGATTTTGAATATTCAGAATACCAATATGACCACATAACGTCCCTACATTTAGGCTTTAGAAAGAGCTTTCAGGAAATGCCAAACATATCTGTCCTTAGTACAGGTATTTCCCTTATGTGCTCAACATAGTCTGACCTTTAAGAGACCAAAAAAACCCCACAAACCTCTATTGAATTTTCCAAATGATGTAACATGGTGACCTTGAATACCTTGCTCAGAATTAGTTCCCAATGATCTGAGCAGTGGTAACATAAGACAATTAGGAAGGAGAAAGAAACGTAGAACGCCTCTAATCATTTCCGACATGATTAGAACAGCTGGAGGGAGGGGATCAGAAATGCCTTCAGAACTATACAGACAAGCTTGGAATGGCTTTCAGGAATCTCTATGAAAGCACCCAAATTTTCTAATTCTCCCATTAGCCATAGACAGTCCACTTAATGCTAGAAACTTCAAAGATGTAAAGATATGCTGGACAGGTTCACTTCAAAAACAGTTTGCAGTGAACAAGAAGCGTTGGAGAAGTTAATTTTTTAACTCGGCGTCTCCAGTGATTTCAACAAACGTGTTCAATGCTGAAATGAATACAAGGCACGTTCAATACAGTTTGAAGTCTCTATGCTTTTTTTAAAAAAGCATAGAAATAAAGTCTGACACTGCTAAAGCACTAAGTCTATAATGATACAGGCGAAGAAGAAGAAGAAGAGTTGGCTTTTCTACCCCACTTTTCTCACCCATTTATGGGTACTCAAAGCGGCTGACAAACCTTCTGTTCTTCTCCCCACAACAGACACCCTGTGAGATAGGTGGGGCTGTGAAAGCTCAGAAGAGTGCTGTGACTAGCCCAAGGTGACCCAGCTGGTTTCATAGGGGAGGGTGGAATCAAACACAGTATTCCCAAATAAGAGTCCAAATTTAGTTGCAGAAATACAGCTACATGTGTGGCGTGGCTTTAATTCCTTCCTTTAAGAAGGAGAGCTCTCCAGGGCTGACTTTGTGCCCATCTCTAGCCTTCTAACACAAGGGCCCTGGTCACACCTATATGAAACAGAGCGTCCTATTCATAATTTGAACTGAGGTCATACCAGTTCTGTTCACACCAAGATCATTATAGGTCGTCCTCAGGCCATCCTCACTTTGGGCTGCATTGCTCACACCTGTTTCCGTGATCGACCTGAGCCTCCTCCGCGGAACCCTTGGCTCTCCACTCCTTTTGCTGCATCTAATCTATCTCCTTTCTTATTGGATGCTGTTGTGTGGACGCCTCAAGAGAGGCAAGGGTTGTGTTTGCACTTCTTTTTTAAGCCTGCTCCTCCCTCCATGCCCCCTTCCTTTTCTTCTCCATGCTATTATTTTTTTTAAAAAAATTAAATTTGCATAAAAATGCTAGATAGAGGAATCATACACATAAACTGAGGAGAGAAGGGGAGATGTCTCACAAACTCTGTGCATGCATACTGGCTGAAAGGAAATACTGGACCCACCCACCACAGCATGGTCCAGCCTCCTTTAGCTTGTCCCCCCGCTCACACTGAGCAGGAGATGATGGCCTGGCCTGCCAGGATGGGCTGAGTCCTCTGGAAAATAGCACTCGGTTTAGAATGATCTGATGGGGATAAACCAGCTTGGAAAGCCAACTGAATAAAAATAATGTGAGTAACGCAACCAGAAGATGACCTGAAGTCATCTTAAACTAACGGTGTGACCAGGGAAAGTACTGAAAAACGATGTACTGAAATATCTATAAAAATGCAAGAACCTTTCGAGTCCTATAAATCTGGAATTTTCATGGTCAGTTTTAGGTGTTTCTCTCCGTGAAGCAAGAAGCAAGCAAAGTTCTTTGCTATTTAAGCTGCAGCAAAGTATTTAGAGGCAGGTTTGCATCATCTGAATATCATTTTCTACTGCAAAATGAATTCATATAATTTGATAGTAACTTGCAAGGAGCAATCAGTCCATAGACTGTATTTTTGCTACTATAATTCATTATAAAGTTATGTTAACACTTCCATAGACCTAATTTAACAAATGCTAGATGTGTTTAATTAGAATGAGTCTTGAGCAATACTTGGTTGCCTTCCAGATTTACCATATGTTAGGCTACCAGAAGCTTTGAAGAAGTAGGGAATGTAGAGCTACTAAAAATTCCAGGTTTAAAGAAGGACCATCCTTTTCAAGGACCTAAAAAGAACATCAATTTCTAAAAGGTACAGCTATCTAAATTGGCACAAATAATCCTATTTCTCTTATTTCACAATGGACCTTGTTGTTTGTCCTTCCCTACCCGATCAATGTATACATTAATATGTACTTTTTCTTCTGCTCTGTGTTCACATTTTTACTTGTTTGTCTGTTGAACTGAGTTGGCTTGTTGCATCACAAATCTGATTTTAAAAATCCAAACATGAAAGTTGACTGGATCTTAGGGATCTATGAAGATTTAGCTTTTTATTTATTTATTATTTATATTTCTATCCCACCCTATAACCGAAGGTCTCAGGACGGGTAACAACCTTTAAAATCCAGCAAATCAAACAAACAATATATAATGAAACAATAAAAACCACCACCACATTTAAAATCCAGCATATTAAAAACAAAACAATATCAAATAAAACAGTAGTGTTTGTAGTAATAATATAATAATATTTATTTGTATACCGCCCTATGGCAAACCAATCCGGGCGGTTAACAACAGTAAAATATAAAATATAACAATTAAAAACACCTTATCCCTCCCCCCCTTAAGACAGTATTAAACAATATAACATATTAAAACACAATATCAATGCGTAAAACAATAATTTAAAAACTAAAAACCCTGATGTCCCTCTGTTGATCCTCAACCATCACTAAGATGGGGCCACGGGAGGAATCAGGGAATCTGGGCCGGGATGGTTAATCTGGAAAGGCCTGCCGGAAGAGATCCGTCTTGACCGCCTTTTTAAAGCTGTCTAATGATGTTATCTGACGGATCTCATCCGACAGGTCGTTCCAGAGTTTGGGGGCGACAGCAGAGAACGCCCTCTGGGAGGTCGCCGCAAGCCTAGATTTTAGAGGCTGCAGTAAGTTCCTCCCAGAGGACCGGAGAGTGCGGGGAGGATTGTACGGGAGGAGGCGGTCCCTGAGATAGCTTGGACCCAAGCCATTTAGGGCTTTAAAGGTGATAACCAACACCTTGTACTGGGCCCGGAAGCTGATAGGCAGCCAGTGGAGGGACCTCAAAACGGGAGTGATGTGGTCCCTCCTAGATGTTCCTGAGACAAGCCTGGCTGCCATGTTTTGAACCAGCTGTAATTTCCGAGTCAAGCACAGGGGTAGCCCCATGTAGTAGGCGAAACATAACCGACATTTAGCCAAAGGCCTGAGCAAAGAGGTGCGTCTTCATCGCCTTCCTAAACATAAACAGAGAAAGACCCTGAGGCTCATCAAGGGGGAGACTATTCCATAGCCTGGGGGCCATTACTGAGAAGGCCTTCTCCAGGGTGCCCATCCACCTCACTGCTGAGGGTGTTGCAACAACCAGGAAGGTCTCCCCTCCAAATCTTAAGGCTGTGGGCTGTTCGATATGGGAGAAGGCGTTCCTTTAGATATTTGGGGCCCAAGTCATTTAGGGCCTTATAAGTCTCAGCTAACACCTTGAATTGGGCTTCATAGTAAACTGGCAGCCAATGCAGCCCTTCTGAAATTGGCCTGATGTGCATCTGGCTAGTTGTCCTGGTCAACATCCTAGCGGGTACATTTTGCACTAGCTGCAACTTCTGAACCGTCTTCAAGGGCAGCCCCATGTAGAGCGCATCACATGTGTATTATTACTTTTGGTTTTGTTGATTTGGAGGGTAACCTCAAGCTGTGCACCTCTAGCATTTGTCAATTTCTATGGATGAGGATTAACCATCTGATTTTTTTTTTTGTAAGATCAAGTAGCTTTTCGCTTCTGCTCTGATTTTTTTTCTAACCTATCATCCATTCACGTCACATGCCCGATTTATCCACATTTCTGTTTCTTCATGATCACTTAACATATATTTAAGTTTTGTTATTTTTCATAGACATCTCCAGATGTCTTTAGATGTTCTCCCTAAGTGTTCATTTTTCACAGTAATACACTACAAAGGGAAAGCAACACACTTTTCTTAGTGTCTTATTTGTTCTCTCAAATTTATTTATTCTAATTTTGGAAGCGTTCGTTCCCAAACCGCAAAACAAAATGAAAAAGAAAGAAAAGTTAAGGGTCCCTGTTTCACTAATGGACACCTGCAGACAGAGATATGATGCTGGAGGAGGAAAATATAGAGCCTTCATTTTCTTCTTTGGCACTGAGAAAATGAGTAAGTAAACAATCCTGCACCCTGAAAAAATGCTGAAATTCTTTTTTGTAGCTGAGATCATTCCATTTGTGATAACAAGCACCAGAACATTCCTTCCAGTAGACACGCAAGGGAACCTGTCTCTTTCTATACTTACTGTTGATCCGGATTAAGAAGCCTCTCAATCCAAATCCTTGGCTGCCTCATCCACAGTGTTAATACAGATCAAGGGCCCTGGTCACACAAGTTATTTAGGATTTCAGGTCGTCTTCAGGTCATGTTACTCACATTATTTTAATTTAATCCATTTTACAAGCCAGCCTACCCCTGTTAGATCGTCTTAACTATAGTCCTCATTCTTACAGGACTGAAAAGGACTCAGCCCATCCTGGCATCTCAGGATGTCTTCACTTCCTCAAGTGTGAGTGGGGTGGGGGGGAGATGGGCTAAAGGAGGTTGAACCATGCTGTGGTGGGTGGGTCCAGTCTTTCCTTCGGCCAATTGGCACACATGGAGTTTGTGAGGCACCTCCCCTTCTCTTCTCATTTTATGTGTATGTTTCCTCTATTTAGCATTTTTATGCAAATTTATTATTATTATTATTTTAAAAATTAATCACACGGAGAAGAAAAAGGAAGGGGGCATGGAGGTGGGGGAGCAGGCTTAGAAAAGAACCACAAACACACACCCTTGCCTCCCTTGAGTGACACAACGGCATCCAATAAGAAAGGAGGTAGATTTGACACATGAAAAGGGGTGGAGAGTGAAGAGTTCTGTGGAGGAGGCTCAGGTTGATTGTGGAGAAAGGTTTGAACAATGCAGCCCAATGTGGGGATGGCCTGAAGATGACCTGTGTGTGACCAGCATTCGTATGACCTTAGTTTGAATTAATGAATAGGCCGTCATGTCTTAGACTCGTGTGACCAGGGCCAAAGAGACCTTGCACCTTCAGTCTAGCTCTGTCTGGACTGGACAAAGCCAGATGTGGATTAAGAGGCCCTTAAATCCAGTCCTTTGGTGGACCAAGGGCCTTATTCTAGAATTACCGAGGGGGGGGGAGGTTAGCACCACACCAAAGTACACCACAAAATGCTCCCTTCCCTCCTCAGGTTCCAAGGTTAGGAACTTTCATTGCTAGCCTTTGGAGACATGAGAGGACAGTTGCAAAGCTTGTATGAGCTTCATAGATATGGAGAGTTGTAGGTAAAAACAGCACCATCAGTGAAGACAGCACTGATCTGGCCCATGCTACATGCGATCTGGATCAGTGGGCCTGGTTATTCCAGATCCACTGGTCCAAATCGGAGCTAGGTAAGTGCAGAAAGGGCCCAAGCCATTCAAGGAAACCATTTGGTATGCCTAGATTTATTATTATTTTTAGTTCTATCCCACCCTATACCCGAAGGTCTCAGGCTGGGTAACAACATTTAAAATCAGACATATATTAAAGCAACAACAGTGTATATTAAAAGAGAAACAGTGTCTGTAAATTGGGAAGTATACTCCCATTGAGGCAAAGGCCAGGGAAAAGAGGTGGTCTTCACTGCCTTCTTACACAGTGAAGGAACCTGACACATCTCAAGAAGACTATTCCATAGCCTAGGGGCTATTACCGAG
The DNA here is from genome assembly GCA_023333525.1 of Aspidoscelis tigris stejnegeri. NCBI lineage: Eukaryota > Metazoa > Chordata > Lepidosauria > Squamata > Teiidae > Aspidoscelis > Aspidoscelis tigris. Next base: position 10,765,946 of record JALMGA010000012.1, read on the forward strand.
AAGGCCCTCACCCAGGTGCCCACCCCTTTTACTACTGAGGGTGGTGGGGCGACCAGGCGGGCCTCCCCTCCAGATCATAAGGCACAGGCAAGTTGATATGGAAGAAGCTGTTCCTTTAGATATTTGGGACCCAAGTCATTTAGGGCCTTATAAGTCAAAGTTAACACCTTGAATTGGGCTCAGTAGTGAATCACCAACCAATGCAACTCTTTTATATACGATACAAAGGCAATCCAATCCATCTAGAGAACCATGTCAGCATTTGACATATCCTGCTCATTATAGGTCCTACCTCCTTCCTCTCTCCTTGCAAGCAGACATTTCATCCACTGAGAAAAGATTAAAACCATCTTTGGGGGAAGATGGGAGGAGGGAAATTCTCTCTTCATGATAGCAGAATTTAATAGCAAGAAACCGTTTGGTTGTGTGTGTTTTCTTTTTCCATTAATTAACAAGCCAATTTCAGTTCTCTTGTAGAATGGGTGCTCAGCTTCCAGATAATGATTAAAGCTGCTCCGTTCTGCAAACGACACAGTTATAATACTTTTAGCTTCAGAAAGAAGAGCTGGCAAGGGATAAAGTCACCCTTAAATGAAGGTCACGTTTTCGTGGAAATAACCTTTGCAAATTTGCATGGTGCGGCTTGCTAACCTAGAAGCAATTTGGATTTGAGCTTCTTAGAGCTGCTCTTTGCTGCTGGGTCCACGCCTGACCTCATAATGGACTTTTAATTCCCAAGTTCATTGCTGCCTAAACTAAGAAAATCCCAGCTTTGAAGAGGTGATGATTGGAAATGTACAAATATATCGCTGGACATTGCAGAACAAGTGAAAAGGCTGTGACAGGCCCAGATCTGACATCAAAATGGAAGAGTCCTCCTGTCACTCAGTTCTACTGCATCCTGCCAATCGGTTACAGAGTATACTGTCAGCTTAATGAATCACTTCTGTGTAAATTAGAATAGGCTAATCTTTTTTCAGCCCACGGGCAGTGTTCACACTTTGCCCCATGTCAATAGAAATATATTGTAAACATACAAATCAGAAGATCTGGGGATTAACTGAAGCTTCCTGTTCATTAAAAGAATCACACTGCTTAAGAGGTAGGCAATTCACATCCCTGCCAGGATTCCAAATTCTGGTACTTCTGTTTTTAACTGTATGTGGACACAGTCTTAGGGTCTTAATTAATTAAGGCTCAGTTTAGAACACTTCTAGATTACATAGATCCACATCTGTTGCTGATTCCCTTTATCTGCAGGTGACAGAGATAGATCCAGATTAAGGATCTGTTGTGGACTAGATCTAATTGGGTCTAGATCCAGACCAAGAGCCTTATTCTGGAGCACAGGAGGCACATAGACAGCATGCACCTGCGATCTGGAACTTACTTGGAGGTAGGGATATGTACAAATTTTTTAACATTTGAAATTCGTATGAATTTGGCCAAATTTGATGAAATTTGAACAATCTTCTAATTGAAAGTTGGGACCTTCAAATTCAAGTTGAATGTTTCATTACATTCATACGAAGCTTTACTACAGATTCATATGCGATTCGTACCTAACATTTGTATTGAATTCAAATCCTACCACATTTGAAGGGATTTATTTGAATGAATATCAATTTTCTTGCATTCGATTCAATATGAATCAAATGCAAAAAAAGAAAAGAAAAAGCATTCATGTACATCCCTACTTGGAGGTAATTTTCAGCAGCATGTCAGTTCTTGACCTTCAGAGGCATGGGGCATGCAAATGTCACGTGGGCTTCACAGCTGTGAGAAGGCATGGGCAGATCAGTGGCATCAGTGCAGATGGTACTCATCCAGCCCATGCCTCCAACTAATTCAGTTCAGTGGGCAATCAGTGGGACACACAGATCTGAACTAAAATCACTGGAAGTGCAGAAAAGGACTTAGAATGGCCATATCACCCAGTCTTCCAAAGTCATCTTGGCCCTTTCTGCACTGGGCTTTAATCTCAGTCTGGAACCTCTGTGCTCTTTTCCTGGGTCTCATCAACCTATGTTGGACCTTTCTACATTGCCTGTGTGGTGATCTGACCCAGAGGGTCTGGATCAGAGAGGCTACTACTCAAGATCACAGTAAAGCATGGTCTGGAACGGCCCTATGTGCACCAATGATGTTTCTGCACAGCCTTTGGGGCCACCCTCTGGTGGCTCCAGTGGCTAGAAACAAAAGTTTGAAGCCTCTGAGCCCCTGGGGGATCTATTTCAGCAGCACATTTTGGTGCATTGCTGAAATGGGTCCTTCAGAAGTCCAGGAAATGGAGGTGTGTCTCCATGACTTGGATTGGCCGAAGCAGGTCCATTGGTGGACCCGTGGAACTTCTGAGGATTCGTCCCTATTTTGGATGGATCCTCAGGAAGTCAGATCACCGGGAAACAGGTTTTCTTAAATCCATTTCTCGGTGGTAGGTGTGGAAGCACCCTAAGTGTACTCAGAGTACTGATTATTGATAAGTGCACAAAAGGTTTCCTTTTAAAGAATGTTCTAGTATTGCTTCCACAATAGAACCAATAACCTTTGTCATACAAAAGGCCCCAAGTCCAGTTGCTACAAGAAACTCCAATAATTGATGACAGCTGTAAAATCAATTCAGGTTTCTTAAATTTACAAACTTAACACTTATCAAAACAAAACAAATATTTAAACATTCACACTCCCCAGAATCTTATGAGACAGTTCATCAACAAACTAATACTTAAAAAAAATAAAATAAGAAGACTGTATTAAGAACACAGTAAATGAAGGGAGATATTTTAGATATATATATTTGCTTTTAAAGAGACTTTTCCCCCCTTAAAGTAAGCTTATGAGAAAATTGGGGCAAATTGGACTTTAAATTAGCGAAGTGAAGAACCATGAAAGACCAAATTTTGATTGATTCAGCCTTCCTTAGCAGAAAGAAATTTCCTGGCTGGCCACAGATGAAGTGTAATAATGTGATCTAAAAGTTCCTGCCTTCTGTTAGGTATCAATGTAGATGTCAAACAGAAAATGGGGCCAAGCTGAACCAATTTGTTTTATCTCCCTTGAGGAGGGTTATGCCTTCAGTCACTAGATCGCTTTCCCCTTCCTACCAATCACATCTTCAGCTGTCTGTCAAAATGCAAAGCTTTATTATTATTATTACTATTACTGGCGATATTAATGTTGGGCTATTTGCATTAGGATTATCACTGATTAATATAATCTTGCAGGACAATCCAGTGCATGTTTAATCAGAATTAAATCCCTCTCAGTTTAGCAGACAACCTTTTCATGCCAGCAAATAAAGGACTACACCTCAGTTAACCTTATTAACTGTGACTACATATATTTGCACAAGGCAAAGAAAAGCAGACCTACAGCAAGAGCAGGTAGTGTATTTCCCTGCAGAACTACAGTTCCCATCAGCCTCGGCCAGTCTGGGCTATGACATAGAATAATGGAAATTGTACTTTGGCAGCATCCAAAGATTCATAATTTGAATGCCACAGTTTAGAGCGTTGGATTAATAGAGATGCACACAAACCTCTCTCTGTGTGTATATGTGTGTGTGTGTGTGTGTGTGTGTGTGTGTGTGTGTTTTCCTTCACCCAAGGGGTCATTGGTCTATGGAATTTGCTGCCAGGAGAGGTGGTGACAGCAACCAGCCTAGATGGCTTTAAGAAACCGTTAGACAAATTCATGGAAGACAGGTGTATCAATTGCTGGGATACAAGAGCAGAAGAAGGTTTGCCCTTGTCTTCTGCTTGAGATGCCCATGGGCAATTGATGGGTCACTGTGTGAGACAGGATCCTGGACTAGATGGGCTGTGGCCTCATCCAGCGGGGCTCCTCTTAGGTTCTTAGGTTCATGTGTGTGTGTTCAGATTGAATTGAAACAAACAAGGGCTGGTCTAGTTTAAATTTCTACTTCCCCAAGCCCTCAGACAGCATGGTGTTTGATTCAACACCTCTGAATACCGTTGAACCTCAAGTGAATAGGCTGTGTTCACTAGGTTTATTGGAACACTCCTGTGTTCGGTCCAAATCTGAACTCTGTTTCCGATCAGACAGGGTGTTTGGTTTGATTCAAGGTTTTTGAACACCTCTGTTTTTATTTGAACCAGTTCAGAACCAAAACAGTTGAGTACATCTCTAGGTTTTGGGCCAGAAAATGATGGTCCCTATAGCCATGTTGTGAAAGATTTCTATTGGGGGAACAATTTTAAGTGATAATATTTACATTATACATAGTGAAAATATGCTAAAAAGCCTAATCTCCCCTTGGCTCAACACAAGCTGCCTCCAGCTGTCGCTTACATATTCCACTATATTTGGATACTCTGGAATGAACAATAGATATTCAGAATATAGCCTGGATAAAGCATGGATATTCCAGAATATTAACCTGCCTAGCATTGAACGGAAAGTATCCCTAACCACAGATAGCAGTGTCCACTTTGGATTAATTCGCATTAAGAATCTGTGCAAAAGCTGTCTTTGTATACACCTCAAGTGAAACTTAGCAAGGAGGGTAACAAAGTTTTTTCCTCTTCTTTTCTTTTTTTTAAAGCAAAAGTAGAAAAGATCTGTTTATTTCAAATGTAGTGCAGCTCAGATCAATACTGATTAATCGTTTCACTTATTAGGAAAACAGTAAAGGGCTGGTTAAGAAAAAAAGTTTCAAAAAACAAATTAACAAATACAATTAAATTTTCCTTGTCAAGAAATTTGGGGGGCATGGGGGGAAAAGCTGCAGATAAATGTACTGGAAACTGTTGTTGAATCAAAAACTTTTACTTAATATTAGGAGAAAAAAATCATTGGCTTATCTAATCTTCTCAAACTGTTGAGCTTTAGTAGCAATTTGACCAGCAGGCCTTGGCATTTACAACCCATTAAAACTAAGTTTGCTTTTATTAATTATTCTAAACCAAAGGGCACGACGGTGCAGTTAAAATACAAAATTCACTTTATTTCAGTTGTGTGTAGTTACTACTGAGGAAATTTCCAGAATTGGAAGATTCATTTGTCATTTATTTTGAAGCTAGAGCAATCAACATTTAACACAGAGTTAAGGAATATTCAATAGATATCACTGAATTGGCGCCAACAATTTACCTTGTAGTCAAATGTTTAAATAGTGTATAATAGTATAACTTGGACTAGGGATATGCATGAATATTTGTAACATTCATTATGCATACAAATTGGTATGAATTTGGACATTTATACACAAATTGAATGTTATGATATTTGTACATTATCATTTGTACAAATACAAATGTTTTGGAATATTTGCATGAATAGTTAGGACATTCATTAAACTGGGGATACATATTGAATACTTTTCTGATACGTATCGGATACGTATTTGATACGTATGAGTTTGTATTGGATACATATCGGATATATATGTGTTCTTGTTGGATACATACCTGATACATATTGGATACACAATTGTTCATATTGGATATTCATACGAATTCAAACAAATACATTCATATTAAATAGAATCCTACCACATTCGAATGGGACCTATTTGAACAGATACAAATTTTCTAACATTCAATTTGTTACAAATCAAATGCCAAAAAATCCATTCATGCATATTCCTAACTTGGACTAGAAGGCACATGAGGATAGGTACAGGCTGGCATGTGAACAAGTTTGCCCATGAACCATCTCTAAGCTATCTGTGAGCCACTGCAGAGGTTTTTTTGTTTACTTCATGGAAATGGATTTCCAGACTGCATTAGCACACGGCCTGAAATGGGCGGGATCCAGGACAGGCACCTGGGAACAACACCTTGCCACAGTTCCAAATTCTACTCAAGAGGAACTGAGGATTCTGCTGAAACTCATTGAGCTGCACCAGAAATGGAACCAGAAGTGGATAAGTTTTAGTATCTACCCAAAGATTCCCTGTGGGATTAAAACCCTGGATCAGGAGAATGTTCCATGGAACATGGCACCCATGGAAAATGTTCTGTGATTTTATTTAGCTACTTTTGGAGGCTCTCAAAGTTTAGACTATCTGAATACCGGGGAATAATATCTTTAAACGTTGCCCCGTTGATCAGCAAAGGGGTAAGATGGTTAGGACATAGCTGAAAGAGTTCTTAGAATCCAGAAAGCAAAACATTTCCAAACCAGCTGCTTCTTTTTAAGCCTTAAACAAATCCTAATTTGTTTTGTTTTGCTTTGTTATGAAGACAAAACATTTGGGACTGAGCTTCAAAATATTTTTATACCTTCCTAGAAAGACTTCACTTATAAGCACTGACATTTTGTAAATATTCCTGGGAGCCTTTCAAAGCTTTAAGGGATAAATAAAACGCTAAAGAGAACAGCAGCTCCTTAGGAAGGAACTAATAACTTCAAAAGCCTTGTTTTCCAATGTCCTTTCTGCACTGAGCCTTAGACTGTGCTAAAAAGGGGTCCAGGAGCATGCCTTCCACATTCTGGAACAGAACAACAGAAGCCTTGCTACCTTCTACCATGCCTCATCCACAGCAGAATGATGCACTATCCCTTCCCATCACGTGGACAGGAAAGGTGCATGGTGAACTACTACTGACTAGTGCATGCACTTGTGAGAGCTAATCAATGACCAGATCCCCCATGTGATTGATCACTCACCTGAGACTGATCGTGCAGCCGATCCACTCCTAAGCACTACCATCTTGAGGGCAGCACCCTGCACGACTGCGTGTACATTAGTGCAGTCGCTTCAGCGCCACTGACAAGTTGTGCGGCTGAATCAGGGGGTCATGGGCAGCTCCAATGACCTGTTCAGCTGGCTGAACCTCAGATGGTCACTGGATGGACAAGTAAAGTAAGTTCCCAGTTGTGATTGGGGAACTTTGGATCGCTTGTGGTGCACGATTACATAGCTCATTTACAATTAGGCAATATCTGGGCCGGCAGGGGGTGCCTGAAGGCCGAAGAACAAATCGACCCCAGGTCTACAGGTACTTGACAATGAGGTCCACAACCTGACAAGCAAATACCTGAGGGGCTCTTTTTTGTGGTACAACAGAACAAGAGACTCTTTAAAATATCTCCCTCTCCGTGTCAGCAAGCGGCCCCAGTCACAACATTCCCCACTCTCAGCTTCGCTTATCACTTAAAACGGAAAGACTTTCTCTCTTTCAGCCAACTGCGGCGCTCTGCAGGCTTTTTACTTTTACTATTTAAAGACACAGTACGTAATTTCTTGCTCGTCTCTGTATCAGCCACTCAACTGACAGATTACAGATGGACTCTCTTCAACATGAATGCATAAACTCCTTTATTGTTTACAACTTCTTTTGGTTAACAGGCTCTGAACAAGATATTTCACTTTACAGCACTTTTCCTTCTTTTAACACTTCACTTAGTTATCAGGACCCTTTTCCCTATCTTTCCACATAGCCAATTACCTGACCCAGTTCTTTCCTACCCACACCCCTGTGAGATACCAGACAAAGAACAAAGAACATTATACCCTTCTACTCTGACCTTTTATAGAGTCTCTCATGATGTCCCTGGATTCTCCCTGGCCTAGCCTTTGCGCTAGCTTACCCCCTCCCTGTGGAATATAGTAAACCACACCCCCTCAGCTTACTAACCTAACTAATCTATAGTTAAAACCTCTTTTCCTACTTAGCTTGCCCAGGGGGGGTCACTACAACTGCTATTCCCAGATAAGCGCCTGGCTCCTTAACCATTAGACCAAACTGGCTCACTAGACCAGGCAGTAGATGGAGAGGCCCTAAAATGCCACTTTATTTCCCACCCGCAGTCATGTAACGTAATGGCTGCCTGTATGACAATGCAGGAAGAAGTGCGTGTTGCTGGTCTACTGCAGGGAAGACAGAGCCTCCATGTGCCACCTGGTGGAGGAGTGCCTACCTGGATAGCAGCTGGGGGAATCCAGGGGTGCTGCCCTATTACAGGGCCTTTGGCCAGGAAAAACAAATACTTAGTGAACTACTGCTTGTGAATCCCAGGCATGTGATTTGAATTCGAACATCTATCTTCGAATTCGGACTCGCATGTCAAACATCTGATTCAAACTCAAATGTCCAAACTTGGCCAAAATTAGTACAAATTTCAAATGTTATGAATATCCATGTGCATCCCTATGAGAGGTCACATTTTATACAACTCAGTTGAAATTCAGACCCAGCTCTGTTTACTACAGGCTCATTGAAAAGAGTGGGCATGAATACAGGACAAGGGTAATGAATAATAAACAACATAATATAAGATTTGTTTGCTTTTCTAGTATATCTTGAAGGAAAAGCATTTTTAAAAAATACTTTGGAGGTTTAAATCACTCAAAGACCAGCTTGGCTACGAAACAGTAAATGAGTTCAGATATACAGTAGGTGCCAAGTATCCATCCACTTAATTGTGCAATCAAGATTGCAAATTCATCTTTGATACATGCCCCTATTTTTGACCCTGAACTTTTTTCAATCCATCAATATACAATAAAGAGAAAATCTAAGTCCAATCTCAGAAGGCAATATTTAGAAACAACGCATCTCAATCACATACTGGTACATTAAAAAGTTGCATGTTTCAAAATGGTGATCTACCCTAATTGAGCATCAGTTTAGGTCAGTAATACAACAAATAATAGTTGATTTATTAAATTCTGTCTGTATCATTACGAAGCAATAGCTTTAGTTATAACTGTACACTTGTAATTTATTTATTTTTATTTATGGCTTTTTTTTAATCCAGCCTTTCCTGGACTGCAGGAGATGCCAGAGAATTAACCAGTACTCCATCCAGGCCCCCTTAGATACTCCACACTGGGTTTTCTCTCAGGGTTTATCCCCTTAGCCTCTACTTTTCCCAAGGCATTCGCAGGGCAGTGAAATTTTCCAACCCACAGCTTAGAGGACACAGTGACCTTCCATGGCAAATCAGGGCAGTCCTGGATCTGCCCGACGCTGTTAACCACTGCATCACTAGACATCCCACTGGTGTTTTGTTCTAGTAATTTGACCTTCCAAAATATTTGAAAAACAAAACATATTACTGGAGAATATTTAGCATCAAATATTGAAGGAAGATATTTATTTCTCAGTGGGATTTCTGTTTGCATGGACCTTTGTACATACACAGTTTCCTATGCGCAGATGCTCATTTATTGCTTCATCAGGGAAGAATATCCTTGAACCTTCTGTAGGTGGCCAGTTTTCATTTTCAAAGACTCAAGAATATCCATTATCATAGTCAATAGGTGTGTCCCTTCTACAACCAAGCCCAAATCCTTAATATATTACAATATAATTTGAGGACACTGCAATTTTGCATCTACGAGAGAGGCATACAACAGTGTAATAGCAGTTTCAACCTTGCAGGTGCCAAATTATTATTAAAATCATCATCTATTATTTACTCTGTACCTTTTGTTCCAGTATAATGGGACACGAAATTAAAGCAGGCATGGTTCTACTCACAAATTTGCAATGTAAATTAAGAGAAATTAAACAAGGAGGAAGTCTTGGAGTAAAAACAAACTGAATGGCAGAGGCCTGGCCAAAAGAGAAATCAGGAACAAGAATAAAGAAAAGCAAGTAAGAGTTTTTTAAAAATCTAAATTGCTGAACCTAATAGAAGTGGTAGTGCAAAGTATTGTGAGACATGCTACAGACTGGGAGAAGGAACACACACAAGAAATTAATTCTTACCTTTTGTTTCTAAAGAGGGATATAAAATATTCTGTGCAAAGTCTGCATTTGTAAATTCAATAAAATAGTTCATAATCAAAGGTGTTTGCATGAGCCAAGCATCCAGTTGTTCAAATAACTGGAAAAGTGATTGAACCTACCCAGCTCCCTGCTAACAAGCACAATTGATCAACTATGGTTTGATTGATTGATTTATCGATCGATCGATCAAGCAATCATGTTTTTGCCCTTGATAAAGGGCTTTTTCAATTTAAAAAATGTATTTTTGTTTTCAGTCTTGTTGAAAATTGAGCATGAAGAACCATTTGTTTGATTAGAGAGGTCACCATTGAGCCGAACAAATAGGTGTTCAATTCAATTTTGAACTGAACATATGATTTTCATTCATATACATCTCTATTCTGTATGCAATGTTTTTGTGGGGAAATAATTGTTTTGTTAACTGGAATTGTGGATCTCAAAGTAACGCACAAACCTGTGCTTTCTACTCTTTTACTTAAGAATAAAATTCTGGGGGAAAACTTTGGATTAAGTATCTGAAATTTACTGCATTGTATTGATTTAAAATAAAACACATATAAGTTGATGTATAGATGGCATTTAATGCCTCATAAATTGTCAAAAATGTATCAAATTCTGGAAATACACAAGGAAGTGCTTCTTATCATTTGTGGTGATCCTGCATTAAAGGAGGGGAAAAAATGGTGCAAATATATGAAAAGCTTACATTGCTTTCAAACCAGGATTGTATTTATTAGGTATGGTAGAAGGCAACCTAGATAATGTTAATTTCTTAATTCAGCAGATGGTGACTGCAGCTGGAATTTGTTTAGGCACAAAAAAAGGAAAGACACCAAAACACCAAACTGATGCCTGGTTGCTTAAAATGTCTGACCTCACTGAGATGGATAAATCAACAAACCTGAAAAATAAGGCTGTGAATAAGTTTTGTTAAAAACTGAAAACGCTTTATTGACTTTCTACAATAACCGGGAAATGAAGTGACAGAATTTATAGCCTGAATGAGTTTAGAAAGGAAGGAAAAAGGAAGATAGAAGACTTTACGGACTTGTGGAAAGAGGTGGACGAAACAGGGAGTCTGAGACTCTCTAGGGTTTGAGGAAAAGAAGGGGGCAAACAGGGAAGCTTGTAAGATTTGGGATAGAGAAGGAGAAATACTTAGGAATCTGAAGATACTCAGTGTACATACATTCTTCATGCTTGTAAGACTTTTTCAGTGTTTGTGTTTGTTGTTACGACTGACTGACTAACTGACTGGGTGAGTATGTTGCCCCATTCTTACCAATCCCCAAACAGAATTTTGATTTTAAAAAATGGAGCGAGAGTGCTGAGAGTTGAAAGACATCAAGAAAAAAAGGGGGGGAAGTCTCCCTGGGTCTAATCTGATAAGCTGGGAAAAGAGAGAAGCAAAAATCACAACGCAGTTGCCTCTAATTGGACTTTCTGTCCTATAGGGCAATTTGCTATCAGCTATCCTCTGAGAAGAGTCATGCTGGCTTTTTATTGATTAATGTGGTGTCCTTCAAAAATGTATTTTTAAACTTCATGTAAATTGCCTTGGAATGATTTGGTTCCTGAGAGGCCGACAATAAATAATTGCAGCAAACAATTAAGATGCACTTCAGGGTTCCTTAAAGTGACCACGAAATAAAAATAAAAATAATATGGACTTGTTCTGGGCAAGAAGTACGTGCACCAAGCATCCACTTTTATTTTGCTTTGCTTGTGAGAACCACAACAAAAGTATATAAAGAGAATTTGAAAATACTTTGTGTTAAAAAGGGAACTTGACCAACTATGTCTGGATAAGGTAGGGGTGTGCACGAATGCAATTTTTGGGTTTTGAATCGATTTGAATCTTTAAAATTCTAATTTACCCACATTTAATTTGAATTAAGCAAATTTTAATCTATTTGTTTGAATTTTTCATTCAGATTTGCACTTATGAATGTCAACAAATATGTACAGATGTGGGAAAGATGTGTACGGGCAACTACGCATCCTGTACGTATCTATACACAAATTCATTCAAATGTTTAAAATTCAAATTTATAGACATTCAATTTGAGTTTGAATGTCCAAATTCAAAAGAATTTGATTGAATTTTGAATGTTTCAAATATTTGTGCACATCCCTATGATAAGTTACCTCAGAGGGTCAGTGCATGGCCTTCACATGCTTTTTTTTGCATTCTGTGATCACAGCCTATATTTGTCGTTGTATTTCAGAGTTTCATTCTTTCTTATATACTTTTTAAATTATTTTTAGAGCATGTAAAACATACAATGGTTTGGATGTTCAAATGAATGATTCAACAAATTTTCAGATGTTCGTTTTGATTGCAAAGTGAATGTTAATTTTTGTTCAAGGAGATCCCTAGAGGCCATTACAGATATCCTGGCCCTAAACTACAAAGAGAACCAGAAGGGCATCGTCTCAAATCTATATAGCATCTAAAAGATGTTAAGGAAAGTTGTAAGTCTTTGGGGCATGGATTTGACATATTTCAGATAAGCAAACTCTTTTTTTTCTCTCTCTCTTCATGACTTGGGGAGCTTCCTGTGAAGTTTATCATGACTTTCTTTAAAGTTATCTGAGAGAAGGAAGAAGGCACCTTCAAAGCAGTTTTTTCTTTTTTCTTTGCCAAGTACAGTCTATGATAATTCAAGAAGCAAATCTGTACATTTTTCAGTAGCACGTGTAGTAAATATTGGTATCGTCTACCCTGCCTATTTACCACATGTACATGCCACCCAGACTGGCCCATAAGTTAGACCTGCAAGAAACTTTTCTCTCAGTAGTGCCACTTCTATTACCAGTTAAAGATGTGGGGCCATTAGAGAGGGCTCCTCTGTGGTGGCCCCCAGGTTGTGTAATAAGGTTTGCACTCCTGTGCATCTAGCTCCATCACATATTATTTTGGGATATCTAATAAGGACTAGGGATGTGCAAGAATATTCAACACATTCAAAATTTGTTCGAATTAAAATTGAATTCAGACATTCAAATTCAAATTGCATGTCTATACATTTGTTTTCTGACATTCAAACAAATTTGAATGCTTCTAATCATTTGTATGAACTATTCAGACATTTGTATGTGTACAGTACAGATATGCATGCATTACATGTGCATCCGTACACATCTTATTCATATCCGTATGCATTTGTACAGGTTGATACAAAATTAAAATGGGATGCCTACAGGATAAAAACAGGATGTGTACAAATGTGTACAGAGGCGTACGGAAGCGTATGGACACATACGAATGTTGTCAACATTTGTATCTTCAAACACGAATAAACTATTCATATGAATAGATACGAATGTATTTGAATTGGATTTGAATTGACTACATTTGTTTTTTCTCTATTTGTTTGAATTTGAGCACTTGAATATTCAATTCAAATTGAATCAAATCCAAAAATTGCATTCGTGCACACCTCTAATAAGAACGCGCTTCTTTAATCCAGCCTTTCGCTAGAGATGAAACTGTACTTCCCCTCTGAGACACTGTAATCTGATCTGAATTTTAATTGTGTTTTTATACTGATGTAATCCACCGTGATCCCGCGGGGCACCAGTCAGGATAATAAATTAAATCATGCTTCATATGTAGCAGTAAACTGTGGTTTAGTGTTACGTGCATGGCCATCCCTACCTTGTCCTGAGAAAATCCTCTCTTCAGAATCTTCTGTGGATAAGAGAAAGAGAACAGAAGCGCTAATCCCCTACTTATTACAACCCACAACTTGATAGATTCACAGCCCACAGTTTGGAATACTATGGGGGACCCATTTGGGTGGTGCTCCAGCGAGCGGTGCCAGGAGAGGTGATGGGAAACGGGGCACCACTGAAATGGGCACTTCCAACAAGTGTGAAGACTGGGAGCAAAGGTTCTTGGCCGTTGAAGGTTCTAGGATAGCTTCAAGGTCTGAACAGACATTGATGCCAGCATCCAGGGCTGCGCTGCCACAGGCTGCCCAAATGTGGACAACCCTGGCAGAAGGTTACAGGTTGCCCATTCCTGTGTGACCCATGCCCACCAGACTGTGCTCTGTAGGACACCGCAGCCCATGGAGGAAGGAAAAGGCCAAGTTGTCTTGCCTCTAGAGGTGGGCTGACAGTCTTGAAAGCATGTGGACAATGCCTTGCAGCACATCAGAAGATGAAGACTAAGGCAGTGTGGGAACTTGGAGGAAAGATCAAATGTCCTACCACACCAAAAATGTTAAATATGCATAAGGAGAATTGAGGAGACTATCTCAGGTATACACTCCCCAAAGGCAAATGTGGTCTAGTGGTTAGGGAGCTGGACTCTAATCTGGGAATACTGGGTTCAATTCCACCCTCCCCCAAGAAGCCAGCTGGGTGACCCTGGGCTAGTCACAGCTCTCTTCTGAGCATTCACAGCCCCTCTACCCCACGGGGTGTTCTGTTGTGGGGAGAAAAACAGAAGCTTTGTCAGCCACTTTGAGTCCCCTTAAATGTTAGAAATGTTAGAAAAGCCAACTCCTACTCCTACTCCTACTCCTACTCCTCCTTCCACCACTACTACCTTGGTGTTCAAGGGTGGCTTTAGCTCAATGTAGGCAACGGAAATGGCAAACCTCTTCTGTATCTCTGCCAAGAAAACTGCACAGAGGTGCCCATGGAGTCTGGGAATGGCTATAGCTCAGTGGTAGAGCCAACTGCCTGTAGAGGATTGCCAATCCAGTAAGTGCAAGCAGGTAATTGCAAAACACTTCTGTTATCTCCACCAAGAAAAAAATAATGGAGATGCCCATGGAGTTACTCAGGAGTCACCCACACCTCAGTGGTACCCAACAACAATGGGCAGGGATGTGCATGAATGGTGTGTTTTGGTTTTTTTTTTTTTTTTTGGGGTGTATTCAATTCGTATCTACTCAAATGCAAGAAAATTCACATTTGTTTGAATAGATCCCCTCCCAATGTGGTAGGATTCGTATTCAATACCTATGTTCAATCCCATACGAAACTCATGCGAATCCCATACGAAGCTTCTTCTGGTAGCTTTTGTGATCATCCTTTCGCCAGGACAAACTTGGCATCAAGATGCCCAAAGGGAATTACACGGATGTCAACATTTCTTAGCCTGATGGTCCCAGCCCCATCTGAACACTGGTGTAAGGCAGGTTGCCTGTCTGGATCGTCTCAACCTGCACACTTTCAGCGGAGAACCTGGCCAGTGTTTTGCAGTTACCTGGCCAGAGGTGTCATCTCCACCTTTCTGTCTCAGAGCTGATGCTGAACCATAAACCTGGATTTTCACTCCATCTGCAACAAGTATCATTTCTCACTCAACCACAGATTGTCCGCTGCCTTTCTGAACCAGTTCCCATGGTAACAGGGGCCTGACAAGAAGGAAAATTGGGTTGGTATTTTTTGTTTGTGTGTTTGAAATTTTTAAGTTTGCTACATTCCACTCCCTGTTCACATGGAAACAGAGAGGGTAGAAAACAAATAGAGGCATTAACTGAGGATTGCCTGCTCCTTTATTTTTGGGACCAGGTTCAAGTCCTGTTCTAGAATCCTGAACTAAAAACATTATTTTGGTGAAAATGACAAAGGAAGGGATGGGATAATATACTGTGTGCTATTTGTTAACTTATTCAGGATTTTTCTTTTGTGTGTGTGTGTGTGTGTGTGTGTATGGATCCATACATATCCATCTATGCACAAGAAAACCAACAAGTTTAGAAGAACAGAAGAGATCTCATTCAATGAGCCAGTTTGGTCTAGTGGTTAGGGAGCCAGACTCTTATCTGGGAATACCGCATTTGATTCCACACTCCTCCACAAAGCGAGCGGGGTGACCTTGGACTAGTCACAGCTCTGAGTTCTCACAGGCCCACCTACCTTATAGGGTGACTACTGTGAGGAGGAGAAGGTGTGCCAGGCACATTGAGTCCCCTTAAATGGGTGAGAAAAGCAGGGTAGAAAAGCCAACTCCTACTGCTCCACAAAGCCAGCTAGGTGACCTTGGGTTAGTCACAGCTCTTTTCTGAGCTCTCACAGTCCTGCCTACCTTACTAAATGACTGTTGTAGGGAGAAGAACAGAAAGTGTGCCAGCCACTTTGAGTCTCCTTAAATGGGTGAGAAAAGCAGGGTAGAAAAGCTAACACTTCTTTTTCAAACAGGTCTATGGTCCATCGAGTCCAACAATTTGTTCTCAGAGGTCTTTTCTGAACTTGTTTGTTAACCTTGATCAATCATCTTCCTAGTAGGCTTTTATTCACTTGAAACTATCACTGTTTTGGTCGAGAACTGTTCCAAGGGGTCCCTATGCCAACTGTCTTGTTAACAAGGGCCATTCCCTATCTGCAAAGGCTATCCAGACTGCCTAGAAAGTAGATGGTTGCAGAGGCCTTGAAACAAAGGGCAAGTGCTTTCTCTCATTCCAGCTTTTCTGTGGGAAAGTTATTGGCCTCACAGACTATGGGGAACCCATTTTTGTGGTGGAATATGATATGTAATTGAAAGGGTCGCTCTGTAACCTGGATCCCTGGAGGCATGCACCTTCTGCACACATCCAAGATCCGGATTAGGGCCTCCTAGTCTGCTGGGAGACCATGAAGTTGAGGCCTACTGGTGATCCAGAGCAGAAGCCTCCTGGGTCGCACTCCATCCTGTATTGTGCAATACTGTGCAGAAGAAAGGTCCTTGCTGGTGTGGAACAGTACAGACAAGTCTCAAAATTTAAGCAATTTTCAGAGTTGTTCAATAGTTAGTCAGTCAGTCAGTCAGTCAACATGAAAGTAGTTCTGGAACCGCTGTGTGTCTTGGTGTGGCTCATTTTGGAGACTCTTGTCCACAGCAACACAAGGTATTTGAAGAGAGTTCACAGTGAAGGAAAGGGTTAAAACTGCTGCCTTAAACCAATGAAACATGCATCCATAATGGTGTCACTTTCTGTGGGATCCAGCTGCTCCTTTCTCTGTCCACATCTCCATTTTTAGCAGAGGCGGCTTCATATGTGGCACATGGGCAGAGGACCCCCCATCTGCAGCACCCTCTTCATCTCCATTTGGGGGTGTGCCAGCGGATGCCATTTCCCACATCACCTCGTGCAAGTCAGGAAGAAGCTGCACTGGAATAGGTGTCTCCATGAGCTATCGGAGCCCACATAATTGCTTTGAAGGCACCACCTGTGGCCCTACCACCCTGAACATACATGATCTTGTCTGACCTTGGAAGCTAAGCAGGGCTGGGCCTTGTTAGTACTTGGATGAGAGACCACTTTGGGATACCGGGTGCTGTAGGCTTTGAAGGCACCTGTTGCCATCAAAAATGGACACCTAGAGAGTGGAGTTACACCCCCTCTCTGTCTTCTACTCATTTGGTGTCTGTTCTCCACAGAGCAACTCATGAATTCCCTGATTTTGAAAGAAAAAGAAGAGTTGGCTTTGCTACTCCACTTTTCTCACCCATTTAAGGAGAAACAAAGTGGCTGACAAACCTTCTGTTCTTCTCCCCACAATAGACACCAGGTGATGTAGGTGAGGCTGTGATAGCTCAGAAGAGAGCCGTGACTAGCCCAAGGCCACCCAGCTGGCTTCATATAGGAATAAGGGTTGGCTTTCATGTTCCACTTTTCTCACTCTTAAGGGGACTCAAAGTTGCTGACAAACCTGTTCTTCTCCCCACAACAGACACCCTGTGAGGTCAGTGGGGCTGTGAGAGCTCAGAAGAGAGCTGTGACTCACCCCAGGTCACCCCACTGGCTTCATGAAGGACAATGGAATCAAACCTGGTTTTCCCAGATAAGCATCTGGCTCCCGAAACACTAGATCAAACTGGTGTCATGTGTTTAAAAGAAGGACTTCCTGCTAAATTTCAAGCATACCAGATGCACAGAAATATTACTACTGCCAGGCCTTATGAGTAAAAGTAATGTGTAATACATCAGCTCAATGGGAAATGATTTAAAGACCAAAAAAAAAAATCAGTGTTCCCATTTTTATTATTGGTATATTTGATTTAATCATAACAGTCATAAAAAATTTAAAATTCAGATGCAAAGACCTCGTGCCCCTGACTTGGCATTGGTTTGGGCTCTGTCAAGGCTTTCCTGCCTGAAATCTATATTTATTCAAGTTCTACCTTCCCACCTGTGATGTTCAGAGCAGCTTGGAAAGAGAAAGCCAACATGACAAAATGTTGTACTCAGTGCATGAAAGTTGTTCACACACAAACATAGAAAAAAAATAGCCTCAGAAACCTCCTTTGGTTCTTCCATACTTCTGCACGTGTGATTACAATCCTTTGCTCCCTCAGAGAGAAAATGTGTTTGCTGTTCTTTTCCAAAAGGGAAGACTCCAGGGGGGTCTCATTTTGAGGGGCTACATCTTTCATGATCGTAGCTACACAACAAAGAGCATCTGTTCATCTCCTTCTCCTCCTCCTTCTTTCAGGGGGCCTCATTAGAGTGCCACTGTCTACTCCACGTCTACCCACAACCTGCTTTCTGCTTTGCTCTGTCTGCCAAACATTCGCGTGCTATGTGTTTCAAAAGCAATACAATAGGACCGCTAAGGGCGTGGAGACAGCTTGGGATTGTTACAATTCATGCCGTGAAGTGACTGACATGACTATAAGATGACTTCAGGTAAGAGACTAGCAGCCATAGTCACCTCAAGAACACCTCAAAGGCAGAAACCGACAAGGAGGTAAGAGGCATTGCCAAACCTGAGGGGACGCAACTTCTGCTCCAACGCTAACCCTGAAAACCAGATTGCAGACATGAGTAGGAAAATCCCCATCATATTTTCCCTTGCTGACAACAACAGGAGATGAAGGGAAGCGTTATCGACTCCCAAAACATTTGCTCTTGTTTTCCATTTCAGACACATTCATTTTCTTTTATTTGCAAAACAGATTTATCCCGCAAAAAAGGGGAGAAAAGGGGAAAGAGAAAGCTAGAAGGCTTAGGTTACATCTTTACACTCAACCATTGCACAAGCAAAGCCTCAAAGAGAAAGAGAAAGACACCTTGTCCATCATTTGCACATTTAAAGCAGTTTGGTCTACTCATTGTTAGCCATATTGCAAGAGAAATGGAACATTAATGGCAGGTGGGTTAGAAGGAAGCAAAATCTCTGGGTAGAGGAAGAGAGTACATAATGTGGCAAGTAAACAGCAACAGTGACAACTGGGAAAAAATAATCTCACTGGAAAGTTGCAGCCCTGTGGGTAGAGATGTGCACAAATATTCAAAGACTTTTGAAATTTGGTCAAATTTGTCTGAATTTTGACATTTGCATTCAAATTGAATGTCCATAAATTCAAATTTAAACATCCGAGCAAATTTTGAATGTTCCAATCTATTCGTTTGAATTATTCAGACATTCGTAGGTGTACAATTTCGTACATGGATGCGTGCTTCTGCGTAGGCATCTTTCCCACATTTGTATGGATCTGTATGGGATGAAAACGGGTTGCATATGGGATAAATACGGGATCCATACAGACGTGTACGGATGCGTGCGGGATGCATAACAACGCGTACAGGCGCATACAAATGTTGTCGACATTCGTAAGTGCAAATTCAAACTGAAAATTCAAACGAATAGATTCAAATTTGGGTAAGATTCAAATCGAGTCAAAATTTTTGGATATTCGATTTGAATTGAATCGAATCCCTAAAATTGCATTTGTGCCCACCCCTACCTGTGAGACAATCCAGGCTGTCCACTGGATCGCTCTGTCCACATCCCGCCACTGCCGCAGCTCACCTGGAGTTCCCTCAGCCCTTCCCAGAGTGACCCATCTGTGGACAAATAAAAGGAAGTTCTCACGGTCCTGGGATGGCAGATCCACACCCTCTTCTGGGGTCACAGGATGCACTGTTAGGTGCCTGCAGTTGTGCAGTCCAGATCTCTATGGAAATGACTGGACCCACACTAGATGCTGTTTCATACTTCATAATAGTGATCTGTCTGGCCATTTGCACTGTGTGTGCTTCTGGCCAGGTATGGAGCTAATGCAGCGCGTGCAGTGTGAAAGTCCAGAACCGTGCTTCAAACCTACCAGCTTGGTATGAAATGATGATGAATTATCATACCTTGCCGGGCAGATAAGTGCAAATCCACCCTGTGATTCAGAATGCCGGTAGTAAAAACAAGAGACTTTATTTCAAATTACTGCCAATAGAAGCAAAACAATTTCTCTTTCAGGGCTGTATGGTAAAGAATGACAGCCCAAGACCTTTTTGGTTCAGGTTCCATTGAAACCCACGAAATTAACATTTCCTGAATGTTGTCTTTAGGAACAGGACGTGGGAGTTAGGAGCTTCAGATCGCCTTAAAACATCACCCAAAATGTCAGCTGCATTTTTAGCTGTGATCAGATGCAGCAAAAAGAGGGGGCGGGGGAAGGAAAGTATCTCGGAGGCACCTCGGAGGCAGCTTGGAGAAGGCTTCAAGGTAGGGTTGTGCATGAATGCATTTTTTGTATTCAAATTCAAGTCAAGTCAAATATTCGATTCGATTTGAAAACCCAAATTTTTGAAAATCTGATTCGAATCTGGATCCGTATTTTCAAAAATCTGATTTGAATCAAGTGATACAAATGTCGGGAACATTCGTATCCGATTTTCAAATTCGCGTGCATCCTGTTTTCGTCCTGTTTTCGTTCTGTTTGCATCCCATTGTCATCCCATGTTATATGTGCAAATAGACCCGATATTCGGATGCAATATAAATGGATTTATTCAGTTGAATTATTTGAAAATCCATAATGGATTTCTGAAAATTCAAAATTCAATCGAATTTGGAAATTCAGATTTTCGAAAATCCAATTTGACTTCCAATGTCGATATTCGTCGAATTCGAATCAGATTTTCAAATTTTCAAATATCCGTGCATGCACATCCCTCCATCAAGGTGAGATTGGTCACACATATCTATCCCCCCCAAACAAAAAAATACACTCTGTGCTTCGACAAGGTGGAATTGAGAAGGCTTAGGGACACAACAAGGCATACATGCTGTCTCTCTGAGGCACCCCTTTTGTTATGGATGAACACAGCCCTAGAGGAGGAGGAGGAGGAGGAGGAGGAGAAGGAAGAGATGGAGAAGAGTTGGCTTTTCTACCTCACTTTTCTCACCCATTTCAGGGGACTCAAAATGGCTGACAAAACTTTCCATTTTTCTCCCCACAATAGACACCCTGTGACTAGCCCAAGGTCACCCAGCTGGCTTCACAGGGGAGGGCCAATTAAAACCCGTTATTCCCAGATAAGAGTCTGGCTCCGTAACCACTAGACCAAAGAGAAGGCTTTGAGGTGGGATTGTTCACACACCAGTTTGCCCCTCTCCCCTCTGATGAACATTCAGTGCTAGAAAAAGTGGATTAGAGAATAATAATAATAATAATAATAAGGCTTGAGGACACGAAGGCCTTCGCTGTGGTGCCTCTGAGGGGTGTTCCCTTTGTTATGGCTGAACACAGCCTTTGTGAGAAATTCAAGTAGCATAGACACAAAGTTACACTGGCCAATTTGGTATCCAAAACAATTATTATGTTCTGCTTCCACCTTCCTAAAAGGAAGCTTTGGAAGAATTTGGAGGATCAGCTTTTGAATTCATCTTAAGTATCAGTGATATCTTAAACAATTATCCATCCATCCATCCATCCATCCATTCTGCCCTACACCCAAGGGTCCCCGGGCCAGTTACAGCATATAAAACGAACACCTTAAAATCAATAACATATTAAACATATTAGAACTGTAGACAAAGGGCACTGTAAAAAGGTGCGTCTTCACAGCTCTTCTGAACACATAGAGTAAAGATACCTGATGCACCTCAGGAGGTGAACTATTTCACAGTCTGGGAGCCATCACTGAAAAGGCCCTATCCCAGGTTCCCACTGTTTTTGCTGCTGTGTGTGGTGGTATAACCAGGAGAGTCTCCCCTCCAGATCTTAAGTCACGGGCAAGTCAACATGGAAAAAGGTGTTCCTTTAGATGATGATGATGATATTCTACCACAATTATTGATTCCTGCTATCAGAAGTGAAAGATACCACTGATCAATTTTAAACGCAAAGACCCCAACTACTTCAGTTACAATCCAAGAGCAATTCTACACTGGCCAATATACTGGGACCTCTCTGTAGCACACTAGTATGGTCTGAGTGAGGCCCAGCCCTCAGGGGTGAGGTCTAAAGGTTCCCACCCTCAGAGGCGTGGTCTCAGGGGTGTTTATTTAGGGAGTGTTATCTCTCTTAAACCACAACAGCGTGAGGAAGAGAGGCTCCTAGTGTGCCAGTCCAGAATCGCTCCAAGACAACAAACAATAAAAATAAAATTCTTAAATATAGATCAGATTTATCATTTTATCTTTTTCCAGTTATGCTCCATTTTCTGTCACTCCAATCCTAAATAGGCCTTTTTATCCTCACTGATGGGCAAAATATTCCATTTCATGTCAGGCTTGAGAAAGGGGAAACCGGTGTGTGGTGTATTTAAAATCTAATAACGTTCTTCCTCTGCTCCCTCACAAAAAGAGGCAGGGAGGAGAATCCTTGATTATTAAGAAGGAAGCAAGCACATCCCGGGGGTGGGGGGGGTGGGGGTGGGGGAGCAAAGAAAGAAGCCCTGCTAAATAAAGCCCTCCTGCTTGGATAGCCATCTCCTACACTGTTACTATTCGTATGTTCCCGTATTTGCCAACGCAGAGGATGTAGCTGCTCATGTGAAATCAATTGTATGTTGCATTGCTTAGCTCAAGTAATTAATAGCCAGAAGACTGCAAACACCAAAGGCAGCCAGGAGTCACTTCTGAAAGGCATCCGGAGACAAAACAAACCTATTTAATACATCTTCAGAGCAGCGTTAGTAGCTGGATTTATTCTGGACACAAAATAAGCCTTGCGGCGCTCACAGATTCACCCCACAGTTCATCCATCATGACAATTAAAGTGGCCGAGTGAGGCTTCACGCAGCCAACTGAGATCCTCATTTCCGTTTGTTAACTGTCACCGTAAAATATGAAATGATAATTTCCAGCATAATACAATATTGCTCCGTGTGGAAATGATCCCACCCCCTTTTTCCTGCATGGGAAGGGAGGGGAAGGAGAGTTTGAGAGAAAGAAAGAAAGAAAGAAAGAAAGAAAGAAAGAAAGAAAGAAAGAAAGAAAGAAAGAAAGAAAGAAAGAAAGAAAGAAAGAAAGAAAGAAAATCCAAGTCACAAATCCTGTTATCTGTTGTTGATCACAGGCATTCCAGCCAGCTTGTTCTTTATGTGGAGAAAAATATGACAGAAAGCTCAAGTACTCCTCTCTGTCCTCTTCAACACAATAGCTTCTATCTTCCTCCATTTTACCAATTACGAATCCAATGGCTTGCTTTTCATTCTTTCTTAAAAAGAACCAAAGAAACCAAACTTCTAGATAAAAGCAAGTGTTGGCAACCAAGAATTCAGAATGGAGTCCCCGTGCTCCTTGATAACCATAAGTGGAAGAATGACCCGACTAGGACAGAACTGGGAGAAGGCTGTGAAGGAAACCGGCAAAACATGAAGGGCAAATGAAGTGAGAAGGGTCACCAAGGGACCCAGAGGTTTATTTGTTTATCTTAACTTAGACTGTCAAGGAAAAGCCTCTCTGAGGCACCTCTGACATGCTTCTGAGGTAGCTTTGAGGTGGCCTCAAGGTGGCCTTGTTTGCATACCCAGTCTGCCCCTCCTCCCTCTCCTAAACATTTGGTGGTGGGAAAAAGTGGATGAGAGAAGGATTGGGAACATGAGGGCCACACACTGTCTCCCTGAGGTGCCTCTGAGGTGCCTCTTTTGTTATGTCTGAACACAGCCCTAGAGATAACTTCAAAGAGGGCTTGTTCACACACCAGTCCACGCTTCTTCCTCTCCTGAACATTTTGTGCTAGAAAAGGTGGATCGGGGGAGGCTTGGGAACACGAGGGCCACACACTGTCTCCCTGAGGTGCCTCTGAGGTGCCTCTTTTGTTACATCTGAACACAGCCCTAGAGATAATGTTAAAGAGGGCTTGTTCACACACTAGCCCACGCTAGAAAAGGTGGATCAGAGAAGGCTTGGGAACATGAGGGCCACACACTGTCTCCCTGAAGCATGCCTGAGGTGCCCTTTTGTTGTGTCTTAACCCAGCCTTATATTCCACATTGGATTTGATTCACCATGTTGCCTGACTTTGAAATCAACGCTTCTTGTTTCTTCTTACTACCTTCTTCACTCATCTGCCGGCTTCTTTTCTGACACCTCGGTTATTATTATTTGTTTTTAGGATGCACCGGAAATGACTATGTTTCCGACAACTTTCAAGATGATCAAGGACCACGCTGAGGCGACCTTCTGATGAGGACCTGGATGGAGCCTTTGTATTTCGTCCACAACAGACACTGCACAGCAGTTAAGAGGGGATAAACCTGAGAGCTCAGAGATCAGATCGCAGCTCATCTGTCACGAATTTTATTAGACAAGTACCATTTCACCATCTTATCTGCAAAATGTGATTCTTAAAACATAATCTTTATAGGGATGCGGTTAGCAGTGCAAGGGATTTCAGCTGCATATGCCAGAAAATGGGGAGGGGGTGGTTACAAAAGAATAGGGTTCCTTCCTGGGTTGAAAATACTTTGGGAAAGCAAGAAGAGCAGCTCAACCAAAACAAAATTTTTAAAAAGAGAGGGGAGAGAGGGGGGGGGGAGAGAGCATGGCATTTAGCCCACTTGTTACTGGAATAAAAAGATAATACTACCGCAACTGTAAGCAAAGAAGACCCCCTATAGGTAAAATAAATGTTTAGCGTTATCAAAACCACAGACACAGTGCTAGTTGTTGTTTTTAAATGCCCTGTCTGTGCTCTGCTGAAGGTGGGTGTTTCTGTCCCATTCACACGTACCACAAGGAACGTTATCTATTAACTTTGCTCTCCGAAGCACATTATATCCAAATCTTGCCCTGGTCTCCTTGCAGATGATGTGTGGACCGCATGAGTGAGCATCCAACTGCTTAGGGCAAACGGTACAAATCCATTCCTGAGAAGGTGCATGCACGACTCGCACGCCAGAGGTTCCAGGTCCGATCCCAAACATCTGCAGGTAAGTTTGGAAAGAGGAACAGTTGCCGGTCTACACTCAACACTTGCCCAGGGGTCTGATGCAGTGCTCGTTTGCCTCGAAAAGGAACCTGAGAGAAAGTGCCGCCGGTCCCTCAGGAAGCCGTGGGTGAAACTTGCCCTTCTGGCAACCAACACTGGAGAGGCGGAGGTCCAAAGGTTGGCTCTGGATGCTCACCAGCTCGCAAGGGCAGGAGGATAATTTGCACTCCAGGATGGGAAGAACATTGCAGGCTCTTCCATCACCACCCCATCCCATTGTCATACCCCCAACACACACACACACAGAAACACCACCGTCCACCTGGACTCGGTCCACCATCCTCACCACTTCCTACCCAGCCAGCGCTGCCCATCCAAAGCATGCCACCTACATCAAAGCAAGCGGAAGGCGATTTCTAGCCCCCCCAAATCGGTGTGCGGGCACGTCCTTGTGTCCCTGGGCATACACACACAAGATTGGGCGGAGGGGGGGTGCAGGAAGAGAGAGAGAGAAAGAAACCTTTGGCTGGAAGTCAAGAGTAGGAGTGAGGAAATGTCTCCGGCATCCCTGTGCAACAGCATCTGCCTCCCTGAGCTATCCTAGAGGAGACACCGATTCCTGGGCTCCTACCATGGTGGTGGCGGCGGCAGCGGTGGCGGCAGCTTCCCAGCAAGGCAGCCTCCAGAGGCGGTGGCTGTATTCCAGCGCTTGCATCACAGACCACCGTGCCAGGGGGGGGCTTGCTTTGCCCGGGTGGTGTGTGTGTGTGGATAGAGAGAGAGAGCAGAGACGGTGGTGGCTGAATAAAGGGGGCTTCGCCTCACCTCTTGCTCCCCCGCCTCGCCAAGGGCGCGCCAGCAAAGCGCCCCAAGTACGCCTCCCGCCGCCATCCCGTCCTCGCGCGCCCAGTCAAACTTACCTGCTTGCCCAGCGGAAGTTTCAGGGGTCGCCGCCGCCGCTGCTGCCACTGCCACTGCCACTGCCGCCGCAGCGCTGCCACCTCCCAGCCGCGCGTCTCCCCCGGCGTCCAGCCATCGCGCCTGGCTGAGGCTGAGGCTGTCACTGCTGCGGCCGCTGGCCCGGCTCTCCCTTTCGCCGGCGCGCCCGCTAGGCTCGAAGGGAAGGTAAATCCACATCGCCGAGAGGGCAGCGGCTCCTGCCGCCGCCGCTGCCGCCGCCGCCGCCTCTCCGCAGCATCCTTGGTCCCGCTCCTCCTCCTCCTCCTCCTCCTCCTCCTCCCCGGAGCGACGACTGCTCAGCGCCAGACAGCGATCGCCGCCACGCCAAGCAGCAGCGCTAACAGCGGCGGCGGCGGCGGCGGCAAGCCGAAGTGGAGGGCAGCCCGGGCACAGCCCGCCCCTGCCGCCGCCTGCTGCCCCTGCCCACCTCGCACCTGCGCCGCACGCGCGCCCGCTGCTGCCGGGAAGGATGCTGATGCTGATGCCGATGCTGGTCCTGATGCTGATGCTGCCGCCTGCCTGCCTGCCTGCCTCTCGCTGCCAGCGACGGGCGGAGCGTTTTGCCTCCCCGCCCGCTAATGAGCATGCCCGGGAGAGAAGGCAAGGCATGCGCGCTGGTGGCGCCGAGGCAGGCGCTGCCTTCACCTGCTGCCAGGAGTCTGGGCCGGGCAGGTACCGGCGGCGGGAGCGGAGGGAGGGGAGAAGGATGGATGGATGGATGGAAGGAAGGAAGCAAGGAAGGAAGGGGAGGGAGCGAGGGGAGAAGGAAGGAAAGGGAGGGAGGGAGGGAGGGAAGAAGGAGTGAAGGAAGGAGAGGGAGGGAGGGAGGGAGGGAGGAGAGGGAGGGATGGAAGGGATGGAAACAGAGCGAGGGAGCCACGATCGTCCCGGCTTTGGATGCGGCTAGGATGGAGCGCAGGAAGCCTAGGGAGGGAGGGGGGAAGGCGCCAAAAAGGGAAGGGACTTGGGAGCCATGGGGATCCAACCGAACGCGGATCGAGGACGAGGCGAGAACGAATCCGATCCGCCTTCATGCCCTCCCTGCCCCTCTCCTCAAGCTGGGGATGGAGGGTGTCCAGTGGTGGGAGGAAGACGCATTGAGGGAGTCATTGGAGGAGGAAGATCCAAGGCATGAAGAAGGGGAATTGCCCTGAACCTGGTAGCCGAGACAAGGTGTGTGTGTGTGTGTGTGTGTGTTGAGACTTGGGGAGGGGGCACAGGGGGCGAGCGCCCAACAGGCAGGCGTGAGTGGGACACAAAGGATTTAGCCACATGTGAACAGAACTGTTTGGTCTAGTGTTTAGGGAGCCGGACTCACCTGGGAACGCTGGGTTTGATTCTGCACTCCTCCATGAAGCCAGCTGGGTGACCTTGGGCTAGTCACAGCTCTCTTCTGAGCTCTCACAGGCCCACCTACCTCACAGGGTGTCTGTGCTGGGGAGAAGAACAGAAAGCTTTGTCAGCTGCTTTGAGGCCCCTTAAATGGGTGAGAAAAGTGGGGTAGAAAAGCTGACTCTTCTCCTCCTGTTTCATCTCTGTACTTAGGCAAGGCTATAGGTGCTAACAATACTGCAATTCTTCTTGAGTTCTCCTTGTTCTTCTTTCACAGCACATGTTTCCTTGGTGTGTGCATGGGGCTTTTCTTGTTCACGGAGGGTGTGAGCGGAGAGGCTTGGGACCCAAGAACTTCATTGACCTACATCTTGGTGTGTGTGTGTGTGTTCATGTCTCATTCGTTTCTGGTCCAACCTAGCTCTGTAGCTCTCCCACATATAACTGTGGTGGCTTCTTCCTGCGAGATTATTCTTGAAGTGATAACAGCACTGAGAGAGCGAGAGATTGGCTTTGCTCACCACCCATGGCTTCTGATAAATCTATTTCATAGCAATCTGGCTAGGCGTGGCTGAATGACCACAGCTGTCGTTCTTTTTCATTGTTCATGCTGGCCAGAAGTGATGGGAACTGTGGTCTGTCAACATCTGGGAAGCCACTTTAAAACAGTCATCTCTGCTTTATAGTCATGGTTTTGGTGGGAGGTTATGCTTAAGTGATGAAGGACTGACTCACCTCTTCAAAAAACCCTTGCCTAAAACCCTTCAGCAGACATGTGTGGTAGATTGAGACCCCTGATCCAAATCGCCATGGAAGGGTTGGTATTGTGGTTAGAGAGTCGGATTCCTGGTTTGACTCACGAAGCCATCTGGGTAGATCATCAACTGAACATGAGTCAACAGTGTGAGGCAGCTGCAAAAAAGGCAAACGCAATCCTGGGGTGTATTAGGAGAAGCATAGAGTCCAGATCACGTGAAGTTATTATCCCCCTCTACTCTACCTTGGTCAGACCTCATCTGGAGTACTGTGTCCAGTTCTGGTCACCCCAGTTTAAAAAAGACACTGAAAAGCTGGAGCAGGTTCAAAGGAGAGCTACCAAGATGGTGAACGGTCTGCAAACCATGTCCTATGAGGAACAGCTTAAGGAACTAGGAATGTTTAGTCTAACAAAAAGAAGACTGAGAGGAGACATGATAGCTGTCTACAAATACCTCAAGGGTTGTCACAAGGCAGAGGGATCAGCCCTGTTCTCACTCTCTCAAGGAAGGACTAGAAACAATGGGGTGAAACTGCAGGGGAAAAGATTTAGTTTAGATGTTAGGAAAAAATTTCTAACAGTAAGAGTGATCAACCAGTGGAACAGGCTGCCACGGGAGGTGGTTGGTTCCCCTTCGATGGAGGTCTTCAAGCAGAGACTGGACAGCCATCTGTCTGAGATGGTTTAGGAGATCCTGCCTTGAGCAGGGGGTTGGACTCGATGACCCAGGAGGTCCCCTCCAACTCTACCATTCTATGATTCTATGATTCTATGGGTGACCTTGGGCTGGTCACAGCTGTCTTTCTGAGCTCTCACAGCCCCACCTGCCTCACAGGATGTTCTGTTGTGGGGAGAAGAACAGAAGGCTTGTCAGCTGCTTTGAGTCTCCTTAAATGGGTGAGAGAAGTGGGTAGAAAAGCCAAGTCTTCTTCTTCTACCTTTGCATGGTGCGAAACTGTTGTTTTCCTTGGTAGTTCAGCTGGGAGCTCCTGTAGAGATTTTCCTCAGCACAGCATGCTTAAGGAAGCTAAAAGTTATCTCAATGCATCCTCCTGGTGAGAGGTAGATAATGGTAGCAGCGCCATTGCCGTCTGTGGCGATAGCATGAGCAGTTCATCATTTTGACAAGGATGGCTTACAGGTCACGTCTTTGGGTGGGGAGAGGGAAGGACTGTTGGAAACCTTGCTTTCATCTGACCAAGCAAGATTGTTTCACACAGTAGGCAACAGCACAGGTTGGGTAGGTGAAAGCAAGCCTTTTGCCTGTTATTTCACCTTTGCCCCTGTCACCAATAAAGCCTTCAACATAATCTGTCAATGGCAACTAGAATGGATGCCCTGGCACTGCCACCAGGTTGGAAAGACAGGAAAAACACCTCTAAAGGCCACCTGCAAGCCGTGGAGAGCAGGTGAGGGTTTTGCCTTTAGGATCTGCCTGAGATGCCCAGAATCAACCGGTGGGTCACTGTGTGAGACAGGATGCTGGACTTCATGGGCCTCTCTTATTTCATGGAGGATAAGTGTATCAATGGCTACTAGAATGGATGCCCAGGTACTGTCTTCAGGTTGGAAAAACAGGCAGGATGTCTCTAAAGGCCATTTGCAGGGAGTCGAAAGCAGGTGAAGGTTTTGCCTTGGTCTTCTGCTCAAGATGCCCAGAAGCAATTAGTGAGGCAGGATGCTGGGCGAGATGGGCTGTGGCCTGATCCTGCAGGGTTTCTCTTGTATACATATGTTCTAGCTATTGGGGCATTTCAATTTGTAATTATAAACCTTCAGCATTTCCCCCTTACTATTCTTCAGGATCATCATCAGGAGAAAGCAAACACTACACAGCCTTGAAAATTCCAATAATTTACAAGGAGCATCCTCCTGTCTCCTTTTGGAAGAAATACGTTGTTGCCAAATTCTTCAAGGCAGACTTTCTCTAGCCAGGGCCCTTCAGGCATTTTGGACTACAACACTCAATACCCTTTGGTAATTTAGCAAGCTGCGATGGATGTTCAAAACATGGTGAAAGGAGTAAGGTTATGGGAGACTAAGGCTGCATCCAGATGTCAGCTATTTATTCTGCTGTATCTGGATATTCCAGAATAAAGCAGTCGGACGCCCGTATCCGCTGGGGATATGTTGCACCTCCTACCAGGGTTTCAGGTAACCATGGTTAATCGTGAACAGGCTTTCTGGTTCTGGGGTCGTGCAACCCCAGAACCGGAAGTGCTTTTCTGGCCTCCTGAAGGCCTATTTCAGCCTCCAGAGAGCATTGGAATAGGCATGTGATGCCACTGGATGCCTCTCGCCCACCTCCCACGTACCCCCTTTCATTTTGGGATGGGCTTTGATGGCATCACGTGCCTATTCCAGCACTCTGCGAAGTCTAAAATAGGCATCCTGGAGGTTCTGGGTGCTTTTCCATTATGGTGTCTGTGGGGTGGTGGTGGTAGTGGTGGTGGTATGGGGCTGATCTGGTAACCATGGTTAACTGAAACCATGGTTACCAAATTAGCGGATACGGGGCTCTGACCCATGGATACGGGGTGAGTGGGGGTGGGCAGAATATCTGGATGCACCTTAATACAAGACGCTTGATCACGTGGCACGTTCAGCAAACTGCTTCCTACTTGGTGAGTGAAATTCTGTTTCTTCTCCGTTCCTCATTATAAATAGAACCTCAGAATTGGGTGCCTTTGGGGAGACCATAAGCAAGCAAGACATTAAGGCAATAGAAGGCCAGTCAAGACTTATTTAGCTCAACAAACATTTGTTTTCTAGTTCATGGTTACATAATAGAAGTTTGATCTGCAGCAGCAGCAGAATGTTCGGAATACTCCCCCTCTGTATTATGACTGCTTTAATAATGTTACTGTCTTTTATGTTTGTCAGTGTATTTAATATTTTATATCAGAAAGAGTGCAAGCTATTTTGAAATAAATAAATGAAACATCAGTCAGGCTGCTAGCTTAGAACAACTGCCAATATGCTGCAAGAACTTGCATGTTTCACGGAAGCGAAAAATGTTGCTTCTGCTAAATTGTGTATCACAGCGTGGGTAGTTCTGAGTCTTGGCCTGTTTGTGCTTAACTC
Organism: Aspidoscelis tigris stejnegeri; assembly: GCA_023333525.1. NCBI lineage: Eukaryota > Metazoa > Chordata > Lepidosauria > Squamata > Teiidae > Aspidoscelis > Aspidoscelis tigris. Next base: position 10,796,886 of record JALMGA010000012.1, read on the forward strand.
AGTATCATACCATTCCACCAAGGCCGAGATCAGGTGCAGAGGAAGACATATATGCACTTCAAAGGCTGGTGCATTCCACAACTGGGCAACCAGAGCTTGAAGTGTGGATGGGCTGGCCCAGGTAGGCTAGATCACCATAGCAACAGCCACGACAACATCTGGTGCATGCTGGGATGTTTCCATGGCCATCAACCTGCAGTAGCTTATCACCTGCTCTTGGAGAAGCTGTGGATAAATGTTTTACTTGTCCATAGCGATAGAAGATTAGGGTGGCTGGGGGGAGCTTCAAAATGTTCTAGGATTGTGTTGGTGGCAGATAGTACAGAAAAGCATCCCTTGAAGCATCTAGAACCACTTTGTGACGGAAAGCATATACAGGCCCTCTGACTCTTCATGTTTATGTGATACTTTATAAAGCAAGATAGTCTATATAAACACCCAAACAGCGCCCCCTTGTGCACTTACTTGTTAATCCTGACCAATGAGCTGCTAAGAACACATTATCTGTGCAGGAGTAGAATGGATCCAGATCAGAATTCTGCTAAGGGCTCATTCATAAATGTGGTCTACATCCATGCTAGAAGAAGAAGAAGAAGAAGAAGAGGAAGAGGAAGAGGAAGAGGAAGAGGAAGAGGAAGAGGAAGAGGAAGAGGAAGAGGAAGAAGATTTGGCTTTTCTACCCTGCTTTTCTCACCCATTTAAGGAGAATCAAAGTGGCTGACTGTCAGGCTGGCAAAGAATAACCACGAGACACTTTCTTTAAAAAGATGAACAGTGATTTATTTCAGCTCAGGGGACACAAAATGGCTGACAAAGCTTTCTAGTCTACTCCCCACAACAGAACATCCTGTGAGATAGGTAGGGCTGTGAGAGCTCAGAAGAGAGCTGTGGCTAGCCCAAGGTCACTCAGCTGGTTTTATGGAACAGAATAGATTTGAACCCAGTATTCCCAGATAAGAATCCAGCCCTCTAACCACTGGACTAAACTAGATGTATTTGCTATTCTAAAGCCTACCCAGTAGGGATGTGTGTGAATATTCGTAACTTTCAAAAGTTGGCACATCCGAAGGCTGACATTCAGATAGAATGTTTCGATACATTCGTAGAAAGCTTTGTTACAGATTCGTATGGGATTCCTGAACATTCATATCAAATTCAAATCCTACTACATTTGAAGGGGATCTATTCGAACAAATGCAAATTTTCTTGCATTCAATTCAATATGAATCAAATTAAAAAAAACATTTGTGCACCACCACCCCCACACACACTATTCAGTGCCAATAGCTCTGCTGATAGTTGATCCAGATCTAACAGATACGGATCTATCTAATATGCATCTAGCTAATGTGGATTAACTGAGGTAAGAGCAGAAAAGACTACCATATATGTTACACAGAAAATTAAGATGCTTCACCCACTCTGTAAACTTTGCTCACAGGAGACACATCTGTAGCAATAAACTATTTACAGCCGTAACAAAGTCTTCGCCTGGGAGATGGCACTCTTAACATATCGAGTTGAATAACTATCTCTAGCTGTATTGTTCATTTACATATACAAAAGCACCTTCCCCAGTGATAAAGGGATATGTTAGTGTCTTGCTCTCAAGTGATCAGGGGCAGCCAGACAAATGAAAAGTGAATGCATTAGAGATGTACAAAGTTTGGTTTGTGTCCGAAAATCCATGTTCAAAATGATTCCCATTGAACTGAACAGGCGGTTTGAATATCGGAAAATTCAATCTGATGGAAACAGCTCCCTGCGCAAGAACACCAACCACGCCACCAAACAAATCATGTTCACTGTGTTTTTGCCTGTGGAAAGGGCTTGCTTTCTTAACTGGAAAAAAACTGCTTTTGAACAAGTTTGAAATTGAATGTGAACAATCATTTGTGGAACTGAATAATTCATCACAGAGAAAAAGTAGTAGTAGTAATAGTAGTAGAAGAAGAAGAGGAAGAAGAAGAAGAGTTGGCTTTTCTACCCCACTTTTCTCACCCATTTAAGGGGCCTCAAAGCAGCTGACAAACCTTCTGTTCTTCTCCCCACAACAGACACCCTGTGAGGTGGGTGGGGCTGTGAGAGCTCAGAAGAGAGCTGTGACTAGCCCAGGGTCACCCAGCTGGCTTCATTTAGGAAGAAGAAGAAAAATTGGCTTTTTTATACCCCGCTTTTCTCACCCATTTAAGGGGACTCTAAAGTGGTTGACAAACCTTCTGTTCTTCTCACCACCGCAGACACCCTGTGAGGTAGGTGGGCCTGTGAGAGGTCAGAAGAGAGCTCTTCTTAACTGGTTTTGTGCAGGAGTGCGGAATCAAACCCAGTATTCCCAGTTAAAAATCTGGCTCCCTAACCACTACACAAACCTGCCTTATAATTTAATTTCGAATTGTTGACTGGGTATAAAATATGTGGACACTACCAATCCCTCATCATCTATACTTTTGCTCTCTGGATTTTCTCTTATTTGGTCTATTAGAGATATATCAAACTAGTTCTTTTCAAACTCAGTATATAATGAACAAGGGGTGATCAAAGTGCTCCTTTTTGAACCAGACACTCCCAATGTTTCCCCAAAGTGTTTCCATTCTAAGAAAATGTGTGCATATGTTTGATAAGCTGTTTGAAGCATATTTAAAAATGTTTGGGTCTTTAGAAAGACATAAAGTCTGTTCTTTTTCAAAAGGGAAGGAAGGAAGGAAGGAAGGAAGGAAGGAAGGAAGGAAGGAAGGAAGGAAGGAAGGAAGGAAGGAAGGAAGGAGAGACAGGGAGGGAGGGAGGAAGGAAGGAAGGATATACCAGACCACTTTGATATAAGGGGCAGAAATGCACCTACAAATGTGTTATGTAGCTTCTTGGAAACTCCTCTGTAAGCTTATATCTTCATGGGAATTTCTGTTGATCCCACAAAGCCTGTGTGGGCTAGCTTTCCTAATGACACAATTTGTCAGATATGGGCCATTAAACTGTCAGGAAATGAACTCCTCTGAACCCAGATAAAAGCCCCCAAATTACCCATACCACACACACACACACACACACACACACACACACACACACACAAGGCTTCCTCTGCACCACTTAGTACTTTCTTGCTTCATGTCAGATGGTTATGGTGCACCAATTTGGTCATTAATATCGTTGCCAAAGGTGTATCTCTCTCTCTCTCTCTCCATCTCTTTTGTTGTTGTTGTTGTTGTTGTTGTTCCCCCCAGGAAAACAATCTATCATGAAACTCAAAATATTTCTTTCTGTTTTACAGAAAATGAACTCTTTTGCATCCGACTGTGGTCTCACAATTCCAGAAAGATGTTTAAATCTAGGGTATGAATCAACCAGTTGCAGAATGCAACACAGCAACCAAATGGAGAAGCTCCCCCCCTTTTTTCCTTTTCCCCTTTGAAGAGTTTTAAATCATGCTCAGTCATGCCCAGAAGTAATACTTTTTTTCATGTTCTAAAAGGGTCATTGGCCTACAGCTGTGTGTTTTGCCTTAATGAATGACTTTGGCAAAATCACTATCATCTTCCAGCCTAAATGATATCCTGTGGTCATTAATGTAAGAGATTAGAATTTTAACGCACTCTATAGACCAAGAAGCATTGTACATGAAGTAATAAATAGTTCCTTTAAGTACTGACAATGGTTGGGCCTCTTATTAGTTAGGATGCTCACATCAAGGTCATTGTCTCCACTCTTGCCAAGGCAATTAGTCCAAACTTTGAAATGCTGCTGTGTCCTTCAAAAGCCTGAGGCCTATTTGCACTTTGGCCGGAAGTCAACAATTAGGCAACTTCAAGGGAAGAGCATCTGAACTGAGAGGAGGTTGTACAGCCTACAAGCGTGCCCTGCCTTCCCAGAAGTTTGGTCAATTGGTTAGGGGGCGGACTCATCTAGGAATACCGGGTTTGATTCCACCCTCCTCCATGAAGCCAGCTGGGTGACCTTGGGCTAGTCACAGCTCGCTTCTGAGCTCTCACAGCCCCACCCATCTCACAGGGTGTTCTGTTATGGGGAGAAGAATAGAAAGCTCTGTCAGCTGCTTTGACTCCCCTTAAATGGGTGAGAAAAGCATAGAAAAGCCAACTCTTCTTCTTCTTCTTCTTGATTAGGTTCAGTTACCAATGTTAACTGAAAGCTTACCTGGAACATCCAGCAACTAAAAAGCTTACCTGGAACATCCAGTGGTGCAACCATTCACTCTATTTCCAGTTCCTTGCAGTTGGTGGGTGGGGGAAGCAGCACCTGTGCAACTGGCAGTCATGGTGGCAGCCATGTTCAATCGCTGGCTTCTGACGTGACAGGACCTCTAGTCCAGTTGTACAGAGTTGCAAGTGGGGAAAGTACACTTTGTGGTCCAAAATACCAGCCAGGGCAGAATGAGGCTTAGAAATGCCATCTGCTCTGGCCATTTTCTGTGCTCTGTGTGACAGGAAACTATATCAAGTTTATTATATTACCATTTTCATCTCTATGTCAGCACTTTTTAAATACAAAAAAGTTATCACTTTTTCTTTTCTTTCTTTCCTCTTTTCTTTTAAAGTGCCCTCTGTTTATTTATTTATATTTCAAATTTATAGATATCGTCCCACCAATGGCGCCCATGGTAGTTTACAAAGTTGAAATCAAAACAATAAAATACTTCCCACAACAAACCCCAAGCAAATAAACTATAAAGACTTTAAAAAAAAAACCTCCGCTGGACTCCAGCTTTCCACGAGGGTTACTAAAATTTTTGATTAAAAAGCTTGAAGGAATCAGTTTGCCTTCAGCTCTTTCTGTAAAGAGAAGACACACTGTTGCCTCATATATATGTTTTGAAAGTAAATTTTCCTGACATAACGCAAGCTAATGTAATTTTCGATAATACACAAGTTTAATACAGTAGGGATCATTCCCCAAAATACTCCTTTTTAGCAAGCACATATTCTTTCTGTTAAAAACTGTGTTCCAAAATATGGAAGGCTGCCAATGACTAAGGAAAGCAGATTTTTTTTTAGCTCCCCCATATTTAAAGTTTACATTTTAAAATAAATTACATGTAGTTCCTTATCATACCTAGAGATTTGGGGTGTAGACAGGCTGACCACCCCAATTCAGGGAGCCAGCAAAATGCACAGTGTAAATTATTTGGGTATCTCCCCTTAGCAATAATTTTAAACTAGACATTCAACAGGACTGGAATATTTACTTGTTTACAACTTTTATGTACTGCTTCAGAAATCTGAAGTCCAAACTTCACATGATACACCATATTTTGGCCTTTTCCTCTACTCTTATATGGAGATGTGACAGTCTGGATCTGTAAGTTCGCAGTGAGCCAGGGTGGGACAGGATGCTGGACTAGACGAGCTGAGGTCTGATCCATCAGGTCTCCTCCTACATTCTTATGTCCTTACAGTTTTAAGATGTCCATTTCATTTTCTATGGCCACTGGTTTTTAATGTTGTAGCCCACCCTGAGACCTTTAAATATAGAGTGGGATAAAAATTTAAATAAATAAATAAATAAATAAATAAATAAATAAATAAATAAATAAATAAATAAATAAGAGTGGTTCACATGGTTTTTAAAAAAAAAACTGTAGTTTTTTTTTTAAAAAGTTTGACGCAACCTGCCCCAATGATAATTGGTTTGAATTGAACTGAACCAACAAATTTCAGTTTGTGCCTATCTCTACTTTTAGATAAAACCCTTGAAGATGGCTCTATTTCGTAGGGGCGCAACACAGCTCCATTGATACTCATCCAGCTTCCTGATCTGAATTTGACCCCCAGGAGTTACTTGAACTGAAAAAAAGGGATGTCAGGAAATTTTTTCATTAGGTTTCTGTATCCCATGACAGCGCTTCATATTTGGATGAAGAAATTAAAGTAATTAAGATGCAGATCAGCTGCTAATTAAAGGTGGGGGATTGTCACAAGCAAAGAATACCCAAAGTACACACACTGAGGAAGCAGTGCTTGAGACCGCTTCATTACATTTTTTTAAAAAAAGTTTTATTATGGAAAATAGAACAAGGGAAAATATTTTGAACAGATTGTGTTCTACAAGTAGGCATAAAAAAGAAAAATGTGGAAATATGCGACAGAATTTATTGAGAATGCAACTGAAGCATGCAGTATAGTTTTACACGTATCTATATAACAAGCACATGTGCTTCAGAATGCCAAACACATTTGGGCACGTCCAGAGAATTTAAGCAGCGGAACTGGAAGAAAAATCAGCACTTTGTTTCATCTGCCAACATCCTCAAGGGGAAAGTCTGAGATTGGGCAGAGGAAACGACAGTTATTAGAACTCCTTCCTTCCTTCCTTCCTTCCTTCCTTCCTTCCTTCCTTCCTTCCTTCCTTCCTTCCTTCCTTCCTTCCTTCCTTCCTTGTCTGTGCAATCAAACACTCAGAAAGATAGCCCAGGCTTTCTGAGTTGATTGAAATGCATGGAAAGTTGAGACCATCCACCACTCTTTTGGTATACTTATATATTGGGAACAGATCTGCTTAAATGTGCATTGTAGGTGTGCATAAGTCAGATGGAGTGAATATTCTATAATAAATGGACAGATAGGAAAAAAGAAATCATTGTCCAGCAATTAGGAAAGCCAGTGATCATTATACAATCCTCTCTTGTGCCAATTTCAGGAGAAATGAGCTTATCTTTGTGAGTGATGTTTAAGCCCATCTTGCCTCCAGATGCTACGGCAATTTTGCAGGATGCCCCAATATAGTGGAAAGTCAGTAGAGGTATATAAAGGTGATGGGATATGGGTTACTGTGCTCTCAAATGAAATGAAATAAAAATAGCACTTTATTTGTGTAATAAAACTAGCATGTCAATGTATTAGCAGACATTTCAACATATACAAGGGCTGTCAGTGCTTTTACATCCATCCATCCATGCATGCATGCATCCATCCATCCACTCACCCACTCATCCATCCATCCATTCATCCATCCATCCACTCACCCACCCACCCACCCATCCATCCACTCACCCACCCACCCACCCATCCACTCACCCACCCACCCACCCATCCACTCACCCACCCACCCATCCATCCATCCATCCATCCACTCACCCACCCACCCATCCATCCATCCGTCCATCCATCCATCCATCCATGGACCTCTTTCTGCTTTCATCAGGTACAACTCCAGGCTGATTGCAGGAATTGGCATTCACACCATGATCCACTGCAGCTGTGTCCAAAGTGGCCAGAACTATTCTCCAGGCCTACCTGTTGTGGACAGCATCAATGCTGTCCACGAGCTGTCCCATGATGTGGCGTACGGTGCATTCACAGCACTTCTGATGTTGAAAGGTCAAGAGAATCAGGAAGAACTACCAGGAAGAGACCAGTGGCAGCTGCCATTTGCTCCTAGAGTGGCTAGACAGGAACAGACCTGTTACAGCACTCAATATGTGAATGGCTCCAACTATTTCTTATGTTGTTCATCCAGGAATTGCCTGTGGAGACAATTCCCAACAGTTAAGTGCAGATTCGCCAGTTTGTCTATCCCAACCCTTACACAGCTGAAACCTATCAAGGTGTTAGCAAAAAAGGTTACAAACATTTGCCCCAAATAGAGACAAAGCTGGGGTTGGAGGGAGAGAGAAGGGAGAAGGAAGAAGCTTATGTGCTTTTAAATGCCTATGTATTTACTTCAAAGCATCAGACTTGTCCACCTTCCTGTTGACAGCCAACTGTGGCTTTTCTATATGCAGAGATTTTAAGATCTTTCATCTCATTAAAGACTCTCCATTTTCAACACTGAGTTTCTAGTTTCCATCTCTTGTCCCTCTTCCTTTTTTCCTGGCGTCTGTGATCCAAGATCATGTTCCTTTTTTCACTGTGTTTTATATCTGCATGATGTACTTTCTCCCTCATCTTCAGCATCTCCACATTCTAGGCACAAGATATTACATACTGTGCCTTTAACTCTGTATGGCCCTTCCCTTTGTCACATACCACACAGATTTCCTGATCACGTGAGCTGTCAGTGTGTTCGGGATCTCCTTACTTATGGCTTTAAAGTAGTAGGCACCAAATTGATAACATGTGCTCTTAAGATGGGTTAAGCTAATGCTTGATTTTTTTAAAAAAAGGGAAGCAACCAAGCAATACAGAAACACAGACGGACAGACAGAAACACAGACGGAAGGAAGGAAGGAAGGAAGGAAGGAAGGAAGGAAGGAAGGAAGGAAGGAAGGAAGGAAGGAAGGAAGGAAGGAAGGAAGGAAGGAAGGAAGGTAATAAAAGAACCTGCCCAGGTTCACGAATATAACACAACTTCATACTAATGTTCTGAAGCATTCAATTTGAATTCACATGTCAATCTTTGAATGTGTCAGCATTTGATTCATATTAGAATGTCCAAATTTGGATAAATTCATAAGAATTTCAAATGTCACAAACATTTGCGCAAGGCACAGTAAGTTATACTTTTGCTACATGGGTTTGGAGTTCTTTTTCCTCAACATAGTTATCTTCTGGTGTTTTGCATTTATTTATTTATTTATTTATTTATTTATTTATTTATTTATTTATTTATTTATTTATTTATTTATTTATATTTCTATCCCACCCTACACTTGAAGGTTTCAAGGTGGATAACAATCTTTAAAATCCATCATATCAAACTATATTGAAACAATAAGAACCACCACAACATTTTAAAAACCCAGCATATTAAAAACAAAACAATATCAATTAAAACAGTAGTATAACCCAATAGTATAACCCAGAGATTGCTGTGGATATACCGTATATTATGGCGTATAAGACGACTGGGCGTATAAGGTGACCCCAACTTTCCAGTTAAAATATAGAGTTTGGGATATACTCACCGTATAAGAAGACGACACCCAGCGTATAAGACGACCCCCAACTTTTGAGAAGATTTTCCTGGGTTAAAAAGTAGTGTTATATGCCAGAATATACAGTATATGGCAATCCCAATTTGGTGCAGGGATCTTCTTAGGTTTTAGAGACTATCTGGATGCAGCTGGGATTGAAATGCTCATCGGAAGAGAAAGGCAGAGTGGACTCATCTTCTGAGCTCCTGAGGGTGATGGCATCATGCCCACTTTGAAGGTATGGATGAGTCAACTCCTACCTCTTTGGGCCTCCCCTTCATACAGTGGAAATGTCAACTCAATATGGAGATTCCCCAAATCATCATTTTAGAAACAGGACGAAATGCATGACCATGAGATGAGTAACTCGGTTTACAATACAAAATAAGTATCTACAGTATGTACCTTGACATTTAAATGTTACCTCCGTCCTTATTGGTGGAAATGCCAACCCAAGACACAAAGCAATTAAACATCTTTCTTTTCTTAAAGTTTTCTCCCCCCCCTTTTCCCCCCTTGCATATAAGAAAGTTAATAAATAAACAGGAGCCAGGCTAATGCCACACTCGGAAAGGTTATTCCTTATTCAATTTAGAATGCGGCATTCCAAACATAAATTTAAAATTTTGACAGCTGGACTAATTGTATACCCAGAAATTTATAATTCAGTCGCCCCAGCAACAAGACGCTCTGGTGGTTTAAGTTAAGAACTCATAAGGGAAGTGTTCTTCTGGAATCTATTGCTCTTTTCTGCAATATTTATGAGCACACCAATATTTAATTTATTATTTATAGGTTTCTGACATATATCTAATTTGTTTGATATATATACTTTTTATATACCCACAGTACTTTGTATACAAGCAATTACTGTAGGAAGCAAAGCGCCCCCTCAACCTGACACACAGTCTCAGAGGAAATGGATTAAGTACAGAAAACAGACGAGGAAGAGGGGCTTTCCAGGATCCAGAATTTCTTTCATACTATTTGCCTAGGAGAGCTTGTTAATTATAATAGTCCATGGCAGCCCAGATCTTGTCATCGTACGAAAAAATGTGTGATGGATTTTGCACCTCTATGTGCTCAGTTATCTTTCCACAGAGCTCTTTCCTCGGGTTCAGGTGTCTTCAGTAGATGCTTCTTTGCATCGTGTGTGGTTAGTTTCTTGAACCAACTGCCCTGAGATGTGGCAACAAGGTAACTTTCTTGGAAAGGAGGTCTGTTAATACCTGCAAGCCAGAAAGAACTGGACTAGGGATGGGTTGAACTGGTTGGAGTTCAAACCTATTCGAAAGGAGAGTTCAGATTGGAATCCAACAAACTGGAATCAAAAAGGAGTCCAGAAAATGGGATGGAATACACAGACAGACACAAACAAGTCCACGTACATCTCTAAAGTGGACTGAAATGTATGCTTAAATGAGGAATGTTATGCTTAATACTCCAGCCAGCTAGCTGGTTACTCACAGCCATTTCTAAAATATTCCATTCCATGTCTTATTTTTCATTTCTTCTTCTGGTAGCAGCTGACACTCTGGGTCTTTTAACATAGGGTGTTTTTCCACTGTCACTAGAAGTACCCATTAAGTACCCATTAATGGGTACTAAATGGCATTTTTGTACTTAATGGGTACTTCTAGTGATGGTGGAAAAACACCCATACTCTGAGTAACTTCCACTTCTGTGGCTTGCTTCAGCAGAGAAATGGCACAGAGGACTATCCATGCGGACTACATACCTGGCCTGTGCAAACTTTGAGGCCAGAAGAGTTGGCTTTAATACCCGCCTTTTTTTTTCACCCTTTTACTCCAAGTGTCTGACAAACCTTCAGTTTTTCTCCCCACCACAGACACTCTGTGAGGCAGATGAACCTGTGAGAGCTCAGAAAGAGAGCTGTGACTAGCCCAAGGTCACCCAGCTGGCTTCATAGATGAAGAAGAAGGAGAGGAAGAGGAAGAGGAGGCTTTTCTCCCATGCTTTTCTCACCTATTTGACAGGACTCAAAGTGGCTGACAAACATTCTGTTCTTCTCCCTACCACAGACACCCTGTGAGGCAGGTGGGGCTGTGAGAGCTCAGAAAGAGAGCTGTGACTAGCCAAAGGCCACCCAGCTGGCTTCATGGAGAAAGGAGGAGGAAAAGGAGGAGGGTTGGCTTTTCTCCCATGATTTTCTCACCCATTTAAGTGAACTCTAAAGGTGACAGACCTTGTATGTTTTATATGATTTTATCTTTTGTAAACTTGAAATGTGGTATCAGTAAAGTTCATTTCGTTTCATTCTGGATATAAATGCAGCAACTATTCTCCTACATTGTTCAATTGTGATTAAACTGAGATTTTACAATCTACATTGTCATTATTTTATAATAAACTGGCTCCTCCCCTCGATCGCACATGCACATATAGAGGGAAGCTTTTTTTTTAAAAGGTAAGGCCTTGTAGATACAAAAACACATTACTCTGTTTCTTGTTAGAAGCTAATCACACGTAATAACTATCCTCTTACAATAGTGATGATTGAGGGGGCAAGATCTAATGTGTTGTTAAATCTTTTTATTGAAATTAAGCTTTATTACAGTGCCGTTTTCCACTGGATCTTAATGGCTGGTTATTTACAACAATATTCATTTCCAGGGGGACAGACAAGGAATGTTTAATTAACTAGAGTCTGTTCTCGTATTACCTATCAAACACTATACTTTGCACAGATAGCCGCCATGCCCAGCACGTGTCTAAGACATTCATATTTCATTCTGTTTTGCTTGCACTCAGTCTGTGGACACGCACCATTTATGCTTTTGCAATGTCAGTGAATGGCTGCGATACGTGGAGATCCTTCCTGAACTGAGCCTTATTCTGAGTTGGCTTTTATATCCTGCTTTTCTCACCCTTAAGGGGAGTCAAAGTGGCTGACAAACCTTCTGTTCTTCTCCCAACAACAGACATCCTGTGAGGTTGGCTGGGCTGTGACAACTCAGAAAGAGAGCTGTGACTAGCCCAAGGCCTCCCAGCTGGCTTCATGCAGGAAGAAAAGAAAGGGTTAGAAGAAAGAGGAGGGGGAGGAGGAGGAGGAGAATAAGAATTGGCTTTTATACCCCACTTTTCTCACTCATTTAAGACTCAAAGCTGCTGACAAAGCTTCCCATTCTTCTCCCAACTACAGACACCCCATGAGGTCATCTGGGCTGTGAGAGCTCAGAAGACAGTTATGACTATCCCAAGGTCACCCAGCTAGTTTCATGGAGGACTGCAGACTCGAACCAGGAAACTACCAGATAAGAGTCCAACACTCTAATCACAAGACAAACCGACCCTCAGAACTCCCTGGAGGGTGTGTGTGGCATTTTGGCAACATGTCTTGTTGCACCACTGAGAAGGGTTCTTTCTAGGATACTAGGTTATGGAGGTCTCCCATGCGCATGCATCTATAGCACACTACCTCCTAATACCAGTGGGATCAGATCACCGTTTTGGACTTTCTAGCTCAATGTTCCATCTTCTGCAGACTGAGAATACGAGGAGAAGGTGGGCCTCCCTTAACCATACCAGTCTTCACAAGGGAGGACTGTCGATCCCTTCTGGTTCCACACTAAGGCCAAGTTCAGAAAGGTCCTTTGATAAAAAGAAATAAGTATGCCTAGTTGGTAACTAGGGGTGTTTTTTTTTTCTTTACTTGAAATGTGTTTTCCTCCATTTATTGTATTTCTTGAGTTTTGTTCTTTGAGGAGAATTTTTCTTTTTCTTTTCTTTTTCTCCTTCCTTTTCTGCCTGCAATATTATTGTGTTTTTATCTTATTCAAGAGCCTCTTCAGTGGGGTGACAGAGAAGCAGAAGAATTCACAACCAGGATTTTTCAATGTTTCATCGAAGCACTTACAACACTCATACATCGACATTCGCATTCGCATGAATATTTTGGAGCATTCATGTGAACAGTTCAGAACATTTGTGAAACGGGGAAATGGGAAAGCAGCCGGGCCAGACACATCTGCCATGGATCCAGAGTGCATTCGACATGGTTTTAGAGCAGATTCAAAGTGGATTCAGGGCAGAGTGGATCTGTTAACGGATACCTATCGGATACACATGGATATGCATTGGATATATATGGGTTCTCATCAAATATTTGTACAAAGTCGTATGAATATATTTGTATTGAATAGAATCCTGCCACATTCAAAGGGAATCTATTCAAACGAACACAGATTTTCTTACATTTGATTCAATAAGAATCAAATACAAAAAAACCAATTTGTGCACATCCCTAGTTGGGGAGCTTTTAGGCACTAATTTTTAAAACTGTGTGACATGGGGTTTTATTTTCTTTTGTTTTTTTTTTGCATCCATAGCTAGGGTGATCCTTTGCAAATGGTTGCCCCCCCAAAAAAGTCCTGCCTGATCTTGCCCCATTTCTCTTTTGCCTTCTGTTGGATTTCTCCCCCGTCTTTCCCCTTCTCTAGTTATATACTTTATCATAATGCAGAATGCAGAAAATGTTCATTGGATGCAAACTACTTCCAGCTTATTATCTATAAAATTTTAGTAGGCTGGTAACATTGTAGAATTTTTATATGTAATGAAATAGAATGTATATTTTTATTATGCTTATCTTTACATTCATCCAAAAATTCTTAAAGCAACTCAGATGTAAAACTGTTGATTTTTCAAATAAAAATGCATCACTTGTTGCCAACAATTGTCTCATGACCGGAGAATTGAACGTTATTCCATTAAAAAAAAAGGGGGAAAAAGAAGACATATAGAGAATATTCTACAGACATAATGCAAGGAGCAACAGAGAGGTCAGTTTGCCATCTTTTTCAGGTAACATTCAGTTTTATTGAGATGAAAATCATTAAATAAATAAGAGCAGAGTGGATGGAGGGGTGGGGCCTCTTATATCTCCTACAAATCCAAGAACTAGGGATACATTCTGTGTTTGATTCATATCAAATTGAATGCAAAAAAAACCCCATATGCATTTGAATAGATCCCCTTCGGATGTGGCAGAATTCAAATTTGATACAAATGTTCAGTACAAACCTGAATCAAATCCCCACTACAAATAATCAATGAATCTGTACATAGCCCATACAAATCCCCTAAAAACCTGCTACTTATCCACCATGCATCTCCTGCGTATCTGCTCTGGATGCATCAAATCCTCTCTCATTCCACTTTTAATCCACTCTGAATGTGCTGTGAATACACTCTGGACCTGTTGCAGATGTGATTGGGGCAGCCGCCTTCCCACCTCTCCAGGTTTACTAATGTAACAAAGCTTCGTACAGATGTATCAAAACATTAGATTCAAATTCAAATGTCAATCTTCGAATGTACCAACATTCTATTTGAATGTGAATGTCCAAGTTCAGACGAATTTGTATGGATTTTGAATGTGATGAATATTCACATCCCTACCAAAGAACAATGTTGTTTCATTAACCTTTTAAAATTTGTGGAAAGTTCCAAACAACATTTAGATAAGCGTACTCTGGTAGATATTACATGCTTTGACTTTTGTAGAAGTGTTTGACATATATATATATGATCCCAGTGGTGACTAGAGAAGGGGCAAAATAAAATAAAATAAGCCTGAAAAAAAACCCTACCACCACCAAATTATCTGGGACAGCAAAATCCCCAGCTGAGCAGGAAGTTCTCCCAGAAGAACTCTCAAAATACCATCAAGGTATTATCAGTTTGCAAGACTGAAAGTTTCATGTTCTTTGCTGCTGTGTTCTATACTCCCCCCCTTTATATTCCTTCAGCTACAATGGCAAAGGAAGACGGGAAAGGAAGATGATGCTAATTTCAGTGTCTTCTCTTTTTATAGTGTTCCATTTTACACCGAAGAACATTTGGGTTGTCTTCCCTTATTTCTTGCCTCAAAATCCCACGTACCTTCCTGACAGCTACAGGCAGTGAGCTTGGTCTTCCTTTTTCCCATTTCATCTTCACAATTGTCATGTGAGGTAGTTTAGTCTGAGAAGCAATGTCTGGCCTGAGGTAACCCAGTCAGTTTCATGGATGAACGACAATTTAACGTATGGTCTCCCTGACTGTGAACATATTTCAAAAAGAAGGAGTAGACATATTTCTGTCAGAACTTTTTCTAGGTGCATGATGCCTACTCACAAGGATATTTTTATTCATAGATATTTAATGTTAATCTGAGAAATTATTAATATTAATATTAAATAAAGAAGGGTTGAAAACATAGTCTCGCTCCAAAAAGTGATGGGAAGCAAATTGGCCCTTTCTGTACTTAACTTGTTAATCTGGATCACAGAGCTGCTTCGTACACAGCGTCTGCATGGGACTAATGATAGCCCAGATCAGATCTGTGCTAAGGTGTCAGGATTTTCCAACCCATAGAAATCATACAGAAGTGTAGCAGAGAAGTGTTCCTTTATTGAATTGAGTTGCATTCAGTTTGCATTAATAATCAAAGACATTGGCTTATACTACGCTATGGTCTAAAAGGCGTCTTATCACTGACATCCAAGGTCAAGCCTAGAAACAGAAGAAGAAGCCTAAACAAAGACTCTACTTGTTAGGGAAACACCTGGTCAAGAATGTGAGCGGGCAAGCTACTCTCACATAAGGGCTCAGTAATCTGGATTAGTTACAGACCTGATGAATGTGGTCCACATCCATGCTAATACTGCTCCTTTTCCCACTAGGGCTTAGAAGCCTTCTAAAACCCATTAGGAACCCGACTGGTAGCAATTGGGAAGGCCCTGTCCCCACCTGGACCCAATTGAAGGCCCTGTCCTTACAAGGGTAGGGGAAACCTGGATTGAATGGGTTCTTCAGGCCCTTAAATCCAGATTTTGTGTGGACCTGATTATAGCTGTCCACAATGGGATCTTCAGGCATTTTCAAGATCCGGATCTCCAGGGGAACCGCATCTCAAAGACCTGGATCTTGAAGATCTGGATCTTTGACTGTGCATGGAAAAAGGGGGACTGTCTAACCCAGATCAAGGAAGGGGCAACTGAACATAGAACTGATCTAGGAAGAACAAGGACATTGTTTCAAGTGACCTGTGCAGTTACGATGCAATGACAAAGATGCTTTCACACTACCTTTGCAAAAATGTCTTCCTGTGGCCTTTGAAAGCACCTTGCCCCCACTGCCTGGATGCACCAATTACATTGGGTGATGGAGATGCTGTGGGCCAATTGCACTGCGATTTGGACTGTTGCTACGGCAGTAGTTAGCATCCACTGATGTGAAGCAGGACTCAGGCATCTATACTGTGTCACTCCTTAGCATGCCTTTGGTTGATCTGGATCTAACTACTTTAATCTGGATTCATTAATACAGATGAAGTGAGGTAAGTGTAGAAAGGGGCCAAGACTTTTTCAAAAACAGACACATTTTCCCATGGCAACCGAAGAGGAGGCTGCCAGATTGTACCAGTACAGAGAAGGGTCTTTGTGCCATTTTGAAGGCATAAGCCGCCATTCCTGGCCACCAAAACTAGGGATGTGCACAATTTTGTTTTGTTTTGTTTTTTGGTATTTGATTTGCATTGAATCGAATGCAAGAAAATTTGTATTTATTCACGCAATCCCTAAGTCCAATTGATACATTGCTATTTAGGTGCAGCTTGTAACAACCAGCGTCTGCATCACCTGCAGGGAAAACAACGTGTTTTTGAAGAAAGTGAGGGAAATCCAAGACTTTCTTGAACCTAACTCATCAGATGATTGGGCCACCAGAGAGAGAGAGTTTCGGGTCTGCCTGATGGACCAGGCCACAGTTCAGTTGGCTTCATGTCCAAGGGTTCCTTGAATGTGATAAATGAGGGCAAGTCCTTGCTGGCTGGTAAACAGAACCATCAAGAAGACCAAGAGCTTCCTGCCTGCATCCCAAGGGAGGCCCTTAAACTCCAGGGGATGTTCTTTAGACCACACCAGTGCGTGAACAGGAGGGCCCTATTTTCCTTTCTGGTCCAGTATCCTGGCCAGTGCTGAAGCACCCTCAGTGTGTTGGGTAGAAAAGAAGGGTGTTGTGCATAAAATCTCATCTTTTTATGTGACTAGAAGAACGATTTTAAACTGAAGCCAGGGAGTTTTATGAACATGAAAGATACAACTGCTTTCAGGTTTACAAGCCTGATTTACACAGATGTCAGATTTTAAAGACCAAAGCTAGATAAACCAGCTAGTGAACAAGGAGGGACCATCAATACCGGTCAAAGTCCTGGGGAAGGAAATAATATTTCCTTAGGAGGTCAGATCATGGGGCATACTCTGCTGCAACAAGTTAGAACAAGTTTTGAGGACAGACCAGTTTGGTCTAGTGGTTAGGGAGTTAGAATCTTATCTGGGAATACTGGGTTTTATTCCGCCCTCCCCCATGAAGCCAGCTGGGTGGCCTTGGGCTGGTCACAGCTCTCTTCTGAGCTCTCACAGCCCCACCTACCTCACAGGGTGTTGTGGGTAGAAGAACAGAAAGTTTGTCAGTCGCTTTGAGTCCCCTTGAATGGGTAGAAAAGCCAACTCTCTTCTTATTTCTGACTAAGGAGGCTTACTAAAACATTCATATATGCACACACAATCACATGTGCAGTGACACATTTCTGCCCACGCCCATGCACACGCTGGCACATGCACAAAGCGAACATGGAAGAGGACATTTTGTCTTTCCATGCTTTTAGCGGCTAGGTTCCTGAGATTGGCTAATTTTGTTATTTAGTCTGTAGTACATAATGTTAGCATTATTTACCATGGAGATGTTAAGTTCATGTTGGGTGATCTAATTCCTTTCATGAGAAATAAACATTGCTATCAATCTCGCTGAAATTAAACCTGAAAACTGCTCAAGCAACTGTTGAGCAAACACATTACCTGAACCTCTCTTGATATGTGTCTTAATGAGATCCCTAATTAGGTAAGGTTCTTAATTTGAAATATAAAAAGTCATGCAGCTTAGTCTTTGAGTTAGGAGAGAACCACAGTAATTGCTAGCGAGGCCTAATCCAAAAGAAAATATTCTACTATATTTGAATAATAATCAACTTCTTTTCAAAAAGGGAGATGCTAAGTTCTATCACCTTTGAGAAAACATCAAGATACCTTTGGGCCCTCATCACACCTATACGAGACAGAACGTCCTATTCATCATTCGAACTGAGGTCGTACCAGGTCTGTTCATACCTAGATTGTTAAAGGCCATTCTCAGGCCATCCTCGCTCTGGGCTGCATTGCTCACACCTTTCTCCACCATCGACCTGAGCCTCCTCCATGGAACTCTTGGCCCTCCATCCCTTTTCCTGTGTCAAATCTACCTCCTTTCTTATTGGATGCCATTGTGTCACTCAAGGTGAGGGGTGTGTGTTTGCGGTTCTTTTTAAAGACTGCTCCCCCACCTCCACCTCCCCCCTTCCTTTTTTATGTGTTTTTCTTCTCTGGGCGATTAATGTTTTCTTTTAAAAAAATAAATTTGTGGAAAAACACTAGGTGTAAAAAGGAATCACACACATAAATTGAGGAGAGAAGGGGAGGTGCCTCATGAACTCTGCGCATGCCGCCCTCCCCTAGATATTGGATGAAAGGAAAGACTGGGCCCACTCATCACAGCACAGTTCAGCTTCCTTTGGCCTGTCCCACCACTCACACTGAGGGAGAGAAGATGGCCTGGTCTGGCAGGACAGGCTGAGTCCTCTAGAAAAGAAGATTCTGGTTAAAATGATCTAATGGGGGTCAGCCGGCTTGGAAAATGAATTGAATAAAAATAATGTGAGTAACGCAACCAAAAGACAATCTGAAGTCACCCTAAACTAAAGGTGTGACCAGGACCTTGGTGGCTAAAATGGTCTTGCCACTGGGAATGTCTTTGGCCCTTACCATTTTTTCAGAACAAAGGCCTGCACAGTCAGCCTCTGGGTCTCAATAATTTGCACCCCGCTAGCATGCTCTGCCTCCCCAAAATGGAGCATGATCCTGACCAAGGAGGTCATGATCTGGGTTCCTAGTACACCCCCTTAATCAAGGCCACCAACAACCCAGGTTAGCCTTATCATCAACATGTGCAAAGCATGTGGAAGGCATGTGTTCCGTGTTCCAAACTACCAGAGGATGCATTTTGGCAGCACATCAAAGTGGACCCCCGAAATATGACCCTCGGAGGCTCAGAGGCTAGGAAGTTTTGTTCCTCACCCTTGAAATGCTTGGAGCCCAACCTCAAAGCCTGTGTGTCCTTCAGGGCTGGAGAGGAAGTTGGCCTAAACCAGGACCAATGCGCAGATTGTGCTGTTCTAAATGCCCACTTATAAATGAGGAGGCAAGTTTCATAAAAGTCCAGACCTTTCTCTTCCAAAGCTGTCACATTTCCTCCTTTAGGTGATTGTTCCACAATGGTTATTCTCTAAGGGGGCATCAATGATCTGCAGAACATTGCCAGTCTCTGGCTTCCACTGTTTAATGAAAATGAATATTGCAATTCAATAATAATGAGGCTCTTTCTGCATGGTACATGCTACCCGAGTCCTGTTGGGCCAGTCATGGGCTGGATTGAGTGATCTGGACCCAAGACTAGAGGGATGCCAAGCATTATGGGTCAAGGGCCATTTTCATTACAGTGGGCCAACTCAGCTGGCCACTTCGTAGACGACTATGCTCCAAATGTCCAGCATCATGTGTGGATAAGACCACCGCCCTAAAACAGATGACCATCCTCCAAAGTCTCTGCCTGGGCCTCTCAGAAGTCCACCCAGAAGTGGCCTGCTCCTGCCACTGGCTTCTGGACAGTGGGTGGACCCAGCTTGATGTCATCTGCACACACATGGCACAAGGGAGTACCACAGGGCACAAAGCGGTCTCTCATTGGTGCCGAGTACTCAGCATCTTTTTCTCTCTTGAGCCAGCTATACCTCCATGTCCCGTGGAGCAGATCAGACCATAACACAGGTTAAGCATCGCTTGGGACAGCAGCCCTGTAAGGATCCTGCCTTACATGCCACTTAGGACATGTTGCTAAGGGAAAGCATCTCTGGAAACGGATTTAACTGACATGTTTCCATAAGTGTCCTCAAGAAGCATTCCTTGACAAGCTTCCTGTCCCAGTGAAATGTACAAACTCATCTTCAGGTCCCAGGGCTAAGGGCTTCCCTCTCAGTAGAGGGACTTGGATTGCCCTGTGCTCCAAGATAGAGCTATGAAAATGTTTTGCACTCTGGTGATCCAGGTGTCTCTCCCCCAAGGCATCTGCCCTGCAGCCATCTCTCCAGTCGCATTAAGGTATGGCCTTACAGTGACTAATTTGTAGCAGATACCGTAGAACCTTTACTCCTAACTGCAGGTGTCAAACTGTCCCCGGTTCCTCTCCTTTAAGGGTTTCTCAAGCCTCTATGGCTGGATTCTAGTGTGAAAAGATATAGCGACGTCTAGTGGAAGAAAGAGGAATTGCAAAGAAGGAAATTGAGCGAATTGCCCATTTCTGCCTCTGCCAAGACCAAACATTGTTCTGTCACCACCTTTGGTAGCTTAAAAATCCCAAATGAAGTCAGAACTGTCTCAAGCTGTATCTCTCCTTTCCTGCATAAAAGTTTAATAATTGAACTAGGGATGTGCCCAGTTTCATTTTATTTTTCGTTTTGATTCCGATTGAATGGAATGCAAGAAAATTTGTATTTGTTTGAATAGATCCCCTTTGAATGTAGTAGGATTAGAATTTGATATGAATTTTCAATCCCATACGAATCTCATACAAATCCTATACATATCCATACGAATCCCGTATCAAAACATTTGATTTGTGTTCGAATGTCAATCTTTGAATGTGCCAACATTCCATTTGAGTTCAAATGTCTGAATCTGGCCAAATTCATACAAATTTTAAATGTTACGAATATTCGTGCACATGCCTAAAATTGAACTGAAGTATGTGAAGAACACCTACCTGGAAAAGCTCCTTTTTTCTTGCGTCTCAACTTCTACAATCTTCAGTAAGAGACCTGCTCTCCCTCCCAAATGTCACCACACAGACAGCAGAACAACCACTTTGCCTAAAGCAAGGAGGAGAAAGAGAAACTACTAGAAGCTCTGTCGGTTTAGACTGCAGGAATTTTGTTGATGTAATTTGGTTGCTAGGCATGGATTATTGAAATGTTGAATGGTTTGCCATGGATGAAAAGATAAATCATCCTGTCATTTTTGAGACTCTAGTCCACTTGTACTGCTTTTCCCATCCTTTTCACCCATTCCAGACTGTTCTAATTCATTTTCTCCCAAGATGCCAATGCTTAATTTTCCCAAATCATGTTCAGTCACAACCAGCTTATCTTGGTCCACGGAACTTACATTCCAGGTTCCTATACAATATTATTATTTTGGCATTGGGCTTGTCTTCCACCACCAGACATACCCATAGCTGTGTCCTTTTAGCTTTGGTGCAGCCATTTGTAGCTGCCCTCCACTCTACCCCAATAATGTATTGGACACCTTCCAACCTGAAGGTCGAATCTTCAAGGGTCATGTCCTCTAGACTTCTGATACAAACAATGGGGTTTCTTGGCAAGGATACGGGAGTGGTTTGCCATTTCCTTCTACCATAGGTCATCTTTAGTCACAACTCTCCACTATGACCTGTCCATTTTGGACCACCTTGCACCAAACAGCTTTTAGCTTCGATGTGCTACCTAAGCCCCTTTGTCATGAGAAGGCAGTGACACATGGGGTGTTTTTCCACTGTCACTAGAAGTACCCATTAAGTACCCATTAATGGGTAAAAAAATGCCATTACATACCCATTAATGGGTACTTAATGGGTACTTTTAGTGACAGTGGAAAAACACCCATGAAGGAGTCCTCAAGGAGAGGGGCAGGCAACTGCTTAAACAACAGAGTAGTGTGTGCATGGGTTGCATTTCAACTGTGTTATATATTATATTGATGCTAAATGCTTTTATTGAATATTGTGATCCATGTTTATGTTTTCATATGAAAATAAATATGTTTTCAAAAGCAGTCCAAAGACTGACACCCATGCTTTAGTAGGAAACATCTGTAGCTCAGAGTTTTAATAAGGATGCTGCATTGTGGGAGTTCTCTGAGCTACAGGTGAGACCCATGAATGGCCGTAACAGAAAGAAGCTGCACTCCAAAGCTTGGCTTTTGTCTGGTTACATAAGAGGAGCCCTGCTGGATAGGTCCACAACCCGTCTAGTCCAGCATCTTGCCTCAGACTGTGGTCCACCAGTTGCATTTCAAGCAGAAGACAAGAGCAAAACCTTCACCTGCTCTCAGATCCCAACAAATGGCCCTTCAGAGGCATCCTCCTTGTCTCTCCAATCTGGAGGCAGTTCCTAGGCATCCATTCATTGCTACACCTATTCTCCACGAATTTATCTGATGCTTCTTTAAAGCTATCCAGTCTGGCTGCTGTCACCCCCTCTTCTGTTTGAGAAAGGTCTGCATTGCATCAAAGAGATCAAAGAGAAACATGCAACAACATGCCACTCTCATGACCCTTGGTCCTATAAAAAAAAGGCACTGGATTTGTTGTCCTAGAAAAGAACTTACTCCAAGCTTTTCCAAAGAGTTTTGTATTTAATTGCAAGCACTGCGATCAACTAGATATTATCTTTGGGAAAGTGAGAAGCAATGCATAATTTAGAAATTCACAAAGATTGTACACTGCGGAGTGTCCGTTATCTGCAAATGTAGTCTTTGCAATATGCTAAATTATTTCTAGAAAAAATTACAGTCTCACCAATGAAAAACAAAACTCTTATCAAATAAGCAGAATGCAAACTTGGCTTAAATAAATAAATTTGCTTTATAAAGATGAAACATCTATATGTTTTTAAAATCATTATTATCTTCTACAGATTCCAGCATGACTCCAATGAATAGGAGAAAGCTTGTCTACCTACATTCACCATACATTTGGTTGATGGTTCTTGGAAATGAAGAAAGACATCTAAAATAAACCCTTTTCACACTTATCCTGTGGACGGTTCTAAGTAGGGATGTGCATGAATATTTGTAAAATTCAATATTCATACAAATTTGTACAAATTTGAACATTTGGATAAGAATCAAATGCTACAACATTTGTACATTGACATTCGTATTTGTATGAATATTTTGGAACATTCATATGAATGTTTTAGAACATTCATGAAATGAAGTTGGGCGTGGAAAAGTGGCTCTACCAGCCACATCATAAATAGATCCAGAATGCATTTGACATGGTTTGAGAATGAATTCAAAGTGGATTCAGGGTGATTTGATGCATTCAGAATGGATATTGTGGTGCCCATGACTATTAAATGTATTTATGTTGTCTGTAATGTATTTAAATGTATTTATTGCAGAATTGCCCTTGTAACATACTTAGTTAGCCAAAGCAGTGGGGCTTAGTTATTCTAATTAGCATAAAGGAGGCGGGAGAGAATGTCCCAGGAGTAGCCAATCAGGGTTCAGCATCCATGGAGAGAGGGGCTATAAAGGCCTAGTCAACAGTTGTTCTAGGTTCTCTGCCTGGGGGTTAACTGACCTGAGGGTGGTTAACAGGAGGGAATCGGGCTCTAGGCTACTCTGAGGGAAGCTGGGAAAGGAGTCCTGAGTTGGAGTTGTCAGTTTAAAGAAAAGAAAGTTCTGCCGTCTGTTTCAAGTGAAGCCAAAACTTTGCGCTCTTCAAGAAGTTTGTTGCAATAAAACCAATATTCGTTTTAACTTTGTAAAGAGTCCCTGACTGCTGTCTGTGAGTGGAAACAGTATCTGAAGGTACTTGCAAAGGAGTACTATACCTTTAAAAGTGTTAGTAACAAAGTAGCGAGGTGAGAAGCCTGCCAGGAGGAAAAGCCTTTCTGTTTTAAGTTTGAAGACACAGAAAATGAGGGGGTAAGGGGAGATTGCCTGCCAACGCCAAGCCATAGCTTACAAATTAAGCATATTACAGGGTTAAAATACAATAGGAAAAGAAGGCGTTGGCCAGGAGTCTTCACAGATATGTTACAGGATATGTATTGGATATGTATCAGATACATATTGGTTATGTATGTATTCGTATCGGATACATATGCATTAATATCAGATATTCATACAGTGGCAAATGTGCTTTAATCTTAACAAGTGCAAAGTAATACACATTGGAGCCAAGAATCCAAATTATGTCTATAAACTGATGGGGTCTGAGCTTTCTGCAACACACGAGGAAAGGACTTCGGGGTTCTGGTGGACAGTTCAATGAAGGTGTCAATCCAGTGCGCGGCAGCAGCGAAAAAAACAAATTCAATGCTGGGAATAATTAGGAAGGGAATAGAAAACAAGTCAGCAAGTGTCATTTTG
This sequence comes from Aspidoscelis tigris stejnegeri, assembly GCA_023333525.1. NCBI lineage: Eukaryota > Metazoa > Chordata > Lepidosauria > Squamata > Teiidae > Aspidoscelis > Aspidoscelis tigris. Next base: position 10,821,054 of record JALMGA010000012.1, read on the forward strand.
CCCCTTATAAATCTATGGTGAGGCCACATTTGGAATGAAATTCTGTGTACAACTCTGGTCACCACACCTCAAAAAGGATATTGTGGAACCAGAGAAGGTGCAGAGAAGGGCAACCAGAATGATTAAGGGTCTGGAACACCTTCCTTACGAAACCAGGCTGCAACGTCTAGGCCTCTTCAGTCTGGAGAGACGGCATTTAAGAGGGGACCTGATTGAAGTATATAAAATTATGCATGGTATAGAAAAGGTGGATAGAGAAAATTTCTTTTCTCTATCACACAACACTAGAACCAGGGGGCACTCTATGAAGCTGATGGGTAGGAGAGTCAGATCCGACAAGGGGAAGTATTTCTTCACCCAGAGGGTCAACAGCTTATGGAATATGCTGCTGGAAGAGGTGGTGACAGCTACCAGTCTAGATGGCTTTAAGGTAGGGTTAGACAAATTTATGGATGACAGATGTATCAATGGCTACTAGAACTAATGCCTAAGTGCATCTTTCAGGCTGGGGTGGGTGGGTGGGGGGAACCGGGGCACTTCTAAGGCCATTTGCTGGGATTCTAGAGCAGGAATAGGTTTGTCTTTGTCTCTGCTTGAGATGCCCATGAGCATTTGGTGGGCCACTGTGTGTGACAGGATGCTGGACTAGATTGGCTGAGGCCTGATCCAGCAAGGCTTCTCTTATGTTCTTATGGTCTTATACATTTATATCAAATAGAATCCTACCATATTCAAAGGGGATCTATTCGAACAAATACAAATTTTCTTACTTTCAATTCGATACAAATCAAATGCAAAAAACCATTCATGCAAATTCCTACTCAGAGGTGCTTTATTTGCTGTGTGTGGTCACAGTTAAGGATTCTTACTCCTTCCCTTCCCTCCCTTTCACTTTTCATGCATGTTAAAGTTTGGCTTTCCTCTTTCCTCTCCTTTGCAGCCCCACACATCTTATTAAATGGTTGGTTTTCTCTTCAAGATTTTAATGCTTCCCTTTTTCTCTCTCTCAAGATATCTCTAAAGAGCTTTTGCTAAGATCATTTCTAAGAGTCCTCTTTTCATTACTTCCCAGAGTTATTTTGGTAATTTTCCGGGAATGCAGAGTACAAAACAAATTAGAATCTGAAAATTACTCACAATTTGCCAATCCAGAAAGGGATAGGTGGTTTATACTTTATTTATTTATTTGCATTTTTATCCCACTCTACACTGGAAGGTCTCAGGTGTAAAATACACCTACTGAAAACAATAGCCGAGCCAGGAAGTGGAGAGGGGAAAGTGAATCATTAGCCAAAGGCCAGGGCAAAAAGTTGTATTTTGACTGCCCACCTAAAGATGTAAACCGAAGAGGCCTGATACACTTTGGGAGGAGACTGAAGGCCACCACTGAGAAGGCCCTATCCCAGGTCCCACACTTCTAGTTATTTAAGTGGTGGTGAACCCAGGAGGGGCTTTCCAACAGACCTTAAGACATGGGCAGGTTGCGAAGGGAGAAGACATTCCTTCTGTTTTAGCATATGCTGTGACCCACCCTGGGGCATTTGGGTAAATGAGAGGATAAAATGATTTCCTGCTCCACACCCTGGATGGAAGTAGCCCAGGTCTGGGACAGGATGGGCTGGTTCTGGACAGAACTGGTCCTTCGCAAGAGCAAATGGCCTGTCCCAGAGCTGCCCTTCTTCCATCCCAGGGCCTAAGAACATAAGAACATAAGAACGTAAGAGAAGCCTTGCTGGATCAGGCCACAGCCCATCTAGTCCAGCATCCTGTCGCACACAGTGGCCCACCAAACGCTCATGGGCATCTCAAGCAGAGACAAAGACAAACTTTCTCCTGCTCTTGAGTCCCAGCAGATGGCCTTAGAAGCGCCCCAGTTCCTCCCCCCCCCCTCAGCCTGAAGGATGCACCTAGGCATTTGTTCTAGTAGCCATTGATACATCTGTCATCCATAAATTTGTCTAACCCTTCCTTAAAGCCGATAGGCCTTTGGATTCTGCTTACCTATCTTAATCCTATGCCAGCAGAACATCTGAATCCTAACAGACTTGTATACTTTCTGTTTTCTTCATTATTGGTTACAAGCCCTGGATTCCTAATGAAATGACTGCTGATGCACTCAGTATTAATTATTATACAGTGCTTTTGCCAAGTGCTACATTTGAGGGTAGTATACGGCTCCTGGAGATTTGGAATTTGAATGAAAGATGTGCAAAGTTTGGCTTGCATTTGAAAATTCAACAGAACATGTGATTAGCAAAGAACCCGGACAGAGACATGAAGCTCCATTAAAAATTAGCAATTAACTGTCTATTACTAGAAGAATCTGTTTTGGTATTTCCAGAGGAATCTGGTTAAAACTGCATGTAATGATACACTACATATCAAAAAGATGCTCGCTTCTCTTGTGGTGTTAAAAGATACCTTCTACTTTTTGCATCTAATTACAGCTCTGGGAAATGGAAACTGAGACACAATTATCATGCCCAGTTTTCTGGAAAAAAGAATTCCAACCAATGCTTCAGGTATAAGCTTTGCTTCTGGTAGAGTGAATTCTGTGCAAGTGATACTACTGTGGAAAATGTGTGCTGCTTAACCAGGGCATGAATGAAGACCACCACAACATTTCAAAGTCCACATCTTCTTGGAATAGTCTTCCCGCTGACACCTATTTAGGAGATCAGTGAAGACACATTTATTTATTCTGGCCTTTGGCTGGGGAGAACAGTTTCCTCTCCCTACAGTCAGGCACTGTTATTCTTTTTAGTATGCTCATTTTTATACTTAGATTTTTTTAAAAAATCTCTATTCCACCCTGAGACCTTTAGGGATAGGGTGGGATACAAATGTAAATAAATAAATAAAAAATAAACCTTTAAACCTGTAGGCTACTCTTGACCTGAGGAGGAGTTCGCTTTTATACCCCACTTTGCTCACTCAGCTGACAAACTTTCTGTTCTTCTCCTCACAAAAGACACCCTGTGAGGTGGGTGGAGCTGTGAGAGTTCAGAAAGAGAGCTGTGACTAGCCCAAAGTCACCCAGCTGGCTTTTAACCAGGAGAGTAAAATATAAGAGTCTGATGCTCTAACCGCCTGAAGAAGAAGAGTTGGTTTTTATTTCCCACTTTTCTCACCCTTAAGGGGTCTCAAAGTGGCTGACAAACCTTCTGTTCTCCTCACAACAGACATCCTGTGAGGTAGGTGGGCTGTGAGAGCTCAGAAAGAGAGCTGTGACTAGCCCAAGGCCACTCAGCTGGCTTTGTGGAGGAGGGTGGAATCAAACCAGGAGACTACCAGATAAGAAACAGCATTGCCTCAGTTTGTGCTATTAGCCTTTTTTGAATATGCAGTTAGGTAGTCTTGAGTACACATCCTGAAATGCATACATTTGTGTTAGATGCTCTGATCATCCCAGCCATTTTAACAGTTTGCTTTGGATGCTGCAGGTGTGTGTTTGTGTGCATATAATTTACAAAATAACATTAAGGTGATTTCAGATGACACGATTATGATTATAAAAAGGATTCCTAAGGGAAATTTTGTTTAAATTGTTTATCTTTCCCCCAGTTTTTAATACCTGCCACAAATTGCTTTATATTAATTGGGTTGTTTGCCAGCCGCGAGTAGAAAGGAACATCTGGACTTCTGCAGCAAACCGTCTGCAGGCAAAGCCTTCGGTTGCTTCTGGCCCCTTTTATTCTGCCATGTGGACTCACTTTCTTTTCCTATGCCGTCTTCTTCAAAAAGTCAACAAACAAGACAAATCTACCAGAATATGCATTGCAAAGTGAAATAAGTACTATCTAAAGCAGTGTTTCCCAAAGTGTGGTACCTGTACCCCCAGGGGTACGGGAAGAGTTTGGTGGGGGTACGCGTTGCACCGGAGTTTGGTGGGGATCACGTGGGAATATCCACTGCACCGTGCTTAGCTGCGCCCATAGAACAAGGAAAGAAATAGGTGCGTATCGCAGTTTTTACACGGGAACTGGGGCCATCGTACATCGTATCGCAACTCACTATGGCGGGAACTTCTGCGCATCCTTCGCGCAGCTTGGGTTCGGCCATTTTTAAACTGCGGGAACATTAACAGTTGACGTTGAGCCGTGGAGCTGTTTAAACGCCGGAGAATTGCAGTGTTATCTAACGGTCTTGTGAGGTGTGACACGGCGTGAATATACCGCACTTCGTTACAGAGACAACTTACTTCTTTAATAGTTAGTTCCAGGCGCCTGTTATCGTGCTTTAGTAAGTTCCACTGATTTTGATTATTTTTATAAAATACAATTTTTATCCCTAATTTTTTTATGAGGGGTACTCAGCGTTACGAAAATAATAGAAAGGGTACACATATGTCAAAAGTTTGGGAAACGCTGATCTAAAGGAACGCCTTTTTCTGTATCGACCTGCCTGTGCCCTAAGATCTGGAGGGGAGGCCCTTCTGGTTGTAGTGCCACGCACAGCAGTAAAAAGGATGGCCATCCAGGATAGGGCCTTGTCAGTGGTAGCTCCCAGACTGTGGAATAGTCTCCATCCTGGGGTGCAACAGGCACCTTCACTTGATGTGTTCAGAAGAGCTGTGAAGATGCTCCTCTTTGCCCTGGCCTTTGGCTAAGTAAAGGAACAGCCTTTTCCTCCCCACATTGCCCTGGTTTTAATATGTTTAATACATTATGGGTTTTAATGTGTTCATTTTATATGTTGTAACCCACCCTGAGACCCTTGGGTGTAGGGCGGGATAGATAAATAAATAATAAATAAATAAATTTTAAAAAGCGAAATTTGAAGCAATTATTTTTGTCCTGTCTGCCCACTTGTAAATTCTGTCTTCATTCAGCTGAACTTTTCCCCTTTTCCTTTTTCCAGAAGGATGTGGCAAATAGCTTTTCCTTGACCACATGCTCATTCCACATTTGAGAACAAAGCATGGATAATATGGAATAAAATGTTTCTGGATTATTCCAGATTATCCAGATTATTCCAGATTATCCAAATAATGTGGAATGAGTAAGTGCTGTCTAGATGAAGCCTGAGTCCTCATTTGTTGTTCTGTTTGGCCCTCCACCCACCTGTCTTGGAACACATTTATTTGCATAATGTAATGTATATGTTACCTGCAAAATCGCAATTATGAAATGTAGAGCAACATCTCTTGTTTGTTTCTTCTTTGAAGCCTTAATGAAACTGTCACAACCTCTAAACCACCTAAGTAACAAGGAAGGCGCAGAAAGTGCAGAGCAGATTTTGAGTTGTTTATCAGCTGGAAACAAATGTCAGGGCTGAGAGTTTTCGCAAACCATTCAAAATATTTTGGATTTATGTTTTCATCTTTCAAAACACGTTTTTCTTTTTTGTTTCTGTAAAAAAATACTTTGAATATTCTGGCCACAGTGAAGGATGAGGAAACCATTTCAAGGTCTTTATTCATTAGGAGGAGGATCCCTACCTTGGATGCCCCCAAAACACGACCCTTGCTCCCCCTTTAATTAGAGATGTGCATGAATATTCGTAACATTTATTTGTACGAATTTGTACGAATTTGGACATTCATATGTGAATCAAATGTTATGTTATTCATATACTAATATTCGTACAAATAGTTTGAACACTCATTAGTACCAGTCACATGTGCAATGGATTTAGATTGCATTTGACATGGGTCAACTGTGGATTAAAAGTGGGTTCAGGTCAGATGTGAGATTTTCAGAGCATGGGCGTGTATCAGATACGTATTCTTTAACATCAGATACATAGTGGGTGTTTTTCTAAGAAGATCCGGATGCGTATTCAGGATCAGTATCCAGGATCCATATGCATTCCTATCCAATATCTTTATGAGTACATTCATATCAAATCGAATCCTACCACATTCGAAGGGGATCTATTTCAACGAATACGAATTTTCTAACATCAATTTTTTACAAATCAAATGTCAAAACCCTCATTCATGTACATCCCTACTAGCAAGCATATGAGAACCCCCACTTCCACCCGCTGGTGTGGTCTAAGGGAGACCCCATCCCATTAGGCTCCAACCCCGTAGACCCATATTCCTTATACTTCCCCCTAGGAACGGGGTCTCCCTTGTCAGCCTAGCATATTGGTCATCGTACAGAATTACCCTCAGTTACTTTTGATCAAATCCAGTTTCCTAAAAGCAAGCAGTTAAGAAAAACAGAATTATTTTTAACGCTGTCCACTGTGTTCTGAAATCAAAGAAGTCTAGAAGTTTGAGCTGATCAATTTCCTTTGTGTTTAACTTGCACACGCACACAGTTTGCAGCAAGTTTAAAGGTCTGTTAAATCTCCCCTCTCTGGTCTTTGGAGACTGGAAGAAAGTGGCATCCTACAGCTACATAGTCTTGGGCAAATCTTATTAAAATAATGAAAGGGCAATAAAGTTCATTTTCTTTCATAAAAGCTATATTCGTTGGCAAACAACCGGGCTGCCTTTGTCATTTAAAAGTCAAATTTCCCTGCTTCTTGACAGTTAAAAATAGATCAGAGCAGTTACTCTTCAAACCTAGAGATTATTCAAGGTAAATATTAAGTCGGCAACAGAAAAATGTTCAAAGCATGATTCATTTTCCTTTGGCTGTGGCACAACAGGACAGTTACGACCTTCTCCTAGCTCCATTTACACAGGAGTAAATGCCTCCCCCCCCATAGAACACACCGCAGAGTAAGTCTACAATCCTCTTGCCTCCATATGAATAAATTCTGAATACATTTATTTATGATCTGGCCTGAAGCATGTATAAGTTGACAGCCTACATTTGCAAAAAAACATTGAAGGCAGTAGGTGCAAAATATATGATAAAGGGGGTTCAGAGGGATTTTCAAATAGAGATTAAATTTTAGAGCAGCAATATCAGCAGTAAGTCGACATTGTCTGAATTAGGGAGGTGCATGAAGGACATTTGACCCCCCCCCCCCCGAATCTAGGGGTGTGCATGAATACAACTTTTGGGATTTGATTTGATTCTAACTGAATATCCAAATGATTTGAATGTTTAAAATTCAGATGTATTCACATTTGTTTCAATTCGAATACATTTGAATCTATTTGTGTGAATTTTTGATCCATATTTTCAAATATGTGCCCGTAAGCTGTGTAGGGGCGAGTACGCGTCATGTACGTATCCATATGAATGTCCAGATAATTCATACAAATGATTCAAAAGTTCAATAGTCATTCAAATGTTTAAATTTGAATTCATAGGCATGCGATTCAAATTCAAATGTTCAAATTTGAATGAATTCAATCAAATTTTGGATGTTTCAAATATTTGTTCACATCCCTACCCCAGTCCATCAATCTGATTCAAATTTTTGGCTTCATGCAAAGCTCCCCCCATCCCCGTGAATGTGTGTAGTTAGTGAAGCTAATTTTCAAGTAGATGAAGTATGAATAAAATTATTAAAGTGTGAATAGAATCACGGTGTTAATGGTATCTCATCTCTCCATAGATACTCTCTTCTGATCCCCTCTGTCTCTCCTTTTCCCTCAATTCTCTTTCCATTCCAGAGGTTTAGATCAGCAGCAAGGATCTACATGTATATTCATGACATTCAAAATTCGTACAAATTTGTACCAATTTGGAGATTTGAATTTGAATTTAATGTTGATGCAATGGAAGATTGACGTTCAGATCAAATGTTTCAATACATTTATATAAGGTTTTGGGTGTTTTTCCACTGTCAGAAAGTACCCATTTTTGCACCCATTAACGACCCATTTGGGTGTGAGCTGGATGATCCCATTTCCACCACGGCACCCATTTGATTCGACTGCTACTGGGGAAATCCAGATCAAATGGGTACTTTCTGGCCTTTAATCCGGACTTGCTGTAGACCCCATTTGGATTACCAGGCAATCCTTGGAGGTTCAACTTTGAAAGAACATTGGCTGGGTTATTCAATATTTTGGCTAAACTCTCTGCTTGTGATCACTTCAAAGAAGGAGGGAAACTATTTAGGGAAGTTAGTACCTTGAGTCGGCACAGGTAGCAAATCAGAGTTAAGAGATATTCAAGGCTATGAGGTATTAAGAATTAAGCTTGGAAACTGTGTCACTTCAACCTGAGAAGGAATTTCCATGACAACAGTACAAAGAGAGATAAAACTGGAGCAACTAGCCATGGTGGGTGGGCCCTTGACCCAGACTGAAAATAAAAGGGCATTTTCAAGATGCTTTCATGCGTTTCTGCAAAGTGTGTCTGCTGGTGTTGTCGTATAAAGTGTTACTGCAAAATGCATTGTCTGCAGGTTGTGCCAGAAGACTTCTGAGCCAGGTAATCAACACAATATTCTAGGGCCATTTCAGCACTTATGTGCAGAACAAGTGGGTCTGGACCAACCATGGCCTGGGGCCTTTCTGTGCTTGGCCTTATTCTGGAATATATCCCAAGAAAGGGACCTGCTATCTGCCTGCTAGTGCAGATTATAGGGGTGTTTCCACACTTACCTCCTGAAAGCCGGATTAAGGAAATCCGTTTTCCTGAAATCTGTCTCTGAGAAGATCCATTTGAAATAGGGATGGATCCAAATGAGGCCCCACACTTCCGCACTTGCGTGGGAAGCACGGATACTGAGGAACACATCATGTGTTTGCTGTGCAGGCGCCGCAGCAGAAATTTCCAGAAGCATCTGGCCTCCCTGAGGCCCCGCCGTCCCAGGAGCCACGTGATTGGAGCATTCAGCCATACTCAACATGGCGACTTCCTGTCCCACCCACATCCATTCGCTCTCCTGTCTGTGAGTGGAAGCATCCTCCTTTGATGTGGAATTTCCCCAAAGGAACAGACTGAAGTCCTAATTTTTCAGGTCTTCCCGGAAACCGGATTTAGTGGCGCCTCAACCCCATTAGCGACGGATCTCGTGCGAGGTTGTGCAAACGCGGAATCCTTGAAGGGGCCCTAATCTATCCTGCTGTGTGGAAGATACCTTGCACATGTGCCCCATATCTGTCCGTATTGTGTGCTTAATGGGGTTTTAGCAGCCAGTGTGGAAACACTATAGAAGGCCTCAGGTGAACCCTTCCACAGTCTGTATTATCGAGATATATTCCAGAACAAGGCCAAATTCAGAATGGGCCCTGGAACAGTACCTTCTGGACCAGGGCCTGCTGGTATACAAATACAAATAATAAACAGATGACAATATAGTAGCAGTGAAGTGGTGGGGAAATAGGTATTTGCTGTTCAGTGAGCCAGTTTGATTCACTGGCCGGATAAGGAGCCGGACTCTTATTTCGGAATATAGGGTCTAATTCGGTCCTCCTACATGAAGCCAGCTGGGTGACCTTGGGTGAGTCACAACTCTCTTCTGAGCTCTCAGAACTTCATCTGCCTCACGGGGTGTCTTTTGTGGGGAGAAGAACAGATGGTTTATCAGTCGTTTTGAGTCCCCTTAAATGTATGAGAAAAGCAGTGTAGAAAAGCTAACTCCTTCTTCTTTACATTTGAAGCAATACATATTATGGGGAATAAGACAGCCACCAGACAGCAGCTAACACAAGATGTAGCAATATTCCAGAAGAAAGCATTTCTGGAATAACTGCTATTTGTTCAGATAGCTGGGAAACCTTCTGGGGCAATTAAAAGGACTTACCTGGTGTGGGTGTTTGCTCCCACAATGTCTCCAGGACAGTCACTATCTCATGCGCATGCACAGCTGCCACTCTGGCTCTAACTTGCCCCTGTATGTGCATGGTAACCATTTCCAAAATGGTGTATCATGGGACCTGTCATCCAAATGAGGTAAATTGTGAACCAGATTGGTCTCGTGCTTACAGAGCTGGACTCATATCTTACACTCCTGCACGAAGCCAGCTGGGTGACTTTGAGCTAGTCACAGCTCTCTTTCTGAGCCATCACAAGCCCACGTGCCTCACAGGTTTTCTGTGGTGGGGAGAAGAAAATAAGGTTTGTCAGCCACTTGGTGTCCCTTTAAAATGGGTGAAAAAAGAGGGGTAGAAAAGCCAGCTCTTCTTCACAAAGCCTTGAGCAAGTCACAGATGTCTTTCTGAGCTCCCACAGCCCCACCTACCTCAAAGGGTGTTCTTTTGTGGGGAGAGAAGAACAGAAAGTTTTGTCAGCCACTTTGAGTCCCCTTAAATGGGTAAGAAAGGTGGAGTAGAAGAGCCAACTCCTCTTCTGCTTCTAAATCCTTTCACTTCTTTAAAAAAACCTGGGTTGAGAACTAATTATCCCACAGTAACATTATTGCAAGGTATCACCTCAATGTCCCAGAGTTATGTTGGATTGCGACAGACATGTGTGGCCATTAGGAATGTGCACAAATATTTGTAACATCCATAATTCGACCCAGTTCGGACATTCAAATTCAAATCGAATGTTGGCACTTTTGGAGACTGACATTTGAATTTGAATCAAATGTTTTGATACATTCGTATGAAGCTTCATATGGGATTCATACATGGGATTTGTATGTTACTTGTATGCATTTGTATGGGGATCCATATGGGACTGGACATTCGTAAAGAATACAAATCCTATCATATTCAAGCGAATATGAATTTTCCTGCATTCAATTTGATAGGAAATCAAATTAAAATAAATAAATAAATTGTGCACATCTCTAGTGGTCATCAGAACATAGTCCCAGAATAATCTAAAGGCAATGTAAGGCCAACCAGTCACTGCTCTTATCTAACTGTACATCAAGCTGGGATGTGCAAATAGTGCCAATATGGAACAATGCTGCACCAGGAAACAAAAAAAGGTTAAAAACAACCAGCAAATTCATTGTAAGTTGGAAATAGTAAATACATTAAAAGCAGGATGTGTTGTTTACAGCTGTACAGTTTCTATTAAATATGCGGATCTGCTTCCTCAGCTTGAACAGGAACTGACTGGCTATAACTCCCTGCCTTGTTCAATAACTTCCAGTAATTATCAGGAAGAAAGTGTAATAAATTTGTGTAATGAACTGCCCCTTTGCTATAATATACAATCAGAGACAATCAATGCTTCTTATAATAAGGAAAAGAATTACTACAGTGTTTTATTTAACAAGAGCTGGCAATACAGCTTTAGGAGCACCAGAGGGAGTCAAGGTAAACTCAAGTGGTCAAAATTTAGAACAATCGAGCAGAGCCTAAGGTTCGCATTGTTCAGAATAAGAACCTCACCAGATATTCATGTGCTGCTTTGAGGTTGTCCACCCATTCAGCGTGCTCTTAATTCTTTTGTAAGTGGTTTTCCATGTTTGGGGTAGGCATATTGATATATATAACAAATTCAAGCTAGGTCTGAGGAATTTTCAGAGGAGATGTGGAAAAATTATTATTATTATAGTTTATTTCTATAGTGCTGTACATGTACTCAGTTACGGTGGAGATGTCCAAAGGGCTTTTGAATAAGGACAGCTTGTCCTTGGTGTTTGGTTTTATGATGACTTCTGTCAAAAGGGTATCTTTGAGACCAGGGCCCTTTCTGCACTTGGCCTTATTCTGGAAAATATCTCGGAATAGGGATCTGTTGCCCGCATGCTAATGGAGACTTTGGGAGGCCTCACCTGGGCTATGCCACAGAACATACTAGCAGGCTCCTATTCCAGGATATATTCCAGAATAACGCCAAGTGCAGAAAGGCCCCAGGACAGTTATATTTTGAGTACATTGACATACCACATATACTGGTACATAAATGAAAGCTGTTTCCTGGTTACTGTGGGTTTTTTTTCCCTTTTCTTCCAGCTAAAAGAAGACCAAGTATCTAAAGTGTTTCAAGTACGGTGCACCGCGAACATAAAACAGTCAATTAATTGGGATAATAGGTCTTGGGCATGTAATTGCATTGCTAAGGTACTATGGTTCCTGAGCTGAAATGATATTTATTCAAGGTTGTTAGTCACCCATAGATAACTTTATTTGTCCACTGATGCTTAAATAAATGTATCATCCATCAGTGAGATTATATATATGAAGGAATTTATAACAACAACAACAACAAAACTTATCCTGCCTCAACATAATGAAAGAGTATATAAAAATAGTGAGGAGTCATTTCAGTCAAATGTCATTCAAAGGCATCCTTTAGTTTAACTGGTTTCCGGGCTGTAACAGGCAGGAAGGAGACATGGTTAATCTTGATAGAAGCTAAAACAGTTTGTGGAGTGGGAGATCAATTAACAATATTTAGAACTGAATTTTCTTCTGGTATTTAATGGGTCAGGTTCAAGATATTCTTCCCTCTCTATCTGGTTACTAAAAATGCATAATTCAAAACAATAGGACCACACTGAAAATGTTGGAGTACTAAAAATGACGGAGTGATAAAATGATTTGAAATTTATGTGCAGAATCAAAGGGCCTTTTGGCCCTTACAAGCCTAGTAAAGTATAAAAGTATCATCAAAGCCAAAATAGTAGTGCAGTAATGGCCATCCACACTTCAAGCGCTGGTAAAGCCCCATGCAAGGCCAACAGCATTTGAAGTGTAGATAGGCAGGGCAGGGCAGGGCAAATTACCATAGCAACAACTGAGACAACATCCAGCACATATTCAGGCATTTCCATGGTGATTTGGATCCTTCCCCACCGTCTTTGGGATTCTCCAGCACAGATGGGTCAACTTCCCCCCAAAATGAAGTTAGAAAACATTAAGGTGTTTGTTTCTTTTGAAGATTGGTTTCATTGACCTTACTGGACACAAGGATGCAATTCACACTGATGGATACAAGGGGATCTATGGGTAAATGGTAACATTCTGAAAAAGGCAAGACTCCAATCAACATCTTTCTCCTCCTCCATTGCCCCACCAGAGCTATTCCACACAGGTCCACTATGGGCATGTCCCAATGCACATTTTAGTCTGAATCAAAATCAAATTCAGGAAGGGGCATCCCCGTATATTTTAGATTTGGTCTGATTTCCACGGACCAAATTGCCCAAACCAGGACCAAATTTGGTCCTAGAAACAACTGTTCTCACCATGGTTTGATGGCTCGGCACACATTGCTTCGTGAGCCGAGCCTGTGAATGAGGACAGTCTCTGGCTATTTGGGGAGGAGATTGGCACTCTCGTCATTGGGAGGTGGGGTTTCATGTCCTGTGCTCGCTGTTCCTGCCCTGGGCATTGGAGATCACAACCCCTGAGATTTTTTGGGAGAAATGGTGTTCATATGAATGTTAATGGTGTAGGAATTTGTACGAGTAATGAATGTTATGAATATTCATGCACATATCTCATTCTGATGCTTCAAGTTACTTAATCTGCTTCTGAACTGGCCTCATTCCACAGGATACCCCAGAAAAGAGACCTGCACCATCCTCCATCAATTGTCCAGCAGTCTATTCTTGCAGAGGATATACCATTGCGTTTGAAAGCCACTATGGAGAAAAGAAGAAAAATATTTTCTTCATCCAATCTGTCTGGATAATTCTTAACACCTCTAACCTACTCCTGTCTCTTGCCTCCTTTTCTAGACTATTAAAACCTTCAGAACTGCAAGCTTTATTTGTTCTTCTCTTGAATCTTTTCTAACCTTGCTGTAGCTTTCTGAGGTGTGGGGCCCCAAACTGTACGTGGCATTCTGAGGGAGATGGCACAATCAATTTGTGTATATAGTCTGTTAAAGAGAAGACTCGCTGCAGTTATGCCAGTGATTTTAATTAAGATAACCACCCAGCTATGAACACTCCATGAAGCATTTACCCAATCCGGTCTATTGGTAGGATCGACTAAGGAATATGCTAATTGCAGAATGACAAATACTACACTAAGAATCAGCCTTTTTACAACATACCCTTTCCATGCTTACTTTCCTTTTTACCGGGCAAGGGCAGGACACCCTGACCTGGACAATGCAACCAGTGCCATGATGGGATAGATAGCCACTGGAGAGGGATAGGTTCATCTGCCCTTCATAGGGTGACGCATCTCCAAAGACCTGCAGCAGCAGCAACAAAAAAAAAAGCTAATTCAATGCTGGAAATAATTAGGAAGGGAATAGAAACATGTCAGCAAGTGTCATATATCTCTAAATCTATGGTGAGGCCACATTGTATACAGTTCTGGTTACCACACCTCAAAAATGATATTGTGGAACTGGAAAAGGTGCAGAAAAGGGCAACCAGAATGATTAAGGGTCTGGAACACCACCTTTACAAAATCAAACAGCAACATGTAGACCTCAACAGCCTAGGGATGTGCACAAATGCATTTTTTGCATTCAAATTCAATTCTATTCAAATATTTGATTCAATTCAAAAATCCAAATTTTTGAAAATCTGATTTGATTTGTTATATGTGCAAATAGACCCGATATTTGAATGCGATATAAACGGATCTATTCAGCTGAATTATTCAAAAATCTGTATCGGATTTCCAAAAATGCAAAATTCATTCAAATTCAGATTTTTGAAAATCCAATTCGAATTCGAATGTTGATATTTGATGAATCTGAATTGGATTTTTGAATTTTCAAATATCTATGTATATCCCTACTATACCCTGGAAAGACAGTGTTTAAGAGGGGACCTGATTGAAGTATATAAAATCATGCATAGTATAGAAAAGGTAGATATAGAAACTTTCTTTTCTCTATCGCACAGCACTAGAACCAAGGGGCCCTCTATGAAGCTGATGGATAGGACGGTCAGCTCAGACAAGGGGAAGCATTTCTTCACCCAGAGTATTGAATTTGCTGCCAGAAAAGGTGGTGACAGCAACCAGCCTAGTAAGAAAAAGTTAAACAAGTTTATGTATGACAGATGTATCAATGGCTGCTAGAATAGATGCCTAAGTACATTTTTCAGGCTGGGGGGATAGACAATATGCCTCTAAGGCCATTTGCTGGGATTTGAGAGCAGGAGAAGGTTTGCCCTTGTCTCTGCTTGAGATGGGCAATTGGTGGGCCAGTGTGTGAGACAAGGATGCTGGACTAGATGGGCTGTGGCAGGGATTCTCTTATGTTCTTATGTTCAAAATTTCCCAGCACTGGTTGGATGTTGTGCCAGAGCCTGGGTCCATGCTACAGTATCCTATATGACTGCAAGGTCTAAAGGCAGAAACAAATCGGGTAGTTTCTGTGAACATCTTAGGGCTTTCTGCACTAACCTTTGCTTGTCTGTATCTCAACCAGAATGAGGTCATCTGCATTGGGGCAACTGTTTCAGTCTAGACCCTGCACCGGTCCCAGAAAGCTCTCCATGATAAACCAGATCATGAAAGCATGCCATCTGCATGCCTCCTTGGTCCATTTTAGGCCAGTGGACCTGTTTACACAGGTCTGATGGTAGTCCAGATTCAGATGGGATCAGGAGGTCATTTTGGAGTCTCCATCTGGATTCAAACTATTAGTAAGTGCAGGATGGTTTCTCAGAAATTAATATAGTTTGCATTAATATAGGATGGAGGATTTAGTTCAGAAGGATGGATTGCAGTACCAACACTACAGGTCAAATTACAGGAGTAATAGTGGAACGTTATGATAGGGATGTGCATGAATTATTATTATTTTTTGTATTCGATTCATATCAAATTGAATGCTAGAAAATTCATATTAGTTTGAATAAATCCCTTTGAATGTGTTAGGATTCAAATTCGATTAAAGTGTTCCATACAAATTTGATACAAATGTTGTATACAAATTGCATACAAATAAAATACGAATCCCATATAAATCCCATATGGATACCACATAGATTCCATATGGATCCCATATGAATCTGTAACAAAGCTTCATACAAATGTATCAAACATTCCATTCAAATTCAAATGTCAGTCTTCAAATGTGCCAACATTCGATTCGAATTCAAATGTCTAAATTCAACCAAAATTCAGCATTTTGAATGTTACGAATGTTCATGCACATCCTTACATTATTGCCTTAAAAAAAAGTATCCATTTTGGGTGACATTTATCTTCTACATATCTGTTTTGTTTGTGCCCCAGCTCAAATATTTAAATGCTTTATCCACACATTTTCCTTTCTTTCACCCTATTAGTTGATTTTTCTTGTGGGCTATTCTATAGAAATTCATCATTTAACACATAGATCCCTACATTCCAAATTCTGTTTTTTTTTCATTCTCCTAGCAACAGTGTCAAGGTTAAAACATAAACTAGTTATAGCCTTCTGAGCTTTACAAATCACTTGATTTTAGTAGGATCTGCAATATTTATCAACATCTTACATGCATTGAGTTTAAGCAAATCAATAATTAAAGTATTGAGGGAGAATGGGCACAGACAGATGGTATAGGATTCCTCCACACTTTTAATGGTGATACATGGTTCATTGGTGTTTCTTTTTTGACAAATGGTTCATCCAAGTTGTTCACCTTTTGTCTATATTTAAAAGATTCTTGCTGGAATCTCTTTATGAGAGTCCTAAACTCCTACTTCCTATTTTATCTGAATATTTGATAAGAGATGATTACAAGGATGAAACTGTGTGGTTTCTGGTTTACTTTGTTTTTCAGATTTCTTGGCAGACTTCTGACTACTAATGTTAACACGTCTAAGAATACCAAATTTTTGTAAAAATGCCAACGGTGTCTAAAGGTATAAATAAGAGCATGTGGACAGCATCTACCATAGCTGGGTGGCTCTTTTTCTGAAGGTGAACTTGCCTGCTTTAGATCATTCTGGTGGAAGAGAAAGAGGAAATCTGAAAACCTTAATTAAAAGTCTGGAAACAATGGGAAGTATTTGAATATCTGGTTTGTTTTAACAAAGTGTGGAGATTTTCAGAGGACTGGATCTCTGGATGCTGGGGGGAATCTAATGATGGATGAATATGTGATGGAATGAAAGAATGGCTGAATGGGTAAAATCAGTAGAAACCCTTACAAAACACCTTTTGAACTGGAGTGCAATTTTCACAAAGAGTTTTAAGTACATAAACATTCACAAATTTTCTATCTCTGCAAAATGCTGAGCATCTTTAATAACCAGTATTTTAGCAATGACACTCTGAAAAATAGGTTGGGTGAAGGAAGGAAAATGAACCTGAAGACCCAAGTCTGATATTACAGCATTTCCAATACAATGACATTATCCCTTAGGCTATAGAGGATAAATTCCCAACCATGACAAATGGAAGGCAAGCAAGTCATACTGAATATATATGTGTAGTGATGTCAGCAATACAGATTATGGCCTTTATCCAGAAAAAAAAAGCTGTGATAAAGAGGTTCATTTAAGAAAGGAATTGAAGCAAGACCTTCTCAAACCCTGCATCCACCTTCCGTCTGAATTGCTTTTCAGTTTTGCTTAATGTAGTTCATATATTTCTTCCTGCTGAGTCACACAGAAAAGGAGCTTGATTCTTTTTCTCATCTTGAAGAGGGGTTACTTGGTAACTGGTGAAAAAATGACAGGTGAGGAGCAGAACTTCAGGTGGACTTTCATTGTTGACCATTCAAAATCGCTTTTTGATAGTTTGGAGGCCAAAACATAATTAGGTTGCATTCCAACCAATTGCATTTCACCAGTCATCACTAGGGATGCGCAGGAACATTAATCACATTTGAAATTTGTATGAATTTGTCCAAATTCAGACATTCAAATTCAAATTCAAATAGAATGTTGGTACATTCAAACGTTGACATTCAAATGCAAATAAAATATTTCTGTACATCTGTATGAAGCTTTGTTACATTTGTGAACCAGTGGCTGCCCAGTCACATCTGCAATGGATCCAAAGTGGATCCAAAGCAGATTCAAAGTGGATTCAAAGTGGACTGCAAGTGTGTGTGTGCAGATGCAGTCTTTGATGAATATCTCAGCCAACCATTATCCAACCAATCAACTGGTTCGCTGAATACATTCAATCAGATTGAATTTAACCTGTTCGCCTGACTCTCTCTCTGACTTCACACCCAAGTTTGATTGAGAAACACACCTTACTTGTGTAGTTTCTGATGGGCTTAATAGGTTGATGGTAGAAGACATCAAGTCTGAAAAAGTGAAATAATCCAGGTTTATATTCCCAGTTTTTACTATTTTGCTATAGATGTTAGAAATGTGGCATTAGACTTGAATAACTACAGTTGGTCTCAGAAGGTATCTAGAGAACTTAAGAAAACTACTTGGTTGCTCTTTACAGACTAAAGGCCAGTCACTCAACATTTTAAAATTGATTTACAGATGTCTCTGTCCCGTTTGAAAATATTGGTGTTTGGTCTTTAACCAGTTTATAGCTAGCCTGGAAAATTACTGGCAATAGTGTCATCTGTCTCCTTCTGTCAGGGAAGGACTATTTATAATTACGGACTCATGGCCTTTAGTGGATGAAATATTCATGTAAACTCAACTGCCAAGCTGCATTTAACAGCATTGTAAACTGGAAGCATTATCATATTAAAAGTGATTCAGCGATGTGGCCCATGCCAACTTAATAAAAGTGTCATTTTAAATGTTGTTTAGGAACACTGATTTAACAACTGCTCATCACAAAGACCACCAAAATATGTTTATTCAGCCTGACATATTTGGCAAAACTAAATTTTCAAGAGGAAAGAAAAGGTTGAAAGGAAGCATATATTGTCACTGAACCATGAGTGGCGGTGAGGGACAGAGCTGGTTTATATGGGAAGGTAAAGTTTCTTTTCATTGGTCCCTCAAAATAGGTTTTGACTTTTCTTTTGCATAAAGGGCTTTTTACTCAGCGCACACAAGATGAGAACTGCCATTTTCTATGCGCAATACATTTAGCTGAGATGGATTATTTAGTAGGCATTCATAAAGTGGTGTTCACAACAGGCATGTGGAAATCTGCCAGAATTGTCTAAGAGCCCTTTCTGCACTTGCCTCAGTTAATCTGCATTAGCTACAGCAGGATTAGCTAGATTTGGATTGGCTAGATCCAGATCAACCATAGAAAGAGACATCTGAATTGAATGGGCTTTAGAAAGGCAAATATGTGCTAAAAGAGTGCTAGCATGGATTATCCATCCATCCATCCGCCCATCTGTCTGTCCATCTGCCCATCCGTCCTTCTGCCTGTCCATCCACCTATCTATATCATAGTCATCTCAGTTCTGATTTGGATCAATGCAGATGATGTGTTCTTAGCAACCCCTTGATCCAGGGGCCATACAGATGTGTGCAGACATGAATAAGATACAGATACGTATATAATGGGTTCATATCCTTACACATATGAAAGGCCGAATTATTTGTAACAAATGATTAAAAATATTCATATTTGTTCAAATATTTAAAAACAAATGTCTGGACATTCAATTTGAATTCAAATGTCTGAATTCGGCCAATTTTGATCCAATAATGAATATTTTGAATATTCTTGCACATCCTTAATATAGGCAGGCATGTCACGACAGACATTATATGACTGTTATCCCCAGTACTTTCTCAGATTTCTTCAATTGTCCATTTATCATATTTAATTGGCATCAGATCTTCAGATTTCCATCAAGGGATTTTTCTTACTATTAACCGCATTGTATCTAAGGACAATTGGAACTGATGCTGTGACCGCTTAGACCTGGGAGTTCAAAGCAGAGATTCACGCTGCGTCTCTATTATGCAGAAAAGGCACTTGAAGTCTGGCCAGTTTTCATTAATCCCAGCGGAGACCAGCTGTCCTGAGGGCTTAATTAAGGCGCCTTTACTGTCTAATGGAGATGCAGCCTCCACCGTTGCAGATCTTAAGTGACGATCAAAGAGTACCAGCGAAAAGCAACACTGGAGAGAGGGAAGGGAGTTATAACCTGGAAACCTGAACTGATTATGGATTTCAGGACTACCCCGACACATATTTCTGTTAACTCTATTTTTGATTAGGGATTAGGGATGTGCATGGATATTTGTAACATTCAAAATTCATATGAATTTGACCGAATCCAGATATCCGTATTTGAATCAAATGTTTGGATATGTTAAGGCAGCCATCATCCAACTGAACAGTGTCCTGGTCCATCAGGCAGATCTGAGTCTCTGTCAGTGCCCCGTAGCCCATTCATCTGATGAGTTAGGTTTAAGAAAGTCTTGGATTTCCCTCACTTTCTTTAAAAACACGTTGTTTCTCCTGCAGTTGATGCAGCCCCTGGTTGTTACAAGCAGTACCTGCATAGCAATGTATCAGTTGGACTTAGGGATGTGCATGAATATTCATAACATTCAAAATTCAGACAAATTTGGCTGGATTTGTATGGGATCGATATGCATTCCTATGGGATTGAATATTCATATAGAATTTGAATCCCACTACATTTGAAGGGGATCTATTTGAACAAATACACACACACACACAATTGTGCACATCTCTACTAGGGATGTGCATGGATCTTTTTCCCATGTTCGATTTGTTATCAGAGTGGACGCAAAGGAAATTCGCATTCGTGCATATAGAGTTACTTCAAATATGTTAGGATTCGAATCCACTTTGAATGTTCTTTGAATCAGCTTCGGATCTCTACTACCAGTCATGCCTCTGAACCCTCTCTGGATCTGTTCCAAATCTGCTTTGAATCCTCTCTGAATCAGCTGCAGATTTGACTGGGCAGTTGATTTGCCTCTTTCCCACCTTTGTGAATATAATGGAGCCTCAAACGAAGGCACAAAAGCATTCGCTTCACGTTCAATTGTCAATCTTCAAATGTAGCCAATATTCACTTCAAGTGTGAATTTTCAAATCCGTATGAATTGCAAACCTGACAAACATTTGTGTACTTAAGGTATGATCGTAGAAGGTTTGTTTTAGTAAACTGTTGACATTTGAATACACAGGTAGAGAAATCTTTTTCCAGGTATATATGTGTATGAGAGAGGGAGAAAGAGAGAAAGAGAGAGAGAGAGAAAGAAAGAGAGATTTAAGTCAATTTCTGGCACAAAAGCTAAATGCCAAACTCTTCTATGCAGCATCTTTCTAACTTTAATATGATTGATGAATGTTTTAGATAGTCGTTATTCATGTTCCTATCAGCTGTTTTGGAGAGTCTCATGAGGAGATATTCCTGATTTTTGCCAATGAAACAAAAGCACATTCCATTTCTAAATATCACACCCTGCTTCAAATAGCTCCCATATTATTGCTATATGTTGCCATTGATCCCTTTTCTGGATTATGTCTCAGAACTGGGACTTACTGTCTGTGTGCTGGGGCCTGTCAGAGTCTGCACTAGCACACCCATAGGACAGCACACCCGTATTCTGGGATATAATTTGGAGTAAAGCCAAGTGCAAAAAGAGCCTATGGGCTTCTTTGCACTACAGCCCATAGTGTATGATTAGGGAATTTCTGAGGAAGAGCAGCTGCCGCACCTTGAGGAAGCTGTTACAGCCTCCGGGAGCCCCTGTCTTCCCAGAAGTTCCCCAATCATGCACTAGGTGTGGGGCACAAAATCGTGCTCTACACCTTTATTAATCTTCCCCAGGGACTTAGCAGAAGCATCCAGAGGTGAGCATCTGCACCTCTTCTGGTGCTCCAGGGTCATCTGAGGTGCCACACAAGCATGCTGGCATCTCAGATGACTGTAAATGTGACTGACACATGTGCAGTCACCGAGGGCATCACAACCAAAATGGTGGTGCCGTGAAGAGGACAGGCCCCGGGATCAGTCACAGGTGAGTGACCGATTGCATGGGGGTGGGTGGGCTGTAGTTACCTAGCACTCATAAGTGTGAGCACCAGTTAACATTGGGTACAAAATCACCCTATGTCTCTACGATTGATTGTACTTAGCCTCAGGAGATGCCAAATGACAGGAAAGAGGGGCTATAGCTCAAGATTTCAACTAGTTCTGTTTCTTTTTGACATCTGCAACAAGCTCACAGGGCAAAATCGTGCCTACTACTGAGAACAGTTATCAGAGGAAGGAAAACAACTATCTTTGGATGTTCCCTCATGCTGACACTTTTAAATTGCAAGACACTCTGTGGGAAATTAAAGAAGATAGACAAAGCAGCAAGAAGAAAATGAAAGTATTGGTAGAGATATCTCATTGAAAACAAGTTGTCAAAAATCTGTATTATGCTAGCATGCCAAATGCCAAACTCTATCAAACTTTTGGAAACCCAACCATAGAGATTATGGGGGGGGGGGGGCGTTCCCACTAGCACTAGAGTACCCATTAAGGACCCATTAAGGACCCCTATGGTAACATGACTCAATTACATGAGTTTATAAATAATATACTGTTCGTCCACACATGGATGCACATAGGCAAACGTTTTGGTGTGATATATTATGAGCAGGGTGTGCATGAATGCAATTTTTGACATACGATTCATAAAGAATTGAATATTCAAAAATCTAAATTCATACAAATAAAGAAAAACGGATGCCTCAAAATTCAAACCGATATGAATACATTTGTATCTATTCATTCAAATATTCAATACTTATCCAATGATATGAATCTCATATGCATCCATATGCATTCCATTTTCATCCTGGATGCCTACAGATATACACAAGATGTGTATGGATATGTATGCACCATAGGGATGCTAGAATTTGTACAAATAAGTCAAAATATTCGTATTTGTATGAATACTAAAATGTGAATGCCTGGAAATACGATTTGTATATGAATGTCAGAATGCATATGAGTTCATATGAATAACAGATAGTTAGAATGTTTACTCCCATCACTAATTATGAGTGCTATATATTGTCTGTATGCTCTAGCTGAATGGAATGTTCCTGGGAACTCACCTGAACTGCTCTCTAAATTAGCTTGCTCCCTATTATTTTTCAAGGCAAATGAAAAGCTTTCAGATAGTTAAGTCTGTTTTGTGATTCCATTTGCAAAGTTCAGTTGGTATTCAAAAATTCAAACAAATAGTTCATGTTCTTTGCTGTTTGCACAGAAGCAAATAAGCAGTTGTTCAAATATCTAAAATTTTATCAGACCACACCAGTGCCTTGCCTGCAAACAGAAATGATTCAATCAAAGAGTTCATGTTCATTCTGTTTCTTGCCCTTGAAGAAAAGCTTTTTTATTGAAAAATTGGTATTTTTATTTTTGAACTAGTTGGAAATTGAATGTGAACAACCATTTGTTTGATTAAACAGCCTGCCATCAGGATGTTTATTCATGCACATCACTACATTAGACTTTATCCTGGGTTTGGGCAAGGCTCAAATAACCAGAACTTCTCAATAGAGGCTCTTTCTGCACTTGGACTTATTCTGGAATATATCTTGGGATAGGGATCTGTTTGCATGCTAATACAGACTATAAAAGGCCTTGCATGGGGCCTCCTATAGTCTGCACTAGCATTAAGACAGAAGGCCTCTGTTCCAGGTTACTTTCCAGAATAAAGCCAAGTATGGGAAAAGCTCTTACGCTCACATAGAATGGTTCAATTTTTATTATTGGTGATTTTTTTAAAAAAGAATCACAATCATAGAACAATTAGATACAACAGCACCCCACAACACACATAAAATACTTAGAAGTAAAATGTAACATTGCTCAGTTCATTCTACTGATATAGGTCTTGGAAAGTCCATATGAAGATTGCTATTGAGAATTTTCACACACTGGGTGTTTTTCCACCACGCTCCTTTAATCCGGATCTAAGAAGATCCGGATCTAAGGAATGGGTACATTCCTTAATCCAGATCTAGTAGAACCGGATTAAGTGAAGTTCCCAATGTGTTTCCATGGGTGGTCTAGCACCCAATAGCACCCATTTGGAAATCCGGATCTACCCACAAGGGGTCTGCTAGTCACCCCAGGTGTTTGGGGGGACAGGGGGTGCAATCTCTGAAGTGGCTTCAAAGTCATTTCGAAGTCACTTCAAAGTCACTTCAAAGTCACTTCGAAGTCTGTGCAAAACAGCTCCATTTAGGTCTGTGCTGATCTTCGGAGTGAACTTCGAAGTGACTTCAAAATGACTTCTGAGTGACTCCTGAGTCACTTCGAAGTTCACTCTGAAGATCAGCACAGACTTCAAAGATGCTCCGAAGCTATTTTGCACAGACTTTGAAGTGACTTCGAAATGACTTCGAAGCTTAGGTTTTGGGAACCCCCCCCATGGGTGCCCCTCCCCCAGCTTCCTCTAGACCCATTGCCACACAAGCGTGAAAACAGGCTTCCTTTAATCCAGATTTTCTGCCTGAAGACCCCATTATAGACCCCATTAATGGGGTCTACAGAAAATCCAGATTAAAGCCAGAAAGTACCCATTTGATCCAGATTTCCCCACTGGCACTCAAAACAATCGGGTCCCAAATGGGTGCTGTGGTGGAAATGGGATCATCCGGCTCATAGTCAAATGGGTCCTTAATGGGTGCAAAAATGGGTACTTTCTAACAGTGTAAAAACACCCATTCTCTACCCAGTAGGGAGGCACACTATTATTATTTTTTTGTATTTGATTCTTATCAAATCGAATGCAAGAAAATCCATATTTGTTTGAACAGATCCCCTTCGAATGTGGTAGGATTCGTATTCGATACGAATGTTCAATCCTATACAAATCCCATACGAATGCATACAAATACGAATCCTATATATGAATGCATACAAATAGCATACAGATCCCATACAAATGCATACAAGTACCATACGGATCCTATATACAAATGCATATGAATAGCATATGGATCCCATAGTAATGCATACAGATAGCATGTGGATCCTATATAGAAATACATACGAATAGCATACGGATCCCATATGCTAATCTTATATGAAACTTCATACGAATATATCAAAACATTTGATTCAAATTTGAATGTCAATCTTTGAATGCGCTAATTAATGATGCGTAAAATAAATGAAGGAAGGTGGGAAAGAACTGTAGGTGTTTCAGAAGCGTTGTTGTCTGAAGTGTTGGCAAAATGGCTTACATTTGTCCACGTTCACCATGGGAAGCTCATCTGTGTCTGCATTCTTCAGCTCAAATGTCCTGTAAAATAGTCCTGTCATCTCTCACATTACAGACTGTGAAATGGAGTCTTATATTTCCCTAAGCTTCTCTTAAAATTGTTCCAATCTTCTCTAAGATGTATGTCAAATAGCATATTCAGCTGCTGCCCTCCGCTGTGTGAGATTGAACTCATTACAACCAGGACTGCTATATCCTCTGATCCTTTTCAGGTATTCATGGTCAAATAGATCAAAACCCAAATGCGCCTTCTCTTACTTTTTATTTTACTTTGTTCCTTGACATGCAGGAGTCTTACTAGCTGAAGCTCTTTTCCTTGTTTGTTTTCCTTCCCTGGCCTAAGTGGTTCTGCTAAATATTATCCTGTTTCATTGGGTTCATGCCGCAGTAATGCTTAAAAAGGTTCTTTTTTCAGTACAAGGGTTTTTTTGGATCTCCATCGTAAGCAACACAACTGCTATTGCTTTTAGATGAGAGAAACATGGTGGGTAAGTCCCAGGCATGCAAATGTTGCTGTAATCTTAATCAGACAAAACAAAATAAAACATTATTATCATCAACTGGAAGTGAATTTGGATTTTTCTGCGTGCAAGAAATCTGTTCCATGTGCTTCCTCCCTGTTTCATTTCTGTCCTACGTTGCAAGATGCTGAAAATGTCACACGACAGAGATTATTCCACTGAATCACCCACATCAGGTGGGCTTGAAAAGTAGGAAAGTGGAAGGACTTGTGGTTATTGTTCCGAACTCAGATCTCGTAGTCACGGGGTTTGATTCTGCACTCCTTCACAGGTCACAGCTCTTAACTCTCACAGTTCCAGGGTGGCAGTTGTGGGGGTAGAATGGAAGGTTTGTCAGCCAATTTGAGTCCCCTTAAATGGATGAGAAAAGTTGGTTGAAAAGCCAACTCTTCTTGTTCTTCATACGTCCTCAAGTTACTGAATTGTATGATTTATAGTGTCTGGGTCTTGCAAATGCTTACACCTATTTGTTTTCTTCTTAGATGCTGCAGATAGATTAGCATTTGCTGCACACTATGACCAGCCTCTGCTAGAAATGGGCATGAATGCTTTTTTTCTGTATTCAATTCATATCAAATTGAGTGCAAGAAAGTTAGTATTCATTCAAATCGATCCCCTTCAAATGTGGCAGGATTCAAATTCAATACAAATGTTCTATATGAATTTGATTGAATGTTTGATGCAAACCACATGGGAGTCCCCTATGTATCCCCTATGAATTCCCCCCCATATCCGCTCTCAAAGTGTCTTGAATCTGCTTTGAATCTTCTCTCAATCCACTTCAAATCCACTTGGAATCTGTTGAAGATGTGGCTGGTGCAGCCTCTTTCCCAACTCCCCAAGTTCATGAAAGTAACGAAGCTTCATATGAACGTTCCAAAGCATTTGACTTGAATTTGAATGCCAATCTTCGAATGTGCCAAATTCGATTCCAATTTGGATGTCCATATTTGTACAAATTTGTACATATTTCAAATGTTATGAATATTCATACACGTCCCTAGAGTCTGTCTGGCCATGGGGACCAGGCCTGTACTAGTCAAATTTCCCCTTGCCTTGCAGCATGGGCATACCACAATGTGGACTACACTGGATATAAGCAGTTATCTGCTTAAGCCATATACCATAAGTTTATATTCAATAGGATGATATCTTGATCAAACCTTGGTCAAGCAAAGCATGTTCACTGGATTGGTTAGAACACCTTGTTCTTTGGTTCAAATCTAGACTCTGTTCTCAAACAATCAGGGTGTTATCTTCAAACTTGTACCCTTTGAACACCCCTCTTCAGTTTGAACCAATCTGACCCCAGACTAGTTGAGCACGTTTCTAATAAGAAGATATATAAAAAGTAGAGCATAAAACTGCGGTGGCTAGAGTGTTTCCACATTATGCACAGTAGTGGTGGGAGATGAGGGCTGTGGAACACACCACGTGATTGGTGTTTATCATCTGTGTTAAAAGTGACTCCAGAGGTGATCTTTACCCATCTACAGCTGGATGGTGGCCCAATGGGTTTCCAATGGTATGAATCCTTTCGGGTCTTCTACCTTACTTAGTCAGAGTTTGTGCTAATTGACATTATGTGACTTTCACAAGTGGTGGAAAAACAATTGGAGTTGTGTTTCACTCTCACCTATCCCTTTTCTTTGTTCACCCTGTTCAGGTTTCCTGCATTTTATGATAGTAACCACACTAGTTAACAAGATAATTCATCTTTCCATTCATGCAGTTTGTACCATCTCTCATTTGGTAATGTGACTATGAGGACAAGCTATAAATAAAAGGATTGTGTTTCCTGTGATTTACATGGAATAATCTGGATTTCGTCAATCTGTCTTCTGCCGTGTCTGTATAAATCATATCACAAGGTGAGTTCATGTACATTTACAGCATTACTACATTAAGCCCATTGACAACATGAGAAGATTCAGATGAATGGAGGTATACTCAACTGCATTCTGATACCTTGGTTTCTTTTTTTTTTCTTATGGAAATAAATTACAGTAGTTCTGTGAATAAACTGGGAATGCATAATTTAGGGAGGACCATGATGTGATGATCACACACACACAAACATCCTATTTTAAAATTGTCTGTGAAATCCTTCTAAATGGAAAAGGTTACCATGAAATAATTGGAAACCATGCTGCACAATTTATTTATCATAAAAGAACACAGACTTCCATAAGCAAGATCTTCTAAAAGATTGGGATGCTGGTGACAGAAAAAGAAGAAGAGTTGGCTTTTCTACCCTGCTTTTCTTACCCATTTAAGGGGACTCAAAGCGTCTGACAAGCCTGCTGTTCTTCTCCTCACAACAGACTCCCTGTGAGGTAGGTGGGGCTGTGAGAGCTCAGAAAGAGAGATGTGACTCACCCAAGGTCACTCAGCTGGCTTCATGGAGGAGTGTGGAATCAAACCCGGTATTCCCGGATAAGAGTCTGGCTCCCTAACCACTAGACCAAACTGGCTCACAGAGTGCTGGGTGCATGTCAGCCCAGCCATCCAGCACCCTGCAAGTTCCTGGGAGGAGGATTAACTCCTCGGAGTGCTCACTTTGCAAAGAGGTATACTAGGCACGACTTTGTTTACTCCTGTGAGTACCATGCTAAAGGGCAGAGAACCTGCAATATTTAGCCTGCAGAAGAGAAGACTAAGAGGAGACATGATAGTGGTCTTCTCAAGCCTCTGAAGGGCTGTCACAGTGCAAAGGGATCATCCCTCTTCTCACTTATGCAAGATGGAAGAACTAGAAACAGCGGTATAAAACTGCAAGGGAGTCAATACAAATTAGATATTAGGAAAAACTTCCTGACAGTGAGGGTGATCAGTCAGTGGAATAGGTTGCCATGGGAGGTAGTGAGTTCTTCAATCTGTCTGCGGTGGTCTAGGAAATCCTGCATTGAGCAGGGTGTTGGACTCAATGACCTTAGAGGCCCCTTCCAACTCTATAATTCTATGATTCACCTTCACTTCTGGTGATCAATGCCTTTATTGTGAAGATCCAAAAATTACCTACATCCAGGACATTTCCAGGATCTTCCATAATGGCCTTGGCTGGAAACGCTGATGTAGCAAGTTCTTCAAACAACGTGCAGATTGCTTCTGCCTCTGTGAGGACCTTTCCTTAGAAGTGGGCTGATAATTCTACCCAACCCAACCCAATCCAATCCAATCCAGTCAACAGGTGTCTCCAATGGTGACATCCAGGCTCAGGAACAGCCTCTCAGAGAAGTGCACCTGGTGCCACGATTGTATGTTTTTAGTTACGAATTGACAACTGTTTTAATCAATATCATGATGGCATGGTTTATTTTACCATTTTACTTTGTTTTAGACTTTGTTTTGTAAGCTGCCCAGAGAGCCACTGTTATTGAGTTGCTAATAAATTCAGAAAACAGAAGAAATACATTCATAAATGCTGTTCAGTGCAAGAAATCCAGACCAAGCCTACATCACTTACTATTATTCCCAGGTGGGTCCAAGAACATGCCCTCATCTCCATTTTCAACAGCAACAGATGCCTCATGGTGTCTTCTTTGCTGGCACAATTGCCAGAAGGTTTTTTTTTTCCACCACCCCCTGCAGGGAAGGAGCACCAATCTTTGGGAGGCTCAGTCCTCTCTCCAAAATAGAGATGGAGAGGGTGCCTTTTTTGACACTTGATCTTGTGGAGCTCCCACCCTCCAAAGGTGGAGATGTGACCTAAGAAGGTCTTCAACCAGTCCATTGACAGATGTCCATTGAGGTATAGTCCTTCCCATTCTTACATTTTTACAGATACACAGATATTGCAACTAACAACCAAAACAAAGGATGTGTGTAGGGTTGTGCATGAATATTTGTAACATTAGAAATTTGGCTGAATTCAGCTGAATTTGGACATTCGAACTTGGATTGAATGTTACAATATTTGTATGCTAACATTCGAATGAATACAAATGTTTCCAGACATTCGTACAAATAATTTGGACATTTGTTAAACTGGGGAAATATATTGGATACATATTTCTTCATATCAGATACGTCTGTTGGTATCAGATATGTATCTATTCCTATCAGATACATATTTGTTTGAATCAGATACCTATCTGTTCATATTAGATACGTATCTATTCCTATCAGATACATATCAGTTACATTCATTCGTATGTGATACGTATTGAATGTTTGTACAAATAGATTCATATCAAGCAGAATTTTACCACATTCGAATGCCTTCTATTCATACGAATATGGATTTTTGAACGTTCGATTCATTTTGAACTGAATGTCAAAAAAATATTCATGTACATCCCTAGATGTGTGTGTGTTTGTGGGGAGGGGGAAATAATAATAATAAAAAATCTCCACCAGCTCATTCATTCAGCATGAATGTTCTATGGTAGCATCAGTGATTGCATTAAAACATGCTATAATTACTTAAGAAATTAATTACTGTCACCACATTGTTCGGGGATTTTGGATATTCCCTGAACTGAGTAATGGGAATGCAAAGGGTATCTAATTTAATTGCAAAGTCAAAACTGTTAAGATGTCATGGGCAACTGCTCTAAAAGCATCTGGTAGTTTACCATAAGCATAGCAAACATCAATTAACTCCCCTCCCCCCCCCCACTCCCATAACCTTGTAAGCATGATCAAATCCTGGTTTTGGCTCTCAAACTACATCTTCTGGAACAGATCCACTCATTTTAGAAAATTTCCTCTCTACAACCATCACAAAATCAAGTAAAAATGGATTATCATTAGTTACATTTTACTCCCAAGAAAACCTAAGATGGAATGCTACAAACACCATTTAGACTATGTTTTACCAGTATTTTCCAACAGTATTTTTAAGGATATGTCCAAACTTAATTCAAGCTAAAGAAGAACAGAAATAAAACAACAATTGAATCCAAATTACTTCCGCACAATTTGAGAGATTTGTGGCTAAAATTATTGCACTCTTTTCAGTTTTCTTAGCAATGCTAGAAACCAAAGTTAAAAAAGAACTGCTTCTGGGGAAGTTAAGTTTATAACATAAGCAAATATGTGGTGCAAATTATCAACCTAAATACTTCTTCTTGGATTTGAAATACATTTTTCACAGGGCAAAATTCCTCCAGAAACCTGGTGAAAGATTGCTTTATCAGCTCCCCAACTTTCACAGATCAATGGTCATTTTATTAGTTTTATAATGCAGTGTACTTTCTTTTAAAGAATAATTCTCTATATATCCTTTTCTCTTAATTGAGTCCTTGCATTGCTGTGGCCAAAAGCTAAGTGGATAACATTCAATCCACCCCTGCCTACTTACTTTGCCTACACTACTTACTTTGCTGAAAAGGCTTATGTTCTGGAATATAATTTAATGATTTGAGTTTGTTCTGCATTTAGGCATTTTATCTTCTTCCAAAATATGCATTTTAACTGTGCTGTGCTTTGATGGATGTCCTAACAGTATAGAAATTTATGGACTAGTATATTTAAATCTGCAAATTCATCTGACGAGTATAACTCAGAGGATGCCTCCAGATGTGGTTCAAAACACACAATTCTTCCGAAAGGACTACATAGAGAAGGCCGTATCTATCTGTGATGTCCAAAAATGCTAGTCAAGAATGGAGGTAGTAACAAAGGAAAGTGTGTGTGTGTGTGTTTTGTTAGGATCTGTGTATTTGGAGAAAGAACAGATGGAGGTAAGGATCCAGCAATAGGATGTGCAAAGTTCAGTCTGCATTCAAAAATTCAATCAAGCTATTTGCGTTCATGAATATTTGCATTGAACTGAACTGAATGACTTTAAGGAAAGGTTAGACAAATTCATCTAGGACAGGAGTATCAGAAAGAAAGCTGCCTTTCAAGGACATTTGCAGGGAGTCAAAGAGCAAGTGAAATTTTTGCCCTTGTCTTCTCCTTGAGATGCCCAGAAGCAATTGGTGGCCATGAAGGGCTGGACTAAATGGGTTGTGGCCTGATCAAACAGAGTAAGGGATGTGGACAATTTTTTTTTTGTATTCGATTCGTATTGAATCCAATGCAAGAAAATTAATCTTCGTTTGAATAAATCCCTTTGAATTTGCTAGGATCCAAATTCGATGCAAATGTTAGATAAGAATTCCATACGAATGTTAGATACGAAATCCCATAATGAAGAATAATAATAAGAAGAGTTTGCCTTTCTACCCCGCTTTTCTCACCCATTTTAGGGGACTCAAAGCGGCTGACAAACCTTCTGTTCTTCTCCCCTCAACAGAATACCCTGCGAGGTGGGTTGAGCTTTCAGAGCTCAGAAGAAAGCTGTGACTAGCCCAAGGTCACCCAGCTGGCTTTGTGAAGCTTCATACAAATATATCAAAACATTTTATTTGAATTCGAATGTCAGTCTTCGCATGTACCAATATTCCCTTCAAATTCAAATATCAAAATTTGGCCAAATTTGTATGAATTTTGAATGTTGCAAATATTAGTGAACATCCCTAACCAGGTCTCCTTTCATGTTCTTATGTTTTTATCATTAGGAAAGATCTTATAATGAATCCAGTTTTAGAAAGTTCTGAAAGACTCTAGGTGTTTTTCCACTGTCACTAGAAATACCCATTAAGGACCCATTAATGGGCACTTAATGGCATTTTTGTACCCATTAATGGGTACTTAATGGGTACTTCTAGTGACAGTGGAAAAACACCCTCTGTCTTTGCACCGTTACAATAACAGTTTAATATTCTATCTAAACCTGTGCACATGATTAGTCTTCTTAAAAGGATACAGAAAAATAGCTGAATTTACTTTCACCTCCTTCCTATGGTTCCACTTCTAAGCATTTTTAACTTAAAAGACAGGTATATTGGAACTCTGGGTAGTCAGCCAAAAACATTTTACTTTCATAAGTTTCTGTATCTTGATGGGAGATCCACCCAGGTGAAACCAGAAGCAACTTTCTTTTTCCATTTAGATACCCTTTCCTAATCTTTTCCTCATGGATGGAGGCTTTCATTTTTAGATTTGGAATAATAATCAGTTCAAGGTTATGGGAAATTGTATACAATGCTCTAATAAGGAAAATGCATCAAGTAAAACAGAATTCCTGATGTGCCTTTCATCCCATTGAACAGAAAGATGAAACAGAGGAATTTTCATTTCCATGAGAAGTCAACTCTCCTTCCTTCCTTCCTTCCTTCCTTCCTTCCTTCCTTCCTTCCTTCCTTCCTTCCTTCCTTCCTTCCTTCCTTCCTTCCTTCCTTCCTTCCTTCCTTCCTTCCTTCCTTCCTCCCTCCCTCCCTCCCTCTAGTAGTCTCCTCCCTCCCTCCCTCCCTCCAATACATTCATATGAATGTGAAAACCTTCCTTCAATACATTTGTATGAATCTTCATATGGGGCTCTTATGGGACTGAACATTCTTATCCCATTCAAATCCCACTACATTCAAAGGGGATCTATTCAAACAAATACGAATTTTCTTGCTTTCAATTCAATCCGAATCAAGTACGAAAAAACATCCCTAGCTGTGAGAGCCCAGAAAGAGACCTGTGACTAGGCCAAGGCCACCCAGCTGGCTTTGTGGAGGAGAGTGAAATCAAACTGGGTGACTACCAGATAAGAACTTGACACTCTAACCAGAAGGCCAAACCTGCTCTGCAGCTGGAGGTGTTGTTTGCAGAAACTAACAGCAACAAGAAGAAGATTAAAATGGAATCATGCAACATATGAGCAGGCCCTAAGATTGTTTCTTAAGGGGAGGAGAGAAGAAAACGCAGTTTTAGAACCAGATTCTTTCAAAAGCCAGTTTTACTCAAAATAGCTTTCTAAAATCTAGTTACTCCAAGTAGTCTTTCTCTCCAGATCTTGATATCCCGGGACGTTCCACAGAGAATTGTCCTTAATGTTATTTCCCTCTCCTTTTGCTCATCTCTGCCCCTTGCTTTTGTAGTCTGAAGTTTGTGAGATGCAACTCCCTGCTCTCATCTATTTTCTTTGGCGGTAATTGTTCTTCTGTTCCAAAGCTTTGCTGCAATCTCAGGAGACACTATCTTACTCTCCTGTTCTCACCTGTACGGTTGCATTATTGCCCTTTCCTCTGTGCTCCTTGCTCTAGTTCTACTTTAGTTTTCTCTATTTGTTCTTTTCTTCTCTACATCTGGACTCTCCAGCACAGCACAACACAACACATCTAATTGGTCCTGACAACAGCATCTGTAAGGTTAGCAGGCATTCCTACCATTTGACAGATGAGTAAAACTCAGGAACAAAGATTATGCATTCTAACAAGACCACTGAGGAATTTGCTACCGATACTTGAACAGTTCATGCATCTGAGTTTCCATTCCCCCACCTTGCTGTAGTCCCCTTCATTACTGCGATGTACAAGGACCGTACCAGAGGCCCCCATGGCGTTTGCAACTTCAGGTTCTCAGCTGTCCGTATCCCTGACTCATTCTCGGAAAGGTTACCAGTGTTGATATTCCTTGCAGGCTTCTCCCACTGACAGAATGCATGCTTTATGTCCAATGGTGCACCCGTTTCTGTCTAGGAATTCAATGCAAAAATCAACATAGAGAAAAACAGTTTAAATATACATATGCCTAGCACTTTTGAGACTACCTCTAAAGAAAAAAAAAGGAACGCTGAAGTTCTTAATGCTATTCATAGAGAGCAATGTTGACCGAGAAGCAGCAAGACAAAACCGAAACTTTAATCACCACCAAGAATTGGATGATGGGTCACCAAGTTCACCTCCCTCGTAGAACATTTAAAAAAAATGTTTTGTTCATTTCTGACATTCAGGTCGCTTTGTTCCACCAAACAATATACACAATTCTCTTCTCCTCCATTATATTCCCACACTGCAACAGCCCTGTAAGATAGTTTAGGACAAGTGAAAGGGTGATTCTGTACCGGCCGCTATAGAGACGGGTGAAAAACATTCATCACCTTCACAAATTGTACACACAGCAAAGGTTCAAAACTTTGAGTTGAATATTGGCTATATTTGAAGGGTGTCTTTGTCTTTGTTTTAGAGGTGTGCACAAATGCAGTTTTTGGATTTGATTCGAATGGAATATTCGAATGTTCAAATTGGACTGAATAGAGAAAAAATGAATGTATTCAAATTCAAATCCAATTCGAATACATATGTATCTATTTGGAACACATTTGGAGTGGATCCAGAATGGATTCCCAAGGCGGCTCAGGTGTGTTTACATCACAGCAGCAGAAAGTAGGGATGTGCACAAATATTTGTAACATTCTAAATTTGTAACAAATGTGTCTGAGTTTGGACATTTGAATTTGAATTGAATGTTGGCACATTAGAAGATTGACATTCGAATTCAGATCAAACGCTTTAGAACATTTGTGCGAAACTTGGTTATGTGTGTGAACCTGGGAGGTGGGAAAGTGGCTGCCACCAGTCACATCTGCGATGGATCCAGAGTGGATTCAAAGTGGATCGAGAGCAGTTTCAAAGTAGATTCAGGGCAGATTTGATGCGTTCAGAGCGGATATTTGGGGGATACTTATCAGGTATGTTGGGGATTTGTAGAGGATTCCTATTGAACATTTGATTGAATGTATATAAAACATTTGTATCAAATTTGAATCTCACCACATTCAAAGGGCATCTATTTGAATGAATACAAATTTTCTTGCATTTGATTCAATATAAATTGAATCCCAAAAGTCATTTGTGCACAACTCTAGTATGAAGAGCTTCTATTAAGAACTTGTTTCCACTCCAGAGACAGGGCACATAATTCCCACACAACTGGTGCCTTGCTGCCTTATTAGGCATTGTTGGCCATTGTTGATGAAGGTCTAAATGATGTAAAGACTTTGATATTGTATATGGTGACAGCTGCCAGACTGTTATACGCACAGAAATGGAAGCAAGAAGAGTTACCTACAGAGAAGGAATGGATACTTAAATTGATGGAGATGGCAGAAATGGACAAACTGGGTGTTTTTCCACTGTTACTAAAAGTACCCATTAAGTACCCATTAATGGGTACTTAATGGGTACTTCTAGTGACAGTGGAAAAATACCCACTGACAAATTTATTAAAAGACAAAATAGTGAATAAGTTTATAGAAGATTGGGGACCTTTTATAGAATTTCTTCAGGGTCTGGGTATTCTGATGGAAGGTTTCAGCCTATAAAAGCAAGAGTAACCGGTATATGCATGGGGCAAAGAATAAAAAGATTACTAGAAGAAAAGTCTGAATAACAGATGAAGTCACATGGAAAATCTTAGAGCATTGTAATAGAATTTATTATAATTATGTATTGAAATGCGATATAAATGCTTTCTGAAAATAAATAAAAAATGGATACCAAAAAAAAAAAAATCCTTTGCTTTCATCCTCTATGCTATCGAACTACACAGGGGTGCTGAAGAGTTGGTCTACTAGCAAGTAGGGACTGTCACATATTCTTTCCTAATACTCTTTATTAGAGATGTGCCTGAATGTTTGTAAGATTCAAAATTAGTACGAATTTAGCTGAATTCGGACATTTGAATTTGAATATAATGTTTTGATATATTCGTATGAAGTTTCGTATGAGGCTTCATAAGGGCTTCACGTGGGATTCATATAGGATTTGTAAGCATTTGTATGGGATCCAGATGGGATCCCTATGGGTTAGAACATTTGTATAGAATACGAACCCTACCACATTCAAAGGGGGTCTGTTCAAATGAATATGAATTTTCTTGCATTTGATCTGATATGAATCCAATACAAAAAAAAAAAAAAAGATTTGTGAGCATCCCTACTCTTTATCCTAGTTATTTATGCCAACGTTGTTTGAGGAGAAGCAATAGGCTATTTTCTCTTTACTAGAATGGGAAACATTTCCCTTTTTTTGTGAATAAATGCCCTTTGGCACAGGAATGTTCAAAAAAACAATATCTTTGGCAATCTTTACTAAAACCCATCTGCTTTCAAAATGAATTCCTTGGGAATGGTTGCACTATATTTACATTTCATTTAATTGTATTCTCTGGCAGCGTTACACTTTCAGTGGGACCTATTTATGGATCACAGGAAGCACAGATGCATGCCAGACTGGGGCAGATTTTTTTTTAAAAAAACAACACTGAATGCCAGTTTGCATGTGTGTGCATGCGCATACATCCACACACACACGTGGGTGCATGCATACATTCCCTCCCCCACCAAAAATATCTGTAAGGAATTAAGGGATTCAGTTAAACCAGGATCCCCATTTCATTTTTCATGCTAGGGGTTAGCGCTGGAGTGTCCACTGCCTGGATTCTCATTTCTCCAAACATCTCTCTTCACACCATCAAATGACTCGTACTAATTGAACCAGCTGTTCAGGGGCCAGGTGTCAGCACCCTGGAGCCCATCATTGCTGGGAACAATGAAGCAAATGCTGGAGGGCTTTAGGCTGAAACACTGGACATGCCCCCCCCCCCGCAACACACTCTGCCTCTGAGATGGATGCTGTTGAGGAGGATTCAGTAGAAACCACGCAGGCTAGCAGAACCCGGGAAAAACCAGGCACCAACAAAGTGTTTTACAGGCACTTTCTCTTGTGCTTAAAAAAGTAAGTACCACTTACTGTATTTGACTACTTCAGAGAAAGGTTAGCTAGTCTTCTTGTAAATAAACTAAATTGTATAAAGATGCTGTAAAGTGTTGCCTAGCCTGTTTTTTTTTCCTGTAGACTGAAGCCATTTGTAGTCAGCAAAGATTAATTTAAAATTTGATGATCCGTACAGTTCCAGTTGAATCCCAGGCAAAATTTACAGTAACTGCGGAGAAGGTTTTTATTCATTTGTAATCCATGTTTTCCCAATTGGTTTGGCTTTTTGTTGGGGTGTGAAGGCAGGATTACTTTAACTGTAGCTGGAGGGGGCATTTCCTGGGAGCGGAAAGAGGCTTTCCAGACTTTTCTTTTTTGGATTGGTTTACTACTGCATTTCAGTATTGAGGGTGACATGAAGTTTAATACCAAATTACTACCAAAATACTATAATACTACAATACTATAATACTACAATACTAAAATATTAAAAATATTAGGGATGTGCACAATTTTTTTTTGTATTCATTTCGTACTGAATCGAATGCAAGGGAATTAGTATTTACTTGAATAGATCCCCTTCAAATGTGGTAGGTTTTAAATTTGGTATAAATGTTCAGTACAAATTTGATTGGAAATCCCATGACGAATCCTATACAGATCCCATACAAATTCCATAGGAATCCGTAACAAAGCTTTGTATGAATATATCAAAACATTTGATTCAAATTTGAATATCCAAATTCAGCTTAATTTTATGAATTTTCAATATTACGGATATTTGTGCACATCCCTATAAAATACTATAACACCAAAGCTCTCTTTCACCAATGACACAACCAGGACCCTGGTTCTTCACCAGATGTCATTTCCTGAACTCCCCCAAATGGTCCTTGTCTCTGCTTCCTGCATAGTTCTCTGTTGCTGGTGTCATCTGTCTGCAGGAGATGACTGGAACATGCCAGCACCTGGAAATGTGCCCTTGGCTGTGGTTCTCACATTCAGGAGTGTCCCAAGTACCCAGGTGGCTATGCCTCACAGACACTGCTGTGGCATGCAGACCTTGTGATGCAGTGAACCAGCTGGATGAATAGTCAACAGATGCATATGGATATGAATAAGGTGTGTAGGGATACATACATAATATGTAGGAATCCATACAGATATGAATGTCTGAATTATTCGCATGAATAGTTCAAAATATTTGTATTCATTCAAATAATAAAAACAAATGTCTGGATGTATGAATTGAATTCAGATGTACAAATTCGGCCAAATTCGATCGAATAATGAATATTTCAAATATTCTTGCCCATCCTTCATCAATGCATATGTGATACATATCTCCAGTTTAACAAATGCCCAAGCTATTTGTATAAATGTTCT
This sequence comes from Aspidoscelis tigris stejnegeri, assembly GCA_023333525.1. NCBI lineage: Eukaryota > Metazoa > Chordata > Lepidosauria > Squamata > Teiidae > Aspidoscelis > Aspidoscelis tigris. The sequence goes on from JALMGA010000012.1 coordinate 10,859,330, forward strand.
GAAACATTTGTATCCATATGAATGTTAATATACAAGTATCATAACATTCAGTTCATGTACGAATGTCTGAATGAATCCAAATTCGTACGAATAACACATCCCTAGTTTTAATACATTCGTGTGAAGCTTCATATGGGATTTGTTTGCTGTTTGTATGCATTAGTATAGGATTCATAGGGGATTCATAAGGGATTGATCATTCATACCGCTTATGAATCCTACCACATTTGAAGGGGATCTATTCAAATGGATATTGATTTTCTTGCATTCATTTTGATATGGATTGAATTAAAAAACATTCATGGACATCCCTGCCATGCCATGCGTGAGTTACCCCACTACTGTAGGCTCGCAGTTTGCACAAATCAGGTCAATTTCTTTCAAAACTGATGTTTGGATTCCTGGCATGTGCAGAGCCCAGATAATAGCAATTCGTACCGAGGGGAGATATTTCCAGAGGTTTTTGTTTGGGAGAAGCATCTATTTGTCTTGTAAAATATGTCAGGTCTTCAACCTGAATTATTTACATCAATATTTCCTTATAACAATACAGAAATTATTAAGTAGGGCACACAGGCCTTCAGCTCACATCTAGAGCGGTCTGCCAGATTTTGTCTTGATAGTTTAGGAAAACTTTATATCTCTCAGTTCAGATTAGACAGGCAAGCTTCATCTATATGAAGGGAGGAATATGCTCTATATTGGGAGGGGGGAACGCTTTCCCCCCTCTCTGATGCACCATTTCACTCTGAGAAAGAGCAGATTTAATAGATGTAGTTATAGAATCACATCACACCACACACACCCTCACCCAAAGCCCAGAGGAATTTGTTCTCGAACTAGCCAGATGTTCCCTTCTTCGGCTAGGTTTTGCTATGAATTATCTGGGCCAACATCATCAGATTTTGCAGTGTTGCTCAAGCGATAGGTTTAGAAGCACGTGAACCAGTATTAATTTTAGGAAATTGCTTTTGCCAAGATATTCTTCGTGATGCCCAAATGTTATGCCCAAATGCCCCGTGTGTGTGTCTTTTGCCATATCTCCACACCTTTGCAGGCTATGAGAGGCAGCATATCTCAAGGTTCAGCGAAGGACCCTCCCCAGGTAACTGAAGGTGAGAGCAAATGAACAGCAACAGATGTAAGACCTGTAGGTGTTGCCTTTTTCTGAGGGTTTCTATTGATTCAGAAAAAAAACAAAACAAAATTCTAACAATGATAATGTGAATTTAATGAAAGGAGACATTTGTCTTCTCCTTCCTGGCTAACCAACTTCACTGTAAAAGCAGATTTCTCCAAGTCTCTGCCATGAATGGAAGATGACTTATTTCACGGTATTTCTTCCTCCCTTACCGTAATGGAGGTTTGTGTTTTGAAATGGTACATTTTGGATCTTTGATTCTTCTTTGGTACAGAGAATTCAGACATGCTGATCACATTTCTGTACCTACAGCCTGTATGACAATGGAATACCAAGCATTGAGTCAAATATAGAGTTATAGAGGTGTCTTGACAGAGCCCTGTGTTTGCTGACACAGCACTCTCACAGCTGGGGATTCTGGGAAATACATGGCAACATGATCTGAATCAAGACAACATGGCTACTGCAGAGCAGGAAAATTTCACTCTGAGGTAAGCCCCAAAATATCTGAACTAGGGATGAACACATTTTTTTTTATGTTTGATTTGTATTAAATCAATTGCAAGAAAAATTGCATGAATTCAAATGGATCCCCTTCAAATGGGGTAGGACTCAAATTTGATATGAGTGTTCGATACAAATCCAATTCAAATCCCTTTTGCATCACATACATATCTGCTCTGAACATGTCAAATCCGCTCTCAGTCCACTTTGAATCCACTCTGAATCTGCTTTGAATGCACTTTGGATCCATTGCAGGTGTGACTGGGCTGCCACTTTCCCACCTCCCCAGGTTCGTGCATGTAACAAAGCTCTGTAAAAATGTATAGAAACATTTGAGTTGTATTCGAATGTTAATCTTTGAATGTACCAACATTCAATTTGAATTTGAATGTCTGAATTTGGACAAATTCGTAAGAATTTTGAATGTGACGAATGTTCGTGCACATCCCTAATCTGAACATCGTCTTACCCCATTTCTGCACATACCTGTCCTGCCCTGGTACAGAGGAGGCTTCCATGTATTGGGGCATGCAAGACAACCCAAGCAGAGATAGATAGCTCCTGGCATGGAACAAGGGCACGCACATTGGCACAGACTGTTCCATACTAGCATTTGTCTTCTTGAATCCAAGGCTTGCACAAGCTTTGGAGTTGGCACAGGGGTATTTCCTAATGTTCTTAAATGCCCCCTCTTGTGGGGAACACCGCAGTGGTGTGCCTTGCTGCACCACCAAAATGGGTCCTCTGTAGTGTACTAGACCAGAGATGCATGCTGTCCACACAACTCCATGGTTGGGTATACCAATCTTGGGTATGCTGGAAGAGGTCAACATCAAATTCTACAAGTAAACCAGACTAGAACATCCTTTTGGGTGCCCCAGCATGGGCTATGCTCTGTTGTGTGTGTGTGTGAGGACTAGGAGGCTTAGGGACTCCCTTATCCCCCACCCGAGCATAGAAGAGAGATTCCTAGGTCCTTTCCTATATCATGCTAAAAGCTCCAAGTGGAATGCCATTCGGCTAGGCAGAATAATATGGTCTACTTCATTGGACTGGATACACTTGATCTTCTCTTGCATTTTAGTTTATCTAACACTAGATATGTAGGCAATTAAGACATGGCCCTCCTTAGCAAGGTTGGTAGTCACTTATTTCTGTGTCTGGATTGACTGTCCCAGATCCTGATACCGGTATTTGTTTATGGTCTATTATCCCAAGATGACAAAAGTGCTGAGGACGCAGCTTGCTAGTCATTGGCTTTTAACTCACATTGGCACTGAATTTATGTCCTTGCTTATGTAGATAAATCAGACCTTGATGTGAAATCTCTCTCTCTCTGACTCCTCTTCTCCCTGTCACCACTCAAGATATTAATGTCAAAAGTCTGTTATTGGCCCACAACATAAATGATGTCAAATTTCAAAGACAAAGAGTTAAAGACGCAAAATTAGGATGCTAGATGACATCCAGAAAAGACAAAGTTGCTTAAACCTTTTTTGCACAAAGGTGAGAGTGGAGAAGGAAACATCCATTTCCCAAGACATTTCCATCCTACAGTAGTTGTCTAAGGCTGTGTCTGCGGCCCTGTCCCCATGCAATTGAAAGTCTGCTGGAACTCTTCTTTTGCCTCTGAGCGGCCCCATTCCAGGCTTTACAAGGCGCTTAGGGAGCTTAGGAAAGTGAGACACCCGCGATAAAATACGTGCGCTTTAAAGAAGAGTTCCAGCGCTCTTTCACGGGTTTTGCTCTCTATATCTGCCTTGAGGACGCTCTGTGGCAAAAGGGGCGGGGATTGCTTGCCTGCACACACAGCCAAAAAGCATTCACACATCTGAGAAATGCATCAGGTTCGCTTCCTTTCCTTTGTAAAAAAAAGCCAGAATTGCTCAGAATTGCAACATTGTTATCAAGTGATCTGTGAAAGCCTTAAAAGAGAATGAGCGAAGGATCGCGCTGCCGATGCCTGCAGCCGCTGACTTTGCCGGGGCAGAAAGCCTTTTCTAACAGAGAACTGAGTGAAAGTAAGTGCTGAAAGTGAATGAATGAGCGATCATCTGCCTTTGCTAGGGGCGGGAAGCCATTTCAGGAGACGGGATCTGGCTATTTTTCCTTTTAACAAGAGAGGGGGCGGGGGGGGGGGGGAAAGATGCCCGGAAAGAGAAGACGGCTACCATGGGGATGGAAAGTTCATTTAGATCGCGGCTACCATGGGGACACTTATTCCGGAAGTGGAGGGGACTTTTAAAGTCAGCTATAACAGAGTGACAGCAGAGGAAGCTAAGAGGGGCTAATAAGTCTTTTGGGGACAGGGCCTGCACTGGGCTGTAGTAGAACATCTGGAATGCCATGTCATGCTGTGGATTGGTAGAAGCCTGGGTCCACATTGGATGAGTCACTGGACCAAGCTATTTAGGGATATGCAGAAATATTCATAACATTTGATATTCGGATGAATTCTGACATTCGTATATGAACTGAATATTACAACATTCATACATTGACATTCCCACTCGTATGAATATTTTGGAAGATTTGTGAAACAGGGAGGTGGGAAAGCGGCTGCGCTAGTCACATCTGCAACAGATCCACAGTGCATTCAACATGGATTGAGAGTGGATTCAGGGTGGATTTGATGCTGTCAGAGTGGATATGTTACGGGATACGTATCAGATACATATGGGATACGTATGCGTTCATATTGGATATTTATACAAATTCGTGCAAATACATTCGTATCAAGTAGAATCCTACCGCATTTGAAGGGGACCCATTTGAACAAGTGAAATATTGTGTAAGTTCTTATTCTTTCCCCGGTAGGTTTTAATACATCTTTCCACAGTCTTTTCAACAGCAAGGCAGGTGAAACGTACATCAATGTGAGGCTTCATAGTGGCTTAAAATGATACCTTTCTGAAGGAAAAAAATGATTAGCATTTGTTTCTTGATGGCTTCCAAATGAAAGGAGGGGGAAAATGTTTAGCAAAAGACATTAGAACACACTTGCCATGGATCATATTGTCCTTGAAGGTGCCACTTAAAAAAGCAGAGAAATAGATTTGACACCACTTGGACTTGAAGCTTGGACATGCTGCATTAAACTGTTCAAAATTAATTTAATCTGAGCATGGAGAATAATAGCCTTTCAGTTCAAGGCTTCCGATAGCAGCAATTTGCACTCGAAAGTACTTCTACTGGGAAAGAAGAAATGAAGGACGGCTCTCCAGAACTGTGCAAGCAAATGTATGCAACTAGATCGAAGCATCTTGATCTCTCTCTGCTCCACCAGCCATAAGAAGCTCAGCCATCGAGGCTTCTTGGGTAGGTGGGTGGGTGGAAGAAGAGGAGGAGGAGGAGGAGGAGGAGGAGGAGAGTTGGCTTTTCTACCTCTCTTTTCTCGCCCATTTAAGAGGACTCAAAGCAGCTGACAAACCTTCAGTTCTTCTCCCACAACAGACACCCTGTGAAGTAGGTGGGGCTGCGAGAGCTCAGAAGAGAGCTCGGACTAGACCAAGGTCACCCAGCTGGGCTCATGGAGGAGTGTGGTATTCCCAGTATTCCCAGATAAGAGTCTGGCTCTGTAACCATTAGGCCAAACTGGCTCATTTTTTTTTTCAAGCCCCCATGCCCTCTCCCAACTGCAAAAATCCATTTAATATAGAGTCCTCAAATAGAGGACATATCAGATATTAAACTGATAAGAACAGATACTACACAAGATCTTAGCCAAAAGGCCGAAAAGAGACAAAGGAACCGTCTCCCCATAGTCTGTCTCTCACATGCACACACATACATTTCAGGCTGCTTCCTCAATCTTTAAGCAACTATTCCATCAAAGTAAGGAAATAATACATCTCAGACGAGAATAGCCAACCATATATGTCTGTAAGAGAAGGTCTTGTTTGTCTGACATTTATTTTCTATTTATATATCCATTGCATTGGTATTTTACCTTTAATCCAAAGAGCTCAAGGTTGTGAAGGTTATTTTACCCTCCATTGTACCATTGTTAACAACCCTGTGAAGTGGGTTAGGCTGAGACTGGTGCCCAGCCTAAGGTTTTCCAGTGTGTTTTTATGGCTAAAAGGAAGTTTCAGCATGAGGTCACCTAATGTCTCCCTTGGCATTCTAGTTAACCGACCTTCATTGAAACATTTTAGATTCCCCCCCCCCCAATGCTTCAGCAAATATGTGGACTCTGATGGTTTAGTAAGAACATAAGAGGAGCCCTGCTGGATCAGGTCACAGCTCATCTAGTCCAGCATCCTCTCTCTCATAGTGACCACCAATCACTTCCAGCCATTCCCAAGCAGAAGACAAAGGCAAAACCTTCACCTGTTCTCAAATCATTGTAAATGGCCATTGGAGGGACCTTTCCCATCTCGCTAGCCTGAAGGAAGTATCTAGGCATCCATTCTAGCATCCATTGTGTCCTTGTACTTTCAGAAGCTTTTTTGATAAAATCTCTCATCAAAGCCTCATCGGTAAACTTTGTAGCCATAGTAATGTAGGGTAGGACGACTTATGGATAAATAACTAGTTAAGAATCAGAAAGCAGAGGGGACAAAGAAACCAACATTTCTCACAGTGGAATGATTTTTATGGGAACTTCTCTAGACACATGTATTTAGCAAGATTTTTTAGGGCTAATGGTTTGGTTCAACTGATAACAGACTTGAATTGATTCGAAGGGGGTAAGAAAACAGTTGGCTGAGCTTAATACAAAGTTGCTTCACTGAAATTTTTTAAAAGCACAAAGGAAATAAATTTATTACAAGGCAAGCAGGAAAAGTAAATCAGTGGCAGTAGAAAAGGAAGCGGCAATTTTAAAAGTGCAAGTGGCAATAGTAAAGCACTTTCAATTGTGGGTGAATTAGTCAAACGGCCACATGTAACTAATAAAAGGCAACACACTTTCAAAGTTGAGTGAATTAGTCAAAGGATAATTTGCAACTTAGGACAAGACACTTCATACATTTAGCATGTAACAAAAGGAAGTATTCAGCTGTGGCAGGATCACAAAGTTGTATTTGTAATAGGAGGTAAAAATTTAGCTGCCACTCCAGCCAGAGATAAAGTAGAGGTTCCCATTGTCTCCCAGGCTTAAAGCTAAGTGATAGAGAATTTGATTAAGGAAACGAGGAATTGATATAGGGAGAGCCCAATAAGAAATGTTACTCAGGGATTCTGAATGCTTTTGCAGGTGGAGAGAGCTGGTACTGTGGGCCAGGGTGCTGCTATTCAATCAGGTCTTCCCCCATTACCCCCCAGTTTAAATATCACCAACTGCTGCTCCCCAACACTAATCAATTATGTCCCAAAAATTACTTGGAGCAGTGGTGCCAAACCCTTTTTCACTTGGGAAAGGTGTTTTTTTTTTTAAAACCTAATATGTTAAAAGAAGAAGAAGAAGAGTTGGCTTTTCTACACCGCTTTTCTCATCCATTTAAAGCAGCTGACAAACCTTCTGTTCTCCCCACAACAACAGACACCCTTTGAGGTAGGTGGGGCCGAGGCAGCCCAGAAGGGAGCTGTGACTAGCCCAAGGTCACCCAGCTGGCTTCGTGGAGGAGGACAGTATCAAACCAAGTATTTCCAGATAAGAGTCTGGCTCCTTAACCACAAGACCAAGAGAAGGAGAGGAGATGTAAAGTTCAATATGAATTGAAAAGAGAAAGTGGAGGAAAGGAAGAGAATGGAGTAATTCAGAAAGCAAGGGGAATGAAAATCTTTGTCAAGGTCTTCTCTTGGTCTGGGAAGGTCTTGTCAGGAGTAGAACCAGAATACAAACTCTCTCTCACACACACACAGCCAAACACAGATACACACACACACACAATATCTAGTGGTGAGATTGTAAATCTTGAAGAAAGTGAAGATAGAAGCACCAGCTATCTCATCTCTTAGGATCAGTAAAGTAAGACTCTTGCACAAGGCAGCAGTGGTGGTCCCAATGGTGATCTTGGACGGCACTTAAAACAGCTTAACTTTGACGAGGTTACCATCGGTCTATTGCAGAAGGCCACCCTGCTGGGTTCTGCTCACATTATCCACCGGTACATAATGTCATCTTACGACCTTGGGAAGATGCCAGTGCTTTATGAAATATCAAAGCCAACATGTTTAGTGTTGTGCTATATTGTTGTGTTTCTGTATAAAACGACAGCAACAGCAAGTTCCATCAACTAACCTAAGAGCAACTATCCCCTCCCCCCGCCCAATAGTTCTTCTTCTGGTCTCCAGCTTGCCTTTGCTTTTGCAAATTTACAAGAAGGAAATGTAAAGAGTCTTTCAAATTCTCAAAGACCACATCATTTATTTGGAATGGCCTGCCTCTTGCTATTTGTACTATAATAATTCAAAGAAAATGGGTTGCGTTGTGCTAAATACCTTGGGTGAGGGGGGGGAAGTGACTTTGGAACTGCTAGAAAGTTCAGAGAAGCTGAAGCCATTGAACTGGATCATATGGGCCTAAGTTCTAATGTAACCCAGAGCTGTAAAGGTGTTCAGAGTAGCATAAAGCATCTGATAGTGTGTTAGTGATGGAATACAAACAGCTAAGCTGTTTACCCACAAACAGCTAAGTTGGTTAGGCAGCAATTACTCATCAGGTTTGCAATTTCTACGAATGCATACAAATGCAAACATTTACATCAAATATTGACCGTATTCAAAGACTGACATTCAAATGTGAAGTCAATGCTTTTGTTATTTGCAAAGCAGCAAAGCAGATGTCCAGCCTCCAGCGGCGCATTCAGAGCAGAGTCAGAGAAAAATTGAAGTGGATTTGGAACAGATTCAGAGGAGATTCAGAGACACAACTGGCAACAGGGATTCAAAGCGGATAACAATATCGTTTTTCTCACCCATTTAAGGGGACTCAAGGCGGCTGACAGAGCTTCCATTCTTCTCCCCACAACAGAACACCCTGTGAGGTAGGTGGGGTTGTAAGAGCTCAGAAGAGAGCTGTGACTAGCCCAAGGTCACCCTGCTGGCTTCATGGAGGAGTGCAGAATCAAACCCGATATTCCCAGATAAGAGTCCAGCTCCATAGCCATTAGGCAAAATTGGCTCACAATTCCAGAATATCCATGGTTTATTCCAAAATATCCAAATATGGAGGAAACTCCAAGTAAGTGATCTATGGATGCAGCTGTACCAGTTACCTTTCACATGAGCTGTTACCCTCATAAATTGCTCAATTAATTCCTAACATGTGAATCAGTTCCATCATTCCGCCTCACAATTTATACAGCAATATTATTGGCTTATGTGGAGAAATGAGACCTGCTTATATAACAGGCCGCTATCCTTTGCAGAACGCAAGGTTTCCTGTTTATGCCTGAGCAAGGTGCTAAATGCTAAAGCTCTCCAAATATTTATTATTTGCATTGGGTTGCGTACTTTCCGGGTTGTGAATGGGATCAGGCCAGGTGTAGGGGTGACAGGAAAAGGCTTTGAAGTAAATAAATTGTCAAGCTCTAAAATCCTACAGTATAACAATCAAAACTTGTTGCCAACATGCAAAAATTAAGAGCTGCTTTTTATAGGTTCTGAAACGCTTCCTCTCTCTGAGCAATGGCTTATTTATAGTTTAGGGAGGTGAAAATAAGTATGCAGCTACTGCTAGGCATGACACCTTAATTTTGTTATACCATAAAATTTGATAACCCTTGCACATTTAGAAACTGTACTCTGTAATGGTGTTGCCAAGGATTAAATACTTTGAAAGGGTTTCATTTAAACCTCATAGCTCAGCCTTAAAATATTACGCAGCTGCCATTAACCCTTCCAGTGACCTTTGATTGCTAACAGCCAACTCAGGGTGCCTCCAGATACAGAATGAAACCCACAGTTTCCCCACAAGTGTTTTGGGAATGACAATATAGTCCCAGGATATCAAGACAGTATCCTGTAATACTACAATATACTGGAAATCCAGAAAGAGTGGTGGGCTTTCCATAAAAACCATCGCTTACCTCTATCTGCAGACTTGTTGTTGTTGTTGTTATCATTGCTCTTGCAATACCTGGAAACCAGCCATGCACACACACCAAATTGGTGAATGAATGAATGAATGAATGAACTTTATTGATTAGTCGCTTGACCATATCAAGTATCAAGTATACAAAGATAAAACCATAGAAGAATAAAATCAGTATAAACAAGAGTAAAATCAGGTCTGTACAAATTGGAAGAGCAATTGCAAAAGAAAGAGCTGGCAAAAAAAAAAAAGGCAATTGATGAGAGAGTGTTAATGAAAGAGGAAACACAGATTCATGTAGGAACGTGCACAGATGTTCATAACATTTAAAATGTGTATGAATTTGGACATTTGAATACGAACTGAATGTTTCAATACATTCGGATGAAGCTTCATCACAGATTCGTATGGGATTCATATGCAAATTTGCACTGAGCATTCGTATCAAATTCAAATCCTACTACATTTGAAGGAATGAATATTAATTTCATTGCATTCGATTTGATATGAATTTTCATCCCTAGAGTGGTGTATGGATGACTCCATGTGTGATTCAATTCTGTTATTATTATTATTATTATTATTATTATTATTATTATTATTATTATTATTATTATTATTATTATTATTGAAATTGTACCTGATTTGCCAATTTATCATTTTTTATCGTTATTCCAGTAAGTTTAACTATCGTATGTTTGCCCCCCACTGCACACGCTACTGTTTAATTGATACTGTGCTGGTTTTTAACTTGCTTGTTTTAAATTTTAATATGGGTTGTTTTGTTTTTTTATATGCTGGATTTTAAAAGCTGTTACCTGCCCTGAGACCTTCGGGTATAGGGCAGGATGGATGGATGGATGGATAGATGGATAGATAGATAGATGCATAGACAGACAGACAGACAGACAGACAGACAGACATTCCGTACTTGCAACTCTGCATTACTTCAGGGAGAAGTACAGCATGAGTTTGGTGTGAGTTGTCAGAACTCAGAAATGGTTTCACATTAAGTCACATGGAAATATAACACCACAACTGTAACATTATTCTACTGATGCAGAAATGCTAAAACCTGGAGCATCAATCTGGATAGTTCTGGATACGCTTTAAACTGATAAATGGATAAGCTGTGGAATAACTGATGTCTGGTGTTGGGGTGTGCACATTTTTTTTAAGTTTCACATCACAGCAAATATCATATTGCTTTGCTTTTGTGGGAACGAAGACCTTGCAAATGTGGGCAGATTCGGCTTTGTGCTGAATTTTTAACATTTTTTTCATTAAGGGAAGTGAGAAGAAGATCATAGAGGAACTTGCTCATACCCTCAGAACTAAACTGAAATGGTTCTTTGTCAGAAAAAGCAGCAACTTGAGATATACATGTCAGAGTGAGCTATGCAGTAATAAAGCCAAAAAGCATCTTCCTACAACTTCTGGGTCACACAGTGCAACCTTCTGGCCAGGTGGGAGAAGAAGAATGATCATGCTCATCTTCTAGTTGTCCCTTCTTTTATAGATATATATTCTGGATGGTGAATGAGGCAGAATGTTGCCCTTCTTTCAAGGTTTAGAAGTTAAATACTCATTGTCTTCTGAGTAAAGCTAAATGATATAAAAACACATTAAAACAGACAAACAAAAGGCACAAGTGGCTACACTGAGTATAGGAGGTATCTTTCCCTTTTCTGCATAGACCCTTAATTTGGATTAAGGGCCCGTGTAGTAAGCAATGCAGATCTACGAGTTCACAGCCCCTGCTGGTCCACTCTGGCTGCGTTGGACAGAGCATTGTTTGGTATTGCTAGTAGACCGATGCAATTGGATTTATTGGTGGAACCTGTAGAGGAATACAGAGGGCACCCTTTGTCAGGCTGGCAAAGAATAACCATGAGACTCTTTCTTTAAAAAGATGAACTGTGATTTATTTCAGCTCAGCGTAAAGGCATTTTTTGTTGGGAGCAACTTAGAACAGGAAGCCCAGCATATTTATATGTTTCATAGCTGGGTGGGGTTTGCCCTTCAACCAATGATCAATAACTATTTTTTTCAAAACCAGTTTGAACTTGGAGCCAGAATGTATCACTTGACCCCAGCAGGGAGGGGGGGGGAGTCAACTGTCACTTCCCAAAACAACAGACAGCTGCTATATACATATATACAGAATCACACAGGTGGTAGAGATCCTATATTCAAATAACATGGCAGGCAGCTAGCCCTGCCTGACACCCTTCCATGTTTGGAACTGCTGAGGGATGCATTTCAGGGTTGAGCCATAGCATACTACTGAATTGTGTCCCCCAGAAGCTCTGAGGCATGGGAGTGCAGTAGTGAAGAAGAAGAGGAGGAGGAGGAGGAGGAAGAGAAAGAGGAAGGAGAAAAGTTGGCTTTTCTACCCTGCTTTTTGCATCCTTTTTAAAGGGACTCAAAGTGGTTGACAAACCTTCTGTTCTTCTCCCCTCAACAAAACTGTGAGAGCTCAGAAGAGAGCTGTGACTAGCCTAATGTCACCCAACTGGCTTCGAAGAATCAAACTCGGTATTACCAGATAAGAGTCCAGCTCCCTAACTGCTAGACCAAATTGGCTTCAAAACCATGACCAGGACCAGGACCAGGACCAGTGTGCATACAGTATTATGATTTCACCCATGCCTTCTCTTGTTCAGTATTAGAAACTGTGGCTCAGGCTGTGGTCAAACCTAATGTTTAATCCAGCTTCAGCCCACCTTCAGAACAAAAGAACACATCAGCAAAAGGATCAGTAGTTTTCTTTCCACATTATCTGTCCCCAAGGTGAATTTTCTAAGTTATTTGACATTGAAAGAAAACAGCTCGTCACTTTGCTGGTCTATTGTCTCACTCTGAAAGTGGACTGAAACTGGATTAAGGGCAGTCGAAGTGCAGAAACAGCACATGTTAAGATAATAAATAGGCTTTTTGAAAACACTTCCTCAGTACTAATGCCAAACAAAATGATGGGCAGATGTAAAGAAAACAGCTGGCCATGTTTGTGACTTAGGGCAAAACAAAGGACTTTAATTAGATTGCTCTCTGCAAGGTCCAGAGTGATTTTTGCAAAATGAATTCACTTTTTGCAAAATGTTAATGACTAACAGCTACACTGGATCAGCTTACTGTCTTTTCAGGGATATGCTGGATGTCTGGAATTCAGAGAAGTAAAATAACAATTATCTGGCTGCGTCTACAGCCAGTAAAAGCAGCTCAAAAACACTTAGCAGTGGTGGCGGCATCTATCGGTTAGTGCCTTAATCCACATTCAAGGCCAGAAAATGCACTTCCAAAATGCATCCTCTGGCCCTTAATGTGGATGAGAGATAAGATGTGAGCACAAGCGTGAACATGTTACCAGCTCCAAGCCCCTTCGGAGCTGCATTTTTAATATGTGCAGATGCAACCTCTAATTCTTTCGAAAAGTACTTCGCTCACCAAACTATCTGGACAGATGGACCCTTTTGGAATCCAGGGGAAACTGCTATGAATTCATTCATTTATTTGAAATATTTATATACTGCTTCCTGTTATAAAAAAAATTCCATGTTTTAAAGAATGATCCAAACCAGTAAAATCTAAGTAGGAAATTCAGTGTGTTGGGAAGGTGTGGGTGACAAATAATGTCTTCTAGATGTGTGTATGAATGCAGTTTTAGACTTTCAGATCATTTGAATAAAATACTTGAATATTCGATTCGTATGAATAGAGAAAAGAATGAATGTATTCAGATTCAAATCGATTCAAATACATTTGTATCTATTTGCATGAATATTCAATTTGTATTTGATAATGCGAATGTCGACAACATCTATATGTGTCTATACACCTCTACACACATCCATGTGCATCCCGTTTTTATCCCGTATACATCCTGTTTTGTCACGTATGTATCCGTACAAATGCATAAGATACATATGTAATGCATACAGATGTGTATACATCTGGCGTGTTTTTCCACTGTCAGAAAGTACACATTTGGGTGTGAGCCAAATGATCCCCTTTCCACCATGACACCCATTTGGGACCCGATTGTTTCGACTGCCACGGGGAAATCTGGATCAAATGGGTACTTTCTGGCCTTTAATCCAGATTTTCTGTAGACCCCGGATTAAAGGAGTGTGATGGAAAAACACCCATGAATGTCCAAATAATTCATACGGATGATTAAAAAAAAATGAATATATAGACATTGTATTCAAGTTCAAATTTCCAAAATCAAATGAATTTGATCGAATTTTGAATGTTTCAAATATTTTTGCACATTCCTAATGCCTTCCATAGGTACTGAACGATGAAATTGGAGAAATGTCATCATTTTCAGAGGGAAGGGCATTCTAGACTTCCTTTCTCCGCAAGATGGTATGAAAGGCTACTTTAAAAAAATCTTCACTACACAATGAAGACACAGCCTATAGCTTAAGGTACTTCTTGTCGTGCCCTATATCTATTACTGGGCATGGCTTTTCAGGTTCATTTTGTAGACTACAGTGCTGAAAACCCTTAGCTGCGGACAGAATGGTCAAAGATCTTCAGATTTGTTAATACACTACGAGAGAGAGAGAGAAACTTTCCCAAACTTCAGATTTTCTTCTTAATCATTACCTATATTTATAGAACTCCCAGCTGTGGGTCTTCTACAAATACCTCTTTTATGAGTCTCTGTGTGTTTCTGTTATAAAAATAACCAACCAAAAATGTGTCACTGTATTATTATCGGTTTTTAAAGGGTAGCATTTTTTAGAATTAGTAAGTATTTTAAGACCATAAGAGGAGCCCTGCTGGATCAGGCTACAGACCATCTAGTCCAGCATGCCATCTCACACGGTGGCCAGTCAGTTGCTTCTAGGCCATCCCATGCTGAAGACGAAGGTGAAACCTTCACCTGCTCTCAAATCCCTGCAAATGGCCTTGAGAAGCATCCCGTCTGTCTCTCCTACTTGGAGGCAGTACCTAGGCATCCATTCTAGTAGCCATTGATACTCCTGTCTTTAGAGGTGTGCCCAAATGCAATTTTCAGATTTAATTCAATTCAAATCAAATATTCAAATCTTTGAATTTGAACAAATGGAGAAAAACAAACGTATTCTAATTTGAATTGATCCAAAAATATTTAAGTATATTTGTATGAATGTTCAATTTGCATTTGAAGGTAAGAACGTCAACAACATTTGTATGGGTGTTTTTCCACTGTCAGAAAGTACCGATGTTTTCACCCATTAAGGACCCACTTGGGTGTGAGCCAGATGACCCCATTTCCACCACGACACCCATTTGGGACACATTTGTTTCCACCACCGCTGGGGAAATCCGGATCATATGGGTACATCTCAGCCTTTAATCCGGATTTTCTGTAGACCCCATTAATGGGGTCTACAATGGGGTCTTCAGCCAGAAAATCCAGATTAAAGGGAGCCTGTTTCCACATTAGTTTGGCAATGGGATCTAGAGGAGCCTAGGGGGAGGGGCACCCTTGGGGGGGGGGGGAGCTCCAAAACCTAAGCTTCGAAGTCACTTCGAAATCTGTGCAAAATAACTCCAGAGCATCTTTGAAGTCTGTGATGATTTTTGGAGTGAACTTTGAAGTGACTCCGAAGTCACTCAGAAGTCACTTCAAAGTTTACTCTGAAGATCAGCACAGACTTCGAAATGACTTCAAAGTGACTTCAGAGCTGCTTTGGAGATTGCACCCCCTGTCCCCCCAAATACCTGGGGTGACAGGCAGACCCCTCGTGGGTGGATCCGGATTTCCAAATGGGTGCTCCGGTGTTTCCAGGGCAGGGAGGCTAGCACCCATTGCTACTGGGTGCTAGACCACCCATGGAAGATCCGGATTAAGGGAAGCACCCATTCCCTAGATCTGGATCTTCCTAGATCCGGATTAAAGGAGCGCAGTGGAAAAACACCCTATATGTCCATACGCACTTGTACACATTTGTATGCATTCCCGTTTTTATCCTGTATGCATCTTGTTTTCGTCCCATAAATATCCATACAAATGTGTACGTATCCATATGTAATGTGTACGTATCTGTACACATACGAAAGTCTGAATAATTCGTATGAATAATCTGAAACATTCAAATTCATTCAATTTGGATTTGAATGTCCAAACTCAAACAAATTCGACCAAATTTTAAATATTTCAAATATTCTTCCACATCCCTACCTGTCATCCATAAATCTGTCTAATCCATTCTTATAACTACCCCGGGTGGTCATGAACCAGTTTTAGGAAACCTACATACTGGATCAGTCCCTCCCCCAACCCCAATACTGAAAGTGAATATTACAAGCAATGCTGCTTGCTTCAACCTCAACACCCCCCCTCCCCCAAACACACAACATTGTGTGATTGTCTGGATGCTGCTGGCTGTGAGATCAATCAGAATATCAGACAGGAGGTATCCTCTATCCAAGCAGTTTTCCAATATCAGTCACTGTGTGATGGGAAATAATTGGGCAGAAAGATGGGGGGGGGGGAAGGAACCCAACAAAGCAACTTGTGTCTAACTCACATGCTACCCAAATGCTATTTTGCTGGATATTAATTAGATTATGATTGCTTTTCAAATTGCTAAAGAGCTGAAACGTCTCGGACAAAAGACTTAATTGTAAAATTGCAGAGTATTTATTGACTGTCCCCAACCATGCTGTATAATTATTTGTCTGGCAAAATGTCTTGTCCTAGTAGGCATTCGAAGAGCCGGCTGTCCTTGCATATTAATATCAGGTCTTCATTGCAAAACATCCACAGCAACAGAAACATTTAAAATTATTACCACAGAAAAAGGGATATGATAGGAAATCAGAACTGATGCATATGTTGCAATTATCACGTCATTGTGCAGAACATCCTGAATATAGCATTAAGGCAAGGCAACAGTGTGGTACCAGAGTCATCTCTGTCCCATAGAGTCATCTCTATTGATTCAAATATTCAAATGTGTACAGAGAAAAAAAGAATGTATTAAAATTCAAACTGATTCAAATACATTTGTATCTATTTGTATAAATATTTAATACGTATTTGGTTATATGAATGTCGACAACATTTGTACACATCTGTATGCATCCTGTACTTGTCCATACAGATGTGTATAGATACGAATAAGATGCGTATGGATACATATGTAATGCGTATGTATCCATATACATATGAATGTCCGAATTATTCATACAAATGATTCAAAATATTCATATTCGTTCAAACATTAAAAATCAAGTGTCTGGACATTCTTTTTGAATTCAAATGTCCAAATTCGGCCTAATTCGGTCAAATAATGAATATTTTGATTATTCTTGCACATCCTTAGGCAGTATCTGTCCCAGAGCTGTCCTAACTGCATACCACAGACCTAAGTGTGAATAGGCCTCTGGTAAACCAAGCTGAAGTTCTGACTATGTCTTGAAGCACACTGAATGGCTTTGTCAGAAGAAATCCCACCCAGGCCTCAGAACTCAAGAACAAGACCACGGGGGGGGGGGAGTTGCTCATAGCATGGTCCTGTTATTATCAATAATGACGGAAGGCAAAGGAACTGGTATAAGCAAGAGTATCATGTTCTGGTTCTCAGTAGCCCTTTCCCACAGCCTCCATCTGTATTCAAGGCCTCTGACAAAGATTAGAAATCCCATAGTGAAAACATAGTAGGCAAGGAAAAGCTGAACCCATGAGAAAAGCAAGCTGGCCTGGTTTCATTTCAGCAAGATAATTTGGCATTCAGATGACAAGAGTGGATGAAATCACAACTCTTTTCTGAATTTACCAGGCTTAATCCGTATTGTGAAATTTCTTCCCCACATTCAGGCACTGTCATGGTTTCATTTGTTCGTTTTATATGTTCACTGTTTTTCAGTGTTGTAACCCACCCTGAGGCCTTTGGGTATAGGGTGGAATAAAAATTCAAATAAATAGTGCATTTTGATTAGCTAGATCTGGATCAACTGCAGCAGGAGGTATCTGTATTAAGTGGTCTGGACAGCTCCAAATGCAGTATAAGGAGTGATATAATGAAGATATAGAAGCCTTAGGCCCTTTCCGCACTGGGCCTTAATCGGGATTATATCTCAGCATAGGGACCAGCCATCTTCATGCTGGACCTATATATGGTAGGCCATACCAGGGCCTACCATAGTCTGCACCAGCATGCAGATGGTCGGTCCCCATCCTGAGATATAATCTGAAATAAGGCCTAGTGTGGAAAGGGCCTTATTTCGTATTAATGGATGTGAACTACTCCTGACAGTGGGCCTATTCACACTTGGCTTTATTCTGGAATATATCCTGGAATAGGGGCCTGCTGTCCATATTCTAGTGCAAGCTTTGGCAGGCCCAAAGTAGACCCCTGTCCTAAGATAGACTCCAGAAAAAGGCCAAGTGCAAACAGGCCCAGTGCCTCCAAACCCTCAGATGTAAATGGCCCATGGCCTTGTTGATCCAACACTGCATCCAGGTAGCAGGGCTGATGCATCTTTACAGGCCATGAGAAGATTCCACTGCCACCAATGCGGCACTGGTCTGCTGTGATTGCACATGTTCCTTGTTGCCACACCCACAAGTTTCCTAGACCCATTCTGCATGTGGATGGCCCATCACGTGTTCCAGATCGGACAGCACTAGTACAGCTGTGGCATTGATCAACCTGGTCCACTACTAATCTGGACTACTGTGTCCTTACAACAGATCTGATCCATATTGCCTCTAGTCTTGTGAGGACATGTGGGCTACAGAGCTCCCAGGTAAGTGCAGAATGGGCCACGGTTTGGCATAGGGCTGCTCAAATTGAGCTTTCAGAATGTGTCTGAGCTACTTCTCCCAGCTTTCCAAATTCAGTGGGGACGGAATGATGGGACCTGTATTTCAAGAACAACTGGAAAGTCACCAATTGAGCAGCTCTGATCCAGAAGAAGCAAAGAAGCAGCTGAGGTTTGAATCTAGGCATCGTAGAACTTTTGCATGCATCACTGCTGTTCTGTCTAATAAAAAATAATGGATAATAATGGAAATAATAAATAAAAACTGTGAATAAGAAATAGCATGCTAGTGTTTTTCAAAGTCTAATACTCAATGCGGGTAAAAAAAACCTGTCTGGGGAATATTATATATAAATAACCTACAAGTACTGAAAACCAAATACTTATCCATCAATGCTGATTATGTTTTATGATGAAGTTTTAACACTGCATTTTTATGTCTTTCTTTATTTCTTGATCTTTTGGGAATTATCACTAGAAGCAGAATTAAGAGGATCAGAAGTTTAAACAATGATTTACATTTAATTGATACAAGGCGTGTGGAATTATAATATAGATTTTATATGTGCCCAAGGACACTCACAACTATGGCCATCCATATGTTTTGCTTACCATAAATGCACAGCATTAATCATCAGCCCTCACCGGCAGTGACATTTACCATTGTTAATGTTGGTGCAGAATTGATGATAATTTGTCAGGCAATGGTGGTAACACTCAGACAGATAAGAAGGGGAATCTATTTGTGATCCTGAACTGTACTTTTCTTTTTAAATCGTTGCTTTTTCTTAGCAGACACAGAATCGTTGGTGGCACTTGTATCCAGATATGAACAGCCCATCCCTCAGATTCACCTCCAGTTGACTAGAGTATCTGTTTACTCACTTCAGCAATGGATAATGATAAGAGATCTGGAGTAGGGGTTTGCATGAATATTCATAAGATTAGTTATTTATACGAATTTCGACTTCCATACACCAATCAAATGTTACGACACTCGTAGATTAACATTTGTACAAATAGGAATGTTTTGGACATCCCTACAAATAGTTCAGACATCCCTACAAATAGTTCAGACATCTGTTAAATTGGGGAGGCAGGAAAGCGGCTGTGCCAGTCACATCTGCAATGGATCCAGACTGCATTCGACATGGATCAAAAGCGGATTAAAAGCGACTGTTTTTAAGACATAGTATTAACAGTGGGCTACTGTTTTAATACATAGTGTTGTTGTTTAATGGTGTTAGATATTAGATGTTGTTATCCACCCAGAGACATTCAGGTACAGGGAGGGATAAAAATGTAAATAAATAAAAGAAAGTAAGTGAGTGAGTGACTGAGTGAGTGAGTAAATAAAAAATAAATAAGTGCATTCAGGTTGGATTTAACACATCCGTTAAAGCAGACCAAGGACTTTGTTCTAGATCACAATATGAGTGTTTTTTCACTGTCACTAAATGTACCCATTAAGTACCCATTAATGGGTACGTAATGTCATTTTTGTACTCATTAATGGGTACTTAATGGGTACTTCTAGAGACAGTGGAAAAACACCCTATGTCTCCATGTCTCATAATTGCCAGAGGTGCTCTTCAGCAGCATGCCTTT
Organism: Aspidoscelis tigris stejnegeri; assembly: GCA_023333525.1. NCBI lineage: Eukaryota > Metazoa > Chordata > Lepidosauria > Squamata > Teiidae > Aspidoscelis > Aspidoscelis tigris. The sequence goes on from JALMGA010000012.1 coordinate 10,879,330, forward strand.
TGGGTAAGGATGTGCATGGATATTTGAAAATTAAAAAAACGATTCGAATTTGACGAATATCGACATTTGAATTTGAATCGGATTTTTGAAAAACTGAATTTTTGAATTTGGATCGAATCTGGATTTTTGAAAATATGGTGTGGATTTTTGAATAATTCAACTGAATTCATCTTTGTATATCACATCTGAATACTGGGTCTATCTGTGCTTATAATACAGGATGCGAACGGGACGCAAACAAAATGCAAATGCAGGAAGAGCGGGATGCAAACAGATTCGAAATTTGGATACAAATGTTCCCGACATTCATATATTCAAGTTCAAATTGGATTTTTGGGAATACAGATTCAGATAATCCAGATTTGAATCAGATTTTTGAAAATATGGGTTTTTGGATTTCTATTTAAATCAAATTTGAATGCAAAAAAATGTATTTGTGCACATCCCTACTTTGGAGGAGTGTGCCAGGTCAGGACTATCTCAGTGCCTCCCTTAATCCTGATCAGTAGATTAACAGAAGGTAAGTGCAAAAAAGGCCAAAGTTTGCAAAATTTAATTGTGTTTTCTCTGTTGTGACACAGCAGAGAAACACAATGAACACATGACTAAATTAAATGGCCCTAGGTATTATGTGTAACTTCACAATCAGCTGGCACTTCTTGGGTGTTTTTTCACTGTCAAAAAGTACCCATTTTTGCACCCATTTAGGACCCATTTGGGTGTGAGCCGGATGATCCCATTTCCACCACGGCACCCATTTGGGACCTGATTGTTCCCTTCTGCCAGAAAATCCGGATTAAATGGAGCCTGTTTCCACTAGAAACAGGCATTGGGGTCCAAAGGAGGCTAAACCTCGGCTCCGAAGGCACTTCAAAGTCATTTTGAAGTCTGTGCAAAATAGCTCTGTAGTACCTTTGAAGTCTGTGCTGATCTTTGAAGTGAACTTCGGAGTGACTCTGAAGTGACTCCAAAGTCATTTTGAAGTTCACTCCGAAGATCAGCACAGACTTCAAAGGCACTCTGGAGCTATTTTGCACAGACTTCAAAATGACTTCAAAATGACTTTGAAGTCCCCCTGCCTCCCAAAACACCTGGGGTAATGGACCGACCCCTTGGGGGTCGATCCGGATTCCCCACATGGGTGCAAAGCTGTTTCCACAGCAGGGGTGTTACACCTCCTGTGGAAACACATTGGGTGCTTCCCTTTATCCGGATCTACTAGATCCAGATTAAGGAATGTACCCATTCCTTAGATCTGGATCTTCTTAGATCAGGATCTAAGGGCTGCAGTGGAAAAACACCCCTTTAGGAAATATATTTATCTTGGCCCATGATTCCCAATTCTGTGATTTCAACAGAAAATACTATTTCAACAGAAAATTCTATTTCACCCAAAAGATTATTTTTCTTCTTCCACCTCATCATGAACTTTGAAAAAAAGTTACAGAAATGTTTTGGTTTTCTTCTTTTTTTACCTCCCAGGGAAAAGATTTGATTTTTGCAACAAATATTTGCAAGAGGCTCCGAAGAACAAATTCCAGCCGTAGGGTAGTGGCTGGAAGCCTTGTGTTTTAATGATTTCTTGGTCAAGTTTGCAACTCATCTGCAAGTGAAGCTCTCTTCTGAACTGTGCTGACTCAAGGTGAATGTAAACTACAAACAACCAATTTTAAGACCTCTGCAGAGATCCAGTCCTCCGACAATTGATAGAAAGGCTGCAAAATTAGCATTGTGGTAAAACCTTTATTTGTGTATGATGCCTCTTAGCCAACAAAAGTGTCTGTACAGAAGGATTAACCTATTGACAATGACTTTCAGAATCCAAACTCGTTGAATAACAAGTACTGAATATGTTTACCTTTCTAACACCCACAATTCACAATGAAGCAAGCTTTCTTGAAAAGGTCAAAACGCACGAAGAGCTGAATTTCAATAGAAAAATATCCACAAATGCAGAGCCAGAAAAAGGCATTTTCATTCCAGAGGTACAGCAGTGGGAGTAAATGAATTCTAAATCTCCAAATTGATAGAACATTAAAAAGAAAGTGGGGGGGGGGGAAGAGGGAGGAGACAAGGATTTTGAGAAACAAAACCTTCCGCCCAAAGTATTTTTTCAGAACCACGGTCAAACAGTTGGAAAGCAGCCGATCTATGGGCGTTTCTGCATTGGCTGGGGAAACCAGATTAACCTGAGATTTAAGACACATATAAGACACATTGGCACTTACCTTCTGCACTGGAGACCTCTTTATGGACCCTTGGAGGCAGCCAGTTCCGCATTTTGGTGCGTGAGATCCATTTCTAAAATGGGTCTCACTGCTGAAAACCAGATTAAAATGAAGACCTAAAAAATTAAGTCTTCAATCCATCCCTTCACCTTGATCCATGTGGCCGCAGGACACTTCTGCACATGGCCAGGCAAAGGGAAGTATGTCCCGGTGGCCGCCATGCTGGGGGTGGTGGAAGCAGGATGGCCTGCCTCAGAAGCCCCTCCTTTGCACACCGCTGGAAACATGTGGTGACTGGCAGCTGCCTGCTCCAGTTCCGGGGCTCCGGGGGTGGCATCAGCAGCGCAGGAATCTGGTGGACTTTTCGAATGGGTGTTGTGCCTTCCGCACAGCTCCTAAACCATCCGTCCTGCTGGATCCAGCCTCCCGCACATGTGCGGACATCCAAGGGCCCTTCAGATCCGTCCCTATTTGGGATGGATCCTCAGGAGGTCAGGTTGCTGAAAAACGGATCTTCTTAGATCCGTTTTTTGGCGTTAAATGCGGAAGCACCCTTAGAGAAGACCATGTGTTCTTTCGCTCTGAAGGCGGACTGAAGCTGGATCAAACCTTGGAGTTTTTTTTATAATGTTCTGCAACAGATTTGTCCTTATCCTGTATGCAGGGTTAACATTTACAGATGTTTCTTTCCCCTAGCAAATTATTCCTTATTGACTTGGGTTACTGTTATCACCTCTAAATATTAAAGTAATCATAACACTAATATCCCATAAAACAAACCATTCATGGACCATTTCTGCTACTGCCAGATGATATGATATATTAGATTATGTGCCGGTAACATGCATTTTTAAGCAAATGTATTTGGTGACATAACTAGTAATTAAAGCATTTCACAGCTTGGGAGGAATTTTAATTCTTAACAGATGGTTGGATATTGTGTGGAGGCTTTCCCTACCAAAAAAACAAACAAACAACCCGGAGGCAATAACTATACGTCTTTCGTAGCAATTAAAGTCAACACATATTTATTGTGGAAATTAAGCAGCTGGGCTATATTTTATTATTAAAACAGATCTAGTATTATTTATCTTAATGGTTCTTCTAGCTCACAAGTAGTTTCTGTTGTACCCTACCTTTCTTTACTACCAAATGTTTTGCTACACAATGAAGTTTGGAATATCAAGACACTAGATGAGCTCTGCCTAGACATGAGCTATTAACAGAGTAATATATGCAGAGCTTTTTCTCTCTGTGTGTGTCTTCCTCTGTTACTCAGATACCAAAAAGGGGTTCACTTCAGAACACCTAGAATGTGACTCTCTATGTACATATCTATTACTGGACTGAGGATTCGCTCTAAGTATCTTGTCTAAGGATCGAACTGAATGCAGGAAAATTAGTATTTGATTGAATAGATCCCCTTCGAATGTGGTAGGATTTGTATTCGATATGAATATTCAATCCCATATCAATTTATTTATTTATTTACGTTTTTATCCCGCCCTATTCCTGGGGGTCTCTGGGCAGGTAACAGCATTTAAAATCAAACATTATTAAAAACAATAACAACATGTATTAAAACAATAGTATCTGCAACTGGGAAGAGAAATTGTATCCCCATTTAACCAATGGCCAGGGCAAAGAGGTGCATCTTCACTGCCTTCCTAAACATATACAGTGAAGGTGATAGATGCACTTCAAGGGGGAGACTATTTCATAGTCTAGGGACCATCACTGAGAAGGTCCTCTCCCGGGTACCCACCCATTTTGCTGCTGAGAGTGGTGGGACAACCAGGAGAGCCTCCCTTACAAATCTTAAGGCATAGGCAGGTTGACATGGGAGTAGCTGTTCATTTAGATACTTGGGCTGCAAGTTGTTTAGGGCATATGAATAGCATACAAATGCATACAAATCTCATACGAATCTTCATATGAATGTATCAAAAATTTGATTTGAGTTTGAATGACAATCTTTGAATGTGCCAACATTCAATTTGAATTCGAATGTCTAAATTCGGACAAATTCGTATGAATTTTGAATGTTACGAATTTTCATGCACATCCCTTATCATGTCTCTTCTCTCCTTTCCTTTCCTCTTCCCTCCTCTTCTGCTCTGCAGTTCCTTCCCTTCCTTCCCCTTCTGTTTCATTGTTCTTTATTGTTGCTGCAGGGAAGAACAACATCTCCAATCCAGACAGACTTACCAAGGTGAGAGGCCGGCGTTGATATCTAGGATCTACAGCCCTTCCTCTAGCTGAGCTCCATAGAACTGAGAAATCCTTGCTGCTCAATCCAGCTTCACTTTGGAGTCAGAGCAGAACTGGGGTCTCATCCAACAAGCAATCAAGAGCAACTTGTAACACCTGTCCAAGTCAGCTGGCTGGCTGCTGCTTCTGGCCTACAAATGGATGCTGCTTGGGGCCTCGGGTCTCTGGAAGCTGAAACCTTGCTGCAGGGATGGAGAACATCTCCGGCCTGCAGTGTTTTACCTGTGTGAGAGGTTGGCTGAGATCTGCTACACCTGAGGGACTACTACCTGCTCTCTCTAGCTTTGCTGTGGACTGGGAGCAGGACTATTGCTTACCCAAACAAGGAATCAGCAGCTCTTTTCAACACCTGTCAGAGTCAACAGCCTGGATGCTTGTGGCAATGGGGGCATCTCAGTTGCTTCATGTCCTTTGTTGCTGTGTGGATTCTTGGCTGGTTGATTGTAGGGAGTAGGGATGTGCACAAATACTCATCACATTCAAAATCCATATGAATTTGTCCAAATTCGGACATTTGTATTCGAATCAAAGGTGGATATATTCGAAGACTGATATTCGGAGCTTCGTTACATTCGTGAACCTGGGGAGGTCAGAAAGCAGCTTTCCCAGTCACATCTGCAAAGGATCCAGAGTGGATTCAAAGCAGATTCAGAGTGGGTTCAAAGTGGATCGAGAGCAGATTTGATGCATTCAGATGGGATACGTAGGGGACGCGTAGGGGATTCGTATGGGATTTGTAGGGGATTTGTAAGCAATTTGTAGCAGGGATTTGAATCGGATTTGCATTGAACATTCATATCAAATTCAGATCCTACCATGTTCAAAGGGCTCTATTTGAATGAATACATTTTTATTTATTTTTTTGCATTCGATTCAATGCAAGGAGAACATTGCTGCAGCTCCATTACACAATCAAAAGGCCTTTGGGGCATCCAGGATCCATTCGTTTTACGCGCCGGTCATCAGGGGGCGGGGACATGGGAAAAACACTTCTTCATCCTTCTTTTGCTGGTTGTAACCCATTGGTCTTATCTCCATAGGAGATACAAAGGCCTTTTCTGCACTTACTGTTTGTAGGCTGGATCAGTGCATCTCACAGTGGTCACCACCAATGGACAAAAGTGTTCGCTGACCCCTGGAGAACCACATACTTAGCATCCCTACTAAATATCCCTTCAAAATTCCCCACTAGAGTCTTTCACGTCACAGACAGAGATGTCTCAAGCCTTTTAGCTTATAAGTCATATACTCAGCTTTATAATCAGACTCTTATCTGGGAGTACTAGGTTTGATTCCACGTTCCTCCCCAAAGCCAACTGGGTAACCTTGGGCTAGTCACAGCTCTCTTCTGAGCTCTCGCTGCCCCACCTACCTCACAGGGTGTCTGTGGTGGGGAGAAGAACAGAAGGTTTGTCAACCACTTTGGGTAAATGGGTGAGAAATATGTTGTTGAAAAGCCAACCCTTCATCTTTAGCCCTCAAGCGTCTTCTGCATTTAATGCCAACACAGCTCTTGTGAAGGCAAACTTGTTTCTTGAACTGCATCTGTGCTTGTGGAGGAGAAATCCACACACTCTGTGCTCATGCACAAAAAAAGAGCAAAATACAGTATTAGGGAAGGAGTAGATATTTAATCACATCTCCATGAGGGAGGGAGATCAAAAAGAACACTCAGGTTGCAGGCCACAAGCAATTGTAAACATGAGGCGGGGTTGTAAAACAAGTATATCCTCCTTGGGACTAACCTACTTTGAAAACAAGCACAGACTGGGAGGGTTGTACTCACCCGAATACCCCGGTGATTTTTAAATCCCTTTGTGCCTCTTTAAATCTCTCTCCAAGACAGCTGGATAGCAGCCGGGTCATATCTTGTATCCAAACAAGAGCTGCCTTTGCAGAAATATTAGTGAAGGCCATGTATAAGCAGTATGTGGATCACCATCTCAGTCTCATTCAAGTAGGGATGGGCGAAAAATGTTCATCGCCTTCACAATTTCTATGAATTTCTATGAAGCTTCAAATCATTGCATTCAAATCAAACATTGGCCATATTCGAAAACAGACATTCGCAAGCGAAGCAAAAGCTTTTGTGCCTCCATTCCAAGGTTCGTTACATTTGTGAAGGTGAATTTGTAGATTCTAGTTTGTAACGTTTGAAATTTGTATGGATGTGGCTGAACTCAAATATTCGAATCCGAATTGAATGCTGACACGTTTTGGCCCTGGTCAAACATTTAGTTTAGGATGACTTCAGTTCATCCTCAGGTCAATTTACTCACATTATTTTTATTCAATTTGTTTTCCAAGCCAGCCTACTCCCATAAGATTGAATGTTATGATGTTCATACATTAACATTCTTACAAATACAAATGTTTTGGACATTTGTTTGAATAGTTCGGACATTCATTCAACTGGGGAGGTGGGAAAGTGGCTGCACCAGTTCCATCTGCATCAGATCCAGATTGCACTTGACATGGATCTAGAGCAGATTAAAAGTGAATTCAGGTCAGATTTGATGCTTTAAGAGAGGATATATTACAGGATACATATCGGATACCTATTCATTTGTGTCAAGATACATAATGGATATGTATCAGATATTTATTTTATTTTTATTTATTGTATTTCTTTTCATATCAGATATTTGTATGAATTCATATGAATACATTCATATCGAATAGAATCCTACCACCATGTCCCAGGCAGGAGTGGACAGCGAGGCAAAACATACGTGCACACGTATGGCCGTCCTTTGAGCGCTCAGAAGTACTCAGCATCAGTTCAGTCCAAAGTCAGGGGCATCCAGAGATTCAGCAAGTCAGTCACTCCAAAGGTCGAGGTTTCCAGAGGTTTGGCAAAGTTACAAGGGGGTCCAAGAGTCAAGATACACACACACAACGGGAGTTGCACCAGAGTTGTCTGCAACACCCGTTCAGCATGTGCTGCTCAATTAAGTAAGGGAAGCAGCACCACCCCCTTGCTAGCACAGCTGGGCAAGACACTGTGATCTACATCTGATTTCCTTTTCCTAGTGAAGAAGGAGTGGGGATGGGGTGCTCTAGGGGTTCTGCGCTTTCATCTCCAAAGGGGTCTGAGAGTTTCTCCAATGCTAGCTGCTGACGCACAACGTCTGTGCTACTAAGTCCTGGTTGCTGCCCCAGCTGCTGTGCCGCTGTAGGTGGACCCTCCTCTGAGGAGGAAGAGGCTGGACTGGGAGGATGGGCCATGACATCTACTACATTTGAAGGGGATCTGAACAAATATGAATTTTATTTATTTATTTATTTATTTGCATTTGCTTAGTTACATATTCAATGCAAAAATCCCTATTGGTGCCCATCCCTAGAATGCAGCTGTGGGGTTCTTTGACGGAGGGCAGTTAACAGGTACTTTGGATATGAACTATAAATAAATAATACTCAGAGCAAAAACTATTGTGAGAGCGGAAGAAATGCAAATAGGATCTTGGCTAGGAGGCTGTCCCATAAATTAAACTCTACAACATTAGCAGTGATAAAGGGCTCTGAAGATTCATTTATAACTCAGAAACTGAGGAATCTCTGAAGCTTTTGTGTGGGTTTAACAGTAACAGGGAAAAAATGCAAACAGAACAGTGGGCATAATTCAACATTTTCTTTTTTAAAAATAGGGAGAGGGAAAGAAATTGAAGCTATTCTCTTGAGTTTCTCAGGGTTGTTGTTTTCCTCGAACATCTTGGAGAGAGGAAAGAATATGAGGCAAAGAGATGCCCATGGGCCATACGTGGGCCACTGTGTGAGACAGAATGCTGGACTAGATGGGCTGTGATCTCATCCAGCAAGGCTCCTCTTGGGTTCTTTTGGACTAAATGAGATGTGGCCTGATCCAGCAGGGCTCCTCTTATGTTGTTATGTTCCTCTTATGTTCTTATGAGAAGAAAAAGATGCTATTTTAGTGAGGGGCTCTTTGGATGAAGGACAGAATACAAATGTCATTTTTAAAAAATATGATCTAAAAATTACTTTTATATGTATATAAGATGAGGGGGGAATTTGATAGAGGTGTGCCCTAGCACAATTATTATTTTCTATTTCTTTGAAGCCATATGGTTGAAGCCAGCATACAGGATCAAAGGATTTAAGGAGTTCCTACAAGATTAATGGCCCATAACATTTATTTATAAAAGACACAATGTCATAGACATCAGACTCCCTATCCTTTCTACTATGTTCCAGCTATTGCTTGGTGAAAACGGAAAGGTCCCTGTGTTTAAAGTTAATTAAGCAGACCTTTTCCCAGTAAATATAATTGGAAATGAATGAGAAACTATTAATACCTCATTTGATTATAAGCAAGGTAAGAAAATGCGGAAACAATTATCGGTTTACGTTTGTGTTAAGACTTCAGATTTAATTAAAAAATACGAATGCCAAATCAATTAGCTTTACTGAAAGGATGTGAAAGAAAGAAAAAAGTTGCAATGCTTTAAGAAAATACAAGTCTTCAACTTTATTATTTGTCCTAATCAGAATTTGTGGCTGCATCCAGATGATAGTTGCTTTTTCTGCTGTATTTGAATACTCTAGAATAAAGTCTGGGTGCAGCCTATATTTATACTGATGCTTCAGTAATAATGATAAGGTTTTTATACTCTTTCAATTTTATCCCAGAATTCTTGGCAGTCACCCCCCCTCCCTTGCAGATTTGTGAGTATAATAAAGATTATCTCTTTGGACAATTGGCAGGACAATAAAAAAAGCAAAGGTGTCATTTGCTACACTTTGTGGGCCAGTTAATAAAGGAGATTTAAATGTGCCTGATCTCAAAGTGTATTATGAATCAAAGCCAATTGTGCCTCATATTTTGTTATGGTTGAGTCAACAAGTCAAAATAAATGGCAGGACTTTGAAAAATAATACATTGCAGGCTCTACCTCTGATGAAATTATATGCATGAAATATGGATGAAGGGAGCAGTTTGAAAAGTGTTGTGTAAGTCTAACTACTTGGTTGGAGTCATGCAAGTACAGTATATTCTTGTTCCTTGGAGTTCTCTGGATTTGTGAGAAGCAGCCATTTAGGGTTTGATTGAAGGAAACTTGATTTTTAGTTTGATCCAAAAGTGTTAGAAGGATGCCGCCAATGTTTCAAGGAGTGTTTTTGGACTTCGCTGCCATAGGAAAGTATTCTAGGGCAGTTAAGATCAGGGGCAGAGGAAGATGTTCTCATTGCAAGTGGTGGCCCATCCCAAGCTTTACTCAGACCTACCTGGGTCTCAGTGGAGTGCAGACAGTCCCATCTAGGACCATCCACCTCATTGTAGCAACAGCCATGTAGGGATGTCCATGAATTTTTTTGCGCATGTTTGATTTGAATCAAATCGAATGTGAGGAAATTCACATTCGTTTGAATACAAAATCTTCAAATGTGGTAGGATTTGAATTTGATGTGAATTTTCCTTGAATGCTGTTTAAATCTGATTAAAATCCTTGCTGCTGGTCACACCTACAAATCTGCTATGAATCTGCTCTGAAAGCCCCAAATCTGCTCTGAATCCACTTTGAATCTGCTCTGGATCCCCTGCAGATGTGACTGGGTAGCTGCTTTTCTGCCTCCCCAGGTTCATGAACATAACAAAGCTTTGAATGGATGCCTAGAAGGATCCGATTTGCATTTCAATGTCAATCTTCAAATGTGAATTGAATTTATTTATTTGTACAGTCAAAGACCAGAATCAAAAGGCATAAAAAATACATAAAGATATTCAAAATCACAATCTGCAAATAAAACCAAATATAAAATGAAAACCAATTAAACACAAATATCACCAGTTTTAGATATCCATGCAAAACTATGGAGAAGGGACTGATAACGGGAGAAATTGAAAAGTTAGCACCAAGGGCGATGATATTGCGATCCACAATCTTTCAGGTGTCTGAATCAAGATAAATGCTAGAAATCTCGTGGATTACCTTTAAAGGGCCTAAAGGTTGTCAGGGATTCTAGATACTAGCCAGTAGAAGAGCTGTTGGCAATGAGGGTCAGTTGTCCAAGGTGAAGGTTTACCTGGATTTATCACCTTGGAATTTTTGAATTTATCAACATTTGATCTGAATTCAAATGTCTGAATTTTAAGGAATCCATACAAATATTGACTGTGATGAGTACTCATGCACATCTTTATGGTCCATGTGCCCTGTGTCATTTCTATGGTGCACAACTGCACACTGTCAGCTAGGGATGAGGACAAATATTTGAAATATTCATTATTTGGATGAATTCAAATTCAGACATTTGTATTTCTGAATTTGAACAAATAGGAATATTTGAGTTATTTGTACGAATAATTCAGGCATTCACATCTATATGGGTACATATCTATCTCGTACGTACTCCTATGCACATCTGTATGCATCTGTACGGGATGAAAACAGGATGCATATGGGATGTGCACAGATGTGTACACATGCGTACGTGAACGTATAGCATGTGTACTTGTACGTATGAGATGTATATGTCCCTGTACAGGTACGAATGTTCAAGTTATTCATACAAATACATACAAATGTATTCATATCAAATCAAATGTCCGGATATTCGTTTCTTTGTTATTTGGAATACGTTTGAATTTTTAAATATTCGATTCATTACAAATCAAATTTGAAAACTGCATTCATGCATACCTCTACCCTCAGCCTATTCTATTCTGCCTCCATGCAGCCTTCACACATGGAAGTATGTGAACACTACCTATAGGACTGTACTTGGGGACCCTTGCACGCTCTGAGCTGCTCTGCAACGGAGGCGGAGTCGTGATGTGTGAATGCATGGTCCCAGAGCATGCTCAGCCATCGCCATCAGCCAAGTATGAACAGGACCAAGGTCTCAAAAATGTTGTGAAAATAAAATAAAACAAATCTGAGCACAAGTCCCTTTAATTTTCTGAATGTAAAAGCAAAAGAAAAAAATGAAGAATTCGCAGATTCAGTTATGTTTTAAAAATAATATGCAAACGATGTGGAAGCTGATTTCAATCTTCTGGCACCAGCGCTTGCAGTTAACAAATCTTACGCGGGTAAAAGAAAATTATTGCCTAGATGTACAGTAACTTTATGCACTTGAAGATTTAATAGCAGGCAGACAAATTTACTTTAATGTTGCTGTCACCTTTCTGTTCAAGTGTCTAGGTTCACATCCCTAGGGAAAGCAATCTTCTGTTGCAAGAAAATAACCAAAGGAAGTGGAAGGAAGGAGCAGGAGAAACACAGGAAATCGACTCACTCTGAGATGGATCTCCGGCCCATCTAGATCAATACTGTCTACATAGAATAGCAACAGCTTTCCAATTTCAGATGTTCTGACTCTATCTTACCTGTTGGACTGAACTTGGAATTTACTGCATGCAAAACAAGCACTCTGAAAATGTGCTGTAGAGATCATAAGAACCTAAGAAGAGCCATGCCAAATCAAGCCACAACCCATCTAGTTCATAAGAACCTAAGAGGAGCCCTGCAGGATCAGGCCACACCCTCTCTAGTCCATGAGAACCTAAGGAGAGGCCTGCTGGATCAGGCCACAGCCCATCTAGTCTATGATATCCCAAGAGGAGCCCTACTGGATCAGACCACAGCCCATCTAGTCCAGCATCCTGTCTCACACAGTGCCATGGGCATCTCAAGTAGAAACAAGGGCGTATATCTTGACTCTTGGACCCCCTTGTGACTTTGCCGAACCTCTGGAAGCCTCGACCTTTGGACTGACTGACCGTGCTGATACTTGCTGAATCTCTGGACACCCCTGACTTTGGACTGAACTGATGCTGAGCACTTCTGGGTCCTCAAAGGACTGCCATAAGCATGCATGTGTGTTTGCCTTGCTGCCCACTCCTGTCTGGGACACAACAAGTCTGGAGGCAGTCCTGTATTATAAATTAGAAGTATGAATAGATAAAGGACGAACCTTGGGTAATGAGCGAAAGGAATTTTGCCTAAGACAGTCAACATTAGATTACATTTTAGTTTTACTCCACTGAATGGAAAAATACAACTGCAAGCATCCTTGCAATGCAGGTCCTTTCTGGACCTCAAACTGGCATTTGATACAATTTGATGTGGGGCTTCGCCTATTCTTCAATAGGTGCAGTGGGATGCTTCTTGGACCAGAATATATTCCAATCCAAGGCCCAGTGTGGAAAGGACAAGATTGCAGAATTCTAATATCTGGTAAAGAAGCAAGTCAATTTCTTGTACCTTTGAAACCATTACTTCCAATTGGTAACATGTCTGCTCAGAATAATCTCTTGTGAATACGCCCTTCAAAATCTTGAGTTGATGTGCTATTCTTTTTTTCCTGGAAGAGCTATTTTTCACACACTGATATACCAAAGCACCTTGGTTAAATATTTAGTGTCTTTCCAACATCTAGCAATAGTCTGACAAGCAGCCAAGAGCAGAAAAGAAAATAGCTTTTGGTATTTATGTTCCTATTACAGCCTTTATACATGTCCAGTAGATATAATTCAGGTGGGTATACAAATGGTTCCGCTATTATGATAGCAATATTCCTTTGGATTTCCTGCCAAAATCTAGCAATAGTGGGATACTTTGGCAACATCTGGAACAAACAGCTGTTCTGAGCCAGAAGCCTCTGTAGAACATTATAGTCACACAGCAGAGTCGGTCAGCTGGCAGGCATGCCACACGGGGCTCAGCCTGTCTAGTAGCAGGGCAGTTTTGTGCCACAGCAATTGACCCCTGACATGGGTCATCAGCAGACTATTTGGTTTTACCTGGGTTGTTCAACCTAGGCCAAGACCAGCTTTCATCACCAGACTGTGTGGAAATTGTCTTCCATTACAATGAACTCCCTTACAACTCACACATCACTAAAAATATGCCATCTAGACTGTCACTATTACTTTATTTATATCCTGCCTTTTCCCCAAAGGGACCCAAAGCAGCGAACAAAACTTCACAATAAACAAGAAACATAACGGTCCATTTAATAAATAACACATTCTTATATAAAATCTATGTACTTGGAACAGCTGTCAATCTTGTAACCTATGTTTCTAATGTTTGTATATAACATGGCAAATGACAGGAGACAATCCTGGGACAAACCCAGGCTCTTGCCTTGCTTGTCATTTCCTGGCAGAATTGGTGCTCCTGCAAAATACCCAGATGTAAGAAGTGCCAGCTCATTTCCCTTTGTTTGTTTGTTGATAGATAGATGGATGGATGGATGGATGGATGGATGGATGGATGGATGGATGGATGGATGGATGGATGGATGGATGGATGGATGGATAGATGGATAGACTTAATAACAACAAGAATTAACAAGAACAACAACTTCATTTATAGTGCCCCTTCCACCAAAGGATGGCACAGGGTTAAAAATTACAGAAATAATAATAGCATAGCAGTAGAACAATCTAATAATAATCAGAAGAGAGTTAAAATCAATCTTGTAAAATAACAGTAATAAATTCCCAAAATATCATTCCATCTGTCACAGAGAAATACTATCCACTAAAATAAGTCAATTTAAACTCATTCAGGGGTATTAAGAACAAAGGTCTTTAGACCCTTTTGAAATTGAACCAGATCTTCTTCTAATCTAAGGACTTATGGAAGGGTATTCCAAAAGTGAGAACTAAGTCTTGGAAGGTTCACAGTTTGGAAGTTGCAATGTAAGTCTGAAGAACTACTAAGAATGCTTTGCGTGCAGAACGTAATTTTCTAGCTGGGGTATACCATGGTTCTCTAGATGCTAGATAACTTGGACTTTGCTACCTAATGGCCTTAAAGGCCAATACCAATAATTTGAAATGAATTCCGGGCTGCACTGGCAGCCAATGCAGGGACCTCTTAGGGACTGAGATATGAGAATATTTTGGCAAACCCAGCACTCTTCTGACCGCAGAGTTCTGGATCAAGGTTAATGGTAATAAAGAACATCGAGGGAGGCTGGCTAAGAAGCTGTTACAGAAATGAAGCCTAGAAATTGCCAATGCTTGTACCAGGGAGTGAGGTGTTTCGACCGACAGAAATTTTCTAATTTTCCATATATTAAAGAGATGAAAGTTACAAACTTTTCCTGTGTTTTCAATAAAGGGTCATAAGAACAACTGATTGTCAATTAACATTGCAAGATTTTTTGTCAATGAAGTAGGAACCAACAGATGGTAAAGTAATACTCTTGTCCAAAATGAGCACACATGAAAGATGCAAGTAGCACCCAAAGGCTACAAGTAGGCCAGGACATACTGTCAAAAGTATTTTTTCCTTCCTGGGTGAGGTACCTTTATTAAAAATTGAAAAAACCTCCGCAATTTCGTGATGTTGCAACTGCAAACCGAACAGCTTTTCAAGTTAATGGGGCTTTTTTTGAACCAATTAACAAGAATATAAAGGAAGTCACAATAATCAAATTGTGGGCATGTAGCAACAAGGTATTTGTTGATTACTTTTGGTAAGAAATATGAAAGGGAGGAAAACCTGTTCTCAGATGTATTCGAGTCTCATAGCTCAGTGGTAGATCAATTGACTGGAAAATAGAGAGTCACAAGTTTAACCCCTGATATTTCCCCCGAATAATTTATTGCCAAATCACTTCTGCATTAGGAATATGCACGGGTATCCGAAAATTTGAAAATCCAATTCGAATTTGACAAAAAGATCTGTTTATATCGCATCTGAGTATCGGGTCTATTTGCGTTTATAACACAGGATACAAACAGGACAAAAACAGGATGCACGCGGATTCGAAAACTGGATATGAATGATGCCGACATTCGTATTATTTAATTCGAATTGGATTTTCAAAAATATGGATTTTCAAATTTTGAATTGAGTAGAATATTCAAGTGTTCAATTTGACTCAAATTTGAATGCAAAAAATGCATTTGTGCACCTCTCTATTCTGCATGTGCCAGGAAATGATGGCCATTTCGAGACTTATCTCGCAAGACTGGTTTGGAATAGAGCGGTTCCAGTTGTTGGACAGCTCCTCATCTCCTGGAACAAACCTTCTGCTCTTAGAAGGCTGTTCTGGGACATCTCCCATGCTGGCTCCAAAAATCACACAGTCTTTGGAGCCAGGTTCCCAGGTGTTCCTAGCCTTGAAGACCTTGGGGAAGCCATTTTGGTTGGCACAATTTGGTGCACTGTAGAACTGGGTCTTTCTGCTAAAACAGAACTGGAAGCATTGTACCTTTGCAAACACATACCTGTCCCATTCCAGAGGTCCCTGGACAACTGCGAGACCTTTTAAAAGAGGTGTAAAGGTATCCTGATCCAGGTGACCATTTTGAGCATGTAGACTGGGCTGCATTCCATCCAATACAGACAGAGCACTCTAAGCAGAAGGCCTATTCTCTTATGTTCCAAATATGGCAGAGAGGGCCCAGAAGGAGATGAGACCTCATACTATACCGGGATACCTGAACACCGAGGGATCAAATAAAACCATACAAACATAGCTGCCTTTTCCCCCCTCTGCCTTTCTCATCCACACAAACACAACAAGAGGCAATTTTTTCACTTCTCTTCCTGTCCACTGGACAGGAAAGGAGCACAGTTAACCAATGTTGACTATTGTTCACACTTGGAGCACTAGTCAACTTTAGCCGTTCCACCACCCCTCCCGTAATCAAATACTTACCTGATTTGATTGTGGGGCTGGTACTCTTCAGGGCACCACCATTTTGGTTGCTTTATTGTCCATGACTGCACATCTGCCAGCACCAGCATCACGATGACAATGATGCTCTGCACACACACAGTTGCGTCTGAGGTGCCAGTATGCATGGCACCCCGGAGCACCATAAGAGGTGCAAATGGCCACTGCCAAGATGCTCCAGGTAAGCTTAGGGTTAAGGTTGGTTAGTCAACAATTTGTGAACTTCTGGGAAGGCAGGGCACGATTGGAGGCTGTAACAGCCTCCTCCGAGTGTGGATGCTCTTCCCCAGACATTCACTAATTGTTGACAACCAATTGTAGTGCAAAAAGGCCTATCATTTGCATGGCACCTTTATGATACTTCAAATATGCCATGAGGATGCAGTGTTTTCTTAACACTGCATTCTGATTGTGTATTTGATCCATACTCTTCCTGCATCAAAATAGCTGGAGGTAGCTCCTTTGCCAACTTGGGAGCAAGCTTCCAGACGGGTAAAGCCCATGTTTGCCCTGAAATTTTGCCCATCTAGTAGGTACAGCAAGAGTCAGCTTTAGGACCCTGTGTTCTCCTGTCACCAACGGCTGTCTTCAGACACAACAAAATGGGTGCCCCAGAGTGACAGTGTGTGGCTCTCATGTTCCTAGTGAGCCAGTTTAGTCTAATGGTTAAGGAGTCAGACTCTTATCTGGGAATACCGGGTTCGCTTCCTCCATCCCCCATGAAGCTAGCTGGATGACCTTGGGCTAGTCATAGCTCTCTTCTGAGCTCTCACAGCCCCACCCACCTCACAGGGTGTTCTGTTGTGGGTAGAAGAATAGAAAAGCTTTGTCAGGCTCTTTGAGTCCCCTTAAGTGGGTGAGAAAAGCAGGTTAGAAAAGCCAACTCTTCTTCTTCTTCTTCCTAAGCCTTCTCTAATTCACCTTTTCTAGTCCAAAACGTTCAGGAGAGGGGGAGGGGCAGAGTGGTGTGTGAACTATCTGCCCTCAAAACCTTGTCTAAGCTACCTCAGAGGTACTTTGCTGTCTCTGATCACATCCTCAGTTTAGTCAAACATCTTCTACTTTAGTTGTATAGTCCATGTGTGAGTGTGAGTGTGTGTTTAAATTTTTTCCGCTGTAAGAATTTGAATTTAAAATGAAATGCATATTGCATTCATCAGAAATATTTCTATGCATGCATTCCATTTTTAACATATACATTTATAAACATGTTTTATTTTAAAATATCCATTTTTAGTGTACTCTGGTACATTTTTTGATCTGAGCACCGTAGCACTAAATTCAGAGGAGTGTGAAATCAAATGATAATTACATTTTGATTCATGTATTAGTCCAAGGAGTGTGAATTAGTTTGGTTTGCTTAAAAATGCAGATGGAATGAAATTCTAATCCGCTTCTGCTACAATCACAGGCTTGCAGAAAGAAACAAGCCAAAAACCAAAAAGTGAGAAAGAAAACCCACCCTGCTTCAATGGTTTCGTGTGCCAAAACAAAATGCTTTGTAATTCTGAGATTTCCTGCACAGTCCAGTATAATAGACCAGAAGCTACTCTTCTCCACAGTGGTGTGGTCTAAGGTAGGCCACACCACTAGGGGGCAGTCTAAGATGCATGGACTCCCTTAGACCACACCAGCATATGGAAGGGAGATCCAGATCTAGTATAGATCCCATTTATGGGGCCTACAATCTGACCTCAGGGTCTTAATCTGGATCACATAGGCTTGCAGATGGCACGTCTCTGTGATGCAGAATTCCCAGAAATTCCCATAGTGTACCACTGAAAATTACCTCTCCATGACTCATGGCTAGGAACTGTCATTCCTAGTAAAATTTATTTATCTGACTAGTCATCTGACCATTTCAAAGTAGAATACAATACTACGCAAATAAAATAAAACAGAAGAAGGCAAAGGAGATGAGCACAAATATTTGTAAGATTCAAAAATTGTACGAATTTGGCCAAATTTGGACATTCGTGTTTGAATTGAATGTTGGCACATTCAAAGATGGACATTCAAATTTGAATCAAAGGTTTTGATACATTCATATGAAGCTTCATATGGGATTTGTATGCATTCATATGGGATTCGTACATGATTTTTATGTGCTTTGTGTGCGATTCATATGGGATTGAAAGTATTGGGCATTTCTCCAGTCCTTTGTAGCTTCAGTAAGTAATTGGTCAAGTGTACTTCCAGTTTATGCCATTGCTGAGAAATGCAGAAGGAGAAAACTCATTTCAGGGGTTTTCAGGAAGGGCTGCAATGTCAGGATGTGCATGAATATTTGTAACATTGGTTATTCTTACGAATTTGACCAAATTTGGACATTCATACATCAATTGAATGTTATGATGTTCATATGAATAGTTTGGACTTTCGTTAAACTGGGGAGGTGGAAAAGTGGGTGAGGAGTCATGTCCGCAATGGATCCAGATTGCATTGACATGGATCAAGAGGGGATTAAAAGTAGATTCAGGTCAGAGTGTGGATATGTTATGGATACGCATTGGATACGTATGCCTTTGGATTCATATCTATTTGTATCACATATGTATCTATGCATATCAGATATGTATCGGTCAGATATTCATATGAATACTTTTGTACTGAATAGAATCTTAACACATTCAAAGGGGATCTATTGGTACGAATACACATTTTCTAACATTTGATTTGTTACAAATTGAATGTCAAAAAACCCCATTCCTGCACTGTTATTAACAGACTTATTTGTGGCCTGTGACATGGGAATAAGGATTTATACTACAACCATGGAGATCAATTAGTTTTATACAAGGCAAGCCAATGTAAACGAGACACCTGGAACCGGGCACTAGCATCACATTTTCGATAAGAGTATTTCAAATGCAATTTTAAAACTAGGAATAAAAATTTGCTTAAAAGTTTTGTTATTTGGATGACTCTTCTTTTTTTAAAAAAAGGAAAATCAATTCTAATGTTTGCTATCATCATATAAATCCATTTTCAATATAACGATGAGAGTCGCTGACCCCTTTGCTTGGCCATGTGGGATGGGTGTGAAAATGACAGGCTAATTTGACGACTGCAAGTTTCACTGTAAGCTAATTACATGAGGTAATTTAGTCTTGAGGAAGACCAACTTGAAAGTGAATCCAATTTAACGGTGGGGAGATTGTTATAAGAAACAGCTCATTGTGAACTCAGAAGGCCCTTAAAGTGCTAATTTTTCACTTCAATAACCAGATTGCTGCAGCTAAAATTTGAAGATTGCTTAATATTCACAGTGTATTACTGGCACTAAGAAGAGACAGAAAGTAAGTAAAAGAGCAGGCACTTTTTTAAATTCCAATTTTACGTGGACTATTAAAATGGCTATGAGGAATCACTAATATATGTTTTAGAAATCCCACACAGTGAGCATCACACAAGTTGAGGAAGATTAATGCTCACAGTAAATATATGCAATATGAGTGACGGGTAAATTCCTCATCTATCATGTATGATTTTGAAAGTCCCATTAAACTGGATTAATTTTGAAAATGTGCATTCGACACTCAAAATTAATTCAATTTCAAATCCAAGATGCCTCCAGGGCCTGTCATTTTAATTTGTTTTTATATATTTACCGGTTCTTAATTCCTACCCTACCTCAAAAAGGAAAGAAAAAAGAAAGAAAGAAAGCTCGAGAGCCAGGACAGATAAAAAGGATTTTATTAAAATAGAAACACATTTAAACTTTGAAGGATGAGTCTGTCCGTCCGTCCATCAGACAGACAGACAGACAGACAGACAGACAGACGGACGGACGGACGGACAGACAGACAGAGAGAAGAAGGAGAAGAAGAGAGTTGGCTTTTCTACCCCGCTTTTCTCATCCATTTAAGTGGACTCAAAGCAGCTGACAAAGCTTTTCTATTCTTCTCCCCATGACAGAACACCCTGGGATGT
The DNA here is from genome assembly GCA_023333525.1 of Aspidoscelis tigris stejnegeri. NCBI lineage: Eukaryota > Metazoa > Chordata > Lepidosauria > Squamata > Teiidae > Aspidoscelis > Aspidoscelis tigris. Next base: position 10,899,426 of record JALMGA010000012.1, read on the forward strand.
AGGTGAGGCTCAGAAGAGCACTGTGACTAGCCCAAGGTCACCCAGCTGGCTTCATGGGGGAGGCTGGAATCAAACCTGGTATTCCCAGATAAGAGTATGGCTCCTTAACCACTAGACCAAACTGGCTCACCTGAAATGTATTCTGAAATATAACCTGGAATAGGGTCCTGGGGCGATTTCGCACTTCGGGAAATGAGCACAATCACCTAACTTTAACCAGCACTTGCACTTGCGAGCACTAGTCACTTACACCCCATGCCCCTTGCGATTGGTCACTCACCTGTGACCAATCCTGGGGCCTGTCCTCATCAAGGTGCCGCCATCTTGAGTGTGATGCCCTCTGCAACTGTGTGTTCATCAGTGCCGTCACCATGACGATGCTGATGCTCTGCTCAGTCGCAGAGGCGAAGAGTCGCCAGCTGAAGTCGCCAGCTGAAGAGTGAACGCTCCCCAGCTGGACATGATCAGGTTAGTTGGGGTAAGGGTTGGGAAAAGTGTGGAGCACGATTCACCTAGTGAAGAAGTAAGCAATATCTGGGGAGGCTGGGAGTGCCTGGAGGCTGTAACAGCCTCCTCTAGGTGCAGCTGCTGTTTTCCAGATGTTGCCTAATTCTTGACTATGGGTCTCTCCTGTCTCCTTGCTACTGCAGCTTACGCTAGGCTAGGTGCTAGCGATGTGCGCAAATACTCAAAATATTTGTTATTCATACAAATTTCTACAAATTTGGACATTCGTACTTTAGTATTTATATGAATACTTTGAGTTATTCATACACTTTATAAGGTGTTTGTATGTGTATGGATACGTATCCAGTGATACAAATCATCCGTATGCATCCTGGTTTCATCCTGTATGTATCCACACGCATCTTGCGCATGTCCGTACGCATCCGTACAGATACCTACAGGATGAAAATGAGATGCATACGGGATGAAAATGGGATGCATAGGGATGATTCGTATCAGTGGATGCTTATCAAATATTCAGACGAATAGGTATGAATGTATTTGTATCAGTTCGAATGTCCAGACGTTCATTTTTCTTTATTCCCACGAATTTGGATTTTTGAATATTGGATTCATTACAAATTGAAATGTCAAAAATTGCCCCCCTACTAGGCAGCAGGCAAGGGCTCCCATTGGGTGTTTTTCCACTGTCACTAGAAGTACCCATTAAGTACCCCTTAATGGGTACAAAAATGCCATTACGTACCCATTAATGGGTACTTCTAGTGACAGTGGAAAAACACCCATTGTCTTCATCGGTATCCAAAAACAGACCCCTATCCCAAGATATATTCCAGAATAAAGCCAAGTGCAGAAAGGGCCCCAGTCTTACCCTCTGAAGAAAGTTACTGGTAGGGATGTGCATGGATATTCATAAATCCGAATATCTGAAAATCCAATTCGCAAATCAGAATCTGAATTCGAATCGGGTTTTTGAAAATCTAGATTTTTGAATTCAGATTCGAATATGGATTTTCAAAAATCCGACACAGATTTTTGAATGATTTGTTTGAATTCATCTCCGTATATCGCATCCGAATATTGGTTATGTTTGTGTTTATAATATGGGATGCAAATGAAATGCAAACGTGAATCGAATTCAAATGCAAAAAATGCATTTGTGTACATCCCCATTTATTGGAGCCATCTGCTCCAGTAACCAATCTGTATATTAATATAGCCATGTACATAGGACACTTAACATAATACTCTGTCACCATTACTTCCCTATTTTTCCTACTAGAGGGGAAAAAAATAAAACAGAAATATTAATAAGTTTTATGAACCCAGGGCAAGCCAGGGCAGGCCATATCATCACTATTTTAAAACTGAGAAGATATATTCTTCTCTCTGCCCTGCTGTTATATTTTAACATAAGTGCAACTTGCCTTTCTCTTGCTAGGCCATTTTTTGCAAATACATTCCCCCCCCCCCCTCCTTGGGCAATTCTGTACTTCTGTTTGCTCAGTCTTTAACTCCCATTTATGATCTTCAAGACATATTAAATTAATTTTAATGGCACAATAATTTCATTTGTACTTCCAGGCAATGCAAATTAAACTAATTTATTTAAAAGACACAGTTTAGTGTTTTTTGTTATTAGATGCTAGCACAGGACAAATGCAAAGTCATTTGTTTGCATATAAAGTTTTATTTTGTTTCTTACTTCATGGAGGCTTTCATTCTATTTCCATGCAAGGCCGACAGATGCGTATTTAAGGTACAATCCAAATGCTGTTGCTCTTTCCACGCTGAGCATTGGACTGGAACATATTTTGATCGAAACCCCACCCATAGCTGCTGAAAAACTGTGGAAGCCTCAACCCCCTTAGAATGCTTCCATTGCCTGGGATGAAGTGGTGGACAGGATGCTAAAATGGTGTCATCCTCTGGAGCTGTCTTGGACCTCATATAGGAAGTCTGAAGCTAAGCACACAAACCTGCAGGAGACCAGGGGCCTATTCCCACTGTGGCCTATAGTGCATGATTAGTGAACTTCTGGTGAAGAGCACCTGCACTTTGAGGAGGCTGATGCAGTCTCCAAGTGTGCCCTGCCTCACCAGAAGTTCACTAATTGTTGATTAGGAGTGGAGCACAAAATTGGGCCCTGGTCACACCTTTGGTTTAAGATGACTGCAGGTCATCTTCTGGTTGCATTACTCACATTATTTTTTATTCAATTTGTTTTCCAAGCCGGCTTAACCCCATCAGATCATTCTAACTGGAGTCCTCTTATTCAGAGGTCTCAGCTCATCCTGGCATCCCAGGCCATCTTCGCTTCCTGGGGGTGGGGGTGGGCTAAAGGAGGCTGAACCATGCTGTGGTGGTGGGGTCTAGTCTTTCATCCCTTGAAATCATTGGATCCTAATGGGGTCTGAAGTGGTAATGGGGTCTTCCTGATTGGTACAAACTGTTACTTAATGGATCCTAAGTGGGTCCTTAATGGGTGCTTAGTGCTAGTGGGGAAAAAAACCCCTTATGTGTGCTGACTCACATATTCTGGAACCCTTACTGTACGTTGAGAACGTCAACTTGGTACCTTAAATACTATCTTCCAGTAATGTTCAGAAAACCATGTTTTTATGAACTTTTGCCACTTTGTTTGTTTATAGTTGTACATATTTTCATTCATGGATGTAAACAATTGTACATCTCCATCCTCTTTAGCACTACTTGATCTTCAAATGGATACAAATTTCTTCAGCTTGGGCACTTCTGTTCCATATTTGAAGTCTGGCGACATGGATAATTGTGTGAGGACAGCATGAATGAATGCAAGGCAATGAAGTACGATTATGGAAAGAAAGCATAGCATAAGTTGTGCTTAAAGAAACACTGCAGTAACATCGCGTAATCTGTGCCAAATGATGTGTGAACATAGGTTGCTCTTCAGATGATCTTGCCGCAATATATATGAGCAGAGAATGCAGCCAAGACTGGGATTTCTTGAAACATGGAGTATCTCTCTTCAGATCCATTAAAGGGTTGCAGGGGCTATTCAGCTTTGAAAGTCAATAAACATGCTCAACAGGAAGAAATGTGACAACTTTGTAAGTACTTTTATAGAAGAAAGTGTTAACGTAAGACACATCTAGGACCCTAGTCTATGTCTTTTTATTTTTTCAAAGGGTGGGTGGAAAGCTTTGGAAATAAAAACACTGAACATTTATCATCATATATATGGGATGTGAAAGGCCCTTTTTTTGGCAAAAATCCCAGAATGCTTTTTATAAGTGAAAGGGGATACAGGCAAGAACACAAGACATTTGCTAAATAATCAAGCTAAACATATCACAAGCTGGAAGGCAAAATTAAGGTCAAAGTCTCAGAAGAATAGATTCTGTGGTGGAATGAAGAGTTTATCAAGCGTTTTGTACCATATTTAGGTCCCGTGATGAAAAAGTGAGAGAGAGGAGAGACCGTGTGGAGGTCATACCAGGGACACTTCTCAGAAATATTACATTAAAGTTGGAAAGTGGAGAACTTTGTTTCTTTTAATGCATCACCTCCAGTAATGACACACATAGCTATAACTCCTTTAGATTTTTCAGAGCCTGTCTTGCAGAATGCAATACGATGGAGACTAAAATACGTTTCACAATAATTTTTTTTTTTTGGCTCACATATCAATGCAATTATAGCAGTTTTGATTCTTGAATAAGCTCTCCGGAGTGTATAAACTCAGTAATAAAATGTATAGAAGAAGAAGAGTTAGCCTTTCTACCCCGCTGTTCTCACCCATTTAAGGGGACTCAAAGCGGCTGACAAAGCTTTCTATTCTTCTCCCCACCAAAGAAACCCTGTGAGGCAGGTGGGGCTGTGAGAGCTCAGAAGAGAGCTGTGACTAGCCCACGGTCACCCAGCTGGTTTCATGGAGGAGGGCAGAAGCAAACCTGGTATTCCCAGATAAGAGTCCAGCTCCTCAACCACTAGACCAATGGTTAGAATACCTTAAATCGATGAAGTAAATAAATGGTTCTGTAAGGAAAAAAAAGGACTCCCAGTTTGTAACATTTTATCCAAATAAAATGGAACTGGGGCGCTTCTAAGGCCATCTGCTGGGACTCGAGAGCAGGAGAAGGTTTGTCCTTGTCTCTGCTTGAGATGCCCGTGAGCATTTGGTGGGCCACTGTGCGTGACAGGATGCTGGACTAGATGGGCTGTGGCCTGATCCAGCAAGGCTTCTCTTATGTTCTTATGTCAATGGTTTCTGGACAGTTGAGCCATCAGAATGTGATGTTTTTCTTGCTCTTCTGATATGAATGGGAGAGAGAAAGTTAATCCAATTGGTGAAACCGCTTCTGGTGACCTTGGCTTTCCCTGCACCCACTGTGGTGGTAATCTATTTTGATAATGTGGAGCGCACCGATTCAGATTTCTTGGCGGCATGGGCTAAATCAGCATGCTCTGCACTGATGTTGCTGATCTGGGTTATGCCTCCCCACAGCTCTGAAGGCTAGGTCTTGGGGAGGGGGGCTTTTCAGATCTCTGTCTGAAAAGCCCCCCCCCCCCTCGGTAGGTCCGGATTATGGAATCATGTTGTGCCAACAAGACCTTTGGGTTCTGATGTAGACCTGATTTATTTATTTTTATTTATTTATTTGTATTTCTATCCCGCCCTATACCCGAAGGTCTCAGGGTGAGTTACAATATTATATTAATCTTAGACAGGTCCCTGCCCTCAGGCTTACAATCTAAAGAGACAAGAAACAAAAGGAAAATGGTGTGGGAGGGAACAGGGAACAGCAAAAAGCATCATTCAAGGTCTTCAGTTCCAATCCTTCTGTTCATTTCTTATTGCTGGAATTTTCTTATTCCCTTCACTTTGAATTTTCTTTTCATTGATGACAAACCAGAAGATGGTAGAGATGGTCAGCCGGCATCTACTCAGCCCCACCTTGCTCGGCCTCAGGATGTTTCCTCAAATGTTGGATCGGCTGCCGTAGTCTCTTTGCCATCTTGTGATGGGAGCAGTTGGAAGAGGGAGGGGCACTGCTGGGAGCAAGATGGCAGAGCCCAGCCTGCTGCCTCTTCTCCACTCCTCTCAGGCATGATGGTTCGTCACCTTGTGATGGCAGTTGGAGGAGGGAGGGGCACTGCTGGGAGCAAGATGGCAGAGCCCAGCCTGCTGCCTCTTCTCCACTCTACAAAATTAAATAGGTCTACAAAAGATCTGGATTAAGAGCCTCTTTAATCCGGATCTCGCCTTTTCCAGTTTAAGCAGAGTCACAACAGCATTAGTGTGCTGATATGGAGGTCCAGATGTTTGCTAGCATGGGCCCTTTATACGGATTAAGGATCCATGTAGAAAGGCCTTCAGAGATATCCTCTAGCAAATGAAGAGGTGGAATGTTTCATACTCTTTACCATGTTTCATGTCTAAATCGGTATAAAGTAGGGATGCACGTGAATATTCATAACTTTCAAAATTTGTACAAATTTGGCCAGATTCGGACATTCATATTTGAATTGAACGTTGGCACATTTGAAGACTGGCATTTGAATTCAGACTTGAAATTGAGTTGAAGATTGACACTGAATTCTCCTCTCACCCCAGCCAGAAGCAGCCACCATTTTTATATCCTTCCTGTGGAGGGCAGGTTGCAGGCTCCAGTCTCACAGGTGCAGCACAAGACTTGGTTGTTTCTCCTCTGCCAGCCCTCACCATAGTTCCAGGGTGTTATAGAGAGGTGGCATGCACACTGATGGTTTTTGTGGGTCTGTTCAATTCATATAGAATTCATAAAAATAGCAATGCTTACCCAAATACCGGTTGGCCCTTTTCATTATCTCACTGGGGCTACCTAGAGGCCAGCCAAACAGAGGGAAAACACCAAAAGGAAGGGCTTGGTCACTTGGCTGTCTTCTGGGTAGCCCTGTGAGAAATAGTAATGACAAGGACCAGCAAATGGAGATGGTCAGCCTGGGATTGCTGTCCATGTCTGGCAAGAGGACCAAAGAGTCAATCCTGGGATCTTTATAAAGGTCTGCATTGCCTTGTCCTGCCTGGAGGCAGCCTTAATGGCAGAAAGCTCCACCTGACTGTTGCTAAATTCTTGAGGTTTCGTACCACCTGGATTCTATATGTGTATCTAGAGCATTCTGGCAGCAATTAGTTCCTACAAGATGTATTTTCCCAGCGAGCAGCTAAATTGCTTTATTGAGAAACATTCTAAAGAACTCCTTGGGCAGATTTCTGATAGAAGCCTACAGTGAGGTTTTGCTAGGCAAAGGGGGGAAGCCTCTAGAAGGGAATTCTGTCCGCTGGATTGTGCGGAAGGGACAGCATCCCATTAATTCCCTGTCCCTGAATAGAGCTCAGAGGAAGCAGCAACCTTCAGCTCTACCAAGTAGTCAGCTGAGAGACAGTGTTGGTTATAGATGTGCATTAGGTAGACATCTCTCTTCTCCTAGATCCTTTCAGAGTTTGGTGATTAATTCACGCTCTCCAGTTTACTGAAGGAGTGTCTGGGGGGCTTCTACTTTCCTCTCGACACAATATAAAATGTCAACTTGCACAAGGGTTTCTTTTTTCTTTTTTCTTTTTAATGTCAAAGGGCTAAGAAGAAGTAGCGTGTCACTGATGTTAAGTTAGCTATGTATCATCTGTCCTCACACTCCCCTCTTTCCTTAATAGCAGGTGCTCCTGGGATTATAAACATATTAGGCTATTAAATTCTCAGCACTTTACTATAAATAGCTCGCATTACAGTGGACCCAGGGCCTATAAATCCATTTCTACTGGGATCTATAATGCACAGCATTAAATTGGTGTGTTTTTACTTCCATAGTGCAATCTAATAGATTCACATGTGTACTGGAGAAAAAAAGAGAGAGAGAGAGAGCAAAAAATAGTGTTCTGTTACCAAAAATTGGATAAAATGTTCAAATCACATAAGAATCCTTACCCCTACTCTTTCACTTTGAAAATTGAACTTATAACGAGAGCTCTTGGATACAATCTTCAAAATAGTACCTAGCCAAAGTCCCCCCCACCCACCCAGGGCAGCAGAACCACCTTGTAAACTAGTCTGCTGGGAAAGATAATTCCCTGGTTGTTGGTCTTTTCAAGCACATCTCACATTTCATTCCAAAATGGCTTCATACCATCCCTAAATCCTGACATTTGCCGACACAGATACAGAGAGGTGAAGGAAGTGAGGTTTACCCAATGGACTGAATCATTTTATGGAAGACGTCCATTGAACAAGAACAGAAAAGGTTGTTTCAGTACAGCACAGTACAGGAAGCTGTATGCATTTTATTCTGGAATACACCCTGGAATATGGCCCTGCTGTCCAGATGCTAGTGCAGTCCACAGCAGGCCCCAAATGAGGCCTGCCAGAGTCTGCATTAGAATGAGATATATTCCAGAAAAAGGCCAAGTACAAGCAGGCAGAATAGGTATAATGCATGCATTAAAGGACATGAACAAACCCCTCATTTGAACAGAGGAAAATTGCTGAGGGTGAGCTGAAGCTCAAGGGCAGCTATGACTCCTAGTACAGTATAGTGGGGATGCAGACGAATATCCTTAACATTCAAAATTTGGCTGAATTTGGACACTTGAATTCAAGTAGAATGTTAGCACATTCGAAGGTTGACATTCAGATTTGAATCCAAGGTTTTGATACATTCGTATGAAGATTAGTATGCTATTTGTATGCATTCGTATGAGATTTGTATGCTACTCATATGCATCCATATATAGGAACTCTATGCTATTTGCATGTATTTGTATGGGATCTATATGCTATTTGTATGCGTTTGTGTATAGGATCCATATGCTACTTGTATGCATTCATATGGGATTCATATCGGATTGAACATTCATATTGAATATGAATCTTACCACATTCAAAGGGAATCTATTCCAACGAATATGATTTTTTTTGCTTTCTATTTGATACTAATCAAATACAAAAAAATTCATGCACATCCCTACAGTATAGTATTCTACAATATTAAAATAAAATAGATTTAGAAACTAATATTATCTTAATTAGATATTAATGGCATCTTTCTTTTATTAATTTAAAATTCTTACTTCTGTATTTTATTGTCCTATTTTATCTTCATGAAACTTTTACTATTTACTGTCTTTGACGTTTTACCCTGTATTAAGGATGAGCACAAATATTCATCATGTTTGAAATTCATCTGAATTCAGATATTTCTATCTGAACTGAATGTTTCGATCCATTCATACAAAGCTTCATTACATTCAGGAACCTGGGGAGGGCGGGAAACGGCTACTTCAGTCACATCTTTAATGGATCCAGAGTGAATTAAAAGCAGATTCAGAATGGGTTCAAAGTGGATTGAGAGTGGATGGGCCTTTCCACACAGGCTCTAAAAATGGATTTAGAGCCTGTGCAGAGAGAGACAAAGACGCGGCTTCCACAAAGGGAATGGAATTAGGTCACCAATGGGAAGGGGCCAGCCACCCTCGTGAGGGCGGCTGGCCAATGGGAGGCCACAGCACACGCATGCGTGATGGACGCTGGACCTCCCGCTGCCAGAATTCGTCCAGCAGCAACCAGGTAAGGCAGCGAGCGTGACCACGAGACCCCCGGCGGGGTGGAGGGGTAGGCCACAGCTTCACCTCACAAGAGAAGGGGCAATCGCTCTTTCTCAGGTGAAGGGGAACCCGGGGAAGCTGGCTGCTGGCCGCACCATGCCAGCTCTGAAGGAGCCAATGGCGGAGGCCGAGGGGAGGGCCATCTGTCAAACAGGGAGAGCATGCGCTCTCCCTCTTTGACAGCTGGGCAGGGCCTCCGGAGGCTGGACTGGGATGGGTGCTGATGTGTCCAGATGCACGGGGCCTCCAATAATCTGCCCCTGTTTGGGGTAGATTCTTTTTAAAAACGTTCTGCCGGAAAATGGATCTTATAGATCCATTTTCTGGTGGCACGTGAGGAAAGGCCCGATTTGACACATTCAGACAAGATATGTAAGGGATATGTAGCAGATACATAGAGGATTCATAGTGGGGATTTGAATCAGTTTTGTACCAAGCATTAGTATTGAAATTGAATAGTATCACATTTGAAGGGGGTCTATTCAAACAAATACTTTTTTTTTCATTTGATTCTATATGAATTGAACACAAGAAAAGATTTGTCCACATCCCAACTATGTATACTACGCTGGAATTATGGCGAGGGGTGGCAGAACAATCAGTATATCTAGTAAATCATGAAGGTTTATTTTCCCTTCTCCTTATGAAAAATTAAACATTACTAGAGAAAAGATGTGCGGCAGACCATACAATTAAGTTTTGGTTGTACTTAACAAAGCTTTCTTTTTTTTAAGTGGTCTAATAAATTAAGTTATTTGATTTGAGTATCAGTTCAAGTCTCTGTTGCATTGTGCTGATTGGCAGTCATTTGATTTCCTAGTTAATAAAATGGATTTCATGGAACAGTTCATGCTCTAAACAGCTTTCTGTATGGGGTGGAGATGGGTTGTGAACCTGACTATATAAGTACTTATTTAGTGGCAGAGCAGTTGAACTGTGACAGAAATATATTTTCTCCTTTCACTTAAGTGTGCCTACTAAATATCAAAGATGCATGCATCTAATTATATATACTTTCATACAGATCAATCTCAGCTACCCCACAATACCAGGAAAAAGAAGAGGATTTTAATATTTTGTGTGGCTGAAAGCAATGAAATTTATAAGAGATCATCCATCCATCCATCCATCCATCCATCCATCCATCCATCCATCCATCCATCCATCCATCCATCCATCCATCCATCCATCCATCCATCCATCCATCCATCCATCCATCCATCCATCCATCCATCCATCCATTCAAGAAAAAGGAATGTCTAGGCCAAAATCTTTTAATAGGAGAAACTGGGAATAAGGGCGCAAACCTTGTCAAATTTATCTTGTGATTGGAGTGCTGGACTTTTATCTGGGAATCACTGGGTTTGATTCTGCGCTCCTCTATGAAACCAGTTTGATCCCCAACCTATCCTCAGAAGTGGGCAATAGGGAAGTACGCAAATATTCATAACATTCAAAGTGTGTACGAATGTTGACATCTGAAGTCAAATTCAATGATGGCATATTCAAATTGACATCCAAATTTGAATCATATGTTTTGATACATTCATACGAAGCTCCGTGTGAAGCTTCATATGGGATTCGTATGGGATAGAACATTTGTATTGAATACGAATCCTACCCCATTCAAAGGGGATCTATTTGAACAAATACAAATTTTCTGACTTTCAATTTGATATGACTCGAACACAGAAAGAACATTACTGTGAATCCCTAGTAGGCAATGACAGGCCACTTCTGTATATCTGCCAAGAAAACTTCCTGGAGCTGCCCTTGAAGATGCATATGCAGTGAACTGGTTTCAGTGACACTCCTTGAAATTGACTTAAATTTGGCCCAAATCATGATATTTTACCGAACCCAGTGCATCTCAAGTTCTCCACGAATAAGACGTTTGGTACCTGAAGCCCTTTCTGCCCTTGGCCTTGTTCTAAGTCATACCTTGGAATGGGGAACTCATGCCTGCATGCTAGTGCAGACTATGGCAGATCTTGGATGGGGTCTGCCTAAGTGGATGTCCCCATGGTAAGGATATCGTGGGTGAACATGAGTTCGCCTTGTGAGAGTCCCCTTGCAAAGCCCTAATCCAGGCTACATGAGGGACAAAAGGCAAGAAATCAAAGTAAAAAGACCCCCCCTTTAGAACTGTTCTCGCCTCAAATTATGGGGCAAGAACGGGTTATCCTGGGGGCATGGGGACACTCCTGGGTTATGATTGTGGCATTAGCGGGTGGGGTTTTGCTGTCCCCACTGCTAATGCTGCGATCACAACTGCCCCCTCTTACCTGAGCACTTAATTGCCCAGATAAGGGCTTGATTTACCCCAAATGATCACCTGACAGCTGCCCTGCAGTCAGCTGAGCAACTGTCAGGAGGAAGAAGAAGAAGAAGAAGAAGAAGAAGAAGAAGAAGAAGAAGAAGAAGAAGAAGAAGAAGAAGAAGAAGAAGAAGAGTTGGCTTTTCTACCCTACTTTTCTCACCCATTTAAGGGGACTCAAAGCAACTTTCGCATCTGTTTTAATCATCTTACCGGAGCTCTGCCCGTGCTCTTGACAGCCCCTATAGCCTCTTGCCAGCTGTGCAGCTGACTGTAGGGCAGCTGTCAGGCAATTGTTTGGGGTAAATCAAGCCCTTATCTGGGCAATTAAGTGTCCAGGTGGTGTGTGCGTGTGGAGAAAACCGCAGCATCCTGATGCAGGGATTTACCGTGGTTTTCATGGGGATTGGCGGGTTCGCCTTGAACCCGCCCTGTCCTCCATTGCCATGGGGACAGGGCGATGGCTCCTGCCAGGTGGGAGGTATTTAAGCAACCTGCCAAGGGAAAGAAACGTTCCTTGCTGGGAAGATTTGGGGGTGGGAGCCTTACCTGCAGTGGGAACCCTGAGGGAACTTTACCTGCACTGATCCATACTTCTTGGGTTGTGATAAGAAAGGAAGGGAAGATTAGTTTAGCCTAGGGCATTAGGGAACCAAGACTCTCACAAGGTACAAGGCTAACAGAACACCTCCGCAGTCCCTGTGGGACTCTTTGTTGTCTGCATTGTGGACTTTCTGTGAACATTGATATACTTTGCAACCTTTGGAAACCATTGTAATAATAAAGCTCAAGACTTCTATTTTTTACAAAGAAGATGATTGCCTACAGTGATTTATTAGAAAGCTAAAGAGAACACTACTTTAGAAGAGCTACTATAGTTTTAAGAAGCAGGGAAAGCGGGAGCCAGAGAAAGTGAACCGCAGGGAGGCCGGTTAGAAACGTTTACCACTTGCTTCAAGAGAGAAAGGAGGAGGAGGGTGGTGCGCTCTCTCACACGAGGCTGGGAAGGCATGGCTGGCACTGTTCTTTTTGCTACCAAATCTAAATATATTCAGGTCTCTTAACAGGAGGAAGGGGCAGGAAAAAACCTGCCTTGGGCTGGGGGAGTGGACCAACACACCTTGGGCTAGTCCCAGCTCTCATTCTGAGCTCTCACAGACCCACGTACCTCACAGGGTGTTCTGTTGTGGGGAGAAGAACAGAAGGTTTGTGAGTCACTTTGAGCCCTCTTAAAAGGGTGAGAAAAGTGGGGTAGAAAAACCAACTCTTCTTTTCTGTGTGTATGTGTGAATTAGTTTTTAATATGCTGGCTTTCGTAGGTCTTACTGGTTATATATTCAAAGAAGGATTCCATTAATTCTATGATCAGGTAAGAAACTAAGTAAATATATAGCCAAACTTTCTTCTAACAATAGAGCTGCTCTCAGGCAGGACTGTCTTGAACATACTTTAAAAGTCACTGCTGTCTTTCATTGAGCAAAATATGATCAACTGGAGGAATTAATCAGATTTATTATTGAAAGAAGAAAGGCAACGGAACAGAAAATGTTCTTCTGGCGAGACAGAGCAATCTGGTTTTATAAAGCATGAGGCACCATGAGACGCGAAGAGAGATGGAATAGGTGCTCAAGATTTTCCATTCCTGTGATGCATATTGCATATTCTCATATACAAGGAAGTGCTCTGCTTTGAACCAGCCGCGGGATTTATGGTATCACCTCAGCTTCCTTGAATCCATGTAATTGTGAGCATTATGGTTGTTGGTCAGGCTAAGCCAATTATTTTCCTTGAGAAAGAGGAAATAGCTGCTTGTGGCTCAGAATGTTTCTTCAACATTATATGTGTATGTTATTGGTATCTTGCCTTTCTGTCAACAAGCTCAAGATTCTCACAACAACCTGTGAGGCAGGTTAGGCTGAGAGGAAGCAACTCTCACAAGGTACAAGCCTAACAGAACACCTCAGCAGTCCCTGTGGGACCCTTTGTTGTCGGCCTTGTGCACTGGTCTATCAAGAAGCAAGCGTCCGTGTATGACGAGACATTGGAGTTAGGGGTCGGCATGAAACACATTTCCCCTAGGCGTGTGCATGAAGCCATCTTTCCACATTTGATTAGATCCAAATTGAATGTGGGAAAATTCAGCTTCAGACGGATTTCCCCAACCTGAATGTGGGGGGCTTCAGATTTGTGCAGGGATATTTGTACATATATTTATGCACGAAATGAAATGAAGCCCCCATTCCTCCCTTCCCGCCACCCCCCACCTACCTGTCATCGGTTGCTGAATGTTCATGCATAAAGGGAACCCCCCATCCCTCACTTCCCTTCCCATCCTGCATTACCTCCCACACTCGTGCCGCCTCTGCCGTGGCCTCCTCCGAGGCTCAGCTGGGCCTTCCAATTTGGTCTAGTGGTTAGAGATCCAAACTCTTATTTGGGAATACTGGCTTTGATTTTGTTCTCCTCCACGAAGCCAGCTGGGTGACCTTGGGCTAGTCACAGCTCTCTTCTGAGTTCCCACAGCCCCACCTCCGTCACACGGTGTCTGTTATGGGGAGAAGAACAGACAACTTTGTCTGCTGCTTTGATTCTCCTTAAATGGGTGAGAAAAGTGGGGTAGAAAAGCCAACTGTCCTCCTTCTCCTCCTTTTAGAGGTCACTGTTATCTGGAAATTGCAGGAAATCTTGGGTGTTTTTCCACTGTCACTAAAAGTACCCATTAATGGGTACATAATGGCATTTTTGTACCCATTAATGGGTACTTAATGGGTACTTCTAGTGACAGTGGGAAAACACCCCTTGTAAGATTTCCCATGATTCCCAAATACCTGCAGCCTTTAAAATTGTCCACTCACCTCTACAAGGCCTAGTTGAACCTTGGAGGATGGTGCAACACCAGCAGCAGACATAGTGTCTGGATTTCCAGGTAAAGGGGCATGGCTGGGGGCGGGGGGAGGCTGGAGATGGGCAGATCTGGCCTTCATTGAAACTTCCATGAAGCTTCAACAAAGGTTGGGCATATTTGATTTGCAGCCAAATGGGGGGAATGAATGTAGGCCCCTTTCAATTCACCCATGAATTGATGAAGCTTCGAACCTGAATGCAGATTCTAAGTGGACGGATATTTTTCACCCATTCCTAACTGGAATGTTTTGGAACATTCATATGAAGCTTCAGAATATTCGTGAAAAGGGGAGGTGGGCAAGCAGCTGCGCCAGTCACATCTGCAGTGGTTCCAGAGTAGATTTGACATGCTTTGACAGTGGATTCAAAGTGGATTCAGGGAGGATTTGATGCTTTCAGAGCTGTTATGTTACAGGATACGTACTGGATACGTATCAGATGCATATCGGATATGTATGTGTTTGTAGCGGATATTTGTACAAATTCCTACGAATACATAATACAAATAGAATCCTACCACATTTGAAGGGGGTCTATGCAAACACATATGAATTTTCTTACATTCAATTTGAAATGAATCGAATGCAACCCCCCCATTTGTGCATATCCCTAATGTCTCTGTGTGTCTCTGTCTGTGTGATATGCAGTCATCGCTGCTTTGCTGAATGTCTGCAGAACTGCTGACATGGGTTTTTAGAAAGCACAGTACAAATTAAAGCAATTTCCATAGATAATGAAGACTTTGTCACTTAAGAAAAAATTGTCATGTCCACTAGTCATGGGCAAAGCTACACAAATCTTCCCCCTCCCTGCTCGCTGCGCTTTGCATCAAAGTGAAAGGAACCACTTTGAATATGCCAGGCTTCAAATTCCCTTGAATCCCTGATGCTACCAGTGGCCCTTCCAAATCTGAATCCCATCCGAGTTTGATCTGAATCCATTCCAGAGCTTTGAATGAAGGCACAAAGGCTTTCACTTCACAAGTTAAGGTCAGTCTTTGAATGCAGCCAATATGGGACTCAAACGTGTAGTGTTGAACCTTCACAATTTGTATGAATTATGATGAGGACAAACATTTTCCTTCCTTCCTTCCTTCCTCCTTCCTTCCTCTATCTCTCCCTTCCTCCCTCTGTTCCTTCCTTCCTCTCTTTCTCCCTCCTTTCCTTCCTTCTCTCAAGGTCTCCTCTCTCCCTTCTCTCTAGGTCTCTCCTTCCTTCCTTCCTTCCTTCCTTCCTTCCTTCCTTCCTTCCTTCCTTCCTTCCTTCCTTCCTTCCTTCCTTCCTTCCTTCCTTCCTTCCTTCCTTCCTTCCTTCCTTCCTTCCTTCCTTCCTTCCTTCATCTCTCCTTCCCTCCCTTCCTCTATCTCTCCCTTCCTCCCTCCGTTCCTTCCTTCCTCTCTTTCTCGCTCCTTCCTGCCTTCTCTCAAGGTCTCCTCTCTTCCTTCTCTCTAGGTCTCTCCTTCCTTCCTTCCTTCCTTCCTTCCTTCCTTCCTTCCTTCCTTCCTTCCTTCCTTCCTTCCTTCCTTCCTTCCTTCCTTCCTTCCTTCCTTCCTTCCTTCCTTCCTTCCTTCCTTCCTCTCTCCTTCCCTCCCTTCCTCTATCTCTCCCTTCCTCCCTCTCGTTCCTTCCTTCCTCTCTTTCTCGCTCCTTCCTGCCTTCTCTCAAGGTCTCCTCTCTTCCTTCTCTCTAGGTCTCTTCCTTCCTTCCTTCCTTCCTTCCTTCCTTCCTTCCTTCCTTCCTTCCTTCCTTCCTTCCTTCCTTCCTTCCTTCCTTCCTTCCTTCCTTCCTTCCTTCCTTCCTTCCTTCCTTCCTTCCTTCCTTCCTTCCTTCCTTCCTTCCTTCCTTCCTTCCTTCCTTCCTTCCTTCCTTCCTTCCTTCCTTCCTTCCTTCCTTCCTTCCTTCCTTCCTTCCTTCCTTCCTTCCTTCCTTCCTTCCTTCCTTCCTTCCTTCCTTCCTTCCTTCCTTCCTTCCTTCCTTCCTTCCTTCCTTCCTTCCTTCCTTCCTTCCTTCCTTCCTTCCTTCCTTCCTTCCTTCCTTCCTTGTAATGTTATCAATCCAAAGCTAGTAATATAACTGAATATTCTTGAATAACACAGAATAACATCAAAGCTTCTTCACAGTTTCTATCCATCTGGCCTCAGCAAAATCAAAGAACGTTCAGACTCTATGCTTCTGCCATGGATTGTTTCAAAAATGACATATGACTGAAAGAAAAAAAGGGAAAAAGGGATATCAAGAACACTGATTCTACTTGGAGACTCTAAATGAGAGATATACTTCACTGTTGAAGCAAAGCTCACAGGGCTATTGGAAAAGTGTATAAATGAGCAAGAAAGCAAATCTAAGAAATCCAAACCATCTCTTCCATTACAGAGTGAGTTCAGATGAGATGACTGCTCAAGTGGCAAAGTCACCAAGGCATGAATGTTCATTTGAATTCATTGCCATGTTGCTGCCAAGAACTATTTACAACCAGCAGATATTTATTTTGGACAGGCACTGTTTTCTATTTTGCAGAGGGAAACGAGAGAAATAAACAATATGCCCTTATGCATCAACTTTTCCTTACATATCCCCCAGTTTAAATAGATTTTCATTCATGTAGTCTTCCACTGATTCTGCATAAATGCATGAACTATGAATTAATGAAGTTTCCACAAGGGATGTGAAATGAATGGGCTTTTTGGCATTCGATTCCGTAACGAATTGAATGTTAAAAAAATTGTATTCCATTGAATAGATCCCTTTCAAATGTGGTAGGATTGGATTCGATATGAATGAAATTGGTATGAATTCGTATCCTGGGTATGGATGCTGGATATGGATCCTACCAACAATGCATACATATTGGATACGTATCCTATACCAGCACATAAGTATCGGATATGTATCTCCAGTTTAACAAATGTATGAACTATTTGTACAAACGCTCCAAAACATTTGTATTTGTTCAAATGTTAATGTATGAATGTTGTAACATTCAATACAGGTACGGATAACAAATGCTATGAATATTCGGGCACATCCCTCGTTTCCACACTTCCTTGGACAGATGGAAGATTTGAGGATATAAGATTTTGCCCATGGACAGCCTGTGTGTAATGAATGATTATATGATAGGATGTACATAAAAGGGGTCCCGGGACAGGCCTAGAGGCCACCATTTGCAGCAGGCCAGCTCAGGCTCTTCATAGGCCTGCACGTCCTTCATAGCTGTCTTTGAAGATGAGCACGAGGTTCGTAGCAGCTACGTAGGCAGCTACAAAGCTGCGTCTCTGCACCACACTCACTGTAACTGGAAATGACCCCTGACTGATGGCTACATGGGCCAAATGCACCCCGTCACTGACAGACCTTCCTTCTTGGGCCTAACCAGGCCTAACTGCAGCTTTGGGATGGGTGCTACGACGTTCACATGGCAGCCCAACTAAATGCTCCTTGTGGGTGTATGGGGTCCTTGCCATGATGCAGAACTACTTGAACCAGATTCCTCAAGGACTGGATCTCAAAGATCTAGATCTCCTTAATCCAGATTAAATGAGGCAAGTGTAGAAATGGCCTAAGTATACAGACCATGTAAGTCTTTTCATTTGCCCTGCCTAGGCAAACCTCAATAATTCTGGAAGTACATCACTATGTCATGCAAAATTTAGCTGCCATCTGGGGGCAGCCTATATTTGCTGCTTAATTGTCTTGTTACAGACAGCACAGGCACATGGAACAGAACGTATAGATCTACACACCACCACTGTGGCCATCAGTTTCTCCCATGAATTGCTCACTCATCCCTAATTACAGCTTTGTGGCAGATCAGATGTCTTGCCTGGAGAATATTTTTCATGATGCAGGTAAACTGTAGTTTGTAGACTATTATAGAAGATAATAAGAAAAACTAATGCTCAGGAATAATACAATAAATTTCAGAAAACTTGCTGGAGGAAAAAAACCATGTATCCCCTGGATAGCCTAAAAAATAAGCCACTTGTCTACTGTTGCAAATCTCCTAAAATCTCTTCTTTCTCTTTGCAGAAATGGTATCTCATGTTCCTGACATTCTACCCTTGTGACATCTGCCCCAAATTCACCAGAGACAGAAGGAGACTAGGAGAATTATTTGGAGAAAAACAGGAAGGCCTTTCCATCTGCTGAGGAATTTTTTCTTTTTGCACCTGCATATTACATTGTGTTTATATTTTAATACATTTTGTTTTGTGGTGTATTTGTTTTTTTTCAATTGTATTCAATTGTTATATTCAATTGTTTGCTTTATATTTGCTTTTGTTCTATTTATCTTATAAACCATTTTGAACATTTATCAGAAAAGTGGAATAAATTTTTTTTTATTTAAGAGGAGATGAGATAAGATAAAGCTAGATAATGATGATTTATCTTCCTTTGTCCAGCAGCTAGAACGGAAAAGTCTATGCTTCCCTGCCTGCAATGAGGCAAGGAACTTAAGTGGTCTAGAAAAGGTGGATAGAGAAAGCTTTTGTTCTTCTTGGGTGTTTTTCCACTGTCAGAAAGTACCCATTTTTGCACCCATTAAGGACCCATTTGGGTGTGAGCCAGATGATCCCATTTCCACCATGGCACCCATTTGGCACCCGATTGTTTCTACTGCCGCTGGGGAAATCCGGATCAAATGGGTGCATTCCTTAGATCCAGATCTTCTTAGATCTGGATCTAAGGGCTGCAGTGGAAAAACACCCATTAAGTACCCATTAATAGGTAGTAGATCCGGATTAAGGGAAACATCCAATGTGTTTCCACAGGAGGTGTAGCACCCATTAACAATGGGTGCTAACCCCCTGCCGTGGATACAACTTTGTACCCATGTGGGGAATCCGGATCGACCCCTAAGGGGTCAGTCCATTACCCCAGATGTCTCTGGGAACAGGGGTGTGCGATCTCTGAAGTCCCAGCTTTGGAGTCATTTTGAAATCATTTCGAAATGACTCCGAAGTCCCTCTGAAGAGATCGCCAAGGACTTTGGAGAGGGGTAATAAATCAGTATTGGAACCATTAAAAAGCTGAAAGAATGAAGTTTGGGAAAAATACATAATTATTTTATTATATAATTAATAAATTAACAAAGCACGTCGAGAAGTATGAGGCTGATCTGAATTCTCTTTCTTGGCGAAAGACTAAAAAAATAGCCTTTCCCCACAGCTATTTTCTCTAAAGCATTTTTTCCTCTTTGTGCCTAGAAAGGAACATGTTGAAATTCCTCCATTAAAGCATGACTAAACAAAGCCATTTAGTTAGGGGGTTTATGCCAGTTTTACAATGAAGAAAAGAACCGTGTCACTTGGTGCAAAAGGGCCCAGAAGTGCCATGTGTTGGTTCACCAGCTTGGCCACTGAGCCGCGTGCTTCAAATGAAGCCATTGAACAAGTGGGTAGTGACTGGATTGCTTCTGGCTACTCCGGCAGGGCTTGGGGAGCTTGCCTGACCTATTCAATTAAATAGAAAGAAAAAAAAAACCCATAAAGCAGTGCTACAACCACCAATGGTTTAAAATTCTCCCAGCTGTTAAACCATGCATATTTTACAAGAAGCTAGCAGTATGGGTTCATTTAAGTTAATATATATTTGTTAATTTCTGTTAAACAAACTACAACTCCATATATAGTCCATCTGTGTAATGAAATATTTAGGGTTTATAAAGGGAACCTGCAAAGATAAACAGAGAGAGGGGAGAGAACTCTTATTACCTGCATCTACAAACTCTAGGCAGTCATGGGGGGGAAAAAAACTATATTAAAATCCATCACTTGCCTTTAGTGCTTTGAACTTCTTAAGGGCAAGTATGCAAAAATAAAATAAAATAAATAAGATAACACAGTACTTTTGTTATACCATGTGACAGCCATTCCAAGCATTAATGTTCCTTTGTTGCTCAGCATGGAACCATGGATGAACTGTGCATTTCTGATACTAAGCCGTTAGTAATTAGCACAACTATTTGCTAGAAAGCACTGGGGGGGTGGGGGTGGTTACACATGATATGAGACCTAGATTGTGCGGGGATTTGGGTTATAGAGCAGGAATATTGTATAACTCTTTTTGGGCCACAGTCTATCCCATCAAGATCAAACTAAGACTATAAACTGGATGTATATCAGTAGCTCTTCTGCAGATCAATTAAATTTTTGAGTTGAATCAGGCTTTGTACTTGCAAAGTGATCTGAGGTGTTTGTTTCATTTTTCTTTCTTTCTCACTTTAAAGCTGCCTGGCAGTGCTTTAAGGGGATGCTGCAATGAAAGAAAACTACCCCCCCCCCAAAAAAAAGGGAGGGGAAAAAAAAGTACAGCAAATATGGGTGCAATCAGACAAGGCTTTTTTAAAGTTGTTCCTTTAAGAAAAATATTCTGGATAAAAAGCAACAAAAACAAAAATGACTTACAAACAACTGTATAAATATGTGAATGAGAGCCTACCTAATGCTACACTGCGGCCTGCATTCACTTCCAAGTCAGGCAACACCTCCCCTGACTATGGGTGTTCGCCATTGATTGGCCACTGGTTTGTCAGTTGCTGGCGGCATTGGCCACATTTCCCTCCTCTGTGCTTCTGTAGCTCCCTCCACAATCCAACTGGAATACCCATTCCTAAGCTTCAGAATGGGGGAAGGCAATTTTTATGGATCTTATGTCTGACCTTACAAAATCAAATTTGCTCAGAGGGCATCTCATTGATCATGTCTCATTGCACCCTACTTTGCAACAAGATTCATCACTTAGTATGTTTTGATAACCTATTAAGCACCACTTGTTCCCTTAAAGTTCATATCTATCAATACAGAGTTTTTAATTTTACACTTTTTCTACATTATTTTTCTATAATATTTTTCTTAAAATCAATTTATCATATCTTTTGACTGTTAAACTCGTTTGGACACCACTGCTTACACAATGCACTGGCTGATCTTTTGTTTTGAAGAGATTTCTACTAGTGTGCAATATAGATGTGCATGAAAAAAAATCAAATTCATTTCACTATTGAATATCAGAAAATTACATTCTGTGTTTAATTGTGAAATGAAAAAACCCAGATTTTTGCATTCACGTTCTGTTTTTGTAAAGTTTTCATGACTTTTTTCTCCATTGAAAAAGTCCTTTTTATTGCCAAACCATAGCAAAGTATGAATATTTGATCCAAATGCTTGTTTTTTTGCAAGCAGAAGCTTTGCTTCAATTGAATTTTTGGAAGTTCAAACAACTTTGCAAAATTCAAAAAATTCAACAGACTTTGCAAATTCAAATGTTATTTTGCACATCCTTAGTTTGTAAACCGGACACATCTACTTGGGTTACTCTACTGCTTAGTATGCTTATGGTTCTTTTTCTTTATTACCCAATAACCAAAGTTTTCTGGGGCACATACTGTTTTGTTTTGTTTTAAATACAATGACAAAAACCGTTAAAATGTAAATATGGTATGATAGGACCGAACAGCAGCAGAGATAAAAGAAAATCAATCAATGCCATAAAAAACTTTACAGAGCAGGGAGGTCATAACTTACTTCTCTTAGTGCTAGAAAAGGCCAGTCTTGCCATCTGAATGCATTCAAGCTTTTGGACAGACCACTAACAGAGGTAGAAGGAAAGGAAAGCATTCCAACTGAGATAAAGAATTTTGTAGTTGATCTATGTAGTTCATGAAAGAGATGTTTTAGTTAAAGCATTCTGTAGCATGCTGTGCACTAGGGATATGCACAAATTTTATTTTTGGGGTGTATTTGATTTGAATGAAATGCAAGAAAATTCGTATTTGTTCAAATAGATCCCCCTTAAATGTGATAAGATTTGTATTTGATACAAATGTTCAATACCATATGAATCCCATATGAATCCCAGATAAATGCAAATGAATAGCAAACAAATCCCATAGGCATCCCATACAAATCCCAGACGAATGTACCGAGACATACATACATACATACATACATACATACATACATACATACATACATACATACATACATACATACATACATGCATGCATGCATGCATGCATGCATGCATGCATGCATGCTTGGGAACAGCTGTGCTTCTGAGACATGTGCATAGTTCTGCAAAGAGCTACATGTACATGTAAATAAGCTCATGTTCATTTAAATGTGCAGCTAAGTTGCTTCCTTCAGACCCATGGTACTTGGCTGAAAGGTTGAGGGGGTAAAAGAAGAAAAGATCTAATTCCGTCCTTCCCTTGCGCGTGCGGACGGAAGGGGTATTAGTAGATCCGTATCTACTAGATACGGATCTACTAGACACGGATTTCTGAAATAATAGATCCGTATTTCAGAGGTCCAGTGCGGAACCACCCTTAGTCATTAAATGTTTTGGTGCTTTCGAAGGTTCTCTTGTTTATAAATTACATGGACTTTGGCTGTGCCAGATTAATTTCTTGTGAGCCAGTTTGGTCTAGTGGTTAGGGAGCCACTATCTGGGGATACCGGGTTTGATTCTGCACTCCTCCACGAAGCCAGCTGGGTGGCCTTGGGCTAGTCACAGCATGGAGGCCAGGGGGAGGGCCCACTTAAAGACACTTGTGTAGTGCAGACACATCCTAAATGGATGTGTTTTTACTGCACAAGTACCCATTAAGTACCCATTAAGACTACCTCCAAGGTAGTCTTCCCTTAATCCAGATTAAGGGCCTCTTAACACCCATTAGAGACCCATCGCGCTTGAGCCAATGCGGACGAATGGGTCTCTAATGGGTGTTGCGGTGTGGACATGGTTTTTAAAATCCACCCTTAATGGGTGCTTAATGGGTATTTAGTGTCCAATGCGGAAAGACCCTAAGTGGTTTAAGACACTGGAATGTCTATTGTTCTAAATGGTTTGATATTGCGTGAAACTAAAACGATTTTTAAAATTTTGTAATTTCCTCTTCTCCAAACGATACCTGCAGTTGTTTCTCTCTCAATATACAGTATATTAAAATTTATTTTATCTATGGAGAGGGGGGCTAATGGGAGTATATATAAACTTAAAATGTATAAATTAATTAATTAAATAAAGATGCCTTGAAACGAGAGACATTTGTGAAGTAGGTGGCAATTTCGGATGTGGCTGATGCAAAGTGAAAAATGTGCCTGAATCCGAAGACACGGCATAATCTGGCACACTGACTTAGGTAGATTTACTATTCACTGAACAGATAAATGAAGCTGGAGCAATGCATTAGAGAAAAGGCAGCAATGAATGTTCTTGTATTGCCTTAGATATCCTTCACAGGAAATAGTCAATCACAGGCACTCATTGTCAAATCCAGTTTCCAGCTGAGATATAGAGCACCACACAAATTTAAATTCAGCTTCCACTTCTGCCCTGCTTTTGCCAATTCTGTTTTTCTGTTGCATGTAAAAAAAAAAAAGGAAAAAAAGAAGAAGCTAATATGAAAAGGACATTTTCAAGTCAGAAACAGTTATTTCCTTCACAGTTAGTGGCCGATATCACAAGCACAGACTTGCAACACAGCATATTCTGTTGCTGCTTTGTTTTTAGCAAGAAGCGTCTCCCAGGACACAACAAATATGATCCTTAAAGCACCCACAAATATACACAAAGTTCAGCCAAACCCATCTCTGCCATGTTCTCATCTAAAATACATGCTTTTGACAGGAGTGAAGATAAACACATCCGGAAGCCCCTACCCCTGATGAAAGCTGGTTGATGAGCTTCCTTCATGAACCTGGTGGATGGCAGAGAAAGGAGCTTTTGGCTGTCCTCACCAATGTCAGCCATCACTGGAAAAGCAAATATTTAGAATAGGGATATGCACGAATTTTTTTAAAAAAATCAAACTTATAATAAAACAACAGTATATATTAAAATAGTGTCTGTAAAGTGGGAAGAGAGACATTCGAACCGATACAAATACATTCCTATCTATTTGCATGAATATTCAATACATGTCCAATGCTATGAATCTCGTACACCTCTGTATGTATTTGTACACATCCCATTTTCATCCTGTAAGCATCCTGTTTTCATCCTGTATGTATAGGGGGAAGCAGGACGCTTCTAAGGCCATTTGCTGGGATTCAAGAGCAGGAGAAGGTTTGCCCTTGTCCCTGCTTGAGATGCCCATGAGCATTTGGGCAACGGGATGCTGTACTAGATGGGCTGTGGCCTGATCCAGCAGTGCTTCTATTATGTTCTTATGTACAGATGAGCACATATGTGCACAAGATACCCACGTATGGCATGCATACATATCTGTATATATTCAAATACCCAAAGTATTCATACAAATAACTCAAAATATCTGCATACGTACAAATACTAAAGCACTAATGTCTGGAGATTTGAATTTGTTTAAATAATGAATTTTTTAAATATTCGTAGACCTCCCTAGTCCACAGCTGGATTGCATTGAGGAGGGGTTAATCCACTCCAGGGTACCAGCAGGTGTGCCTGAACAGTATAACAGATAGAACATCTCCAGCTGCTTGATCTGAAAAGTCTGTCAGCCTTCCAAAAGTAAGAAGCACTATGCCCAAATATTTTAAAGTTTTCAGTTGCTCAGTGGCAAAGTTATTTATTTTCCGCATATGTTCCTCAGATAGGCTTGTACATACAAAGGCATGGGTGTACTGATCATTTATGAGAAATTTCTCTTTAGTATACCAGCTGGCTAATGTTTTTAGAGCCATTTGTAGTCCAGTGCATGTCCTGGAAGAAACTGATGCATCATCTGTGGATAATAAAGTGATGACAGGTCTCTGTCCAATCTCGGGAGAATAGCGGTTCCACAATCACTGTAATTCTTACGGTCATCTCACAGAATTCATAGGCTCTAATTACACTGGAAACTGCTATTACAGTTCCCAGTTGCGGAGGAAGTCCTCCTCAGGGATTCTGGGCATGAATTTTGCTGCTGCAGGTGGCGTTCTTTCTGCAGCAATGTTCTGGGCCCTGCTGCAATACCTCAAATAGGTGCTTATCACTCAGTTGTGACCCATGAGGGCCTAATCCAGACCCTAATCCAGAGCAGATTCAGAGTGGGTTCACTTATATGAGTGTGTCTCTACATTGTGCACACAGCATGCTCAATAAAATTTTTTCTTGTTTCACATGAGCCGTAGTTTTTGCTTTCTGGATTAGCATACGCTCCAGTGTGCATTTTTAAATGTCTTTAAGTTAATCATCTCACGTAAATCAGTTGCTATAACATAACCTGTAGCTGGCCAGATGTGGGGACTTGGCTCAGATCAGGGATCATGACACTTATGCTGCAGCAACATCTGGAGGATGCATATTTATCCATCCCTGATGTTTAGTTTCTTCTTCAAGTTGTCATGGTTCACTGGTGAGTGTTAAAAACACAAATCCACACACTAACAATTTACCGCCATGCCCTTCCATTTCTAAGCAGGGACAAAAACTTTTGAACTATGTATAGAAATAAGACTATCAAATGACACAGATTAAGTAGGCCTGCCATGAATTCTGCAGGCCCTCTATGTTCTGCACCACTAGGGAGTTTAGGAAGTTTGGAGATTTACTAGCACTTGAAGATTTATACTAAAACAATGACTTTTTGAGGTCCCAGCTGGAAGTCTGAATATTGTATTTTATTTATGAGGGACAGACTTTTTGGAGAATGCACTTCTAGGTAAAAGAGTGTTTTATTAAGCAGAAGCAAATCCATGATGCAGGATAATATATTTTGCTGAACTATTTATGGATAACCTCCAACTTTCATGAACAAGATTCACAACCCTGTCATAAATATATGTACTTAGGTCAATGATGTGATGGAGGCTAATTCATTTCTCATCTTTCAGTGTCACAGACTTGCTTCTGTGTAACCAATTGGCTTCTGCTGCTCAGAGAAAAACGACGACAAATGTTCAGTCCATTGTGATGGAGGTTTTTTTAAAAAAAAGTGCATTTCAGCTGGACAGAGTGGGAAATGCTTTGAGAAAACAAAACTTCCCTTCTGCTTCTATTATGTTTGCTGTCTAATTAGGAATAGGAATAGAAATAGAAATCACACAGGTTTTTTTCTGCACTTAACTCTAATCTGTAATAATGAGCTACCAAGTCCATTTTCTGGAACTCATCAGTCTGAACATTAGTGTGCATCTATGGCTGTGGTCACACCTAAGGTTTACTCTACCTTCACTCCACCTTCAAAGCAGGAGAACACATCAGCAAAGGGGCCAGTAATTTTCTTTCCAATTTATCTATCCCGAAGGTGAATTTTCTGAGTTATTTAACACCGAGAGAAAATAGATTGTCACTTTGCTGATTTAATCTCGCTCTGAATGTGGATTGAGGAATTTTTGCACGTACCTCTCTTAATCCAGATTAAGAAGATCCAGATCTTTGATGTTCGGTCCGGGTGGAATCCGGTCCTTGAAGTTCTGCATCATGGTGAGGGCTCCAGGTGTCTGTACGGGCTGTCTAGTAGGGGTGTGCACGAATGTAATTTTTGGATTCGATTTGATTCAGTTTGAATGGAATATTTGGATGTTTGAATTTGAATGAATAGAGAAAAAACAAATGTAGTAAAATTCAAATCTGATTCAATTCATATCTATTTGTATGAATATTCAATTCATATTTGAAGATCTGTACACATCTGTACACACCCGCAAGCATCTGTATGCATCCCATTTTATCCCGTATGCATCCCATTTTTGTCCCGTACATATCTGTACAAATGCGTAAGGATACAAATAAGATGTTTATGGATATGTATGTAATGCATATGTATCTGTACACATACAATTGTTTCAAATATTCTTGCACATTCTACCGTCTAGCATCTGATGGCAATGGGCGCTAAACAGGGTTTCTGTGTGGATGCTGTAGCACCAATCTTGAGGCTCCAATTATACCCAATTAGGCCCGAGCAGGAAGGTCCACTGGTGGTGCAATGCAATTGGCTGGTGTAGTTGTCAGTCAGGTGACACTTCCTGTTACAGTGGGCGTGGTGGAGAGACATAGCTTTGTAGCCGCCTATGTAGCTGCTACAAAGCTTGTGCTCAGCTTTGGTGACTGATAAGTGCAAGCCTACATAATCTGTGTGTTGAAGGGTGGAACCAGAGCCACCCTACTGCAAATGGTGGCCTCTAGGCCTGCCCCAGGGCCCCATTTCCCTGGTATATCTGTAGAAGTATGCTTGCTGATCCAGTCTTCATGGCAGAAGCCCGGATTGAAGACACTTTTAAAGAGGTATTGAGTTAATCCAGACTTAAGGGCCTGAAGATCCCATTAAATCCAGATTTTGACGGTGCTCATGCGGACTACGTGTTCAGAATGGGGTCCTTAAGGGGGCATGTGTGGGGAAGGCATGTAGAGGATCCATATTAAAGGTGTTCCTATCGGGTTCCTAACGGGGTCTTTGTTGCACATGCAAAAAGGTCTGAAACTGGATTAAACCTTAAGTGTGACCACAGCCTCTGAGGCCCTGCCCACTGCTGATTTTCTCCATCTGTGCTGGATAGAAAATAATCCCAATCACACTGGGAAGTCATATCCTGAAAACTTTGGGGGAAGAGCTGGACTGAGGTCCAGTCCATAAATCCATGGGCCCTACTGGTACTTCTTCAAAGGAGTTTGGAAGAAGTGTACCTGGCAGTCACTTACTTCGGTCTACTGCCGGAGTGTGGCTAGGGCCCAAGTGCCAAGCAATGCTACCAGCAACACGCTTAAGTTCATTTGCATGGATTAATTCACTATAAACAGTTTGTTCTGCAACTAGCCAGAAGACCAGCTTCCTCTGAAAATCAATGGCACTTTGAAGTACTTAACCTTGGCACGATTCTGCATTTGGTTTGCAGATGGAGCATCTGATAAGTGTTGATGGTACTTCGGGGTGAAAGGATCAATTCTGTGACTACTGAAATCAACACAAGCTATGATAGGTTGCTAATTACGAATTGATTCACCTTGTTTCTACATCTGACACATTTTTTTGGCTATTTTTAAAGGGGGGAAAAGTTCTTATATGAGATTTGTCACAGTTTTGCTAATCACAGACTGTGACTCCATGCATGCAACTGAAAGTATGGGGTGAAGGGGGGAGAGGCCACCATTATCACATTCTTCATACAACCAGCCAAGGTCAATGCCCATGTTCTTATTCATAGAGGGCAAGCGTGCCCTTTGTGCGAATCTAAAGCAGCCACACAAATTGTCACAGTCTGTTTAGAAAAATTGCAGCAGTACACTGGGTTGTGTCAGGGCATGAACTAGGTATGCATTGACCTTAACATGCCTTTAACCAGGCCTCCAGGGCACTCACCACTCCTAAGACCAGTTGCTGAAGACTGAATTCCTTGGAGGTCCAGAGAAGAAGAAGAAGACTTGACTTTTATTTCCTGCTTTTCTCACCCTTTCTAAGGGGACTCAAAGCAGCTGACAAACCTTCTGTTCTTCTCCCCACAACAGACACCCTGTGGGGTAGTAGGTAGAGCTGTGAGAGCTCAGAAAGAGAACTGTGACTAGCCCAAGGTCATCCAACTGGCTTCATGGAGAAGTACGGAAGCAAATCCATTGACTACAAGATATGACTTCGACACTTTAACCAAAAAAAACAAACTGGCCATATAATGGATACGTGGCTACACTTTAAAAAAATTCTCTGTCAGTCTGTCTGTCTGCCTGCCTGCCCGTCTGTCTGTCTCCATTTCTGTATTTTCATGGGGTGGAGCATTCCACCTGGAATGGCTCCCACAGAAAGTGTTCCTGGCTGACATGGTCTCAAGTATCCCAGAAAAAGGTTGTCAGCACTTGGGCAGCCTATTTCTGGATCAGGCCTTGTACTGTGTTGTGCCACCCTTGCCCCCAAATGCTGTGCCATGCCTGTTGTTCCCCACGTCCACCGTGCTGCCTCCCTTTTCCACCCTGCACTATCCCTGGCACACTGTTTTGTTCTGAAGCTCACATGATCTGTCAAGCCAGATGCGAGGTATCCAACGGCCAGGAATGCTTTGCATTAAAACAATTTGGTGAATCAAACGTTAGAAAATTCATATTCATTCCAATAGATCCCCTTCGAATGTGCTAGGATTCTATTTAACACGAATATATTTGTATGAATTCATATGAATGTCCAATACGTATCTGATATGAATGAATGAGGGATGTGCAACATTCAAAATTTGATCAAATTCGTTTGAATTCAGACATCTGAATTTGAATGAAATGTATATACATCTGTTTTTTAGCATTCGAACAAATTCAAATGTTTCAAATTATGTGTACGGATCATTTGGACATTCATATGTGTACAGATACATATGCGTTACATACGTATCCCTATCCATCTTATTTGTATCTGTACACATTTGTATGCGTACGTATCTGTTGAAAGTGGGTTGCATACGGGATAAAAACGGGATGTGTACAAACGCGTACAGACACATACGCATGTTGTCAACATTCAAATACAAATCTAATATTTGTACGAATAGATACAAATGTATTCAAATCAGTTTGAATTTTAATACATTCATTTATTCTTTATTCATACAAATTCAAACATTCGAATGTTCTCTTTGAATAAAATCAAACATTGAAAATTGCATTCGTGCCCATCCCTAGAACAAATACGTATCTGATACAAATGAGTATGTATCCGACAGAAACGCAATACGAATGAATACTCATCTGATGCATATCCCATAACTAGTTCGCGCTCTGAAAGCAATAAGTCCAAACTGAGTCCATTTTTAATCTGCTTTCAATCCACATTGAATGGAATTTGGATCTGTTGCAGATGTGTAGTGCAGCCGCTTTCCCACCTCCCCAGTTTAATGAATGTCCAAACTATTCATACGGATGTCTGACCTATTCGTACGAATGCCTAAAACATTTGTGTTCATACAGATGTTGATGTGCAGATGTCGTAACCTTCGATTCGTGTACGGATGTCCAAATTTGGACAAATTCATTTGAATAACAAATGCTATGAATATTTGTGCACATACCTACATACTGCATAGTGAACTGGGTTTGATGCACCCCTAATGGCTGCTAAACATGATGAAAAATAACACTGTCCCTTAGCTATTTTGTAGACAGGAGAAAATTGTCTTGTTCTCTCAGAACCCAGAACGTTCCAGTGGAATAGGATTTGCTTTTGGGCTGAACTTGGAACAAGATAATTTTCCTTCTTTAATGTTTTTTTTTTAAAAAAAATATATAATTTTCTTCTGGGTTTAGAAGTTTAGTGCCACCAAATGTTTAGTGGCCGCTCCTCTGAAATCTCTTATTTATTCCTTTTCCCAACTCCTGCACCTAATATGCATCAATTTATTGCCCATATGTATATGATAATCACCAGATGGTCAATATCGAAATTAGATTGATTACACATTTTGCAGCCAAATTTGGGAAAGCGCTATCCAGTCAGTAAAAACAAAACCCAGAGCTGACATGAATTTCTTACTGCAAAATTCACACAAATTGAAGAAAGTGGAGATATGATCTGATTAATATCCCTTATAAATATTCAGCGGAGGTGATGAATAAATCGAATAGATTAGATCTATTAGAGTTCCTAAAGAACTATGGACAGAGCTTTCTAACAATGTATAGGAGGCAGCCAAAAAAAATAATCCTAATGAAAAACAAGAGCAAAAAAGCAAAATGGCTATGTTATGAGGTTTTGCAAAAATGGCAAAATGACCATCGTAAATGAGATTAGGTTTAGGGTCAAAGTTAGGGTCAGGTTTAGGGTCAGAGAGAAATCAAGGGGACATTTTATGCAAAAATGAGCATTATAAACGAGAAAATTGCTAGGAATCTAACAAAGGAAGATGGTTCTTTTCCTCATTAGATTCTCATTATAAATGTGGATTTTGAATAGTCACAGTTTATAAACTAATATATAAATCTAAATGCAGGTACTTAAGGAGATGAATATAAGCCAAAAAAATGTACACAAAGAAAAAGAAGACCTGGCTTTTCTACCCCACTTTTCTCACCCATTTAAGGGGACTCAAAGCGGCTGACAAACCTCCTGTTCTTCTCCCCACAACAGACACCCTGTGAAGTAGGTGGGGCTGAGAGAGCTCAGAAGAGAGCTGTGACTAGCCCAAGGTCACCCAGCTGGCTTCGTGGAGGAGAGCAGAATCAAACCCGGCATTCCCAGAAAAGAGTCCAGCTCCCTAACCACTAGATCAGGCTGGCTATAGTAGGGTGGAACATTCCCCCCTCAAAAGGTGCGTGAGGCAAAATTATTTATAACAGTATAAAACAGTGCCGAAGAAAATGATGGGCCTGAGGGAAACACAATGTCCATTCTTATTTATGAAGCCATTTCTCGTGGTTGAAGCTTATCATTGGGAAAATTTCTTATTTTGGACTACAACTCATGTGGCTGAAAAAAGGCCCCACTGGCTGTTGACCACTGGAGTGAATGATTTGGGGAACTGATATTTCTGTTTTAGAAAAATGATCTGAGCTTCATGGCCACTGTGGAGGCTGGTCTGGACCAGTGCCATCATCTAGACATCACTGTTCCAGACCACTGCTTGTCACCATATGGACCAGTAGGCCTGGATGGTCCTCACTCACTGATCCAGATCACAGCCTATGAGCACAGAAAGGTCAACAGAATTGTAGAGTTGGATGGACATCCAAAGTCATCAACTACCTGCCCAATGCTGCAATCCCTAGACTACCTGGCCAGTTGTCTATCCAGCCTCTGCTTGAAGACCCTCAATGAAGGGGAACTCACTACTTCATGAGGTATCCTACTCCGTTTATGGGTAGCATACCAAACTCTTTCTTCCACAATGCAATATTATATGAATCTCCTCCCACCTACAAAGAAGATTATCCTTATCATAAAAGCATGGAATGATCACCCCCATTGTCTGCCTTCGTAAAGTGCAAGGAGCATTTCTGAGCATTTTAGACAGAAATCCATCCATCAGAGAAGATGGGAATATGAGTTGATTGCTCCCTTCACAAGATTTTAAGCAACCTAATTCTGAAGGTTTCCGTGTCAAAAAGTACCATAAGCAATCATCTCCCATCATCTTTTAAAACGTTACATACAGTGCCATACAAATCCCATTTTCGTCTTGAAAGCACCATCCAGAAACTCTCATTCTCTGATAGTTTTAATAAAAGCAGCTGTCACTCACCCATCAATTATATTTTAATTGCAAGCAAAAGCTGTTAGGTTGAGAGTTAATGCTTTTCTATTCTCGAACTACACTAAACTTCAGAAAAGGGTTTAACGTGAGACAACTGATTTTTGTTTTAAGCATGACTGTGTACCTCTAAGATGTGTACCTCTAAGACTGTGTACTTCTAAGACTGTTTACCTCTAAGACGCGTACCTCTAAGATGTGTACCTCTAAGACTGTGTACCTCTAAATTTAGAGCTGTTATTATTTCAAAAAAAGGAAAAATCTTGTTCAGTCAGGTCAGCACATGCCTGCTCAGAATGTGGCAGACCAATCCAGCAAGCAGCAGAAACCCATCGGACTAAGCCAGAGGTCTGATCAGGTAAGTGGGGGGCGGGGAGCTGTGGGGTGGCACACACCCCTGGATCAGGGTGGGCACCCAGGAGGCCCCTGCTGGCTGCCACTGGCCTGATTGGGGCAGTGGGTAGCTAGCGGGACCCCAAGACGGTCCCAAAACCAGGCTGCTAGCCAGCAGGCTGATAGCAGCCTATGGTGGCAGCCTGGGGTGAGCTGTCCAGCCCTCACGGCAGCCTTTCCAGGCTGGTATACACGGGGGGAAATCTCTTATTGGCCTGTGTGAATGACCGATCTGTCCCCCACATGTACCAGCTTTAGCTCCCAAATCAAGGTGGTGTCCTCATGATTTCCACCCATAATCTAGATCATTACTAAATAAATATTCATCTGAATAAATAATAAACCTCACTATGATTTCACCTTGGCCATTACACTCAGATGAGAGTTCCTTGTTGAAAAGGGGACAAAGTAAATCTCTAAGCCAATGCTGGAAGAAACTGTGCACTTGAAGTTAGAAGCGGTGCTCCTTATTTATTTATAAGTCAGTTGCAATGCAAAAATGCAGACACATTTTTTGTGGGGAAAAAAAAATATTGGCCAGTGGTTCATTTCAGGAGGTCATGCCTTCATTTCAGCTCCAGAGAAAGCATATATACAAAAAGCTTTGTGAAAAGTGTGGGCTGCATTATCCAATTCATAATGGAAGTGCTGAACTTACAGATCCTCAGACTGTAGGCATGGCAGCAGATGGGAGCAAAAGTCAGGAATATATATATGCCACTTCAACAGTGGATATATAGACTCTTATACCTGGTGGTAGTGTAATACGGGAAGCCAATGTGAAAGCATTAACAGAAAAAAAGAGAGAGGGAGAGAGAGCTATAATCACTCATAGTTGCAATACACTTGGTCATATTGTGCACCTGAAATTTTCAATAACTCTATTACCTCCACACTTTTGAATGAGAATCATCCTCCAAAAGAGATAATGACTGAACCATGATAAATATAAAAGATACAGTTTGGTGGTATTGGAATCCATCAGGGAGAAACCTTCTCCATCTTCCCATCATACTCATGTGTATGCACGCATGTCGTACACGCACATGCACACAAACAGAGACACACACACAGAGAGAGACACACACACTTTGACAGCAATTCCTGCAAAAGCAGTGTTATTGTTATATTGTATGAGGTTCACGTCCAAAGCTGTGTTCAGACAAAACAAAGGGGGCACCCCAGGAGCTCCTCAAAGACATGGTGTGTTCCCAAGCCTTCTCTAATCCACCTTTTCTAGCACAGAATGTTCAGGAGAGGAGGGAGTGCTTGGCTTGAATCAAATCCAAGCAGAAAAAATATGTGCACACCTCTAGAATTTCCTCCTTAGCACCTTCCTACAGTATGTGTGCCTCCAAGAACAACAAAAGCTGTGTAGAAGCTTCACAGTTTCAACCACCCAAAGTATCCCTGAAGCAGTCTCACCCCCTGAAGTAAAAGCTGCTACAGGGATCCTGAGGGTAATCAAAGCTTCCTGTCTGCTCATCAGGAAGCAGCTGTGAATTGCCTTCACAGCTTCTGAGCTTCCTTTTTGTCTGACAGGAGGCAGCTGTGAATTCCTTTCAAAGCTTCCAAACTTCCTGTCTATCTGACAGGAAGTGGCTGTGAGTTCACAAATTCCTGCTTGTGTGACAGGAAGTGTCTTTGAGTTCCCTTCACAGCTTCCAAGCTTCCTGTCCATCCAACAGGAAGCAGCTGTGAATTCCCTTCAAAGCTTCCAAACATCCTGTCTGTCTGAGAGAAAGTGGCTGTGAATTCACTTTACAGCCACTGAGCTTCCTTTCTGTCTAACAAGAAGCAGTTGTGAGTTCGCTTCACAGCTTCCAAGCTTCCTGTCTTTTCAACAGGAAGTGGCTGTAAATTCCCTTCACAACTTCTGAGCTTCCTGTTTGTCTGAAAGAAAGTGGCTGTGTGTTTCCTTCACAGCTTCTGAGCTTGCTGTTTGTCTGAAAGGAAGTGGCTGTGAGTGTAGTAACCACTAAGCTGCACAGCCTTCCTCCCCTGGCTTCCTCTCCAGCCTTTCACTTTATTTACTCTTGCTGGTTAAAAAATGCCTTGGGATAAAAAATACTAGCTATTTCACATTTCCTTAGATTTGCATTGTATGCTGGGCGCTGTCCAAGGTACTTCCATCTCTCTTTCACTCTCGTCTCTCTTCCACTCTGTGCTGCCTGCTGTCACCATAATGGCATTTTCTCGGCCACATGGAGAAAAAAAAGAACAGATGTACTTCTCTTCCAGCTGAAGATATTTCCCACCACTGGCCAAAGGATGTGACCTATCTAACCCCAGCCTTCTTCCAATCACCTTCCCAGATGCTACCTTAAGGTCATTTCCCCCATGCCCCTTTTTGGCTGTATTTAAATCCCTAGTAAGAATAAAATGCTCTCTTGATTTCCTCCTGCCTCCTACCTCCTGCCTTCAGCCTCTTCATTTAATCTTCCATTTTCTAGTCTAATCGGGTAAGCCATACACATAGCTGATCTTCAGGATTGTGCCAGTGACGCCTGGGTAAACCTAACATAACAAAGCTGGCGTTACCAGCAGCGCAGCAGCAAAGCGGCCTTTCCCCTGCTGCCAAGGCTACTTCCCTGAGCCAAGAGTGGGTCGTGTATCCTGAACATGACAGCTTACAAGTTTCCTGTCCATCCAACAGGAAGCAGCTGTGAATTCCCTTCAAAGCTTCCAGGCTTCCTGTCTGTCTGGCAGGAAGTGGCTGTGATGGCTGTGAGTTCCCTTCACAGCTTCTGAGCTTCCTGTCTTTTTGACAGGAAGCAGCTGTGAATTCCATTCACAGCTTCCCATTGTCCTGTCTGTCTGTTGGGCAGCAGCTGCAGAGGGAATTTACAGCTTTTGTCATTTCTGGATGCACTCTTATGTTTTAGGACAGAATCCAAGAATCAGAGGGGCTCCCTTAGGCCATGAAGTCCAACCACAAATCAAAGCATGAGATACATGCGTAGCCTCTGCTGGAAGACCCAAAGAAGAAGAAGAGTTGGCTTTTCTACCCCGCTTTTATCACCTATTTAAGGGGACTCAAAGCGGCTGACAAAGCTTCTGTTCTTCTCCCCACAAGTGAACACCCTGTGAGGTAGGTGGGGCTGTGAGAGCTCAGAAGAGAGCTGTGACTCTTTCAAGGTGACCCAGCTGGCTTCATGGGGGAGGGCGGAAAAAACCTGGTGTGTGATTCCTTGTAAAGAAAGGCGTTGTGACCTGCTGAATGTCTTTGGAAGCAGACACATATTCAGTTTGCTCTGCTCTGGCTCACAAAAGGCCAATGGAGCAAATTTGTTCGTGGAGTATATTCAAAGGAGAGAAATTTTATGCAGGAAATATTTTTATTCCTCTATGGAAAAGCCATGCTAATGCGGACAGCTGGGTTAATAAAGCTGATCCACTGCCTCCCACCTCGAAAGTCATTCTTGCTTTTGGTAACTTAAGACCTGTTCAAAAGTGCAGCGTATATTATTTGCATTTGTATTCAGAGCTGGCACCGTGAAAGGCCTTATGAAAATGTGGAGGCTGATTTATGAGTTGGCTTGCTGTGAAATGTATTTGGTGTTTCCCCTAACAACATCGTACTGAAAAAAAGAGAGGAAGGAAGGAAGGGATTGAGGGAGGGAGGGAGGAAGGAAGGAAGGAAGGAAGGAAGGAAGGAAGGAAGGAAGGAAGGAAGGAAGGAAGGAAGGAAGGAAGGAAGGAAGGAAGGAAGGAAGGAAGGAAGGAAGGAAGGAAGTGGTTTGAGTGTATCTGTGAGGGAGTTTTGTGTGTGAGAGAAAGAATTGTGTCTGTGTGTGTTTGTGAGAGAGATAGAACAGGTGTGTGTTCAGTTCATTACTTAGCAGGGTTCTTTGTACTGTCTAGGGATGTGTATGAAAGTTCTAAACATTCAAAATTTGATAGACTTTGATCAAATATGGACATTCAAATTTGAATAGAATGATTTCACATTCAAATGTAAACATTCAAACAAATTTCAAATGTTCCAAAATATTCATTTGAATGAGTCAAATAATTCAAAGTTACAGACACATTTGTATTACATACGTATCTGTATGCATTTGCGCTTATAATACGGAACAAAATCAGGATGCATACGCGATAAAATGGGATGCTTATGGAATGCATACAGATACATATAACACATATGAATGTTGTCAACATTCGTATCTTCAAATTCAGATCTAACATTCAAACTAATAGATCCGAATGTATTGGATTCGAATCGGTTTTCCTTGCATTTGGATTCTAAACATTTGAATAAAATCAAAGGTTTTGACATTCAATTTGACTCGAATTTGAATGCAAAAAAAGGATTCGTGCACATCCCTAGTACTGTCTGTGGGATTACAATGTCAGGACACAAGCAGGCCATGGTGTGTTATGGTGACTGCTTTTTGAAATTAAAAAAAAAAAAGCATTTAGTCCTCTTTGATCTGTGCCAATTTCTAGAAACTGGGCCCTGACCAGCCTGCAAAACAAAGGGTGTTTTTCCACGGTCACTAAAAGTACCCATTAATGGGTACTTAATGGATACTTTCCTAATTTCCTATGATTTTGCTGTTTATTAATCCCAGGGAGCCACCAGTACTACACTATATGGGGATTGCTAAACATGTTTATACTCCCAGGATACTCATGGGATGAAGCCATTAAAGCCCAAGGTAAAACAAATAAGGTAAAACAATGTATAATTGTGCCTGAATGGGAAGGGAAACATGATGACAGGTTGTGGGACATCTGAATGTAGGTGAGACCCCCAGAGCTTCACCTAGGTTGCCTCCTCACAGAAGTAAAAGGAGAAACCTTAGATGCATCTACCGCTTTTAAGACTTGGGGCAGAAGATGTCCACCTCCACGTAGAGTATTTCCCTTCCTCACTTCCCAAGTGGCCAAATTCACCCTTAATCTCAAGTGTCAATGCAGCCATAGGAGCAGAAGAATTTGGTGTTTCTAAAGCTTCCCTTTCACCTGTAAAAGCTTTGCAAATAATATCCAAAAATTTGCTTGCAGGAATGAATTTGTAGATCCCTGCTTCCATCCTTTGCTAACATCTGAATTGATGTGGTGTCCTGAATTTGCACTCCCCCTTTTACAGAGCTATGGTTTATGACAAGGATTCTAATTAAAACAAGAGACAGAGAAGGAACCCAAGGCTGAAGTCAACCCTCCTCCTGGGCTAAATATTAAGAAAATTTCTATAGCATCGTTGCAAGCCAAATATTAATGAGCACTTCAGTTTGGTGCAATTTTCTGCTGTTTTTGTAATGTGTTGTGGATTTATGCCACCATCACATTAACAAAAGGAGTCCATCACCGGATCTGCTTATTATACTCCAGTACAGTACCTGTACTCCCTTGTTAAGGTGTTCATTAACCTTTCTCAGCTCATAATGAGAAATCTGAACTAATGGGGTTGATAAGCTGCATTCTGCAAATGAGAATAGTTGTCGTGTACAAAAAGTTTAATATGCTTACTAAATTGGCCAATTTCACTAAATGAAATGAGGTGGCCTTCTTTTTAAAATCAGCCCTAG
The DNA here is from genome assembly GCA_023333525.1 of Aspidoscelis tigris stejnegeri. Lineage (NCBI taxonomy): Eukaryota > Metazoa > Chordata > Lepidosauria > Squamata > Teiidae > Aspidoscelis > Aspidoscelis tigris. The sequence goes on from JALMGA010000012.1 coordinate 10,937,795, forward strand.
GTGCACAAAACAGAGATGCATTTTGCACTTTAAGAATCAAGACTTATGAACAATGTATTTTTTAACAAGAAAACGATAGAAAATCATTGTAAAAAGAATCAAGATTTATTACGAAATCTCATAACTGTAGTTTTGGAGACCTTTTCTTTGAGTTAAAAATAGGGATGTGCATAATTTTATTTATTTATTTATATATTTGGGTGTTTTTCCACTGTCAGAAAATACCCATTTTTTGCACCCATTAAGGACCGATTTGGGTGTGAACTGGATGATCCCATTTCCACCACGGCACCTATTTGGGACCCAATTGTTTCAACTCCCACTGGGGAAATCCGGATCAAATGGGTACTTTCTGGCCTTTAATCTGGATTTTCTGTAGACCCCATTAATGGGGTCTACAATGGGGTCTTCAGGCAGAAATTCCGGATTAAAGGGAGCCTGTTTCCACGCTTGTGTGGCAATGGGGTCTAGAGGAGGCTAGGGGGAGGGGGCACCTGAGCTTCAAAGTCATATTGCAGTCATTTAGAAGTCTGGGCAAAATAGCTCCAGAGCATCTTTGAAGTCTGTGCTGATCTTCAGAGTGAACTTCGAAGTGACTTCGAAGTGACTCCGAAGTGACTCCGAAGTTCACTCCAAAGATCAGCAGACTTCAATGGAGCTGTTTTGCACAGACTTCAAAATGACTTCAAAATGACTTTGAAGCCACTTCGGAGATTGCACCCCCTGTCTCCCCAAACACCTGGGGTGAAAAGCAGACCCCTCATGGGTAGATCCAGATTTCCAAATGGGTGCTCCAGTGTTTCCACGGTGGGGAGGCTAGCACCCATTGCTATTGGGTGCTAGACCACCCATGGAAACACATTGGGTACTTCCCTTAATCTGGATCTACTAGATACGGATTAAGGAATGTACCCATTCCTTAGATCCGGATATTCTTAGATCAGGATTAAAGGAGCGTGGTGGAAAAACACCCTTTGATTCACATTGAATCAAATGCAAGAAAATTCATATTCGTTCAAATAGATCCCTGTCTAATGTAGCAGGATTCAAATTTGATACGAATGTTCAGTCCCATAAGAATCCCATAAGAATGCATACCAATGCATACGAATCCCATACATATGCCCTACAAATCCCATATGAATCCCATACAAAGCTTCATACAAATGTATCAAAACATTCCATTTGAATTCAAATGTCAATCTTCAAATGTGCCAACATTCAATTTGAATACAAATGTCTGAATTCGGCCAAATTCGTATGAATGTTGAATATTTTAAATATTCATACACATTCCTAGTAAAAATGAATCCAATTGAATAAGAAATGCAACACGTTGTTCCTTGTGGTTACTCCCCCCCCCCCCGTTTTCTAGTAAAAGAAGTAGCAGCACCAGCACCAGCAGTAGCAATAACTGGCTTTTATACTCTGCTTTTCTCACCCTTAAGGGGACTCAGAGCAGCTGACAAACCTTCTGTTCTTCTTCCTTTAAAAAGCACACTGTGTATAGATGTGATCTATTCCATCAATGGAGGAAGTCTTAGCAAGTAGGTTTCTGGAGTTTCCAAAGGGAGTGTGATTCAATAGAGTATATGTTAGGGGCTGTTTTCAGACCCTACATAAGACAGGGTGTGGCCCTTGTGTTCCCAACTCTTTTCTAATCCATTTTTTCTAGCACAGAAGTCTCAGGAGAGGGAGGAGGGGCAGACTGATATGTGAACAAATTATCTTGAAGCCTTCTCTGAAGTGCATCAGATATGTTTTTCTTTCTTTATTTATTGCCATGTCTAATCACAGCTTAGTTTGATTCCACCCTCCATCCTCTTATTGTCTGTTCTTTCTTTGCAAGGATGCTGGTACCCAGGGTCAGATGTTTTGCCGCTATCAAGTGATCACGCTGCTAGTGATACAATAATGATGAAGAGATGACGGCCTTTGTGCTCCTATTATGTACTTGGTGGCAACCAGTTAACCATTGCTAATTATTCAAGAGATTATCTCACATGCATAATTACAAGTTTTTGGTCCACTGATTCTCAGTAAAAATATTGGCCAATAAAAAACCCAGTTAACCTGACCTTGATGTAAAAGTTATTATGAAGTGTCTAAATCTATTAGTGAAGCCCAGTGTATGAAAGACAAGAAGAACTTCCACATTAAACTATTTCCATTATCTGATGACAGTGCATAAGAAAGCAAGGTCAGTTTGCTTGTGATCCAGGTTGCTGTATGCAGTTTCTTTCCGAATCTTAGGGCTTGTCTGTCTGTCTGTCTCTCTCTCTGTCTGTCTGTCTAACTATCGATCTATTGATCCATCCATTTATTTCAATGTATTTATACCTACCTTCCTGGGCGGTTCAGAATAGCCTAGGGATGTGGACGAATATTTGTAACATTCGTTATTTGTATGAATTCATATGAATTTGGACATATGGACACAAATTGAATGTTACAGCATTTGTGCATTAACATTAATCCGAATACAAATGTTTTGGAACATTCATACATTCATTAAACTGGGAATACGTATCAGATACATATCGATACATATGCATTGGTACAGGATACATATCCAATATGTATGTGTTCATATAGGATCCATATCCAGGATACAGATTCAGGATATGTATGCATTCATTTTGGATATTCGTACATTGTTATCAAATAGAATCCTAGCGCATTTGAAGGGGATCTAAAGAATATGGGTTTTCTAATATTTGATTCATAGAATCATAGAATCATAGAATGGTAGAGTTGGAGGGGACCTCCTGGGTCATCGAGTCCAACCCCCTGCTCAAGGCAGGATCTCCTAAACCATCTCAGACAGATGGCCGTCCAGTCTCTGCTTGAAGACCTCCAACGAAGGGGAACCAACCACCTCCCGTGGCAGCCTGTTCCACTGGTTGATCACTCTTACTGTTAGAAATTTTTTCCTAACATCTAAACTAAATCTTTTCCCCTGCAGTTTCACCCCATTGTTTCTAGTCCTTCCTTGAGAGAGTGAGAACAGGGCTGATCCCTCTGCCTTGTGACAACCCTTGAGGTATTTGTAGACAGCTATCATGTCTCCTCTCAGTCTTCTTTTTGTTAGACTAAACATTCCTAGTTCCTTAAGCCGTTCCTCATAGGACATGGTTTGCAGACCGTTCACCATCTTGGTAGCTCTCCTTTGAACCTGCTCCAGCTTGTCAGTGTCTTTTTTAAACTGGGGTGACCAGAACTGGACACAGTACTCCAGATGAGGTCTGACCAAGGTAGAGTAGAGGGGGATTCGTTATGAATTGAATACCAAAAAACCATTCATGCCCTACAATAGCCATAAAAATATGAAATATCAATAAAATCAAGAGAATATTTGGGAAAGTCCAAATGGACAGTGGACAGTCCACAAATGAAATGGATAGAAATAGAAAGGTGTGAGCAGTCAGACCTGCAGATGGACTGAAGAAGGTTTAAAGTGAAGGTGCGACCATGGACTGTCTCTTTCTCTCCCCTTCTCTCCCATTCATATGTCTTACTGTGAGCAAAAACCCAATATATCCAAATTGGCAATAACTATACAAAGACAAGATCTTCTCCTGTCTTTCTATTGCCTCCTATCTCTGTCCAAAAGCTTTGCTTTACCTAAATTGTCAATTCCATCTGGCAGGAACCCCTCCAACGTCCATTGCCATCTGCCAGCTACTGACCTATTATTCCTTCTCATTTGGATACCATTCTGCCTTTTTATTTTGGAGCTTTTCAAAATACTAAAATATTCCCGGCTGCCTAGTTTTCCTCCCGAAAAGTAATGCATTGTTCAGTGCCACTTCGGAAGTTGCAAAATAACTCAATGAGTCGGTTTTGTGTAATGCCCAACTTAGGGGGTTGATCTTTCCAATTTTAGAACTTAAGCTTTACAAAGGGAAAACAGAAAAACAGAATATGCCTGATTTCTACAATGTGTGATTGAACCTTGAAGAAACTTTTCCTCGCAGTCAAAATCAGGTTTAGTTTTTCAGCTACTTGAAGAACAGTCTCTGTGTGTATATGTGTGTGTGTGTTGCAATTGGTAAGCATGCTCAGCTTAAAGGTCTAAAAACCTTCAAATCATCATGACTAGTCATCTCTTTCAACAAAACTGCTGAAATGTTTCAAATGTTGAGCCCAGAGATATCCACAAGCATTAAACCTAAAGAGGAGGCCTGCTAGATAAGGCCACAACCCATCTAGTCCAGCATCCTGTCCTATATAGTGGCCCACTGATTGCTTGTGGGCATCTAACTGAAGACAAAGGCAAAACTTTCACTTGCCCTTGACTCCCTGTGAATGCCTTTAGAGACATGGTTCCTGTCTCTCTAACCTGGGGCCTTTTTGCCCTTGGAATGAAGAAGGTTTAAAGTGATAGTGTAATCACAGCCATTAAAAAAAAAATCAGAATCTGCTTGAATTTTTTTTTATTTGGAATGTTTATTTAATGGCTATTGGAAGAGGAGAGAAGAAGAAGTAGTAGTCCTGGCTATTCTACCCTGCTTTTCTCACCCATTTTAGGGGGACTCAAAATGGCTGACAAAGCTTCTTCTCCCCACCAAAGACACCCTGTGAGGTAGGTGGGGCTGTGGGAACTCAGAAGAGAGCTGTGACTAGCCCAAGGTCACCCAGCTTGCTTTATGGGGGAGTGCAGAATCAAACCCGGTATTCCAGATAAGAGTCCGGCTCCCTAACCACTAGACCAAAGTGGCTCACAGGATCGTTTGACTCCTTTGCTTAAATTTACTGAAGTATGCCTTAGGATCCAGACAAATAGTAGTTTATGTAAACAAACATCCTTCAGCATGATGATCATTTACCATCTTAGTGCTTAAACAGTGCAGCATCACACCTGCTTTTACAATATTTTCACGTGCTTCTTTTTTTTTGCACGCAGTTGAAGCAACTGTTGAAGCATTTCTACATTTCCAAAACTCCTTTCCTGGAAGGACTATTCTGGGGCTCCCTGTGAAACATTGACTCCCCTCATTGTCGAGATGAGTGTTGAAATGACTTTATTGTTGCAGCTGATGAAGTATCCTCTAGATTTCATTAAAAATTAAATAAAGACCCAAGGGGACACAGGGAAATGGATTTTCAATATTTCCCCCTTTTTGCTCTTGAGTGTGATTTATGAAGTACAAGTGCATTCATAAACTGAGCTACTACACCCCAGAGAAAACAAAGAATTATTCAATTGACAGTGTTCAGATTACAAAGTTGGTGCCACTGTATTTACATTGGGCATCAAAAACGGTTTATAGCAGCTGAGAATATTTTGGTTTCTGTCCAGATACAGCCTTAGAAGTCTCCAGCCATCACCCACTATTCAAAATGGCCATCATCCTAAACCAGTGTATACCCCCTGGCCTTTGGCTAAATAAGGAAATGGTTTTTTCTCCCCACTTTCAGGCCCTGCTATTGTTTAAGATCATTTTAGTGTTTGTTTTTAATCTTGTAGCCTGCCCTGAGAGCTTTAGGTGTAGGGTAGGGTGAAAGTGCAAACAAACAAACAAAAAAATGGATACGCCCTAATTACAGCTTCCAGCCGTCAGCTATTTATTGAAATAAACGTGACATTTTTGTATGTGTTTGTTCCTACATCTATTTGCTTATTTACTATTTATCCATTTGTACAACTTACACTGTCTTGGCAGCCATGAAAATTAACATTGCTTTATTGTATCATTTGTCTGCATGGCAATTTAGCTTTATATATGTATGTTAAATTGTTGGAATTAAACCATAGATGTTTTTGTATAAGGAAGAAGTCCCACTGCCTTTTGGGAGAATTCCTCCACGGTGGATTCCCTCCCCACTTTTATTAAGGCTGATGCTTCCAAGGGTTTCTTTTGACAATATCTTAAAAAGGCATTACTGTCAGGTTTTTGTCAGCATTATAAATCAGCCATGGTGAGGAAATCCTGCATGTATACTAAGGAAGAACATTTTCTCAAGAAGCACCGTGACAATACTAAAGGACTTCCACACATCACTTTTGAATGTGGAAGAGCATTTGTATATGTTTAATGCTTTACAGAGTTGTCTTTTATGCACTGGATTTGCTATTCTGTGCTGCAAGACGCATCTTGCCTCTGATTCCTCCACTGCTGATGGTTATTTTGTGATCAGAGGATGTTCTCCGATATCTGCTGGGCCTGCCAATAAATGTGAAAGTTCCCATCCACAGGATTACAGAAATACTCCGGTGATAAAAGGTTTAATACTTCCCTCCTCATCCAGTGCTAAAAGATACAAACCTGCCCCACAGTTGGCCTTATTTTGGGACTCAGGCTGTGGGCTTACCTAAGGTTTAACCCAGCTTCAGTTCACTTTCAGAGTGAGAGAATACATCAGCAAAGTGACAAGTTTTTTTCATTCAGTCTTAAATAACTCAGAAAATTCAACTTTGGGATAAATAATGTGGAAAAGAAATTACTGGTCACTTGGCTGATCTGTTCCCTCACTCTGAAGGTGGACTAAAGCTGGATTAAATCTGAAGTGTGACCACAGCCTCAGTGTGGGAAGGCCCAAAGGACCAAATTCGTTTTGGCCCTTTTTGCACTGGACATTATTCTGGACTATATCCCAGGATAGAGCCCTGCTGCTTGTAAGCTAAGTGTCATGGTCAGCCAGGTAGAGGATGAGGAGGATGAGGAGGACTCACTTCCTCAGGTACAGGAGGAACCTGAGGTAATGCCAGGACCCAGCTCTGACCCCCCAGCCCCTTTGGAGCCTGGAGTTCAACAGCCCAGCCTGGCCACAGCAGAAGTACAGGATGGGGGAGACATGGAACAACAGAGCCTAGAGATCCCGAGCTTTAAGCAAAGAAGAGCAGAGAAGCAAGAGTTAAGAAGATCCAAAAGGCTCGCCCAGAGACAGGCTGATCATCTACACCTGTGAACTGAATCTGCAAAGTTAAAACACAGGGCAGACACCCAAGCCCTTTGTCAGAAGCTATTGGTTCTTCTTTTGGAAAGCTGCTCTATCTGACCTGGAATCCCTGGCTATTGTGACTCTGGACTGGACCGTGGTGTTGCCCTCTGAAACCCTAGACTCGGACTGCTTATTGACCTTGACAAGTGAGTCGTTCTTATCAGCTCTGTGTCTGTATGAGTGTGCTGGCAGCTTTCCCGGACACTAAGGCCTATTCACACTAGGCCCTCTGGAGCACAGCTAGGACAGCTCTGGGACAGAGCATATGCATTGGCTGGAGGCTGGTTCTGTTCATCCCATTCTCAATAGCAGCACCTGAAGTCAGGGACACCAGCACAAGTGGCCGGCTTTTTGGGCTACACCATGCAGAGACAGATTCCCATTTGCACCTAGGCAGGTAAGGACATGCTACCACACGTCCATACCTGCCTAGGTGTGAATGGGGAATCCGTCCCCATGTGGCCTAGCCTTCCTGCACTAAAGTTGTTTGGCTGCAGTGTGAAAAGGCCTCTAGTATCTGCACTAGCATGCAAACAGCAGGCTCCTATTCTGTGGTATAATTCACAGTATGGTTCAATGCAGAAAGCGCCCAAGAAAGATGTTAACTGCAGAACTGAACAGCAGAAGAAAGGTAAAAAGGTCAACCATTTCGATCATGCCATTGATCCAATTACTGACCATTTCTCACGGTAGTTCAAAACTTTAAACACTGGCTAGAGCAGAGCATGAGGTATCACGTTACTGATTTATGGGCCTCTTGGCACTTAACTCAGTGGAATGGGATAATAGCACTACTCCACTGAGGTTAAGATGGGGTGCAGAGGAGCTTGCAGGTCTCCGTTTTGCAGTATTTGATGATGGTGGGCACCTCCACCATTTGAACGCTGTGCACTTGGATGTTGATGGCCTCTGGGCAGTTCTTTCCTGAGCAGGTTCCCCAACAAAAAATACCTATAGAGTACGGGGGTGGGGTCTGCTAAAAACAATATAGTCAAGAAGAATGAAAATTCTTCTCACTATGACAGCAATTAGCAACCAACCTCTGAAGGAATGCCTGTTTGTCAGAATAATTTTGGGTTACAATTCCTATGACATTGACATTCTTTTAGATATTGGGTAGTAAGCAAGAGCAGATCAAAATAAAAAAAATAAAAAATAAAAAAGGGAACAAATTCAATCTTTCCTCGTATCTCCATTTTGATGCACTAGTTATTAGAGCTGGGGTGTCTTCACACTTCCCTTTCTGTCCACTGGACAGGAAATGAGTGCGATGACCCAAAGTTAACTAGCGCTCACATTTGCAAGTGCTAGTCACTAACAGACTAAGCCCTACACGATTGGTCACTCACCTGTGACTGATCTGGAGGGCGGTCCTCTTCTGGGCACCGCCATTTTGGTTACGGTGCCCTCTACAGCTGCGCATGTGTTAGCTCTATTGCCATGATGACGATGGATGCTTTGCACATGCACAGTCACATCTATGGCTATCCAAGATGCCAGCATGCTTGTGCAGCACCTCAGATGACCCTGGAGCACCAGAAGAGGTGCAAATGGCCACCGCCTGGATGCACCAGGTAAGCTTTTGGGTAACATTGGATAAGGTGTGGAGCACGATTTCTTGGTCCACACCTAACCAACAATTAGGGAATCTGGGAAGGCAGGGGGCACTTGGAGGCTGTAACAACCTCCTCCAAGTCCAGTTCCCCTCTCCAGAAGTTCACTAATCATCCACTATGGGCTGTAATGTGAATAGGCCCAGGTACTTCACTTTGGTAATGGGATTCTGGTCCTGATACATAGTGTGTGGAATGAAAGGAAGGGATGGAGGAGAATGTTTTATTTCTCTCTTGTTCCAATTTAAAGTCACCAATTCCATGTCTCCACTTATTGTTGTGGCTGATCCAGTGAAGGGGTTAGGGTGTTGCATTTCCATTTCTGGCGGCATGAAGCACCCACCAACACCACATTGGCAGGTGTCTTTGCATACTGGAAATGGGATGCTGAAGTGCCCATCAAAGTGGCAAAAGAGGCATTTCTGATTTGCTCGATAGGGACTAGGGATGGGCACAAATATTCAAAACATTCAAAATCCAATCAAATTCGTTCAAATTCAGAGATTTGCATTCAAATCAAATGTCTATACATTTGAATTTAAACATTTGAATGAATTTTGAATCTTGAATCATTTGTACAAATTATTTGGACATTCATATGTGTACGGATATATACGCCTTATATATGTATCTGTGCGCATCTTATTTGTATCTGTATGCATTTGTATGGATACGTACAGGATGAAAACGGGATGCATACAGGATAAAAATGGAATGCACATGCATGCAAATCGATGTGTATGGATGCATATGGACACATACAAATGTTGTCGACATTCGTATCTTCAAATACAAATAGAATATTCGTACAAATAGATAACAAAATTTGATTGATTTGAACGTGGATACAATCAAATTTTAATCATTCAAATCGATTTGAGTCTTTGGATATTCAATTTGAATTGAATCAAACGCTGAAAATTGCATTCATGCACACCCCTAATAGATCCATGTTTACCTTTTCCTTTTAAACAAAAGAAAACTTTCATTCACTTCAGTATTCCTGCACATTTTATTTTTTTTAAAGAACGAGCCTGTGTGAGTTATTTGGCCTATTACTTTCTCTAGGGAACTCATGATGTATGAACAAAGGACACCATAATTATGGCATTTGCATTCTTGCCAAAGCTGTAATGCACAAACATCCCCTTGACAGGCATGTGTGCAACACCTACTCACAGGGTAATGAGAAAAGTTAGTGATTATGTATACGGAAAAGACGGGAGAAGCAACTCCGCTAATGGAGGGAGAAAGCTTGATTAACAACACGTGCCATTGGGAGAACTGATTTTTTTTATAGGCTAAATGAATCACAGGGAAGAAGATAACAGTTCAATATGTCACTCCCCATTGGCTAAGAGTATATGGAAGGAAAGGACTAAAGCACAGCTTTCCTGCAGAAACCTGGAGCTTTTTTGCATTTCCCTTCCATTCCACTGAATGGGAAAGGAGCACAATTAACCAGCATTGACTATCGCTGGCACTTGGAGCACTAGTCAACTTTGGCCAGTCCCCACCCACTCCCATGATCGAATACTTACAATATTCGATCCCAGGGCTGGTCCTCCTTTGGATTCAGCCACTTTGGCTGCAGTGCCCTCCATGACTGCGCATGTGTCAGCACCATCACCTTGATGATGCTGGTGCTCTGTGCATGCGCAGTCATGTCTATGGTTGTCTGAGGTGCCAGCGCACTTGTGTGGCACCTCAGATGACCCCAGAGCACCAGAAGAGGTGCAGACGGTTGCTGCGCTGGATGCTCCAGGTAGGTTTATGGTAAATGGAGATACAGCCTGTTTCCTGCCATGGTCCCTCACTGGTCAGAGATTAGAGCACACAGAATAGCTGCAAAGCCCTGGGTGTCCTGCTTCGATGCCAGAGCAGTGACAGGGCAGAGCAACAGGTACCAGAATTAGCAACAGATTCCCACATCAACTGACCCAACTGAACCCAGTAGAGGGGGGGGGTACATGAATGCTTATTTTGTGTTGAGTTAGCATTGTTGAATCAAATGCAATAAAATGAATGTGGTAAGATTTGAATTCAATATGACTTTGATTTGAATCCCTGCTACGAATCGTCTACAAATCCCCTACATATCTGCTCTGAATGCATCATATCCGCACTCAACCCACTTTGGACACACTCTGGATCCACTCTGGATCCACTGCAGATGTGACTGAGGCAGCCACTTTCCCACCTCCCCAGGTTAACGAATGTAACGAAGCTTCATACAAATGTATTGAAGGATTTGATTTGAATTTGATTGCCAGAATTACAAGACAAGGTATATTTCCTGCTTCAATGTCAGCCATATCCAAGCATAAGGTATAAACATTTTACTTGTCTGTTAAAGACAAAAGCTCATTGGGATATAAAATTTTAAATGTGGTTTTTACTGCAAGATAAAAGCCAACTTGTTATAAATAGTTTAGCTCTGTTTGCATCAAAGGTTTCCAGACAGAGAATGACATACCTGGAGATAATTGAGTATTGTGTTAGGTGAAGCTGTGTTCAAAAGTTTAATTAATGGGATGCAGATTCTCTGATTTTCAATGTATGGCTTTTATCTTTGTTTGCATTGTTGGTATATGGGCATTTTCTATGGATGTGCACAAATATTTGCAGCATTCAAACATGTATCAAATGTTCCAACATTTTCTACATTAACATTTGTACGAATATGAATGTTTTGGACATTCATACAAATAGTTTGGACATTCATTAAACTGGGTAGGTGGGAAAGGGCTGCACCAGTCACATCTGCAATGGATCCAAATTGCATTCAACATAGATCAAGAGTGGATTAAATGTGGACTCAAGTTGGATTTGATGCTTTCAAAGTGGATATGTTACGGTACACGTATCAGATATGTATGCATTCATGTTGGATACATATCCAATATGTATCTGATACATATTTATTCGTATTGTATACTTGTATGAATTCATACAAATACATTTTTTTACATATTTTATTTATATATTTTTTAAAAAAACAACATAAAACTTCTTGCATTATCATCACATCATATTATGATAAGCCAGCTTGGTCTAGTGGTTAGGGAGCCAGACTCTTATCTGGGAATAACGGGTTCGATTCCACCCTCTCCCATGAAGCCAGCTGGGTGACCTTGGGCTAATCACAGCTCTCGTCTGAGCAATCACAGCCCCACCCACCTCACAGGCTGTTCTGCTGTGGGGAGAAGAACAGAAGCTTCGTCAGCCACTTTGAGTCCCCTTAAATGGGTGAGAAAAGGGAGTAAAAAGCCAACTCTTCTTCTTCTTCTATTACATGTCCCTAGCAACTTCACTCATCAATACTTTTGAACCTGCATTAGCTGCAGGTTTTTTCTTATAGTTTGGATGGATGAGACACAATTTGAGAAGAAGGAAATTCTCAGAAGCCCTGGGAAGGAATGAGGACAGAAAGCATTCTATTTCCTATTAATTTGGACCTAAATGGTTTTCCTTAGCCCTTCATCCCACAGGGAAGATGACGTAGAAGAAGAACAGTTGGCTTTTATATTCTCCTTTTCTCAGCCATTTGAGGAGACCCTAAGTTTCTGACATACCTCCTGTTTTTCTCCCCACAACAGACAATCTGTGAGGTAGGTGGGGCCGAGGGAGCTCAGAAGAGAGCTGTGACTAGCCCAAGGCCACCCAGCTGACTTTGTGGAGGAAGAAGAGTTAGTTTTTATACCCCACGTTCCCCACCCATTTCACGGGACTCAAAGCAACTGAAAAACCTTTTGTTCTCCTTCCCACAACAGATACAGTGTGATGTAGGTAGGGCCGTGAGAGCTCATAGAGAGAGCTGTGACTAGCCCAAGGTCACCCAGCTGGCTTCGTGGAGGAGGGTGGAATCAAACCTGGTGACTGTGAGATACAAGTTTGGCATTTTCTGGCCTTTAATAGGGGTTAAGACAATAGCATGTTGATGTTAGTCCATATTTTTTCACATCTCCTAGGAAGTGTGGTGTCAAATGAAATCAATCTGAGTGTTTAATTGGATGTTTGATCTGTAGCTCAATAACACGGTATTGATAAAGGTATCACATACTTATTCCATATTTTTTTTCCACTCAAATTTTCACATCAGAAGAGCAATCCTAATCCTTTATACATTAACAATAAGATACTATTGACTTCACTAACAATAAGAAAGAATGGGAAAGAATGAATACTCCTTTTTAGCTTTAAATATAAGGTATAGTAAACTGTTAGCAACAAATGATTTTAGTGTTCCAAGCCCAGAGAACAAGAGGCGAAACAGCAAATCTCCACTTTCAGCAGACATGGCAACCATTTTTAAATTTCATTCCACAAATAGATGACCGTCTAATTCTCTCAAAAAATATAATTACCTTGATTGTGGCCTAAACGCCTAGGGGATGCTTAGATTGAAAATCAGGAAGCTATTCACTGGGTTTTAAACTAAAAAAAGAATTCCATTTTTGTTCTGAATTGTATTTAAATGGCTTTAAGTTTTTATTGTTTTGAAAATGTTCTCTTGCATTCTTTTAAATGAAAGAAATAATAGGCAGACAGACAGATGATAGATAGATAGATAGATAGATAGATAGATAGATAGATAGATAGATAGATAGATAGATAGATAGATAGATAGATAGATAGATAGATAGATAGATAGATAGATAGATAGATAGATAGATGACAGAAGGTGGGTGGGTGGGGAGAGACAAACAGAGAGACATACAAAGAGAAGGATTTCTTCACTTAGAGGGTCATCAGTCTATGGAATCTGCTGCTGGAAGAGGTGGTAACAGCAACCAGCCTAGATATCTTTAAGGAAGGGTTAGAGAAATTCAGGGGTGGTGGGGGAACAGGTGGATCAATGGCTACTAGAATGGATGCCCAGGTACATCCTCCAGGCTGGGGAGAAAGGCAGGAGGCCTCGGAAGGCTATTTACTGGGACTCAAGAGCAGGTGAAGGCTTTGCCCTTGTCTTCTGCTTGAGATGCTCATAAGCAATTGGTGGGCCACTGTGTGGAACAGGATGCTGGACTAAATGGGCGATGCCTTCAGACTGTGTTGGGTTAAGTGGCTCTGGGTTGCTCTGGGAAGAGCTGGCACTGTGGTGAGTGGATGCTCCATCCCAGAGTGTGCTGACCCATCCTGATCACCAAAGTGCAAACAGGACCCAAATGTCTCCACCTTCTACATGAGTGTGTATCTCTTTAACTGAGGGGGGGGGGGTTTACAAGCAAGCTGGTTTTTAGACCTGTGTGCAGACAAAGGCTAGGCCTTTAATTAACATGTTTGAGAGCTAACACATTATAAAGAAGAAGAAGAAGAAGAAGAAGAATTGGCTTTTGTACCCCACTTTTCTCATCCTTTTAAGGGAACTCAAAGCTGGTGACAGGGGCTCATCCATGCACACCTCCAGGGCAAGTCAGTGAGGGCACAATCTGGGGTGGCAAGGCACGCCACCAGGTCAAATCAAACTCCCCCTCTCCAGTCAACTGCCTGCCAGATAGTGGGTCACAGAATGCATGAGGTGGGCAGCGGCAGTCAATCGCACCAGCCAGGGGGCATAAGAGGTGGTGGAGAGGGCCGGTACCCTTTGGGTATACAATGACTGTTTGCATTTCTGGCTGTTGAGGAGCATCCAGAATTGAGTATGCTCCTCCTGTACCTGGCCTCCAGACACAAACAAGATTTTGGTACTTTTGAGTAAGTCAGTCTTTGAAATCTATGACCATATCTCCATTTCAACATGGAGAACCTGGGCGAAACCATATTGCTTGCTGCATCAACAGGCACCTCTGTGGCTCCATTTAAGAGCACAGAAGCATGAAAATGTGTGCAAAAATTTTTCATCAAGGACAGGAATATATATCCAACTTCTGAAGGCATCTACGAGGGTGATTTTTGGCCTGAACGAGGTGGAGGGTTTCATGTGCAGTTTCTCTTGCCACTGCAAATCAGGTTGCATCCAGACATTGTTTACTTATTCTGCTACATTTGGATATTCCAGAAAGTCCATGCTTTATTCTAGAATGTCCAAATATAGCAGAATAAGTAAGCAACATCTGGATGCAGCTGTAGCTCTTTTGGATGGGTGTCCCACCAAGTAAGTTGAGGCACAAGCAGTGTGTGTATGGGAATCTTTCTTTGGATTTTATATGTAAATGCATTTTGTATTTCATTATATATTGAATATGAGATTATTGGATTTTGCTTTGCATTCTGTTTAATAATACTTTTGTATTTTATTAACTGCTTGTAACCCACTTGGAGCGGACCATGGTAAAATGGTTTATGCATAACTGATGGTTTGTATATGCATATATGGGTGTTTTTCCACTGTCACTAAAAGTACCCATTAAGTACCCTGTTCTAGTGACAGTGGAAAAACACCCTATGTGAGCTTCAGTGATGTTTGCCATAATCTCTCAAGGATATTTAATTAAATATCATTACATTTTAAAAGAGCAGTTTATTGATGGAGCAATACAGAAGCAGAAATGCTAAATTGTATATTATACAGTTGGCAAAATCCAACATTTTCTTTTTTAAATTGAGGGCATCTAGTATTGAAATAGAACTGACACTGAAAAAAAGGGGAGGGAGGAAGGAAGGAAGGAAGGACGGAAGGAAGGACGGAAGGAAGGACGGAAGGAAGGAAGGAAGGCTGTGTAAAATTCTATCTGGGTTTTGAATTGAAGGATACAAAGTGCTTAAATAAGCTGGGCTGATTGTAATGCTCTCTCTCTCATTCTCTTCCTATCCTGCTGTGCTTCAGATAAAAGTCTAAATAAATGTCCAGTAATTAAATTAAGAGCTTTACTGTGCTGCTTGCTGTGCTCTGAAAGATTTCAAAGTGAATTTGGTATTCACACTGAGGCACTTTATGCTGAAACAAACCACAGTTAAATACAATATTTGAAGTCTAGCCCAAGCTCATCAGCTTCATTGAAAGCTCAATAATACAGAACATTGCTCAGAGACTGTGCGAAGACCTCCAAGGCAGGCCTTTCTCCTGGGAATCATCCCAGAATAAAGGTGAGTGCAGAAAGAGGCTTCGACTAATGTCCATATCCCAAACTATAAAGGCTGTACAGACAGCATGCCCTCCTAGGCCAGAATATGCAGGGGAAATTCCTGTTGGTAGTGACCCAGAAAGTGCACCACTAACAAGGCCCATCTAATCCAGCATCCGGTCTCATACGGTGGCCCACCAATTGCTTCTGGGCATCCTTAACATTTGAATGAATTTTCAAATCTTTTGAATCATTTATACAAATTATTTGGACATTCATATGTGCAAGGAAACGTACACATTATATACGCATTTCTAGGGATACGTACAGGACAAAACAGGATGCATCCAGGATAAAAACAGGATGTGTACAGATGCATACAGACACATACGAATGTTGTCGACTTTTGTATCTTCAAGTAAGAATCCCTTTTCCCTCCCATACCATTTTCCTTTTGTATATTGTCTCTTTAATTGTAAGCCTGAGGGCAGGGACCTGTTTAATATTAATATAATATTCTACCCCCCCCCCCCCCCGGAGACCTTCGGGTATAGGGCGGGATAGAAATACAAACAAACAAACAATAAATAAAAATGTTTGTAGGAATAGATACAAACCTAATGTGAATACGTTTGAATTTTAAACATTCAAATCGATTTGAATCTTCAGATATTCGATTCAAATTTAATCAAATCCCAAAAATTGCATCTCTGCACAACCCTACTTGGTCATCCACTCTAGTAGCCATGGAAACCCCTGTCTTCCACCCCCAGACAGTTCTTTTGTGCAGAATCCTGCGCCTGAGGGAACTAAGGTCATAGGCAGCTTTTCTTGTGTCTAAGGCCATTGACAAAAGGGTTCCAATCCTGCAAAGCAGGGCCTCCTCCAGGATTACAGTACAGGAGAGGTAGTCAGAGAGTTGAGAGGGATTCCAGGCTGCCACCACTAAATCACTTCCCAAAAGTGAAGGCATGGTTCTCCTCCATCACAGCTTCCAAGACTCAAGACGTGCCCTCTTCCAACATACCATGGATGCATTCTGTGGACCATTGAGGCCTTGGTTACCAACCTACTTCCATTATCCTTAGTCCACAAAAGAATTTAGAATTAAAATTCTCCATGCCCAGGAGCAACCAAGTCTCTCTGCAGAACTCCTGCCTTATAATTACTGCGATAACAGAGTCTAACATTAATCTTTACACAGGAGGGTTCTGCCCCCCCTTTTTTTTCAGAATATGATTGGACAGTCAATTTTCTGATCAGCTGCAAAACACATCTTCCCACAGAAGCTTTGTTCAAATGAGGAACAATTTTAAATGAAGAACTGCTTCATACAATTAAATTTAAAAAGAGAGAAAGACTCAAATAACTTTGCTCTTTGGAAAGTAGAGGGGGATAATTTTCATTCAATCAGAGCCCAGCAACCAAAGCCCGTGTTCAAAATTCTAATTAAAGTTTAAATTAATGTCTCTTGATAGGATTTCAAAGTACATCTTGATCTTCCTGACATTTGAGAACTTTTAAAACCACATTTCATCTAATTGCAATTCAAAGCTTTTCCTTTAATTGATCCATATCTACCGTTTAAATGGCTAAAGGTATTTCTCTGTTTGCCTTTCTTTTTTCTAACACCTTCCTTCAGAAGATGTGAGTCGCTATAATTTCCTTTCACCAAGATGCTCTTATTAATATTAGTTTATGCTATTATAGCCATTGTACATGAAGCCGGGCGTAGGCAAGTAGCTGTTAACTGTTTAGGATCTCTCCGCTGGCTCTTGGATGTGGCAACAGTGATGCCAACAGTGATGCAAACTGAGGATGGACCTTTTTCTTCTTAAGACCTATTGATATGTTTCCTTTACTTTGGTAAGGGGAAGAGAGAAAGCGAAATGAATTACATGCCACATCCAATCAAAATGTTCTTTTTGTCTGTCCAGTTGGAAACAGCTTCTCAGTGACGAAGATATCAAGGAAGTGAAAAAGCCATTGCTGGCACAATCCTTCAGGTAAAAGGTTTGCACCCAGAATACAAAGGTTCAATGCTGTGTTCACACCTCAGTTTTAATTCAGCTTCAGTCCACTTTTCAGAGTGAGATAATGCATTGGCAAAATGACAAGCTGATTGCTTTTGGCATTATCTAACTCAAAAATAAATCCACCTCTGGGTTAGGAAAAATGGGAAGAAAATGACATATCACTTTTCCGATGTGTTGCCTCGGTTTGAAAGTCAACTGAAGCTGGATTAAAGCTCGGATGTGAACAAAGCCTAAGATACTCCAGATCTTTAAAAAGGGGTTTATCTCTCTCTGGTCCTCCAGACAGGGTGTAAAACCCAGAATAATCCCAGGCAGTCCCAACACTGCTTCAAGATATGAGGTGGCATCCCACAGTAACATTATTGCTGGATAATCAAGAACATTTACTTGTGCCTGTGTGACCCATCATCCTGGGAGAGGCCACTATGCAAAAGGCAACAACTAGGGATGTGCAAGAATATTCGAAATATTCGTTATTTGATTGAATTCAGCCAAATTCAGACATTCAAATTCAAATCAAATGTCCATGCATTTGTTTTTTAATATTTGAATGAATACGAATATTTTGAATCATTCGTTTGAATCATTTGGATATTCGTATGTATACAGATACATACACATTACATAGGTATCTGTATGCATTTGTACAGTGTCATGGAAAATTAATATTATAGTCTATAATCAATACAAAGTAATCATTAGCTTTATTAAGGTTGAACTTTGCCCTATAATTGGGTACATGCTTGGCTGTGATTCATGAGATTGTAACAATGTTTGTCAAAGCAGACGTACATAACAGGAAACAGATATTTGTGGTTAAGCTGTCTGAAGGAAAAGGGGAACCTCTCTCTCTCTGTAGAACCTCTCTCTTCTCTTTTCGGTTTCTCCCTAAATGTCACAATGACCCTGAAGTTATTTTAGATCTATGCCATAATGATGTTTCAGCGTTATTACTTGACTATATAAGCATGGCATATCTCTTGTATGGCAAGGAGTGTCCGAGGCTCCTTCCGTGACTAGTCACGTAAAGCGCTTTAATAAATCTTAAATCTTAAAGAAGGAAATACTGTGTCAGATCACGCTTTAACAACAGATACGTACCGTACAAAAACGGGTTGAATACTGGATAAAAATGGGATGCGTACGGATGCGTACGGATGCATACAGACCCATACAAATGTTGTTGACATTTGTATCTTCAACTACAAATAGAATATTCGTAGAAATAGATATAAATGTATTCAATTCAAATCGAATGTGAATACATTTGTATTTTAAATATTTGAATCTGTTTGAATCTTCGGATATTCAATTTGAATTGAATGCCGAAAATTGCATTCATACACACCCCTAGTACCAACATTCAATTCAAATTCAAGTGTCTGAATTTGGTCGAATTCATGCAAATTTTGAATGTTATGAATATTTGTGCATATCCCTAGTTTCTGACATTAAAAAGATTCAGGCTGCCATTGAGGATTATTAGAACAAGGGGTGTTTTTCCACTGTCGCTAGAAGTACCCATTAAGTACACATTAATGGGTACAAAAATGCCATTACGTACTACTTTTTCTATAGCAAAAATATTGTCTGATGTGCAGCTGGAATATGTCTTCCTATAACTCAAGCCCATTGTTCTGTCTTTTGAATTCTGAGTTAATAAAGAATATGTCATGACCCTCTCCCATATGGCATCTTTCCAGGTATTTGGAGAATATATTTGTATCCTCCTCAGATTTGTCTTTTCAACTCAACTATATCCATTTCTCTCAATCTGTTCTCATTGGATTTATTCTGCAGGCCCCCGAGGGGCTTTGCTGCTCATCTTTCAGATGATAATCTGAAGAGAAACCAGTTTCTATTTATTTAAATCCTCTTGAAAGCTATCTCAAATTGGTTTACTTCACTTTCTCATAGATTTAACATTCTCTGCGGATTCCTCTATGGCGCATGACATATTCATAGTACTAGAATGATCCAACACATTGTCACTACGATCCAGACCAAATCTCAGCATTTGATGAATTCACTCCAGTTAACAACAGTGAGATACAAACACGTACCCGGCTCTTGGAGGAAGACCTGAACACTTGCTCTAGGGGGTCTTTTATTCCACCCTCTGAAGACTGGAATGATTCAGACCCCCCAAAGTGATTCGTTTGGATTTCAAGGAATGCAAGAGAACAATTTGAACACCATTTAAACATTCCAAATAATGCACATAAACTGAAGTCTCATAATAAGGTTTTACATTAGATCTAGTATTAGTGATGTGACCAACAACCATGTAGATCAGCATTTAAGTGAAATATACAATGAAATATACAATGAGAGCTAACTTCACTCCTAGGCAAGTCAGGAGGATGCTAAAAATTACTACCCCCTTGTCTCCATTTCTGTGCACAGGGGTATCATTTTTGATTATGACTGTGGCCCCTCCACTGAGAGCTACGAAATTTACAGCCTTTAAATATGGTGCCTCAGACAGTGACCATGCCTATTAACAGTAATAGAAAATTTTGCCCAAGGTGGTTTACCACAAGTGGAAAATACTGTATACAATGCAAAATAATAATCAAAACCTTATAATAAAAATACATTATAAACATTGCACTTCATAAAAACATTGCAAAATAAGCCAAACACACACACAAATTGAGGCAGCTGAGGCCAAATGGAGTCCAGAGCAGCTGACCAACGGCTCTAGCCCCACAAAGAACCACCTCCTCCGTGATGTCCGTGCCCATCCAGGCTGGAGAGTCACCCAGAGGGCAGAGTGGTCTAGGCTGCCCCCACTAGACCACCCCCTGGAGGGATGGCATAAGCAGCTGTCCTTTATGGTCTCTGGTGTAGCTAAGACCAGGTGTAGTCCATAGCAGCTGACAAGAGAGACCCGGTCCTGCAAGGAAGCAGTTCCAAATTATAAGGACCCATCCAGGCTGGAGAATCACCCAGAGGGTGGAGGGGTCTAGGTTGCCACCAACAGACCACCCCCAGGAGGGATGGCAAGGTTCTTCTCCTTGGACAGGGCATCTATGAAACACATACTGCCACAGCACATGGAAGTGTGGTAGCAGAAGGCACTTTACTGGACACCTTATTGTGAAAGTGGGCAGGTGTCCAGAATTTATCTCTTTTATTTATCATCAGAACAACTCCTTTACATAATATTTAGGAATGCCTTCCTGCTCATGGTTTTGACAACGTTCCATTTCCTGCATTATTCAGCAGTGAAGAGCAGGATGCTTTTGCTTTTAGATTCAATATCCATGTCTTTGTCCTGCAACAACTATTTTATGGCGGCTGTGTGTGTGGGGATCACAGCATGTTCACAGATGGGCAAATGAGGAGGATCCCTCCCTAAACCATTCTTCTATCAGTTCAAACTGTTATGGTTAATAAATAATGCCTAAAGGGACTGCAGATATGTAAACAAAAGAAAACGCTTTGATGATGTGCAACATTGCTTTTCCCACTGAGTAATCTAAATCCATCCATCTAAAGTGTAGCTCGTAGGCAGGCTTTCATAAATCATAACCTTTAGATATCTCAGCTGAACTATGGAACCATTTCAAAAATGTTAGCATAACTATCTTTACAGGTCAAAAGAGTTAGCAACCCCATTTTTTGTTTCCAGTAGAGAACGCCTGCAGGACTCTTTCTCACACATGTTAGTATTTAAGAATCTCCTGAAAAAGTTTGTACCGTGCAACAAATAATTCACATCACTACACATTAGGCAGAAAGCACTTATTTGCACTCTGTGACTTTCAAGGAGCAACTTCCACTAGAAAAAACAAAACAGAACAACAACAAAGAAGAACAAAAAAGCACAGTAGTGTATTCATCTATCTGATTCCAGCGCCTAAGAATTAGAATGCATTCCACGCACTCATTCGGCACCCAAAATCTAGTGTCTGAATGTCACTGATCTTGAATACTTTATTATTGTTATCATTATTATTATTATTTTCCTAAGCGAGGCTCTTTTGACAGATGTGTTATGCTGCATTTAATTACTTTCTGTCCTTACCTTGTTCTTCTTTTGTTTCAGATAACTGATGACGCTTTCAGGAAAGATTAAGCACTGGCAGGCAATAAAGCAATGGCCCAAACACAAATTTAATTGGAACTTCAGATCCTGTAGGAAAAACAAAAATTAAATCATTAATAATACATTTTCTCTCTCTCTCTTTTAGTTTTTTCCCTAGACGCAGTGCATCCACAAACCTGGAGTTTTCACCAGCTTTCTTCCACCCCTTTTCCATGATCTCATAAGTCAGAAACCCAATAATGGTTCAATATTGTCTTCAATATCAAAGAGGTTAATGAGAGGCTATGTTGTCGTAGAGTGACAACATAGCTCTGTGATAGAGAAAGTTTCCTAGAATGAAGAAGGTTGCCACTTTTATCTCCAGTCTTTCTCCAGAAGAAGGAAATGGCAAACCACTTCTGTACATTTGCCAAGAAAACTGCATAGAGGTGCTCATGATGGTCCGGGAGTGGTTGTAGCTCAGTGGTAGATCAAATGGCCTGGAAACTGGAGGGTTGCCAGCTTGGTCCCAGCCTCTCCCCAGAACTACGTATTGGCAAACCATTTCTATACCTCTGCATAGAGGTGCCCATCGAAAGTGCCCTTGCAGCCCATCAGGAGTTAGTCACTACTCAGTAGAACTAGCAATCTGCACGAATATTCAAAAATTGTACAAATTCATCCAAATTCAAACATTCAAACTTGAATCAAATGTTGGTACATTCAAAGATTGACATTTGGATATGAAACAACTTCTTTGACACATTTGTACAAAGTTTTACCACATTCCTGAACCTGGGGAGGTGGGAAAGCGACTGCCCTGGTCAAATCCGCAATGGATCCAGGGTAGATTCAAAGCAGATTCAGAAAGGATTAAAAGTGGATTGAGAGTAGATCTGATGCATTCAGAGTAGGGATGTGCACAAATTGGGGTGTGTGTGTTGCATTTGATTTGAATTCAAATGTCAGCCTTTGAATGTGCTAAAATTTGATTTGAATCCGAATGTCTGAATTTAGCCAAAATCATACGAATAACAAAATGAATATCTGTGCAAATCCCTAGTTGGTACCATGAGTTTTCTTAGAAGAAGCCTATTTCATCAGATGGTGATTGATCAGTGAAGAAAGTGTTTAGGATTTTCCTTCATGCATTCTTTAGCTATTAAGTATATATCCCCTTTGTCTCCTTTCTCTGAGCAGAATTATGGTCCTTAGAACTCACAAAACGAAGAGGCTTGACATGCCTGAAGAGTCCCTCATGAATTTAAATGCTCCTGGGTCATTCTTTGACAGCTTGTGTGTTTATTTATTTATACTTCCCTATACGCAAAGATCTCAGAGCAGGTTACAAGAAAAGCAACATAAATAAAGATAAAAAAGAAATTATTAAAACCAATAGCACCACAATTGAGATTTTGTTCAACTGATTGCTTGTTCAGTGGCCTGATCAGCTGATGGATCGATGGAATTTGATAAATCACCCCTGTGTTGCACGCCTTTTGGAATGGAATCATGCCTGGACCATTGCATGGTGCATTTCACACAGTATGGTCTTGTTGTTTTTTCTCCTTATATTCTCCTCTGGAAATAATTCTGTCTGACATTCTACTGCTCTTCTGGGAAAGTCCAGGAAATGGCTTGAGTGCACTCAGAGTTAAGGAACAACGGGCCTTAAAATATCGTCTGCCGCACGGACATATTTCCCTTCACCTGGCCCAAGGAGAAAAACGATCAGCCTCTCTAGGGAGAAATTTCATTGTCGGAATCATTACTGCTTTCTGCTGTCAGCAGGTTTAATTGAGCTCTTTCATAGTTGCTACATGTGTCCACTGGCACTAATTATCCAGTGATCAATTTCTCTTGCTAACAGCCTTTGATCTACAGCCACTCCTCAATGAACTGCGAGTCCATATCAGGCTACGTTTTGTGCCAGTTACCTTGATTGAAATGTAAAGATTGTTTTGAGGACAATTAGACGAGAAGTCGTGTGCCACCTGTTGCGCAAAATTGACTGGAAATGGGTTGACTTGTCATTTGTGCTTTTTTTTTTTGGAGAAAGCCCTTTCGGTGATGTATGGATGTGGTGATTCTGCTAAGATAGCACTGCCTGTCCCTTGAGAGGTGTACTGTGGGATCACAATAAAGGGATGTGCACAAATGTCTTTTTCATGTTCAATTCATATCGAATTGAATGCAAAAAATTAATCGATGGTTGAAGCCTTCAAAGGCTCTGCGCTAGAGATGTGCAAACGCTATTCAAATGTGAAATGTTTGGACCAGTCCTTCTTTGAAAGGAGCTGATTTGATCTGAACTAAAACAGGGTTCCTGGGTTGAGCAGAATGATCCAGTTCAAGCTATTTGACCTCATCTTGCCCTTTCCCAATGTATTTCTCATAGTTTGTTTTTTAACCTCATACTGTTTGGGAACTAACTCAGTATCAATTGCTACTAGAACTGATGCCTAGGAACATCCTCCTGGCTGGGGAGACAGGCAGGATGTCCCTAAAGGGCATTTGCTGGAACTGGAGAGCAGGTGAAGGTTTTTGCCTTTGTCTTATGCTTGAGATGCCCAGAAGCAATTGGTGGCCCACTGTGTGTGATGGGATGCTGGATTAGATGGACTATGTCCTGATCCAGTATGACTCATCTTCTTATGTAACTGTTCAAACTTAGTTCTAGATCGAACCAAATTGATGGAGGTTTGGCTAAGTTTCTATCAACATTATATTAGAAATTCATACAAATTTGGCCGAATTCAGACATTCAAATTCACATCAAATGTTGGCACCTTTGAAGACTGACATTTGAATTTGAATGGAATGTTTTGACACATTCATACAAAGGTTTGTTATGGATTCGTATGCAATTCATATGGGATTCATATGGGATCCATATGGGATCTGTTTCTAACGTTTGCATCAATTTCGTATAGAGCATTTGGGTATGGGGTGGGATAGGAATGGAAATTAAATAAATAAATAAATAATATTGAATTTGAATCCTACCACATTTGAAGAAATACAAATTTTCTTGCATTCGATTTGATACGAATTGAATACAAAAACAACCTTCATGCGCAATTCTAAATCCAACCTTAGAAACTGAGTTCATGCACATCTTCCCACACCAGCTTTGAAGCTGGCAGATGTGACTAATTTGTGAAAGGCTGCCCAAATGTGGACAGTCTTTGGGATGGTCCACTGTGGCAAGCCTTGCATCTACAACCACAGCACTTACATAGGTCAGAATGGTGCACACAGCATGGGAAGAGCCAGTAATTATTTCTGGAAATCACTTTCTTGCTAGCTGAACTTTGTTTTTTTCCCTGGCTTAACATTTGGTATGTGTGTCTCTCCTTTCCCAGGACTAGCCACTGGAGATCTTTAAGGAGCTTTACTCTAGCAGAGCTGCCTTTGATCTCAACAGGTCAGCTGAAAGTGAGATTTGCCAACCCCGTGTAGACTTCAAACGAAGCCCACCAACCAGCTTTCATCTGTGTTCACTGTGCCAGTGATTGCTGATTGTGAACTGGACGTTCTTCTGGCAAGTCAGGCATGTTTGATCAGTAAGAAAACCTGCCGCAAAACAAGCAAGGACCGAAAATTTCATTTGCATCTCAGTTTGAAGGCATCTCTTAAAAAACAATAAACTTCATTTGAATTTGAAGCCAAATGGATCTGTGGGTTTTAGATCCATTTTTTTCTACACGTGGACTGTCACTTGCACTAGTTTATTACTGCTTGTTCATTACCAGTCTTAACACATGTCACTGTGTAGGTATGTTAAACAACCTGCTTTATGTACATTAGGGGTGTGCATGAATACAGTTTTTGCATTCAAATTGAGTCAATTTGAATATTCAGATATTCTATTCAATTCAAAGTTCAAAAATCCGGATCTTTAAAAATCCCACTCGAAACCAGATCATCCAAATCTGCATTTTCAAAATTCGATTCAAACTCATAAATACAAATACAAATTCAAATCCAATTTTTGAATTCATGCGCATCCTATTTTTGTCACATGGGTCCCGTTCGCATCCCGTATTATAAGCGCAAATAAACCAGATTTTTGGATGTGATATGTGACGTTCTATTCAGTTGAATTATTTAAAAATCCGCATTGAAGATTTCTGAAAATTCATTTCAAATTTGAATATCGATATTCGTTGAATTCGAATTGGATTTTTGAATTTTCAGATATCTGTGCACATCCCATGTACATATACCATCTTTATAAAAAAAATGGGTGAGTATTCACGGATGCTATCTATACTTGCAATAATTTGTGCTTCAGATAGGGGAAAGTTAGAGAAAGAGGAATTGTATGGCTTTTGTGTGAGCAAAAGTCATTAAAAGATAAATCCAAATTGATAATTCCTTTGGCTTAAAAAGATATGGACCTCCAGAGCATGGGCTAGGTTCTTTGGGTCAGCTGGGGAAACAGCAACTAACCAAGGGATGTGCATGGATATTCATAATATTCAGACATTCGTACACGAATAAAATGTTACGACATTCGTATATTAACATTCGTATGAATACAAATGTTTTGGAACATTCATATGAATAGTTTGGACATTTATTTAACTGGAGATATACACCGGATATGTATGTGTTCATATAGGATACATATCTGATATGAATGCATATGTATAGGATCTGTATCCAGGATCCATATCCAGGATCCACATGCATTCCTGTCGGATAATTGTACGGATTTGTACAAATATGTTCATATTGAATAGAATCCTACCACATTTGAAGGGGATCTATTTGAACAAATACAAATTTTCTAACATTTGATTTGTTGTGAATCTAATGCCAAAAAAACCCCATTCATGCACAGCATTCATGCACAACTCAGGATCATCATCTTCTTCTTCCAGGATTAGCACATCTTTTGTGTCAAAAGCAACTATACACTGAAAAGGTCGGCTTCTGGTGGAGGCATAGCTATGAAATAGTAAGACATATTAACCAAGATCGAAGCCTTCCAAGTAAAGCAGCTTCGTATCCTTTGGGGACTTTCTAGATCAACGCTGTCGGCTGCAGTAAGGGCAGAGCTGGGTATGCTCCCCGTGAAAGCTCTAATTTTATTGAGACAATTCAACTACTGGATAAAAATAAATCGGATGAACTTTAATAGGCTTCCATGCTTATGTCTAGAGGAACAATCTCAATGCCGACACAAGTCATTTTGGTCTTAGGTCCTAAATAAAGAGTTGGCTAATATTGACCTCCCATTAAATTTTCTGAATGATTTAGGACCTAGGGCAAAACAAGGTCTCAAACAACTAAGTTTTTAGCCTCCCAAAAATTGAATATTCATTTAGAAAAATATTTAACTATTTCTATGCCATTACCCCTAAGAAAAATGTTTACCAGGGCTAGATTTGAACAACTTGGTATCATGATGGAATCTGGACGTTATTGTAATGTTCCAAGAAGTAAGAGACTCTGTGTTTGGGGTAATGAATCTGTCGAGGATGTTGAACATTTTCTTATGGAATGTTCAGCATATGATGAACTTCGATCTAGATTTTTACATCCAATATTGTCTAAGATACAGTCCTCCAATAGGAGTGATCTTATGTCTCTACTCTTACAAAGTCAAGAAAGAGCTTCCAGAATCGGAGTCAGTCTTTTTATCTTAAAAGCTATTAACAAAAGAGCGTATTTTCTGAAAGAAAAGAAGAAATAGAAAGTCGGTCACTTCCTTTGCCCTCTGTTCCTGGTTTTATTTTTCTCTGTTTTTAATTGTATTTTTAGTTGAAATGGCTATAGGGCTGATCAAATAAATTTTATCTCTATCTCTAGTAAGACATATGCCACATTGTTTAGCTGAAAATGCCTGAATGCCACAAATCAACATATAGAAATTCCATCTGTCCCAGATTCAGTTTAACTCCCAAAGGATGGGAGGGACATGTATAAAATGATACTATATATAATGCATGTATATAAATATATATATAAGCTAGTTGTTTTCACAGCTTTTTGTTGCTATACGTGAACAGTCTCAGTTTCTATCAGTTCTACAGATTTTTGTATATTCATCATGGGAATTTTGTTTTCTTTTCTTCCCTTGTCTACTAGAATGGATGCCTAGGTATATCTTCCAGGTTGGGGGGACAGGCAGGACACCTCTAAGGCCATTTGCTGGGATTTGAGAATAGGTGAAAGTTTTGCCCTTGTCTTCTGCTTGAGATGTCCCAAAGCAATTGGTGGACCACCGTGTGGGACAGGATGCTGGACTAGATGGACTGTTGCCAGTTCCATCAGGGCCCATCTTATGTTCTTTAAAAACAAACCCCTTACCTTGGTCACCTTTGATCCTGAACTTTGACTTAGAGATTTTGAGTTGAATTCTAGAAATCAAGCTGTTGGAATGGTACTGAATAAAAGAACCAACAAAATACCCATTTGTAAAGTGTATTCATGTTTAAATCACGGGTATTGTAAAAAGAGACCGAGGCCCTTTCTGCACTTGATGGTGATCCAAATTAGAAGGCTCCTTAATCTGGATCAAGGGCCTCCTCAATCATATATTAATGTGGATCAAAGAGGTCCCACTACTGCTAGTCCAGCTTTGTTTGCATTGTGTGGAGCCAGATCTGAATTAAGGAAACCCTTAATGTGTGATCTTCACCTACCATCTAGTGCTTGCAGTGATCACACTACTTTCTCATCATTGGTGGCACCATTTTTGCAGGGCTCCATTTCATGCATTGGAGAAGCTTCCAGCCACCACCGAAAATGACATGTCTTCACTTTCAAATGGAGATACGGTAGCATATTTTTTTTCAAGATGTCAATCATGAGGCTTCCCTGAAGAATTTGCAATAGAGCTCTCTTACTGGGTGAATGGAGACCTGGCTGTAATGGGCCGAGAAGAAGAGGATTTTGCTACATTGTAAAAAGAAATTGTCAAATGTCTTAAAACTCATTAATAAATAAATGTAGAAGAAAGAATATTTAAATAGATCTTGTTAATTGTGTTTATCTCAGTGTGATGCCTTGTCAAAGAGCCTGAAGCTAATGCAGTTTGTTAAAATTCCGATTTGCACAGCAGGAAGTGAACATTAGAAAGAAAACTCTTGTCATTACTGGAAAGAGCTGAAGAAGCTACCAACACTTGACTAAATCATTAATATATCTTTTCAAATTGAACATCATTTTATAAACTGTGCTTTCATCTTGCATTTTCTTTTCTGAAATAGCTCCATAAGCCCAACATTTATAGAGAAAGAGCTCAGAATGACCCTTTCAATGCTTATGACTCATAATTGTTGATTTCATTTCATTTCTTTTTATTTCTTCTAAAAAATCCTTAGAAAAACTCTTGAATTCAGCTTAATCCTTATATTCCAAAATAGCAGAAGTTTATTTTTCTTACTAAAGGATCACTTGGTATAAGGTACAGAAGACTATGCATTGACCTTTGCATTGCACCTTTCCCAAAGTCCTTCATATAAGGACTTTGGATAGAAGTTAAGAGAGCATGCCAAAAAGAAAATAAACAAAAAAACAAAAAAACAGTGAAACTGAAATTGCATATTGTTAATCCAAGAAGTATCCTATTTTTGGAGATCTTAATCTTCCATACTTAACCATCTTCAAACTGAGTTGCCCTGATTCCAAATGCTGTAGCTGAATTTAAAGAACAAATCAAGGGCAGTTCAGGAAGGGGTGGAGAAAGACATCCAATGAGAGATTTAGGCCACATTCTCATGACAGGAGATTGCAGCTATTTTCTTGTATTGTTATAGATAAATTCATGGATGGCAGGTGTGTCAATGGCCCTTAGAATAGGTGCCTAGGTACATCGTCTAGAGACCATCTGCAGGGAGTTGAGAGGAGGTGAAGGTTTCGCCTTCATCTTCAGGTTGAGATGTCCAGAAGCCACTGATAAGCCGCTGTGTGAAACGGGATGGTGGACCAGATGGGTTGTAGCCTGATCCAGCAGGGCTTCTTTTATGTTCTTATGTTCAGTGCTCTGTGGACCAGGGTGTTTGCTACATGCCTCATCCCAATACAGTAACTTTGAAGCTAGTGAATGTGTTTCAAACTGACAACTCTGTTTTGGAATAGCCCCCAAATGACCTTAGGCATTGGTCACTTTGGACACATGTGGGCTTTCACTGTTTCTCATATTCAAGATTTTATTGCTATTTAAGTTTGTTTTCCTTTGCACTTCTCTTTTGAGCACAGCCTTTTATTGTTTTTTTTAAAGCTATTTTATCCAAAAATAAAACCCATGAAATGTTTACCTAGCAACATGGTATTCAAGCACTAAATATATTCTATTTGGCAAAGCCTGAAAATAGTGTAATACAAACCTTATTGTGTGAGACAGAAATGCCTGACAAGATGCCTGACCCGATCCATCAGTGAACCTTTGAATTAATGAAGGATAGACATATTAATGGCTATTACAGTGGTTGCCTGGGCATCTTCTATGGTTTGGAGAGAGAGGCAGGATGCCTCGAAAGACCATTCTAGAAAGACCAATGCCACATTCGAAAAAGAAGAACACAAGAAGATCCTTGCTGGATCAGGACACAGCCCATCTAATCCAGCATCCTGTCCCACACAGTGGCCCACCAATCGCTTATGGGCATCACAAGCAGAAGACATGGATTTCATGAAGCCCTACTATCCCATCAAGTCCATGTTTTAAATATGGCACTGATCTGTCTAAAATGAAAGGCTCAGAGAAGAAATACAAAGGAACGAACGAACAAATGAACAAATGAATGAACGAACGAATGAATGAACGAATGAATGAATGAATGAAAGTAGACCTTCTCAGGAACTTAAAGTCATGCATCTAGGAGAATTTTGATTTGCTTTTGGATTTCACCAACTTTCAACACTGTTCCCAATGACACCACGAACCAAGTAGTATGTGGAAAATGACTGAATTATGTATCTTTCTAGATTCCAACCAAGGGACACTGATTTCATAACTATTTGAATTAGTTCCATACGAATCTAATACAAAAAAACATTTATGCACATCCTTAATTGTCATGGATCCAGAGAAGGTTACACCTTGTCCCCAGGCTAATCTGCTAGCCTCTTTGGATCCAGCAATGGAAACATTAACAATTATTTAATTATGAGATGCATAATGAATATCTGAAAAAAGGCTGGAGTCCAACCCATCAGATTCCATTCCAGCCACCAACTTAAACCCTCAGGCATGAATAGTCTTACAATGATTTGCTCTAACCCTCCCCTGAATATTCGAAGATACTGTTATGTATACTTGGTAGATTTTTATTCCATTGATTCCAGTGGAACTTAACTTAGCATTAATTTAAATGTGAAATTCCTCTAGACTCAAACTGTTGTTGATGATATTATGAAATTCTCTACGATAGATAGACTTTGGCCCTTTCCACACTTATCTGTATCTTGTCTGTTGTCCACACACTAACACAGACTGCAACACACTCTTACCTAATCACACTTTGCCCTGATTGTAGGATGTCCTAGTCCAGGATAAGGTACCGGAATATGCTAGTATATACAATTTTTGATGTCACCCCAGGAAATGCCGCCAGAAACAGCTCTCAAATAAGGATGTGAACAAATATTCATAAGGCATCCATGGGAGCCACCTATATAATGTGCCAAAACTGGGTACCTCATGTTGCAGCTTTTAATTTGGACTGGTGGCCAGTGAGAATTACACTGCCTTGGACCCTTTTCACATTGGATCTTTTTCAGCATATCTCCTGATATAGGGGCCTGCTGCCCTCAGGCCAGCTGAAGTTGCAGCTGAGACCTGCCATAACTTGCCTTAGGAAACAGACAAGTGGCCCTTATTCCTTGATATATTCCAAGAGAAGACCCAGTGCGGAAAGGACCTTGGAATCATATCTCTCATTTTCCTGCCTTGAGAATGTCCCCTTCTCTGTGCCACCGGGTTTAGATTGCTCTTCTAGTTCATGATTTACTTTTGAAATTCAGCAGGCTCGGCCGCTGCTCAGACACTGTGATGTGTCGAATTGTAATAGACTTTATTATGGGCCTTCAAATTAGAAGCTGTCAAAAAAGATAAGAGGTTGAGGTCTGGATTCAAAAGAACTTTTGATTAGGCATAAAGGTGGCCCGGGCTGACAAAAAATAAAATAAAAATCAATGCTTCCATATTAAACATATCTCTTTGTAAGGAAATGTGTTAATCTCTCATGTAAAGTACTTGCATGGTTAATAGGCAAACTATTTCCTATGATGGAATTTAAGCAAAATGATAATCCACGTGTAATTTGTCTGTCAAGAGTGTGCCATTTGTTAGACTTCAGCTTATCTAATGTAAGCCTAAAGTTCTACAATATCTGAACTCAAATATTTGTACCTACTGCCCTCAAAAATAAAGATTTTTTTTTTAAAAAAAGATTCTAAGCATTTGTAAAAAGTTTAAGGAGAAATGGCTCTTTAATTAAATTGCTGATGGGATTGCTGAGGCTAAAACTATCACTGAGCATTTCAAAAAGTGATATTAAGATTCTGTGTGCTGTTGAATTGAAAAAAAAATCTAATTAAAGACATAAAAAGGTGGCGAGATGAAAAGGGACTTACATGTGTAGAATCTCCTGTAAAATTATGGAAAGTGGCAGGTTCTGTTTTTTTGATCTTTAAGTCAGAGTTGCATGCCTAAACCACTGTGACACTTTAGCTAGATTCCACATAGCCGAGAACTAATATGAAATTAATAGAGTGTAATAAAGGTCTATTGGATTCCAGTCTTAGCTTTGCAGCTTTGAAGTAAAAGAACAGAAGGCATAATTTCAATCTTTGTTTAGTATCTTGGACAGACACCTCACTGGCATTAAAGAATGGTCAGGATTTAAAATCTGATAGATAGTCTTCCAACCCCTTCATGACAGCTTTTCTGTTCAAATACGAATTTCTGTCAAAGCCTCAGAATGTTTGAAGGCATATTCAGAGATGAAATATCATGACTGCAACAAGCACCGTGTGAAGCTATTATGTTCTGAAAGGAGAAATAATTACATACAGTACATCTCTCAGGCACAGCTCTGAATTAATTATGCATATTAATCTGTACAATGGATAGGATACAGTTTGAAGAATTATGGTGTTATCATCCTGCGATGGAAAATGTCAGAGTATGCCTTTTTTAATATTTCAGGATCTACTAGAAAGAAAAGGAAACAAAAATTGTATAGTTGTAGCTGCGTGGAGGTACCACGGATGACCAATGGATAGGATAGATGCGAAGTGGGATAAGGTGAAGATCCAGGTGGAATTTCTCCTTCCCTGCTGGCAAGCAAATTTTGCTTGGAGATCATCAAAGGGACTCTATTATAGTGATGTGCATGAATGTTTTTTTTAATTGATTTGTATTGAATCAAGTGTAAGAAAATTTGTATTTGTTTGAATAGATCCCCTTTGAATATAGTCCAATTTGAATCTGATACAAATATTCAGTCTCACACGAATCCCATACAAATGCATACGAGTGCATACGGATCCCATACACGTCTCATACAAAGCTTCATATGAATGTATCAAAACATTAAATTCAAATTCAAATGTAGATCTTTAATTGTGCCAATATTTTATTTGAATATGTATGTCCATATTTGGCCAAATTCATATGAATTTTGAATGATACGAATATTCATGAACATCCATACTATATTATCTTTCTAGGAGCAATCTACAAACTTCTGATAGAAACAGATTATTTAGGTTGTTTTCCACTGTCACTAAAAGTACCCATTAAGAACCCATTAATGGGTACTTAATGGCATTTTTGTACCCATTAATGTGTACTTAATGGGTACTTCTAGTGACAGTGGAAAAACACCCTTAATTGACTCTTGCACGGTTAAACAATTTTTTTAATGAATCTAATATTAATGGGATTCTTTTTTATTCTTGTTTATCTATTTACATCCATCATTAAACGAGGACCATTTAGCATTAAACCTTCAATACTTAACATGGGTGGTAGAGAGATTTATAGTCCTAAATTTAATAGTATACAATTATCAATTATCAGCTGTCAAATGTCAATTATCAATTAACAAAGATTAGATTCTTAAAATAAACAAAAGTCAGCATTTTTGTACAAAAGTGGAAAGCTGAACATTCTAAAAAAAGCCATGTATAGAAATTAAGAAAATGCATACATTTTTTCTGAAGTTTGTATCCATACTTCAGCATCTTGACCTGCCCCCAAATAGTCATCTATATGTCTATAAATCTTTAAAGAAGGAATATGGAGAAGAAACAGATTGCTAAGCTCACATACACATTGATCGCTAAAAATAGCCGGATGTTGGAAGTTGGAATAGTCTGTTCACAGTCACAGATGGAAGGATGCAGGGGGAAAGAAAAGCAATGCGTTGTTAGATATGATTCAAAAATGCATTCAACAAATCAAAAGGTTGAAAAGTGCAAAGAAATGGCAATTTGAAGCTATGCTACGTAATCTGCATAGAACTGTGTATCCCTTTGTAGTTGAGCTTTAGTAGAAGAGAGGGCGAATCCATCGTCCATTACATTATATTTTCAATTTTGTGCAAAAGCTCCAGTTCATGAGCTGTGAATCAGAACTCAGATGCTATTTCCTTCAGCTATGCTGAAAATTCACATGCACACATATGCCCCAGTGTTAGGCGTTGGTACTTTTTTAAAAAGTGAGAACAGACAGATCATCGGGGGGGGGGGGAGTGACACAGTTGAATTAACAAGATGGCGACAAGAGATTTCCACCTCTCTGCAACAAGATGGTGGCCTGATGGGTAGAGAATCATACAACCTCTGTATACTAGGGATGTGCATGAATATTCAAAAATCCAATATGGATTTTTGAATAATTTGAATGTGTAGGTTATACGCATCTTGCACTTAAAATATGGGATTAAAATGAGATGCATACAGGATAATGTGGGATGCAAATGGACTTTTATGGAATGCACACAGATATGTATAACAGATACGAATGTTGTCAACATTCGTATCTTTAAATACGAATCTAACATTCAAATGTATGGATTCAAATGTTGTGGATTCAGATTGGATGTTATGACATTTGGATCTTAAATATCCTAATCGAATTGGATTTTTTAATATTTGAATCTACTCAGATGTTGGTTAATTGAATGTTATGAATATTGGCGCATTTCCCAGCGGATGGGAAAGGAAGTGTGAAATTGCTCTAGATCTAGAACACATTTTGGTGCTTGGCTTATTTCTTTTGCACTATCGCTTTAGGAGGCTGCAGCTGCAAATGCTGTAGCGGAACATTTGTATTTCCATGTATATCTTCCTGTTCATTCCTCACATACTCCCTTGCCCTGGCCCATTTCATCTGGGGGCTGGGTTGCTAAATAAGCGTAATTTCTTCCAGGGCTTCAGCTGTTTGCAAAATCGCACCAGAATCTTCCCGAGAAGAGCTTCTAGGCAGGCATTCATAATGCCTTGATGTCACTTTCTTGGCATTGCAGTAAAACAAGTGTTGGGGGAAGTAGTGTGTGTCACTTCCAATTCAGAACCAACAAAACCTGTTTTCTTTGGAAGCAGCTGTCAGCACATCTTAATGGCCTCAGTGTTAGGTAAGAGCTGCTTCATACATTACGGATTCCCTAAGCACTACAGTAATTGACAGCAGGAAAAAGGAGTGTGTGTGTGTGTGTGAGAGAGAGAGAGAGAGAGAGAGGAGGGAAGCTGTCTGGGTAGAAAACCTTTCATCTACTTGTTAGAGATGGAAAACTGGACTTTTGAACAATGTGGAAACAGTCCAATAATGGAAAGCTCTCCAAAATGGAAAGGGCCACTCCAGTATTACCGGAGGGTATCCTAAACAAGGTGGGAAGATACAGGTGGAGGTGGCAGAAGAGAGAGAACCAAAGGCCCTTTCTGCACTGGCCCTTACTCCAGATTACTCCCAGAATAGGGGTCTGCCAGCATGTGCTAGAGCTAAATATGGCAGATCCTGGGCCCTTTCTGCATTGGTCTTATTCTAGAATGTATCCCGAGATAGCGGTCTGCTGGCCACAAGCTAATGCGGACTATGGCAGGACTCACCTGGGGACTCCCATAGTCTGCACTAGCATGCAGATAGCATGTTCCTATTCTGGGATAAATTCTAGAATAAGGCCAAGTACAGAAAGACCCCTGGACAGCATCTAGATGGCAGGTTCCAATTCCAGGGTATAATCCAGAATAAGGCCCAATGCTTTATTCTCTCTTTCTCTTCTGTCCCCCCTCTCTCAAAGCTTTCTATTCCTCTTCCCACCACAGACACCCTGTGAGGTAGGTGGGGCTGTGAGAGTTCAGAAGAGAGCTGTGACTAGCCCAAGGTCACCCAGCTGGCTTTGTGAAGGAGGGCAAAATCAAAACCGGTATTCCGAGATAAGAGCCCAGCTCCCTAACCACTAGACCAAATAAATAAATAAATAAATAAATAAATAAATAAATAAATAAATAAATAAATAAATAAATAAATAAATAAATAAATAAATAAATAAATAAATAAATAAATAAATAAATAAATAAATAAATAAATAAATAAATAAATAAATAAATAAATAAATAAATAAATAAATAAATAAATAAATGTTTGTGACACATTTTTCAATTCGGGAAGGAGCATAGGCCAGGAATTAAAATCCAGTTTAGAGTGGTTTTGCTGGATGAAGATGGAAAGTTCACAAAGCTCTGAATTGTCCTTAGAACCATTTTTGTGCAGACCACACTCCACGGTCCCCGCTGGTTGAAAGAGAACTGGTTTCGCTTAAATTACGTAGCAATCCTATTAAACCTAAATATCATGTCTTCATTATATCGACTAATTCCTTTGACATTTGCCTCAGCCATTTCCATCAGTATTAGGGAAAGCCAAAATCCTGTGGCTAACATGTGATGTTTGAGGCAGAAAAAATGGGCATTCACGAACTAAGTCAAATATTATTTAGGCAGAAAAAATCTTCATGGTTTTGAATATGCAATGGGTTCTTTAAAACCCCACATCAATAATAATTTCCTACTCTCTAGGGGCATACTATCATTTCAGTTAATTAAATCAAAATGTCAATGAATACAAAGGAAATTGAACTTTCCCACTAAGATTTTCATAGACACAAAGGGCTGTGTTTCAGAACACAAAAAGCAAAGCAGACACCTGTGTAGCATCCTGACCAGAATACCATTTTTATAAGTAGCTGCTTGCATAAATACTTTATTATTCTGACTTTTTGTTCCTCAAACTGGATTTAATTGTTGCACTGCAGATATGTATGATTCCCACATCTCTTCTGAAGATGAAAAGGATCCCCTCAGAATGCAGACAGTCATCACAGACTGAGACTGGTTGTTAGCACATGAATTAAAAAAAACTAAATCAACTGTTTTAATGCTGGAACATAAGAAAACATAAGAACATAAGAGAAGCCCTGCTGGATCAGGCCACAGCCAATTTAGTCCAGCATCCTAAACTGCACAGCAGCTTTCTTTTTTAAAAATATTATTATTATTACTATCAATACAAAATAATGATACAAAAACAACACAAAATACACACAAAATTGGGACTAACATGCATCCCCCCCCACCAAAAGACAACCTCTTAGATTTTTCTTCTCTTTTTCTTCTTTAGTTGATCGAAAGGAATAGTCTTATTATTTCTTCCCTCAAGAATTCTGGTCCTTGGGGTCTTGATGAATAATATAATAGCACAGCAGCTTTCAGTATGCCTGATAGGTTTAAAGATTGTCTGTAGGACCCACTAGGGATAGGCACAAATATTCAAAACCTTCATTATTCGGAGGAATTCAGAGGAATTTGGACATTCGTACACAAATCAAAAGCTACAACATTAGTACATTAACATTTATATGAATACAAATGTTTCGGAACATTTGTATAAGTAGTTCATACATTTATTGAACTGGAGATACGTGCTGGATACATATTGATACGTATATGTTCGTATAGGATACATCCCAATATGTATGCATTTGTATAGGATCCATATGCAGGATGAGTTTGCATTCATATCGGATATTTGTTCAAATTTGCTGGAATACATTTGGATCAAATAGAATCCTACCACATTCGAAGAAGCTCTGTTTGAAAGAATATGAATTTTCTAACATTCGATTCATTACAAATTGAATGCCCAAAAAACCATTCTTGCACATCCCTAGTACACACTAGGGATATGTGTGAATATTCATCACATTTAGAATTCATACAAATTTGTCTGAATTCCTACATTCAAATTCAAATAGAAGGTTGGTACATTCAAAGACTGACATTAGAATACGAATGGAATGTTTCGATACATTCGTATGAAGCTTCGTTACACTCGTGAAGCTGGGGACGTGGGAAAGTGGCTGCCTGGTCCCATCTGCAAGAGATTCAAGGCAGATTCAGAATGGATTCAAAGTGGATAGAGAGCGGATTTGATGTGTTCAGACAGATACAAAGGCAATTCATAGGGGATACATGACCAATTCATAGCAGGGATTTGAATTGGATTCATATCGAACATTCGTATTGAATTCGGTTCCTACTGCATTTGAAGGGAATTTATTCAAATGAATAATAATTTTCTTGCATTTGATTCAATACGAATCAAACACACACAAAAATTAGTGCACACCCCTAGTACACATATGTTATAACTCAATATTCTGGTTTTTGAAAATAGTACTTTTAAGGACATTCTCTGTGGAGCATTCGGTTACTCTGCATTTTCCCATGTGTTGGGTCAAACTGCATGAGGACACAGTTCTTCAGGTAATCACCGGGTTTGATTCTGCCCTCCTCCACAAAGCCAGCTGGGTGACCTTGAGCTATTCACAGCTCTCTTTCTGAGCCTTCACAGCCCCATCTACTTCACAGAGTATCTGTTGTGGGGAGAAGAAGAGAAGGTTTGTTGGCCACTTTGAGTCTCCTTAAATGGGTGAGAAAAGTAGGGTAGAAAAACCAATTCCTCCTCCTCCTCCTCCTCCTCCTCCTCCTCCTCCTCGTTCCAGGAATGGTCTAGGGCTAGTGATAGAACTTGTGTTTTCTTTTCTTAGGAGAAAATTTCTCTCCTGATTCTCCTTAGCCTACTTAGCATAAAAAGTTTTTAAAAATCACCCCACAAGAACACTTCTATCTCTACCATGAAGTAGAATGAAGAATGCGTTCTAATATAATTATTTTTACTCTGTTAGCCTGGGCAATTTGCCAGCTTGCTCTGAGACCTCTCCAAGCCTCATGTAGCCAAAATGAATCAAAAGTACCTTGCAGGATTTTGATAACAACCCACCCTTTTCCACATAAATAAATAAATAAGCAAACAAATAAAGCCCTCTCTTGTAATCCTTTTTAATCAGCTTGCGTATGATGTTAGATATTTCATTCTTGCTCCCTTTTGAGGATGGTCTAATACTTTAATTAGATATTTACACATGGTTAAAAAAATTGCAGGCATAATTAAGGATATTCAGATTAATTAAAAGCATTAGGCAGTATTATATGTGGAAGAAGAGATTTTAATTAAATCATTAGTACATCTCCCAATAATCTCTTGGTGTTCAGAAATAAAAGAGCACCATCCTATCACCGGTGAATCAGGGCAAGGCTACAGTTAAATTAAGGCTATATTGGTTTTTATTTTAATAAAAGCCTCTGGTGTTATGGATTCTTTCTCTCCTCCCTCCCTCTCTATCTCTCTTTCTCTCATGCCCTACCCACCTCTCTCGGTCATTCTCTTTCTCCTCCTCTCTCTCTATTTGTCCCTCTCTCTCTTCATTCTATCTCTCCTTCTGCCTTTCTTTTCCTCTCTGTCTAGGGATGTGCATGAATGTTCTAAACGTTAAAAATTCGATCAAATTGGATCAAATGTGGACATTCGATCTCAAATAAAATATCTACACATTTGAATTTAAACCATCAAATAAATTTTGAATGGTCCAAAACATTTGTTCAAATGATTTGAAGCATTCAAATGTACAGATACTGTAGGTGTGTACAGATATGAATGTATAGATACGGATATACACATACATATCTGTATGCATCTTATACATATCTGTACGCATTTGCGTACGAAACGTATACAGATACGTATGACACTTACGAATGTTGTTGACATATGTATCTTCAAATATGAATGTTGTCGACATTCGTATCTTCAGATTTGAATCTAACATCTGAATGAATAGGTTTGAATGTATTCTATTCTAATTGGATTTTGCTGCATTCGGATTCTAAACATTCAAATGGAATTGAATTTTTTGACAAATGCAAAACAACAACACATTTGTTCATATCCCTACCTCTCTCTTTCTTACTTTCTGTTAGTCTCTTTCCCCCCTCTGTCTCATCACTCCCCTGCCTCTCACCCTCCGTCTCCTTCCCTATACCACTCTTTGCTTTCTCTCTCTCCTTCCTGTCTTCCTCCCTTTCCATGGGGATGAAGGGAAAAGGGAAAGTTTCCTCCCCCACATGTGGAAATGACAATGTCCACAGGCTGCTAGACAGGTTAGAGAAGCTTTTGGGGTTCAGCGCCCTCCCTGTTTACGCTTTTCTGAATCTCGATGCTTGCTTTAAGGCTTGGAAGATTAACTTGCTTCTGAAGATTTGCCTCTGAAAATAACCTTTCAAAAAGAGTGAGAGCTCCATGCACACAACTGGTTTTGTTTGATTCCTCACCATATTGCCTAGTAATTGATCATTGGTTCAGGTATTTGAAAGAAGGTAATTTGTATTTGAT
The DNA here is from genome assembly GCA_023333525.1 of Aspidoscelis tigris stejnegeri. Lineage (NCBI taxonomy): Eukaryota > Metazoa > Chordata > Lepidosauria > Squamata > Teiidae > Aspidoscelis > Aspidoscelis tigris. Next base: position 10,978,183 of record JALMGA010000012.1, read on the forward strand.
TATGACTGTTGTGATGGCATTTAATCATCAGTAGCTCATGTACGTGGCGTCCTGAAATTATTTTTATCAATAAGTCCCCCGGCTATCACAGGCGAGACAGAATAAATTAATCTGGAAAAAAATAGTTTTGTTTGAAATTAGAGGGTTGGCTCTTGATACTATAAGGAGGCTAATTGACCTCTAAATCCTGTGCCACCTTTATTAGCCTTGGGGATGACCCAGAAAGAAGCTAAAATGGACAGAAAGGCTACTGTGTTAGTCCTTCTGGTCTAGGTGGAAATATCTCCTCCAAACCTATGCATACGTAAGGATGTGATTGAATAACATTATTGCAGAAGAAGCAATGGAGCTGATATTAATATTCATAAACATTCAAGTTCTGTTATCACTTGAAGCCTCATTAGCAGTCATTAGCATTATTGAAGTGTTAAAGCCATCTAGGAGGTATCTGCAAATGGAGCCTGATTTGCATGTGACGTCCATGGAAACAAACTTGCTAAACCCTCTGTGTCAAATCTTAGTGGGATCTACTCTAGTCTGTATCCCCCCCCCCAAGTCCTATACAAGTATATCTTTCCTGTATCTTTCCTAATATTTATTTACATCCATTGGTTTTACAATCATAGGATTATAGTAGCAGTATAACGTAGTAGAAGTAGCACGGGGACCTATCCAGAACGAGCCAGGGGTCTGGAAACATAAGTGGGGTGGTGGTGGCAGCCCACGAAACCCCAAGACAGACTCAGCCCGGTCTCAACCCACCTCCATTACAGCCCAGTGGCAGCAGCCTGGGGCGGGGTGTCTGCACCCCGCCACAGCTTTTTATCCTCAGTTTAACAATTCTCCAAATTATTTGTACAATCATTCTGAAACATTAATATTCATACGCATGTTAATGCACAAATGTCATAACATTAGACTCATGTATGGAGGTCCCAATTTGTCTGAATTCATACGAATAACAAATCATATGAATATTCGTGCACATTCCTAATCTGGGCAGCATTCGCACCTATGTTATAACCCAGTTTCAGTCCCTTTTCAAAGTGAGAGAACACATCAGCCAAGTGACGAGCTATTTTATTTCAGTGTTATTTAACTCAGAAAATCCACATTTGGGTGAAATAATGTAGATGAAAAATGACCAGCCATTATGGTGATGTGTCCTCTCACTCCGACAGGGGACTGAAGGTAGATTCAATCCTGTAAATGAATTTTTCACTCAGTTTTATATAATGCTTAAGATCTAGCAATGAGGCCCTCCTGCTTGTCCCACTGCCTTCAGTACTGACGCTGGTGGGCACCCAGGAGAGAGCCTTTTCAGTGATGGGCCCCAGACTATGGAATAGTCTCCCCCTCGAGGTGCATCATGCCCCTTACATATATTTAGGAAGGCCGTGAAGACGCACCTCTTTGCCCTGGCCTTTGGCTGAGCTGATTATATTTTCCGTCCCAGTGCAGATACTGTTATTTTAAACATGGAATGTATTGTTTTAGATTTGTTGAATTTTTAAAGTGCTTTTAATGTATATTCTGTATTCTGTTTTTAATCTGTTGTTTTAACAGTTGTTACCCGCCCAGAGACCTTTGAGTATGGAATGGGAAAGAAATGTAAAAATAATAATTAAAAAAATGCTGTTGTAACAAGCTTTAACCAGGTGGGTTTTGAAGGGGTTTTTTGGAGGGGCTATTTGTAAACTGCTTTGAGAAATGTTTTATTATGAAAAGCAGTATGGAAATTTAAAATAGTAAAACAGATGGCCTTGTTACTGCAGTGATTAGGTAGACAGAGAAGGCACAGATATACAGTCCAAATCTGCTTATGAGCTTTGATGAATACAAGCAGAATACCCCAGGGCACATGGAATTCGAAACAATTTAGTTTGCAGAATATTAATTATGCTGAAATTGAAAAAAAATCTAAATGTATGAGACATGGTCCATTTGGTACCAAAAATCCCTCCCTTTTTTAATCCATCCTCCAGCTAGTGGAAGAAGCAGCCCTATGAAGCAAATATCCAGGGATGTTAAGATCTCTTGCAATGCTGCTGCTAAGAGGATGCCAGGACAGAAATGTGAGACAATGAAGTACCTGAAGTCAAAGTGTCTGCACATCCAAGCATTTCCTAGAAAATCCACAAACTCTCTTCCTCCCAGAAGACCTTCCTACACCACAAAATAGCCTCCAGCATTCAGAACTTAAATACTGCAGCTGAGTATTGTGTGAGAGTAGATGGTTTTCCTCTGAAATGTGTTTCCTCTTGCCTTTCATAAGCACCATGTGATGGGAATTGACAGAAACTCGCGTGCAGAGGGGTTTTAGTGAACAATGGTCTCCACCAAAAACGTTGGCCTGAAGTGCTCCGAGCAGCTTAGCCTCCTTCAATTACTGACCTAGAAAAACTGCAAAAATCATTGGCCTCTGGGAAATTAAGGGTTATCTGAGTCTAACCCAGAAGAAGCAGTTGCTATGATCTCATTTGTCAAGAGATGATTTCAAGTGTCAGGTGATAGGTAATATAAAAACTGCTTTCTTGGAGAGACTCATCAAGGTGGGAACGAAGCGAGTGTGAAAAAAGTTCTGTCTAAGTTTGGCATTCTTCTGGGACCACCCCTTCCCATCTCCTCTTATGAGATGCTTTTGATAATAAGAGATAAAAAAGGTGTTAGGGTCTTGTAACTGAGCTTGCTTATTACTTCCTTAAATTTGATATGAAGCTAAAGAAGAGGAGGAAGGGGAAGAAGAAAAAGAAAAGGAGGAGGAAAAGGAGGAGGAAAAGGAGGAAAGAGGAAGAGAAGGAAGAGGAAGAAGAGGAAGAGAGAGAAGAAGAAGAAGAAGAAGAAGAAGAAGAAGAAGAAGGGAAGAGCAAAACAGAGAGCATGAAACAAGAAAAATGCCTGGATAAGAATGTCTTCTGAAGGCAATTTGGGCATTTGAGATGATTTGGAGACAGGTATTTTCAATGGGAGCTAATTACTGTGATGTAGAATGGTTCCCCAGTAGTAATTAGGTAAGTACTGGTCCTGTCACTTCATGGTTTGCAGCAAACTGGGTAGTCCGTATGGTTCACATGCAAACCGAATCACTCTATAGATTAAAAAAAGAAAGTCAAAGTGAACCCAGACCATGAGTAGTTGGTTCAATTTGAACTGAACCACCACATTTTGGTTCATCCAGATCTCTATTATTAATGTATGGCTACGAGAGATGGATTGTATGGAAGGCTGAGTGCTGAAGAATCATCACTTTCACATTGTAGTGCTGAAGAAAACCTTTGAGCGTCCTTGGATGGCAAGGGGATCAGGCAGTCAATACCGAAGGAAATCAACTTTGAGTGTTCATTAGAAGGACAAATCCTGAAGGTGAAACTCAAATACTTGACCATATAATGCAAAGACAGGACTTATCAGAAAAGACCCTGATACTGGGAAAGATGGAAAGCAAAAGGAGAAGGGGAAGACAGAGGATGAGATGGTATCATGGTGTCATGGAAACAACAAACATGAGCTTGGGCAAACTCTAGGAGAGTTTTTTAGTTATTTTTGTAGTTTTGAAAACATAGCTTACAATTTTCCTATATATTTATATTCGTCTTCAATCTGAGTCTGTTAACAGACAGATATTTTTAAAGACCTTCTCTTTTTAAATAGGAGTAGAAGAGGAGGGGAAAGAAGATAGAGAGGAAGAGGAACTCCTTGAGGTGATGTTTCTGCCCTTGCTTTCCCATCTGTTGGATGGGAAAGGTGCATTAGAGAATAACGTGTACTAGCGTTCACACTTAGGAACACTAGTACACTATAGCCTAGCCCTAACATGACCGGAGACTTACTTGTGTTTGGTCTCATGTCCAATCCTCCTCAGTCACATCAGGGGGTGATCTGAAGTGCCAGCTCACTTCTGCGGCACCTCAGATGGTCTTCTCAACCAGAACTAGTGCAGATGGTCAAGATTGAAGAGGGTTGGGTTCCTTGTGGTTCATGATTTTGGGCACCACAGCTAGTGTGCAATTAGCCAACCTCTGGGCAGGCAGGGGGCATTTATAGGCTGTAAGCACCTCCTGTAAGTGCAGAGGCAGCTGCCCAGATGTTGACTAGTTGCACACTATGAGGCCAAGTGCAGAAACGTCTCAGTTTTTCAGGTTTACCCTCCTTTCCCTTAAGGGGGGGAATGGGAGAGGAAGACCAAGCCGCCTCCAACCTGCCTCCAAGTCGGACTGCGAACGTTCTCTGTGGCCCCTTCCTCTTGCAAGTATACTTAAGGGGGGGGGAATGGGAGAGGAAGACCAAGCCGCCTCCATCCAGCCTTTTTTTTTAACTATTATATAATGTTTTTATTTGTTATGATATGCAATGTATTTTTGACTTATGTAAATTGCCTTGGAGAAAAAATTGTTTTTGATTTAAGTTTTTGATTTTATTTGCCATATTTCTTTGATGTAATTATCGTATTTTGCTTTGTATTTTTTCTTCTCCATTTGTAAACCGCCTTGGGCAAAAGTTCCTTTTGGAAAGGCGGCATATAAATAAAAATTAAATAAATAAATAAATAAAATAAAATATGCCTCTTTACATTCAGGATCAATAGAGATAGAGAAGATGGACAGAAAGGATCATCCTACAGTTACAGCAGCGGTTCTCAACCTTCCTCATGCCGCGACCCCTTAATGCAGTTCCTCATGTTGTGGAGACCCCCAACTGTGTGGGGGGGAAGCAGCTGGGAGGTGGGAAGGAAGGGTGGCAGGAGACTCGTCGTGACCCCTCTGAAAGGGTAGTTTGACCCCCAAAGGGGTCATGACCCCCAGGTTGAGAACCACTGAGTTACAAGATATGTATTGGATACAATTGGATATTAGTATGAATTCGTACAGTACATTTGTATCGAATAGAATCTTACCACAATCGGAGGGGATCTGTTCAAATGAATATGAATTTTCTAATATTTGATTCAATATGAATCAGATGCAAAAAAACACCAAAAACAAAACCCCATTTGTGCACATCCCTACTGGAAGTGCAATGCTTCCTTGTACATGGTTGAAAAAGCCCAACTGTTTGTTTGAACAAACGTTCACCAGTGAACGACAACAACAAAAAAGTGAATGTGCAAACTCTCTCACTACACATAATCTCTTTCAACCTGTCCTTTCTTGTTACTCTACTTTGTAAATTATAAAATCCCAAACTTTGTTAGTGTTCCTCACAGGGAAAACCTTTGAGCCTTTTAAGTTGCCCCCCCCCTTCCTTGAGCATTTTCTATTTATTTGTCTCATAAGCTAACATGATTGCTAGGCAAAATATTAGCTTAATTAACGTTAAGGAGAATTTTATTACTTATCCAAAGAGCAAAGGGAGACGGAGTTTGAAATGTGAGAGAAGCATTAAATGACCTTGTTTCACAAGTATAGGATTTATTTATTTACTCAATAATGAATAGTGAAGTTGTTACATAGGGTAGACTTCAATTGCACTGGATTTGTGAGCATCACACATGGTTCAGTATTTTAGAAACAGGGAACGGTGCCATAAAAATATTAATCCTTCACTCTTACTGCTCTCTTAAAAGGTAACATGAGAACATACAATTAGGGGTGTGCACAGATGCAATTTTTGACATTCAGTTTGATTCGAATAAAATATTTGAATGTCTGAATTAGTACAAAGAGGGAAAAAATGAATGTATTAAGATTCAAACTGATTCAAATACATTTGTATCTGTTCATACAGATATTCAATTTGTATTTGATGATATGAATGTTGACAACATGTATATGTGTCTGTACGCATCCGTACACATTTGTACGCATCCCGTTTTTATCCCATATGCATCCTGTTTTTGTCCAGTACATATCCATACAAATGCGTATGGATATGAATATAATGTCTATGGATATACATGCAATGTATACGTATCCGTACACATACGAATGTCTGAATAACTTGTACGGATAATTCAAAACATTTGAATTCATTCAAATGTAAAAAAAAGAATGTATAGAAATTTGATTAGAATTTGGATGTCCAAATTTGAACAAATTCAATTGAATTTTGAATGTTTCAAATATTCTTGTACATCCCTACATACAATAACTTTAAAACTCTGGTTGTATTGGGCATAAGTAATGCTGATTTTTAAAAAGTGGAGAAGATGAGCAATGTTCAGATATCTTTTAGATTGGGAGTATATAAGAACATAAGAGTAGCCCTGCTGGATTGGGGCATCCAGCATCCTGTCCCATCTCAAGCAAAGGGGAAACTTTCACCTACGCTCAAATCCCAGCAAATGGCCTTGAGAGGCATCCTGCCTGTCTCTCCAGTCTGAAGGAATTCGCTAAACATTTATTCTAGTGGTCACTGACACCCCCATCTTTCAGGAATTAAGAGGAGCCCTGCTGGATCAGGCCACATCTAATCCAGCAACCTGTCCCACACAATGGTCCACCAATCGCTTAAGGGCATCTGAAGCAGAAGACCTCTCCTGGCAGCAAGTAAGAAATTTTGTCTATCATTTAGTTCTTTGAGTGCTGGACCTCCATCGAGAGATCTGAGATAAATGGTGCCATTGACTGCCACAACTACAGTCCAGAAAATATTGCTGTCAATGAAACAGTTTCTAGAATAGTAATGCCCAGTTTAACAGTTGCAAACTCCAGGTCAGTACTTCCCCTGCATATGGCACAACAACAACAACAACAACAACAACAACAACAACAACAACAACAACAACAACAACAACAACAACAATAATAATAATAATAATAATAAATACACACACTTGTGTTAGGTTTAATGATTTTTTTTTTAAGGATGTGCAAAGTACAATTTACATTGAAAAAATTGCTGAAATGATTCTTGTTGATTCATTTGACTTACATGGAACCAAACCTGTGTTTGTTCAAATATCTGGAAATTCATTGGAACCAAATCAGCATGCCGTTCATGAACACACTTCCACCACTCCCCTTTCTGCCTCACAGCAGTTCCCAGGGCCTAGTGTCATAGCCCCTGAAGGCCACAGCAACTGAGATGTTTTGGTATTGGATCAGCAGGCAGAAGCCACATGGGACTGGGCTGAGCTCATCTGCTGGAATGGTTGCCATAGCTACGTGGTCCTGAGTTGTACTTGATATGTTAGCAATGAGCTTTGGAACTGTCAAGTGCACCCCATGATGTATCTGCCTGTCAGTCTGCAACTGTCGTCTTATCCCTATAGATTATTGTACTAATTACTGAGGCGGTTTCTGCTACGAATGTGCAAGAATATTCAAAACGTTCAAAATTTGAATTCATTCTAGGTCGGACATTTGAATTCAAATTGAATGTCTATACATTCATTTTTTTCACATTCAAACACGTTCGAAAGTTTTGAATCATTCATATGAATTATTCTGACATTTGTATGTGTATGAATACATACACATTACATATTCGTATCTTATTCGTATCTGTATTCATATTCGATACATATGCATCTTATTCGTATACATTTGTATGGATACGTAAGGGACGAAAATGGGATGCATACAGAACGAAAACAGGATGCATACAGGATAAAAATGGGAAGGATATGGATGTGTACGGACGCATACAAATGTTGTCAACATTCGTATCTTCAAATAGGAATCAAATATTCATACAGATAGATACGAATGTATTTGAATCAATTCAAATTTGAATACATTCATTTTTTCTCTCTTCGCTTGAAATAAAAAAATCAAAAATTCGATTCAAATCAAATCTGAAAATTGCATTCATGCACACCCATAGTTTCTGCATTCACTTTAGGTCTATTTGCACTACAGCCTCTAGTGCATAATTAGTGTTCTCTGGTGAAGACCATCCACAAGACTCCAAGCTTGCCTGCCCTCATCAGAATTTCACTAATGTTGATTAGGTGTGGAGAACAATATTGTGCTCCACACGTTAACCAGCCTTAACCAGAGACTTACCTTAAGCATCCAGGCAGTGACCATTCGCTCTTCTTTAGGTGCTCTGGGCTGTTTGAGATGCCATGTGAGTACACTGACACCTCAGATGACCATAGATGTGACTGCACACACACAGAGCATCTGTGTCATCAAGGCAATGGCACTGATACACGCTCAGTTATGGAGGGGGCTGCAGCCAAAATGGCGGCACCCAGAGGAGGACCGGGCCCCAGATCAAATAAGGTAAGTATTTGATCACGGGGGGAGGAAAAGGCCAAAGTTGACTAGTGCTACAAGTGTGAGTGCTAGTCAACGTTGGTTAAGCATGCTCCTTTCCCATCCAGTGGACAGTAAGGGAAGTGTGAAAAGACCCTTTGCCTGGAGAGCCCAATTGTCCCAGTCCATGCTGTTCCAGGATAAGACCTTGGAAGTCTAGGGAGGCCCATTTTGGTGGCAGAGTTTGGTATCCCTCTGAAATGGGACCACCTGCTAAATCAACCCATGGAGACATACTCCCTTTTGCAGGCTTCTCTGGGCCAGTCTAGCCACCCCTGAATATAAGAACAGTTCAACCAGCATCCTGGTCGAGGCAGCCATTTTGGCAACCTAGATGGAACTTTGCTGCATCCAATAGCAGTGTTGTGGTTTATCCTGCTCTGCACCAGCAGTATGGCCCAACCTCTGCAGCAATGCAAACATACCTAACTGTATTGATATCTCAGGTACCACCCACCCCTCCCAGAGATTGGACCAGGACCCTGTTACTCCTGTGCTATGCACAAGGGTGGGACTGGGAATCAATCATGTCTCTGTACCAGGTTTTCAAACATGATCTTTGGGAGTGATCCTTCTTCTGGACCAGATGTGGAAGCCCCAATATCTGGAGCAGAACAGAGGCAGTGTGGGGCAGTAGCAGACCTCTCAATCGGTTCTGGGCCAGGACAGCACTAGTCCAATGTGGATTAAGCATATTATGTAGTGACCACATGAACAATAGGGCCTTCTGCTGAGCTCTTCCATCCCCACCCACCTCACAGGGTGTCTGTTGTGGGGAAAAGAACAGGTGGTTTGTCAGCCGCTTTGAGTCCCCTTAAATGGGTGAGAAAAGCGGGGTGGAAAAGCCAATTCTTATTATTATTCTTCCAAAATATTAGTAAAACCTCTTGAAACAGGTGTTTCCAATACACAACGGATACTGTTTACAAATGCTTTGTAGCACTGTAAAAATCAAAATTTCCTCTGATTTGTTTTCTTTTTTCCCCTTTTCCTCAGCAAGAATACGCACAATTTATTTTCAGATCAATTCTTCTTTTACTGCTTAAGATGACCCTCATCAATTCTTAATGTATTTTTTAAACATGCTCATCCTTATTGATTGCATGCTGATTGATCATTGCAGCATAATGTTTTCCTTAATTATGGAAATATGTACAAAAGAATAAAATGCTCACAATAGTGCCACGTATGTAAACTTCAATTAGTTTTTGGAAACTAATCATTGTTTTCAAATTCACAAATAAAAGCTGCCTCTTCAAATCCAATTGGGGAAGCAGATAGAAGACATTTTTATTGTTCTCATTATCTTCAAGCATTCATCTGCTTATCCATTCATTCTCCCTCAGGAATCATATGCCTACTTGCAAGGTTTTAACTCTTGCTAGTAATAGTCACAGTGTAATTTAGTTTACTGTTTGCATTATTTACAATTGAAAAAATAACCTTCATTGAACTGCCAGTGAGATACAAAGTCTACTCCCAAAAAACTCTGCAAAAATGGTAATATTTTTCTTCCCCTTCTGTGGCTAGAATTTTGGAAATCAGTGGTGATGTGCATGACTAATGCATAGGAACTGGGGATGTGGGGATGTGCACAGATTCTTTTTTTTTTTGTATTCAATTTGTATTGAATCGAATGCAAGAAAATTTGTATTTATTCAAATAAATTCCCTTCGAATGTAGTGGGATTTGAATTCGATACAAATGCATACGAATCCCATACAAAACCAACTCCATACAAATGTATCAAAACATTCAATTCAAATTTGAATGTCAATCTTTGAATGTGCCAAGGTTCTATTCGAATATGAATGTCCAAATTTGGCCAAATTTGTACAAATTTTCAATGTTACAAATATTTGTGCACGTCCCTAATACTAACATAAGGGAAGCCATGCTGGATTGGGCTACAGCTCACCTAGTCCAGCATCCTGTTTCACATAGGGTGTTTTTCCATTGTCACTAAAAGTACCCATTAAGTACCCATCAATGGGTACATTTTGTCCAGTTTTAATGGGTGCTTAATGGGTACTTCTAGTGACAATGGAAAAACACCCCTTGATAACCTGCCCTTCATATCTTGTCTCATGAAGTGGCCCACCAAGGGCTTCTGGGCATTCTCAAGCAGAAGATGAAGGAAAACTGTTCACCTGCTTTTGACCTCCTGCAAATGGCCTCTAGAGGCATCCTGCCTATCTCTCCACTGGTGTGGACTATGGGATGCCCTTTTCCCAATGGGGGAGGCCTAAGTGGGCAGGGCCTCCTTTAGACTGTCCCAGCCTGCAGAAGGGGTGCTCCTAATGCACTTGCTGGATGACTATACCTTTCATCCCCAGATGTGCTGCCTATATTCATGGGCATCCCTAATATAGACCCCTACTTATCACAGGACAATGTCCCAGAAAGACCCTCAGGATGGAACTGCTTCCCAGGTGCTGTTTCTTGTACATTTGTTTTCCCCAGCCTTTGTAAAACAGGACAAAACACACTGAAATCACAAATAGGGATGAAGCAAAGCTGGCTTTAAGATACAATTTCTTTTTCTCACATTCAACTCAAATGTTCACGAGGGGGGGGGGATTTGTCTAAAGCATAAATTAGGAAGTTGAAATGATTCACACTGAAATGTGGTTTTGCAGCTGCCCGCTAATAGGTTTTTTTAAAGTATTTTGTTTTTTTACTTCCCCAAATGTGGAGGGTTGTGAGAAACGAAGGCGGGGAAAGGAAAGGATACAGCTGCTAAGCATTACTGGAAAGAAAAAGTGACTGATGACGGAACGGGGGGAGGAAGGAGGAGACAGATGGCTCTGTGTGCTTGTTAAAAACACTGCATTAAAATCAACAGCTCTCAATCTTTTAGCACCAGGGCTTATGGAATGGCAAAGTTCACCAGTTAATTACATCACTTTACAACAGTGATAATTTAGAAGAGCTCTGTTATAGGGCGCCCAGCAGCCAGATGGCATGGAGCTACTGGGAGCTGGACACCAGAAAGATCTGAAGGTCCACAAATTCAACCTTCTTGTTCTGAGCACAGCGGAGCAACCAGGACCTCCTACATTCGTGTTCTAGTGCTTTTCATCTGCCGGCGACTTATGTCAATTAAAAGCCAGGCAAAACATCAGGAGCAATGGCTTTTGAACTGTCTGAGTAAATAGGTGGCTGATGTTGAAAAATCAGCCCATCTTCCAGCCCCCCCCCCCCAATAGCACCCCATTGGTAATCTCAGCAATTAAGGTCATTAAAGAAGATTCCCATTCCCAAAGCCCTGTTTGGCTTTTGCTGGACAGTTTGAGAATTTCATCCCTCCAAGTGGAAGAGGGCGATAAGGAATAAGACCACCAGATTACACTAAAAACACCAAATGAAAAGGAGTTGAACAAAACACTCTGTTCCACAAATAACATCGCATGAAGTTGATTCTCGCCAGCTGATATTACTAAGCACAGCTGATGGCTTAAATTCTTAGCAAACCTCTCCCAAATGTTGCAGTATTGCTACTTTCTCTTGGAATATTGCCTCAGAAAACTGAATGGTGTCAGAAATCCTTCTTGAAAACTTTTACTATGTGTGAGTCCTGCTTGTTTAGGCCAGAAAGGGGAAAGACCTAAAGAGGCTCTCTTAATTAAAGTTCTGTACAAATAAAAATCATGTGTCATTCCATTCACTATTGAACTGAATACTTATATAACCTACTGAATGGGGGGTGGGTTGTAATTTCAAACTGGTTTGAAAAGGAAGAGGAGGAGAACTGGCTTATATATGCCACTTTTCTCACCTTTATGGGGACTCAAAATGGCTGACATATCCTCTGTTCTTCTCCCCACCACAGACACCCTATGAGGCGGGTGAGGCCATGAGAAAGAGAGCTGTGACTAGCCCAGGATCACCCAGTTGGCTTCATGGGGGAGTGTGGAATCAAACCCAGTATTCCCAGATAAGAGTCCAGCTCCCTAACTGCTAGACCAAACTGGACTATTTAATACTAAATAGCAAAATATTTAGACAGATACATATACATACATATCTTCTCATAGCCCCTTTTCCCTTCCTTCCTTCCTTCCTTCCTTCCTTCCTTCCTTCCTTCCTTCCTTCCTTCCTTCCTTCCTTCCTTCCTTCCTTCCTTCCTTCCTTCATTTGCATTTCTATCCTGTCCCTCACCTGAAGGTTTCTGGGTGGATGATAGCAATAATAACAAAACACAAAATGGATACATTTAACAACATCATCAACAACAACAATCTTTGGTCTTCCTTCTCAGGCATGGAATTATCGCAGTCCATTTCCTGTCATGTATTTCACTCTATAGATTTATCATTATTATTATTTTTGGAAGATCACTAAATGTGGTCCAGGTCCAATCTATACCTCTGAATTCTGTTAGCTTATTTTTTTCTTTTCTTTTTTCTTTTCCTATTGCGGTCACAAAGAAACAGCAAGGTGTTGAGCCAATCAATGGTTAAACAAGTCAGTGAATACTCGAGCCCTTAAGGACACTTTAGGAACATAAAAGCACAGCATGATTATTATTATGGCAAGCACAACAGCAAATAGATGACCTTTCCTTTTTTCATTGAGAAGATACTCAAAGAGCTAAACTATATAGCAACAAAGGGACATATAATAATCAACTCTTTAAGGGATATTCAGTCTGGAGCGCGAAGGGTGGTCACATGAAAAATGGATTCAGAAAATTGCAAGGAGTTATCACAAAGCAGATGTGCAAACAGAAGGGGGGAGGGAATCTAACAGAGAAAAGGTTCAGTATTTTGTTTATCATGCATCTAGCTTGTGTCCCAAGTAGGGATGTGCAAATTTTTTAAAATTCAATTCATATTGAATCAAACGCAAAACAACAACAACCCATATTCGTTCGAATAGATCCCCTCTGAATGTAGTGGGATTTGAACTCAATACAAATGTTCAATTGAATTTTATATGAATCCCATAGAAATCCTATATGAAGGCATATGAATGCATGCAGATTCCATACATTTCCCATATGAATTCCATACAAATCCTTTACAAATCCGATACAAAGTTTCATACGAATATATGGAAACATTTGATTCAGATTTGAATGTCAATCTTTGAATGCACCAACATTCGATTTGAACATTAATATCCAAATTCGGCCAAATTTCAAATGTTATGAAAGTTCATGTCCATCTCTAGTCCCAAGGAGGTGAGAAATTAGCCTCACAATTTATCTATGTTTAGTTATGAACTACAGGATTTTTGTTTATGGTGGGTTTTTTTTCCTCCCCTTACAAAACTAGCAGAAATTTGCAATTTAAAAGAAGTGGACTGATTTTGAATTACGAGGTTGAAAGTTCAAAATGTTCAACTCGCGCGTAGGAAGCTCAATTAATCATGCCACACGAGGAAATGGACATTATATTTAGAACATTTATTTTGCCTACATTTAGCATGCCAAAGTGAAAAGCCTATCTTTGAGAAGAGCTTCGTGGTTTTGACCCGGTGGCACCTTTTTAATCACTGGTACTTGACAGAATTCATTAGCAAAGCTTCTTAGGCTTTGAAAGAAGCAGTGACCCATATTTAACATGGCAGGCCCTCCTGTACCACATCTTATGATATTTTAGTGACTGATTAAACTGTAAACAAGTGGCATAGAATCATAGAATCATAGAATCATAGAATGGTAGAGTTGGAGGGGACCTCCTGGGTCATCGAGTCCAACCCCCTGCTCAAGGCAGGATCTCCTAAACCATCTCAGACAGATGGCCGTCCAGTCTCTGCTTGAAGACCTCCAACGAAGGGGAACCAACCACCTCCCGTGGCAGCCTGTTCCACTGGTTGATCACTCTTACTGTTAGAAATTTTTTCCTAACATCTAAACTAAATCTTTTCCCCTGCAGTTTCACCCCATTGTTTCTAGTCCTTCCTTGAGAGAGTGAGAACAGGGCTGATCCCTCTGCCTTGTGACAACCCTTGAGGTATTTGTAGACAGCTATCATGTCTCCTCTAAGTCTTCTTTTTGTTAGACTAAACATACCTAGTTCCTTAAGCCGTTCCTCATAGGACATGGTTTGCAGACCGTTCACCATCTTAGTAGCTCTCCTTTGAACCTGCTCCAGCTTGTCAGTGTCTTTTTTAAACTGGGGTGACCAGAACTGGACACAGTACTCCAGATGAGGTCTGACCAAGGTAGAGTAGAGGGGGATAATAACTTCACGTGATCTGGACTCTATGCTTCTCCTAATACACCCCAGGATTGCGTTTGCCTTTTTTGCAGCTGCCTCGCACTGTTGACTCATGTTCAGTTGATGATCTACCAGGACACCCAAGTCTTTTTCACATGTGCTGCTGCTCAGCCAAATTCCTCCCATTGTATATGTGCTTTTTTCATTTTTCTTGCCCAGGTGCAGAACCTTGCATTTTTCTTTGTTAAATACCATTTTATTAGTTGCAGCCCATTGTTCGAGTTTCTCTAAATCTTTTTGAATCCTCTCTCTCTCTTCTCTGGTGTTTGCAATCCCCCCTATTTACTCCCAAATATTTACTCCCCTCTAATGTCTGCCTGCGCACATTGCATGCAGTGTTAGCAGCTAACCACTCTTCAGATGTGCTGCCTACATTCTAGCAGAGTCTCTTCCCCACCATTTCTGTATTTTTGCAATGGAACACAGGGTCCACAACCATTTGACCCAGATGCCTGCTAAATGTGGGCCACCTTGGTTTCATCTATGAAATGTCTCTGTGAGTTTCCACACTTGCAGGGGTGGCGTAGGGATGTGAATGAATATCCAAAACATTGAAATTCGAATAGAATGTCTCTAAATTCGAATTTAACATTCAAATGAATTTTTGAATCGTTCAACACATTCATGCAAATTATTCAGACGTTCGTATGTATACAGATATGTACGCATTTCATATGTATCCATATGCATTTGTATGGATACGTACAGGATGAAAAACAGAATGCGTATGAGCTAAAACTGGATGCATACATACTGACACATTCGAATGTTGTCGACATTTGTATCTTCAAATACAAATTCAAAATCCATACAAAGAGATTTGAATGTATTCGATTCAGTTCGGATGTGAATACATTTGAATTTTAAACATTTGAATCGATTCAAATCTTTGGATATTCGATTCAAATCGAATCCCAAAAATTGCATTCGTGCACATCTCTCGGGTGGAGTCGTCCATTTGGAATTGCTCCAACTGGAGTGTTTCCCAGCTGGCCAAGTCCAGGAGACATGTCTGCTTGCGGAACAGGCCCTGTGCCCTGCTGTGCTGTTCCATGCTGAGCATCAGATCCAAAGGATATCTTGACCTCAGAACCCCAGAGGGGTCCATTTTTTCTGGCACAATTTGGTGTGTTGCTAAAATGGATCCTGTTGCTACCACTGGCCCACAAAGGCACGCACCATTCTGCACATGCTCTGGGATAATCTAGCAGTCGCTGTAGCACCAATAGGTCACCTAGACTGGGCTAGGCTGCATCCATTGTGAACACAATAGCCTACCAAGGGGTGTGGCCTCTTTATTCTACTCCAGCGTGTGAAAGAGCCAGGCCCAGAACTGGTGTAGGCATTGCACTATACCACTGCAGAAAAGACCAGAGCATTCTTTCTTCAACAATAAAAGTGTTGTGATAAACTATGGCTTTAGCAGAATAAATCAGTTTCATCATTTTAGATGGAATAGCTGCTCAAAGCCAGTGAAGTGAAACTCAGGAAGGAAGGAAGGAAGGAAGGAAGGAAGGAAGGAAGGAAGGAAGGAAGGAAGGAAGGAAGGAAGGAAGGAAGGAAGGAAGGAAGGAAGGAAACAGGGAGGGAATTAGGAGGGAGGAAGGAAATTAGGAAGGAGAGAGGAAATTGGGGCAGAGGAAATTGGAAGGGAGGAAAATGGGAGGGAGGAAATTAGGAAGGAGGCAGGGAGGAAGTAAATTTGGTGGGAGGGAGCAATACACGAAGACCTCTCTGCTATCCAAATAAAATCAACTGTCTTACCATGCAAACCTGGAGATGATAACCAGCCTACACAATGACTGAAATTTGACAGGTCTAAGAAATGTCAATATTAATCAACAAGTGCTGCTTGGAAGCATCGTCTTTCATAGTAGTAAGTAGTAACCTATCAGTTTAATCCCCATTAGTCTGTTGGCACTCACCACCTGATAAGATTTGATGCTGCCAAGAAAGCTCGAAAGCTCTGCCGTGTCTTCCTGGAGGCCAATCACTTTATAATGAGTTTAGTGGAATGTACCTCTGCAATACATCATAGCTGACAGCGGCTCAAGGGAGAATCTATGTCTTCAAAATTAGCAAGCAAAGGATGTCCAGACGCATTGTTTTGAAGGGAGAAAACTGATTTTGTCCTTATATTATAAGTCATTTAGAAAACACACAACCCAGAGCACGGGCACGTTTTGGCCATCTTTCCCAGGTGCAAAGGAATTTAAAATTTAGATGTATACTGTGTGACAATGGATCATTCCTTGAGCTACTATGGAACATGGAAACAAGTGCAAAAACAGGCCTTCTCACATGGTGGAAATAGGGAGGGATGGAAACTCAAATCTGATGCTTAGGTTGCACCTCCTTTTACCTGTTCCAGGTGCCCCTGACAGTTGAAGAGGATGCCCACTGCCAACCCAACTCCATTTTTGATGGCAGGAGGTAGGATGTTCTTGGTGAGAACCATGCTAGTGCCTTTTCTGGTGTGTTCGGGATATGCACAAATTGGGACATCTGAATTTAAATTGAATGTTTGAACATTCAAAGATTGTTTGAATTTGAATCAAATGCTTCAGAACGTTCATGCAAAGCTTCGTTACATTTGTGAACCCGGGGAGGTGGGAAAGCAGCTACATCAGTCACATCTGGAACAGACCCAGAGTGGATTTGAAGTGTATTGAGAGCAAATTCAAAGTGGATTTAGGGCAGATTCAGAGGGGATACATAGGGATATGTAGGTATTCGTAGCAGGGAATCTAATCAAATTTGTATCGAACACTCGTGTAGAATTTGAATCCTACAACATTTGAACAAATATGAATTTTCTTGCATTCGATTCGAAAACCCCAAAACCCATTTGTGCACATCCCTAGTGATCATGGGTGGAGGAGCATCTCAAAGAGGAGATGAGTAGGCAGTGTCTCCTCCATCTATGGCACCTTTACCTGAAAGTGGAGTTGTAGCTATAGTGAGTTCAGTGGGATGTGGTGGGCTTCCATTCTCATTTGATATGGGGAGCTGTTTCCTCTTACATCTTTTGGGTACCTACCACAGACGTTTTATATTTATCAGGGCCATTTTGTTCTCCAGCCTTGAAACTATGCTGGGCCAAGGTGGCTTTCATGTAGATGGTCACAACTTGAGATGTTTTTTCAAGGCCAGGACTGTTCCCTGCAACGAACTTCAATACTATACAGGGAGAAGTCGTAAAGACATCAGAGGAGCCCTGCTGGATCAGGCCACAACCCATCAGTGACCTACCAATTGCTTATGCATATCTCGAGCAGAAGACAAAGGCAAAAAATCTTTGCGATGATTGGTTGTGGGATCACTATGAAACAAAAATTATTCGAAAATAAGCATTTGTTTTTCAATAGCTTTCTTTCTCTACATAAGTTAGTTTCTCGATTCAACATGGATGTGAGAGCAATGAAGAGGAAACAGGATGCAGTTTCTCCAATTTTGCATCCTACAGATTGACTGTGTGAGCAGGGAGCATCAAATGCAAAATTAGGGGGGATTGCAAACACCAGAGAAGAGAGAGAGAGGATTCAAAAAGTTTTAGAGAAACTCGAACAATGGGCTGCAACTAATAAAATGGTATTTAACAAAGAAAAATGCAAGGTTCTGCACCTGGGCAAGAAAAATGAAAAAAGCACATATACAATGGGAGGAATTCGGCTGAGCAGCAGCACATGTGAAAAAGACTTGGGTGTCCTGGTAGATCATCAACTGAACATGAGTCAACAGTGCGAGGCAGCTGCAAAAAAGGCAAATGCAATCCTGGGGTGTATTAGGAGAAGCATAGAGTCCAGATCACGTGAAGTTATTATCCCCCTCTACTCTACCTTGGTCAGACCTCATCTGGAGTACTGTGTCCAGTTCTGGTCACCCCAATTTAAAAAAGATGCTGACAAGCTGGAGCAGGTTCAAAGGAGAGCTACCAAGATGGTGAACGGTCTGCAAACCATGTCCTATGAGGAACGGCTTAAGGAACTAGGAATGTTTAGTCTACCAAAAAGAAGACTGAGAGGAGACATGATAGCTGTCTACAAATACCTCAAGGGTTGTCACAAGGCAGAGAGATCAGCCCTGTTCTCACTCTCTCAAGGAAGGACTAGAAACAATGGGGTGAAACTGCAGGGGAAAAGATTTAGTTTAGATGTTAGGAAAAAATTTCTAACAGTAAGAGTGATCAACCAGTGGAACAGGCTGCCACGGGAGGTGGTTGGTTCCCCTTCGATGGAGGTCTTCAAGCAGAGACTGGACGGCCATCTGTCTGAGATGGTTTAGGAGATCCTGCCTTGAGCAGGGGGTTGGACTCGATGACCCAGGAGGTCCCCTCCAACTCTACCATTCTATGATTCTATGAAAATTGCAACAACAACAAAAAGTCATGGTTAATCTATTACGAATTCAAACTTTTCCAAAGCCACTTAACCAGAGCTTTGTTAGAAACTTAATTACATGCAAATGCAGATTCTGTCCTATAAAATCAGACGTCCTTCAATTTTCTCATCTACATTTCTGCTCAGGAGTTGTATGATAACAAAGCTGCATGCATTTGCTTAAAGAAGGGTTTGCATTGTTTTAAAATAAAGTCTTTAAAAGCAGAGAAGTGACTGATTTCAAAATGATCTCAAATCAGGATTGTTAGCAGAGATTCAGCTTGAGACAGTGCATTCAGACATAAATGCAGAAGGCCGACCAACAGGATAGATCCAAGGCCAGGAGTCAAAGTGGCAGTTACTGCATAGGCTAAAAATAAAGTACATGATAATAGTACCTGGTGGCTAAATGCATGGATATATGAATGAATGCATTACAAGTGATTGTCAGAAGGTAGATGAGAGAAACGAAAGAAGAGGCCTATTTGCACTTAGGCCTCTGGGTAAGAATTGGGAAAAGTCTGGAACAGACAATTCACTCTCTGGGATGGCCGGTTCTGCCCAGAAGCATCCTGACCTGTCCCAGACCTGCCCTAATTGAAACCGAGGAGTGGAGCACAAAATCATGGGCCTATTTGCACTTGGCCTTATTCTGGAGTATATCTCAGGATAGGGGTCTGTGATCCACATGCTAATGCAGACTCTAGCAGACCTCACTTTGGGCCTGCTGAAGCCTGCACTAGCATATGGACAGCAAGTCCCTATTCCAGGATATATTTCAGAATAAAGCCAAGTGTGAATAGGCCCCTAGTTCCACACCCGGCCCAACCCATCCCCAGCTGTCCCAGAGCTGTCTGGCAGGGACAGCATTCACACTATCCCTGCTGGAGAGCTCTGGAGTCTGCCCTGGGCTGTCTACATTGGGCTGTATCGGCCTACAGGCTAACAGCCCCTTTCAGGGGTGGGGCGAGACCAGGTCGGGGCTATCTTGGGGTTCCACAGGCTGCTACCACCCCAGTGGGGGCCTCCTGGGTGCCCACCCCCACCCAGGGGTATGTGCCACCCCACTTACCTTTCTGGACCCCTGAGTCAGTCTGGACAGGTCCTGGGGCTTGCCGGGATCGATCTCCTGCTTTTTGCGCAGGTGCGCTTAGTGGCAGACCACCCCCATGCTGACCTGAACATCCAAGTGGCTGAAATGTGAAAAGGCCTCAGGAAGGGATGGTTATGTGTGTGAGAGTGAAAGGGTACAATTCTCAACACACAAACTCACATGGCTTCTCATGTCCAATCATGCTTCAAGATTGCTCCTGGACTCAGGCTGACTTTTTTCTCAGGAGCTGTGACTTCCCATCACAAAACTGGACTCAAGCAGCCATAATGAGTACAATAACATAATCTGTTGATAAAGTGTTTCAACGGGTTTGGGCCTTGAAGCTTTGCATGAAATTTCTATTCCTGCAGGACATTTCACAGTGTGGGTGTCTGACAAGGATTTCCTTAGGATGTTAAGCGGTCCACACAAATAACACTGGAGGGATCCATCAAAAGGGTCACTCAACAACTTAAAAAACAGCATGTTTCAAGTTGCTGCCAGAAGAAGTGGTGACAGCAACCAGAAAATCTTTGGCAAATTCATGGAGGACAAGCATGTTAATGGCTATTAGAATGAATGCCTAGGTACTTCTTCCAGGTTGGAGAGACAGACAGGATGCCTCTAAAAGCCATTTGCAGGAAGTCAAGAGCAGGTGAAGGTTTTGCTTTTGCCTTGTGCTTGGGATGCCGATAAGCAAATGGTGGGCCACTGTGTGAGACAGGATGCTGGATTAGATGAGCTGCACCCTGATTTAGCAGGGCTTCTCTTGTTTTTATGGATCCATCAACATGTGTTGGGTTTTGGTATATTCGTTCAAACATCACTTGCACTGTCATTTCTTGGTTGGTTCTGTTCATCCTTATTCTCTCATTGGAATTATAGATTCTCATTGAGCCACTTTGGTCTAGTGGTTAGGGAGTCAGACTCTTATCTGGGAATGCCAGGTTTGACTTCAGACTCCTCCATGAAGCCAGCTGGGTGACCTTGGACTAGTCACAGGTCTCTTCTGAGCTCTCACAGCCTCACCTACCTCACAGGGTGTCTGTTGTGGGGAGAAGAATAAGGAAGCTTTGTCTGCTGCTTTGAGTCCCCTTAAATGGGTGAGAAAAGCAGGCTAGAAAAGTCAACTCTCTTCCTCCTCCTCTCCTCCTCCTCCTCCTCCTCTGGACTTTCAGGCAACATGATGCAATAAGTTGTTTCAATTGTGATTTAATTGTATTTTCTTAGGTGGCTTACCCCCAACTTTGAAAGGTTTTGATCTGAGAATCCTGACTCTGGGAAGTTCTGCCTTTCCAAAAGTTACTTGGTGGTTATGACTTTTATGTCCTAGCAAATCTCTCTAAGGCTCAGCATACATTTGTAATGCCTAATGTACTAGAGGAAGAGTTGGCCTCAGCAGATAGCCTGGGAGAAATGCCAGCTGGAATCTTTGCCCATAGTTAGCTCTCTCTGTATGTATAAGTTATGTCCTTGATATTGGTTTAGCATAGACTGATTTTTATTTTTATTTTTTTTTTCTTTGCAGTTTGATTTCTCTATTGGAAAGGCTAGGCAAATTATTCAAGCTCCTGAATATTTCCCTGAATAAAACATTGCACGCCATTTGAAAAGCCATCCATCACAGATTTCAGCTCGCAACGGCAGTGCCACAGTAGTTATGTTTTCTGTTTCTGCACCTTTTGCTTTTTAACTAAATAAATCATGGTATTCTGAGAGCAAGATTCGTTAGAGAATCCATGCAGAGTGCCACAAATTTAATTCTTCACTTAACGTAGTTATGAATCAAGTTTAAACACATTCAAGAATAGCTAAGCAGGAACCTTCCAATGAACTTTAGGGAAAAAAAATTAGCCCCTGAGCTGCCAATGCATTTGGAAAGAAATCCCTGGTGCCAGCTGAGACTACAAATCCCCTATTAATCCGCTCTGAATCCACTTCAAATCTGCTCTGAATGTGCTTTGAATCCACTGTGGATCTGTTGCAGATATCACTGGGCAGCTGCTTTTCCCACTTCCCCAGGCTCACGAATATAATGAAACTTCAAACGAATGTATAAGCATTCAATTTGCATTTGAATCCCAATCTTTGAATGTTGCCAACATTTAGTTCGAATTCAAATGTCCAAATTTGGATAAATTTAATTGAATTTTGAATGTAAGAAACATCTGTACACCTCCCTAGTAGATAATTAAGTGGTTTGTTTTTTTTAAAAAAATGCAGATACAGTGGTACCTCGACATACAAGTGCCCTGACATACAAGTGTTTTGTGATACAAGCCGCCGAGCGAATGATATTTTGCTTTGAGATGAGAGCAAGATTTGAGATACGAGTATGTAAATACAGTACAGTACATAACAAAAACAACTGAGGTGGTGTTTTGGGAGCTGGAATGGATTAATGGGAAAATTGCTTTGAGATACGAGCGATTTGACATAAGAGCAAGGTTACGGAACGAATTAAACTCGTATGTCAAGGTACCACTGTATACTTATTTAGAAACATATTAATCAAGAAATGCCACAGATATCTACCTGGCTGCTGGAATCATATGTCAAATGTTATATCAAAGATAGGGAAACCATGGAATATTTTCTCTTATCACTTTGCTACTGCAGTCTCTATTGTGAATTTATGGAACAAAACGAAGGCAAATCCATACAAGGCATATTAAAGCACATAACGTTTATGATTAAGTATGTATGAAAATGCCTCCATTTCTATAGGTCTTCTGTGCCGACGCTCCCAGTGGGAACATAATCGCAAAGAAGAAACAAGCTTGTGCCATCTCAGCAAAAACGGGGGTAGTTTATGTACCACAAATCAGTTAGTTACAGTGTCTCATTTCTTTTTTACTAGCAAGCAACGAAGAAGCAGGTCAATGTGTTCTGGCACCTCAACATCTCCCTCAGGACCGGATGTGGGAGATACTTGCTGCGGTTCAGTCAGTTTTTGCCACAGAGCACTAACTTGCTTGTGCCTCTAAATATTGCATACATTTCCATGTCAATAGGTCAAGAAGAGACCTTTTCCTCATGTGATGCTGACTCGGCACAGTATCAGAAGCCCCTCAAAGCTTCCTTGAGTTCTTGAAGGTTACAGAAGTTGAAAACTTAATAGCAGAGAGGGGGGTGGGGGCAGAGAAAAGAAACAGCAGTGTCTATGTTGGTAGATTTCAGGCATGCTTATGAAGCTATGGAGTTGCACAGGCCCCGAGCACCCACAACTGTCACTGTAAGAGTTCTCACTTTGACAGCTTCATAGAATCATAGAATCATAGAATGGTAGAGTTGGAGGGGACCTCCTGGGTCATCGAGTCCAACCCCCTGCTCAAGGCAGGATCTCCTAAACCATCTCAGACAGATGGCTGTCCAGTCTCTGCTTGAAGACCTCCATCGAAGGGGAACCAACCACCTCCCGTGGCAGCCTGTTCCACTGGTTGATCACTCTTACTGTTAGAAATTTTTTCCTAACATCTAAACTAAATCTTTTCCCCTGCAGTTTCACCCCATTGTTTCTAGTCCTTCCTTGAGAGAGTGAGAACAGGGTTGATCCCTCTGCCCTGTGACAACCCTTGAGGTATTTGTAGACAGCTATCATGTCTCCTCTCAGTCTTCTTTTTGTTAGACTAAACATTCCTAGTTCCTTAAGCCGTTCCTCATAGGACATGGTTTGCAGACCGTTCAGCTTCCTCCAGGATAAGCCCCAGACAAAATGGAGAGGTCTCGTTCCTGAGAAAGGTCTGAGGCTATGATCAGACCCAGCCAAAAAAAGCATGTCTGAAACAGTCTGTGTTTCCCGCTCTCCTGAATGTTCTGTGCCCAAAAAGGTGGATTAGAAAACTGTTGAGAAGACTGTCACACACTGTCTCTCTGAGGTGCCCCTTTGGTTCTGTCTGAACACAGCCTCTGTGTGCTGTAGGATCTTTGAGTGGTAACAGAGGGTGTTTCCACACTTACCACTTGAAATCCAGATTAAGAAAATCCAAATATCTTGAATTCGTCCTTGAGGAGATCTGTCTAAAAATAGAGATGGATCCCAATGAGGTCCACCACATCTGCGCTCGCATTGGAAGCACAGATAGAAAGGAACACATTATGTGTTTGCTGTACAGATGCCACAGCATCGATAGCCGGAAGTTTCAGGCCTCTACACAGCCCTGCCACCCAAAGTGCTGTGTGATTGGAGCACACAGCTGTCAGTCACCAGGGTACGTACGCGTGTCAGGGAGAGAATGTTTACCAATTTGTGGCATTGCTAAGGAGAGGACTTCTCCTTGCTCCTTTGGCTGCCTTGGCTGTTCATGCTGAGGCAGAGACGGGGGTAGCCCTGGGTTTGCTTGTCAACCCTTGTCCCCCAAACCTATTTGTGATAAATGCCTTGCCCAGACTGCCACGGTATTGGGTGTTCCTCTGGACATCTGTTTAGTGAGATGATTTTATCATTGGTGTGTGGCAAGACGAGCAGTGGGTGAAACATTTTTGCATGACCCGTGCGACATTCCAATACTTAGTGGATGAGCTCCGGCCCTATTTGGAGAAGGAGGGGTCCCATGTGGGGCAGCCAGTTCCAGTTGCCAAGAGCATCACTGCTTATGAGAATTCATCAGATCCACACATCCCAATCCTTCCTGCCTGACCCTGGAATGGACAGGAAAAGCAACCATTCTCAGTGCCACCTCAGGAAGCAGTACAGCAGCAGTTCTCAACCTGGGGGTCGTGACCCCTTTGGGGGTCAAACTACCCTTTCAGAGGGGTCGCGACGAGTGTCCTGCTGCCCTGCCCTCCCACCTTCCAGCTGCTCTGCCCCCATGGTTGGGGGTCTCCACAACATGAGGAACTCCATTAAGGGGTCGCAGCGTTAGAAAGGTTGAGAACTGCTGCAGTACAGCATCCATGGAGCCAGGCCTGCTTGTGGCTCATATTTGGATAGCTTCCGCTTTGGTGGGAGGGGTGTGATCCTGGTGTCCTGGCTGGTTGGGATGGATGGGATGGAATGTTCCTTCAGTGCCAACAGGGCCTTTGGCAGTGTCTGCACCATGCTAGTCAATTGGTTCAGCAGCCTCTCTTCCTCCTCCTCTTCCTCCCTTTGTAAATACCTATGTCCAGACTCATCATTTTGTTTCTGAGGCCCCTGGTGTACTGCTGCTACTTTTAAAAGAAAGACAATTAGCAGCAGCAAAGATAATCTTTAAAAAAAATGGATGTGGTATGGCACAGGATCTTCCAGATGTGGCCTGCTTTCCCATCTGCCTCTGAGAATCGCTTACACCTGTAGTCCATATGAGGCTTCCATCTGATGCGCTGAGATTGCCTTTTGTCTCCACGTTATCAGAATAAAATTCCATCCGTAATTTTTGAAATTACTTAAATAGCGTTGGGTTTGACATGCTTTTCAGATGTTAACTAAATTAAGGGCGACACTTTTAAGTCATTGAAATGAGAAATAATCAATGTATTGATCGCTGTGAATACAGCGATTATCCTTAATAGAAGAGTCTATGCCTTTCATTTGTTCTGGAATGTTCAAAGGAAGGCTTCTTCTGTGCTAAAATTTGCAAATCAATGCTGCTTGTGCATCGAACATAGCAAAGCAGCTGAATATCTTTCAAAGTAAGAAAGAAAGAAACTGTCATATTTTACTACAGTTTGAAGATTTTTGAAATACACGGCCAGAGACAACTTTGCCTCCTCATTTTCTGGGCTTGTATTTTGTAGAATAACTATAATGGTGATATTTCAGAGAGGGGCAAGGGAAGGAAATATCTCTCACGTCCTAAAAGTACATGTCAATGGAAGTCACATCTGTGAATTTAATAACTTCATTATACTCTGCAAAACATCCCTTCTTTAGTCTGTCCTGATCCTTTTGCCAATCAGTTTTGTTGGAGGAATAAGACAGCAGCATCGTGTGATTATGATTTTCTTGGTTTATCTGGTCACAGGAAGAAAGCCTTAGTGACCTCAGATGCACCACATGCAAAATCAACATCGCACCACAAGGGAAGCCATATTTTTAATTATGTTTTAGTAGTTGATATGTTTTATCTGCATTGTAACCACCCTGGGAGCATTTGGGAAGGGTGGGAAATGAATAAATAAATAAATAAATAAAATTAGGTGAGATTTAATATGGTAAGAGACGCATAAAATAGCTGCAGGCAACTGGCAAAAGGAGGGGTGACAATGAGGGTGCTTCTGCACTTACCTCAGAAATCTGGATCTATTTAGATCCAGATTTTGGAGATCTGTGATAAGTAGATCTGTATCTAGTAGATATGGATCTACTGCCACCAATTCCGTTCGCACAAGCGATGGAAGGACGGAATTAGATCCAGATTTGAAGTGGGTACAGTGCGGACAGGAGACCAATTGGAATGCACACAGGACGCAGGCACAAAGGAAACTGGAACCCTGCAGCCAGAGTCGGCCTGGCTGCGTTAATTCAAGGAGGGGATCACGCTCAGTCACCCACAGTGTGGGATTGGGGGTAGGCGAGGCCTCCCTGGCTCCAGAAGCCACAATCCATGGCTTCTGGGGCAAGGGTGAGACCTGAAATCAGAGTTCCCCAGCTCACCATGCTCAGCTCCGGCGGAGCCAGTCATGGCGGCCTGGGGGAGGGCCCAGTTTGGGACCTTTTTGCTGTGCGGACACATCCGTTTCGGATGTGTCCTAACAGCGAAAACACCCATTAAGACTACCTTTTATGTGGTCTTCCGGAAATCCGGATTAAGGGCCACTTAGCACCCATTAGCGACACATCTCGTGGGAATCAATGTGGAAGTGGACATGGTTTCTGCAAGTGTTTAAAATGTGTTCTTAATGGGTGTTAAGTGGTCAATGCGGAAGCACCCTGACTTTCCTCCCTTCAGTTGTACTTCCTGAGTCCCGATTTTTTACAGGTCTAAGAATCTCTAGAGTGTTAATCCGTTTTTGTTTCTTGAGTGTGGTCAGGGAAGAGAACTAAAGGGGGTGAACTGGACTATAATGATCTTTTTTGAAATGTTTACAAGGGAATGAAGACCACAAAATGAATGATGATTCAATTACCCCGCCCCTGGCTTTCGTGATGGGGTGGAGCAAGGTGTGGATTTTTTGGTATGTGGGAAGTGATTTTTATCTCACGTTTATTGGCACTGAGCTGCATCACTAATTTATACCATACAAGCCAATGCTGTCCATAATAGGGGTGTGCGCCAGTATTTGTAGCATTCGATATTCGTATGAAGTTGGTCTAATTTGGACATTCCAATATGAATCAAATTCATACAGATGTTTTGGAACATTTGTACAAATGCTTCGGAACATTCATGAAATGGAGAGGTGGGAAAGCAGCTGTACCAGTCATATCTGCAATGGACCCAGAGTGAATTCAATATGGATTGAGAACGGATTTAAAGTGAACTCAGGGCGGATCTAATCCTTTCAGAGCTGATATGTTTTAGGATACTTTTGGATATGTATGTGTTCGTATCAGATATTTGTACGAATTTGTACAAATGCATTCATATCGTATAGAATCCTACCACATTTGAAGGGGATCTATTCGAACGAATTGAAATTTTCTTATGTTTGATCCGATCAAATCAAATGCAAACCCCCCATTTATGCACATCCTTAGTCTACAATTTAAAAAAAGCAGATATATTTGGTGCAATCTTAAAAGGAAAAAAAATAAAAATAAAAACCCTCTTAAAATAAAAAGTGCCACTCTTTCTCCCATTCAAAAGCAAGATAGGTTTTCTCTAGTGCAGTTAGGTTGTGCTAGATGCTATGATCGCCGCAGGTGGTAAAACGCCTTAAATGGCTGATTAGATGAGAACTCTTGAAAAACACAGGGATTAGTATGGCATTTAACTTCCTCTATGATGCTCAGGACTTAATAGTAACAACCGAGAGGATGTTCTTAGCTATTCTTACACTTCTAGATGCAAACAGGCAGGATTGTGATGTTTTGGAGAAGAGGATGATTCATTTTGCGTCTTTAATAAGAGAATTCAGAAACTTTTTGCGTCTTTAATAAGAGAATTCAGAAACTTTGTCAGATCCTTTTTAACACATAAAAACACCAAGGCTTTTCTGAAAATTATCTTTGACTGAACATCTTCAAAGTCAGCAGACAAAGACCTATTTATACCCCCTTCCCTGCATATCCCATGGGTGCCTCTGAAGTCCATTTGCAGGGATTTGAGAGCAGGTGAAGGTTTTGCCTTTGTCTTCTGTTTGAGATGCCCAGAAGCCACTGGAGGGCTACTGTGTGACCAGGGAACTTCTGGGGAAAAGCTTCTGCACCTTGAGGAGGCTGTTGCAACCTCCAGGAGCCCCCTGCCTCCCCAGAAGTTCCCTAATCATACATTAGTAAATTGTGCTCCACACCTTTACTAACCTTAACCTTACCCGATTACTTACCAGAAGCATCCAGCGGTGAGCATCCATGCCTTTTCTGGTGCTCTGGTGTCATCTGAGGAGCCGTGCAAGTGGGCTGGCACCTCAGATGGCCATAGACATGACTGCGACTGCACGTGCACAGAGCATCAGCGTTGTCATGGTGACAGTCAAATGCACCTGCAGTTGCAGGGGGCGCTGCAACCAAAATGGCGGCACCCAGAAGAGGGCCAGCTCCAGGATCGTTCACAGACGAGTGATGGCTTGATTACACTTCGTTCCCATCCAGCGAATGGGAAACGCAAAATCACCCCAGGAACTGCAAAATCTCCCCAGGATGGACTGTGGCCTGATCTCACAGGGCTCCGTGTACATTCTAATGGGGATGAAAGTAGAATATTTTTGGTAGTAGCTGTGTGGTTGTGCAACTCCATGAAAGGAAAGATATAGGGATGTCAAGAAATAACTTGTTGGACCGGACCAGTGGCCCATCTAGTCCAGTAGCCAGCCCTACTGGGCTGCACGGGAAGCTCTCATGGAACAAAGTGTCTGCCTAGCAGACTGGTCCACTGGGAAGACAGGCCACCCACAGATTAACAGGTCTGCGGGATGGAGGCATCTGCTTCTCTTGGTGCAAAAATTGTGCCAGGTAACAGGCCAATGGGAGACCACTTTAAAGGAGTTCTCCCATGTGTTCTTTGTGGTGGACCCATCCAGCTGTCTACTCAGGGCATTCAGCCCAGCATCATTTTGGTTGATGTCCAGAAAATGATCCAGAAAAGTGCTATTTCTGGAGATTTAGAAAAACATCCCTGTTGGAGGAAATCAAGAAGAGCAGGCTTTTATAGCCCACTTTTCTCTCCCTTTAAGGGGACTCAAAGTAGCTGTCAAACCTTCTGTTCTTCTCCCCACAACAGACACCCTGTGAGGTAGGTGGGGCTGGGAGAGCTCAGAAGAGAGCTGTGACTAGCCCAAGATCACTCAGCTAACTTTGTGTAGTAGAAGTGTAAGAAGAACTCACTTTTCTCACTCTTAAGGGGACTCAAAGCAGCTGATAAACCTTCTGTTCTTCTCCTCAACACAGACACTCTGTGAGGTAGCTGGGGCTGTGAGATCTTAGAGAACTGTGAGTTACCCAAGGTCACCCAGCTGGCTTCATGCTGAAGAGTGGAATCAAACCAGACAAATATCTCATACGAGCCCAACACTCTTAACTACAAGACACTCTAACCACAAGAGTCAGAATAATTATCCAGGAACTAATCCCTTAGTTGCTTTCTGCACAAGTTTATCTATCTATCTATCTATCTATCTATCTATCTATCTATCTATCTATCTATCTGTCCCTTTTTTTAAAATTCCTGGGCTGATTTGCATAATAATCCCTTGGTTTATGGCCTGTGACTATGATCATATTAGCCTAATTACCTAATTTATTCTCATATAAATGATGGTTGACAAGTAATAATGGCCAGAGCCGATGGTAACTATTTTTGTTGTACACAATAATGTAATATTTTCACTGACCACAAGAGGTGGAGATGAAACTGAGCACAGTTTAGCAGAAGACTATTCAGAGGGGGAGAGTGAAAATTAAATTTTGCCCTTTTTTCTTAGTAGCTCCCATATCTTAGTGATATTCTTTTCTGGGCTTTCTTTTTAATGGTTTTCTTGATAGGGCCCCTCTGCCCAAAACTAAGTAGTGTCCCCTGCCAAATATATACGCCTGGATTCATTTGTGCCTTGCTATGAGGACCGTCCACAAAGTTCCTAAACTTTGCCAAGGTGAGAGATGTCACACTATCAAGAATGGTGTATAATAGGGGTGTTCATGAATGCAATTTTCTGGATTCAACTGGATTCAAATTGAATATCAGAAGATTCAAATCAATTTGAATGTTTAAAATTTGATTGTATTCACATTCAATTCGAATTGAATGCATCCGTATCTATTCATATGGATATTTGATTCATATTTAAAGATATGAATATCGCCAACATTCATATGTGTCCATACTCATCCGTACGTATCCCATTTTTATCCTGTATGCATCCCGTTCTTGTCCTGTACGTATCCATACAAATGTGTATGGATACGAATAAGATGCGTACCGATATGTATGTAATGCATACATATCTGTACACATATGAATCTCCAAATTTGGATGTATAGACATTCGATTTGAATTCAAATGTCCAAATTTGAATGAATTTGATTGAATTTCGAATGTTTCAAATATTTGTGCGTATTCCTAGTGTATATGGACAAGGAAGGAAACTTAATCTTTAGTTTGACTCAGCAGCAATAGAAGAGTTGTCATAAAGCTTATTAACATAATACAAGTGTAATACCCATGCATTGTAGAATTATGCTGCAGTGACGCAAATGCAACCAATCATTTTGTAAACTATGACTATCATATGAGTACTTCTTTCAATATGGATGAACAGAGACCAGTCTTTGAGAGCTATCTCTTGGTTTTCCTAATCACTAGTAGTAAAGAGAGTTGTAACTCCTATGTCAGTGTGGGTTTTTTGGTCATGCCGAGCACCAACCAAGAAATTGGGCTGGGGAAATAACACTCTCTTAATCCTTACAACACTGTGTACAATACAAGGCCCATATGGAATCTGCCACTATCTCTTACCTACAAATATGGAGATGGGTAGTTTCACCTTTGGCCAAGGTGATCAGGAGGTTTACATTTCCAATTAGGTACAGAAAGAGTTAAAAACAGTTTTGAGAGAGGTTGGATCCAGTTTTATACCAATTCAATGAGATGCACAACTGTGTACAGAAGCTATTGAATCTGGGTTCAAGCTGAGTCTGGACCGCTGAAGAAACTGAACACAAAGCCTCCTTCTCCAATGGTTGCTCCCACTTCCTGAATCTTGTCCCACTGCAGCAATTCAGTGAAGTTAAGTGCCCAGACAGCCTACCATTAGTTTTACTTTTAACAACAATCCTAACATTTCATACTTTCATTTCCTACTATATGCTTCAACTTCTTTTGTCAAACTTTAGGTCCGCTTTCCCTTTCTTTATTAGAAAACTCTTCCACTTTCTGAAGGATGTTTTCTTACCTCTAATTGCTACCTTGATACTACTAGTCCTTTCTCATTCTCTGGAGCACATTGTGACTGAGCATCTATTATTATGGCTTTAAATAACATTCAAGGCTTCTGGAAAGACGGTGCTCTCTGTTAACCGTTCCTTTCAGTTTACTTTTCACTAGTATCCTTACATTTGAAAAGTTTCTCCTTGTTGAATAAAAATGAATTTGCTTAACTCACTTCATAGTCTTTCAAGCACATTACTCCATTTTCCATACTTTCCCACATTTTGTTAATAATAATTTATTTATGGTCTGAGACCAGAATTACAGAATAAAATAAAATTTAAGTTCCATATTTGTGTAGAATAATAATAAACAGGGTTGAAATTTATACAGTCACAACAGTAGTTTACTAGGCAGTAACCTGGGCCAAAATTACTCGTAAATAGCCAGTAAAAACCACCTGATACAGCAATTTAATGAAAGTGCATAAAGGTATGCTCCATTAAAATGAATGCTTTCCTCATCATAACAGGAATCTCAATTTTTTTCCAGGTAATGAAAACGTTCTAAAGCCCATTTCATCTTTTGGATTGTCATCTTTTTTGCTAGTTTAACAACAACAACAAAAGTTATTATAAAAAAAGACTTTCAGATTGGAAGAGGTCTATTTGTTTTTCTTTTCTTTTTAAAAACCCTCTTAAACAAGATCTGATAATAATTGAAAAGATCCTCAACAGAATTTAAAAAGACAAATTATAAATCATGGGCTTTGACAGAATTATCCATAACTTCTACATGTTAATAATAGCTTTTTGTGAAGAGCAGAAACAAATTCCCAATGTAATAGATTCTCCAAATTTCCTACTCACTGTCATTGATGAGACTTGTCCAAGATACTTCAGGTTAAAGGTGCAAAATTGCACACATAGTGCAAGCACCCCATCTACCACTTTTGCAGATACATTGGTTATGATCAGACACAACAGTAAAAATAATTTCTGAGATAGCTCAGAGAAAGCCTTGGGTGGGACTGATCACACACCAGTCTGTTCTTCCTCCTCTGATGAGCAAAGGGTTGCCACCTGTTGAAGCTCTGACATCACCTGGATTCCCTATAAGGTTAATTAAAGCTTACAACTGTTGTGCCCCTTTAATTTTTCTATTAAGCAGAGAAAAATCTTTCAACTTTTCAAAAAGGAAGGAAAAAACCCTCCTATCCTGAATTTCCTTCACATGGTAGTAGCAGGGATTATGCTGCTTTCCCCACAACCCATCAGGAGAAGCAAAGGGGGACAAAAGGCAGGGACAGAAAAAGGTGAAGCCAGCTGGGTGACCTTGAGCTAGTCACAGCTCTCTTCTGAGCTCTCACAACACCACCTACCTCACAGGGTG
Organism: Aspidoscelis tigris stejnegeri; assembly: GCA_023333525.1. Taxonomy (NCBI): domain Eukaryota; kingdom Metazoa; phylum Chordata; class Lepidosauria; order Squamata; family Teiidae; genus Aspidoscelis; species Aspidoscelis tigris. The sequence goes on from JALMGA010000012.1 coordinate 11,010,919, forward strand.
TCTGTTGTGGGGAGAACAGAAGCTTTGCCAGCCACTTTGAGTCCCCTTAAATGGGCGAGAAAAGCGGGGTAGAAAAGCCAACTTTTCCTCCTCCTTCTTCTTCTTCATTACCTTCAGTATAGCCTCCTGCCCAGGAAATAAGGTTGTGTCTCCAGTTCAGGGTGGAAGTAGGTTAATAAGAAGGGTGCCCAGAGGGGAAAGTGGAGATAGGGCCTATCCTCCATTGGAAACCACAGGAGATAGTAAATCTTGTCCTCATTCTACCTAGGAATAGGTCTGTGCTTGGGTCAGGGATAGGGATGCTCATGAATGAAAAATTAATGTTTATTTTGCAATCAATTTGACTGTCCCAAAATCTATCTCATCGCTGAATCATTTGTCCGAATGTTTGCATTCACAAATGAGCATTCTCCATAGCTTTAATTTTAATTGAAAAATACAATTTTCATCAGTAAAATGCTGCAGAAGTTTGGAAATTTGATCAAATGTTTGTACTTGCAAACCAGGAGCAATATTCATTTGCTGAAAACAAACCTCTATAAAGAAAGAAGTCTTGCTTCAATGAAATGTTCAGCTTTGCATTGCTTTGCTTCTAATTTCTGCACCGCTAAAGCTACTCAGTCCTACATCCCATCTAACTTTTCAGCAGTCCTTGAGTGGAGAAATTAATTAGTGAAAGCCTTAATTGAATACTGTAATTGAACAGAGCAGTTTAGAATGCAGCCCTAAAACTGCCCATTGATCTGTTTCAGAGTTGACTTGAAGGGTTGAAAATAATTTTGTATGTGCCAACCTCTCTCACTTGCAGAATAAGATTTGCAAAGTTTCTGACACAGCTGAGCTGACTTCCCAGTCTTCTTTCTTTCCTCTAATTAGAAGACTGTTGCTAATGGTGGTAAATTAACATTTTTAAGAAGGGAGGGAAGTTGAAAAGTTCCCCAAGGGTGGGATTGCAACAGAGACAATTTGTTCGGAAATTGTTAAGGAGCTTGATTTGTTGATGCTGTTGTTGTTCAGTCATTCAATTAGGCCCAACTATTTGTGACTTCTTGGACCACAGCATCACAGTTGCTTCTGTCCTCCACTGTCTCTGGAAACCTGCCCAAGGTCATGTTGCTTCCATAATGCCACCTATGCATCTTATCCTCTGCCATCCTCTTCACTTTTTGCCTTCAACTTTTCCTGGCATCTTTCCCAGTAGGGCCTTTCCCAATGAGTCCTGTCTTTTCATTATGTGGTCTAAGTATTGGATATTCTTCTTTAGTTTTTTCCTTTCAGTGAACTGTCAGGGTTGATTTCCTCTAGTATTGACCAATTTGATTTCCTTGAAGTCCAAAGGACTCCCAAACGTCTTCTCCAACACCACAGTTCAAAAGCATCGGTCCTTTGGTATTCAACCTGCCTTATGATCCAACTCCCCTAGCCCTACACTACTACTGGAGAAACTATTGCTTTGATGCTATGGATCTTAGGCAGTAAAGTGATGTCTCTCTGCTTTAGAAGACACTGGCCAGTTTTGTCTTAAGTTTCCTCCCAAGAAGGAAACACCTTTTAATTTCATGGCTGTAGAAACCATCTGCAGTGACCTTTGAGTGCAAGAAAATAAAATCTGACACCGTTTCCATTCACCCTCCATTTGCTAAAATTAAATAAGTGTTATTAAATCAACATTTGGAATGGTATAATTTGGGGAAAACAATTAGTTCAGATCAAACAGCATCTCTTAGCTAGTTTTTGTAATGGCTTTTCCTTTACATTATGGTAAGTCACCTTGACTGATGAATAGCATCTTTTGAATTACGCAGTTCTGTCCGCCCTTCGCTCCATTTTCCATATTTTACAAGAGCTTGCATTATCAATGCAATTCTAATTGTGTTGATCCATTATCTGAAAAATTAAATAGTGAAGCTGAAATATCCCTCCATTATTAAGTTTGTGTGAACATGTTCTCAACCTTTCCTTCCATTTATGCACCTCTCCACACAATATGTCACCCTTGAAATCCTTCTTCACAACATCAGATAATTGATACTTAAGAAACGAGGAGTGAAAATATGAACATAAAGAAGAAAGATGGCCCAGTACTCATAGGTGAAGTGCTTACAGAATGTGTTAGAAAACTAGAACTCATCCCTTTAGGCCTTGTGGTAAGTATGCACTGGGCCTTATCCAGATTATATCTTGGACTGGGGGCCTTCCATCCACAAGTTAGCGCAGTCTATAACAGGCTTGAGACAAGGTTTGCTGTAGTCTGCACTAGCATGAGGATGGTAAGTCCCTGGTCCAAGATATAAACCAAACTATGGCCCAGTACAGAAAGGATTCATGCAAACCATTCTTTTCCAGAACACTCCAGATTTATCTCATTGGCTACACTGAATTGAGCCAGTGGAAATTCAAGTCTATCAATATTTACTGGAAATATCTCTGATGTCAGTCGTAGCTTGTGAAATAATGAAGCAACATTGGGATTTCTAGGCTCTCACCCACCCTTACCTTTCTTTTCCTCTCTTCCTTTCCCCCACGGTAGGATCATACCATAGCAGACTTTGATTATGTCCACACAGGTATCAAATATTTTATTTATTTATTTATTTATTTATTTATTTATTTATTTATTTATTTGTGGGTGGGTGTGTTAGTTAGTTAGTTAGTTAGTTAGTTAGTTAGTTAGTTAGTTAGTTAGTTAGTTAGTTAGTTAGTTAGTTAGTTAGTTGCATTTTTATCCTGCCCTACATTGGGAGGTCTCAGGGTGGGTTACCACATTAACAACCAAATGTAAAATGAATTAGATAAGTTTAATAAGCTTTTATATACGCACACATGGTTAAAAAAAAATAAATCTTAAAATAATCTTCCGAGCAAAATTGTGCTGGGGAAACACAATATTAAGGAAGTTAGAAAATACCTTAATCGCCACAGCAAGTAAATTCATCCTAATGAGTGGACATGTTTTTTTCTTCTTCCCAAAGAAGCAGGTGGACTCTGATATTTACAGAATGCAGCTGCTTTGCGTATTACACTCCACAGGAAGGGCATTTATATTGCCTCCTATTACACATCAATAAGCTCTTTGATTTTCGGTGCAGTTCTTCGCTGCATTGCTAATGTGGAAGAGCTGTTCAGACTGCATCTCTTTGGCTCTCAGAAATGCTCATTATTAGTGCACAGAAGAAAACAACAATAACAACAACATTAAATATTTGCTGCAGCAGTTGCACAGTTGTGTGGCCTGTTTTTATATGAACCTGAGGCATTTTCATACTAACATTACTAGAGCATCGTGCACTAAGCCCAGTATACCCTGGGTACAGGAGGATCATATGCATTTCTGGCTGGTGAAAATGATCCTCACCAGCCAGAAATGCAAATGATCCTCCTGTACCCTAGCGTTAGGAGTCCCGCCCCCTGGCTGGCGCAATTGGCTGCTGCTGACTGCATCATGCATTCTGTGATGCACTGGCTGGCAGGTGGCTGATCCAGGGGGAAGATCGATCTGACCCAGTGGCATGCATCGCCACCCCAGATCATTACCCCACCACCACCGTGCTACCCTCTCGCCATGGCATAGCCCGGGGAGGTGCCTGCATTGCCACCTGTCAACCTCCCTCCTTCCTCTTGGCAATCACCCCAAACACCTGGGGTGACAAGCAGACCCCTCATGGGTAGATCCGGATTTCCAAATGGGTGCTCCGGTGTTTCCATGGCAGGGAGGCTGGCACCCATTGCTCTTGGGTGCTAGACCACCCATGGAAACACATTGGGTACTTCTCTTAATCCGGATCTACTAGATCCGGATTAAGGAATGTACCCATTCCTTAGATCTGGATCTTCTCAGATCCAAATTAAAGGAGCGCGGTGGAAAAACACCCATTATGTCATAGAAGTTAAACTGTAATATTTTTCATCTTACATATAGTTTTGGCAAGTGCACTTTCATCCTTCTATATGAATAAACAGACAAAATTAATTTTGCCTCTATCTCTGCTATCCCACCTAGAAATTGTGATGCTTCCAGACAACGTTTCTATCTTGGTAGTTCTGTAGACAGTCTCAGTAGAGAAGCTAATCATCAATTAGCCAGCCATTTCACTCTGAAATTACAGACCTTCCAAAAGAGACATATAGGCGGAATTTTTTAAGGAATTGGCTGCTGTGCTTAAAAATTACTAAAATTACCCTTCAGCAGCGCTTTTATGAATCAAAGAGTTGGAATGGTCTTCAAAGGTCATCTGTCTACAATATTTATACACTGTTCTTCATTAAAAGAATGATGTGAGGTGCAACAATAAAAAAATTAAAATAACAGAGCATAACATGTGCAGTAAAATTATACAGTAGAATAGACTTCACAAATTACTTCATCAGTGACCATATCAAAGCCCTTTCTGCACTGGTCCTTATTCCAGATTCTGTCCCACATCCACACGCTGGTGCAGACTACACCTAGCATGCAGATGGCAGGTCCCTATTTATTTTTATTTATTTTATTTACATTTCTATCCCACCCCATACCCAAAGGTCTCTGGGTGGGTAACAACATATTAAAATAGAATATATTTTAGAATATATTAAAATGTTTTAGACATTTGTACAAATAGTTTGGACATTCGTTAAACTGGGGATATGGGAAAGCTGCTGAACCAGACATCTGCACCAGATCTAGAGTGCATTTGGCATGGATTGAGAACATATTAAAGTAGATTCAGGTCAGATTTGACACTCTCAGAGTGGATTTGTTGCAGAATATGTATCAGATACATACCTCAGATACATATTGGATATGTATTCATTCGTATCGGATATTCATGTGAATTTGTACAAATACATCTGTATCGAATAGAATTTTACCACCTTCAAAAGTGTCTAATTGTACAAATAGAAATTTTCAAGCATTTGGTTCATTACGAATCGAATGTCAAAAAACACATTCATGCACATCACTACCCTGTTCTTATTTGCCATGTGTAGGCTTCCGTGAGCAGCTTCAGTCTTGTTTGCAGCATTTTGGCGGTTCTTCTCTTCCAAGAGCCAAATTCTCTGACGATGGCTAGTGCGGAAATAGCTGAAAGCTCAGGTCCTCAGGAAAAGCTTGGAACATGGCATAACAGCCCCCAAACCACTACAATCAAAACTGTTCTTATTTGCTCTTCTTTATTTTATTTATGCACAAATTGATATGGTCTTCTCGACGGTTGAATAGACTGATCTATCAACACTCTTAGAGCCCTTTAAACACCTTCGTACATGGCCAGGCTTCTTTGATGACTAAAATGCACGAAGCTGAAGTCACCTGTAATGCTCATTAGAAGGAGAAAATTGCACTGTTACCTTGGCGCCGTACCATATTTTATTCCGAGTTTTGTTCCCTCCGTCAATCTTATTCTGTTCCAGCCCCGGTTATTTCCTGCCTATTATTTAGTCAATGCAAGCGCCATCCCTCATCTCGAAGCTGATAATGAAAACTGTGACCTTTTGATTTACAAATCACTATTTTAACTATTAGATCCAGTGAAAACTTCCTGCTGCTCGCAGAGCCCTGACGCTGTTCCCAGACCCTGCCCTGCATTATCTCCGATGCATAATTTAAACGGGGGGCCCTTCGCCCAGAACTGTTATTGAAGCTGTGCAGAATCTGTGCCACCAAGCAACAGCAGCTGAGCATTTATAATAAGGTTCATATTTGAGCGCTGGCTTCGCATTCATACATTCAAATGAAGTCCTTTCTTTCCTTTCATTTTTTCATATCTGGCCAGCAAATCCTTTATGTTCAAATGAAAAGCTGTAGGAAGGGGTTATGCAACTTGCATTTTGCAGCAAATTGAATGGTCCTGGTATAATAATGGACGCGTGTTGACTGCTAATAGATGCTGCTCCCTGGCTCCAAACACACTGGCAAATAATATAAAGGGTACATGCTAGGGAGGTGCAAGAATATTCGAAATATTCATTATTCAATCGAATTTGGTTGAATTCGGACATTTGAATTTGAATCGAATGTCCAGACATTTGGTTTTTAATATTCGAATGAATACGAATATTTCAAATCATTCGGATATTCATATGAGTGCATACGTTCCCATACACATCATATTCATATCTGTACGCATCTGTATGGATACACACAGGATGCATACGGGATAAAAACAGGATGCGTATGGATGTATAAAGGTTCAAATTCAATTGAATAATGAATATTTTGAATATTCTTGCACACATTCGTATCATCAAATACATATTGAATATTCATACCAATAGATACAAGTGTATTCAAAATGGTTTGAATTTAAATACATTCATTTTTTCTCTATTTGTATGGACACTTGAATATTCAATTCAAATCAAATGTCAAAAATTGCATTCATGTACACCCCACTCAAAACTACGGCTGGTGTGTCAACTGAAGCCTTTTTTGGACAAAGACAATCTTGGCCACAGTTATCCATTCTCTGGTAACCTCTAGATTGGACTATTGTAATGCACTCTACATGGGGCTGCCCTTGAAGATGGTTTGGAAGTTGCAGCTAGTGCAGAATGCAGCTGCTAGAGTGCTGACTGGAACAGCTAGCCGAACCCACATCATGCCAGTTTATAAGGGTTGCATTGGCTGCCAATTTACTACCGAGCCCAATTCAAGGTGTTAACTTTGACTTACAAGGCCCTAAATGACTTGGGCCCCAAATATCAAAGGAATGCCTTAAGATCTGAAGCTGAGGCCCTTCTGGCTGTTCCACCGCCTTCAGCAGTGAAACAGGTGGGCACCCGGGAAGGGCCTTCTCAGCAGTGGCCCCCAGGTTATGGGAATAGTCTTCCCCTTGAGGTGCGGCATGCTCCTTCTCTGTATATATCCAGGAAGGCGGTGAAGATGCACCTCTTTGCCCTGGTCTTTGGCTGATGTGATTATATCACCACCACCATCCATAGCAGATACTATTATTTTAGTATTTTAATATGCTGAATCTTTTAATTGTTTTTATGCATATTATTGATTTTATAATGGGTTTTAATTTATTGTTTTAAAGGTTGTTTCCCACCCTGAGACCTTAGAGTTTAGGGCAGGATATAAATATAAACAAATAAATAAATAGTACCTGAGCTTTGTTGGAAATTAAGATTTATTAATTTAATAGTTAATGAATCACTGAAAATGAACACGTCAAACTACTTTGGGACTTCTGGATACAGACCGATAAAATCTTGGAACACAATACGCTGGACCTCATGCCTGTGGAAAGAAAAAAGTGTGGATTGTGGACATTGTCATCCCAGGAGACAGTAGAATCGAGGAGAAGCAACCTGAGAAAATGATGTGGTATGAAGATCTGAAGATTGAACTTCAACGGATCTGGAACAAACCAGTAGAGGTGGTCCCAGAGGTTATCAACACACTGGGTGCTGTGCCTAAAGACCTTGGCCAGCACTTGAAAGCCATTGGTGCATTACAAAATCACCATCTGTAAGTTGCAAAAGGCCACCCTGCTTGGTTCTGCACACATTATTCACTGATACATCATGCAGTCCTAGGTGTTTAGGAAGCACTCAATGTGTAATCTAACACAAAAGCCATTTATTATTATTATTATTATTATTATTATTATTATTATTATTATTATTATTATTATTATTATTATTATTATTATTATTATTATTAGTAGTAGTAGTAGTAGTAGTAGTAGTAGTAGTAGTAGTAGTAGTAGTAGTAGTAGTAGTAGTAGTAGTAGTAGTAGTAGTAGTAGTAGTAATTATACAATCTGATATCACAGCTGCCTGTTCTTTAGCTGGTGTTGGTCCTCATTCCACATTCACGTCTTTCTAAAAACTTAGGATGACACAATGTACTTTTTCATCATAGAATCATAGAATCATAGAATCATAGAATGGTAGAGTTGGAGGGGACCTCCTGGGTCATCGAGTCCAACCCCCTGCTCAAGGCAGGATCTCCTAAACCATCTCAGACAGATGGCTGTCCAGTCTCTGCTTAAAGACCTCCATCGAAGGGGAACCAACCACTTCCTGTGGCAGCCTGTTCCACTGGTTGATCACTCTTACTGTTAGAAATTTTTTCCTAACATCTAAACTAAATCTTTTCCCCTGCAGTTTCACCCCATTGTTTCTAGTCCTTCCTTGAGAGAGTGAGAACAGGGCTGATCCCTCTGCCTTGTGACAACCCTTGAGGTATTTGTAGACAGCTATCATGTCTCCTCTCAGTCTTCTTTTTGTTAGACTAAACATTCCTAGTTCCACTGCACTTTAGGGCAGACACTGCCAAAAGCATTCTAAACAATGTTGCTAACATTTTGTGGTAGCACAAGTAAGTTTAAATTGTTCGGAATTTCTTTTATAAATTGCTTTAAATTACAGAGTTTAGCAGATAAATGCTATCTTCTCCAACTAATGAGAAGGAAGCTGGATTTATTTCATCTGGCTTTGATGGAATTATTTAATATTGGCAACGGCTCATATTATGGTAAATATTTTACAATGTGTCTGATTGAAATTTGTGTTTTGCAACTTGTGACTTGCATACTTATTCCAGTTGACCCTTTTTGTCTGAGTTTATGCTAACATAAAAAATGTGCTACTTAGCAGATGCTGTGCAGCTAATCTCCTGGGTTTATTACTTCTACTCTTTATTTTTATTTATTTAAGACATTAATTTTAGCAGGGGGAAAAAAAATCAGCCTGGGATTCCAAAGTCTTCTTTTTCCTTTTAAATGAACACCAGACAATATCTTCTAAAAATCCCACATATTACACATGAAACAGACGCACACACGAGCATACACACAGACACACACTTTTATGGGAAATACAAGAGAAGCCATACCTGATACAAAGCTACATTGAGCAATATACTATTATATACTATTCTACCATTAGAAAATTGGAAATAAACTGGTTTTTTACTGTAAATTAGGGACGTGCACAAATGCAATTTTTGGGATTTGATTCAATTCACATTGAATATTTGAAGATTCGAATCCATTGCTTGAATTTGGATCCTTAAAAATGTGAATGTATTCACATTCGATTCAAATCGAGCACATGCGAATCTATATGCATGAATTTTCAATTTGTATTTGAAGATACAAATGTCAACAAGATTCAAATGTGTCTGTACGCATCCGTACGCATCCAGTTTTTATCCCGTGGGCATCCCTTTTTCGTCCTATGTGTACCCATACAAATGCGTACAGATACAAATAAGATGTGTATGGATATGTTTTGTTTTTTTGAGGTTGGCCAAATATATTATTCAGTTGATTTACCATTCATTCCAAGTTGAAATCTCATCTAGGTAATCTTAAACTGCTTCAACTCCTTTATCCCTCCTTTATCCCCTTATCTCTCCTTTATCCCCTTATCTCTATCCGTACACATACAAATGTTTGAACAATTCGCATGAATGATTCAAAATATTAAAAAATTCATTCAAATGTTAAAATTGAATTTAGAGACACTTGATTCAAACTTGATCAAATTTTGAATGTTCTGGATATTCGTGCACATCCCTAGTGTAAATTACTTCTCCCAGTTATTCCTGCAGGATCTTGGCACCTATAGGTTGGTTTCATGAACTACTCTGATTGCAATTGACCAGTGTGGGTTATCTAAGGGGAAAAGAGAAAAGGGAGGGCTTCTAAGGCAAAGAGATGCAAAGCAACAAAGAGATGCAAAGTGACATTCTAAAGTTAGAATGGAGCAGAAATCTAAACATCCAGAGGCCTTTTCTGTATTCAGAATCAGTGGGTCTGGACCAGCCTGTTTGTTCCCATTTTGGAGTGAAGAGGTACCACAGAATTGCAACTCCTCTGTGTGAGGTGGGAGAACCTGTCCTGCAAAGGAAGCATCTCTGGCAGTAATTGCTTCAGCATGATCATGCTGAGGTGCCTGCTGTCACCATAAATGGAGATGTGATGACAGTATGTGCCTTTTTCAGCTCGTGGAGGCACCAGAAATGGTAGGAGGTGGAGATTAACTGGGTTGGAGAAAGATCAGTTGGGGGGGGGGGGACTGAGCAAAATCCTTTGAAGGATGATTTGGTTTCAGTGCTTCTTTAGAATTAATAATAATGTGGACTATTAAATGAAAGGGGGGTTACCTGGAAACAGAATATGTGTAGAGAGATAAGGGGATGAAGCAGTTTGAGATTACCTAGAAGAGATTTCAACTTGGAATGAATAGTCAATCAACTGAATAAGGTATTTGGCCTACCTAAACATTATGATAAATCGGAAGGTGTTGAAAAAGAATAGATCAAAATGTTAGATTACTTGATTTGTCTGTGAAATTTAATTCCCAGCAGCAGCAGTTGTTTCTAAATTTTAATCAGCAGGTACACATTTGTACACTAAGGCTGTGTTCAGTCATGACAAAAGGGGTGCCTCAGAGGCACCTCAGAGAGACAGTGTGTGGCCGTCATATTCCCAACCCTTCTGTAAGTTTTTTTATTTATTTTAGCTTGAAAAAATGAACAGTGTTCAGAATAGAGCAAAGGGCAGGCTGCTTGGTGAACAATCGTACCTCAAAGCCATAACTAAACCACCTCAGGGGCTCCTCAGAGGTTGGTCTCTCTCTCTCTCTCTTTCTTTCTTACTACTACTACTACTATTTTATAGCTTGTTCCTTTTTTCCTTTATGAAATATTTGTAGATTTGAACTTATGAGGTTTTTGATATCTCTAAAATTGAGAAATATGAAACAGTGGGCCTATTCACACTTAGGCCTCTGTTATGCAATTAGTACACCTCTGGTACAGATACTCTGTACCAGAATGCTGTACCAGAGCAGTACCAGAGCTGTCCTAATTGCATACCAGAGGCCTAAGTGAAGAAGAAGAAGAAGAAGAAGAAGAAGAAGAAGAAGAAGAAGAAGAAGAAGAAGAAGAAGAAAGAGTTGGCTTTTCTACCCCACTTTTCTCACCCATTTAAGGGGACCCAAAGTGGCTGACAAAGCTTTTCTTTTCTTCTCCCCACAACAGAACACCCTGTGAGGTAGGTGGGGCTGTGAGAGCTCAGAAGAGAGCTGTGACTAGCCCAAGGTCACCCATCTGGCTCCATGGGGGAGGGTGGAATCAAACCCAGTATTCCCAGATAAGAGTCCAGCTCCCTAACCACTAGACCAAACTGGCTCATAATATGCGAATAATATCTAGGGTGAAATGATTGTTCACTTATTATTTTATTTATCTTCTGTTTTTAAAAGAATAATGGAGCACTCTAAACACTAAAAGCATTTAGTAAACTCTCATATATCTGCTTAATATGTACATTTATTGTACAGAAGAAATTGATTTGTAGAGTCTGTGCTGCTATTATGCAGAATAAAAGAAGAAAAATCTATATAAATAATTCTTGAAATCTAATGAACTTCCACAAATCTATACAAATCAGTTCAAATACTATGCAAATCATTATTTAGATCTATTGAATTTTCATATGAAAAATGAATTAATTTGAATTAACTTAATTATGGTACAATGTGCAGTGCCATGAAAAAGCACTTAAGCCCTTCCCATTTTCTTCATTTTTGAATATTTGTCGGAATTGTTTCAGTTTTCAAGCAAAATTAAAATGAAACAAAGGTAACCTGGGTAAACACGAACTACAACTTTTGAGTGATTGTTTTGTTCACTGAAGGAAAAAAAAATCCAAGCATGTAAAAATGGAGTTGCTCTCTTAGTCAAACAATGAACTAGTCTTGTTGAATCAAACTGTTAACTTAAATAGAACATTTCCAACAAAGAGAAGGAGGTTAAAAGGTCTCAACGAATAGTACACTATGCCACAATCAAAAGAAATTCCAGAAAGTATGAAAAAAGAAAGATATTGAAATATATGAGTTTGGAAAGGGGTACAAAGCTTGAAATTCCAGTGAACTCCAGTGAGAAGCATTATCTCCTAATGGAGAAAACTTGAAAAAGTGATATCTCTTCTCTGAAGTCTTTGGCCTACCATGAAGCACAATAGGAGTGGGACCTGAATGCAGGCAGAATGGAAGGAAGGAAGGAAGGAAAGAAGGAAGGAAGGAAGGAAATTGTTCCAGAATTCAGAAACATTATGACTTAATGAGAGATGATCAAGAAATTCTTCTTGAGAGCAGGAGAAGGTTTGCCCGTGTCTCTGCTTGAGATACCCATGAGCATTTGCTGGGCCACTGTGTGAGACAGGATGCTGGACTAGATAGGCTGTGGCCTGATCCAGCAGGGCTCCTCTTAGGTTCTTATAGATCTATTTCATTTCAATGAGATAATGGATTCTTGTGCCTTCAAACTGTATCCTGGTCAAAACATAAGCAATTGCACAATGATCTAGTATGAAAATCACAGGGTGTTGGAATGCACAATTCAGATTCGTTCCTGTGAGAGCTGAATCATTCCCTTCCCTTCCCCTCCTCCCCTCCCCCTCCCCTCTTTTTCTTCCTCTGTTTTCTTCCTGCAGGCAATCGTTTCTCAGCCATGCTGACTGCCAATCACACATTATCTTAGTATTTTTTTTATTATTTTTTTTAGGCAGGGCAGAGAGGAAATGGAGAAGAGCAGGCAAGTAAAGAGGCCTGAGATGGCAGGGAAAGAAAGTGATATCATCACAGAGAGAGAGATAGCACTAGGGTCTTCTGTGCCGACTGCTTTATTCAGCTTTCAGAACTCTTGTGTCATGTCTCCGCAGGCAGACACCAGTGAGACAGCATGAAAGCAAATTAAAAATCGTGCTCCTACCTGTGGGCGTATTTTAATACATTCATTGAATCATGCGAAATGTTTTCAACTTCTGATTGTTTCCCTAGGGGGAAAAGTGTGATCAAAAGGCCAACTGACATATAGGGGTACAGATAATCTGTGCATTTCTATTTTCCCCTCTTATTTTTCCACTCACCAGTTCAACTTTATCTGCACAAATATTTGTTAACATTCGAAATTCAGCCAAATTCGGAAATTCAAACTCGAATTGAATGTCACAATATTCGCATGCTAACATTCGAGCGAACACAAATGTTTCCGGACATTCGTACAAATAGTTCAGACTTTTGTTACACTGGGTGTGTGGAAAAACAGAGCGCCTGTCACATCCACAACAGATCCAGATTGCATTCAACATGGATCGACAGCATATTAAAAGTGTGTTCAGGTCAGATTTAATGTTTTCAGAGTGCGGATATATTACGAATACGTACCAGATACGTATTTATTCGTATCAGATATGTATAGTTCGTATCAGATGTGTATTTGTTTATATCAGATACATATTCATTCATATCTGATATGTACTTAATGTTTTTACAAATACATAAGAATAGATTTGTATTGAACAGAATTTTACCACATTTGAATGCAATCTATTTGTACAAATAACAGATTCTTGAACATTCAGTTAGTTTCAAATGAATGCCAAGAAAACACGTTTGTGTGCCTCCCTGTTTCCATTCTTATATGACTTTGCATTTTATTAAAAGAACTCTCTCTCACACAAAATGGAGTTTACATTTTATTACAGTTTGCTTTGTCAGTTAGGTACTTCCAAAATTCTATATCTTAAAATAATTTGTTCCTGTTCTTTGTTTTTTTCTTGCCACTTTCTCAAGACTTTGTTTGCAAAGTACAATTAAAAAAAAACCCACAGCAAAGAACAACCCCCCCCCCCCGCCCCAAACAGCCATACAGTTTTAATCTCAACAGTTTCACCATTTCATGCAAAAGGTTTGGACCATGTTCTGCATCCTGTAAGGTACAGGAGGCCTACATCTGAGGATTTTATTTGGATTCTTGTAGGCTTTCTTGTCCTATTTCCAGCTCAAAGCTGGAGCATTCATGATAAATAAATGTCTAGACCAGGGATGGATAATCTATTGCCTTCTGCTCCCATCGTCTATGCTACATTGGATGGACAATGAAGGATGGTAGGAATAATAGGAGCTCCTGGGTACCATCAAGTCATCATCAGTTCTTTCTTTAAAAAAAAATAAAATTTAGTACTACAATTGTAACAGAAGCAAACAGAAACTAATGATATAAACAATCAATCATGTTTTTAAAATTAACAGATTTACCTAAATTTGAAGTTTATTATTAATCACAGAAAATGGAATACTAGAAAATTATATAGATTATTTTAGTTTAGTTTATTTAGCATATGACAAATTCACATTGTAACACATTAATAAAATAGCTAAACATAAGCTAGAAAACAGGAAAAGTCTGGAAAGATCGTGTGGTAAAATCACAAACTTATATCTAAGGGTTTTTTTCCCACTTAATCTGGATCTAAGATGATCCTGATCTAAGGAATGGGTCCTTCAACTAATCTGGATCTAGTAGATCCGGATTAAGGGAGGTACTCGATGTCTCCCAATGGGTGGTGCAGCACCCAATAGCAATGAGTGCTAGCCTGCTTGCAGTGCAAATGCCAGAGCACCCATGTGGTGAATCCAGATAGACCCATGTGGAGCCCTGAAGGACCCATTCAATCTGGATTTCTCTAGAACTGGTGGAAACAAATGTGGCTCTGATGGGGTCTGCAGTGGGAATGGTGTCTTCCTGCTCTGAGCCTAATGGGTCCTTAATGGGTCTTTAATGGAACTTAATACTAGTGGGGGGGGGACCCTAAATCACAGATATAGTTTACTGCACCTTTTGTTGCTGTCAGGAAAATATTTAGTAAAAATACTAGAGATTAGTTGAACATTTATTTAAGTCATATAACTATCTTTGGGTGCATATTTTCCATACTTATGTGTCTCTGTGTATACTTATGTGTCTTCTGCACTTGGTCTTATTCTGGAATATATCTTGGGACAGGAGTCTGTACTCTACATGCTGATGCAGACCGTGGCAGACCTTGCCTTGTATTAAACTGGAAGACTTGTTGAAAATTATTATGAAAGTATATCAATTAAAATAAACTTTCAGGTGAAGAATGTCTAAATATTGATAGTTGTTTGGTAATCCAGCAGAATTTTATTAACTTCAAAAAAAATGTCCATCTTGACTCTTCACAATTTGGGGGATTTCCAAAGACCAAATGATTTAACAAGTGAACTATCATCTAGGAATAAACTTCCCTTGTAGATTAGAAAATGAGCAACAATTTAATTGACAAAGGCTGTGTTCAGACATAACAGAAAGAGCACCTCAGGGCCACCTCAGAGAGACAGTGTGTGACCCTCATGTTCTCAGGCCTTCTCTAATCCACCTTTTCTAGCACAGAATGTCCATGGCTGAATCCCCAAAAGACTTATTAGCCCCTCTCGGATTCCTCTGCAGTCACTCTGTTATAGCTGACTTTAAAAGTCCCCTCCACTTCCAGAATAAGCGTCCCCCTGGCAGCCGCGATCTAAACGGACTTTCCGTCCCCGTGGTAGCAGTTTTCTCTTTCCAGGCATCCCCCCCCCCGCCCCCTCTCTTGTTAAAAGGAAAAATCGCCGGATCTCCGTCTCTTGAAACTGCTTCTTGCCTCTAGCAAAGCATATGAGCGCTCATTCTTAGTCACTTTCATTCACTTTCAGCAGTTACTTTCACTTTGTTCTCTGTTAGAAAAGGCTGCAGGATCGGGAGCGCGATCCTTCGCTCATTCTCTTTTAAGGCTTCCCTTGAAAACAATGTTGCCATTCTGAGCAATTCTGGCTCTTTTTACAAAGGAAAGGAAGTGAACCTGCTGCATTTCTCAGATGTGTGAATGCTTTTTGGCTGTGTGTGCAAGCAAGCAATCCCCCCCCCCCTTTTGCCACGGAGCGTCCTCAAGGTAAATGTAGCGAGGAAAACACGCGACTGACAGAAAGAGCGCTGGAAGAGTTGTTTAAAGTGCATGTATTTTGTCGCGCGATTTCCACGTTTTGTAGCGCTGGAACCTCGCTAAAAACCCTGGCTTGGGGACGCTCAGAGGCAAAAGGAGAGTCTTGGCAGACTTTTTATTCCTTGGGGACAAGCCCCATGAGAACGGGTAGAGACAGACTGGTGTGTGAAAAAGCCAACCTTAAAGCTTTCACTAAGTTATCTCAGAGGCACCTCAGGTAAGATTTCCTTCCTAAGTCCGGAAGAAGGACGTTTGGAAACAAAGAGGTTTATTTATTAGTTTGGGTTTAAACTGAACAACAGTGTTTGACCTGAACATCCTGATTGTATGAAAACAGTGTTTGAATTTGATCTGAACCGAGGGTGTTCTAAAACATCTAGCAAACATACTCTGATCTACTTGAGGTTCAAATGTGATTGCAGGTGTTTAGATTGAACCAAACATCCTGCTCCTAAAAGCACAAAGTTGAAATTTGAACCAAATAAATGATGGTTCAGTTCAATTCATACTGAGCAGCAATTTTTAGTTTGTGCACATCCCTAGTTGAAAATTGATGTGCGTAGAGGGGAAAAATTCAACCACAGAAATTCAAGGAACTCCATATGAACATATTACCTCAATTGATGAAAGGTTGGTGGCTCATCCTTAGACTGGCCCACATCATTGAATTTATTGACTAATTTGAGGCAACAGGTAGATCATGCCACCTGAAGACTGTTATAGCCACTTCTGTGAACCTGATGTTCTGGTTTATATGCCCTAATCAATCAAGCTGATTTTAATTAATCCTAATTGTCCTATTAGGCTTCCTAGCTAACAATACCACAGCAGAAAGAAATCCCCAATCAGCTTAATTGACTTAATCAGCTTCTTAATAATCCTTCCTCAGGTGCTGAGACCGAAATAAACCCCTAATTCATTTTAATAATTCTCAAAGAGGTAGAATTTCACATTTATGGAGTCTTCATCTGTGGGGCCTGTGAGCTCCCCATTCCCTGAAACATACCCAGGCCATTAAGTGCTCAGCTGATTATAGAAATGTCAGGAATCATGAAAATGAAAGAACTGTGGTACAAGCTATGATGGAATTTTGTCTGCGTGAAACACATTTGAAGAACCCTTTCTGACCTTTTCAAAGGAAAACCAATTTGTGAACTTTTCCCACCTATCGGCTATAATTAGATGAGACAGTGGTGGCCCACTTGGTGTAATAATGAGAGTACGGTGCTGTAAGCACTGCTAATTAGTGCACAGGAGAAAATCTGAAAAAAATATGCAGATGAAGGCACTGGACTTATAAACAAAAACGCATTCTTCAAATGTAATATTAATCATGTTTATCTATTTTATTGTATACTTTTCAGATTTGCATATTATTAACTAGACAAGTAAAACAAAGGGCGAGTAAAGACATAAAAATACCCCCAAGTGATGCAAAGTCATCAAATAATTATGGATATTCTTTCAACACTTCTTACAACTAATGTATATGTAGAAAGAAGGTTGGGGGGGACAATGAAATCATGTTTCAGGATTTCACAAAGAAAGGAAAAGAGAAATGAGGGAAATAGATCTTTATTTTTGACTAAGTTATTATTGATTTTAACAATTTTCACTCCAGAACACTTCTGCTACTAACATCAGTGTTTCTGTTCCAAAAGTCACTTTCTGAATTGCTCGAATGGTGGACCAGTGGCTACTGCATTGGATACCTTGGTGGAATGGACACTAGTTTGGTCTAGTGCGGTGATGACCAACCTATGACACGCGTGTCACAAGTGACACACCAAGCCCTTTTGGGTGACACACCTGGTCACCCTGGCACCTGGGTGTGTAGTGCTTGCTTGTTCTTGAAGTGTATGAAATACCAACTTTCAATTGAAGATTTAGCAAGTGTAAAGAATTATTTGTTTTTGCTTTTAATAAAATACATATATCAAAAATATAACTTTTTTACTAGAGCCACAAATATCACAAAATTATGGATATTTCTAGATGTGACACAGCACCCGAGTTAAGCTAGGTTTTCTTGCGAATTTTGACACACCGAGCTCAAAAGGTTCGCCATCACTGGTCTAGTGGTTAAGGAGCTGGACTCTTATCTGGGGGTTTGATTCTGCCCTCCCCCATGAAGCCAGCTGGGTGACCTTGGGCTAGTCACAGCTCTATTCTGAACTCTCACAGCCCCACCTACATCACAGGGTGTTCTGTTATGGGGAGAAGAATAGAAGCTTTGCCAGCTGCTTTGAGTCCCTTTAAATGGGTGAGAAAAGCGGGGTAGAAAAGCAAACTCTTCTTCTAGGTACCTAGAGATGTATATGGATATTCATAACATTCTATATTTGGATGAATCTGTAGGAATTCAGACATTTGTATACAATAGAATGTTATGACATCCATACATTGACATTTGTATTTGTACGAATGTTTTGAAACAATTGTGAACCAGAGAGGTGGGAAAGCGGCTGGTCAGTCGCATCTGCAATGGATCCAGAGTGCATTCGGCATGGATTGAGAGCAGATTCAAAGTGGATTCAGGGAGGATTTGACACTTTCAAAGTGGATATGTTCTGGGTTATTTATCGGATATGTATCAGATACATATGCATTCATATTGGATATTCGTACGAATTTCTACAAATACGTTCATATCAAATAGAATCCTACCACATTTGAAGGGAATCTATTAGAACAAAAACAATTTTTTGTACATTCAATTTGATATGAATCAAATGCAATAAAACCCCTTTGCGCACATCCCTACTCGGTACTGCCTCCAAGTTGGAGAGACAGGCAGGGATGCCTCAATGGCCAGTTGCATCACTAGCTGCTTATGATCATCTCAAGCAGAAGCCAAAGGCAAAGTCTTCACCTGCTCTTGAATCCCTGGAAATGACCTTGAGAGGCATCCTGCCTGTGTCTCCAACGTGGAGCCAGTACTTAGGCATCAATTTTAGTAGCCAATGATACACCTAACCCTGTCACCAGCATGTGGGTGGCAGATCCTTATTCCAATATATAAGCTTAAATAAGATACAGTGCGGAAAGGGCCAAACCTCCTGAACCAGCTTTGGAAAGGTGGGTGATTGGTGAGAATGTGAATTGGGTACCATGGGGAAATGAATGGCTGAATACTGGAAAAGCAAATAGTGTTGAATGTCCCATTTATAGTTTGCATAATACTGACTGAGTTGCGTACCGTAATTCTAAAAATCTTGCAGCTGAGTGCTTGTTAAATGGCAATGGACCTTGAATGAATTTTAATGGCTTCACTTTATATGGCTAACACACAGAATCAGTATGAAATTGCAGCTCAGAAGTAATGCGCCTGCGTTGGCATCCTGCCATACAGAAAAGGTCAAATGGCTAGATGACTATCATTAGCTTTAGCACCATGATCACTTAAAGGTTATAAAAATACAAAGTAAAGGGGAAGGCAACCACAGAAAGAAATGAGAAAAATAAGGGATGCCACCATTGTTTTTTAAGTTGATTTTGCAATGTTGTTTCTCACTCTGTAGCAAGAGTCATTGAATGCATTGTTCCCTTGGTTAAAATACTCCCACCATTTTTTATTTTTTGGAAATTTTCCTGTTGGAAGCTCCTGAAGTGCTGCTGTTTATTGAGGTCCCAACAAAAAGGAAGGAAGAAGGAAAGAAGAAGGAAAGAAGGAAGGAAGGAAGGAAAGAAGGAAAGAAGGAAAGAAGGAAAGAAATCTGACTTCCAGATAAAAATAGCAATGATCCAAACTCCAGAAATGATGTCTCTTGTCATTTATCAAGGCTCCTTAAAAAGTATGGCTTTCATGATTAGGTTACAATAGATTGAGATTTATGTTCACACTAATATTGCCCTCATTTCCATTTATATTAAACTGAGTTTTGGGGGGATTTTTTTGTTTCTGTTTTGTTTTTTTTATTTTAAAAAGCAGCACACGAAGGACCGAAAACTCTCCCAATCTTTGTTTGTTCAGCTTGTAACATGCACAATAGCAAATTCAATCTTGTTTAAGAGGCTTATTCGTCCATTGTGAAAGTTTCTCCAAATGCAAGGAAATTTGCATCCACGTGGGTTATGCCTTTATTGTGGAAGAAAAACAGGTTAAGCAGCAGGAGGGTTTTTGTGTTTTTTTTTTTTTTTTTTGCATTGCCCTAATAAATTGCTCATGACTGCTTGGTTTCAAATCTCTTCTGCCCATTCCATTACTGAACAGGAACATATTCCTTCATCATGACAAAAGCAAATGCTAGTTCCTTTGACAAGCACTTCATGAATATCAATGAATTTGACCCTCTTCTGTATGTAACAAGAGCAATTTGTCAGCCAAACAGTCATACAGACCAAGGATGAGAGACATAAATTGTTAGTAAAAGCCTTCATATACAACTATTCATGTAACTACAGCAGGTATAATATGACAGGATGGGGGTAATATGCACAACTTTTGTGATAGGTTTGAGGAAAAGTTGGATTGTAGGAGCATTCCAATGGAACTTGAAAACAAAGTGAAGAAAGCAAAGTTCGCGCTGGTGAATGTGGCATCATATCATAGAATCATAGAAGAGTTGGAAGGGACCTCTTGGGCCATCAAGTCCAACCCCCTGCTTGGATTCAATCAGATTCAATGAGTATTGGTATGAGTTTAGTTAAATAATGCCTCTGTAACTGAACTTCCATCAATAAGGTTACCAGTAGTTTTGTTGAACGTGGTACATTTTTATGCATTCTAACTTTAAGTAGAGTGTTAACTGAAATAATGTAAGATATAGATGTTAACAATTCAAATGTAAAAACTCTGCAAGTTGTCAAGTCAAAAAGAGGGAGGGAAGGTAAAGTATTAGAAATCAACCATGGGTGTTTTTCCACTGTCAATAGAAGTACCCATTAAGTACCCATTAAGGGGTACGTAATGGCATTTTTGTACCCATTAATGGGTACTTAATGAGTACTTCTAGTGACAGTGGAAAAACACCCCTTGTTAAAATTCATGTGGCACCTAGAGCATGGAGCTGCTCATTGAACATGGAACATTGTAGGACATGGAGATTTGACCAGAGAGGCCTGGCTACCATGCCAAAGAAAGAATCCATTTTAGTACAGTGGAACCTATTAAGACTGTGCACATTTTCTTTCTTTTTTTGTATTTGATTCATATTGAATTGAATGCAAGAAAATTCCTATTCGTTTGAGTAGATCCCCTTCAAATGTAGGGGAATTTAAATTTGATATGAATGTTCAATCCCATACAAATCCCATACAAATCCCATACAGAGCTTCCTACAAATATATCAAAACATTTTATTCAAATTCAAATGTCAGTTTTTGAATGTGTCAACATTCGATTTGAATACAAATGTCAAAATTCTGCCAAATTTGTACGAATTTTGAATGTTATGAATATTTGTGCATACCCCTAGAACCTATAGTGCAAAAAATGCTCCAGTATTGTGACATATTCTTATTGGTCAATTCTTCCCCCTTCTGGTTGTCTGCCAGGAAAAGCAGAGCGCATCTGCATGAAATGATCAAGAAATCCGTTCATCTTTAGAAGACCTGGCTTGCTAGAAACAAAAGCAAGTATTAGAATCAGGTTTGCACTGATGTAATTTTAAATGGAACAAAAAACACACCCACGTCAAAACCTACGTGTCACCCATTTAATTCAGTCTGTTCCAGTCTTTGTGTAATTTGTGCAAATATTTGCAGGAAACTCACTTAGGCACAGATCAGGGGCCTTTCTGCACTTGGAGATATTCTGGAACATATCTTGGGAGAGCAATCTGCTGGCCACAAGCTAATGTAGACTATGGCAGGCCTCACTCAGGGCCTTCCATAGTCTGCACTAGCATGGAGATAGCAGGTTCCTATTCTGGGTTATATTCCAGAATAAGGCCAAGTGCAGAAAGGGCCAAGGTCTGAATGGAACAAATTGCCCCAGTCCTGACTGGCTTAACTACTGAATATGCCATGCCATTGTCCAAGCCAGTCACAACTTCTGTGCTCGCAAGAAGATTCAACACTCATCAACTCTTCCCCAGAAGTTCAAAGAGCAGTTCAGCAGATTCCACTTTTTGTGATGTATGCGCAAACACACCTTCACACACTGTGCCTGTCTCACTTGTAGAATGTCCTCTTCCCATTCATAAGAAAGTGTAGCCTGAATGTGATTCCCCACCCCTGGATTAGTTTAGGGTTAAGGTCAGCCTTAAAGAGAGCATGAAGGTGGCACATGGTATGGTCTCTTTAGTCTGTATCAATGGAATCCAGACACACAGCGCTTGATGCTGTGCCTCATTGCTAAAAGGGAGCTGCAACCAGAGTTTTAAACTTTCTGCTCCTCTGTTTCTTCACCTCAGTCAGTACACCTTGGATGAGGTAGATGGCTTGGGGAAGACTCTAACTTTGTTGCTGCCAATTTGCAAAGTAACTCTTTCCCTTTTCCTCTGTGGATTACTTTACCAGCCTGGAAGCTCTTGGAGACTCTTTTCTCCTGAGCTCTCAGTTAAGCAAAAGATGAGAGACATCCATGTAGTTCCTGAGAGCTTTTATCCAGGTTCCCTTCCCCCCCCCCTTCCTATATACCCCTTGCTAGACTAGCTGCAAAAATTGTCCTCAGAGCACTGTGCATATCAAGTAAAAGCCCTGCTAGGTCTCTGTAACTTGTTTCCCTGCCTGGTGCATGAGCAGTAAAGTCTCTAAAGCAGAACCCTGTATCGAGGGAATACCTTCTGCCTCACTTTCTACTGATTCAGCTAGCCGTTGGGCAGTTTGGAATCAGCGCTTCTCCTGCCAGAAGTGACAGCCCTCCAGCTATTTTAGGCTGTTTGGGGGTATGTTTGCTGTGTTTTAATAAAGGCTCCCAAATGGTTTCACATGTTTCTGGGAGGATTTTGTGTTGCCATTTTATTTTATTTTAAAAAACAGGTTTGTTTTTAATTTTATTGTTCATTTGAGTGAGTTGGCATTTTTAACAACTTTTTTCTATATGATCCTGCCTTGAGTTATTTTCCCTCTCCCATAAAACTCAGTGCACTGCTTCGAAGGAAGGAAGGAAGGAAGGAAGGAAGGAAGGAAGGAAGGAAGGAAGGAAGGAAGGAAGGAAGGAAGGAAGGAAGGCCGAGTTGGCCCTGAATGAATGATGAATGGAAAAACTCGCCTTCTTATGAAATCCAGCTTTTCTGATTTTGCACTGGAATCATTATGGATTGGAGAGGAGTTGGAGGGCTAAATTCTGATTCAAATGCATTTTCTTTACAATGTTTTGCCTGTGTTAAATTCTGGACTTTTGTGGGACTTTGCAAATAATTAAATGCATTTAAGAACAAGCAACTTCCTGCTTTTGTATTGATGTGCCCATATGGTGAGCCATTTGGTCAGCGTATCTACTCAGTGAAGCATTACAGCTGGAGAACCTGGCTAGAGCTTCTTAATTTCTGAATTTGACTCCCCAGTTTGCCATGAAAGCACGCTAGGGAGCCTAACCCATCTCATGGGATTGTTAGGAGAATACAATGAATTTGGAGGATGGGGTGCACTGTCTTGGGATCTTCTGAGAAGGCAGGCATTAAATAAATAAATAAATAAATAAATAAATAAATAAATAAATAAACAAACCTTGGCTTTTCTCAAAGTAGCTCTATCTTGCATTAGAATATTTGTGTCTCAAGACATAAATGCCTCTGAAGGCCATTTGCAGGGAGCCAAGAGCAGGTGAAGATTTTGCCCTTGTCCTCTGCTTGAGATGCCCCAGAAACAATTGATGGCTGTTGTGTGAGATGAGATGCTGGACCAGATGGACTGTGGCCTGAGGCGTATTTGCAGTACAGCCCATAGTCCATGATTAAGGAACACCTGGGGAAGAGGAAGAGCATCCACAACTAGGGGAGGCACCCCCTGCCTTCCCAGAAGTTTTCTAGTTATGGACTAGGTGTGGAGCGCAAAATCATGCTCCACACCTTTACCAACCTTAACCAATTCCAGCAGTGAGCATCTGCACCTTTTCTGGTGCTCCGGGGTCAGTTGAGGTCCTGCGCAAGTACGCTGGCACCTCGAATGACCATAGAAGCTGCTGTGTGTGCGCTGACACATGCACAGTCACAGAGGGTGTCACAAACAAAATGGTGTCCCCATCAAGAGGACCGCGCGAAGCTTAGGCTGGAAGTGACTAGCACTCGCAAGTGTGAGTGTTAGTCAGTGTTGGGTGACTGCACTCCTTTCCTGTCCAGTGGTCAGGACAGAAAGTACAAAATCACCCCTGGTTTGGAAGGCCTCCTCTTATGTTTCTATGTTCTTAAGACACCTTGTGGGCACAGTATGTGTTTTCTTCTACAAGAGACCAACATGCAGTTTGAGGAGACTCTATTGCTCTTGGATTCCAAAATTGATATTTTGATTGGTCTTGTATCCATAATTCATTTTCCGTTTGTGTGCGTGAAAGAGAACTCACACATAGAGAGTAAATTTGAATTTTTTAGCAGCCCTACTAAGAGAGCACAATTACAGAAAGCGTGCCAGAGTTAAAACTCTTTAAGAGATGCCAATACCTGTAACTATCTAGAACTGCCAAGCCATTCATCTGAATGCTGGGCCCATTCATTTGAAATGGGTATTTACTAATTTAGCTCCCCCATCATGCAAGACAAAACAGAGTGCTCCTATTTTTCATGGAAGCCCAGTGCTTTAAAATATTAATTTGGTGTGAATAAAAAATAAACTCTGCTGAAGAATCACATGTCAGAGGCTAGGAAAATCTACACTTCTCCCTCTAAACCAGCCTGAGGCTGAAACAGAATGAACCTGCTTTAAAACGAAGACTCTGCATTTGTGATATTGCTGGAGTTGATCTCCGTATCAGTCATTCAAATAGTAGAAAATGTATTTTCACCTCATGCAAAGAGATTCCGAAAACCCCCCTGCTATTTACAAATGCCAAAGGCAACATTGTAAAACTGTATTTCCTTTCCTTTCCTTTTTTAAAAATGTTGATAGCAAATGCCATCATTTCCTTTTAAGATTACTAGAAGTCTCTATTCTTTATTTCCCAGAAATAATACCAAAGTGTTACTCTGCTTTAATCCATCTCAATTACATCACCAATGTTCATCAATGAGGATAACTTGAACAGGCTAAGATATTATTTTCTCTCTCTGTCTGTCTGTCTGCAGTAGGTTGTCCGGCAATGTCTAACCTGTAACCAGGACTATTTAAAATGCTTCCTATCTGAAATGTTCAAACCACCCTCAAAATTCAGAGCTCATATTAGCTCGAGGCATTTTAAGGTAAATCCACAGCTTCTGCTTGCTGAAAGCCAAGCCTGATGGAGATGAGCAAGAATGATCTTTGAAAGGCTGAATAGTGACTTGGAGAGGAAGATCAGCCCTACAGCAGAAGAGTTTCCAAAAGAAGCCTAGTTGCCACTGTCTGTAACTACGAAAGGAGGAGGAATATAAAAACATAAGAGAGAACCTAAGAAGATCCCTGCTGGATCAGGCCACTGTCCATCTAGTTGAGCATCCTGTCTCACACAGTGGCCCATAAAGTGCTTCTGGGCTTCAAGCAGAAGATAAGGGCAAAACCTTCCTCTGCTCTCCTTGATTACATGCAAATGGCCTTTAGAGGCCTTCTTCCTGAAGATGGTGCCCAGGCATTCGTTCCAGTAGCCATTTATACACCCATACCAATGAATTTAGAAGAGGAGACCACAGCCCATCTAGTCCAGCCATCCCCTCTTACCCATTGGCCCCCAGTTGCTTCTGGGTACTTCAAGAAGAAGAAGAAGAGTTGGCTTTTCAACCCCACTATTATCACCCATTTAAGGAGACTCAAAGTGGCTGACAAAGCTTTTCTGTTCTTCTCCCCACAACAGACACCCTGTGAGGTCAGTGGGGCTGTGAGAGCTCAGAAAGAGAGCTGTGACTAGCCCAAGGTCACCCAGCTGGCTTCATGGGGGAGGGCAGAATTTAACCCGGCTCCCTAACCACTAGACCAAACTGGTCTAAAGGCAAAACCTTCCTCTGTTCTTCTTGACTCCACACAAATGACCTTTAGATATTTTTTATCCCATATGCATCCCATTTTCATTCTGCATTATAAGCGCAGATGCGTACAGGTATGTACATATGATATTGTTTTGAAACATTTGAAATTCATTCAAATGTTTAAAATTGAATGTGAAGATATTCTATTCAAATTCAGATATCCACATTCGATCGAATTTGATTGAATTTTGAATGTTTAGAACATGTTTAGTTTGAATGTGAACCCAATCATCCTGGCTGCATCTGCACGGCATGCCTTAATTCGGTTTAATGAAACTGAAATAATTGAACCGGAATGAAACTGTCTACATGGCTTTCAACTTGATCCGTGTCCACGGGATTCCAATGGCATCCCGCTGGCAACCTTATCTCGGATTCAATCCTGGGAGGCCCCACTGGCAAGTCCTCCCTGCCCATTGCCAGTCATGATGGTGCCCACCCCCTCTCTGATTGGTGTTCCCTCAGAGATCAGACCTCTTGCCCCGGCTGCTGGGGATGGTTGAAAGGGGCAGGGAACGAGGTGAAAAATGAACTAGATGTATCGGAAGGGAAATTTAACAAGAGATGTGGCTGCACCAGTCACATCTGTGACAGATCCAGTGTGAATTCGACATGGTTTGAGAGCAGATTCAAAGTGAAATCAGGGTGGATTTAATGCTTTCAGAGCTGATATGTCATGAGATACCTATCGGATATGTATCAGATACATATGAGTTTGCATCGGATATTTGTACAAATAGATTTGTATCGAATAAAATCCTACCACATTTGAAGGGGATCTCTTTGAACAAATACAATTGTCCTATGTTTGATTAGATACTAATCAATTGTTAAAAAAAACCCGTGCACATCCCTACCATAGGATTATCGAAAAGGTAATTGGACAGATGAATTCTATCTTACATTGCTTATGAAAACCCTCGTCTACAGTCAAAGCTGATCCCGGGGTCAATGCCATCCATGCTAGCATTTTCCCTCTAAGAGCAAATGATGGATCACAGAGCATGTTGATGAACATTTTATCTTGCATCTTGTAATATCTACACTTAAAAAAAGGAAAGACTATAAGATATGCAAAATGCAGGCGCAAGCCTTAGTTGTCAAAAGCCAAGAGAAATATTTTCTATGTTTTTCTCAACATACATAGGGATTTAATGTCATATGGGCATTAAATCCCTATGTATTTTTGAGAGGCAAGCAGGATAAATTTGATTTTAAAAAAGTGTTTAATACCAAGTGCCTTATTAATGGTACTTTTTACGATGTCTGAAACATCATGTTCTTCTGCAAGCCAGTGCTCATTTTTGGCGCTTTAAATTTTTGGAAACACTAGTGAGAATCCCATTACAGCGGGTTGACTTTGAATTCTGAGCTGAACAAAGCCAAGGTTGTTCTGGTTGTTCCTCCTCCTTCAGTAGCTAGGCGGGTGGGCACCCGGGAGAGGGCCTTCTCTGTGGTGGCCCCCAGATTGTGGAATGGTCTCCCCTTGGAGGTGCGTCGGTCCCCTTCCCTGTTTATATTCAGGAGGGCGGTGAAGACGCACCTCTTCACTCAGGCCTTTGGTTAAAAGCCCCCCTGCCCCCCCGCCCCCAGTGCACACTCCTCTACTGTTTTTGTATCTCCGTTTTTTAGTATTATTATGTTGGATTTTAAACCTTGTATTGGTTTTAGCATTGTTTTATACAGATTTGATATGTTTGTGTCTTAAAATGTTGTGAGCCGCCCAGAGACCCTTGGGTATGGGGCGGGATATAAATATAAATATAAATAAATAAATAAATAAATAAGGGCATTTTAGCTACATTCATTGATAACAGCAAAGTATTCCAAAAGAGGTAGACTGACTCCTTCAAAGAGACTTTACAGACTATTTGTTTTCAATTTGAAAAAGAGAAACTGAAAACAGCTGACACAGTGAAAACACAGTAGCCAAAAAAAGCCCATTTTTTTGCCAGCTTTGAAATAAAAAAATTGTGGTCAAATTAAAAGGTTTATGGCCATATGCATGTATGGCTAAATTATTTTAGTGCATATGTATTTCTGTCCTTAATCCCCACTTTATGATGGTGGGGCAAATAAATACCCACTACTGATATTTAAAAAGGCACTTTTAAAAAAGCTTTTGTGTCAAACTACAATGAAATAAGTACAATTAAAATGGCAAATCATATCAGCATTAGTAAGACGTAGGGAATGAATGTGTTTAATCTTGGGTGACAGAAATACAGTGTGGGTTTCTGCACATGTTTTACGTTCCAAGGCATTTAGCTGGAAGCACGGAATTCACTTTTCAAATGCGTGTATAGTTCATGGAATATATTGTGCTTTTGATTTGAACAGCTCAAAACGTGTATTTTGCCCCCACCCTATTTGTTCTCATTTGAATAGATTTCTCTGTATTTTCCCTCCAGAAAATTGCAGAATGTGGAAAGGGAGGTTGCTGAGACTGTTTCATAGGTCCTCCGTTTTGTTAATGAAACAGGTTTTGGAAAATAAACTTTGGCACAAAGTACTGTGTGTGTTTCTGTGCGTATCTGTTTTTTACGTTCAGTTTTGGGCTATGGAGTAGTAAAACAGATTAGCCAACAGCACTTAAGAGAACACGACTGATTCATGACTCAGAAGCATGTGAAGGTTCTTGCCTTCCGCATGAGAATGTCCAGGAGCAGTTGGTGGACCACTGTATGAGATGGGATGTTGGACTAGATGGGCTGCGGCGTGATCCAGCTGGGCTCCTCCAGGCTGGACAGCCAGGCAGAAGGCCTCTCAAGGCCATTTGCAGGAAGTCAAGAGCAGGTGAAGGTTTTGCCTTTGTCTTCTGCTTAAGATGGCCAGAAGCAATTGTTGGGCCACTGTGTGGGACAGGATGATGGACTAGGTGGGATGTACCCTGATCCAGCAGGGCTCCACTTAGGTTCTTACATTCTTAAGAAGGGAGACTTTCTTTCTTTCTTTGTATTTCTATCCTGCCCTATACCGGAATGTCTCAGGGCGCATTACAATATCATATTAATCTTAGACAGGTCTCTGTCCTCAGGCTTACAATCTAAAGAGACAAGAAACAAAAGGAAAATTCTGTGGGAGGGAACAGGGAACAGCAAAAAGCAAGCACTTGAGGGCTTCACTCCCAATTCTTCTGTTTGCTTCTTCTTGCTGGAATTATCCTGTTCTCTTCACTTTGAATTTTCTCTTCATTGATGGCAAATTAAATGAAGGCAGAGATGCTCAGCAGGCATCTACTCAGCCCCACCCTGCTCAGCCTCAGGACCAGATGATTTCTCAACTGGTGAATCGGCTGCTGTAGTCTCTTTGCCATCCTGTGATGGGAGCAGTTGGAAGAGGGAGGAGGCACTTTTGTGAGCAAGGTGACAGACCTCCTCAACCTGCTTCCTCTCTTCTGCTCCTTTCAGGCAAGATGGTTCACACTCTTGTGATGGCAGTTGGAGGAGGGAGGGGCACTGCTGGGAGCAAGATGGTTCACAGTCTTGTGATGGCAGTTGGAGGAGGGAGGGGCACTTCTTGGGGCAAGATGGTTCTCAGTCTGAGATGGCAGTTGGAGGAGGGAGGAGCTCTTCTGACGGCAAGATGGTTCACAGCCTTATGATGGCATTTGGAAGAGGGAGGGGCACTGCTGGGGGCTAGATGGTTCACAGCCTTGTGATGGCAGTTGGAGGAGGGAGGGGCACTGCTGGGAGCAGGATGGCAGAGCAGCCCAGAAATCTCTAGGAATGAGATTACATTCCTAGGCTGAGCATCATAGTGCATCTGCTTCTCCTAGCCCATCCCTGAGGAACGGAAATGCAAACTTGCCTCATCTCCAGGGCTTCCTATGCAGGAAAGGGCCAAATGGAGGGTGGAAAATCCCACAGATAAAACAAATAGAAATGGAAAAACATGAACGGTAAGATCTGGAGATTGATTGATTGAAGGAGGTTTCAAGTGCAACATATTTAGGGAAGTGTACAAACATGCCTTCCCCGCTCCCTTGCACAGAACAGCAAAACATTAATGACCCTTAATTAATATTGTTTAAAGAGCAAATCAAACATTTTCCTCTCAATGCCCAAACCATTTGCTATACATTTTCCCCAATTACTGAACCAATGAAATTTAAGTTTTATTCCGCTCAGAAACAAACTTCTTTGTCTGGTCATATCACGTGAATTGTGACAGATAGGCCTCTCAGGACGGTGCAACATATTTAGGGAAGTGTACAGTTTATTGCCCAGCAGTTCAACTACATGGGTGAAAATGGTGCTTCTGCCCAAGACCAGGTCAATCTTTAGTTCTGCAGCTTCCAGCCCCAGAGCAAAGTCCTCCAACCTCCCTTGCATTTCCCTCTTAAATTCCTCCAGGTATGGCTGAGATGTGTGGCAGATTGGTCCCAAAAGCAGGAGCCCCATGAATTAGCCAGGGGTCTCCTGTGTGCCCCACACCGCCAGGCTCTGCTTGCCTTTAGGCCAGTTTTCTCCCATTATGATGAAATCCCTGCCTGGCTGCTTTGTTGCCTCTAAGGGAGGAACCTCATTGGACGGTCATCTGGCAGTTGCCATTGTGATGTCGTCTCTTGCTGGGTGACTCTCTGGTCCCTGGCAAGCCCAGCTCTTTGTGGGTAGAGAGGGCGAGGAGGAGAGAGGTGAGGAGAGAGGAGCCATTTTTAAATATGGAAGCCCTAGGGCGAAGGTGCTTCTCAGCACTTCAGAGGTGAGCAGCATTTCTTCCTCCTCTAATCTCCTTTCACAATTTTACATGAACTTCTGAGGCCAAAGTGTTGACTCTGAGGAAGATAATCAGTTCCCAAGAGAACGCTTGGCCTCTTCCTTTGCCCACCTTTTAACACTTTTCCATGGTTTGCTTCTCCCACAGGCTGAGGAAGCTGAAAAATTCTGTGTGCCCCTGTTGTAGGGGCACGAAAATAACCCCGTTCTGCGCCAGGGAGCCTGACACTGTCACCCTGTTCTGGCGTGGCAGCGAGTCAGCCGTCTCCCTGGCCACCTCGAACACCTCTGGTGAGCAAACAGGGGCAACAGGAGGGGCAATGGGGTCACTGGGAGGTCTGGATAATGTGGGTCTGTTTCCAGTCCCTCCCCGTGTGCCTGTGGGATATTGTCTCGGGGCCATCACCTCAGCAGGAAGCCAAAGGGTTGATGGTCCATTTATGTTCTTTTCCAGGCATGGAGACATACCTCCGGGACGGGGGCGTGGAAATTATTCCCAGAGAGCCCATCCTCATGGAGGAAATGGCCAGCCGGGAAAATGGTAAGTCCAGGACACTTTTAGCACAAGGGGGGAATCCAAAGGTTGTCCCTGATGGAATAGACGCTTGCCGGGGAGGAGAAAATTGGGCCTGGACCCTTTGCTCCTGATGGCCAGACATAGAAATGTGGGCATCCCCAGAGGGACAGGCTTCTAGGACAAGGAGTGGTGCAAGTCTTGTGGCATCACATGACCACCAGAGCCCCCAAATCACACCGGTCTAATTCTCACTCCTCTTTTTCCCTTTGCTACCAGGTTTTATCATCTGAGGACATTTCGAACAGTGTGGAGCAGGAGTCGGACCCTTGAATGTGGCTTTTCCATGTGGGCGCGGGCAGATCTCTGCAAGTTGATTGGTGGAAGCCTCCTCCCACCCACCTTGTGGCATTTCTCGGTTGAGGAGGGGGAGAGAGAGAGAGAAAGGAAACGGCGGAGGAGAGAGGGGGAAGAGACGGTGGAGATGACGGCACCAGCGAAGGAGAGCAAGTGGAGAAGGCGCGCTTGTGGTGCAGTGGTGAAGGTCCGGAGGGAAGAGGAAGAGGAGGCTTGGCGGCGGATGTGCTGAAGGTGGCGGCGGAAAGAAAAGGTAGCCCTCCTTGCGTGGGTGACCACAGTACCTACTCAAAGCATTTTTCCAACCAGCTGCAAATCCTACAGGTAATTTTGTCATAAATCTGAGTACTGCAATTATTCTGATGAAATTGTTTCAATTTGAAAAGACGGGGCGAAAACTATCACCGGCATAAGAAACAGGTTTGTTGCCATTATGAATGAAAAAAATCAATCACTGCCCATGGCATCATTCATCAAGAAGTGCTTTGTGTGCGGACATTTCCAGAAGAAATTTGCCACGTTATGGAATTGTTGAATAAGATGATCAACTCCATCCGCAATTGAAATAATTTTTAGTTGAAATGACTACTGAGGATGGCGATCTTCTGCTGCATAACCAGGTACATTGGGTAGCAGGAGGAAACGTTTTGCAACGTTTTGCTTCCTTATTAACAGAATTTAAAGCATTTCTCCTTGGGAAGGGTGTTCATTATCTGTAACCAACAAATGATGAGTGGATCCAAAAATTTTATTTCATGGAAGACGTTACGTCTCATCTAAACCTGCTTAATTGTAAACTGGATGGGAAAGGAAACACAATTTTTTCGGTGTTAGAAGAAGTTATTTCATTCGAAAAAAATATTTTGCTCAAGATTTTGAAAGAGAAACTTTGATTCGCTTTCCAAGCCTGTTGAAACATCACCAAGAAAATAATGCTGCTGTTGACATTTGCCATTTCAAAACAACACTTTGAAAGAGGAGGGAAGCTTTTCTCAGCAGGTTTCAGGAATGCAGAAACTTTGGCAACTTTGAAATGCAGTGGCTGGATTTTAAAAAAAAGAAACCTGGAGCTTGAATTTGAACGTCTTTGTGCTGATAAGAAAATATTGGAGAAAAACACATGTGAACTTAGTGCACAGCACGAGTGGTCTCCTTTGAAAGACCAGAAGAAGGAAGATATGTTGATTTTTAACACCTGGAATGGTATTCCAGACTCATACTCAGGACTTGCTGTTCTTTTCTTATTTAGCAGTACCATTTTCCAGCATGAACCTTATCGAGGGTAAATTGGGAAGTCATCCTAGGGCCTGTCCCCATGCAAACTTGGCCCCTTTCCAAGCGCGGGATAGGCGTGGTCCATCCGCAAGAGTTTTGGATTTCGTCCCCCAAAAGCGTAACAACAGCCCCAACCCGTGCCAGAAGGGTGCCAAATTTCATATCTGTTTAAACAAGTCTCAGCACGGTTTGGGGGACTGGCACCCATTGCTCAGTGAGACAGGACCGCACATGGCGGCGATTGCGGGCTAACAGAGAGGAGATTGGTACCCATTGGGAGTTGGGGTGTCCCTGCCGTGTGGGTGGAAGTCCACTTTTTAAAAGGCCGTTATCAGTTGATGAGTGACCCGTGCTGAAGCCGGCTTGCTCTTCCTTTAGAATGCCCAGGCTTCTAACTTGCCCATTAAATACCTGGCATATTTTTTTGCCTCTTTATCAATCAGGTTTATTGGCTTATAATCTTGGAGGACTGTCCTTTCCCCCTTTTTGTAAATAGGAACCACAATGCTCATCTTCCACCCTGCTGGTATTTGGCAGGTGTTGTTTATAGGAGTGAAAAGGCCTGCTAGGAGCTGTGCCCACCAATCAGCTTTCAATCTAAAAGTTCAGGGGGCAGAAAGTCTTCACTGGCTCCTTTTTTTTTATTTTAAACTGTTTATAATCGCTTTAATTCAAGGTGGAGACACAGTCGACCAAACAGGCAGGTGAGGCCGCCTTGCAGACTGCATTAGTTCTGACTTCTCTCAGTTTCTTTGAAACCACCTTCCAGAAAAAGATGGAATTGGTTGATGACATTGATAGTCCTAGACCAGCCCAGATTTTTACGTTAAGGGCCATCTTCTTTGTACGCAGTAGGCTTTTATATTGTCGCCTCAATGCGAGCATCTGATTGTGTAGGTCCTGGGTAGGGCACCGAAGGGTCAATCGCATAGCCCTTCTCAGTTGACCCATTTTAATCCTGCAGTCCTGATGGAACCATGTATTTTGTGTACCTGTTGTTGGTCTCCCTTTCGGGGCTGCAGTAAGAAACCTTTTTAGGCTGGTCAAAGTAAGTTGAAGGCAACTGAAGACTACAGCTGTGTCATTTGTGTCCGATTGGATTTCTTGCTTTAGATTTTCCTCGTCTTTAGAACAGGGGAACGCCTCAATTTGCTGCAGATCGACTGTGTTCCATCTTAGTCTTTTGTTCTGGTGTATCTCTGTGGATTGTATAGATCTGGCATCTGCTACTGCTTCTTCTCGAAGATCTGAGAATAGCAGGTTACCCACTGCGAGAGGTTGGTGGTCAATGCCCAGGTTATACTTATGCAGCAAAGGCACAAAGGAAATGCCGGCTTTGTTTCTCCGGGTGTCCCTGGACATCCAGCCATCGTTAAAGGGTGGTGCCTCCATTTGTATACCACATGCACGCGTGATTTTTTCCAGAGAATCCGCGATCCTTGCATTAAAGTCTCCCATGGCTATCAGGAGAGCTGCTGGGAAGATGTAGCTTAATTCTTCAAGGACATCTTCCAAGACTGTCCACTGGTCAGGAGAAGCAAATTTTGATGTAGCAAGAGGCATGTATACATTTATTAAGATAGCGGTGAAGTCCTTCGCAAAGGTGGTGTTTGGGCCACCAGATAACTTGAGGACGTGGATGTTATTACATGAGGCAAGGGCATCCAGGTGCAATTCTGATCCTTCCCATCCTAGTTCTTTGATTAACTTGCCGAGTTGTGTACATAAGACTGGAATTTTATCAGTAGCCATGAGTTTTTTTGAGTTCTGGTTAGCCATCTTGGGTCCAGCTTCGAAATGCCGATGGCAAAGACAGGCTGCAGAAGGGCTTTGTTTTTTGAATTTGCTGCCATTTCCACGGAGGTAATTCCAACCCCATTTCAAGGACGCCAATGCTACGAACATGAAACACACCCCTTGACTTATCTCCCGATTTGCAAGGCAGGGGTGGGTAAGGAAGGTCTTGATTTAGCTGAATGCACTCAGCTGAGCATATCTGTCAACCAGCTGTCAAGTGAAGGAGCGCATCTCCAGTAAATAAGGGTGAAAAGCAGAGGCTTCAGAGACTTCAGTGTTCTCAGTTTCCCAGGGTGGCAACTTTATTGCCTCCCTGGAAAACAGAGAACACTGCACCCTCTGCCCCCCCCCCCTTCAGGATCTGGGCTGGAAAAGCCTTTATTTCACTTGGGAAGTAAAACCAGAAGTGGAATAAAGGCTTTTCCCACCCAAATCATGAAGGGGGAGGGTAGAGGGTGCAGTGTTCCCCATTTTCCAGGGGGGCAATAAGGTTGCCCGCCTGGAAAAGGGAGACCACCACTGCCTCTGCTGCCTTCCTCCCCCTTCACGATCTGGGCAGGAAAAGCCTTTATTTCACTTTGGAAGTAAAACAAGAATTGAAATAAAGGGTGTTTCTCCACTGGCACCCATTGAAACACCAATTAAGGACCTATTTGGCTGAGAGCTGAAAGACCCCATTTCCACCACAGACACCATTAGGGATACATTTGCTTCGACCACAACTAGGGAAATCCGGATCATTTGGGTTATTCAGGACCTATAATCCGGATTTCATGTAGACCCCATTAAAGGGGGCTACAATGGGGTCTTCAGCCTTAAAATCCGGATTGTAGGGAGCCTGTTTCCACTACAATCCAGCATTGGGGTCAAGAGAGGCTCCGGGGGGGGGGGAGGCACCCATGGGGGATGCCCCAAAGTCAAGACTTCAGAGTCCCTGCGAAGCCAGCTCCAAAATGTCTCCGAAGGCAACTTCAGAGATTAGTGCAGGATCCGAAGAAAACCCCCTTGCAAGAGCAATGCTGCTGTCAAAGACTGAAAAGGCTCCAAAGAGTCTTTGAAGTTAGCAGCAGATTGCAGGAAAGGTTGGGTAGGAGAGGAGGTGTGGCCAGGGGTTTCGTGCAAGCGCGGTGGGTCCCACAGGGATTGTGATTCTGCTCCCTTTCCCAGGCAAGCCGCTTGCTTGCCTTGAAGGGGAAGTGAAAGCAAGTGAGTAAAGGGGTGCAGAGGCTTGAGTTTTCTCTCTCTCTCAGGGAGGTAGCCTTATTGCCCCCCTGTAAGAGAAAAATTTTAGGCCCGTACAATCCCTTCAAGCTGCCTGTTAATCCGCTCCTTGGCGGGAGGCTGACTCAAGGAGAAAGAGGTGCATAATTAATGAGCTCCTTGCTCTTGCCCTTTAATTCATGTCTGTTTAAAAAAATCTCCCCTGCTCTTTTTCAGCCCTTATACTCACCTGACAGTTGCCTAGCTAGGTGTCCTGTACCCACCAGAGAGTCCAGCTGTCAGCCGGGGATAGAGCACCCAGCTGGGTAACTTTCACGTGAGTATAGTGGCTGTAAAGGGCAGGGAAGAGTTTTAAGAATAGATGCCAGAGCCCTTGAAAACAGACAGGCTCTCCCGTCTGTTTATAGAAATGTTCCCTTTCTTCGCTTTCCCTGTTGCCACATTGTCAGCCACAGACTCTTCACCCAGCTCCGTCCTGCTTGCTTTTGGTGCCACTAACTTCAAAGACCCTTCGGAGCCTTTGCAGCATTTGACAGCTGCATTGCTCTGGCAAGAAGCCTGCAGGTAGGCAGGCTAGCACCCACTGCTATTGGATGCTAGACCACTCGTGGAAACACATTGGGTACTTCTCTTAATCTGGATCTACTACATCCCGGTTAAGGGAAATACCCATTCCTTAGATCCGGATCTTCTTAGATCCGAATTAAAGGAATGCAGTGGAAAAAAACACAAAGGCTTTTCCAGCCCAGATCGTGAAGTGGGAGGGCAGTGGGTGCAGTGTTCTCCATTTTCCATTTTCCAGGTTGCCATCCTGGAAAAGGGAGAACACTGAAGCCACTGCCCCCCCACCCCTTTTCACGATCAGTGTAGGGAAAGGCTTTATTCCACTTCAGAAGTAATACCAGAAGTGGAATAAAGCCTTTTCCAGCTTAGATCCTGAAGATTAAGGGCAGAGGCTGCAGTGTTCTCCTTTTGCCAGAGGGAATATAAGGTTGCCACCCTGGAAAAGGGAGAACACTGAAGCCTCTGCCCTCTTTCCTTCACGATCTGTGTTGGAAAAGGCTTTATTCCACTTCTGGTTTTACTTAAAAGTAAAATAAAACTGTTTCCTGCCCAAATTGTGAAAGGGGGGGGGAAGCAGAGGCTGTGGTGTTCTCCCTTTTCCCGGAGGAAACCTTATTGCCCCCCTTGAAAAAGGAGAACACTGAAGCCTTTGCCCTCTCTCTCCACGATCTAGGCTGGAAAAGGCTTTATTCCACTTCTGGTATTACTCCTGAGGTGGAATAAAGCCTTTTCCAACACAGATCGTGTAGGGGGAGGGCAGAGGCTGCAGTATTCTCCCATTTCCAGGGGGGCAACGTTATTTCCCCCCTGGAAAAGGGAGAACACTGAAGCCTCAGAAGCCTCTGAAGGCCCCTGAAAGCAGCTGATTCCGGGGCTGGTTTTTCTCCTTACTTTATCAGAGATGCGCTCCTTAACTTGACAGTTGGCTCAATAGATCTTGCTCAGCTGAGTGTACTCAGTTAATCAATCCCTTCCTTACCCACCCGTGCCTTGCAAATTGGGAGATAAGGCGATCCAGCTTCCAATGAGGGGAGAGGGGGGCAGAAAGGAGGTGGTGCTGCTCCCCCATATCAGGGTTCGGCATGCTTCTCATTATTGATCTACTTTAACAATTTTATACGTGACTTCCTCTGTTCTTCTGACTCTTCTTCTAGTCCAATTAAATTCTATGCTACTCATATAAGTTTCCAAGAAATCCTTGATTAATTTTGATACATTTTTTCCTGACTTATGTGGTGTTAAATACCATCTACATATCGTATTGTGTATCGTCTTGTAATTCCAACCCTGTTTCAAGAACGCCAAGGCTACAGGCACAAAACACACCCTTTGACTAATCTCCTGATTTGCAAGGCAGGGGTGGGTAAGGAAGGGCTTGATTTAGCTGAGTGCACTCAGCTGAGCATATCTGTCAACCAGCTGTCAAGTGAAGGAGAGCATCTCCAGTAAATGAGGGGCGAAAGCTGAGGCTTCAGAGGCTTCAGTGTTCTCTGTTTTCCAGGGTAGCAACCTTATTGCCCCCCTGGAAAACAGAGAACACTGCACCCTCTGCCCCCCCCCTTCACAATCTGGGCTGGGAAAGCCTTTATTTCACTTGGGAAGTAAAACCAGAAGTGGAATAACGGCTTTTCCCGCCCAAATCATGAAGGGGGAGGGTTTAGGGTGCAGTGTTCCCCATTTTCCAGGGGGGCAATAGGGTTGCCCGCCTGGAAAAGGGAGACCACCACTGCTTCTGCTGCCTTCCTCCCCCTTCACGATCTGGGCAGGAAAAGCCTTTATTTCACTTTGGAAGTAAAACAAGAATTGAAATAAAGGGTGTTTCTCCACTGGCACCCATTGAAACACCCATTAAGGACCTATTTGGCTGAGAGCCTGATGACCCCATTTCCACCACAGACCCCATTAGGGATACATTTGCTTCCACCACAATTAGGGAAATCCGGATGATATGCGTTCCTCAGGACCTATAATCCGGATTTCGTGTAGACCCCATTAAAGGGGGCTATAATGGGGTTTTCAGCCTTAAAATCCGGATTGTAGGGAGCCTGTTTCCACTACAATCCAGCAATGGGGTCAAGAGCAGGCTCCGGGGGGTGGGTAGGAGGCACCCATGGGGGGATGCCCCAAAGTCAAGACTTCAGAGTCCCTCAGAAGCCAGCCCCAAAATCCCTCCGAAGGCAACTTCAGAAGATTAGTGCAGGTTCCGAAGAAAACCCCCTTGCAAGAGCAATGCAGCTGTCAAAGGCTGCAAGGGATCCAAAGAGTCTTTGAAGTTAGCAGCAGATTGCAGGAAAGGCTGGGTAGGAGAGGATGTGTGGCCAGGGGTTTCGTGCAAGCGCGGTGGGTCCCACAAGGATTGTGATTTTGCTCCCTTTCACAGGCAAGTCACTTGCTTGCCTCGAAGGGGAAGTAAAAGCAAGCGAGTAAAGGGGTGCAGAGGCTTGAGTTTTCTCTCTTTCTCAGGGAGGTAGCCTTATTGCCCCCCTCGAATAGAGAAATTTTAGGCCCGTGCAATCCCTTCAAGCTGCCTGTTAATCCGCTCCTTGGCGGGAGGCTGACTCAAGGAGAAAGAGGTGCATAATTAATGAGCTCCTTGCTCTTGCCCTTTAATTCAAGTCTGTTTAAAAAAATCTCCCCTGCTCTTTTTCAGCCCTTATACTCACCTGACAGTTGCCTAGCTAGGTGCCCTGTACCCACCTGAGAGTCCAGCTGTCAGCCGGGGATAGAGCACCCAGCTGGGTAACTTTCACGTGAGTATAGTGGCTGTAAAGGGCAGGGAAGAGTTTTAAGAATAGATGCCAGAGCCCTTGAAAACAGACAGGCTCTCCCTTCTGTTTATAGAGATTTTCCCTTTCTACGCTTTCCCTGTTGCCACATTGTCAGCCGCAGACTCTTCACCCAGCTCCGTCCTGCGTGCTTTTGGTGGCACTAACTTCAAAGACCCTTCAGAGCCTTTGCAGCCTTTGACAGCTGCATTGCTCTGGCAAGAAGCCTGCAGGTAGGCAGGCTAGCACCCACTGCTATTGGATGCTAGACCACTCGTGGAAACACATTGGGTACTTCTCTTAATCTGGATCTACTAGATCCAGTTAAGGGAAATACCCATTCCTTAGATCCGGATCTTCTTAGATCCGAATTAAAGGAATGCAGTGGAAAAAAACCCAAAGGCTTTTGCAGCCCATATCATGAAGTGGGATGGCAGGGGATGCAGTGTTCTCCATTTTCCATTTTCCAGGTTGCCATCCTGGAAAAGGGAGAACACTGAAGCCACTGCCCCCCCCCACCCCGTTTCATGATCAGTGTTGGGAAAGGCTTTATTCCACTTCAGAAGTAATACCAGAAGTGGAATAAAGCCTTTTCCAGCGTAGGTGCTGAAGAGACAGGGCCAGAGGCTGCAGTTTTCTCCTTTTTCCAGAGGGAATATAAGGTTGCCACCCTGGAAAAGGGAGAACACTGAAGCCTCTGCCCTCCTTCCTTCACGATCTGTGTTGGAAAAGACTTTATTCCACTTCTGGTTTTAATTAAAAGTAAAATAAAACTTTCCTGCCCAAATTGTGCAGGGGGGGGGGAAGCAGAGGCTGTGGTGTTCTCCCTTTTCCTGGAGGAAACCTTATTGCCCCCCAGGAAAAGGAAGAACACTGAAGCCTTTGCCCTCTCTCTCCACGATCTAGGCTGGAAAAGGCTTTATTCCACTTCTGGTATTACTTCTGAGGTGGAATAAAGCATTTTCCAACACAGATCGTGTAGGGGGAGGGCAGAGGCTGCAGTGTTCTCTCATTTCCAGGGGGGCAACGTTATTTTCCCCCTGGAAAAGGGAGAACACTGAAGCCTCAGAAGCCTCTGAAGGCCCCTGAAAGCAGCTGATTCCGGGGCCGGTTTTTCTCCTTATTTTATCGAAGATGCACAACTTCGCTTGACAGCTGGCTCGATAGATCTTGCTCAGCTGAGTGTACTCAGTTAATCAATCCCTTCCTTACCCACCCGTGCCTTGCAAATCGGGAGATAAGGCGATCCAGCTTCCAATGAGGGGAGAGGGGGGCAGAGAGGAGGTGGTGCTGCTCCCCCATATCAGGGTTCGGCATGCTTCTCATTATTGATCTACTTTAACAATTTTATACGTGACTTCCTCTGTTCTTCTGACTCTTCTTCTAGTCCAATTAAATTCTATGCTACTCATATAAGTTTCCAACAAATCCTTGATTAATTTTGATACATTTTTTCCTGACTTATGTGGTGTTAAATACCATCTACATATCGTATTGTGTATCGTCTTGTAATTCCAACCCTGTTTCAAGAACACCAAGGCTACAGGCATGAAACACACCCCTTGACTTATCTCCTGATTTGCAAGGCAGGGGTGGGTAAGGAAGGGCTTGATTTAGCTGAGTGCAATCAGCTGAGCATATCTGTCAACCAGCTGTCAAGTGAAGGAGAGCATCTCCAGTAAATGAGGGGGAAAAGCTGAGGCTTCAGAGGCTTCAGTGTTCTCAGTTTTCCAGGGTAGCAACTTTATTGCCCCCCTTGAAAACAGAGAACACTGCACCCTCTGCCCCCCCCTTCACGATCTGGGCTGGAAAAGCCTTTATTTCACTTGGGAAGTAAAACCAGAAGTGGAATAAAGGCTTTTCCCGCCCAAATCATGAAGGGGGAGGGTAGAGGGTGCAGTGTTCCCCATTTTCCAGGGGGGCAATAAGGTTGCCTGCCTGGAAAAGGGAGACCACCACAGCCTCTGCTGCCTTCCTCCCCCTTCACGATCTGGGCAGGAAAAGCCTTTATTTCACTTTGGAAGTAAAACAAGAATTGAAATAAAGGGTGTTTTTCCACTGGCACCCATTGAAACACCCATTAAGGACCTATATGGCTGAGAGCCGGACGAACCCATTTCGACCACAGACCCCATTAGGGATACATTTGCTTCCTCCACAACTAGGGAAATCCAGATCATTTGGGTTCTTCAGGACCTATAATCCGGATTTCATGTACACCCCATTAAAGGGGGCTACAATGGGGTCTTCAGCCTTAAAATCCAGATTGTACGGAGCCTGTTTCCACTACAATCCGGCAATGGGGAAAAGAGGAGGCTCCGGGGGGTGGGGACGTAGCACCCATGGGGGGATGCCCCAATGTCAAGACTTCAGAGTCCCTGTGAAGCCAGCTCCAAAATCCCTACGAAGGCAACTTCAGAGATTAGTGCAGGTTCAGAAGAAAACCCCCTTCTGAGAGCAATGCAGCTGTCAATGGCTGCAAAGGCTCCAAAGAGTCTTTGAGGTTAGCAGCAGATTGCAGGAATGGCTGGGCAGCAGAGTATGTGTGGCCAGGGGTTTCGTGCAAGCGCGGTGGATCTCGCAGGGATCGTGATTTTGCTCCCTTTCCCAGGCAAGCCGCTTGCTTTCCCTGAAGGGGAAGTAAAAGCAAGTGAGTAAAGGGGTACAGAGGCTTGAGTTTTCTCTCTTTCTCAGGGAAGTAGCCTTATTGCCCCCTGGAAGAGAAAAATTGTAAGCCCTTGCAGTCCCTTAGAGCTGCCTGTTAATCCGCTCCTTGGCGAGAGGCTGACTCATTCAAGCAGAAAGAGGTGCATAATTAATGAGCTCCTTGCTCTTGCCCCTTAATTCGAGTCTGTTTTTAAAAATCTCCCCTGCTCTTTTGAGCCCTTATACTCACCTGATAGTTGCCTAGCTGGGTTCCCTGTACCCACCTGAGAGTCCAGCTGTCAGGCGGGCGTAGAGCACCCAGCTGGGCAAATTTCAGCTGAGTATAGGGGCTGTAAATGTCAGGGAAAATTTTTAAGGATAGATGCCAGAGCCCTTGAAAACAGGCTCTCCTATCTGTTTATAGAAATCTTCCGTTTCGTCGCTTTCCCATTTTCCACATTGTCAACCGCAGACTCTTCACCCAGCTCCATCCTGCATGCTTTTGATGTCACTAACTTCAAAGACCCTTCGGAGCCTTTGCAGCCTTTGACAGCTGCATTGCTCTGGCAAGGAGCCTGCAGGTAGGCAGGCTAGCACCCATTGCTATTGGGTGCTAGACCCCTCACAGAAACGCATTGGGTACTTCCTTTAATCTGGATCTACTAGATCCGGGTTAAGGGAAGTACCCATTCCTTTGATCCGGATCTTCTTAGATCCGCATTAAAGGAATGCAGTGGGAAAAAACCCAAAGGCTTTTTCAGCCCAGATCGTGAAGTGGGAGGGCAGAGGGTGCAATGTTCTCCACTTTCCATTTTCCAGGTTGCCACCCTGGAAAAGGGAGAACACTGAATCCTCTCCCCCCCCCCCCTTTCACGATCAGTGTTGGAAAAGGCTTTATTCCACTTCGGAAGTAATACCAGAAGTGGAATAAAGCCTTTCCCAGCTTAGATCCAGAAGAGAGAGAGCAGAGGCTGCAATTTTCTCCTTTTTGCAGAGGGAATATAAGGTTGCCACCCTGGAAAAGGGAGAACACTGAAGCCTCTGCCTTCCCCCCTTCAGGATCTGTGTTTGAAAAGGCTTTATTCCACTTCTGGTTTTACTTAAAAGTAAAATAAAACTGTTTCCTGCCCAAATTGTGGAAGGGGGGGGGAAGCAGAGGCTGTGGTGTTCTCCCTTTTCCCGGAGGAAACCTTATTTCCCCCGTGGAAAAGGGAGAACACTGAAGCCTCTGCCCTCTCTCTTCACGATCTAGGCTGGAAAAGGCTTTATCCCACTTCTGGTATTACTTCTGAAGTGGAATAAAGCCTTTTCCAACACAGATCGTGTAGGGGAACGGCTGAAGCTTCAGTGTTCTCCCATTTCCAGGGGTGTAACCTTATTTCCCCCCTGGAAAATGGAGAACACTGAAGCCTCTGAAGCCTCTGAAGGCCCCTGAAAGCAGCTGATTCCGGGGCTGGTTTTTCTCCTTATTTTATCAAAGATGTGCAACTTCGCTTG
Source organism: Aspidoscelis tigris stejnegeri (assembly GCA_023333525.1). NCBI lineage: Eukaryota > Metazoa > Chordata > Lepidosauria > Squamata > Teiidae > Aspidoscelis > Aspidoscelis tigris. Next base: position 11,054,098 of record JALMGA010000012.1, read on the forward strand.
ACAGCTGGCTCGATAGATCTTGCTCAGCTGAGTGTACTCAGTTAATCAATCCCTTCCTTACCCACCCGTGCCTTGCAAATCGGGAGATAAGGCGATCCGGCTTCCAATGAGGGGAGAAGGCGGCAGAGAGGAGGTGGTGCTGCTCCCCCATATCAGGGTTCGGCATGCTTCTCATTATTGATCTACTTTAACAATTTTATACGTGACTTCCTCCATTCTTCCGACTCCTCTTCTTCTAGTCCAATTAAATTCTATGCTCCTCATATACCTTTCCAACACGTCCTCGAAATATTTTTATGTGGTTTTAAATACCATCTACACATCGGCTTGTATACATTCTCTTTCAATGACATACAAGCCGTGTATTTCATATGTTTTACCCACAGTTTCTCCCATTGGATACAATATCCAAATGGACCAAAGTTTCTATTCGGTTTATCTTTTCTGAAGATATCTACAAGTTGCCCATATGCAAACCACTGCATATTTTTTTCCCTTCTAAATTTAACTGGTCTCTTGCATTAAGTCTCGCCTTGTCATACCATCCATATCTTAAATCTTCTCAGCCAAAATTATTTGGCAATCTATCCCATACATGAGGCTGCTTAAGATTAGGTAAGCCAAAACCTCCTCTTTCTTTAGAATCTCGCATTAAGTCTTATCCTCGGTTTCTTTTCTTGAAAGATAAATTTTGAAATATTTTCTGCCAGAAGTTAAATTCTATTGCATTACCTAGTATTGGTAATACTTGAAATAAAAACATCATTCTCAGTAATACGTTCATTTTGGTTGTTGAGGGTTCTGTCCCTCTTTCCGTATCAAAGTAATAGTCCTTTCTTCCCAAGTTTTTGGAATTACTCCTCTTTGCAAAATATTATTCATTGCTTAAGTCCCTATGGATATGATCTCCTCTTTAAATGTTGTATAGAACGACATGGAGAGTCCATCTGGTCATGGGGCTTTTCCTGCCTTTGCTCTTCTGATAGATTCCTCTAATTTTCTTGTTGTTACTTGGCATGCTTCTCATGGGTTCGCCTGCATCTGCCCCAAACCCACGCCTGTCCCGGGTTGCCGGGAATGCCATGGGGAAAACAAGATGCGTTCCGGTTCCATACCTGGCCAATGCGTGCCCAAACAGCGCCCCAAGTGTGCCAAACGGCTTGCCTGGGGATGCAGCCACAAACGGAGACTTAGAAATGTGACACCTGTTTAGTTGCAAAGTGACTCTCCAAATTTCATTTCTTGTTCAGCATATCTTCCTTCCGTGTTTAGTTAATGGATGAAATCTTCCAAGAATGTTATTATTGCGAGTTTTGTGGTTAGTGAAGAGATAGCTATGAGAGGAAATATAATACTTAAAAGCTCGCAAAAACAATGGAGGGGAGACCTGCTCCAAACTCAGCCTCCGTCTGCCCTGTACCTGCCTGAGCTATGCTGCCCTCCTCCAGGGAGATAAAAAGAGGGAAGGGAGACTTTGAAACTCAGCCTCTGCTCTGTACCTGCTCCAGCTAGGCTGCCCTTCTCCAGGGAGATGAAGGGCAGGAAGTTAAACCTGATTCAAACACAGCCTCTGTGTACCCGACGTCTGGTCCAGCTATGCTGCGCCTCCTCCAGGGAGATGGAAATCGGGAATGCGGACCTCGAAACTCAGTCTCCGTCTGCTCTCTATCTGCCTCACCTATGCGCCCCTCCACCAGGGAGATGAAAAGAGGGAAGGGGGACCTTGAAACTCAGCTTCCGTCTGCTCCGTATCTGCTCCAGCTAGGCTGCCCTCATCCATGAAATGAAGGTATGAAAGGTTGACCTCAAAGCTCAGCCTCTCCCTCCTCTGTTCCTGCTCCATCTACACTGCCCTCCTCCAGGGAGATGAAAGGAGGGGAGAACTGCTTGAAACATAGCCACTGCATGCTGCTACCAGCCTCAGGTATGCTGCCTTCCTTCTGGGAGATGAAAGCAGGGAAGGGGGACCTCAAAATTAAGCCTCTTTCTGCTCTGTACCTGCCTGAGCTATGCTACCTTTCTCCACGGAGATGAAAGGAGGGAGACGTTGAAACACAGCCTCCGTCTGCTCTGTAGCTGCTCCAGCTATGCTGCCTTCCTTCTGGGAGATGAAAGCAGGGAAGGGGGACCTCAAAATTCAGCCTCTCTCTCCTCTCTACCTGCTCCAGCTATGCGGCACTCTTCCAGGGAGATGAAAGCAGGGAAGGGGGATGTCAAAACCCAGCTCTGTCTGATCTCTACCTGCCTCAGCAATGCGCCCCTCGTCCAGGGAGATGAAAACAGGAAAGGGAAACCTCAAAACTCAGCCTCCGTCTGCTCTCTACCTGCTCCAGCTATGCTGCCCTTCTCCAGGGAGATAAAAGGAGGGAATGGGGACCTCAAAACTCAGCCTCTTCCTGCTCTGTGTCTGCTCCAGCTATGCTGCCACCCTCCAGGGAGATAAGAGGAGGGAAGGGCAACCTCCTCCAAACCCAGCCTCCTCCTGCTCTGTACCTGCTCCAGCTATGTCTTCCCTTCTTTATAAAATATTATGGGACCGCAGTGTGGTCCAGTTACATTCCGTGAAAGGCTTTTGGGTACTAGATTCTGGAATTACCACTGATCAAGAAGAGTGGCTAAAAATTCCTGGTAGGATGCTTTCATCATTCAGGCCACACTCAGACAGTGAACTATCTGTGAAAGTGCTATTTTGATGGCATCTTACCCCAACTGGTTTGAATAGAATTAATAAGAATGTTGTTCCCCCATTATGCTGGAGCCAATGTGGGCAAAAAGGTACATATATCCACCAACGGTGTCAATGCCCTAAAGTAAAGAAGTTTTCGGAAGTGGTTCAGGAAATGATAAGTAGCATTGTTTCTAGAAATGTTCAGCTTTCACCAGCTATGGTGTTTTTGGTTTCGTTTAAAGAACAAGGTGCACCTAATTATAATAGAGATTTGATCCGTTCCTTGATCAGCACGGCTAAGGCGCAGATTGAACTCCATTGGAAGTCCGTGGATCAGTTAAAAGTAAATGGCTCAGTCGTACATGGTCTTTGCTGATAAATGATCTTTTAAGAGTGCAACAATACAAGATGCAGTTCTAGGAACTACTAGCTCGATTGCTGGTGAAACGGCCACCATTTATTTCCCGTGCACAAATTGATCCTATTCTTCAACCATCGGCATCTTTCTCAATGTCATTCCTGAAGCGAAAGATGGTGAAGGTTTTTTTCTTCAGAATTTCCCTTTTCAATTGCTTGTGTTGATCCTTGATTAACCTCTTAAGAATACGTGATCCTCAGTGTTATAAGTATGCTTATATTTTTGTTCACTGATTGTTGTTGATTATTAAAAAATAAAATTGATTTTAAAAAAGCAAATTTGTGCCAGACATGTCACTTGATAAGAATTTTGTAGTCAAACCCTATGGGAAAGAAAAGCAAAAATAACAATAAAAATTAAGTGTTGAACTCAACACATAGGCTACGTCCCCATGGAATTCGGTTGCTTCGCGTGCGTCATAACCCAAACTAGTTAAAAGCATAACTAAAAGCAGATCATTCCCTTCCTTGGCCCCCACAGATTAGCTGAGGTGCACAATATTCACATGATATTCGGCACACACACACACACCCCACAACTGGCTCAAATTTCTCTCCCAATTCAGGTTTCAGACTTGTTATTTGTCTCAACCACTTCAAAGGAGGGGAAAGCCTTTTAATTTCTATGTTGCTTAATGGTCAACAGATTGTGAGGTCTGATCGCAGCGCACATGGCAGGAACAGGGAACGGGCAAAACCCTGCCCACTAATCCTGCAGCCACCAAGCTCCGCCCGAAATAACCCGGGAGTGTCCACATGACCCCAGGACAATACATGTTAACCACTTATTTTGGATGTAGTACACTCGCAAAGTGGGTTTTTTTTTAACACGTATTGACTCGCGTGTAGCCCATACTAGGGCTTTGCATGGAGATGCTCCCGAGGCAAAACAGGGTTAAATGCAGAATAAAAATTGCATGCAGACGGGCCAATATACCTAGGGGGAAAAAAGATAAGTGTGGATGGGGGAGTTGGAAGGGGTCGACCTCAGCTAACGTACTTCAATCAGATTAAGGATATTTCTAGCCAAGGGCAACTTAGGGTATGCTAATAACAACCTACCTACCTATATAGTTAAGTTTTAAAAATCTGGCTCTCAAAAATAAATTTCAATCGTTGAACTGTTGATATTTGGCTGCGTTGACTGAGGAGTCTGCCTACCCCTGGTCTGGAAGGAGACAAAGCTCCGTCACGGCAGGGGAAACAGGAGAGACCCCGCGTCTGGCTCTTCTGATCCCCTCAGGGCACCATCGTCCGCAGGGCATAAATCCTTTGAGGAATCCATGGCTCTGAAGCAGGCTCCTTCAAGGAAGTAGAACCATCACTCTGTTGACATCCCTCCGCCTTTGTCAACAGCAAGACGACTCAAGGCAGCTGACGGCCAAGTCTCCCCCTGGAAGCCCCACCAGTTGAAGGAGATGCTTTGGAGCCCTTCCCAGGGGACCCTGGCAGCATCTTCCCGCAAACCTGAGAAGCTCCCAGCCTTCCAAGGAGAAGAAGAATTACTTAATTCTTTTAAAGTCAAATTTTCAAAAATAAAACAAGTCCATTAAATAAAATGAAGGGAGAATGCCAGCAGCGGCAGGGGGGCTTCCAAGCTGGGTTCACGGAGTAGGGCGGAATCAAATCCAGTGTTCCCAGGTAGGAATCTGGCTCCTTAACCACTAGACCAAACTGGTTCACACCGTCTGCATTGCTGTGCTCTCCTGCCCGATGAAGTCTGAGAAGGCTTAAAGTGATGGAGCCACCCTGTGCCCTTTTCTGTGTTCACTATAGCCTCACCGAGGCTCATGGATCTAAGAGAAGAGCCTTCTTGGCACCTTGGCAGGGCCTTGAGGGTGTTGGCGCTGGCAGCAACCAAAGTTTACTTAAGGAGGAAAGGATCTTGCCCCTGGGATGGAAGCATCGCAGGAACAAAAAGAAGCATGGTGGTTGGTTGATTGGGTTGGCAGATATTTCTACGACTGGGGGGGATGTACCCTGACCCAGCAATGCTCCGCTTAGGTTCTTACATTCTTAAGAAGGGAGACTTTCTTTCTTTCTTTCTTTCTTTCTTTCTTTCTTTCTTTCTTTCTTTCTTCCTTCCTTCCTTCCTTCCTTCCTTCCTTCCTTCCTTCCTTCCTTCCTTCCTTCCTTCCTTCCTTCCTTCCTTCCTTCCTTCCTTCATCTATCTTTTTATCTATTTGCATTTCTATCCCGCCCCATAACCAAATGTCTCAGGGCACATTACAATATTTTATTAATTTTAGGTCTCTGCCCTCGGGCTTACAATCTAAAGAGACAAGAAACAAAAGGAAAATGTTGTGGGAGGGAACAGGGAAGAGCAGAAAACAAGCACTTGAGGGCTTCAGTCCCAATTCTTCTGTTCGCTGCTTCTTGCTGGAATTTTCCTATTCTCTTCACTCTGAATTTTCTCTTCATTGATGCCAAACTGAATGATGGTAGAGATGCTCAGCCGGCATCTACTCAGCCCCGCCCTGCTTGGCCTCAGGACCAGATGATTTCTCAACTGGTGGATCGGCTGCTGTAGTCTCTGCCATCTTGTGATGGGAGCAGTTGGAAGAGGAAGGAGGCACTTTTGTGAGCAAGGTGACAGGCCTCCTCAACCTGCTTCCTCTCTTCTGCTCCTCTCAGGCAAGATGGTTCACAGCCTTGTGATGCCAGTCGGAGAAGGGAGGGGCACTGCTGGGGGCAAGATTGCTCACAGCCTTATGATGGCATTTGGAAGAGGGAGGGGCACTTCTGGGGGCTAGATGGTTCACAGCCTTGTGATGCCAGTCGGAAGAGGGAGGGGCACTGCTGGGAGCAGGATGGCAGAGCAGCCCAGGAATCTCTAGGAATGAGATTACATTCCTAGGCTGAGCATCATAGTGCATCTGCTTCTCCTTGCCCATCCCTGAAGAACAGAAATGCAAACTTGCCTCATCTCCAGGGCTTCCTATGCAGGAAAGGGCCAAATGGAGGGTGGAAAATCCCACAGATAAAGCGGATAGAAATGGAAAGACGTGAATGGTCAGATCTGGAGAGAGATTGAAGGAGGTTTCAAGTGAAGGTGGGACCTACGGCCTTGGAGAAGTCACCACAGATCTTCTGTATATGTAGCCCTGCTAAAATCTGTCTCCTCATGGGATTCCAGACAGATTCAATGACCAGGGCTCTGCAGGGGCGTAGCGTCACTTCCCAGACTTGCATTGCAGTATTTTTTTTTCCTTGCCTGCCTGAAACTTCTGCACGGAATTGTGTATGCAAAGGATGAATAAACTAATTTTATTTACGGTCACAGACCAAAATCAGAAAATAAACATACATCAAAATATCTTGAGAAGACTTTAGCATTGTGGGTGACAAAACAAAGTTAAAATAGTCTGATGAAGAAATTAAAAACATTATAAAAGTCACATTTAAAATGCAACATTTCTTGTTTTTCTGCAATCCTGGTTACAAGGCACAGTTGCTCTTCTTGTCAATTTGACTGCTGCCGGGCAGAACTTCACCACAGTCCAAGTATTCTGGTTGTCTTGCAATAAATACTTCTCCTGTTACGATAATTTGGGACAAGATAGGGCTGAAAAAAGTTGCATGTGCCTCCTGATATAAACGACAGCAGAATATTATGTGGGCAACGCCTTCTACCTGGCTTAACCCACGTGGGCAGAATTGTACAAAATGAGGGATTCCTTCAAATCCGCCCTAAAGGAGGGCTTATATCTAAAGAAATCTATCTCCCCAAACCAATTTTCCTGTGCCTTAACATCTGCAGGGGAGATCCTTCCGGTTATATCACCACTGGTAGTAGTTCTGGAGATCCAAGATAGGGCCTTCTCAGTGGTGGCCTCCCCAACCATGAAATAGTCTAAGGTGTGCCAGGTACCTTCCCTATGTTTATTAAGAAGTTTGCAGGCAAACACACACACTGGCACTTGTTTATCCTGGCCTCTGATTGACATAAGGAGATCTTGCCCTCCTCATATTATTTTAGTATGTAATGTTTAGTATGTACGTTTTCTATTTTCTTTCTACTGCTGTCACCCACCCTGAGACCTTTGAGTACAGGGCAAGACAAACATGCAAATAGATAAAAATGAGTATTTCCTTCAACCTTTCCCACCATACCAGGCCAGTGACTGCAAACAGGCCCCATGCCCTCACTTCTATCAAAAAGCACTGACGGGGGAATGTATAAAGCACGTTGTCTCCTTTCTCTGGGACCCCTTTAAATGAAGAATTCCAACATTCTCTTCTTTTTAAATTAATCTCATTTAATAACATACAACAACGAAGAAAAGTGCAGTAATATCACATAAGAAATCAAAATTGTTCATCAGTTATACATTTTCCCCAATTGCTGAACTAATGAAATTTAAGTTTCATTCCACTCAGAAACAAACTTCTTTCTCTGCTCATATCACATGAATTGTGACACATAGGCCTCTCAGGACGGTGCAACATATGTAGGGAAGTGTACAGTTTATTGCCCAGCAGTTCAACCACATGGGTGAAAATCGTGTTTCTGCCCAAGACCAGGTCAATCTTTAGTTCTGCAGCTTCCAGCCCCAGAGCAAAGTTCCTCCAACCTCCCTTGCATTTCCCTCTTAAATTCCTCCAGGTATGGCTGAGATGTGTGGCAGATTGGTCCCAAAAGCAGGAGCCCCATGAATTAGCCAGGGGTCTCCTGTGTGCCCCACACCGCCAGGCTCTGCTTGCCTTTAGGCCAGTTTTCTCCCATTATGATGAAATCCCTGCCTGGCTGCTTTGTTGCCTCTAAGGGAGGAACCTCATTGGACGGTCATCTGGCAGTTGCCATTGTGATGTCGTCTCTTGCTGGGTGACTCTCTGGTCCCTGGCAAGCCCAGCTCTTTGTGGGTAGAGAGGGCGAGGAGGAGAGAGGTGAGGAGAGAGGAGCCATTTTTAAATATGGAAGCCCTAGGGCGAAGGTGCTTCTCAGCACTTCAGAGGTGAGCAGCATTTCTTCCTCCTCTAATCTGCTTTCACAATTTTACATGAACTTCTGAGGCCAAAGTGTTGACTCTGAGGAAGATAATCAGTTCCCAAGAGAACGCTTGGCCTCTTCCTTTGCCCACCTTTTAACACTTTTCCATGGTTTGCTTCTCCCACAGGCTGAGGAAGCTGAAAAATTCTGTGTGCCCCTGTTGTAGGGGCACGAAAATAACCCCATTCTGCGCCAGGGAGCCTGACACTGTCACCCTGTTCTGGCGTGGCAGCGAGTCAGCCGTCTCCCTGGCCACCTCGAACACCTCTGGTGAGCAAACAGGGGCAACAGGAGGGGCAATGGGGTCACTGGGAGGTCTGGATAATGTGGGTCTGTTTCCAGTCCCTCCCCGTGTGCCTGTGGGATATTGTCTCGGGGCCATCACCTCAGCAGGAAGCCAAAGGGTTGATGGTCCATTTATGTTCTTTTCCAGGCATGGAGACATACCTCCGGGACGGGGGCGTGGAAATTATTCCCAGAGAGCCCATCCTCATGGAGGAAATGGCCAGCCGGGAAAATGGTAAGTCCAGGACACTTTTAGCACAAGGGGGGAATCCAAAGGTTGTCCCTGATGGAATAGATGCTTGCCGGGGAGGAGAAAATTGGGCCTGGACCCTTTGCTCCTTATGGCCAGACATAGAAATGTGGGGAGCCCCAGAGGGACAGGCTTCTAGGACAAGGAGTGGTGCAAGTCTTGTGGCATCACATGACCACCAGAGCCCCCAAATCACACCGGTCTAATTCTCACTCCTCTTTTTCCCTTTGCTACCAGGTTTTATCATCTGAGGACATTTTGAACAGTGTGGAGCAGGAGTCGGACCCTTGAATGTGGCTTTTCCATGCGGGCGTGGGCAGATCTCTGCAAGTCGATTGGTGGAAGACGCCTCCCACCCACCTTGTGGCATTTCTCGGTTGAGGAGGGGGAGAGACAGAGAGAAAGGAAACGGCGGAGGAGAGAGGGGGAAGAGACGGTGGAGATGACGGCACCAGCGAAGGAGAGCAAGTGGAGAAGGCGCGCTTGTGGTGCAGTGGTGAAGGTCCGGAGGGAAGAGGAAGAGGAGGCTTGGCGGCGGACGTGCTGAAGGTGGCGGCGGAAAGAAAAGGTAGCCCTCCTTGCGTGGGTGACCACAGTACCTACTCAAAGCATTTTTCCAACCAGCTGCAAATCCTACAGGTAATTTTGTCATAAATCTGAGTACTGCAATTATTCTGATGAAATTGTTTCAATTTGAAAAGATGGGGCGAAAACTATCACCGGCATAAGAAACAGGTTTGTTGCCATTATGAATGAAAAAAATCAATCACTGCCCATGGCATCATTCATCAAGAAGCGCTTTGTGTGTGGACATTTCCAGAAGAAATTTGCCAAGTTATGGAATTGTTGAATAAGATGATCAACTCCACTGTAGCTAAAGGCCTTAAGCATCGGCAATTGAAAGAATTTTTAGTTGAAATGGAGACTGAATATGGCGATCTTCTGCTGCATAACCAGGTACACTGGGTAGCAAGAGGAAACGTTTTGCAACGTTTTGCTTCCTTATTAACAGAATTTAAAGCATTTCTCCTTGGGAAGGGTGTTCATTATCTGTAACCAACAAATGATGAGTGGATCCAAAAATTTTATTTCATGGTAGACGTTACGTCTCATCTAAACCTGCTTAATTGTAAACTGGATGGGAAAGGAAACACAATTTTTTCGGTGTTAGAATAAGTTATTTCATTCAAAAAAAAAATTTGCTCAAGATTTTGAAAGAGAAACTGTGATTCGCTTTCCAAGCCTGTTGAAACATCACCAAGAACATAATGCTGCTGTTGACATTTGCCATTTCAAAACAACACTTTGAAATAGGAGGGAAGCTTTTCTCAGCAGGTTTCAGGAATGCAGAAACTTTGGCAACTTTGAAACACAGTTGCTGGATTTAAAAAACAAAGAAACGTGGAGCCTGAATTTGAACGTCTTTGTGCTAATATAAAAATATTGGAGAAAAACACATGTGAACTTAGTTCACAGCACAAATGGTCTCCTTTGAAGGACCAGGAGAAGGAAGATATGTTGATTTTTAACACCTGGAATGGTATTCCAGACTCATACTCAGCGCCAATCCGTGCCAGAAGGGTGCCAAATTTTGTATCTCAGCACGGTTTGGGGGACTGGCAACCATTGCTCAGTGAGCCGGGAACGCACATGGCAGCGATTGCGGGCTAACTGAGAGGAGATTGCTATCCACGTCATTGGGAGTTGGGGTGTCCCTGCCGTGTGGGGTGAGGAGCACAGCCGCTGACTTTTTAAAAGGCCGGTGGCAGTTTGAAGCCGTTATCACTTGATGAGTGACCTGTTCTGAAGCCGGCTTGCTCATCCTTTAGAATGCCCAGGCTTCTAACTTGCCTATTAACTACCTGGCATATCTTTTTGCCCCTATATCAATCAGGTTTATTGGCTGATAATTTTGGGGGACCGTCCTTTCCCCCTTTTTGTAAATAGGAACCACAATGCTCATCTTCCACCCTGCTGGTATTTGGCAGGTGTTGTTTATAGGAGTGAAAAGGCCTGCTAGGAGCTGTGCCCACCAATCAGCTTTCAATCTAAAAAGTTCAGGGAGCAGAAAGTCTTCACTGGCTCCTTTATTTGATTTTATACTGTTTATAATCGCTTTAATTCAAGGTGGAGACACGGGCGATCAAACAGGCATTTGAGGCCGCCTTGCAGACTGCATTAGTTCTGACTTCTCTCAGTTTGTTTGAAACCACCTTCCAGAAAAAGATGGAGTTGGTTGATGACATTGATAGTCCTAGACCAGCCCAGATTTTTACGTTAAGGGCCATCTTCTTTGTACGCAGTAGGCTTTTATATTGTCGCCTCAATGCGAGCATCTGATTGTGTAGGTCCTGGGTAGGGCACCGAAGGGTCAATCGCATAGCCCTTCTCAGTTGACCCATCTTAATCCTGCAGTCCTGATGGAAGCATGTATTTTGTGTACCTGTTGTTGGTCTCCCTTTCGGGGCTGCAGTAAGACACCTTTTTAGGCTGGTCAAAGTAAGTTGAAGGCAACGAAAGACTACAGCTGTGTCATTTGTGTCCGATTGGATTTCTTGCTTTAGATTTTCCTCGTCTTTAGAACAGAGGAACGTCTCAATTTGCTGCAGATCGACTGTGTTCCATCTCAGTCTTTTGTTCTGGTGTATCTCTGTGGATTGTATAGATCTGGCGTCTGCTACTGCTTCTTCTCGAAGATCTGAGAATAGCAGGCTACCCACTGCGAGAGGTTGGTGGTCAATGCCCAGGTTATACTTATGAAGCAATGGCACAAAGGAAATGCTGGCTTTGTTTCTCCGGGTGTCCCTGGACATCCAGCCATCGTTAAAGGGTGGTGCCTCCATTTGTATACCGCATGCACTCATGATTTTTTCCAGAGAATCCGCGATCCTTGCATTAAAGTCTCAGAAGAGCTGCTGGGAAAATGTAGCTTAATTCTTCAAGGACATCTTCCAAGACTGTCCACTGGTCAGGAGAATCAAATTTTGAGGTAGCAGGAGGCATGTATACGTTTATTAAGATAGCGGTGAAGTCCTTCGCAAAGGTGGTGTTTGGGCCACCAGATAACTTGAGGACTTGGATGTTATTACATGAGGCAAGGGCATCCAGGTGCAATTCTGATCCTTCCCATCCTAGTTCTCCTTTGATTAACTTGCTGAGTTGTGTACATAAGACTGGAATTTTATCAGTAGCCATGAGTTTTTTTGAGTTCTCAAGCAGAGCTCTGCAATTATGCTGCTACTCCGTTCGCCATCGTGGGTCCATCCTCAACATGCCGATGGCAAAGCCAGGCTGCAGAACGGCTTTGTTTTTTTAATTTTCTGCCATTTCCGCGGAGGTAATTCCAACCCCGTTTCAAGAACGGCAAGGCTACAGGCACGAAACACACCCCTTGACTTATCTCGCGATTTGCAAGGCAGGGGTGGGTAAGGAAGGGCTTGATTTAGCTGAGTGCACTTAGCTGAGCATATCTGTCAACCAGCTGTCAAGTGAAGGAGAGCATCTCCAGTAAATAAAGGTGAAAAGCAGAGGCTTCAGAGGCTTCAGTGTTATCAGTTTTCCAGGGTAGCAACCTTATTGCCCCCCTGGAAAACACAGAACACTGCACCCTGTCCCCCCCCCCTTTCACTATCTGGGATGGAAAAGCCTTTATTTCACTTGGGAAGTAAAACCAGAAGTGGAATAAAGGCTTTTCCCGCCCAAATCATGAAGGGGGAGGGTAGAGGGTGCAGTGTTCCCCATTCTCCAGGGGGGCAATAAGGGTGCCCGCCTGGAAAAGGGAGACCACCACTGCCTCTGCTGCCTTCCTCCCCCTTCACGATCTGGGCAGGAAAAGCCTTTATTTCACTTTGGAAGTAAAACAAGAACTGAAATAAAGGGTGTTTTTCCACTGGCACCCATTGAAACACCCATTAAGGACCAATTTGGCTGAGAGCTGGATGACCCCATTTTCGCCACAGACCCCATTAGGGATACATTTGATTCCACCACAGTTAGGGAAATCCGGATCATATGGGTTCCTCAGGACCTATAATCCGGATTTCGTGTAGACCCCATTAAAGAGGGCTACAATGGGGTCTTCAGCCTTAAAATCCGGATTGTAGGGAGCCTTTTTCCACTACAATCCAGCAATGGGGTCAAGAGGAGGCTCTGGGAGGTGCGGGGGGCACCCATGGGGGGATGCCCCAAAGTCAAGACTTCAGAGTCCCTCAGAAGCCAGCTCCAAAGTCCCTCCAATGGCAAATTCAGAGATTAGTGCAGGTTCAGAAGAAAACACCCTTGCAAGAGCAATGCAGCTGTCAAAGGCTGCAAAGGCTCCAAAGAGTCTTTGAAGTTAGCAGCAGATTGCAAGAAAGGCTGGGTAGAAGGGGATGTGTGGCCAGGGGTTTCGTGCAAGCACGGTGGGTCCCAAGGGGATCGTGATTTTGCTCCCTTTCCCAAGCAAGCCACTTGCTTGCCGCGAAGGAGAAGTAAAAGCAAGTGAGTAAAGGGGTGCAGAAGCTTAAGTTTTCTCTCTTAGGGAGGTAGCCTTATTGCCCCCCTGGAATAGAGAAATGTTAAGCCCGTGCAATCCCTTCAAGCTGCCTGTTAATCCGCTCCTTGGCCAGAGGCTGATTCATTCAAGCAGAAAGAGGTGCATAATTAATGAGCTCCTTGCTCCTGCCCCTTAATTCAAGTCTGTTTTAAAAAAACTCCCCTGCTCTTTTTCAGCCCTTACACTCACCTGACAGTTGCCTAGCTGGGTGCCCTATACCCACCTGAGAGTCCAGCTGTCAGGCGGGTGTAGAGCACCCAGCCGGATAACTTTCAGGCGAGTATAGGGGCTGTAAAGAGCAGGGAAGATTTTTAAGAATAGATGCCAGAGCCCTTGAAAACAGACAGGCTCTCCCGTCTGTTTATAGAGATGTTCCCTTTCTTCGCTTTCCCTGTTGCCACATTGTCAGCCGCAGACACTTCACCCAGCTCCGCCCTGCGTGATTGGTGCCACGAACTTCAAAGACCCTTCGGAGCCTTTGCAGCCTTTGACACCTGCATTGCTCTGGCAAGGAGCCTGCAGGTAGGCTGGCTAGCACCCACTGCTATTGGATGCTAGACCACTCGTGGAAACACATTGGGTACTTCTCTTAATCTGGATCTACTACATCCCGGTTAAGGGAAATACCCATTCCTTAGATCCAGATCTTCTTAGATCCGAATTAAAGGAATGCAGTGGAAAAAAAAAACCAAAGGCTTTTCCAGCCCAGATCGTGAAGTGGGAGGACAGAGGGTGCAGTGTTCTCCATTTTCCATTTTCCAGGTTGCGATCCTGGAAAAGGGAGAACACTGAAGCCACTGCCCCCCCACCCCTTTTCACGATCAGTGTTGGGAAAGGCTTTATTCCACTTCGGAAGTAATACCAAAAGTGGAATAAAGCCTTTACCAGCTTAGATCCAGAAGAGAGAGAGCAGAGGCTGCAGTGTTCTCCTTTTTCCAGAGGAAATATAAGGTTGCCACCCTGGAAAAAGGAGAACACTGAAGCCTCTGCCCTCCTTCATTCAGGATCTGTGTTGGAAAAGACTTTATTCCACTTCTGGTTTTACTTAAAAGTAAAATAAAACTGTTTCCTGCCCAAATTGTGAAGGGGGGGGGAAGCAGATGATGTGGTGTTCTCCCTTTTCCCGGAGGAAACCTTATTGCCCCCGTGGAAAAGGGAGAACACTGAAGCCTGTGCCCTCTCTCTCCACGATCTAGGCTGGAAAAGGCTTTATTCCACTTCTGGTATTACTCCTGAGGTGGAATAAAGCCTTTTCCAACACAGATCGTGTAGGGAGAGGGCAGAGGCTGCAGTGTTCTCCCATTTCCAGGGGGGCAACGTTATTTCCCCCCTGGAAAAGGGAGAACACTGAAGCCTCTGAAGCCTCTGAAGGCCCCTGAAAGCAGCTGATTCCGGGGCTGGTTTTTCTCCTTATTTTATCAAAGATGCGCAACTTCGCTTGACAGCTGGCTCGATAGATCTTGCTCAGTTGAGTGTACTCAGTTAATCAATCCCTTCCTTACCCACCCGTGCCTTGCAAATCGGGAGATAAGGCGATCCGGCTTCCAATGAGGGGAGAAGGCGGCAGAGAGGAGGTGGTGCTGCTCCCCCATATCAGGGTTCGGCATGCTTCTCATTATTGATCTACTTTAACAATTTTATACGTGACTTCCTCCATTCTTCCGACTCCTCTTCTTCTAGTCCAATTAAATTCTATGCTCCTCATATACCTTTCCAACACGTCCTCGAAATATTTTTATGTGGTTTTAAATACCATCTACACATCGGCTTGTATACATTCTCTTTCAATGACATACAAGCCGTGCATTTCATATCTTTTACCCACAGTTTCTCCCATTGGATACAATATCCAAATGGACCAAAGTTTTTATTCGGTTTATCTTTTCTGAAGATATCTACAAGTTGCCCATAAACACACCATTGTATATTTTTTCCCTTCTAAATTTAACTGGTCTCTTGCATTAAGTCTCACCTTGTCATACCATCCATATCTTAAATCTTCTCAGCCAAAATTATTTGGCAATCTATCCCATACGTGAGGCTGCTTAAGATTAGGTAAGCCAAAACCTCCTCTTTCTTTAGAATCTCACATTAAGTCTTATCCTCGGTTTCTTTTCTAGCCAGATAAATTTTGAAATATTTTCTGCCAGAAGTTAAATTCTATTGCATTACCTAGTATTGGTAATATTTGAAATAAAAACATCATTCTCGGTAATACGTTCATTTTGGTTGTTGAGGGTTCTGTCCCTCTGTCCGTATCAAAGTAATAGTCGTTTCTTCCCAAGTTTTTGGAATTACTCCTCTTTGCAAAATATTATTCATCTTTCCAGTCAATATGGATATGATCTCCTCTTTAAATGTTGTATAGAACGACATGGAGAGTCCATCTGGTCCTGGGGCTTTTCCTGCCTTTGCTCTTCTGATAGATTCCTATAATTTTCTTGTTGTTTCTTGGCATGCTTCTCATGGGGTCGCCTGCATCCGCCCCAATCCCATGCCTTTCCCGGGTTGCCGGGAATGTCATGGGGAAAACAAGATGCGTTCCGGTTCCATACCTGGCCAATGCATGCCCAAACAGTGCCCCAAGTGTGCCAAACGGCTTGCCTGGGGATGCAGCCACAAACGGAGACTTAGAAATGTGACACCTTTTTAGTTGCAAAGTGACTCTCCAAATTTCATTTCTTGTTCAGCATATCTTCCTTCCGTGTTAAATTAATGCATGCAGTCTTCCAACAAGGTTAATATTACGAGTTTTGTGGTTAGTGAAGAGATAGCTATGAGAGGAAATATAATACTTAAAAGCTCGCCAAAAAAATGGAGGGGTGACCTGCTCCAAACTCAGCCTCCGTCTGCCCTGTACCTGCCTGAGCTCTGCTGCCCTCCTCCAGGGAGATAAAAAGAGGGGAGACTTTGAAACTTCACCTCTGCTCTGCACCAGCTCCAGCTATGCTGCCCTCCTCCTGGGACATGAAGGCATGAAAGGGAGACCTAAAAACTCAGCCTCTCCCTCCTCTGTTCCTGCTCCATCTATGCTGCCCTCCTCCAGGGAGATGAAAGGAGGGGAGAACTACTTGAAACATAGCCATTGCTTGCTGCTACCAGCCTCAGCTATGCTGCCCCACATCCAGGAAGATGGAAGCCAGGAAGGGGGACCTCAAAATTAAGCCTCTTTCTGCTCTGTACCTGCCTGAGCTATGCTACCTTTCTCCACGGAGATGAAAGGCATGAAGTTAAACCTGCTTCAAACACACCCTCTGTGTACCCTATATCTGGTCCAGTTATGCTGCCCCTCCTCCAGGGAGATGGAAATCGGGAATGGGTACCTCGAAACTCAGACTCCGTCTGCTCTCTATCTGCCTCACCTATGCGCCCCTCCACCAGGGAGATGAAAGCAAGGAAGGGTGACCTCCTCCAAACCCATGCTCCGAGTGCTCTCTACCTGCCTCAGCTATGCGCCCCTCCTCCAGGAAGATGAAACAGGAAAGGGAAACCTCAAAACTCAGCCTCTGTCTGCTCTCTACCTGCTCCAGCTATGCTGCACTCCTCCAGGGAGATGAAAGCCAGGAAGGGAGAGCTCAAATCTCAGCCTCTGTCTCCTCTGGACCTGCTCTTTCCAGATAAGCTGTCCTCCTCCAGGGAGATGAAACCAGGGAAGGGGGACCTTAAAATTGAGCCACTCTCTGCTCTGTACCTGCTCCAGCTATGCTGCCCTTCTCCAGGGGTATGAAAGCAGGGAATGGGGACCTCCAACTCAGCCTCTTCCTGCTCTGTGCCTGCTCCAGCTATGCTGCCATCCTCCAGGGAGATCAGAGGAGGGAAGGGCAACCTCCTCCAAACCCAGCCTCCTCCTGCTCTGTACCTGCTCCAGCTATGTCTTCCCTTCTTCCATTGGAAGTCCGTGGATCAGTTAAACATAAATGGATCTTTCGTACATGGTCTTTGTTGATAAATGAACTTTTAACAGTGCAACAGTACAAGATGCAGTTCCAGGAACAACTAGCTTGATTCCGGGTGAAAGGCCACCATTTATTTCCCGTGCACAAATTGATCCTATTCTTCAACCATCGGCATCTTTCTCAATGTCATTCCTGAAGCAAAAGATGGTGAAGGTTTTTTTCTTCAGAATTTCCCTTTTCAATTGCTTGTGTTGATCCTTGATTAACCTCTTAAGAATACGTGATCCTCAGTGTTATAAGTATGCTTATATTTTTGTTCACTTATTGTTGTTGGTTATTAAAAAATAAAATTGATTTTTAAAAAGCAATTTTGTGTCAGAGATGCCGCTTGATAAGAATTTTGTTGACAAACCCTATGGGAAAGAAAAGCAAAAATAACAATAAAAATTAAGTGTTGAACTCAACACATAGGCTGCGTCCCCATGGAATCCGGTTGCTTAGCATGTGTCATGTGTCATAAAAATCCGTGTTGTAATTCACAGTAAAGCATCCCCATGTGGTTTGAGGCACATGGATTCAAATCATATGTGCCTGTCCCCAGGCAAGCCACAGCGTGAACCCACATCTTTTTCTCCACACCCATCCTCTCCCGATAGGAAGCCATGTTGACATCACCATAACCACTCCCGCTGCTGCAGCGATGACGGGCAAACACCCCTGTTGCACCACCACAAACACAACGATCATGACTTTCCTTGGCCACCACAATTAAAAATATAACCCAAATTAGTTAAAAGCATAACTAAAAGCAGAGCATTCCCTTCCTTGGCCACCACAGATTAGTGGAGGTGCACAATATTTGCATGATATTGGGCACCCCCACCCCCCAACTGGCTCAAATTTCTCTCCCAGTTCAGGTCTCAGACTTGTTATTTGTCTCAATCACTTTGAAGGAGGGAAAAGCCTTTTAGTTTCTATGTTGCTTAATGGTCAACAGATTGTGAGGTCTGATCGCAGCACACATGGCAGGAACAGGGAACAGGGGCAAAACAATGCCCGCTAATCCTGCGGCCACCAAGCTCCGCCCCAAATAACCCGGGAGTGTCCACATGACCCCAGGACAATACATGTTAACCACTTATTTTGAATGTAGTACACTCGCAAAGTGGGGTTTTTTAACACATATTGTCTCGCGTGTAGCCCATACTAGGGCTTTGCATGGAGATGCTCCCAAGGCAAAGCAGGGTTAAATTCAGAATAAAAATTGCATGCAGACGGGCCAATATACCTAGGGGAAAAAAAGACGAGTGTGGATGGGGGAGTTGGAAGGGGTCGACCTCAGCTAACCTACCTCAATCAGATTAAGGATATTTCTAGCCAAGGGCAACTTAGGGTAGGCTAATAACAACGTACCTAACTATACAGTTAAGTTTAAACGATCATTACTTTCCTTGGCCACCACAATTATAAACATAACCAAAATTAGTTAAAAGCATAACTAAAAGCAGATCATTCCCGTCCTTGGCCACCACAGATTAGCTGAGGTGCACAATATTCACATGATATTGGGCGCGCACACACACACACACCACAACTGGCTCAAATTTCTCTCCCAATTCAGGTCTCAGACTTGTTATTTGTCTCAATCACTTCGAAGGAGGGGAAAGCCTTTTAATTTCTATGTTGCTTAATGGTCAACAGATTGCCAGGTCTGATCGCAGCGCACATGGCAGGAACAGGGAACGGGCAAAACCCTGCCCACTAATCCTGCACCCCAAATAACCTGAGAGTGTCCACATGACCCCAGGACAATACATGTTAACCACTTATTTTGGATGTAGTACACTCGCAAAGTGGGCTTTTTTTAACATATATTGCCTCGCGTGTAGCCCATACTAGGGCCTTGCATGGAGATGTTCCCGAGGCAAAGCAGGGTTAAATTCAGAATAAAAATTGCATGCAGACGGGCCAATATACCTAGGGGAAAAAAAGATAAGTGTGGATGGGGGAGTTGGAAGGGGTCAACCTCAGCTAACGTACCTCAGTCAGATTAAGGATATTTCTAGGCTCTCAAAAATAAATTTCAATCATTGAACTGCTGATATTCGGCTGCGTTGACTGAGGAGTCTGCCTACCCCTGGTCTGGAAGGAGACAAAGCTCTGTCATGACAGGTCAAACAGGAGAGACCCCGCGTCTGGCTCTGTTATCTTCTGATCCCCTCAGGGCACCATTGTCCGCAGGGCATAAATCCTTTGAGGAATCCATGGCTCTGAAGCAGGCTCCTTCAAGGAAGTAGAACCATCACTCTGTTGGCATCACTCCGCCTTTGTCAACAGCAAGACGACTCAAGGCAGCTGACGGCCAAGTCTCCCCCTGGAAGCCCCACCAGTTGAAGGAGATGCTTTGGAGCCCCTCCCAGCGGACTCTGACAGCATCTTCCGGCAAACCTGAGAAGCTCCCAGCCTTCCAAGGAGAAGAAGAATTACTTAATTCTTTTAAAGTCAAATTTTCAAAAATAAAACAAGTCCATTAAATAAAATGAAGGGAGAATGCCAGCAGCGGCAGGGGGGCTTCCCAGCTGGGTTCACGGAGTAGGGCGGAATCAAATCCAGTGTTCCCAGGTAGGAGTCTGGTTCCTTAACAACTAGACCAAACTGGTTCACGCCATCTGCACTACTGTGCTCTCCTGCCCGATGAAGTCTGAGAAGGCTTAAAGTGATGGAGCTACCCTGTGCCCTTTTCACCCTGTGTTCACTCTAGACTCACCGAGGCTCATGGATCTAAGAGAAGAGTCTTCTTGGCACCTTGGCAGGGCCTTGAGGGTGTTGGCGCTGGCAGCAACCAAAGTTTACTTAAGGAGGAAAGGATCTTGCCCCTGGGGTGGAAGCATCGCAGGAACAAAAAGAAGCATGGTGGTTGGTTGGTTGGGTTGGTAGATATTTCTACGACTAGATGAGATGTACCCTGATCTAGCAATGCTCCGCTTAGGTTCTTACATTCTTAAGAAGGGAGACTTTCTTTCTTTCTTTCTTTCTTTCTTTCTTTCTTTCTTTCTTTCTTCCTTCCTTCCTTCCTTCCTTCCTTCCTTCCTTCCTTCCTTCCTTCCTTCCTTCCTTCCTTTATCTATCTATCTATTTATTTATTTATTTGCATTTCTATCCTGCCCTATACCCAAGGCTGCATCCGCACGGCATGCCTTAATTCAGTTTAACGAAACCAAAATAATTGAACCGGAACGGAACTGTCTCCATGGCTTTCAACTTGATCCGTGTCTACAGGATCCCAACTGGCATCCCACCGGCAACCTTATCTCGGATTCAATCCTGGGAGGCCTCACTGGCAAGTCCTCCCTGCCCATTGCCAGTCATGATGGTGCCCACCCCCTCTCTGATTGGTGTTCCCTCAGAGATCAGACCTCTTGCCCCGCCTGCTGGGGATGGTTGAAAGGTGTAGGGAACGAGGTGAAAAATGAACCAGATGTATCGGAAGGGAAATTTAACAAGAGGTGTGTGTGTGTGGGGGGGATTTAGCAAAAGTGTGTGATTTTATAGCTGTCATGAAAGGCTGCCTGCTCCCACTCTCCCTTCCCTTTTTGCCTTTTTGTTCTGATCAGCTCTAGGGATCGTGCACTAAGCTCTGTAAAATTCTGTCTGCTTCGTCCCGCCCTCATGGCTGTGCAGCTCTCCAGCTTGTTTCCTCTGCACCACGCTTCGCTCTCCTTTTTCTTCCAGCTTTGTGCTCTTCCCTCCAAGCCCCCCACCATCACCCCCACCGAAGAAGTCTGGATCCCCCTTTCCCACCCATGCTTCCCTCGTGCTGAGAGGCTGGGCTAGAGTGGACCTAGGGGCTTTTCCATTGCTCAGCAGCAGCAGCAAGTAAAGTTCTGTGTGACTCCTGATCCTAATTCCAGATCTAAGGGAGGAGGGGGGAGACAGGTATTTAGGAAATCCTCAAATGAGTGGCCCCCAAGAAGGTGGCGGAGGAGAAGAGAACTGTGCTGTCTAGTCTGGTAGGCATTTTGAATATTTATGCAGAGACAAGAAACCATGAAAACTCAAGGGTAAAGCCAACTCTTGTGGTCACACCTAAGGCTGAATCCAGTTTCAGTCCACTTTAAAGGCAAGGGAAAACATCAGCAAAGTGACTAATCATTTCCTTTCCACATTATCTGCCCCAAAGGTGAATTTTCTGAGATATCTAACACTGAAAGAAAGCAGCTTGTCACTTTGCTGATGTATTCTCTCACTCTGAAAGTGGACCAAAGCTGGATTAAACCTTAAGTGTGGCCACAGCCAATGTCTCTTTTTATGTGGAAAAGATGAATTTTGGAGGACGGGTAAGTAAATAGAGCAAATAGTCTGAGAAGGGAGGAAAAAGAAGAGAAAAGGCTGCTTCCTTTCACTTTCTAAAGGTCTGAACTTGCACAAAATCACAACATTGTTAATCGGGAGTGAAGGGGCTCCTTTGCTACACTGTAGCGCTGCTGTGTGAGGGCTGCTCCAAGAAGTTTAGGCTTGCAAGAGAAGTGATCATTTGTTTCAGATCAGGCAGGGAAACACACACACACACAATGATGTGCCCAGCATACAGACAGCCATCGGATACAGTGCGCTTGGGGGAGGGACACCCTGAACATGGAATCTCATCCCTTAACATGGTACTGTCCACATAGTAAAAAATGAAACACGTATCGATGCACGATTCGGAGTGAGACTTGTTGAAATCAGGTTTGAGATTCAAAACGGTTTGGCGTGCTTTAACATGGAAAAAGTGTGTTAAGCCGAACTGCCGTCTGGCCAAGGAGAACTCAAAACGTTTTGAATTCGAGATAAGGTTGCCATGAAGACGGGGCCCCTGATGTTAAAAAAAAGAGTTTGAGTCAAACTGAAATGAAGGGGAAGAGAATGGAAACTACTAAACTCTGTTTGTTCACAAGTCTAGTTCAGAACACCCCTCCTTTACCCTTCCCCTCCACCCTTGTGGCTTTATAGGCTTCTGTTTGCACAACCCAGTTTTATACAGCTGAAACTGTGTAACCAACCATCTCCTTCCCACCCCATTAAATCTGATTTATTCTGCAGTAACCACAAAAGCTGCAATATTATACGGCATATTATTCTTTGCATTCTTTATTCCGTGTACCACTTTTATGGATAACCCCTCCAGTAGATCTCGTACCTGCAGGCATATAGCCTACCAGCTGTTAAGGAAAGAGTTAAGTGATTCCGACTGCTCAAAGAAATTCATGGCCATTGATTTTAGACGGAGATCAAAATAAATAATTTCATTTTCATTTATTTCATGTGGCTATATTTTGAATCTCTCCCTATATTTCCGACAGCCCTGCTGTTTGATAAGTCTATCTAAAATCAGAGGAGCAATTGTAAAAGTCCATTTAGAAGTATAAATCCTGGGCATGTCTACTCAGAAGTTGCATTACATTTAATGTGGCTTACTCTCAGATAATGGCTTTTCAATAAAGCATCAGTATCCCAGGCCCCATACTTTAAAATCCCTTGACTGATGTTCCTTGTTCAACAACAAGTAGACCACCTGTCAAACGCCTAACTTAAATCACGAAGCAGCCCATGTTTAAAACCAGATACATTCCATTTTATTTTGCACGTTTTCGTTTTGTTTCATTCGTTTTGTTTTGTCGTTTTGACAATTTCCTTCTGTTTATTCAACTGCTGCAATGGATCATTGCACAGATATAAAAACCAATCAATAGATGAATTGCCGTCATAATGCTCCTTTGCGTTTCCTCTTGCTTTTCACAAGCAGCAGGAGGCAACCTCGTTCTCTGTCAGAATGAAAATATATGTACAGTTGTGGTAGACTTTTTGGTGCTCCAAGGTGCTGCAGTATTGAGGAATCGGGTGTAATTGAAATTACACTTTAAAGAGTGCAGCTATTCCAAGGTTGTTTGCACTGACCCATCTGGAGCTCCTGAGGCTTATTCGCACTTTGGCTGGTAGTCAACAATTAGTGAAATTCTGGTGAAGAGCATGCAAGTATCTCTGCCTCCCCAGAAGTTCACTAATTGTTGACTAGAGGTGTTTCCGCACAGGCCGCTAAGACCCCATTAAGCACCCAATAAGGACACATATAGCAGACATCTGCAAGGCACCTTCTGGTCCTCTTCTTTATGCAGCATCATGTTTTTGGCACACTGCCCACTGCCGCTGCCTGTGAAAATTGCCACTAGAGATACTCTGGCTGACACCTGGGCAGCAAACTTCACCCCATCCTGCCCACTGAGGTCAGCCAGATGTGATTTGGACATGCAGGGGAGGCCGCATCCCTTCCCGAATATCAAGATCAGCTGTGGGACGAAGGAATCAAATCTGGGAATCCTGGCTTCACCGTTGACCAAGGAAGTAGAGGGCCATTCCCACCCTCATTGTAGCATAGTAGCAGTGATGTCAACAGATGGGGGAACAGCTCCACCACCAGCTTGAAGTCCAAAAGCAACTCTGCTATATCTTTTTTTGAGATGCAGTCTATATTTTTTTCTTTGAGACTCCTAGATAAAAAAACCCAACCTTTCTTAGTGCCCTTACCATATATCCACATATCTGCTTCTGTCAAACCAAATTTTCTTTTGCTTCAATTGAGCAAAGCATGCACCTAAAGCTATTCTGTATATTTCTTTCTTATATTTTCAAAGGTTGATTTTATTTTATTTTTTTAGTGGAAGAGGTACAGAATACTTTTTTTTCTTTTCTTTTTTTCCAACAGAAAAAGATATGAAAGTACTTACCTTCAGGGATCCAAATCATCTTGCGTGGTCCAGTATCCGAGAAAAAAATTGTCCTCATTTGGACATTTTCTTTCCAGGACAGCCCCTGCACTGGTCCTGAAGTTTATATGAATTTTTGAGCCAGGTTTCTAAAAGTCCAACAACCAGGAACCCCACAGGTAACCCATTTCTGTGGTCCAGCTTCTTCTGTCTCCAAAATGGATCCCGCTGATAAACTGGAGCATGGAAGTGCGTGCCTTCCATGCTGATCCACAATCTGCTTTACCAGGGGAAATTTCACACTTACCTTCCTGTCTGCTGGATGGGAAAGGAGCACAATCACCCAATGTTGAATAGTGCTTAGACTGCCAAGTGTTAGTCACTTACAGACTAAGCTCCATGCAATCGGTCACTTACCTGCAATCGATCCCAGGGCTGGTCCTCTTCTGGGCACCACCATTTTGGTTGTGGCACCCTCTGCAACTGAACATGTATCAGTGCCATTGCCATGATGATGATGATGCTCTGTGCATGCTCAGTCGTGTCTATGGTTGTTCCAGGTGCCAGCATTCTTGTATAGCACCTCAGACAACCTGGAGTACTGGAAGAGGTGTGAATGGTCACTGCCTGGATGTGCCAGGTAAGTGATTGGGTAATGTTAGTAAAGGGGCGGAGCAGGATTTTGTGTGCCACACCTAGTGCATGATTAGGGAACTTCTGGGAAGGCAGAGGGTGCCAGGGGGCTGTAACAGCCTCTTCAAGGAGTGGGTGTTCTTCCCCATACATTCCCTAATCATGCACTATGGGGTGTAGTGAGAATTGACCTCAGGTCCTGGTATGCTGGTAGACCTTCTTAAACATGTCTACCAGTATATGGGATGGGGGGGTCATTTGGTGGGCATGCCTCATTGGGAGGGTAACAAGGTGTGGAAGTGAGGTTCTTCATATAGTGGTTTATTGATAAATGTTTAAATTTGTAAGAATAATGAATGTTATGATTATTCATACACATCCCTAAACCCTACACCATCTTTCCAGATATAGCTGTTCCTTCACCACATGGTCTAGGAGTGTCTCCCTAACAAATGCTGACTGCTTATGGGCGAATGTCAGCCCAGGTTTCTGGGGCCCTGATTGGTTGCTGCCTGGCAGCATTTGTTCCCTTGCTGGAGTTGGCCAGATTTCCTTCCTAAGCTCCCTACGCAATGCAATTTGAAGCCTGAGTCACCCTCAGTGTTATGATTTCCTGTCTAGAAAAGAGACAACCCATCTGAAGCTTTGAGGTGAGGTAAGGCACATGCAGGGGTAAAAAAAGTGTGGTGCATCATATGAACTCCACAAAGCAGATCTCAGTGTTTGTGTGGGGAACATCTAGCTGCATTTACTTGCATTCACTGCTACTGCTGCCTATATTCCATCTCTGGAAATAAGCCTCACTGAGCCAAATAGCATTGGCACATAATTTTGGGCTGCTGAAGATTTAAAATCCTTTTGCTGACAAATGCAATGCAGATGTTCCCTCTGTAAACAGACATATTTTCTTTGTCACACATCAAGATCCAATTCTTGCAGTTTTCAGTAACACCCTTCAGCCAAAATAGCATGTCCCAAGGCACACAAGCAAATGCTTCATCAAAACTATCCCCCCCGCCCTTTGTGGCCAGCTAGGAGTGCTCCAGAAGATATTAAAAATAATAAGCTGCTTTTAAAGAAAAGCATATAACATCTATAAATCTATTATTATTGTGAAGATTTTTTTTAAAGCAGTTTTTTTCCTTTTTGAAATATGCTGCTATGACTGCTGACAAAGGAATAAAATGTTCAATAGCAACAGATTTTCAGAAAGCAAAGGACACATGGGTACTAGAGCCGTCTTTCTTTACAGAGAAAAAAGTCACAGTTAATCTCTTTTCCATTTTCTGCTTGTCAATCAGATTCTCCTTTTTATATGTGCGGCAAAAGTGACAGATGAATTTTGCAATTATTCTCACTTTTTAGGGATTAGAAATTAATGACGGGAGCTCAGAAGCGGCATCTCA
This sequence comes from Aspidoscelis tigris stejnegeri, assembly GCA_023333525.1. Taxonomy (NCBI): domain Eukaryota; kingdom Metazoa; phylum Chordata; class Lepidosauria; order Squamata; family Teiidae; genus Aspidoscelis; species Aspidoscelis tigris. Next base: position 11,079,920 of record JALMGA010000012.1, read on the forward strand.
GAGGACAAGTAATCACTTCGTTTTTGTCTAGCTGGAAGGAAAATTCAAGAAGTTGCTTCTTATTTTCACATAAGGAGCAATATTTAAATAAAAAACGTTAAGCGACTTTGCCTTTATGCCTCACGTAAAATCATGTTAACACTTAAATTCTTCATGGACTAACAGTTTTATTGACTTAGGCAGTTTCCAAACTCTTGTGGTTTATAAGGCTTTCTTCTCTTGACATCAGGATATGGCAGAGTTCATTCAATGTTATTTGCATTTTATTTGGAATATATATATGTGTGTGTGTGTGATATATATAAAATTCTCTTTAGTGGAGAACATGTTAAAGCAGACAGATACATGATACAGCACATTGCTTATGAAAAGGTAGGAGATTTGCTTGAGAAACATTACTCAGCATGCGCACACACATTGCTTTTTGTCCTAGCAAGATACGGATGCAAGTATTTACTGCATTACATTATAGCCAGAAGAGAGAGATGGAGTGTGTGAAAAGAGATGGAGAGAGAGAGAGAGAAAAACCACTGCAGTTACACAGAATTCATAATAACATTTAACAATATGATAATCCAGTAAATATTTTCCCCAAGAACATAAAAGTCAGTGTATCTTAGAAAATGACGAAAAACTAGGTATGTGCATGAATATTCATAACATTCAAAATTTGGCCAAATTTGGCCGAATTCGGACATTTGTATTCGAATTGAATGTTGGCACATTAGAAGACTGACATTCTAATTCAAATCAAATATTTTGATACATTCATATGAAGCTTTGTGTGGAATTTGCTTGGGATATGTATGGGATTCCTATGCATTCCTATGCATTCAATTGCATTTGTATGCGATTTGTACGAGACTGAACATTTGTACCGAATTTGAATCCCACTACATTTGAAGGGGATCTATTCAAATGAATACACATTTTCTTGCATTCGATTCAGTAGGAACTGAATACAAAAAACATTCGTGCAAATCCTTAAGAACAACAAAAAGAGATTGTATAATTAATAGCTAATGCTACCTATAAATAGAAAATGTCTATTTATCTATGACTTGAGAGGCGTCCTCTCTAAATTCAGCCCATCTAGTTTGGCATCCTGTCTCATACAGTGCCCTACCAATGGCTTTGAGGCATCACAAGCAGAAGACAAAGGTGCAACACTTGGGGTCTGTAGGGGGTGCTTTTGGCTAAGGCACATCACTGAAAGGCACCCCCAGTTGTACCAAACACAGGAGGTAGCCTTCTGCACACACCCGATGTTCTGGTTCTGGCCATATTGGTCACTGGTCTACCAAAGATCTGGATTAAGGTTTCCCTTAATTCAGATCGCACTCATGTCTGGTTTGGATGGAGCAGGACCAGCAGTGGGCAAGGCCTCCTTGATCCATACCTCCTTGTTGGTATGGACACCTAGATGTGAGCCAGTTTGTATCTTGTAGTCTCCCTGTTTGATTTTGCACCACAAGCCCAGCTGGGTGTCCTTGAGATAGCCACAAGTTTCTTTCTGAGCTCCCACAGCTCAGATCCACACAGAGTATCTGTTGTGAGGAGAAGAAAAGAAGGTTTGTCAGCAGTTTGAAGTAGAAGAAGACGAAGACAAAGAGGAACAGGAGGAAAAGATCTATTCAAACAAATACTCATTTTCTTGCATTTGATTTAATACCAATCGAATAAAGAAATTCATGCATATCCCTAATAGCCATTAATTTGGGATGTGCAAGAATTTTTGAAATTTTTGTTAATATTTGAACAAATACAAATATATCAAATCCTTTGAATGAATCCTTTGTACATTTGTATGTGTACAGATATGTACACACTACATACGTATCTGTATACATCTGTATGGATATGTATGGGATGCATACGGGATAAAAGCAGGATGTGTACAGATGCGTACAGATGTGTACAGATACGTACAAATGTTGTTGACATTCGTCTCATCAAATACATATTGAATATTTGTACAAATAGATACAAATGTATTTGAATTGGTTTGAATTTTAATACATTCATTTTTTTCTCTATTTGTCCAAATTTGGACATTCGGATATTAGATTTGAATTGAATCAAATGTCAAAAATTGCATTTGTGCACACTCCTACCATTAATTGCCTTTAATTGTTTTATATCCAAATTGCTGTGGTATATATATAAAAAGTAATAATGACAAATATGCTATTACAGTGGTCTACTGAAGCACTGTGAGTTCTTCAGTACCAAGATACCCTTGTTTTGAAGCCTGGTGTGGGGTGAAAATCAATCTACTCTCCACTAGGCTGCTGTTATAAGTGAAAGAGGATACTGCCTAACAAGCTGAGCTTGTAAGCTTCCAGAAATAAATAAATAAAATAAATCTTAAAACTCCTTGTTGATTTGGTGAGACAGGCCAAATCCATGTTGTTGTCCTGATGCGCTTTGTTGTCATAGCCTGTAATTCCCTGAAGTCAGTTGAGCAAAGCAAATAGCACCATGACTCTTATTGTTTTATCGGGGAAAATGTTTGGAAGGCAATCAAGGCACTAATGATTCTGTTACTCTCGCTCTCATGTTGACAAAACTATCTTTGTCACTCAAGAGATGTGTATGCGAAAGAGAGGGCCCATCCATTCACTCAGCTGGTGGATTAATTTCTGCTTTTCTTATAGCCTCACATGAAGCTTGGGGCAAAGATTGCGATTCCTTGCACGTAGGGCTGTACATGAATATCTGTAACATTCATTATTCATATGAGTTTGTACATTCATTTATTAACATTTATATGAATAAGTATGATTCAGAATGTTTGTACAAATAGTTCGTACATTCAGTAAAACGGGGATCCAAATTGGATACGTTACCAATACTTATGTGTTCGTATCAGATACGTATCTGATATGTATGTTTTTGTATAGGATCCATAATCCAGGATCCATATGCATTTGTATCGGATATTCATACAAATCTGTTTGAATACATTCATATCAAATAGAATCCTGCAACATTCAAAGGCATCTTTTTGGATGAATATGAGTTTTCTAACATTCAATTTGTTACAAACTGAATGCCGAAAAACCCATTTGTGCCCATCTCTACTTGCAAGTAACCTGGGAAGAGACCATCCCTTATTTGGTTTCTAGATTCCTAGAATTTCTCAATTTGTTTTCCTGCCATTAAACTTTCATCTGACTGCATCAGAAAAAAGAAGCGATTTCACAATCACTCAGAAAAAAACTGAGTATACTTACAGAGTAGGGATGTGTATTATTATTATTACTATTATTTTGTATTTGATTCGTAGGAAATTGAATGCAAGAAAATTTGTATTCATTTGAACAGTTCCCCTTTGAATGTGGTAGGATTCGTATTCAATACAAATGTTCAATCCCATACAAATCCCATATGAATGCATATGGATAGCATACGGATCGCATACGAAGCTTCGTAAGAGTGCATCAATACATTTATTTGAACTGAAATGTCAAATCTTCAAATGTGCCAATTCGTATTCAAATATCCAAATTTGACCAAAGTTGTACAAATCCTGAGTGCTATGAATATTTGTGGACATCCCTATTAAAGAGTGAACCAAAATTTCCCTCATAATTTCTTGAGCAAGCAAAAAGGGTTTGCAAATCTGACCTTCCCTTTGCAAACTTATGTAAATCCTATCATTCAAATCCTGTAGGTCGCACAAGCAATTATATTACTATTGCTCTTATTAAACTTTAAATGTAAGTCCTTGCAGCATGAGCCCTTAATCCAGATTAAGGCTCCATGTAGAAAAGTTGCAGGACACTTAGATCTGATTGGTCACATATGGCCATGTGTCCCAATGGCATGTTTCCTCTGCTTTTGACAGGTGGTGATTTACAATTAATTCTGACTATTGGGCGGACCAGTGAACCAAAGGCATGTCCGAAAATGCCACCCCTAGAGGCCCGCAAGGCTATGAACTTTTGTTCCTAGCTCTTTCAGGCCTCTGTGGGTGGCTTGGCACCAGGGTGGCCAGATTAGGCTAAATTCAGCCAGGATAATAACTCTGTCTGATTAGAGATAATTAGTCTGATAATTAGATAATTAGGCTGATTAGAGATAATTAGTATGGCTGATTATTTGGCCAATCTGCATGGCACAGTGGCATATCATAATTGGGATTAGTGATGTCACACAGAAGGTACTGATCCTATCCATGCTTTTCTGTGGTTGGGATCAGTGTGTGGAGCTATTCTGGATCCTATGAATCCTACTGAAGACGGTAAGTGCAGAAAGGGCCCTAACAAGACCTCTGAGATCAATTTAATTCTTTCCTGACACTTATTACCCTTCCTTAGAAAACAATATGTATTAGCCTAAGAACTGAAGTGTAAATTAACAAATGTTTAATTTATTTATCTCTGGATACATTTTAAGGAAGTTATCTAGCATTATACGACACTAAAAACCCAGTTAAAAATAGAAGCGATAGAAGCGATGATAGATAGATAGATAGATAGATAGATAGATAGATAGATAGATAGATAGATAGATAGATAGATAGATAGATAGATAGATAGATAGATAGATAGATACACACACAAACATGCACACATACACACACACACACGTACATACATACATACGTACTTATCTGCCAAATATCTTCCTCCCTTTGTTGGCACTGCAAAAAAGTCAAAGGTTATTATTTCCATATGTGGTGGAGCTGTGAAAAAATTCAGGAATTCTGGGCTTTGATTAATGTAGAAATAAATATTATTCTTAACTCCAGTGTAGAATTGACCCCAGAACTATGCTTGCTACAATTGGATTTGAATCTTGAACTGAGTAAACCAAAAAGGTTATTGCTTGACTTTCTTTTAACAGCAGCTATACAAACAATAGGCCAAGGTAGGAAGAACTTAAGTACAATATCTGTTCAAAAATGGTACATCAAACTTTGGCAAATCGCCAAACTGGAGTATGTAGCTGCTATGTATAAAGAAATGCAAGGTTACTCACAGGACTTAGGCTATCTCATGGTCTGGCAACCTTTTTTTGTGAATGCCTCTACTCATCCAACTTCGATGATTCCCTTATCCACTTTATGGAATAGGGTTAATGATTGAATTATATCTATATATGCTTTTGTTTTATGATATTTGTATTATCAGATCTGTATGGTTTTTACATTTTTAAAAATAAATAAATAAACATGCATACATGCATACATACATACATACATACATACATACATACATACATACATACATACATACATACATACATACATACATACATACATACATACATACATACATACATACATACATACATACATACATACATACATAAGAACATAAGAACATAAGAGAAGCCCTGCTGGATCAGGCCACAGCCCATCTAGTCCAGCATCCTGTCGCACACAGTGGCCCACCAAATGCTCATGGGCATCTCAAGCAGAGACAAGGACAAACCTTCTCCTGCTCTCGAGTCCCAGCAGATGGCCCTAGAAGCGCCCCATTTCCTCCCCCCCCCTCAGCCTGAAAGATGCACCTAGGCATTCGTTCTAGTAGCCATTGATACATCTGTCATCCATAAATTTGTCTAACCCTACCTTAAAGCCATCCAGACTGGTAGCTGTCACCACCTCTTCTGGCAGCACATTCCATAGGCCGATGACCCTCTGTGTGAAGAAATACTTCCCCCTGTCAGACCTTACGCTCCTACCCATCAGCTTCATAGAGTGCCCCCTGGTTCTAGTGTTGTGCGATAGAGAAAAGAAATTTTCTCTATCCACCTTTTCTATGCCGTGCATAATTTTATATACTTCAATCAGGTCCCCTCTCAAACGCCGTCTCTCCAGACTGAATAGGCCTAGACGTTGCAGCCTGGTTTCGTAAGGGAGGTGTTCCAGACCCTTAATCATTCTGGTTGCCCTTCTCTGCACCTTCTCTAGTTCCACAATATCCTTTTTGAGGTGTGGTGACCAGAATTGTACACAGTATTCCAAATGTGGCCTCACTATAGATTTATAAAGGGGCAAAATGACACTTGCTGACTTATTTTCTATTCCCTTCCTAATTATTCCCAGCATTGAATTTGCTTTTTTTGCTGCTGCCGCACACTGGGTTGACACCTTCATTGAACTGTCCACCAAAACCCCGAGATCCCTTTCCTGGCGTGTTGCAGAAAGCTCAGACCCCATCAGTTTATAGACGTAATTTGGATTCTTGGCCCCAGTGTGCATTACTTTACACTTGTTAAGATTAAAGCACATTTGCCACTTGGTTGCCCACTCACCCAATGCTAAGAGATCCCTCTGGAGCTCTTGGCAATCTCTTTCAGATTTTACTACCCTAAATAATTTAGTATCATCAGCAAACTTTGCTATTTTACTATGTACCCCCTTTTTCTAGATCATTGATGAATAAATTAAAAAGCATTGGTCCCAGTACTGAGCCTTGAGGGACCCCACTTTTTACTTCTTTCCACCCTGAGAAATTGCCGTTTACTACTACTCTCTGCTTTCTGCCCTTAAGCCAGTCACAAATCCAGGACAGAACCTGTCCTTTTATTCCATGGCTGGTGAGTTTACTCAGTAGCCTTTGATGTGGGACTTTGTCAAAAGCCTTCTGAAAGTCCAGATAGACAATGTCTACTGGTTCACCTTTATCCACGTGTTTATTGACACTCTCAAAGAATTCCAACAAATTTGTGAGACATGATTTACCTTTGCAGAAGCCATGCTGGCTTTTGTTCAGCAATGCCTGCTGCTCCATATGCACACTAATTTTGTCTTTAATAATGGTTTCCATCACCTTACACGGAACTGACGTTAAGCTAACTGGTCTGTAGTTGCCTGGATCACCCCTGGATCCTTTTTTGAATATTGGTGTTACATTTGCTACCCTCCAGTCCTCAGGTACGGAGCCTGATGTTAGGGAAGATTATATATTTTTGCTAGAAGGTCGGCAATTTCGCATTTGAGTTCCTTAAGGACTCTTGGATGAATACCATCTGGTCCCGGTGACTTGTTAACATTTAGTTTATTAAGACATGCCAGGACCTCTTCCTTGGTTATTTCTGTACAGTTTAACTCTTCAGAAAACACAGGCTCAGCTACTGGCATGTGTCTTCTGTCTTCCTCCGTGAATACGGAAGCAAAAAATTTGTTTAGTCTCTCTGCAATCTCCGTGTCTTCTTTAATTACCCCTTTCTCTCCTTTACTATCTAGTGGTCCAACTGCTCTCCTGGTTGGATTCCTACTTCTGATATACTTAAAGAAGTTCTTGTTATTTCTTTTGATGTTTTTAGCAATGTGCTCCTCAAAATCTTTCTTAGCTTTCCTAATGGCCGTCTTGCATTCGTGTTGCCAGTGTCTATGTTCCCTCCTGTTCTCCTCATTTGGACAAGCCTTCCATTTCCTAAATGAACTCTTCTTGTTTTTAATGACTTCATCTACTGCATTTGTGAGCCACATTGGTTTCTTCTTGGACCTAGAAGTCCCCTTTCTTCTTTTAGGAATGCATTCTAGTTGCACTTCCGTTATTGTGTTTTTAAGTAGTCTCCATGCATTTTGAAGTGATTTAACTCTTTTGACTTTCCCTTTCAATTTCCTTTTCACTAATTTCCGCATTTTGGGGAAGTTTCCCTTGTGAAAGTTTAAGGTCTCTGTGTTAGACTTTATTAAGAACTTACTCCCTGTATTTAAGTTGAAGGTTATTGCATTGTGGTCACTGTTCCCAATTGGATCAGCTACAGTGACGTCCTTTACCAGGTCCTGAGCATTACTTAGGATCAAGTCCAGGACTGCATTTCCCCTGGTTGGTTCCATGACCATTTGTTCCATGGAACAGTCATTTAGCAGGTCTAGGAATTTTCTCTCTCTTTCCTGAGTTGAACAGGAGTTCACCCAGTCTATGTGAGGATAATTGAAGTCCCCCATTATAACTACCCTATCTTTATGGGCTACCTCCTTTACCTCCTTCTCCAATTGTTCATACATGCATACATACATACATACATACATACATACATACATACATACATACATACATACATACATACATACATACATACATACATACATACATACATACATACATACATACATACATACTGTGTATATAGACATACTTTTTCTGAGAAGTTCTTCTGCTTTTTCCCCCTTACCAATTATTCCTAATTCAGCAGGCACTCTGTTAATGCAGTCATGAAAATCTTATCTCATCATGTGCATGAATTCTTTTTATTCAACTCGTATTGAATCAAATGCAATAAAATTCATATTTGTTCAAATAAATCCCTTCAAATGTGGTAGGATTCAAATCCAGTAGGAATGTGCCGTACAAATTCTATATGATTGTTAGATACAAATTGTATATGAATCCCATACAAATCCATAATGAAGCTTCATTATTGAACCATTCAAACTTGAATGTCAATCTTCAAATGTTCCAACATCTGATTTGAATGCGAATGTCCGAATTTGACCGAAATCATATGACTTTTAACGTTACAAATGTTTACGCACTTCCCTAATTGGAGCATAAAACTACCCCCAAGACTGATTTTTTTTAAAAAAAATATGATTTGGGGGGATGTCTTTTATCCTAGAATAAGACTGACTATAGTGTGTTATATCCAGATATGAAGGTTAAAAATCAAACCATTCAATAAAACAACAAACATATTATGGTAAAAAAGTGAAATGGGATGAGTGTGATAAAAATGGAATGTAATCAAAATATTTCATTCATTGGATTACTCTGTTTACTACCTTTCATATCCTGTTACAATCACTTGTACACAACCACTTGTACACAACCACTTGTACACAACCAATAGAACAAAGTTAAAGTAAGAATGATGCAATAAAATATGGCTGTGAAAATGCACAATAGGTTTAACATATATATGCTACACCGAATAAGGACAAGTGCTGAGAAAAGGGAAATCTTAAACTCTGTGTGGTCTTAATTCTGATTCTGATTTAATGTCCTTAGCAGAGGCTCACAGCTGAGAGTTGTAGAGATTTAAAAAACAAAAGCAAAAACATTATGCCGACCTTAATAAAATTATCAATCTTTCCTTCTTCGAACAGTTGGAAACTTAGCATCTGAAAAACAAAGTAGGCCAGCTAACAAAGTACTTTTTAATATATGTTTAATCTGTTTTTAATAGCATCCTTGGTTCTAGTTACATGATGAAAATTTATTCTACCAAGCCTGATTTACACTTCAGTGATAAGAAGACTTTAAAAAAAAAACCCTGGTACAGCAAACGAGGTTCCAGTTATGCTAATATTTCTCACTTAGACATTTGAATGCACAAATTGTGAACATTCACATCAAACGGAAAATCCCATTGTTCAAGCATCCAAAAATTTGATTGAACATTTAGATTTTGTGTGTTTTTGGAGATATCAAGGACTTTTTAAATGGAAAAAAAGTTGTGAAACGTTTGTGAAATTTGAATGCAAAAACCTGTGCAATTGTGCAATTCTAGACAAAATTATGCAGTACTACTCAGTAGTAATAAAAGGGACAGATAGGGTCATTTTAGTTCAAATTGGACTGTTCTGTTCAATCATGTTCAAACACCCCCTGCTTGGCTCAAATAAGGGGCTTCAGTTTCAAACAAACAGGGCCAAACCAAATGGTTCGGTTGAAACTATCCTACAATAAATCAAATTTGCACATCTCTATTAGAAAGGTTGATTTGTATAACGAAAGGACAACCAAAAACAAGAAAGAAAGAAAGAAAGAAAGAACATATCTCAACTCATGGAAAATTTAATCCCCTTTTCTTTTTTTGTTAATTTGAACAGAAGTGGGGAAAAAACCTTCAGCACAACGTTTTTGTAAGGACAGTTCAGTACATCAAGTGACACTGCAGATAAACTTAAATAAATGAAGTGTTTCCAAGCAGAATTCAAGGGAACTACAGTAGTGGAATGATTGACGGTCAAAAGCCACAGTTAATTATTTGTCTTCAGCCTTGCTTATGAATAATTTGATTTATTTTTATAGGCACTGTATTGCTAGGTCTTGCTTTTGTTGGTGTCCTGGGGCATGGTGACATGTAGCATTGTTCACTACCTTTTAAAGAACCTGTTACATTATGCATACACAATCTCATGAGCAAGGAATAAGGGAAAGTACCTTCTGCTATATTTCAGAGCACTGTGCTACAAAAGAAAAACACTTAAAAAAAAGAATAATCCAAGTGATGCAGAACCTTGTTGGTCTATCGTAATTGAAATACTGGACAATAAGTTACCTCTTCCCCTAGAGCAGTGGTTCCTGACCTATTTTTTCCCATGCCCCACCTAAGCATTCCCAAAATCCTGATGCCCCCCCCCCCCATGATGTATAATTTGTATTATTCAAAAATTGATATACTCTATATAGGGCCCCTAGAACCATCAGAAATGCAAAATATTCACAACTAATAACTCATTCTCAAATTGCCCCCTTAAAAACCAAATTGCCCCCCCCCAAGTGGGGTGAGTGCCCCATGTTGGGGGCCACCACTCTAGAGATTAAGGACAAGTCTGCATTGGCTGGTGTACTGGATCAGCAGGCCTCCCTTCTGCATGATGGTGCGGTCTCAGTGAGGTCCCTCTCTCTTACAGTCCATCCAACTAGACCTCCCCCTGGACATGGGGCCTCTGTTAAACCATGAGGAAGGGAGGCTTCAAAAATGCTTGTTGGTTAGGCATACTGGTCAGTATGGAACCATCCTGATTAACTGACTAAATCTCAACCACTTTGAGATTTTTTTTTATATTTTTGAAATGGTTTTAATAATGTTTGATTTTAAATGCTGTTACCCACCCAGAGACCTCTGGGTATAGGGCAGGATAAGCAAACAAATGAATAAAATAATATATGTGTGTATCTGTGTATTTATATTTATAATTGTGTATGTTATGTATGTAGTAGTAGAAGAAGGAGGGTTGGCTTTTCTACCCTGCTTTTCTTACCCACTTAAGGGGACTCAAAGTGGTTGACAAAGCTTTTCTATTCTTCTCCCCACAACAGAACACCCTGTGAGGTGGGTGGGGCTGTGAGAGCTCAGAAGCGAGCTGTGACTAGCTCAAGGTCACCCAGCTGGCTTTGTGGGGGAGGGCGGAATCGAACCCAGTATTCCCAGGTAAGAGTCCAGCTCCTTAACCACTAGACCAAACTGGCTCTCTCTGTGAGTGTGTATACATACATACATACATACATACATACATACATACATACATACATACATACATACATACATACATACATACATACATACATACATATATACATACATACATACATACATACATACATACATACATACATACATACATACATACATACATACATACATACATACATACATACATACATACATACAGTGTATATACACATACTTTTTCTGAGAAGTTCTTCTGCTTTTTCCCCCTTGCCAATTATTCCTAATTCAGCAGGCACTCTGTTAATGCAGTCATGAAAATCTTATCTCATCAACATCTGTGTCATAAAAAAATAATATCTTGGAGCTATTGTTAGGGAAAGAATACATCTTTCACAGCATACGGGAAATATATTCCTTCCAGCAGGGGTTCTCATAATTGTTACACTCTCTTCCCCTTGAGATGCTCCAGGTGCCCATATGAACCCTGACTCCCCCTTCCCTCTCCATCTCTCTGCATACTGTAGTTTCTTTTCTTTCTTCTTTTTGAGAATTAAAAAAGCAAACATACATTCACTCAAAAAAGAAATTATGACAGCAGCTCCGAATGAACCCAGACACACAACTAAGTGTTCCTCATGATAGTTCCTGCATAGGGAAGGGCAAAAAATATTCATCCGCTTCAAATTCATATTCAAATTCAAAGCTTCGTTGATTCACGGGTGAATTGAAAGGGGGACCATTCACAGGCCCCTCTTTGCCCATGAACCGGATGCATCCAGCCCTTCATCAAAGCTTTGTAACAGCTTTGACGGAGGCCAGATCTGCCCATCCCCTGTCATCTGCCCATGTACCCACTGGCCATGCCCCCTTACCTATAGGAGTGTGCATGAATGTGATTTTTTACATTTGATTTAATTCAAATTTGTACAAATAAATAAAAAATGATTGTATTAAATTTCAAACCAATTCAAATACACTCAGGTCTATTTGTACAAATATTTGATGCATGCATGCATGAATTCCTCCCCAAGATGCAGATCTTTCCAGATCCGACTCCAGGGAGGAGCCCATCTCAAAGATCTGGATCTTCTAGATCCAGATCTCTGAAGGTAAGTGCAAAAGCAGCCTTAGACAGAGCACTTAATCCAGCTCCGAGCTTTTCAAAGCAGCTGTGGAAACACTTTAGGCTGAATTAAGAGAGCTCTCTGTGCCTGCACCATACTGCAGATTTGCAAAGAGGCCAGAGAAACAGTGAACTGACCATCAGACACTGACAATGACCTGCTGCAATAGCCAAGATCCATACAAGGGTACTTACCAGCCTACTGGGACAGAGCAGACTATGTGTATGCTTGGGCATTCTGTTGCCATATTCCAAGCTGCCCCATGCCAGGGTATAGGGTGGGATATAAATAGATAGACAGACAGACAGACAGACAGACAGACAGACAGACATAAAAATCTTGATCACTGAATGAGTTCTACCAGCAGACAGAATCATGAACTGGAAAGATGCAATGTGTCTCAGTTTCAATTTCCTGGTCATTTTTATTCTCGGTTACATTCAGAGACACGTCGGAATATCTTCCCCAAATTATCTGAGATGGCCTGTGGGATCAGTGGGAAACCTGAGCCAGACGAGGCCTTGGCATAAGCGAACAGAATGACACGACTGGTTCTTATCCTGTTTAGCTTAAGTAGCCGCCTCACACATGAAAATGTCCTCGGTCTCCAAGAGTTTACGACTCCTCTGCCTTCCGAGGAAGCGTTTTCTTTCCTGCCAGACTAGTCTATTGGCATGACTTGGTGCCAAGAATTTTATTTATTTTATGCTTTAATTTTCTGCATTAAACCTTAATGAATTCTCCTCAGAGCTCTCTGGTTCTTGCTTCCAGTCTGGGTGTCTTCCCCCCGCCCCACCTATTAGAATGGGAAGCTGGCTGTTCTATACTTTGCAGAACAGATGGCAGAGTGTTCAGTTCTTACACTAGTTTAAAGTGAACAAGTTATACTGGATAACTGATAGCAAAAATGATAAGACAAATTTTCCCTGGGCTGAATCCGTAACTTCCCTAGTCCATCTTTAAAACCATTAAGAGTCTTTAAAAATTAATCAAGATTATAGCAGGTTGACCATCTATTTAATTACATCAGCAGTGCGTTATGGCATACTAAAATGGTCAGTCCTGTGGGATTCTAAAATATGCCTGACTTCTGAATGTTAGATACTGTATATTATTACATTTTCTGGCTTGTTCCGGTACGTGATATATTTTCTTGGGCCCAAAACATAAATAGTTGTGAAAGCCACCAAGAAAAAAAAAGGGGGGGATTTTACGTAAAAGTTGCAAATCATTTAATATAACAGCGATCTTTGAGCCATTTTAGAATGCTGTTTTCCTGAATATTTAATGCCACAGAGGCAATGTACCTGCTGCTGACCATTTCAGAGAAAAAGCTTTTGCTCTCCCCAGGGCCCCCAAAAGCTATTTCTGAACTGCACAAAAGACAGCAAGCACTAAAAGCTTTCATATCCTAAAATGTGGTGGGGTGAAGAAGAAGAAGGAGGAGGAGGAGGAGGAGGAGGAGGAGTTGGCTTTTCTATCCTTCTTTTCTCACCCATTCAAGGGGACTCAAAGTGGCTGACATAGCTTTCTGTTCTTCTCACCGCAACAGAACACCCTGTGAGGTAGGTGGGGCTGTGAGAGCTCAGAAGAGAGCTGTGACTAGTCCAAGGCCACCTAGCTGTCTTCATGGAGGAAGAAGAGGAAGAGTTGGCTTTTCTACTCTGCTTTTCTCACCCGTTTAAGGGGACTCAAATCAGCTAAGAAAGCTTCTATTCTTCTCCACACAACAGTCACCCTTTGAGGTAGTAGGTAGGGCTGTGAGAGCTCAGAAGAGAGCTGTGACTAGCCCAAGGTCTCCCAGCTGGCTTTGTGGAGGAGTGCGATAGCAAATCCGGTATTCCCAGATAAGAGTCCAGCTCCCTAACCACTAGACCAAACTGTCTCACTTCTGTCAAACTTCTCACTAGATGGATAAGCCTGATATTTGTGAAGCAAACTTACTTTTTGAACTCCTTCCACAACATAAGCATTTGCAAACTTATTTAAGTGAATGAATACCGCCGGTGCCCTTCGGTCACTGATAATGCCCCACAAGTGGGCTTTGTTTCAGTGACAATTCCCTCTTTCCGGCTGTCATGGGGAAAGCAAACCAACCCAGCAAAGGTATAGACTAGGGATGTGCACGAATATTTAAAATATCTGTTATTATTTATTTTATTTTATTTTTATTTATTTATTTGTATTTCTATCCCATCCTATACCCAAAGGTCTCAGGGCAGGTTACAATATTATATTAATCTTAGACAGATCTCTGCCCTCAGGCTTACAATCTAAAGAGACGAGATACAAAAGGAAAATGGTGTGGGAACAGCAAAAAGCAAGCACTTGAGGTCTTCAGTCCCAATTCTTCTGTTCGTTTCTTATTGCTGGAACTTTGCTATGCTCTTTACTTTGAATTTACTCTCCATTGATGACAAACCGAATGATGGTAGAGATGCTCAGCCGACATCTACTCAGCCCTGCCCTGCTCGGCCTGAGGACCAGATGATTTCTCAACTGGTGGATCGGCTGCCATAGTCTCTTTGCCATCTTGTGATGGGAGCAGTTGGAAGAGGGAGGAGGCACTTTTGTGAGCAAGGTGGCAGCCCTCCTCAACCAGTTCTGAGACTGTTAAGTTAACCAACTTGTAACAATAAAGCAAAGTTCATATTTTGTTCCTGTTGAGGTGTGTGTGTGTGTGTGTGTGTTGCAGAGAGGGGTGGTTATTGGTTCAGGGATGAGGCTGCTGAGTCGATTTTAAAAGTCAGAGCCCAGTAATAAAAGGGCCTGAGGCCCCTGGCTAGGTGTGAGGCTAGTCCCAGTTGTGACATCACACATTTCCAAATATTTGTTCTTCACTTGTTCTTCACTTTCTTCTTAACGTCTTTCATGTTTTCTTATTTCCATTGAAGGTGGTTCAGCCAGTAGGCAAATGTATTCCATAACTCTCACATAATTTTTGAACAGCCTTTTGGCTGGGGCCTCAGCACAATCAGTAATACGGATCTGATTACTTTTCAGAACCCATAATCAGTCATTTATAATAGCATACATATTCTTTCCATGCAAATTTATGGATCCTGTTGCAATTTGTTAAAGTGATATTTCTAAGAGGGGCAATTGTTCTGAGCAAGAACTCTGCCAGCCTCCAGTTAATTTACAAGGCTGCAGTAAACCAACACTGTCTTTCAGAGTTTTATGCCGTGATTTCATGCTTGTCTTGAAAAAAAAAATAATAACTTGATTTTCCACCTCAGATGTTGATAACATTTAGGAAGCAAATGAATAGCAAAAGTGGATTTTCTCCCTATTTGAATTAATCATTGTATGTTGTTTTGTGTAGTGTGAATTCTCATCATACCTGCTGACTGCCAAACCCCCCCCCCTTCACATTTTCATGCTAAAGTTCAGTGGATGTATTTTTTTTCATTTACAATATTCATATGCTCAGCTTTCTCTAAAAGGTCCTTTCAAACAAATATTTCTGTAGCAGCATATATACCATGTGAATTGTGTGTATATTAGGAATGTGCACGAATATTCATAACATTTGAAATCCGGCCAAATCCGGCCAAATTTGTACATTTGAATTCAAATTAAATGTTGGCACATTTGAAGATTGACATTAGAATTCGAATTGAACGGTTTGATACATTCGTATGAAGCTTCGTATGGGATTCGTATATGGGATCCATATGCTATCCGTATGCATTTGTATGGGATTCGTATCGGATTGAACATTCATATCAAATATGAATCCTACCACATTTGAAGGGGGTCTATTCTAATGAAGATGGATTTTCTTGCATTCAATTCAATACAAATCAAATGCAAAAAAACCCATTTGTGCATATTCCTAGTGTATATATGTTCAAAATAAAACAGAACAGAACACACAGTGAACCACTGAAACAAAAAATAAACACAACATTTGAAGCATTAAGGAGCAGTCTAGCAGGAACAGCTTTCATTTTGTTTTCAGGACAATCAGAATTCCTGCTTCCAGGAACAACACCTAGGAACTTCCCTTCTTTCATGTCTATAGTATTGTCCCTAAACTGCTGCTGATCAGGAAGTTTTGTTTAACTTTCTCAGACCTTGAGAAAGTGCAAGACAGAAGCAACAGATTTCCAGAGAGCCAACTCCTCCTCCTCCTCCTCCTCCTTCTCAACCAACGCCAACCATTGTTCTTCCACCTTGAGAGAAAGCAGGGCAGAGACAACGAATGCCCAGTTGCAGCAACCAACCCAGATCTTCTTCCTTTCTGAGACTTGATGTCATTCAGAGGTTCAGGGATTTGAGAGAAGTTCAAAGTTTTGCCTTTATCTTCTGGTAGAGATGGCCAGAAGCAATTGGTGGGCCACTGATGCTGGATTAGGCGGGCTGAGGCCTGATCCAGCAGGGCTCTTCTAAATTCATGGAGGACAGGCTTGTTGATGGCTACCAGAATGGCTACCTAGGTACTGCCTCCAGGTTGGGGAGATGCTCAGGATGTCTCTAAAGGCCTCTTGGAGGGAGCCGAGGGCAGGTGAAGGTTTTGCCTTTGTCTTCTACTTGAGAAGCAATTAGTGGCCACTGTGTAAGATGGGGTATTAGACTAGATGGGCTGTGGCCTGATCCAGCAGGACTCCTCTTATGATCTTTTGCTCTTAGGTTCTCCAGTAACTTCCTGTTCTCTATGTCTTAAGTGGGGGATAAACATCCAGAGAGCTTCTGTGTCCTTTTCTTTCCTCATTCAGGATTTGAGGCAAACCATGGTCTGGGCATGGAGCACAAATGGGAAACCGAAGAGTAATTCTAGATGAAATATTATGGGCCAACGTTCATCAGGAGTAACAGTCTTTGTGGAGCAGAAAATGCAAAAAAAGAGGAATGTCACAATTGCACAGTAGAAAAAGATGGTGCTCATTCAGGTGTATGTTCCAAGAAAAGTTTGATCTACTGCTATTTACAAAGCATTAATTGTCCCTCCTACTCAAATCTTTTCTTTTCTCTCAGACACTCTTTTTTCTCCACAATATTTATTAAACTCTTTTAACAGCCAGTAAAAACTTCACTGGCCTGAACTGGGAAGTTAACGCTGACCCACTCAAACAAGGTGGATTTCTCAGTCAATAACTCTTACGGACGCCTTGAAGGGACCAAAATCTGACTGAAGATACAACTCTTTTGTTTTTTATTATTTACACACTATCTCAATAAACCCATTATATCTGTTTGAGAAAGATAATCTTCCATTGCACTTTACCTATAATAATATGTCAGACAAGTACATCATATTGTTTTACACCTGCACGCGTTTTTCTTGTCTTGCTTCTCTTCAAAATACACCTTAAAAATGTATTTAACTGATAATAGTAATCAGCTTACAGTCGCCCATCTGTCTTTTTAATCTATACAAGTCCGGGTACCTCAGAAAGAGATTCTCCTATCCTAAAATGCATTTTTCCCCAAAGTCAGCCTTGTGTTGAAAAACTGTACTTTGAGGCCTGACACTGTCAAACTGTTTTTAGCTGGTAGCAATGCCTGAGGCGAACCTATATCATCCTGACACAAAGCAAGAGAAAACTATGCCTTAGAGATTTGCCTTGCTTGAAAGCAGCAACACTTCTTTCAAAAATGCCAGGGTGTTATAATTAAAAATATATCAATTGGATGAATTGTCACTAAAGACAAAATATTGTTGGGTGTTATTTTCTTTCCTCTGTCTATCATCTTCTCACTGCTCTTCACCTACCCGAAGGCCTTTTATTGTTTTTGCACATTTAGTTGTGTGCGTACAAGCACACGCACACACACTGCTTGATAATTTATGTGCACCTGTCACTGAGGATAGCCACTGTCTCCGATGAATGAAAAGCTGTGGTGCAGAGACAGGGAGATAAGGTTCGGGTTTGAAATGGTTCAGATAGGAGTGTCCGAAAAGTCTGAGTTTGAAACAAACACCCTGCCTGAATCTGAACCAGACAAAGAAGTGTTCCAAAAGACCTAGTGAAGACACTCTGGGCCTTTCTGAAATATATATATTCCAGAATATATATGGTTCCTTCATAGCCTGTTTGATGAGAGTTGGGAGGGAGGAGTCAGAATATATATATATTCTGACTCCTCCCTCCCAACTGTCATCAAACAGGCTACGAAGGAACCATCTTGCCTGTGGGGAATGGAGGAGAAAAAGAAAATAAAAGCATTTTACCATTGCAAGGACACTTTTGTTCCCTCTTCCCTCCCACACCATTTTCCTTTTGTTATCTTGTCTCTTTAGATGGTAAGCCTGAAGGCAGGGACCTGTCTAAGATTAATACAATATTGTAAGCTGTCCTGAGACCTTCGGGTATAGGGTGGGACAGAAATACCAAACAAACAAACAAACAACCAAACAACCAAACAACCAATCCCAGAATAGGGACCTGCTATCTGCAAGCTAATACAGACATGGAAAGCCACTAGCTTGTGGCTAGCTTACTGCTATCCTGAGATATATTCCAGAATAAAGCCAAGTGCAGAAAGGGTCTCTTTTTTATCAAGGTTCAAAGGTGTTTCAAGGTGTTTCAATCAAACTGAGCAACCTACCATTCAAAGAAAAAAAATGAATTTGAACTGCTCCACCTCTTATTCAGTTTGATTCAAAACATACACACACACAAAAGCTTGGGCCCATCTCTACTGTGGTACTTTCTGTCCTAAAAAAGACCTATGACACTATAGTTAGTAGTAACATTACTTCTAAGGCTTGATTCACACCTAAATTTTAATCTAGCTTCAGTCAACTTTCAGAGTGGGAGAACCCATCAGGCAAAGTGAGAAGCTGAATTCTTTCAGCATTATTTAGCTCATTTATTTAACCCGTTTGGGTTGGATAATGTGGAAAGAAAATTGACTGTCCACTTTGCTGATGTGTTTTTTTCTACACTGAAGGTGGACTGGAGCTGGATTAAAACTGTGTGAATCCAACCTAAGCGTAAGCATAGAAGTCAGTTTTGTTCTGTTCTTCAGAACAGGAAGAGGCGTTGTTTTCTATGAATTTTAGCATACCAGGTAATGAAGGAGAACTGCTTTGCTTCCAATACAATCTGCTAGTTTATGCCATACCTCATCATTGTCAAGTATCATCATCAATAACTTCAAAGGGGTTGCGTTCACACTGAAGTTTTAATCCAACTTCAGTCCATGTCCAGGGTGAGAAAACACATCAGCGAAGTGTCATGCTGTTTTCCTTTGGCATTATCTAACTCAAAAGATCAACATTTGGGTTAAATAATGTGGAAAGGAAGTGACTAGTCATTTTGTTGATGTGTTTTCTCATTCTGAATGTGGATTGACACTAGATAAAACTTAGGTGTGAACACAGCCAAAGTTCATTTAATTCCCATTTAATATGAGGTTTTTGGCTGCCCCCTCTGGGGGCAGATACTATTATTTTGGTATATTAATATGCTGAATCTTTTAAATTTTTTATGTATATTATTGGTTCTAAAATTGGTTTTAATTTGTTGTTTTAAAGGTTGTTACCCACCCTGAGACCATAGGGTATAGGGCGAGATAGAAATACAAATAATAAAATAATATAAAATAAAATAAATAAAAATTGAGGAAGAAGAAGAAGAAGAAGAGTTGGGTTTCCTACGCCTTTTCTTACCCATTTAAGAGGACCCAAAGTGGCTGACAATCCTTCTGTTCTTGTCCCCTCAATACACACTCTGTGAAGTAGGTGGGGCTGTGAGAGCTCAGAAGAGAGCAGTGACTAGCCCAAGGTCATCCAGCTGCCTTCATGGCGGAGTGCAGAATCAAACCTGGTATTCCCAGGTAAGAGTCCGGCTCCCTAACCACTAGACCAAACTGGCTCACATATTGTTATCACAAACCCCAACTTTCCATTCTCATCTTCCATGCACATTTCAAATAAAAGTCAATTAACATGCAGATTTTGGGTCACAGACAGAATGAGAGGGATGCATTCAGTCTTGCTTCCCTAGAAGTGCTAATTTTACTTTTAATAACAGACCAGAAATTGAAATTTTAATTAAACAATGCTTCTTTTTGAATAGATCCCGGGTTTCCATGTGCTCATGTGTTCTGGAGTGGAATACATCTACAAATGTGAAATATAATTAGGACCATTGTAATTAAAGAAATAATTAGACACCACAGGGCACATTTCTGTAATTGTTTGGGGCAATTCAGATCTGTCATCGCCATACCAAATTAACATTTTCTTAACCTCGGTAAACAAGTAAATGAAGAAGGCATTTTTAAAAAAAGTAGGAAAATGAGCACTTTTTATCTTTCTTGGGGGTGGGACAGGGGAAGTTTTCATAACATAAATTCATTCTCAGGAATTGGTTCCATTTGGTGGGAATCTGTGCAAACAAGTTGTTTCTACCAGCAGATTTATTTTGTTTTCATTAAATATGTGCTTCCACTCTTAGCAAATAATTGTGGTGTTAATCTCACTACATTACTCTGAGCAGAAAGAGGGAAGAGAGAGGAAAAGGCCAGTCTTAGTAAACTGCCTTTAGGGAACAGGGATTTTTATTTTTTCTTAATCGGAGATTTTCATCTTAGGTCATTTGTTTCACCTGACAAGGTACAAAGGTTGCATATCCAGAAATCTCCTTCAACATATTATTAGGATTAGTGTTTTGTACCTATGTGATTCACACCAGTGGTGTTTTGGAGATTTAGGCATGGGTGACCACAGGCACAGGTTGAGCAAGTTTGGTCTAGTGGTTAGGGAGCCGGACTCATATCTGGGAATGCCAGGTTTGATTCCGCCCTCCCCCACGAAGCCAACTGTGTTACCTTGGGCTAGTCACAGCTCTCTTCTGAGCTCCTACAGTCCCACCTACGTCACAGGGTGTTCTGTTGGGGGGAGAAAAATAGGAGCTTTGTCAGCCGCTTTGAATCCCCTTAAATGGGTGAGAAAAGTAGGGTAGAAAAACCAACTCTTCTTCTTCTTCTGAGCTTTCCCTCGGGGCATCAATGCAAGACATGCTCAAGGGCAGTGTGTAGGGATGTGCATGGATTTTTTTTTTGACATTCAATTCATAATGAATCAAATGTTAGAAAATCAATATTCATACGAATAGATCCCCTTTGAATGTGATAAGATTCTATTCGATATGAATTCGTACAAATATCTGATACAAACGAATATGTATTGGATATGTCTCCCACAACAAATCTGCTCTCAAAGTGTCAAATCTGGCCTGAATCCACTTTTAATCTGCTCTCGGTCCTTGTTGAATGCACTCTGGATCCGTTGCAGATATGACTGGCACAGCTGCTTTCCCACCTCCCCAGTTAAACGAATGTTTGAACTATTCGTACGAATGTCCATAGCATTCGTATTCATACTAATGTCAATGTATGAATATCCTAACATTTGATCTGTGTACGAATGTCCAAATTTGAACCAATTCGTACAAACAAGGAATGTTACAAATATTCATGCACATCCCTAGCAGGGTGTGTTTTATCAGTCAGCAAGTGCCCAACCCACGCCTGGGGTCACCCACACTTAGAAGTTAGAAGTTGTCTCTCGCTCACTCACTCACTCTATCTTACTTTTAAGTTGCAGCCAAAAATCCAGCATAGAATCCTATGGCAGAAAATTAAATGCATATGGTCCCTTGATCCACCTTCCCCTCCTAGCAGGAGCAAGTGGTGGTCCACCATGTGAGATGCGGCGATGGACAAGATGGCTTCTCTCTTTTGTTCTTACTATGGCTTTAATTCAAACAAGGAGTTGCTCCTCACAATGATGTGGTTATTCACATGAAGACCGGTTTGTTAGTTTGGCATAATGCAATAGAACTTTGCTTAGGATGGAAAGACGCTAGTAAATGGATGATACAAAGGAGGTAGGCACATGTGATGCAACAAATAGAAATGGACTTTTATTTGGTATAAAAGAGATATTTGAGATGGACAGAGAAGAAATAAAGAACAGAATGTTGGGGGAAAAAGTGACTGAACATGGAAAAAGATCATCAGGGAATGAATAATGAAAAGAAGTGTCCCAATGGGCAAGAGGAAATGAAAGCAGATGGTTCAGTACATGGGGTAATGGTGGTGGTAGGATGTAGGAGATGATGATGATGATGTCAATAAGAAACAACATGAGAAAATAGCCAAATATGAAGACCAGAGGAGTGAAACTGTGGAGAGTCTGGCACAAGCCAGCAGCTGCGGTACCAGTGGTGGTCAGTACACTGGGTCCCATCCCAAAAGACCTTGGGTGACACCTGAAACAAATCAAGGTTGACAAAATCGCCATTGGTCAACTGCAAAAAGCCATACTGCTTGGATCTGTGCTCAGTGTACACCAATACATCACGGCGTCCTAAGTTCTTGAGAAGAACTCAAGGTGCAATAAAGACCAACTACAACTAGTGAACTGCTGGTTGTGCTGTATTGTTATTTTGTGTGTTGTATCATAACCCTGACCCTGACCCTGACCCTGACCATAACCATAACCATAACCATAACCATAATCAAAACCAAAACCAAAACCAATAAATAAATCCAATAGAGCTTTCCTCAAGCTTTGACAACTACCATCCCAAGTAGAAGTTGTGTATTTAATTTAAACATGTAGTATACCTTTCAATTAGTGCAGGGAAAATTATGGTTCCTCAAATCCAGCCATTTGCCAGTAACATTCAAGCGATGCAAGAAGCAACTCCACATCTAACTCTTCTGACTGGCTTCAGTTTCCTTTCCTAATAATCAGGGAAAATTCTAACACACCGCCATCTCACTTCTTTCTCAGGTTGCATATCTGCCCCTTCTTATATTTTTTTTCTTGTTTTTCCCGTGATGAGACACATCTGCTCCCATCAATATGTGAATTAGCATATCAGTGTTGGGGATGATTTTTTTTTTTTAAGAAAAATGTCACAGCAATAAAACTGTGTTTTGAAATCAAGCCAGTTACTCAGTAAATTACAAGCTTCATTAACATAAAATTCTAACAAATAGGACCCACAACTCATTAACGGAAGGCACAATATGACTGTAGAAAAATTCATCTCCCAAAAGAACACTTATCTGTGGG
The DNA here is from genome assembly GCA_023333525.1 of Aspidoscelis tigris stejnegeri. NCBI lineage: Eukaryota > Metazoa > Chordata > Lepidosauria > Squamata > Teiidae > Aspidoscelis > Aspidoscelis tigris. Next base: position 11,103,230 of record JALMGA010000012.1, read on the forward strand.
GGGAAATAGATAAAAGTTTTGCTGAGAGCTGCCACTAATGACAACATTAACTTTATTTATTAACAAATGCTGCAAATATTTGAATATATACCTCCCCATCCTCAACACGCACTTTATATTAAGCACATTGCCATATTTTTTATACGGTAGCTACGTCAGCTTTAAATCCCCCACATTATGACAGTTGTATATATTTAACAACTGCAGGGAGGCAATAATTTTCTGAGCCTTGTAATTCCCTCAATCAGCATTTCATATAGAAATGCCCAAAGTTAGCATTGACGGAGCTGCTATTTTGATTTTGTGTTTGTGTTTTTCTATGTTTTGTTATTTTGAGTTTGTTTGGGATCCCCCCCATGAGGAAAAAAAAAGAAAACTAAGTTAAATTGCATCTCACTTTTAATGAGCGTTAGGACAATTTTGGTTCTGCTGCATACGCAAATTTCATGGAATGAAGTATATCTAGGGCAGCAAAAATTTGCAAAGTACAAGTCAAGGATACGAGAAACTGGAAATCTGTCTCCTAATAGGTAGCATAGGAACAGCACAAATTCAATAATAGATCAACTGTGTGAAAAGCTGAGGGTTACAGATCTGGGCTCTGGCATCCCCTTGGAGGAAGATAATAGCAAACTAGATATCTATGTCAGGACAAGTTTCTACCTCAAAGGCAGGACCTCAACTCCATTAAGCTGATGGGCAGGACAGTTAAAAACAAGTAGAAATGTGCACAAATGGTTTTTTTTGCACTCAATTTGTATCAAATTGAATGTAAGAAAATTTGCATACATTTGAATAGATCCCCTTCAAATGTGGTAGGATACTATACAATTGAAGTGTATTAATACAACTTTGTACGTATATCTGATACACATACGTATCCCATATGTACCCCATATGTACTGATACGTATCCAATACATATCCTATAACATACCTGCTATGGAAGCATCAAATGTGCCCTGAATCCATTTTGAATCCACTATCAATCCATGCTGAATGCATAAGAACATAAGAACATAAGAGAAGCCCTGCTGGATCAGGCCACAGCCCATCTAGTCCAGCATCCTGTTGCACACAGTGGCCCACCAAATGCTCATGGGCATCTCAAGCAGAGACAAGGACAAACCTCCTGCTCTCAAGTCCCAGCAGATGGCCTTAGAAGTGCCCCGGTCCCCCACCCCCCCAGCCTGAAAGATGCACCTAGGCATTCGTTCAGGTAGCCATTGATACATCTATCGTCCAACCCTACCTTAAAGCCATCTAGACTGGTAGCTGTCACCACCTCTTCCGGCAGCACATTCCACAAGCCGATGACCCTCTGGGTGAAGAAATACTTCCCCCTGTCAGACCTGACTCTCCTACCCATCAGCTTCATAGAGTGCCCCCTGGTTCTAGTATTGTGTGATAGAGAAAAGAAATTTTCTCTATCCACCTTTTCTATACCATGCATGATTTTACATACTTCAGTCAGGTCCCCTCTTAAACGCCGTCTCTCCAGACTGAAGAGGCTTAGACGCTGCAGCCTGGTTTCGTAAGGGAGGTGTTCCAGCCCCTTAATCATTCTGGTTGCCCTTCTCTGCACCTTCTCTAATTCCACAATATCCTTTTTGAGGTCTGGATGCATTCTGGATCCATTGCAGATGTGACTGGCACATCCACTTTCCCACCTCCCAGGTTCATGAATGTTCTGAAGCATTCATATGAATGTTCCAAAACATCTGTATGAATATGAATGTCAGTTTACTAATGTTGTAACGTTCAATGTGTATACGAATTTCCAAATTTGTTCAAATATCGAATAATCATGCACATCCCTAAATACAAGGGTAAGTATTTTTTTTCCACCCAGACAGTCATTGGTCTATGGAATTTACTACCAAAAAAGTTGGCTACACCTGGATAGATGTAAGAAAGGATTGAAAAAATGCATGGCTATAAAAATGCAAGGTATATCAATGGCTACTGGAATGGATGCCTAGGTACTATCTCCAGGTTGGAGGGACATCAGGATGCCTCTCAAAGCCATTTGCAAGGAAGTGAGAGCAAGAGAAGGTTTTGCCTCTGTCATCTCCTTGAGATGCCCTTGAGAAATTTGAGGGGGAGCAATGTGTGAGATAGAGTGCTGGACTACATGGGTGTGTCAATGGCTCCTAGAATGGATGCCTTGGTGCTGTCTCCATGTTAGAGAGACAGGCAAGATGCCTCTGAAGACCATTTGCAGGGAGTTGAAAGCAGATGAGGGATTTGCCTTTGCCTTCTGCTTGAGATGCCCAAAAGCAATTAGTGGGCCACTGTGTGAGACAGGATGCTGTACTGGATGGGCTGTGGCCTGAAGGAACAGAGTTCCTTTTATGTCCTTATGTCACTCAAGGCCATTTAAACATAGAAATGTAGCTTTTCTGTTTTTCTATCCACTTTGACATCATTTGTTTCAGAGGGGGGAGGGGGAACCCCGTACTAACTCCATGACCCACAGACTGTTTAATAAATGGAAATAAGATAAACAACAGCAAGAAAATCATCATCATCATCATCATCATCATCATCATCATCATCATCAGTATAGTAGGGGGCTTGAGAACTATGACGAAGCAGAAAGATATGCTGAAAGGCCACCCAAACCATACAGGACTTCATTGAGGAAACAGACAAAATGTGGGTCACACCAATGAAATACAGCGAAAACACAGAATCTTCCATTGAGGAACAAAGGCTGAAGGTTGCTGGGCTGCTGGAGGATGAAAGAAATAATCTAAAATCTAATCTGAAAGATGGAAACACCAAGATTACCATCAATACATGGTAGATGTTCCGCAGGAATATGGTAAAGCTTTGACTCAGAAGGCAAAATAATGCAATGGCAGTGAGCCAGTTTGGTCTAGTGGTTAGGGAGCCGGACTCATATCTGGGAATACCAGGTTTGATTCTGCACTCTGCCACAAAGCCAGCTGGGTGACCTCTGGAGAGATAGACACATAATATCCCCTGATTTTAATTTTTCAAGTATGATTGGGTACCAAATGAGTCTGGATTTTTCTTCTGCTGTGTGCTACATGAATAAAAGTAGACATAACTTTCTCACTTTTTTCCCCCCATGTGAGGTAAATAAACTCTGCTATCTTCAAGCATTTTATGGCATGTGTTTGTCATTAGAAATCTTTAAAGCATTTTATTCACCTTCTAGCTTGTGCAAACAGACAATGTTTTATAATGAATAACAAGCTCTTATATTGGCACTTGCAAACTTCTCAGAGACTCCGCAAAGCACATAACTAGCTGAGTAAATAATTGATTTTCATCCATAACGTTATTGTTTGTCTAAATGTCATAATCCACACAGTAAATTTGATGGCAAATGCTAAATATTTCAAAGCTGTTTCATCAAAGCTACCTAACGCTAGAGACGAGCCTCTTCTAACGCTTATTTTCATTAGCACTTACTGTAATTAACGTTCCCCTTCCCTTCCCTGTGCTTCATCCTTAGACCAGGGAAATTAAAAGTTAATGTCAGGAAAGCAACTGAGTTGGATTGTGAAACCCAGGCTGCAACAAGATGTTGGTTGTTTATGCCATTATATTTGGATATCTAGAATAAAACCTGCATATTTTGGAATGTTTGTCACTGTTGCAATTTGTATGAGTTGCAAAGATTTGAAACTTCACATTTCAATCAAATATTGGCTATAATATTATGTTAGGGACATGCAGCAATATACATTACAATCAAGGTTTGGTTGAATTCAGTTGAATTCGGACATTGGAATTTGAATCAAATATTCGCACATTTGGAGATTGACATTCATATTTGAATTGAATGTCTTGATACATTTGTATGAAGCTTCATATGAAGGTTTGTGTGGGATTTGCATGGGATTGAACATTTGAACCGAATATGAATCCTACCACATTCAACGAGGATCTTGTCAAATGAATATGATTTTCTTGCATTCAATTCGAATAGGAATACAAATACGATTTGAAATCGAATATGAAAAAATCATTTGTGCACATCCCTACTTTGTATGCAAAGCAAAATATTTTTGTCTTCTTTTGAAGGTTTGGGGTGAATTCAGAGCAAATTTGGAACAGATGTGCACATCAGTCCTTGGGCCTGAATGATTCTAACCTACCTCATTGATCTTTCACTGCTTTTCACTGCAAGGTCTGTTATTGCTCCTATTTTGTCCAAAAGTCCTAAAATAATGTCCGCATCCACCCACCCCCCACCCACCCACCCACCCACCCACCTATCTATCTATCTATCTATCTATCTATCTATCTATCTATCTATCTATCTATCTATCTATCTATCTATCTATCTATCTATCTATCTATCTATCTATCTATCTATCTATCTATCATCATCATCTTTCTGAGACTTCTGTTTTGCCCCGTACATTAGTCCCAGGGTGAAAAACAAGGCAAATGAAATAAAATCAGTAAAACTAGCAAAACAGCCAACCAGCAGCTGTTTTCATTTGGGTCTCTTTTGCCCACAGTAATCTCTTCCAGAACACAGTGTGACCGTTTCAGCATTGCGGGCCTTTAGTTCAACTCCACCATCTGCCTGATAGGCAGCCAGCATTTAAAAACAGGGAAAAGTCTTTTGTTGGTCTAGAGTATACAAACATTTCCAACGAGCCTGACAGCCAAAAGGCGGTAATGCTACATAATTTAACAAGGAATTAGAAATGTTCCTTCTGGGAGGATTTTATTATTATTTTAATTTTGAATCTCATCAGCACATTTTCCCTTCACCCTCTGAATTATAGTCAGTCCATAAAACAGGCAACTTGCAAGATGTTTATTTGGACATGGCGGAGAAACAAATTATTAGTGAAAATTTTTAGTGCAACAAATCACCCGGCCAATCAATCAAATGAGCATTGCTGGTAGGGAACAAAAAAGTGCCGCCGCCCCCCATAGATTTGTGCAATGTCACTCACGGAACCTGGACCTAGTTATGCCAGTGTCTGGGTGCTGAAATATGAGCCATGTTTCAGAATTTTTTAAAAAAGGAAGAAAGAAAAGAGCAGGCAATTATTAATGGATGTTTCAAGGAGTCTTTCTGCATGGGCCCTTAATCCAGATTAAGGGCCCATGTGGTTTGAATGTAGGCCTAAGTATCTGCATGTTAATGCAGATCATGGGGGCTCCATCCCCCCCCCCCCCAGTGTCCAGCTCTGTCTGCGTTTAGTGAAACCTCATCTGGATTAGGGAAGCCCTATTATGGATCACTGGTAATACTGTTTAATTGGTGCCACAGGGAAATAATGGCCTTAATATGGAACAACGGGGGTGTCCGGACATTTTGAGGCTGGGTGGCATGGGCAATCCAGATATGCGCCGTCAATGTGGAAAGCACCAATTTCAACCAGACCAGATCAGTGGGCCAGGCTAATCCAAACCCACTCTGAATTCACAACAGGTAAGTCCAGAATAGGGGTGTGCACAAATGTTGGGTTTTTTGTTTTTTGTTTTGGCATTCTATAGCCTAGGGGACATCACTAAGAAGGCCCTCTACTGGGTGCCCACCACTTTTACTACTGAGGGTGGCAGGACAACCAAGAGGGCCTCCCCTCCACATCTCAAGGCACGGGCAGGTGGATATAGAAGAAGGCGTCACTTTAGATATTTGTGGCCAAGTCATTTAGGGGCCTTATAAGCCAAAGTTAACACCTTGAATTGGGCTCGGTAGCAAATTGGCAGCCAATGCAACTCTTTTAAGACCGGTGTGATGTGCATCTGGCCAGCTATCCCAGTCAGCCGTCCAACAGCAGCATTCTGCACCAGCTGCAGCTTCTGAACCATCTTCAAGGCCAGCCTCATGTGGAGCACATTACAACAGCCCAATCTGGAGGTTACCAGAGCATGGATAACTGGCCAAGTCATCTCTGTCCAAACAGGGCTTCAACTGACACACCAGCCGTGGTGGGGAATAGGCACTCTTGGCCATGGCCTCCACCTGAGCTTCCAGCGTCAGTATGATACCACATGCCTAGAAACTTCACCATACTACGCAGACACTTAAGCACAAATCCTTCCATCTTTGTGCCACTAAGGTCTTCCTGTCACGAACATCTTCTACCCTTTTATGAACAGCCCTCAGTAAGTTAATTTAGCTCTTAAGAGTGAAATCCATCAAACCGCCTTTGCGCAGAATTAATATTTTGATGAGGCTAAAGCCTCATAATTGCCACTATCAGGTCTCATTCTTCTACTTCACTGCAGTCTGGAACGGCGTGTGTTAATCTCCCTGCCTTGTCAAGTCCTTTCGGGTCAGGGACCCCTTGCTCTTAGCCGGTTACAATCCATGTGCATCTATGGTACTCCGTAAATTATTAATAACCATGAATAACTCATGAGAAACTAATGAGCCTCATTAGTGAATCTAAGTGAGGCAAGGAGCTTTGCGTGCTCCTTGCAAGTTATCTACCACTGGCTTTAATGACAACATTCCCACCGGTGACCCTTGTAAATCCGTAACACTGTGCGCAGCAGCCTTTGATGCCTTAACTTTCAAGTGTTATTGCAGGGGTGAGGAGACGAACACAAGCGCAGGCAGGTTGGCAGGATCAAAATAGCAATGTGCGTGATTGTGAAAAATTAATTGTGGTTGACTTTTTGGGTGCGTGTGCATTTTGTTCTGTTTGCTATATTCCTCAAAAAGGGAGGACAAACTTGAAGTCAGAAAACGTTTTAAAGATCCGAGGTCTCTGACTGCAATAACTTTGATTTGATCCGATGCCCTAGATCAAGCATTATTTGTAAATAACATATTTTCATGGTAACTGTTTTTCAAGAAAAGAATATTAACAAGGGTTGCCAGGATTTTAACTGACGGTACTATAGACATGCCCTTCTTAGAAACTGCTAAATCGGGGTCAGTTAGAACATCTCTTCTGACACTTTTTCTAGCAAAGGCTTTTCCATCATTAGAACAGGTACTTGCATATACTCATGCATGGCTGAGGGTTCAGAAAATTAATAAGGTATTAACTTATTTTATTCTGAACTTGGCTATGGACAGTACACAAGAACGTAAGAAAATCCCTGCTGGAACTGGCCAAAGCCCATCCATCTAGTCCAGCATTCTGTCCCACACAGTTTCCCATTAATTGCTATGGGCATCTCAAGCAGAAGACAAGGGCAAACCTTCTCCTGCTCTCAAATCCCAGCAAATGGCCTTAGAGGCATCTTGTCTGTCCACACAGCCTGGAAGTTGTACTTAGGCATCCATTCTAGAAGCCATTGATATGTCTGTCATCCATAAATTTGTCTAAGCCTTCCTTAAAGCCATCTAGGCTGGTTACAGTCACCACCTCTTCTGGCAGCAAATTCCATAGACTGATGACCCTCTGGGTGAAGAAATAGTTCCCCTTGTCTGAGTCAGTTCGGTCTAGTGGTTAAGGAGCCAGTCTCTTATCTGGGAATACTGGGTTTGATTCCACACTCCTCCACGAAGCCAACTGGGTGACCCTGGGTACGTCACAGCTCTCTATCTGAGCTCTCACAGCCCCACCTACCTCTCTGGGTGTTCCTTTGTTGGGAGAAGAATAGAAAGCTTTGTCAGGCACTTGAGTCCTTCTTCTTCCTACCCATCAGCTTCACAGAGTGCCCCTGGTTCTAGTGTTGTGTGAAAGAGAAAAAACATATCTTTGCCAAACAATTGCCAAATAAGTGGAGCAGCTTATCTTTTCATAGGTGCTGATCTACCCTTCTTAGGACATGTTAAAGTTCCTGCATCCTTTGACACTCATTATTCATAAAACAGGCAGCATGCATTTTGAAGAGCCAATGCAACTTACTGTTTCAAGGACCAGGGGGTGAATATATTGAAGCTGGGAGGATTTCTGTCCTCATATCTTCCTGTTCACAGCACACTGTTCTATGGCATGCTCTAGAGTGTGCAGCTGGTTCTGCATTTTCATTCCACCACTGGCATCTGGTTGTCACTGTGGCTGACAGTGAACAAACAACATGGAGCATGGAAAGCCAGTCAGTGGTGAGGACTTACAAAAGGCATTGCTGTTCTTGTAGGTGAAGTGAGGAAAAAATGAAGTAGGCTTATTTCCTTCACTATCTGTTAAGGCTTTTTGTATGCGTGACTATGGAAGGGACACTTTTTCTTAAATGATCAACTGAAAAAAGCCCTGTCTGATCGCACCCTTAAATTCACATAGATAAAAACAAGCTTGAGGCACAGCAGACAATATATGATTGCCTTTGGCCACTTTGGAACTTGGGAGTTGATTCATAGCATTTCATGTTTGTGTTGTTTTTGCACTAAGGATTGGGAGGGTTGTTTGTGTGTGTTTTGTGGTTACACTAAGGATTCAGGTGATCAATATCAGCCTGCTTTTCCAAAATTTTTCTTCTCAGCCCAGATATATTGTCTTATTTCACTACAGCAGGAACATCAAGCATGGGGAAAAAAAGTTTTAAAAAGTTATTTATTAATGTTTTGGATACTGGCAGCCAGGACATTTGATTTTCTCTTTTCAGTTATAATTGTTACTAATTATTGAACCAATAATTATTCCCACACTACAACTTCCTTCCCATACTAGAATTTGAATTCAAGACCAGTAATGGATACACAGAATTCTACTCTCCCCAAAATAAGAAATGTCATGTTTCTCTCCTGCAGAGATTGGTGGGGACAGCAACCAGCCTAGCTGGCTTTAAGAAAGGGTTTGACAGATGTGTGGACCACGGATTTATTTATTTATTAAAAATATTTATATCCTGCCCCATATCCTAAGATCTCTGGGCAGCTTACAGTAAAAACCCATATACAAACGAAACATTAAATACATACCCCGTTAAATAGTATTAAACAGCATAGTTAGTTAAAAGTTAAAGTTAAAATGGTGCTTGATTGAAATAATTGCCCAAAGGCTTTAATAAAGAGCCTGGTTTTACTTGGTGCCTAAAAGTTAGAAGAGTTGGCGCTAATTGGGCCTCCAAAGGAAGGGTGTTCCATAAGTGAGGTGCCACAGCTGAGAAGGCCCTCCACCATATCCCAACACAATGGATTTTTCTAACTGGTGGGACACGGAGGAGCCACCCTCCAGCCGATCTTAAACCACAGATGTATCAACGGATGCCTAGAGTGGATGCCTAGGTGCACCCTCCAGGCTGGGGAGACAGGCAGAGAATCTCTGGGGCCATTTGCTGGGATTTGTGAGCAGGCAAGGATTTTGCCTTGGTCTTCTGCTTGAGATGCCCATGGGCAATTGATGGGCCACTGTGTGAGACAGGATGCTGGACTAGATGGGCTGTGGCCTGATCCGGCAAAGCTCTTCTTATGTCCTTATGTTAACATTTGCACTGAATGGGGCAGCATTATTAGAAACGTTTTGGAATTGTTAGCCATTTCCTTCACACATCAAGATCACAGCTTGAGTCTCACATTTTTCTTCCTCTGAGTAGCATGGACAAATGCCTCATATTTTATCGTTCAGCAGGAATGGATTAAAGATTTACTTCCTTATCTTAGTTACAGTCATCATCATGGGAACAGATTCATGTTGTGCTGTTTATTATTTATGGAGCTCATTATATTCTTTGTCACAAGACCATGGCATCGGAATCTTAATGTTTCATCTATTCTATGAAGATAATAGTAAACTCTAATACAGTGACCTTTTCCGTGCCCCATATTTTGATTCATTAGCTATTCCCTTTATCCCCTGTTTAACAGTCTGAATAACCTGGTGTAAAAGGCAGCCAATCAAGATGCGGAGTATCCAAAAGGTTAAAGCTCACATTTATAAATCTGCTCCAAGTTTACAGTCATTCCCCAGTGAGTTTAGCATTAAAGCCATGCACTTTATTCTTGCTGCCTCAGACTGCAACATGAATATCAAAGTAATGCAAACAAATACATTCTGCGTACGCCCATCTCATTACGAGTTTAAGAGTGTACCACCAACCACCTGAGGCCCAGATCAAACTTGGGATACTCATGTCACATTAAATAGCACGTAAAAGTGTTGCTTATCTTCAACCTCCACCTCTTTTATATTATATGTATATACATTTTAAAAGTTTATTTCTAAGACATGCTGCTTTAACCAGCTTTGCAACAACTTGCTTGAAAATGATGAGAGTTTGGATTTCCCCCCCCCCCTAATTTGTTTTGTTTTTTATATTATATTATTAATACTTGGGACACTGCTTCAACAACAACAAAAGTAATTTGCATCCCACGTTGAACAAGATCATAGAGAAGAGAAGCAGATACGACTCAAAGACACAACCACTAGAGTATTATATTTAGAATGTTTTTTTGTCTGGAAAGAAGGAAGCATTCATCCTTGGCAGTGTGTTACACATCACAGACCACATCTGTGCCCATCTTTTGGATCGAAGAAAGAGAAGAAGAGGAGGAGAAGGAGGAGTTGCTTTTTTATACCCCACTTTTCTCGCCCATTCAAAGGGACTCAAAGCATCTGACAAACCTATTCTTCTCCCCACAAGAGACACCCTGTGAGGTAAGCGGGGCTATGAAAGCTCAGAAAGAGGGGTACGACTAGCCCTAGGTCACCCAGATGGCTTTGTGGAGGCGTGTGGAATTATTATTATTTATTATTATTATTTATTATTTGTTTACATTTCTATCCCGCCCCATACCCTAAGGTCTCTGGGCGGGTAACAGCCAATTAATCACAAGATACACATTAAAAATGAAAAGTAAATTAAAAACAATATAGACATAAAATATAGATTAAAAACACTTAAAAGTTCAGTAAATTTAGAACAGTACATTCCCTATTGTTCCCATGAGTTCTCATCTTGTTTGTAGTGCCTGTGATTAGGGAAGGAAGAGAATATAATCATCTCATCTTAGCCAAAGGCCAGGGTAAAGAGGTGGGTCTTTCAGAGCGGTCTGACAGAGCCACCACTGAAAAGGCCCTATCTCAGGTCCCCACACCTTTTGCTTCTGAGAGAAGCAATTAAACTGAGAGACCTCCAGATAAGAGTCAAACATTCTAACCACAAAACCAGACTAGCTCATTGCTCCTATTGTCTTATCCTCAATGGAACTGCCAATAAGAAAGTATCAATATTTTCTGTACCAATCTTCCACCATTAAGCTGATACCCATTGTGGCAGCCATAATAATGGTTACAATAACAGGATCTGTTGATAAAGTGTTTCATCAGGTTCAGCCTTGAAGCCTTGCATGAGATCTCCATTCCTGCAGGACCTCTCACAGTGTGAGGGTCTGACAGAGCCACCACTGAAAAGGCCCTATCTCAGGTCCCCACACCTTTTGCTTCTGAGAGATGGTGGTACAGCCAGGACGGTCTCCCCTGTAGATCTTAGGGCATTCCTTTTTAGGATTTGCATGATGTGGATCCAGCCAGAAATACCAGCTCCTGCATTCCGCACCAGCGACAGCCTCCAAGGACCAGAAGGTATACTCTTAACATGCATTAAGGCCACAGCGAGGGCTCCTAAGTGAAAAGGTTATCCATATCCTGTGCCCTAGAGCAGGCATGTCAAACTTACGGCCCGCGGGCCGGACCCGGCCCGCGAGGCGTTCCAATCCGGCCCGCGGCTGCCTGCTGCCGCCGCGGCCGCAACGGCGGCCCACCTGTGGCTGCAGCCCGCCACCGCGCAGCGCCGCCGCCGCCGCCGCCACCGAAGCAGCTCGCCTGCTGCCGCCGCCGCTGCTGCCAAAGCAGCCCGCCTGCGGCTGCGGCCCACCGCTAACGCACGCCGCGCGCCGCACACCGCCGCCTGCCGCCGCCCTCCTTGGGCCGGAAGGAGGCGAGGCGAAGCGAGCGAGCGCGCGGGCGGGCGGCGCCATGAACAGCTAGCCCCTCCCTAGCCCCGCCCCGGCCCCGCCCCTAACCCTCCTCGTTGCCACCGCGGAAGCAGCTCGCCTGCTGCCGCCGCCGCCGCCAAAGCGGCCCGCCTGCGGCTGCGGCCCACCACTGATGCACGCCACGCGCCGGGCCGACGCGCGGCGCCGCCTGCCGACGCACACCGACGCCTGCCAACGCACACCGACGCCCTCCTTGGGCCGGAAGGAGGCGAGGCAAGGCGAGTGAGCGCGCGGGCAGGCGGCGCCATGAACAGCCAGCCCCTCCCTAGCCCCGCCCCGGCCACGCCCCTAACCATCCTCGACACCCTAGCCCCGCCCCCAACCACGCCCCCAGCCCCTCCTCTGTATCCCAGCCACGCCCCCACCACGCCCCCCGCCACGCCCCCTGGCCCTCACTTTTTTTTTTTTTTGAATCCGGCCCTCGGCCGGATTGAGTTTGACACCTCTGCCCTAGAGGATTACGCTAGAGGGCTGCAGAAATCTTGCACCCAGTGTACCTCACCGTGACCTCACAGCCCCCTTAAGGGCCTGTGTGGATCATACCAAAGGTTTGCCTGGAGCAGAACTGCATCTTATGCTTTCTTTTCTGTTCCTTAAATAAACATCTTATTCTCGCTCCTCTATCGTTTCCCTCCTTGCAATATAAAGAACACAGCCAGCTCTACAGTATACATTGCAAAACAATAAACGTTGTTTATTATCCACCCTCTAGCATGCATTATCACTTTCCTATAAAACTAGGCACCATATATTTCCAGCTCTTACAGTTATTCCATTTCTAATCATTATTGCATCATCCCATAAATATTTTGAAAACAATGCATAACGTCACAGCCTGAATCTGGACCATCACAGGATTTTGCTTGTTTAGTTGTTTAAACATGGAATAAAAGGACTAGGATGCTTGTTCAGTGCCGTTGGGCGACCCCAGCTATAAAGCGTGCCTAAGAACCAGTCATCTTTGTTCACTGGGAGCAGCTGTAGTTTAGCAGTAGAGCAAACTAGGCTGGAAGAGACAAAGTTGCCAGTTTGATCCCCAGCCTCTCCCAAGAAGTAGGGAATGGCAAACCACTTCTGCGTCCCTGCCAAGAAAACTGCATAGAGTCAACTCCACGCAGTCAACCAGGAGTTGGCCATGATGACTGAAGGGTACTCAACAACCAAAAATGTCTTCCTTTCTCAATGGCTTCCCTCCTTCTTGTGCTGCAGCCTCCACTAGCATGTGGGCAGCAGACCACTTTTCCAGGATATATCCCAGAACAAAGCCAAGCGCAATCAAGCCCATGGTTGCATAATTAAGAATCCTGAAATTCGCTGATGGAAAACATGTGTAGGCAAAAAATTGGTACTGCGGTTTGAGTGTCAGATTCTTCTCTGGTAGCCTCCTGTGCGATTCCGTGCTCCTCCATGAAGCCAGCTGGGTGACCATGGGCTAGTCACAGCTCTGCTTCTGAGCTATCACAGCCCCACCAGCCTTGCAAGGTGTCCGTGGTGGGGAGAAGAATAGAAGATTTGTCAGCCTCTTTGAATCCCCTTAAGGGTAGGAAAAGTGGCATGGAAAAGTCAACTCATCTCAGCTTTATTTCTAAGTTCTCACAGCTCTACCTACCTCACAGGGTGCCTGTTTTGAGGAGAAGAACAGAAGGTTTGTCAGCCACTTTGAGTCCCCTTAAATGGGTGAGAAAAGTGAGGTAGAAAAGCCAACTCTTCTTCTTCCTCCTCTGCCTCTTCCTACTAAGTAAATTACACAGATTATTTTCACAAGGGTGTCAGATCGTTCATGCATACAAATGGAATGACATAGCTGAAAACTGTTGAAATGTAAAGTTAAAGCTAGTAATCATGGCACAATTACACAGGAATACAAAAATAAGACTGTTTCTGAAATGATTTATCTAAAAGCTATGGACAAATGGCTTTGAAAAAAAAATAATAAAAAAACCCTCTCCCCATTATTATTTTTTTAGTCATTTCTCTTTTGAGGATTTAGAGTTGTTTTGTTTCCGCTCAAATTTTGTGGGATTCAGCATCGACCTATCAGTCCTGTCCTCAGCTGAAAAAATATCTCTGCACATAAATAAAAGTTAATGGAACTCAACAGCAATAATGGAGTATGTGAAATTAATTGCTTCCAATGCACTTTGCTTGAAGGAAGGACTCTTTCTTAGAGCACCATGAAAAATTGTGTTTGAATGCTGTTCATTCTGAAGGTCAAAATCTACATGCTCGCTGGGCATAAGCTAAAGCCATTCTTTCAGCTAGGAGAACAAGGTACCCTATAATAGTCAGGCACATAAGGGGGACTGCCATGCTTATATAGCGCCTTCTGATTCCTGCCTCTTGTGATCCACTGAATGTTAGCCTTCTGACCATCAGACCATCCGTCTGGGACTGAATCTAACAACTTCTGGAACAACAACACCACCTCAGAGACCCTTGTTTCATTTTATTTTTGCAGATATTAGTCTCATTCGGTCTGATTTCCACAACTTTGTGAAGTTGTTCAGGTTAGGCTCAGAGGCCCTGGGGCCCTGATCACACAAGTCTAAGGATGGCCTGCTCATCAATTCAATCTGAAGTCCTACCAGTTCTGCTCACACCTAGATCATTATAGGTCTTCCTCAGGCCATCCCCATCTCGGGCCTCGTTGGTCACACCTTTATCTGGCATCGGCCTGAGACTCCCCCATGGAACTCTTGGTTCTCCACCCCTTTTGCTGCATCAAACCTCCTTTCTAATTGGGTGCCGTTCTGTCACTCAAGGGAGGCAAGGGTGTGTGTTTGAAGTTCTTTGTAAAGCTTTTTTCCTCCGTGAAATTGTTTTTTGTAATAATAAAATGAGGAATCATACACATAAACTGGGGAGAGAAAGGGAGGTGCCCATTGGCCAAAGGAAAGATCGGAACCCGTCCATCACATCACAGTTCAGCCTCCTTTTGCCCATCCTCTCACTCACACATGAGGAAGCAAAGATGGCCTGAGATGCCAGGACAGGCTGAGTCCTTGTCAGACCTGTCAAAATGAGGACTACGGTTAAGATGAACTAACGTGGGTAGGCCAGCTTGGAAAACAAATTAAGTTAAAATAATGTGAGTAACACGACCTGAAGATCACTGAGGTTGTGCTAAACAACTTGTGTGACCAGGGCCTGGTTGTCCCATGGGACCTGAACACCTGAAAGGGAATATCTCAGCATTCAGTGAGAGATGAAAATAAATATTCCAGCCAGTAAAACACTTTTTGGGTTAAAAATCTGATTTTGGCACCTAATGCCTGCTGAGCTCATTTTGATTAGAAGCAAGTAGGGATGTGCAAGAATATTCTAAACATTCAAAATTTGATCCAAGTAATTGGAATTCAGACACGTGAGTGCAAATCGAATGTATATACATTCATTTTTTAACATTTGAATGAAGTCAAATGTTTTGAATCATTCATACAAATTATCCGTATGCATCTTATTCGTATCCGTATGCATTTGTATGTATATGTATGGGATAAAAACGGGGCGCATACAGAATAAGAACGGGACACTTACGAATGTGTACAGGTGCATACAGGTTCGTGCGGACACATACAAATGTTGTTAACATTCATATCTTTAAATATGAATCAAATATTCATATGAACAGATACAAATCTGGCCTTTGGCTGAGCTGCTAATGTTCCCCCCACCCCACCCCCAGTACAGACACTATTATTTTAAACATACTGTGTATTGTTTTATATTTGTTGAATTTTTAAAGTCTTTTAATGTATACTCTGTTTTTAATATGTTTTAAGGTTGTTACCCGCCCAGAGACCTTCGGGTATGGGGCAGGATAGAAATGTAAATAAATAAATAAATAAATAAATAAATAATAAATAAATAAATAAATAAATAAATAAATAAATAAATAAATAAATAAATAAATAAATAAATAAATAAATTCATTTTTTCTCTTTTCATTCAAATTCGAACATTTGAATATTTGATTCAAATCAAATCAAATCCGACACCCTCTCTGCCTTCTCTGCCTTCTGAATTATAGTCATTTCGTCACAGCCTTGCCATTTATTTTTCATTCAATGCCTAAACTACCTCTGAGATACTAAAAAAAGATAAAATTGAATGTGGAAGCTGATGGGAAGGAAGGAAATGGTCTTCCCATCAATTTCCGGTTGAGTACAATTTGCAAATCTGGTTGAGACGGTGCTGTGAGCATGCCTGTTCCGATCTCAGGAGTCAACCGAGGAATTGGATTGGAAACATCAAGAGTGGAAATATTACAAGGTGATAATCCCACACCACTGAGAAATCATCTGCATTCAAAATCACAATGTTCAATTCCCGGAAAACACACAGACACAAATAAAGGACTTTTGAGGCAGCTATGCCGGTTTCCTGTTAACCATTTGAAAAACATTTCGCTCTTCAACTGTCATGCGTGTTTAATTAAATCCGTAAGCGATGCAAATCTCCAAAGAAGAATAGCAGCTGCACCACTCAGACTCTCAAAGGCAACTTGATTTTTTTTTTCTCAAGGACCACAAGACAATGTCTCTCCAGACAAAGTGGCTCTACGGTTAAACTACACGGCGCACAAGATCAGCAATCAGATATTTCAATAGTTATTTTCCTTCTAAGAAGGCACTTAACGTGTTACAGAATAGTGGAAATGTTGAGACCCATGGATGTGTGCTCGTGGTGTGGATGCAAGGCTGGGAATGATGGGAAACTTTGGTTACAACCACAGCAGGAGAGGAGGAGGAGGAGGAGGAGAGTTGGCTTTTCTACCCTGCTTTTCTCGCCCATTTAAGGGGACTCAAAGCAGCTGACAAAGCTTCTGTTCTTCTCCCCACAACAGAACACCCTGTGAGGTGGGTGGGGCTGTGAGAGCTAAGAAGAGTGCTGTGACTAGCCCAAGGTCACCCAGCTGGCTTCATGGGGGAGGGTGGAATCAAACCTGGAATTCCCAGACAAGAGACCGGCTCCCTGAGCACTGGACCACTAGATTTGGCCTTTCTACCCCACATTCCTCACCCTTAAGGGGACTCAAAGCAGCTGACAAACCTTCTGTTGTTCTCCCCACAACAGATACCCAGTGAGTAGGATGTGCATGAATATTCGTAGGCATTCAAAATCTGATCAGATGTGTTGAATTTTGACATTCGAACTTGATTAGAATGTCCTGAAATTCGAATGTAAACATTCAAATTGAATTTTGAACTTTGGATCTATTCATTCGAATTATCCAGACATCTGTAAGTGTATGGGTTTGTACACAATGTGTACCTGAAGATCCGCACCCTTCCTGCATCTGTACGCATTTATACAGATCTGTACGGTGTTACCAATTCTGCTCCAGTAATAAACTGGAAGCAACTATGGAGGGAGTAAAATTTGGATAATTTGGATTATTTTTGAAGCCCAAAAAACACCAAATTTAAACTTCCCAGGGGAATCAGTAGCAAGATCTTTCACAGGTTTTAATAACGAGGAATAACCAGAAAACAGAGACAAAACCCATTTTAGACTCAAAAAGCCAGTTTCTTGTTAAACCAGGGCAAAGAATTTATTAGGAATACAGAAAAGAAGTTGAAATGAAATATCAGAAGCGTTTCTAGAACAGAAATAAGCATGCAACAACTGCAAAATGACTAAAGAAATGAACATTTCCCACTAAGGGATCTTTGTGAATTTAACTGAATTTATCCCTCTTTTATTAAAACAATTGATTTATAGTTATGCAGCAAAAGCTTCCTAAAAAAAAACCCCAAAACAAATTGAAAAAAAAAAACCAATTGCAAACGACAGCCAGAAAGGGAATGGAAAACTCCTAATACTAGAAAGAACCCCTAACCTAAAAAAAAAGAAGTTCTAAAGAAAAATAAGGGAAAGTGAATAGAGCATACCAATCTTCTGTCTCACCAATGATGTCTTCTCCATGTGCAGAAGTTTGAAGTTACAGAGATGCATGACCACAGCAAACTGCATCTCTTTCAGGAACCCGAAAATGACTTAAAAATTGGGAATCCCTTCAGTCTCAGTCAGACTGATCCCCAAAATGGACAAAAATCCAAAAGAAATACATTAAAAATAATCTTTATAATTGCCTTTACAAAACCAACCAAATTCAGAATGCAAAAGTTTTAAACTGCAGCGCTTGCAGCAAAACTCTGTAGCAGAAAGAAGAAAAGGGGGGGGGGAGAAAAATTTCTCCAGGTCTCTTTAGCCTCCCATGATGGCCAGAAGAAGACCTCCCTCCTCTGATGACCAGAAGGAGAGAAACCTTAAAACCATCTCTTCTCTGCCATTTTTATAGCAAAAATTGGAACCAAAAAAACTGCTGATGTTCTTCCCTTGTTAATGAATAAAAATGTGTATGTGACTCCAGTCTTAACAACATTTCCAGTCAGTGCATCTCCTGACCTCTCCTTGACACCCTCAGACAAAAAGTGTGAATGGCGAGTAAACTATTGTATCCCTGTTTGATTTGCAAAAGTTTACCTTAAATTAACATTTTAGCACCTCTACTGACTCACTTAATCCCTTCAGCTAGACCCACTCAATGTGTGTAGATATCAGCGACCTTTTACCCAATTCTGTTAGGGTGTAAACAAAGGTGTAAACAGTGAGTCACCTCCAACATCCTGCATTCTAATACTGGTGAAATGGGCCATTTCCCATTTAGATAGTAATTCCAAATTCTGGTATACTTATTTTACCCAGATCTCTTCCAAAAATCCATTCCATTTTATTCTTTATTATTTTATTAAAATTAGACAAACCAATCTCTGTCCCAGATTCCATGGTTTTATTTCTCCTTCATTATTTAAAAATCTGTCACCCCAAAAGGAAATAAAACAATGACTTTTAAGGTGCTAGGACTCTGTTTTGACTCAATCAAGATTAAATCTCAGGCTGTGTTTCTTGCATACAGACTTTTATCTTTTGCAAACAGCCAGCTTGTGACTTGAGAAAACTATGTCCTTTTTTTTTTAAACTCCAGGCTTGTCTTTCTCCCAATATGGCTATTTTAAGGCCTTTCCACGTTTCATGGTCTGCCTTTAGCTTTTAATTGTGACATAAAGCCAAATTCATATGTCATAACCTGGTATATTTCAAGTTCCGGTTTTGTCACATTTCTTATGATATCTGCACATCCAAAGTTGATCTGGTAACAACGGGATGAAAACGGGTTGCATACGGTATACTAGGAGATGCATACGGACGTGTACAGAGGTGTACATATGTGGGGAAGATGCGTGGGTGGACATACGAGTGTTGTTGATATTTGTATTTGCAGTTTCGAATAAAATATTCAAATAGATTCGAATTTGGTAAATATGAATTGAAACTTTTAAATTCGAATTTAAAAGATTCGAACTGAATCTGATTTTGGGGAATTCGATTTGATTTGAATAGAAGGTCAAAAACAAACATTTGTGCACATCTCTACCAGTGAGGTAGGTGTGGCTGTGAGAGCTCAGAAGGAGAGCTGCCTTAGCCCAAGGTCACCCAGCTGGCTTCATGTAGGAGTGTGGAAGCAAACCAAGGGACTACCAGAAAAGACTGCAACACTCTAACCACAAGACCAAACAAGAGGACCTAATGAGGGCCCAAGGAACTGGATGTCCACACATCAGTGCCACCTTTGAGCCTGCAACCCGCCCCTGAGAGACAAAATGTGCCCTTGATGACTCATCCCTTCCTTAGTGTGGAAAAAAAGAACCCTGTGGGCATTTGTAACCCTCTTCCACCCCTACTGACCCCATCCAGATGGAGGGTGATGTCAGGGGAAACTTATCTTGCTCACTCTCTGCCCACTGCTATTAAGGAATATACAAAGATGGCTGACTTCCACGGCCATTTCCTGTCTGCTTAATGGGACAGAAGGAAACTCCAAAGGCTGTGGAACAAAATCCTAAGCCCCCAAGGTTTCACATAAGCCATGAAGCTGGGAAAGGCAAGAGCTATTTGGACTTTCCTCTACCATGTCTCCTGCTCAAGAGGTAGATTCCCAGGTCATCACACCCACTCTCAGGGTTGCATCCAGAAGAGGGTGTGATCTTGCTGAGCAAGAGCTGACCAGCTGCTCCCAGACAAGCTGAGGACAAAGATTTAGTTGTCCACAGCTAACGAAGATTCAGTCAGGACAGAGTTCCAGGACTGTAGGTGTGGCAGGCAGACGGTCTGGAATTGTTCCTTTGAAGTAAGTGTGAACAAGCCCTCTATCGCTTCTGCATTATTAGTAAGTCAATGGATTATTAATATGACAGCTAGGTATATAATTGTTTCAAATTATCACAGATAAAAATATACAATGTTTTTTAAGTTGATTTGTTTTGAATTGAAGGCAAGAAAACTGGTATTCATTCGAATAGATCCCCTTCGAATGCAGTAGCATGCAAATTCGATAACGAAGGCATACAAATCCCATACATATAACACGCAAAACCCATGCAAAGCTTCATATGAATGTATCAAAACATTCAATTTAAATTCAAATGTACAAATTCATGCAAATTTCGAAGGTTATGAATATTTGTGCACATCCCTAATGTACGTGCTAACTTTGTGGAAGGGAGTTGTTAAAGAAGCTGGTTTTACTGTTACCACCTTGTATTCTGTTCTATTAATGAGGCTCCCCTTTTGGTGCCTTGTTTTTAGTTTCTGCCTTTTTGTTTTGCTTTGGAATGTGTATGTTGATGTTTTTGTGCATTTGCCAGTGGCTAAATCAATAAAATAAACTTAAAAACCACAAAGCAACTACAGAACTGCAGTGATTTAATTCAATAAAGTTAAAGACAAAAGAAAACAAACGGACCTCTTTTGAATGACAGTACTTTAAATAAAGCACTTTTCTCCCCTCTTTCAATTTATTTCATAATTTTATTCTGAAAATATCAGCTCTGTTACTCCAAAGTACTCTAGATGTTGCAGCACTCCAACCTCCTTGAGAGTTATTCCTTGCAAATAACAAGGAGTCAAGGAAGTTGCATTTCAACAATGACTGGAGGATAATGGTAGGACCAGCCCTGGTCTAAGTAGATATAGGGTGTTTTTCTACTGGCAGAAAGTACCCATTTTTGCACCCATTAAGGACCCATTTGGGTGTGAGCCAGATGACTCATTTCTTCAAAGTCACATTAGAAGGGGACAGAGGAGGGAAATCTATCCAATCACAGGATGGGAACAAATGCTGGCCACTGACGAAACAGGGCCCTAGAAAATTGTTGAGCAGTTGTTGCTAGGGAGGCATTGCCAGGTTTTGTGTTGAAGGACAGGCAGGAGTTTGAATCACTTTTTCATTTTCAGAAGGTGTGCATTTTGAAAAGAGGAGTCTGAAGGGGAGGGGAATCCCACTTAATTAGACCTTTAATCTTCATAGCCTTGATCTGAGTCATCTTTGATGTGCTGAAGAACCAAGGAAGATTATTCAGACAGAACAAACAGGAAAAAAGTATGGAGACTTTGGGTTACCATGGTTATGAATAAGGATGCAAGATTATTGTCGAAAAAAGTCTGCCATTGAAGAGGTTGCATTCTCTCTCCATAGACGAATTCGTCCGTGCTCTGTGGAGGAAAGTACAATTCAGTTTTATCGAAGCTTTTGAAATTGCTCCAAGAATGTTGACTTTGTGAAACTATTCAAGCACCAACCCCTTAGCCTTTTCAGCTTTTGTTCTGTCATGCGGTTCATATTGGCATCCGGTTAAGAATTCAAGAAAGACTCTGCCTCCACTTTTAAAGCATATTTACAGTCTGAAGAGGAGGGCCACTCATGGGCCTACTGATGTATACCATCCATTCAACCTATTCTTTCAGACTGCCTAAGAGTTGAATGTGTTAGTTTTCTCTGTAGAGTCCTGTGAAAAATGGTCCTTTCAGTATATAAGGCCAACTGTGAAGAGATAAAATGTATATTTCACTAATGGATAAGAGGGAAGGAGAAGGGCGGGAGAAGACTTTCTATGCTAGAGTTGAAGCAGGTATGGCTTTAATTTTTCAGAGACAATAGAAATATCTCTTGGATCTAAACTTGTCTTACTGATGGCCCCATGACTAGGGGTGTGCCCGAATGCAATTTTCAGGATTCAATTCAATTAGAATCTTTAAAATTCAAATTTAGTCAAGTTTGACTTAAATTAAGCAAATTTGAATCTATTCATTCATTATCCTGTATTCAACTCACTTTCATCCCGTACGGATCCGTACAAATGCGTTCAGATGCAGAAAAGATGCGTATGTGCAAGTATGCATCATGTACAAACCCATACACATACAACTGTCTGGATAATTCAAATAGATTCAAAAATACAAAATTCATTTGAATGTCTAAATTCAAATTTATGGACATTTGATTTGAATTTTAATGTGGAAATTTGGACGAATTCAAACAAATTTTGAATGTCTTTGAATATTTGTGCACATCTCTACCAGTGACATAAGAGTTGGGTGGGGGATATGCTAAAGTTTTGCATGAAGGGTTTATGGTTAAGAGTTTCGAAAGGAGATATAGGATTTGAGTCCTTTGGGGCAGAATTTCCTGTAGTGATGTGGATGGTTATCCCTAACAATCAATATTCATGCAAATGCTTTGGAACATTTGTGAACCTGGGAGGTGGGAAAGCAGCTGCGCACATCTGCAATGGATCCAGAGTGCATTCGACATGGATTGAGTGTGGATTCCCAGCAGGTTCAGGGTGGATTTGATGTTTTCAGAGCATATATTTGTGCATAGCCCTAGCTTCAAAGGTAGCCTGCTTCAACGAGAGTTGAACCACTTCCTGGGAAAGAATTCTGAGACGGTCTCTTATCTGGGAATACTGGCTTTGATTCTACCCTCCTCCACGAAGCCAGCTGGGCAACCTTGGGCTAGTCACAGCTCTCTTTCTGAGCTCCCACAGCCTCACCCACCTCACAGGGTGTCTGTTGTGGGGAGAAGAACAGAAGGTTTGTCAGATGCTTTGAATCCCCTTAAATGGGTGAGAAAAACAGGGTAGGAAGCCAAACTTTCTTCTTCCTCTTCCAAGTGCATTTGAAGTACCCCACATTCGAGGGGGGTTCATTTGCATGAATGCAAAGTACCGCACTTGTTGGCTTTGATGGAAAGTGAAGGGGGGGGGCGACGTGCACCTCTCTAGCCAATGAGTCTAAGAAGAAATCTGCTCCGTCTCAATTTTTTTTAACTTATCAAACTATTGTGGTGTCTGACAGTTATTAGCTCAAGAGAATGTATCTCACAAAAAAGGGTTTAAAATAAGCATTAAAGAAGAGCAAAAAAATAAATAAATCCAACCGTGCTATCAAAAACATACACGGATTACTATTGTAGGCTAGATTTTCACCCCGGAGGCTTTTTCTTTCTCTCTGTTTTACTTTTTTTTTTTCCCCTTGAGGTCAAGTTATGTATCCTCAAAATCTGATTTTTGCACAGTTTGCTCCTAGGAGCTTTTCTAACAATGCCTTCCATTTGCAGGATTAAAGACTGCAGATTACTTAGCTTTTCATATAGCTAGGGCAGAAATATATCCTAAAAAATGACAATGTGGGTTAAGACCTGAGTTTGTAAGACAATTCTCTGGAGTCTCTCTTTGTATCTAGGGGCACAAATAGTCTCTGGGATTGTGCAGCTTTTCACTAAACTGAGTCTACATTCAGACTTAACAGAAGGATCATCTCAGGGATGCCTCAGAGAGCCAGTGAGTGGCCCTCATATCTCCAGGCTTTTGGAGAGGGGAGGGATAGACTGTTGTCTGAGTAATCTCTGTCTGACGGCACCTCTGAGCCACCTCAGAAGTGCCTCAGAGATATGGATTCTCCCCCCCCCCCACTTTGCCAGATCACAACCTGTGTTAGTAGTTACTATTTTGAAGGAAAGAAGCAATTGTTAATTAACAGTGAAGTTGAAATCATCATCAGCCATTGTCGCATTTGTGAGAATTGAACCCGGCCAAAAATGAGTCCCTTTTCCTTGACTCAAAATCACCTATAACCCTTTGTTTTTATCCTCTGTCCATCTTTGCTGCTTTCACTTACAGTGGTAGTATTAATTCTGCCACGACAGAGAGTAAGAGTATAAGAACATGGGAGGAGACATGCTGGACTGGGTCACAAGCCCATCTCGTCCAACATCTTGTCCCATACAGTGGCCCATCAATTGCTTCTGGGCATCTTGAGCAGAAGATAAAGGCAAAACCTTCACCTGCTCTTGAAAATATTGTGCTAAACTGGAAAATGTCCAGAGAATCCACAGTATTACTACTAGAGATGGACAAAGTTTGGTTTGCATTCAAAAATGTAATCGAACAGTTTATATTTGTAGGGATGTTTGAATCAAACCAAACATGCAGTGGTTCTCATTTCTAGATATTAAATCAAACTGAACTAGTCTCCTGTTCATGAACACACATTATTTGATTGAACCGTTCAAGTTTGTTTTGGTTTCGACCTTGAGAAAGACTTTCAGAATGGAAAAGAAATTTATTTTTTTGAAGAATGAGAATCAAGTGTGAGCAACTGTTAGTTCAATTAAATGGTTCACTGTTGAACTGAATAAATGGGTGTTCGGTATGACAATGAACCAAACACACAATTTCCATTTTGTTCACACACCCAATTACTGAGTTCTGCTATAGGCAAAGCATGACCCATGCTGAACATTCCATTCCATTTTCCATTCCATTTTTATTTATATACTACCTTTCCAAAAGGAACTTTTGCCCAAGGTGGTTTACAACAAATGGAGAAGAAAAAAATACAAAGCAAAACACAATCATTACATCAAAGAAATATGGCAAATATGACCAACTACTTAAGTCAAAACACTTTTTTCTCCAAGGCAATTTACATGAGTCAAAAATACATTGCATATCATAACAAATAAACACATTATATAATATTTTTTAAAAAAGGCTAGCTGGAGGCGGCTTGGTCTTTCTCTCCCATTCCCTCTCTTAAATATACTTGCAAGAGGGTGGGGCCGCAGAGAACACTGCGTGAAAGTCTCCTATCACTCTCATGGCATATTTTTGCACCTAATGTGGCAACTAGAAAGTGCCTTCTGCATGCAGGACGGCACTTGAACATGGAGGACAGAGGAGGAAATGTGTTCTTAGTAGGGATGGGCACAAATGGGTCTTTTGTCATTCGGTTCATAAGGAACTGAATGTTAGAAAATTCATATTTGTTTGAATAGATCCCCTTCAAATGTAGTAGGAATCTATTCAACATGAATGTATCCATATGGATTTGTATGAATATCTGATACAAACGCATACATATCCTATATTTATCTGATACTTATCTGACATGAACGCAAATGTATCCAATACATATCCCATAACATCTGCTCTGAAAGCGTCAAATCCAACCTGAATGCACTTTTAATCCGCTCTCAATCCATGTCATATGCAATCTGGATCCATAGCAGATGTGACTCCCCAGATTCACAAATGTTCCAAAGCATTTGCAGCATGTATTCAAATATCAATGTACGAATGTTGTACCATTCAATTTGTGTCTGAATTCGGATAAATTTATACAAATAACAAATGTTATGAATATTCCTGCACATCCCTAGTTCTGAGTAGTGGAAGAGCGTAACTTCTGCCCTGCTTTGGCAAACTTTTCCAAGGTGAAGGTGCAGACATATTCCGATGTTAAATAATATCGCTTGTTTCTTTGTATTTATGTGCAGTCAGAGCACACCTGACAGATTAAGTGATTTCTGTGATGCTCAGAACTTAAATGACATTTCGTTCAAATGTGTTCATAGTGCGTACTTAGGAAATGGTACAGTAAGGATGGCAGGGAAAAGTCACTTTGTACTCGAATTAGAAAGACAGAGAGAGAGCAGTCATATCTTTGCAGGTAAAACTCTGAGGAATGTAATGGTTGTATCTGCCACATTTTATTCCCTGACACACATCTGATCCCCAGCCCCAGTCTTAAGTTTATCTAGTTCTCCACCAGTCTGCAATCTTTGTTATAGAAAAATTCTCATCTGGCATAAATATTTGAGAACATTTTAATTAACCTGTTCATATTTTCAGCCTGACCTATAGAAGAAGTGCATCTTCACAGCTTGTCTAAACACACTGAGTGAAGGTGCCTAGCCCAAGGTCACCCAGCTGGTTTCATGGGGGAGGGCAGAATCGAACCCAGTATTTCCAGATAAGAGTCCGGCTCCTTAACCACTAGACCAAACTGGCTTCCTGACAGGAATCTATCCCAGTTATTAACTTAACGGCATAATGGATTCAATCTGTGCTTCATATACATGAACCTGATACAGTGCTTATCTGCAAAGTAAAAAAAAATCCCCCCAAAAGGAAAGTGGCTGAGAAAAGACAATTACAGCGGTTCTGCTGCATCCTTTTACAGCTTTCAGAACTGAATATATGGAATTGAATACATTTTCATTTTTATGAACTGACAGGGTCTAATGATGGAATGCTGATTAGTATTTTTTTAATAAAAGAGCCAAGATGAAAACTAAACAGATATTCTAAGAGAATACTTATTCTCTTTCATGTTTATATGCAACCTTTATATACAACTCCCTTTCTTTACATGGAGTGCTATGTCTGAATTTGAAAGGTTTATACATTGTATGTGTTTATGTTTGAAATCCAAAGCACAGTTAAAAAAAAACATGAAATAAAGAAGAAAGGGAACGGAGGGAAGGGAGGAAAAATAACTCACATCAATGAAATTGCGTAAATACATATCAAGAGGGAGGAAGCATTGAAGATTAGAACAATCATGTGTTGCCATAAAGAAGAACAAGAAGAGTTGGCATTTATACCCCACTTTTCTCACCCTTAAGGGGACTCAAAGCACCTGGCAAAACTTCTGTTCCTCTCCCCACAATGAACAATCTGTGAGGTAGGTGGGGCTGTGAAGGCTCAGAAAGAGAGCTGTGATGAACCCAAGGCAACACTGCTTGCTTCATGGAGGAGTGCAGAATCAAACCCAGGCCATGATGACACATGTTTTAGGTCTATCTTAGTCAGCCCCCGGACCCTGTAACTCACATTAATTTAATCTAACCCATATTCCAACTTGCCCCCCCCCCCCCCCCGTTAGACCTAAACTATAGTCCTATTTTTACAGGACTGACATGGACTCAGGGCAGGCTGACGTTCCAGTCTGTCTTCCACTTCCTCATGTGTGAGTGGGGGGATGGCCTACAGGAGGCAGAACTGTGCTATGGTGGGTGGCACCCAGTACTTCCTTTTGGCCAATCAGCATGCACGGAGTTTGTGAGGCACCTCCCACTCTCCTCAGTTTATGTGTATGATTCCACTCTCTAGCATTTTTACACAAATTTATTTCTATTATTTTTTAAAAAATAATAATTGCAAGAAGAAAAGCACTTAAAAAAAGAGTGTTTGT
The DNA here is from genome assembly GCA_023333525.1 of Aspidoscelis tigris stejnegeri. Classification (NCBI taxonomy): domain Eukaryota; kingdom Metazoa; phylum Chordata; class Lepidosauria; order Squamata; family Teiidae; genus Aspidoscelis; species Aspidoscelis tigris. The sequence continues at coordinate 11,130,455 of JALMGA010000012.1, forward strand.
GGAGATGGAGGGAGCAGGCTTTAAAAAGATCTGCAAACACACACCCTCATGTCCCTTGAGTGACATGAATAGCATCCAATCGGAAACGCCTCCTTTGAGTGACGTGAATGGCATCTGATAGGAAACAATATAGATGTAATGCAGCAAAGGGGGTGGAGAGAGAAAAGCTCCATGGAGGAACCCCAGGCCAATCTCTGCAGAAAGGTGTGACCAACAGGGCCCAAAGTGGGGACGGCCTCAGGACAGCTGATATCGATCCACATTTGACCAGCACTGGTACACTCTCAGTTCTAACTCAGTGGCAGGCAGCCGGGGTATGGCTGGCGTTTGGCCTCCGTGGGGTGCAGTTGCCTTGACAAAGGTGGCTGTGGGCCTGGTGGGTGGCGTGGGCATCTGAATGTGTGTTTGTGGAGGGTTGCCCAGGGGTATGAAGTGGGGTAAAAATGCCAACTCTTCTTGTTCTCGGTTGAGGCTCCCACACCCTGTGGAGGCCAAAGACAATGCCAACCTGGTCTTGCTCCACCCTCAAAAGGGGTGGGGGGGGGAGACCGAACTGAGGTGTCTCAGTGCGATGGTGGCTGGCACAGTCCCGACCAAGGCCATTCCAGCTCCCAGGGTCCCCTAGGTGCCCACTTGCACCTAGGGTCCCTTGTCATGTGCTCCCAGCCCCTGCATGATCTGGACAGCTGTAGGACAGCCAGGAATGGCCTAGAATGGCCTGGGCAGGTGTAGAGCATGATTTCATGCTCTACACCCCAAACCCAATTAGGCCGCCCTGGGAAGGGCTGGGATGGTTCCAGATGGAACCACCTGCCCACCAGAGCAAATGCTCTGTCCCACGGCTTGCCTAATTGCGTCCCACCAGCCCTAGTGTGAATAGGCCTCTTTTCTATACCATGCATGATTTTATACACTTCAATCAGGTTCCCCCCCCCCCTTTCCATGCTGAATAGGCCTAAATATTGCAGCCTCATTTCGTAAGGGTAGTGTTCCAGCCCCTTAATAATCCTGGCTGCCCTTTTCTGCACCTTTCCCAATTCCACAGTATCCTTTTTGAGGTGTGGGTTCAATAAAGGCTTATTTATTTACATTTCTATCCCGCCCCATACCCGAAGGTCTCTGGGTGGGTAACAACATATTAAAATAGAACATACATTAAAAGACATTAAAAATCCACACTAGTGTATTTTTAGTTGAGAGTGATTTAACATGCCTTTGCAATGTGTATCTCCATGGGCATAGCGTGGAAAGCAAGCTGTGTCTGATTTCTTGGGGCCTGTGAGTGATGTCTGAATGTCCCAGGTGGTCACCATAACATTTGTTCATCTTCTTTGTGGCCACACCACTCCCTAAGCCTCCCTCGGGACAACAGATTTGCAACAGCTAGCTGGGAAAAGCTCTCACGTCTTGCTAGAAGCCAGACCCAGTGTTTTTCTGACTTGCTTGCTGCCTAATTAATGCACAGGAGGCAGATAATAATGAATAAACATATGCTTGTTTTAATACAATATTATGATATACTGTGTTACCGACATAGCACTTTCTGGAGAGTTTACAATACTTGAAAACATTATTTCCTTAGGAAGCAATAGTAATTGCATTTTGCTGTCATAAAACCCATTAATTCTGTCCCTTATCACAACACTGCACAATTAAATTGCGTCACCACTGCAGATAACTGGTTGAAAAGTCTTGCAAATCACACAATTCACATCTTTCTCTCTCATACAGTATAGCCGTAAATAAAGGTAAAGAAAGTTACACAGGCTTACAGAAGCATGCATTTCCTCCACACGTTTCAGTGCCCCGACTTCTAAATCTCTGGGAACACAAACATTTCTATCCAAAGATAAAACTCAGCGGAGTAGCTGGAAAAGCTTTACAGTGGGACAGAAGGAACAGCCAAAACCCTTGGGTGTTTCTTTAATTGATGTGGAGGGGGCCTTTTCTCCGCCCCCCCCCCCGCCCCCCGACAGACAGCAGATTCCACATTCATGCTCATTACACAACAGATGGAAATTATTCATTTACAAGGAGAACATCAAAACAAAGATGGCAGATCTGTCCTCCACAGGGTTTTGTTTTAAGGAGAAAGAAGGAGTCAGGAGCAGAGCTGTAGCTGTAGCTGACAAAATGTCTCTCTGCATCCATTTAACCTGATGAAATAGATGCACAGTTCCACCTTCCTTGTTCCCAGTGGCCTGTCTTAGTACGGCAACAGATGTTTGGTCACTAATGCTAAGCCCATCCTGCAACTTCTGTGTGCTTATCACACACACACACACACACACACTTCAAGACCAAGCTAATGAGTAAAGATGTGGCAGAAGAGAACTCATTCATGCCATTTATTTGCCACTCCTAACGACCCAAATAAAGAACAGAGATGTTGTTGACTTGTTCAAAGGCCTCAAATGCATCTGGATAAATATGCCGCTTTCCCCTTTTCCTTTAATTTAAAATCCAAGTTCATGAATACAAAAGACAGCCTTGAATATTTGCAGAGTCAGGGAGAAATATAAGCAGAGTGGCATTAGTTTCTCTTGGTTCCTTTTGTTGCTTTAAACAGTTCTATTCAGTCTATCAAATAATTTGCTATTTTAGAAGGGCATCTGATTAAAAGCCTTTTTGCCAAATAACAATATAGGACAAAGACGTTATGTATTTTTTTTCTGTTGGATTAAAAACTGGATATAAGAAGGAAAAAAAGGAAAAAATGATGAGTCTTTTAAATAATACATTTTGTTTATTCCTCTCCCTTTTTTGACAGGCTCCACATTTGCATAACTTGTGCATTTATTGGAATAACTAGAACATAAGAACATAAGAAGAGCCCTGCTGAATCAGGCCACAGCCCATCTAGTCCAGCATCCTGTCTCACACAGTGGCCTACCAATCGCCCATGGGCATCTCAAGCAGAGACAAGGAAAAAATATTAAAGGGTTGCCAGTATTTTACATGACTGTACTGTAAACATGTCCTTATCAGACACTGCTAAATTGGGGTCAATGAGAACAATATCTTTTCTGATACTTTCTCTAGCAAAAGCTTTTCTGTCATTAGAACAGGTACTTGCATATATTCATGCATTGATGAGTGTTCAGAAAATTAATAAGGTATTAACTTATTTTTTTCAAGTTTGGCAATGGACAGTAGGTAAGAATATAAGCACATAAGAGGAGCCCTGCTGGATCAGGCCACAGTCCATTTAGTCCAGCATCCTGTCACACACGGTGGCCCACCAATTGCCCATGGGCAGCTCAAGCAGAGACAAGGGCAAACCTTCTCCTGCTCTCAAATCACAGCAAATGGCCTTAGAGGCCTCCTGCTTGTCCCCCCAGCCTGAAAGATGTACTTAGGCATCCATTCTAGCAGCCATTGATACATCTGTCATCCATAAATTTGTCTAACCCTTCCTTAAAGCCATCTAGGCTGGTTACTGAATGCACAAATCTCATCTATGTTAACATTCATCAGTAGCATGAAAGCACACAAAAGGAAACCATGTGTTAGGTTCATTGTTGAACCAAACAACACCCTTGTATTTGATTTAATGGAGAACCGGCTAATTGATTTTTTTTCCATTCAATTCCAAACCACTTTTCAAGGGCAAAACTTCAGGGAAAGTGGGTAGTTAGATTAAATGCTCAAATGCAAGCTGAACTTTTCACATTGCTAATCAGCAGTTTCAAAATCCTTCTGGCAACGAGCTCCACACTCAGCCTTCACAATGAGTGGGCAGTGTTGCACAGACATGACAACTTCATAGGGCAATGAAAGTGCCAAAAGGACACTATGTGGATCCTTTATTTGCTCTGAGGGCAGGATAGTCGATCATCCATGTTCTGGTAGTGGCCATTGCCTCCCCAAGGAAAATGCTCCATCTTACAGAGAGTTGTTACAAAAAGTTATCTGAAAACAACCTAAAGAGACATCAAACATTTCTATGAATGTAAAATGCACTCATTTGTATGCTAATATGTGTAACAAATGTTACCAATGAGGGAACTGTGATTTATCTAGGCATTCCTCGTCATTAAGCTATCGTGTTTCAAGCCCACTTCAGTTTAAGGGAGGAAAAGAAGAAGAAGAAGAGGAGGAGGAGGAGGAGGAGGAGGAGGAGGAGGAGCTGGCTTTTCTACCCTTCTTTTCTCATGCATTTAAGAGGACTCAAAGCGGCTGACAAAGGTTTGCTATTCTTCTCCCCACCAAAGACACCCTGTGAGGTAGGTGGGTCTGTGAGAGCTCAGAAGAGAGCTGTGACTAGCCCAAGGTCACTTAGCTGGCTTCATGGAGGAGGGTGGAACCAAACCCAGTATTCCCAGATAAGAGTCCGGCTCCCTAACCACTAGACCAAACTGGCCTACCAGTTACCAGACGTGCCATGGTTAGAAACAAACTGTTATAAGAGAGAGGTGGGTGTAATTCTCAAGTAACAAAATAACCACGGTTTACTTTGTTTCATTACCTGGTAGTAAAAAGATACTACAAAACCTCCAACCAGACATTCATTGGAAATCTACAGTACCTGAGTTAAGGATGTGCAAGAATATTCAAAACATTCATTATTCAGACGAATTTGGACAAATTCAGACATTCCTATACAAATCAAATGTTACGATACTCATACATTGACATTAGTATGGATACTAATGTTTCAGGACATGAATGAATGAATTTTATTGATCAGTCATATGACCGTATCAAGTTTACAAAAGATAAAATCATACAAAACATGCAAGGACAAAAACAAAAATAAAATAAAGATAATATCATTATTTCCCTACATCACCCTTACAAGACACCTCATTCAACTCAAGGAATAATTTCCTAAATTAGCCGTAACAAAAAACAAAGCTACCCTATATGTCACCTGGACGTATTCTCCCTGCAGAAGGTAAGTCAACTTATCTTCTACATTCCACTGGGAACATTCTGTAAAAGGGGCACAAGGAAGTTCATCTTATTGAAGAATACAAGGGACAGGGAAACAAAATATGAAAGTTTCGGAACATTCGTACAAAGCTTTGGGACATTCGTGAAATGGGGAGGTGGGAAAGAGGTTGTACCAGCCACACCTGCAATGGACCCAGAGTGAATTCGACATAGTTTGAGATTGGATTCAAAGTGGATTCAGGGCAGATTTGATGCTTTCAAGATGAATATGTTACAGGATACGTATCACATATGTACACATTTGTATCAGATATTCATACAAATTTGTACGAATACATTTCTATCGCATAGAATCCTACTGCATTCGAAGGGGATCTGTTCAAACGAATATGAATTTTTCTTACATTCAATTTAATATGAATGAAATACAATAAAAGCTTTGGAAGAAGGGATGTGTATGGGTGTTTGGTTTTTTTTGGCATTTGATTTGAAACAAAAGGAATGTTCAAAAATTCATATTCGTATGAATAGATCACATGCGAATGTGGTAAAATTCTATTTGATACAAATCTATTCATATGTATTCATATAAATATTTGATATGTACCAGATACGGATGAATATGTACTGCTGCCGGAAGAGGTGGTGACAGCTACCAGTCTAGATGGCTTTAAGGTAGGGTTGGACAAATTTATGGATGACAGATGTATCAATGGCTACTATAATGAATGCCTAGGTGTATCTTTCAGGCTGGGGGGGGGAGCAGGGCACTTGTGAGGCCATTTGCCGGGATTCGAGAGCAGGAAAAGGTTTGCCATTGTCTCCCCTTGAGATGCTCGTGGGCCACTGTGGGCAGCAGGATGCTGTACTAGATGGGCTGTGGCCTGATCCAGCAGGGCTTCTCTTATGTACTTATGTTCTATATGAATAAATACATATCCGATACATATCTGACACAAACAAATACATATCTGATATGAATGAATACATATCCAATACATATCCGAAACGTATCCGCACTCTGAAAATGTCAAATCCGACCTGAATCGACTTTTAATACACTGTCGATCCATGGGTGTTTTTCCACTGCGCTCCTTTAATCCAGATCTAAGAAGATCCGGATCTAAGGAATGGGTACTTCCCTTAATCTGGATCTAGTAGATCCGGTGCTAGCCTGCCTGCTGTGGAAGCACTGGAGCACCCATGTGGCAAATCCGGATTGACCCACAAGGGATCTACCTGTCACCCCAGGTGTTTTGGGGGACAGGTGGTCCAATCTCTGAAGTTGCCTTTGGAGATTAGCAAAGGCTCTGAGGTCCCCCTGAAGGCAACTTTGGAGATTAGTGCAGGCTCTGAAGAAAAACCCCATGTGAAATGCAATCTGGACCCATTTCGGATGTGACTGGTGCTCCATTTTTCCACGCCCACAATCTAACAAATGTCCGAAACACGAATGTTCAGAAACATTTGTATTTGTTTGAATGTTAGCATTCAAATATCCTAAGATGCGATTTGAGTCCGAATGTCCAAACTCGGCCGAATTAGATCGGATTTCGAATGTTGAGAATATCTGTGCACATCCTTCATTGGAAGCAATGTAACGTCAACTTATCAAATCCAAGGTTTTCATCTCAAACCAATGCCTGCAGATGGAAGGAGGAAGAAAGAGGTAAAGAGGTTCTGATGCAACTGATTCTCCAGACCACCTCCCCCTCACGCTAATTCAAAGTTAGCCTTAATTTCAACATGAGCTTTTTGTGCAGGCCACGGTCGTCCAAATCAAGTTGCATAGTTTCAACACATAAAAGCGTGTTTGCTAAAATGGCTGCTTAGAGGTCTTCAATGGGCACTAATTAACTCCTGCAGTGGGAACTTAAATGCCAGCTGTTTAAATATTCTCATATATTTACTGCCTTTGATTCTTTGCTCCTGTTATTGTGGTAATTGTCCAATGTTGCTTCTATTTGCACCAACAGAAAGGACCATATGGCCTAATTAATGCAATTTGGTATATGAAGAAATGCAAATTTCTGCGTACAACTAAAAAGATGAGGGCTTCGTGGGCCATAAACGTAGAGATAGCTAGGAACTATTGTGCCCTCTTGTCATAAGCAACTAAATTAATGGTATTAATGAAATTCTTTTAGAAACAGGACATAAAATAATGATAAGCTATGTGCTTGCCTATATTTCAGCAGCTTTACCAAGTGTTATTTGGAATTCTTGCTTTGATGTTAGTGAAACACACGCTAAGACCCTTTCTGCATTAAAGGAAGATGAAAAGGGTCAATTCCACATTTTGGCATGTTCCAAGGGAGGTTCAAAATGGTCACTTAGCTTGGGGCCATTTCTGCACTTAGCGCATTTAATCTGGATTAAGGAAATCCAGATCTTTGGGGAATCTGGTCCCAGTAGTTCCACATTGTGGTGAGGACCCCATACGTTTGGATGGGTGCTTAGCCCCTAATGCCAATGGGTGCTAAGCAGGGCAGCTGTGTGAATGCTATAGCATCCATCCCAAGGATCCAATTAGGCCGGAGCTGGAAGGGCCACCGGTGGTGCGGAATGATTGGCTCACGTAGATGTCAATCAGGGGCCACTTCCTCTGAACACATCAAACCTGCTCTGTTCACTTTGATTCCACTCTGAGTCCACTTTGGTTCCACTCTGGATCCATCGCAGATGTGACTGAGGCAGCTGCTTTCTTACCTCCCAAGGTTCACAAATGTAATGAAGTGTTGTACAAATGTATCAAAGGATTCAATTCGAATTTGAATCTCAATCTTTGAAAGTACTAACTTTCTACTTGAATTCAAATGACTGAATTTGGATGTATTTGCACAACTTTTCAATCTGATGAATATTTGTGCACATCCATAGTTTAGGGAGATGACAGACAGACAGACAGACAGATAGATAGAAAAATGAAGGTTGGCTTTTCTACTCTGCCTTTCTCACACATTTAAGGGGACTCAAAGCAGCTGACAAACCTTCTGTTCTCCCCACAACAGACACCCTGTGAGGTAGGTGGGGCTGTGAGACCTCAGAAGAAAGCTGTGACTCACCCAAGGTCACCCACCTGGCTTTATGGAGGAGTGTGGAACCAAAGCTGGTTTTCCAAGATAAGAATCCAACTTCCTAACTACTAGACCAAACTGACTCTATAGATAGATTTTATCTATTTTAAAAAAGTAAATTAAAAAAGTTAACTGTTAATTTTTAAAAAAAAAACCAACAGTTTACTTTTTTTTACCATGTGAGTTTCCAAATTTGAGCGTCTAATGCAAGCTTATTGACAATTTAGCTGTACAGCACATTTTAATTCCTTAAAATTGACCATCTTCTATATTGCCAGAACTGACTCCTGAGTAATAAACCTGAACGCGCTCATCCAAGAATAAGCCTGATTGGATATGGAGGAGTTTATTTCCTGGAGCTGTCGTGCATTTTTGCAAAGCCTGGTGGTTGTATCAAAATGCCGACCCTCAAAGGACCGAGGTAACAGCACCGCATTAAAATGCCACACAGTAGTAAGATAACATGAAAATCCCCATTATGCTATTTCTTTTTTCCCGTACAGTTTCCCAAACATTTGTCTTCCCTCTGAAGTAGCTCCTATTTTGAATAATTCATTTCCAAGGCATATTAGGATATTGGTGAGTAGGCATCTACACAAATGCAGTTTTTGGCATTCAGTTCATAAGAACATAAGAGAAGCCTTGCTGGATCAGGCCACAGCACATCCAGTCCAGCATCCTGTCGCACACAGTGGCCCACCAAATGCTCATGGGCATCTCAAGCAGAGACAAGGACAAACCTATCCCTGCTCTAGAATCCCAGCAAATGGCCTTAGAAGCGCCCCAGTCCACCACCACCCTGCCTGAAAGATGCACCTAGGCATTCATTCTAGTAGCCATTGATATATCTGTTGTCCATAAATTTGTCTAACCTTACCTTAAAGCCATCTAGACTGGTAGCTGTTACCACCTCTTCCAGCAGCAAATTCCATCAACAGACACCCTATGAGGTATGTGGGGCTGTGAAAGCTCAAAAGAGAGCTGTGACTAGCCCAAGGTCACCCAGCTGGCTTCATAGGGGAGGGCAGAATCAAACCCAGTATTCCCAGATAAGAGTCTGGTTCCCTAACCACTACACCTAACTGGCTCACTTAAATGGTCCTCTCCAAAAAACATTGGACCGCTTGGTGCTAAAATTCACAACAAGAGGGGGTCGGGAGACAGATACTGAAGATAAATTGTGGCAAGTAGAGATGCGCATGAATGTTCGTCATATTAAAAATTTGTACCAATTCATACATTTGCAATCAAATCGAACGTTGGCAACATTTGAAGATTGACCTTCAAATGCGAAGCAGATGCTTTTGTGCATTTGTCCGAGGTGTGCTATATTCGCAAAAGTGCGGAGCTGGCAAAAAGGCTGCCTGGTCACACCTGCAGTAGATTCAGAGCAGATTCAAAGCAGATTCAGAGTGGATTCAAAGTGGATTCAGACAAGATTCAAAGCATTCAGAGTGGGGTCAGAGTAGATTGGATTTGGAATGTCCGGATTTGGCCGAATGATGGATGTTACAAATATTCATACACATCATAATGAATTGAATATTTGAAAATCTGAATTCATACGAATAAAGAAAAATGAAAGTCTGGACGTTAGAACCTATATGAATATATTCTTATCTATTCATTCAAATATCTGATACGTATCCAATGATACGAATCTCATACTCATCCTGTATGCATCCCATAAGCATCCCATTTTCATCCTATACCTATCTGTACGGATACATATGGATATGCAGAATATGCCTATAGATACGCACGCGATGCATACATAAACATACACACACAAATGTCCAAATATGTCCATAGAGCCTCCGCACTGCTAATCACTGGCCTCCATCAGCCTGCTGGTGCAGCTGCTGGATGCAAGAGGGCAGGAAGCGGGGGTCCACACTGGACCCACCTCCCATCCATGGGCGCCAAACATAACGAAAGTTCAGCCAAAAGGCCAATAGTTTCCTTTTGTAGGTGAAGCCTGGCCTACAAAAGTAGGTCCCTTTGCCTTTGCCCAGGAAATCTCGAACCTCTGCAGTTCTCTCGAATTGCAAAGTTGCTGAAACTTTTAAACCTGCGCCTAATGTCTTAGGATCTCCACAGTAAGTGCCTTTGCACATCAACCAAAGGGTTAGATTAAAAAATATTGAGAAGACAACTGTGCCCCCTTGGTTCTCTTTTCTCTGTTAGATCTTCTGAACTGCATTGCTGATAATCAGTTAGACAATCTGGGCACTTTTAGCAGCAAAACAGGGGGGAACGTTTGCTTTAATTGGTAATCTCACTTACCACAAATTGCATGCTAAATAACCCGTTAGTTTAATGCATACCTGCTTGTACTTCTGCGTACATAATGAACAAAGGAAAGATGACCCTCTAAAGAGCAATGCTAGACCACAAATCATTATTTGATTTTATTTTGAAGCAGGAGGATTCATTCCCCAAAATGTATTCCATCCTGAGCTCTAACTCCATAGTCTCTTAAGGTGATCAAATTTAGATTGCTTTACACACACACACACACACACACACAGCCTGTAGCTCCTCCTGTACTGTAGGTAAGTTTATTAAAGCTGCCTGGTCCAATTTCTTCTCTGCTTAGAAAGACATGACAGAGGAGATAAAAAGGGCTCCCTTTAATCTGAAAAGAGCAAACACACTGTAAAAATGAAACAAATTCTATACTGTAAGGTACCTGTGATAGGGAAACCTCACCTTGCAGGAGGAAGAGAAGAAGGGGGAAATCACAAAGGAGAAAGCAATAGTTATTACACTGGGGGAGGCATTTCTCATTTTCCCATTTTTATTTTATTTTATCTCAGAATTTATAACCCAACGATCATCTGAAGGTCTCAGGGTGGGCCACAATATATATGTATATATATATCCTAACCTGGCAGGACAGACACAGAAGAAGCTAAGCAACTGCCTCTGGGCATCTCAAGCAGAAGACAAAGGTAAAACCTTCACCTGCTCTCAGATCCCTGCAAATAGTCTTTAGGGGCATCCTGCTTGGCTCTCCAACCTGGAAGCGGTACTTGGGAAACTGTTCTAGTAGCCATTAACACACCTGTCCTCCATAAATTAAGAAAAAGCCCTGCTGGATCAGCCAGAGCCCATCTAGTCCACCATCCTGTCTCACATGGTGGCCCACCAATTGCCTATGGGCATCTCAAGCAGAAGACAAGGGCAACAGATGTATCAATGGCTACTAGAATGAATGCCTAGGTGCATCTTTCAGGCAGGGTGGTGGTGGACTGGGGCGCTTCTAAGGCCATTTGCTGGGATTCTAGAGCAGGGATACGTTTGTCCTTGTCCATGTGCAGTATTGGGAATCTGGATGCTGCCTATGATAACTCATTCTGCAGAAGTACAGCATGGTGGGAAAATGGATATGTGCGATAGTGGTGCACACTGTATCGCCCACATTCTCTAGCATTTTGGAGAGCAACTGTGTATAATTACTAACACATCTGTTGGGAAATATCAGGCGTAGTGATGAGCACCAGTGGGCTGTATATGTGAATAAATTAGGCTACTCAGTGGCAGTGGAGTTCCATTATCTAATTATCTGGGAATTTCAGCATGACTCTCACATTCCCTATTTATAGACAGCACCCACTGTCAGCACCAATATTCCTCTGGCAAGTAGCATCTAGACGTCCGCTGGTATTTGTTAATCACTTGCATATCTCAGAAATGGAGCAAAGAATCAGGGAATGCATGACAACACAGCATCTCGCTACCTGCAGAGAGAGAAACAAGAAGCTGCAAATTACCAGAGGCATTTGGAACTAGGATTAAGGGGTAAACAAGCTACACAAACAACTTGTCAGGCATGATATAGAGTGCAAATTTGAACAGATGTCACTTCTAGAGAAGCAGCAGTTGGATGAAATGGGACAGGCTCTGGACACATTCCAAGAGGGGAGAAGGAGGAAAGGAAGTACTCATAGGACTGTTGTCCAGATCAACTTTCTCCCCCTCATTATTTAGCTTTGTTAGAAAGAAGCCAATACAAGAATAACAGTCACTGGAAACATGCTTTCAAAAGCCACACATTCAAGATTTAAACACTTGCACGCTATCCGCTATCTCGCCTGGATATGAATGCATCGTGCAAGCTATTTCCATTACGCTGAAACAATGAAAACAAAATCTTCAACAATTACGAAGACACAAAATGAAAGACAGAATAAAAACCCATCTTTGCTTGAACAGAAAGGCAGCCTGCCCTGAGTGAATGTCTTTATGAATCCATAACCTTTAATCGAAGGCTGTGTTCAGACCTGACAAAAGAGGCGCCCCTGAAGTATCTCAGATGGAGAGTGTTTGGCATGGTGTAGAAAAGGTGGATAGAGAAAAATTTCTTTTTGGTATCACACAACCCTCGAACCAGGGCCCCCTCTATGATGCTGATGGGTAGGAGAGTTGGATCAGACAAGGGGAAGTATTTCTTCACCCAGAGGGCCATTGGTCTATGGAATTTGCTGCCAGAAGAGGTGGTGACAGCAACCAGCCTAGATGGCTTTAAGGAAGGCTTAGACAAATTTATGGATGACAGATGTATCAATGGTTACTAGAATGGATGCCTAAGTACATCTTTCAGGCTGGGGGGGACAAGCAGGATGCCTCTGAGGCCATTTGCTAGGGTTTGAGAGCAGGAAAAGGTTTGCCCTCGTCTCTGCTTGAGATGGCCATGGGCAATTGCTGGGCCACAGGATGCTGGACTAGATGGGCTGTGGTCTGATCCAGCAGGGCTCCTCTTATGTTCTTATTTTCTTAAGTGTGACCACAGCCCAGGGTTCTTCTTATGTTCTTATGACCCTCATGCTATCCAAGATTTTTCTAACCTACCTTTTCTAGCCTAGAATGTTCAGGAGAAGCAGGAGAGACAGTCTGGTGTGTGAAGAATGCCACCTTGAAGTTATCTCTAAGGCTGTGTTCAGACATTTCTGATTTGGAGCTACTCCTGGGCAGACTATGTGTTCTTGATCTGGCTTGCCATGCAGGTGGTGTGTTCTTAGCAGCTCCTTGATCTGGATTAACAAGTAAGTGCAGAAAGCATCTTCCATTTCCAGCTTTCGGAGCATTCCCAGGGCATCCAGGGCTGTCTGGAGACAGTGGTGAGGGCTGGAGATGAATGGGATACCTGAACATGAATGACCCTGTCCCTCTCCAGAGGCAGCTCATCCCATCTCAGTGCTAACTGTTCTAGCTTGGAAGAGCCTGCTCTGTCCTGGAAAGGCACCAGAAAGTGCCTTTCTCTTATACTTTCAGACATAGAAGTATAATTATCCACAGAGGGGATAAAGGATTACAGATCTGCTTTTAGAAGAGGAAGCAAGGGAGATGTAACTATGGGTAAATCTTCTATTTTTCTTGGCAATTTTCAAGAAGCAGGTTTTTCTTTTCCATCGTGTTTGATAAATCTCCTAACTGCGTCTCTCTGAAAGGCTTTTGTAGCTAATCATGTCTAAACCTCACCCCACTGCTTACCTTCAAGGCAGATTTCATAATCTTCCTGTGGAACATCACAGAAGCTCCAGTGGCTTTGGCAAAGAACGATATTATCCGCCATGTTTTTGACTGTTTGCTTTCGTGTGATCAGAGTCAAAAGCATTAAGCAGATTATTAAAAGACACGGAGGCTCAGATGAAGAAAGCTCATTTTATCTTCCATCAGATATGCTCCTTGGTGTTTCTGATCAAATTATTGTTTTTGCCTTATTATCTTCTGAACATATTGCAGTGACAACCAGCCATGGGGACCACTTAAGAACTCTGTTCTTGCTCAGAAGTGCTTATGTTGTTGTGCTGGAAAAGACATTACAAGCCCTTCAAACTGTGAGCGCTTCAAACTGTGAGCCAGTTTGGCCTAGTGGTTAGGGAGTTGGACTCTTATCTGGGAATACCTGGTTCGATTCCACCCTCCCCCATCAAGCCAGCTGGATGATCTTGGGCTAGTCACAGCTCTCTTCTGAGCTCTCACAGCCCCATGTACCTCACAGGGTATCTGTTGTGGGAAGAAGAACAGAAGGTTTGTCAGCCACTTTGACTCCCCTTAAATAGGTGAGAAAAGTGAGGTAGAAAAGCCAACTCTTCCTCTTCTTTTCCAAGTTGGTCCTCCCTTGTTTCCCAAATCTCCAATCCCAGGATAGAACAGTCTTTGAGACTTTGGGCCTGTTCACACTTATTGACCTGCTATGGTATAGCAAATACCATAACAAGCCACAGTTTGTACTACAAGCTCTGAGCTAGCCCTGTACCTGGCCAGCAGGTCTTTTACTCCCCAAAAAAGGAGATTTCTCATCTTCTAGGCCCAAGGCCCTTTCTGTTCTTGGCTGGTGGGATAGGCCTACAGTAATGGGGCATTTTTGCACTTCCCTTCCTGTCCCCTGGACAGGAAAGGAGCATGATTAACCAACGTTGACTAGCACTCACACTTGGAACACTAGTCATTTTAGCCATCTCTCACAACTACCACCACCACAATTGCATACTTACCTGACTTGATTGTGGGGCCTGTCCTAGTCTCGGCCATTTTGGCTGTGGCACCTCTGTGACTGTGTGTGTGTCAGTGCTGTCACCATGACAATGTCTGTGGTTGTTTGAGGTGCACTTGTGTGGCCCCTCAGATGACCCCGAAGCACCGGAACATGCTGCTGGATGCTCAGGTAAGCTTTTGGTCAATGGGTGTTTTTCCACTGTCACTAGAAGTACCCATTAAGTACCCATTAATGGGTACAAAAATGCCATTACATACCCATTAATGGGTACTTAATGGGTACTTTTAGTGACAGTGGAAAAACACCCAGTGTTAGTTAACAATTTTGTGCTCCACACCTAGTCAACAATTACTGAACTTCTAGGGCATCAGGGCACGCTTGGAGGCTGTAGCAGCCTCCTCCAAGTGCAGATGTTCCTCACCAGAAGTTCACTAATCATGCATTACTGGCCATAGTGTGAATAGGCCCGTAGTGTGAATGGTCATCCCAGGGCTGCCTGGATCACCAGGGAAATGTCCAAACCAGCATCTGGTGCATGGTTAGCTGTTGCCATAATGATCCATCAACTGTGCATAACAGTCACACAGCCGTGCCCACTCTCTGCAGCACACCTAGAGCAGAAGCATTGGTAATCCACTTCCCCAGGAGTGATCCAGATGCTTTTTAGCAGTCCACAGCTGGATTACTCTGAAGAGGGGTCATCCGTCTCTCAGAGAGCCACAGCAGCTGGCCTGACCTCCAAGCGGATAGCCGCACTCCAGCAGGTAAGTGCCAAAGGTCCTCTGTGTCTTCTGGAAGAAGACAGTTAGCTCTCTTGTAACCGTTTCACAGCTGCTGATAAGGTTGTTCCAACTGGGACACAAGATTTAACAAGAGCATATTATAAACAGCTCACAACACAAAGAGCACAATGTGTCACATTTAGCCCTGAATTTTAACACTTTTCTATTACTTGTGGACTTATTTTTAACCACCTATCCAGCTCTGTTATTTCTTCTTTCTTATTACAACCTAAGGTTACAATGTAGTTATTCCTTCCTGCAGTCAGTTTGTTTGTTGGCTTATTAAGTGTTTTATGATTTACTATAGCTGCCCAATAATAGTAAAGAAGATCTCAGTAGCAACAACAAACAGCAACAAACCTATTAATTTGGAGGGGGGGAATTTATAAAACTATTAGATTTTTTCCAAGAAAAAATGAGGAGGAAAAATAGAATTCCACAGTTCTTCTTTTTCACTCACACAGGTTAGGTTCTTGCCACATTTGAACTATTGGTTATTATCTTAATATTAAGGTTTGTACACAATATTCCAAATGGGATCTCACCATAGATTTATAAAGAGGCACAATGCTGCTTTTAGATTTATTTATTTTTATTTCCTTCCTAATTCACTCAAGCTTTCAAATTGCTCTTTTTTCACTGCTGCTGTCCACCAGAAGCCCAATATCTCTTTCCTCATTTGTCACAGAAAGCCCAGAGACTGTCTGTTTATAGGTGTATTTGGGGTCCTTTGCACCAATGTTCATCACTTTGCACTTACTAAGACTGAAGCACGTTTGCCACTCAGTGGCCCACTCACCCAATGCCAAGAGATCCCTTTGGAGTGCTTGCAATCTATTTCACAGCCCTAAATAATCTGATTTTGGGTGTGTCTCCATGGTCTCTTTTTGCTTCCCTCTTGTGTCGGATTTTAAAAATGTGGATTGTAATTCGAAATAAAGCATCCCCATGTGGTTTGGGGCAACATGGATTTAAAACGTACTTTCCTGTCTCCATGCAAACTGCTTTTTGTAAGCTTACATCTTTGTCTCCCCACCCCCACCCCCACCCCCACCCCCACCCCCAGACCGCTGCAGCGATGACAGGCAAAGACCTAAATAGAACCTCCAGAACACAGCAGAGATCATCCCTTTACTTGGCTGCCAAGAGTTAAAAGCAGTTACAAGGATAACTGAAAGCAGCTCAGTCTCTCCATAACTAATGCTTGCAAGATAGTTACAAGCAAAACTGAAAGCAGGCTCCCTTTGGCTTTCAAATTCAGCTGCCTGCATTCATGTAATGGCAGCTGCTTAGCGCAGAACCAGACCTGCAAAGTGAAACTTTGTTTCACTTTAGAGGCTGCATTATTAGGAGGGGGAGAGAGAGATTTGCTTGCTGAGAAACAATCTCCCTGGTAATAATAATGATAATTAGTATCACCTTTCCCTGTTAGCAAGCACAAAATCTCTCTCCCCCTCTGAAGTGAAACAATGTGACAGTTCAGAGCTCTGCTTGCCTGCTGAAAGAGCTGAATGCAGGCAGCTGACTCTGACAGCCAATTCTTCTGCAGAGATTTAAAAAATGCCTAAAAATTTAGTGGAATATGGGAGAAAATGTGGAGAAAATGTCTCCATGCTCCCAGGAAAACCCGCAACTTTCCAAAAATGTGGAGGTAGTCTTGTTTAAAGGGGGTTTTTTCTGCCGTAGATTTTCCTCCTTTGTGGCTCTGGAAGCCCGGAGTAAAGCTCTGCATGGAGGCGCTCTGAGGCAAAAGAAACTTTTTAATGGATTTTTCTTGGCATGTAGAGGCGGCCTTTATAAGCAAACTTTGCTATTCCACATTTGAATTGAATTGGCTGCATTAGAAGATTGACATTCGACTGAGAAGTGAATGTTTTTGTGCATTCGTCCAAAGCTGAAGGAGCTTCTACACCCATATCAACCTGCCTGTGCCTTAAGATCTCGAAGGGAGGCCGTCCTGGTTGTACCACCATCCTCAGGAGCAAAAGGGGTGGGCAGCCAGGAGAGAGCCTTCTCGGTGATGGCCCCTAGGCTATGGAGTAGTCTCCTCCTTGAGGTGCGGCTATCTCCTTCACTGTACACATTTAGGAAGGGAGTGAAGACGCATCTCTTTGCCCTGGGCTTCAGTTAAATGGGGGAAAAACCTTTCCCTTCCCACTTGGAGTCACCGTTGTTTTTGTTCCTAATGACACCTGCAGTTGATTCAGAGCAGATTCAAAGAGGATTCAGAGTGGATTCAAAGCGGATTCAAAGCAGATTCAGGGGATTCAAAGGCACAGCTGGTGGCAGGGATTCAAAGCAGATTTGAAGGGCATTTGCAGCAGATTGGAGTCTTACCAAATTCGAAGTGGGTCTATGCACAGAAACGTGAATTTCCTTCGCGTTCGCTTTGATGCCTCATTTTAATGCATTAGGATGTGTTAACTTCTGGCCATTTTAAACCAAGGTCAGGATCTAAATATAAACTTAGTTGCACTTCAAATCGTGCATTTCCCATGCAAATTTAAAAGGACAAGGTCTGTGAATAAGGCAAGAACTGTGAAGCAAAACTTTTTTGTGAAAGAGGATTGCTGAAACATACATACGCATGTACATTTTCACACTCATCTGACTGCCTAACCGGTGTGAATTCAGACCTGCTAAAGTAATGCAGAAGAAGAAGAAACTCTAAAGTGAGCAAATCTGTCTGGCAGTTACAACATACCACAAATAACCTGATTATCTACTGCAAAGGGTACAGACTCAGTATTTGAATTTCTGGCTGCTAGACCTCCTGTTTCTTTATTATCAGAAGCATGTGGTGTATTTGGGCAAGGATAGAGACCCTCAGAGGTGCTGTGTGTCAGCTAATTACCCTTGAAGGCCATTGGGTAGTCTCAAAACTCCCATTGATCCCACCCAAAGTGGTTCAAAGGGAGATTTCTCAGCCCTCTGTGAACCAAGAACAAAGCTGAGGAACAGCATGTGGCAGTTATGGGCACTTCTTATGTCCTGCATGCTGCTGTAAGTCACTCCTTGCAAGTTTGGTCTAGTGGTTAGGGAGCCGGACTCTTATCTGGGAATACCTGGTTCGATTCCGCCCTCCCCCGTGAAGCCTGCTGGGTGACCTTGGGCGAGTCACAGCTCTCTTCTGAGCTCTCACAGCCCCACCTACCTCACAGGGTGTTCTGTTGTGGGGAGGAGAATAGAAAAGCTTTGTTAGCTGCTTTGAGTCCCCTTAAATGGGTGAGAAAAGTGTGGTAGAAAAGCCACATTTGATGGGAATCTCTTCAAACTAATACGGATTTTCTAACGTTCAATTCAAATCATTACAAATCGAATGCCCAGAAACACATCTGTGTGCATCTCTTCTCCTCTCTGTTTTGGCACTCTGTGCATGGTTTGGTCCCGGTCTGCATTGTAGGCCTAGGCGTGAACAGTCTCATTATGCTGTTTGCAGCATATGAACTTGTCAAAGACGGCTGGATTTGCAAGGTCTAAAACTGTGGTCCCCAGAAAGGTGAGGGGAAGGCAGGTAAAGGCTCACCCAGGTTAAAAGTGAAACTCACTTGCTGCTTTGGCTTTCTACAGCTTCCTCACTTCCTCCCCAAACTCTCTAGGCAACCAGCAGTGAGGAGTACAAACCGGGATAGGATGAAAGAAATGCCCCCTCCCGTGTTCCAGTCAGTCTTGGCAAGCGCCACACGAAGGCTTGGCAACTCTGAGGTTGCAGTGAGCTATGTAACAGCATCAGTTTAAGCCTAGCGCACTCCAGCTGCTAAGCATGCTGGGAGGGGAAATCATGAATGCATTTTTGACATTTGATTCCTAATGAATCAAATGTTTGAGAATCCATATTCGTACAAATAGATCACATTTGAATGTGGTAAAATTCTATTTGATACGAATCTATACGTATGTATTCATATGAATATTCAATATGTATTGATACTAGTGGATACGTATCCGATACATATCCGATATGAACAAATATGTATCTGATAAAAGCAATTATGTATCTCATATGAACAAATATGTATCCAGTATGTATCTGATATGTATCCGTAACATATCCACACTCTGAAAAGATCAAACCTGAATTCAGGTTGGTTCATGTCAAATGCAATCTGGATCCAGGGAATGCGTAGGGGGTTTGTATCTGACTCGTAGTGGGGATTCAAATTGAATTTGTATCAAACATTCATATTGAATTCAAATCCTACCACATTCAATGTAGATCTATTTGAACAAATACAGATTGAACCCACCCACCCCAAAATTGTGTGCATTATGCCCTTCTCAGCATCTGGTACATAGAGTGTTTTTCCACTTAGCACTAGAGTACTGCTTAAGGACCCATTAAAGATCCTTAATGGGTCCTTTATTGCTAGGTGGAAGAACACCCAAAGTGTCTTATTGTGGATGGTCACAATGTGAGAACTTCCATCTTCAACACAGACACTAAGTTGTTGGTAAACATTCTTAAAGGAAACTTGTGAAAAATAAGAAAACTAGCAAAAAGGAAACTGGGATGGAAATTTACAAGAGTACAATCACTTCTAAATTTGTAGAGACTTTTTTTCAAATGCAGTAATGAAGGATACAACGGAATGCATACCTAAAAGAAGTCAGGAAACTGCTGAGTCCAGAAGGCCACAAGTGTGACTTACAAGTGCATTACAGAAAGTCATTAAAAGCAAGAAAAGCTCATTTAGGGAACGGAAGGCTTGTTCTAATGAGGAGAACAGAAGGAGCTTACACGTTGCTGAAAACATCTCAAGAAATAGTAAGAACTTAGTGAAGTACAGCACAAGTAGGAATCCAACCAGGAAAGCAGTTGGGCCATTTAGAAGACAACGGGCAGAAAGGGATCATTAAAGACGTGGAGACTGCAGAGCAACAACATGAATTCTTTGCCTCCGTTTCCACGGAGGCAGACAAAAAGGGTATATTGCCTGCAACTGAGCTAATCTTACCAGGGAGGGAGTCAGAATAATTAAATTGGATAGAAGTAACAAGGAAGGAGGCCCTCACATGCCTTAATAAACTAAATACTAATAAATTGCCAGGGCCAGATGGCGTTTGTCTTCTATCAGAAAATTTGGATTAAAGGGAGCCTGTTTCCACAGGAAACGGGCAATGGGGTCTAGAGGAGGCTAGGGGGAGGAGATGCACCCATTGGGAGGGGGAGCCCCAAAGTCCCAGCTTTGGAGTGATTTCGGAGTGATTTCGAAATCATTCCGAAGTGACTCCGAAGTCCCTCCGAAGAGATCGGCAGAGACTTTGAAGCTGCTCCAGAGTCCCTCCGGAGTGCCTCTGAAGTCTGCATTGATTGCATTGGAGAGACAGGCGGCGAGACTCCAAAGTCCCTCCGCAGCTATTGGCAGAGACTTCGGAGTCTCACTGCTGGTCTCTCCAAAGAGATCAGCGCAGACTTCGGAGGCACTCCGAAGGGACTCCGGAGCGGCTTTGAAGTCTCTGCCGGTCTCTTCAGAGAGACATCAGAGAGGAGTCCATGGACCGCACTGACAGCTCCGGAGCCTCTCTGAAGTCCGTGACGATCTCTTCGGAGGGACTTCGGAGTCATTTTGAAATGATTTTGAAATGATTTTGAAATGACTCCAAAGTCACTCCGAAGCTGGGACTTCAGAGATTACACCCCCTGTCCCCAGAGACACCTGGGGTGATGGACCGACCCCTTGGGAGTCGATCCGGATTCCCCACATGGGTGCACAGGTGTTTCCATGGCTAATGGGCGCTACACCTCCTGTGGAAACACATTGTACCCATTCCTTAGATCCGGATCTTCTTAGATCCGGATCTAACAGCTGCAGTGGAAAAACACCCATAATGTGTTGACAGTCTCTTCGAATTCGAATGTTCACATCCGGTCAAATTCAATCAAATTTTGAATGTTTAGAACATTCATGCACGTCCCTACACAGCGCTTCTGCATATCAGTTGTCGTTTTGTTTTGTTTTAAGACCACTGGCTCATTCTGTTTGTTATATCTAACACAGGAGAGGTCACAGCTTCAGGGAATATCTCCTACACAGCCCTATTTCTCTGAGGCAAAAAATAGTGCCTTGCAATCAATAATGCACTGTCTTTGAGACTCTGTCTATAATGATAACCAAAGTATCCCAAGAGTTCTTTCACGGAGGAAAATAGTTCTAGAGAACACCATCATAAACAGACAATTGATGCCTTGGGCAGCAAAAGCATTTTGGGATCAGTTGCGGAAGGGCTGCACATTGTTAAATATAGCTTGTTTTGTTCCATAGTTCAGTCTCTTGTGGCATAATTTTAAAGAGTTCGAAAGAACACATATCCAAGAGCCTGGGCACTGAAGCAGCAACACGATTTCAATAGTCACATATCAAGGCATCTACTCTTGGTTATAATACTGGAATCACAGCATCACAAAGTGGGGCAGACCACTCTTCCATGAAAACCTGCAAAATGAGGGTCTAGGGCAGTGGTTCTCAACCTAGGGTCAGGACCCTTTTGGGGTCAAATTACCCTTTGAAAGGGGTCGCGACGAGCCTCCTGCCACCCTTCCTTCCCACCTTCCAGCTGCTTTGCCCCTGTGGTTGGGGGTCCCCACAACATAAGGAACTCCATTAAGGGGTCGCGACATTAGGAAGGTTGAAAACTGCTGGTCTAGGGCGATCAAGGTGTGATTCAACTGCCCAGTTGGTGGTGTGTACACACTGATGGTGGAGACCATGAGGAACTTTACCAAATCTTGAATGCCAGTGGCTTTGAAGAAGGAAAACAGAGTCTGAAAGGAATGATTCCAGTGAGTCTCAAAAGTCAATGCAGGGACTGGCATGGACCAGCATCATTGTGCAAATGTCACTGTTGCAAACCATGCTTTGCCGTGTTCCACAAAATCTGACCTTGCTGGTCCAGAATCTCTGACCCAGAACAAGGCATGACGAGTGGAGAAGTGCCCTAATTCTTACTTAACCCTGGGTTGGGCAAGGACTGGCCATGAAAATGCATGCCACCCCTAGGTGGGCATCACATCAGCACAATGAGGAATGGCACACATCTTCTGTGGCCAGCTTTCATCCAGTCTACACTCAAGACCTCCTGGATTGGTAAGCCATGGTCCACCACTGATGAAACATTCCTCCTGTGCTCCCTTGAAGGAGGTTCCATCCAACCCAAATTATGGAAGCTTTCTGGTCTTAACAGCAGCTTCTGTGCAAAAAAAAAACAACCCCTTGGTTCCTTTTCACTTATTGGCCTGTTCTTGATGTTTATTCCTTACATTCTGCTTTTGACTGACTTTAAACTGACCTTTCTCAAAGGTGGCCTTTTCTCGGTTAACATAAAAACACAAATCCAGGTCTTGGCCAAAGAGTCGCCAGTGACAGCAACACATTTTGAGCAGGCAAGAGTAATGGAATACAGGCTTAACACTCTTTAGATACTCAAGGAAAATTACAAAGAGATAGACAACTTTTGTTTTGCTTTTAAAGTGTTTCTCAGGAAGAAGGTTTGTATTTTCCTGCCCTAGGTAAAGGTGCCGGTTTCTATCATTCGGGAAGGAAAAGGTTTGCTTTTGAAAGCAAAAATGTCATGGGTTGTGATTCAGCATTTGGATCCTGACAGGCGTACCTGTGACATTTAGATAAAAACAAGATTGAAAAAGGGGAAATACAAACAGGGGAGGGGGAGTTGTTTCTTATCCATTTAGTACAGTATGCAAGATAAAAGCCTCCTTGAAGGGAATGAACCAAAGCATTTTAATTGAAAAAGAAATCTAGGGATCTATTTGCATTAACAGAACAGAGCAAGACTGAAATTATTTTTAAGGTGTGTGTTTTTTTTTCTCCTCCCTCAGAGCAATTTTGCTCTTGTTTCTGTTTGCTAAACTTCTCCATCAAAAAGCACACAGGCTCCGTTTATACAAAGTGATTTTAAAGCTTTCTTTTAATGAACAAAGCTGAGAGAGTTATTTTTTCAAAAAAAAAGTCAAAAAAGGAATAAAGGGAGAAGCAGGATCCAAATGACATATTTATAGTGCGTTAGAGAAGTCCAAAAGTTGTGGGATCACATAGAAGGTGTTAGAGGCACCTTCTACCCAGACCACAAGAAAGAACTCTGATAGCCATTTTCTTGCCCCACCAACATGTAGATCAGCGGTTCTCAGCCTGTGGGTCATGACCCCTTTGGGGGGGGGGTCAAACTACCCTTCCAGTGGGGTTCGACCACTGAATGTAATGGATTCGAATCAGGTTTTTTAGCATTCAGATTTTAAACTTTTGAATTGAATTGAACGTTTTGACATTCGATTTGACTCAAATTTGTGCACACCCCTACTAATGTAGCTTTTAAGAATCCTTTGGTTTTTAAAAAATGCACCCACTTATGTTCGTGCAAAGAGGGAACATCAGGAGGCAATACATATTGCAATTTCTTTTGCTTTATACCTATATAACTCCAGCTCTTTACACTTGTTTTAAGGAACCATGCGGCAAGTCAACATAACATTTTTTCTTACATTCCTTTGATCAATATGCTTGGGACAGAAACCTATGTCAACACGATACTTCTGTTTTAACCTCAGACTTCAGAGCTCTTTGCACCGGGCGCGTAGTACAGCTCCAAGTAATTACACAGGTTAATTCCTCCTTTGAAATGCAGAGGACAGAAATCAGAGTGAATGTACAGAGAATTATGCGAGAATCAGCGTAACATGAGGCTTTCAAAAGCAGCATGTGGCTACCAAGAGAGCATTGTGTAGCCTCATTAGCTCTAATTCTAAATGTCTGAAAACCTCCGCTCGTACATTTAAGGTTTTTAGTAATCCTACCTGCGGAGAAAGCTCAGAGGAAGATCAGCTTTATAGCTCTTGAGTAAATAGGCAGCCCTTGAGTTTTTTCCCACTCAGAATTTGTTATTTCTTATACCCACAAGCGACAGAAGCAGCGAGTTTGTGTCACTCAATGCTGGAGCATCCACCCATAATGGCAGACCAGTGTTTCCCAGTGCCGGGGCCTAGATTAGAAGCAAGTCCCAAATCATGGCCCCATGGTTTCTCTTGATCAGAAATAATCATCCTTGAAAGCACATTGATTGTAATATGCAGTTTGGTCCTGAGTCATTGATTGCATACCAAGCCTAAAAAGGTGGCCAAAGTAAATGCATTAAGCTAAGTTTTTCTCACGGGTTATTCATGGAACAAAGGCCAAAGCTGTGTTTCTTCATGCCCAGGAAATGTTAGAAACTATCTGCCACTGACAATTTCTACTTAATGTGATCAACCCTACATGGTTTTCATTCCAACCTTTCCCTTTGAGGCACAGTTAGGAAGGAATCTTGGCACCATACATATGGCCCTGCACTAGATGTGGGCACTTCCTGTGTTTCCTTATGCCCCCTCACCTCTACTTTAGTTCTTCTAAGGATGTGCATGAATATTCCATTCAAATCTGTCAAATGTTGATATTTGAACTTGAATTGGATTTTCAAAAATCCAAATTGGCACATTTGAAGTGGAATCGGATTTTTAAAAATCCAGTATGGATTTCCGAATAATTTGAATGGGTATATTGGTATCTGTCATGTACAAATCTATGCGAAAATTATACATATCTCGCACTTGAATATTTGTGCACATCCCTACAAAAGCTTCTTTAAAAAAAATAAAGCATCCAGCCTAAGCAGGTCAACTGTCCCTACCGATTAACTTGCAAATTTAATCTGATGTTATCAGTGAGATGATCTAACTGGCTTCCTACCACCATGGTTAATGATACTCTAACTGCTTTTAAATAATGTTGTCCACTCTCCCATTCCTGTTCATTCCTGACCATAAAAAATACTTTTTTAAAAAGCCTTAGGTTGAACTCGGATGGGAGCTGAATACAGCCAGATCCAGGGTAAGAAATGACTGTGACATGCCTGGGGAAGGAGTCACAATGGATAGCAGAATGGGTGTTTTTTCCACTGTCACTAGAAGTACCCATTAAGTACCCATTAATGGGTACAAAAATGCCATTACGTACCCATTTATGGGTACTTAATGGGTACTTTTAGGGTGTTTTTCCACTGTCACTACAAAAATGCCATTACGTACCCATTAATGGGTACTTAATGGGTACTTTTAGTGACAGTGGAAAAACACGCTTAGTGACAGTGGAAAAACACCCAATGTGTCCTAAAGATGCGCTGAACTATTTCACTTAATTTTTTCAATTCACAGCAAATCAGCTAGTTCATGAATGTTCACACAGAACTGGACTTTGGTTGTTTGGATATCCAAAACTTCAACAAACCAAACCAGTACCCCATCTGTGGACACAAAATTTCAAGGCTGAAGAGGCCTAGATGTTTCAGGGAGGTGTTCCAGCCCCTTGACCGTTCTGGTTGCCCTTTTCTGCACCTTTTCCTGTTCCACAGCATTCTTTTTGAGGTGTGGTGACCAGAATTGTAATTCAAATGTGGCCTCACCATAGATTTATAAAGCGGCACACTGCACACTGGATTGACACTTTCACTGAATGGTCCAACAGAAACCCAAAACTCCACATTGTCTCTGAACATTAGATATCTTGAACACCCTGCATGCCATTTCCATCCATACCTTTCATTATTTGAATTTTCTTTAAAAACAAACACAAAAAAACTCTACATTTTGGTTCTCAGTTTCTGAATAGTGAAAGTAGGCAAAGACATTGAATGCTTTCTGTTTAAAAAGTGCAGGGGAAAACAACAACTTTGTGTCAAGTTTCTTCTGGTGAATTGGAATTTCTCAGGAGAATGAGTGAACAGAAAGAATAAATAGAAGCAGGATTATGTAAATTATACCCTAGGGTTTTGCTTTATGGTGGTTGATACACAGTATACAGTTTAAAAGTACTTTGGAAAAAGGAAAGAAAAAGAAAACAAGAATGAGAAAATCTTCTTTTAAATTATAAAACAAAAAGCGTGTATTTAAATTTGATGGGAGAAAGAGCAAATAGATCTGCAAACAAAAAAGAGAAAAATTTGCACAGGTTTACCTTCGGTATGAGGCAAATTGAACAAAGCTGATGAACTCATGTATAGTTTGCAAAAGTGATGTTTGTATTCATATAGCACCTTTTAAAAAATGTCCAAAGTGATTCACAACAAAGAAAAATAAAATAATCATAATTAAATAAGGAATATGCGGTTCAACATGAAATAACAAAGTTTAAAATATACAATGAACTGATGTAAAAGAGGTATTCTACTGAAAGTCTCAAATAGGTTATAGACCTTTGTCACACACACATCTCTTAGGCCACTTTCATATCCACACACCCCACTGCTATCCTATATCAGAGTGGGATGATGATACAGAAGAATTCATTTTTATACCCCACTTTTCTCATTTAAGAGGACTCAAAGCAGTTTCTTCTTCCCAAAACAGACACCCTGTGAGACAGGTGGGACTGTGAAAGCTCAGAAAGACTGAACCAGGACTGAACCAGGAGACCACCAGATAAGAATCTGACATGTTAAACCTCTCACAGATGATGTTGTAGATGTTGCCATGGTCTGACCATCTTGAGTGCTGCTGGCTAGGAATGCACACAAAGGTTTGTCTTCAATTCATATCAAATTGAAGACAAATGAGCCTAAGAACCTAAGAAGAGCCCTGCTGGATCAGGCCACAGCTCTCCAGCATCATGTCTCACACAGTGGCCCATCAATCGCCCATGGGCATCTCAAGGATATAAGGGCAAAACTTCTCCTGCTCTCAAATCTCAGCAAATGGCCTTAGAAGCATCCTGCTTGGCCCTCCAGCCTGAACGATGTACTTAGGCATCCATTATAGCAGCCACTGATACATCTGTCATCCACAAATTTGTCTAACCCTTCCTTAAAGCCATCCAGGCTGGTAGCTGTTACCACCTATTCTGACTGATGACCCTCTGGGGGAAGAAATCCTCCCCCTTGTCTGATCTGACTCTCCTACCCATCAGCTTCATAGGATGACCCCTGGTTCTAGTGTTGTATGATAGAGAAAAGAAATTTTCTCCATCCACCTTTTCTATACCGTGCATGATTTTATATACTTCAACCAGGTCTTATATACTTTCCAGGCTGAAGAGGCCTAGACGTTACAACCTGGTTTCACAAGGGAGGTGTTCCAGCCCCTTGATCATTCTAGTTGCCCCTTTCTGCACCTTTTCCAGTTCCATACTTGTATTCCTTCAAATAGATCCCCTTCAAATATGGTAGAATTCAAATTCAACATGCATGTTTGATATGAATCCAATTTGAATCCCCACTACAAATTGCCTATGAATCCCCTAGGTATCCGATGTATATCCCTATGTATCCGCTCTGAGTGCATCAAATCCACTCTCAATACACTTATTGAACCCATTCTGAATCCAGTAGAATGTGATGCTTATTCATGCGCATTCCTAGTGCTGACCCCGTATAGGGCTTACCCAACACTTGGAATAGGGACGGTTGCCACCACCAGGTCTTTTCTGGACTCATATGGTATTATTATACAATATCAGACAAGGAAGTGTGAATAGGTCCAGAGTCCAAAGACGTCTAGATTCTTTTTCTCCTCCATTTCCTATAGCCAAAATGGTTGTTTTATAGTCCGTGTGTGAAAGCTGGAAGGTGGGAGTCAATGCTGGGAGCTTGACAGAAGCTTTTCATTCTATTTATTGGCTGATATTGAAGTGAATCATTACCACTCCATTCTTTTGCATGGTGAGCTATATTATGCCTCATCTACGCAGCTCTCAAAGATTCAAGAGACTTGACCTTTATCTGACCGTTGTCTCTTTAGCCCTTTCCACACGGGGCCTTATTCTGCATTGTATCCTGGAATAGGGCCTTCCTGTCTACATGCTAGTACAGACAATGGTAGGCCCTGGATGAAGCCTGCTGCAGTCTGCACTATCATATGGATGGCAGGGCTTTATTCCGAATTATAATCTGGAATAAAGGCCAGTGCGGAAAGGACTTCTGAGGGATTTAAAGAGAGAGAGAGAGAAGGGGAAATGATGGTTTTAACTGTTTATTTACCTTATCTATTTCCAATTTCATGTGGTTTTTAGGGATGTGAACGAGTGGAGTTTTCTTTGCCTTCAATTTGTATCAAATCCAATGTAAGAAAATTCATATTCATTTGAATAGATCAAATGTGGTAGGATTCTATTCAATATGAATGTATTCATACAAATTTGTACGAATATCCTATACAAATGAATATGTATCCCATACGTATCCGATATGTATCTGGTAACATATCTGCTCTGAAAGTGTTAAATCTGCCCTGAATCCACTTTGAATCTGCTCTCAATTGATGTTGAATGCACCCTGGATCCGTTGCAGGTGTGACTAGCACAGCAGCTTTCCCGCTTCCCCGTTTCATGAATGTTCCAAAACATTTGTACAAATACAAATGCCAATGTAGGAATGTCGTGGTGTTCAATTCATATACTAATGTCTGAATTCGTACGAATTTTTACAAATATTAAAAGTTGCGAATATTTGTGCGTATCCTTAGCAGTTTTGTCCTCAGACAGTTGTAACTGTATCCTGAGCCATGCTGCATCACAATGAAAGGGTTGTTTTTGAACTTCTCTCTTCTTGTATAGTATTTGCTTTTTCATCCAGAAGCAGTGCATTGGCAAGTGGTGCAATGTTTGTCCCAAAGTGTGGCGCATTAGAAAATTCCGAGCCCACAAGTGCAAGCACAACAGAGATGCAATCAGCTAAATTAAGCCTCTTCAGTTGGCTTAACTGGAACCTTACAAGCCCGCAAAACAAGAGGAACTAGATTTTAATGGCCTAAAGCCTCCAAAGTGGATCATAACATAAAATGGATGGCTCATCAGCTGGCATGGGAGGCAGTATCTGCCATATGCTTAAACTTACATTTGTGTTGCTCATCTTTAATGCTAAGCTATAATGCATCACATGGCCCATAACTCTGCCATGTCAATTTTTTATATATAATAAAAAGTGAAAACAATTTAGAGGAACAAGCCTACCCTGATTCTAAGGACCAATCGTTGAAACAGGCTTAAACCAAAGCAGCTGTGAGCCGCGGAACTGTAAATTAGCATTCTTCGCGCATGAATTAGATGCCTTTATCAGCATGGAATTTGCAACTATGTACCTATAACAAGCCCTTGCAAAGTGTGTGCTTGAAATCCATACTTCCTCAAAAACAGAGCAGAGTTATGAATCTCAATGATTTGCAGCTACTTTTTTTCTTCCTTGCTTAGCTCCAGCATCACTCATCAAGTCTGGAATGGTTCCTAACATTTCAGAAGACACAGGCATAAAATCAGCACTGAATTACAAAAGCATCCAAATAAACATCCATTAAGCTGAGTAATGGGGTGTGGGAAGAAGAGAAAAGAGCCCAAGGCAACTATTGTCGCCAATATCCACTTCTGCAGACTTGGTAGAGATACCCCAACAGAGATCAAGCAGTGAAGAACTGCCTATTATATTTGTTTTTCCTATAATAGGTACCTTTGCACAACTAATCACACCAAAGGCCTCATCTGCACACCTCCTAAAAGGGACAACATCCTGTGAGAAGTGGCTGTTCTGGCAGTGTTGGAAAATGATACAGGTCTTCTGGGACTCTGAGACAACTTCCTGGAGCTCACAGAAATGCCACTCTGGGCAGAACATCGTCTCCACCAACACCCCTAAACACAGATGGAATCCAGGGGCCATTCTACACTTGACCTTAATCTGGAATATATCCCAGAATAAGGACCTGCTGTCTACGTGCTAGTGTGGACTATGGAAGGCCCCAGGTGAGGTCTACCATAGTCTACATTAGCTCGTGGCCAGCAGATGTATTCCAGAATAAGGCCAAGTGTAGAAAGGTTCATGGTTGCAGATCAATGTGTGGCCAGCAAAGTCAACTCCTGGCCGCTGCACATACCTTACCCAGTGGCCAGTATTCGATTCCCATGACAAGGAGAATGCCGAAGTAACTTAAGGAAGTTTACCATTGGGTCATCCTTGATGTGGTTCAGGGAGGTCTACCAGCTGAATGGAGGTAGGGGTGTGCACGGATATTCAAAACACTTGAAATTTGATCGATCTGTTTGGACATTCGAATTTGAACTGAATGCCACTACATTCTAATTTAGACATTCAAACAAATTCTGAATCTTTTGAATCATTCATACGAATTATTTAGACATTCGTATGTGTACGGATATGTATGCATTACATACGTATCTATATGCATCTTATTCAAATCTGTATGCATTTGTATGGATACGTATGGGACAAAAACGGGATGCATACGGGATAAAAATAGGATGAAAACGGAAGCGTATGGATGTGTATGGGCAAATATGAATGTTGTTGACATTCTTATCTTCAAATATGAATTGAATATTCACACAGATAGATACGGAGGTATTCAATTCAAATTGAATGTGAATACATTCAAATTTTAAACATTCGAATCGATTTGAATCTTTAGAAATTGAATGCCAAAAATTGTATCCGCGCATACCCCTAAATAGAGGCAGGAACATTTGTCTGCCCCAGTGGCTACAAAATTATTTAGGCTGCGTTCACACCAAAGTTTTAATCCAGCTTCAGTCCACTTTCAGATTGGAAGACCACATCAGCAAAACGACTTGTTCCTTCCACATTATCTAACCCAAAGGTGATTTTTCTGAGTTAGATAAAAGCAAAAGCAAACAGCTTCTCACTTTGTCAATGTGTTATCTCACTCTGAAAGTGGACTGAAGCTGAATTAAAATTTAAGTGTGAATGCAGCCTTAAAGGATTTAAAAAATAAAAAAAATAAATCCACTGTGGTTTTCCTGAGTTACCGTCACTTGAAAATAAATCTAAACGAGGCCAGATAAAAATATAAACTATTATCCTGCAAACCACTGGAAGAAGTGAGGGTAATGAACAAATCAGTTATAGTTATGTCAGCATTTGCAGAATTATCATCAGCATCTGTTCCCCCAGGAATTAATAGATTATCCTGCCTCACACTTTCAACTGAGTTAGCGTATTTTGCTCTTCGGCTAAGGCGAGCTTCACCCATAATGCGGTAGCTCATAATAATATGAAGATAGATTGCTGTCGTTCGTGGGCTCTGGATTACTCATAACTGCATTTTAGACCCCCTGTGTGAACACTGTTTGAAGTGCCTCGCAACCTTTATGAGCACCGGTTTCTTGTTCAATGTAGGACTTCATTCCTGCACATTTCTAAAGCATTTTCTGTATGTTTGTTTCACCACTGCACACAGATTTTATCGATATTTCTTTCTAGGTAAATTCACGGGGCATCCAGATGAGTTTTATGTTCATTATATTGCAACTGTTGCGCACTCAAATTTTATTTATCATGAAGCTAAATTTGGTTCCACTGCTGTCAAAACTCGAAGGAATCAGGCTCCAGATAGAAAGTACTTATTTTAAGTTTGTGAAATCTTGAATTCCATTATCACTATTCTCAATGTATTTTTTTTAAAATTTACTTTGCCTGCCTGTGATGAGACATAACAAAAAGTGTGCCTCAGAGAGTCAATGTGTGGCCCTCGTCTTCCCAACCCTTCTTTAATCCACCTTCTTCAGATCAAACTGTTCATAAGAAGGGGAAGGGACAGACTGGTGTGTGGACAATCCCACCTCAATGCCGTCTAAGGCTATTTTCAGTAATAACAAAAGGGGCCCCTCAGAAGTGCCTCAGAGAGACCTTGTGTAGGACTCACGTTTCCAAGCCTTCTTTAATCCACCTTTTCTAGTTCTGAATGTTCATGGGAGGGGGGAGGGGAAGGCTGGTGTGTGAACAATCCCACGTTGAAGCCATTTCTAAGGCTTTGTCCAGAGATAATAAACAGAAGCACCACAGAGACAATAACGTGTGGCCCTTGTGTTCCCAACCCTTACCTAATCCACATACTCCACCCTCAAAATGTCCATGAGAGGGAGGAAAGGCAGACTGGTGTGTGAACAATCTCATCTCAAAACCTCCTCTGAGGTACTTCAGAGATTTTTAAAATCTTTTCTGCTGTGTTTGATCACAGCCAAAGGTTTGTTTGTTTGTTTTTGTTTGTTTGTTTGTTTTATATCGACCACACATTCACTGCATATTTCAGGAAGCCACACCATTCAATGATTGAATACAGGATTTCTTCTGTTACCTGGATTATTCTTCAGGGCTGGCAGAGTGGATGAAAGATCTGAAGAGTCTCATCCATTAGACAGGACTTGATTGAGAAGGATGAATGTGTCATCACACTGAGAACAGAAAGATGGCCCATGTTGTCAGAAGTAACTTGATTAGTCTGGTTCAGGAACTTGTTCAATTTGTATGCTTATGAGACATCTTGTCAGAGTTTCCTAAGATTATAGACAGATGTTCTGTCGGAGTACACAGCCAAAGATAATGTACACATAAATGTACCATCAATCTGGTTGGATTCATATTTCTCAAAGAGCATAATCTAATCCAAAATTGCACAAACAGCTTGCTGCTTTGAGTGAAACTGCAGCATGGGCTTCCAGTATTACCTGTCTAGAGAATTTCTCAGCTAGACAAAAAGAAAGCTCAGTTAAAATGTATAGCTTCAGTGTCTGAAGTATGGTGGCAACCACATTTATTTATTTAAGAAATTTATATCCTGTTCTTCACCAAATGGTCCCAGGGTAGGTTACAATAAGAATAAATACAATAAATACAATAAGAATAAATGCCCCTCTATGACTCGATGACTCCCACCACGGTTGGGGGCAATCTCGGGGATCGGAGATCCAGTCATGCCAAAGGTTAGTCATCAAACATGGCCGCCACTGCGCCTACGTGGATGATGCATTCCCCACCCACCAACTGTAGGTAACCAGAAATAGAGTGAATGGTTGTGCCACTGCACACTTGAGGTAAGCTTTCGAATGCAGTAGGTAAATGTTAGGTAGCTTGTGGAATGTGGTTTTGGGCTCCATACCTAATCAACAATTAAGCAACTTCTTGGAAGGCAGGGGATGCTTGGAGCCTCCTCTAGATGCAGATGCTCCTCCCCAGAAGTTCCCTAATTGTTGACTAAGAGCTGAAGTGCAAATTGGCCTCAGGTGCTCCTTATTTAGGGCACTAAGGATATGGGAGTCCCAGCCCAATGCTGGTATGCACAAGATGGAATGTCATCCAAATTGGGGGGGGGGGATCAGGATTGCCTGTAGTCCTGGAAACAGATGACAACCAGCATTCCGGCTTGGCTAGTCCAGAGCTTGGAGAAGGCACACCCCTATATTTCAGGCTACTGGGGGACCCATTTGAAGGTCACCCCAGAGTGTACCACCAATATGGGATCCCCAGGGCCCCTGAGGCTAGGAACTTTAGTTCCTCCTAGCCCTTTAGAGTTTTTGAAATTCAGCCCTGAAGGGTGTGTGGACTTCAAAGATAGTCGGATGGGGGAAGAGTGAACCAGTGCCATCATGTAGATGTCATTATCTTTAATTTTCAATTCTCCGTGTAGTTTTGTCGGGCTGCCTAATGGCCAACAGCTAAATTAAAGTTTAAAACAAGTAAAATATTTTATACAAATGCTACATTAAGAAGCAGATGAACCAATGCATTGCTTGCTATTTTGCCAGGAATGATCCTACTCATTTCACATGATTTCTTTCATGATCCATAATTCGCTAGAAGAACGTTCCCAGCCTATCCAATTCTAGGTGTGCTACAGACACCATCAGCAGCATTCAAAAAGAAAAGAAAAAAGTACACTAGATGTCTATAGGACAGCAAGTTCTGGGGAGGTTAACAAGGAGAGTCAAAAAGAAAAGTTTGTTTTTCATTTTCATTTTGGTCTGAATAATGACAGCAATAAACTTCCACTGTCATTGTTTTGGAGAATTCCCTGAACCTTTCATTACAACCCCATAATAAGAATCTATCGATTATTCTTGACATTTATATCAGTGTTGCTTCAGTATTGTGGTTTCTTTCAACCAATGGCTTCACAGAGGACATTTTCCTTGCTCATTTTGCATGGTGGCCTTGGGTTGGAGTTGCTGGTAATATCACTGAGATATGAGTTTAATACCATGCAAGGAAGGAGAAGCTAAGCAGCTGTAGAACACTGTGGGACACCATAAAAAGCACAATAAAGTTCAGTAAAAAATCTGAAAATTATTTTACTTGTCAGAACTATATAGTGGGCATCAGTCATTTAAAAATAAAAATAAACGTAGACTGGATCAAATGGATTTCAGTGTAAAATGTTCAATACATTTATCAGGCATTTGAGACCTTTTCCACATTGACCTTTGGATTGGTATAGGGCAAGGCCTCAGCCTTTTAAGGAGACTCAAAGCTGCTGACAAAGCTTCATCCCACAAGAGACACCCGGTGAGGTTGGTGGGGCTGTGAGAGCTCAAAAAGAGAGCTGTGACTCTCCCAATGTCATCCAGATGGATTCTTGGAGGAGGATGGAATCAAATCATGGAATTATGGGGGGTAGTGAGTTCTCCTTCACTGGAGGTCTTCAAGCAGAGGCTGAACCTATATCTGTCTGGGATGGTTTAGGTAATCCTCCATTGAACAGGAGTCGGACTCAATGGCCCTGGAGGTCCCTTCCAACTCTATGATTTTATGATTCTATGATAAACCCAGTATTCCCAGATAAGAGTCTGGCTCCCTCAGCACACAACCAAACTGGTGCATGCCTGTGTGGGTTTATGTAGTATTAGAACTTGTAGCCATGTGAATCCCTCACTTTGAATGCTGTGCAAAACCAAGGCAGGGTTCTGCCAAAGCAAAAACATCTCTAGACTGGATATGAAATTATGATTGGCATATTATTATTGGTTGTCAGGCTGGACGTACAGAATTGTGAGGTTTGGTAAAAGGCCATTGTCTGGTCTTTTCGTAGAATGAGAACACTAAGGTTCTTTATTCATTAAAAAACTATGATCTGAATCAGTGGATTTGGCCCAGCAAAGCTTTGGGACCACAACAAGCTTTAGTTCAAGCATTCAAAGTCTCCAAAGGGCATGTAATGAAAGTTCCTAGCATGAGAACCCACAGGAAACCCATATCAGTCATATGCTTTAGCATACCACCAACATGGATTCCCCCGTATATCAGAAAACAGAGGTGTGTCGTCTGCTGGCTTCTGTGTTCCAGACTAGGCACACTGGTCCTTCTGGTAGCCTGTTTTGTTTAGCAGTGGGTAGGGGCTCACATATTCTGCACTGTGTGCAAGAAAGGCCCTTAATGTACAGAAAGACCCTAACATCTGAATCTACCACCTCTACCCTGAGTTTGGCATGCTTTAAAAAAATATATGTGGTTGAAACCACATTTATGGACCCAGACTACATTTCATATGCCTGCCTTTGTTATCTAAAAGTTGTCATAAAGAGCAGAAATAACTGTAACTTCCACAGACTTCAGAATTACCAGAATTTGCAATTGTTTCCAAAAGATAAACAGGGCTTTGCAGCGGAATGTCTCCTTTCTCTTTATCTAGCTCCAACCATTGTACTGATTTTCTTTCCCCAAGGTCCTCAAAATCCAATTAATTAGTGCTCAGTAAATAATACAATTTATACAATAAAAGGACAATAGACTTTAGGGATCCATTGTGTTTTGCTTTGGCTTGGCTTGTTGGAGCCACAGATGTATAGGTGTAGCACGGGTGCCTATGTGAGATGAACATTTCATGCAGTTTTCCTTTAAAACTCAAGATAATGTTAAATTTACATTAGCTGTGGGGAAAATTGCCAGAATTCTAGACAGTGATAAATGTCATCTGAAGGACTGATGTGAAGTGCCTTTCAGAACGGTGAAACCAAAGTCTCTGGAGATGGTGTTACATTCTGAAATATTGCCGGTCTTGGAAAAAGTAAATATTTAGACCACCAGGAAAAAAAAAAATCAGTCAAAAAGGAGACAGAAAAAAAGTGAGAAGAGGAGCAATCAGAAAAGAGTGAAACCATAGCAATTTCTGCAGACATTTAATGTGGATTAAGGGTCCATGTGGTACACATATCTAGGCCATGCTCCTCGCTGGTCCAATCTGTTTGCATTAGACAGGGCACAACCCTGATTAGGGTGCCCTTAATCTGGATTACTTCTAGATCCAATTAGCCATATGCGTCAGTGGTCTGGAAGCCTGGATCTAGAGCATGGGAGGGGCACACTTTGGCAGTGAGTCTTAGAAAGCCCAAGGCCAGGACCCTGTTCCTAGTCCTTGGAGTCATGGTTCACCTTAGGGATGCACACGAATATTTGTAACATTTGTTATTTGTACAAATTTGTACAAATTTGGACATTCGTACACAAATTGAATGTTACAACATTTGTACATCAGATTTTGGACATTCATATGAATAGTTCAGATATTTATACAAATAGTTCGGACATTCGTTAAACTGGAGAGGTGAGGAACCGGCTGCGCCACACATCTGCAACTGATCCAGATTGCATTCAACATGGATCAAGAGGAGAGTAAAAGTGGATTCAGGTCAGATTTGACACTTTCAGAGTGTGAATTAGTTATGGGATACGTATCGGATGTGTATTCATGGATACGTATGCATTCACACCAGATACGTAATCATTCATATCTGATATTCGTACAAATTCATACAAATACATTCATATCGGATGGAATCCTACCACATTCAAAGTGGTCTATTTGAATAAATAAGGATTTTTTAACATTTGATTTGTTATAAATCAAATATAAAAAACCCATTTGTGCACATTCCTAGTTCACATTCATACAAATTCATATGAATTTGAACATTTGCATTCAAACAGAATATTGGTAGCATTCAAAGACTGACATACAAATACAAAGCAAATACTTCTGTGCATCTGTTCAATGCTTGGTTATATTCGTGAAGTGGTAAAGCAGCTGCCCAGTCACATCTGCAGCAGACTCAGAGCAGATTTAAAGCATTCAGATCAAATTCAAAGAGGGTTCAAAAGAGACGTGGAGGAGATCTGGAGGTGTGACTGCTGGCTGGGATTCAAAGCGAACTTGAAGAGCATTCAAAGAGCATTCACAGCAAATTCAAATCCTACCATATTTGAAGTGGATGCATTCAAACCAATGTAAACTTCCTTCCATGTGCGGCGAACACGAAAAAAATTCATGCACGTCCCTAATTGCATTGTGATTAGAACACAAGAACATAAGAACATAAGAGAAGCCTTGCTGGATCAGGCCACAGCCCATCTAGTCCAGCATCCCGTCGCACAAGGTGGCCCACCAAATGCTCATGGGCATCTCAAGCAGAGACAAGGACGAACCTTGAATCCCAGCAAATGGCCTTAGAAGTGCCCCACTTCCCCGCCCGCCTGCCCCAGCCTGAAAGATGCACCTAGGCAGTCATTCTAGTAGCCATTGATACATCTGTCATCCATAAATTTGTCTAACCCTACCTTAAAGCCATCTAGACTGGTAGCTGTTACCACCTCTTCCAGCAGCAAATTCCATAAGCCGATGACCCTCTGGGTGAAGAAATACTTCCCCCTGTCAGACCTGACTCTCCTACCCATCAGCTTCATAGAGTGCCCCCTGGTTCTAGTATTGTGTGATAGAGAAAAGAAATTTTCTCTATCCACCTTTTCTATACCGTGTATAATTTTATATACTTCATCAGGTCCCCTCTTAAACGCCGTCTCTCCAGACTGAAAAGGCCTAGATGTTGCAGCCTGGTTTCATAAGGGAGGTGTTCCAGACACTTAATCATTCTGGTTGATGGAGACTCTTGGGAATGGAGCAGGATTGAAATAGAAATGAAATAAATAAACCGGTCTCTTTTCACTGCTCAGGAATTTGATATTTTACTGAATTCTGCTTCCCTGCCATTTCCACCTTTCTTTTCTATGGTACAACTCAGATCCATCTTCCCTATCTCAGCTCTTTGTATATTAGAGGACAATTATCAAAACTCCTCCGACTTTAAGAGTGGTAGCAAAGAAGCAATCAGAGAGAAGCTTACAATTTCTCCAGCTTCTCTGATTGTCACCCCTGTTCACAATAATCCATTCATTTTTGCAGATGCTATTCTTATTCCTTCATGCTGAATGATTCTACAAGGATATCAGTAAATTAGGAAAATGTTTATTTAAACTATTCCTACAGCTTCATTAAATCCCTCTCTTTAAAAAAAAAAAAAGTTAATAACGTTCTACACAGCATATCTTAAAGTAATATTCTGAGTTATTACAGCACATAAACAGAAATTTGTAATATCCCCTCAAGGAACAATTATTTTGTTTTCCCCCGTACCTCTGTTCATACAGGTCTCTTATGACCACTCAGTTTTAAAGTGCTCAGTGTAATAGAGTATCCGAAGGAAAGCAATGTTTGATCAGGGCTTATAGCTTTTATTCAACACCCGGAACAATCTACGCCAATTCCCCGGAGCTGCTTTGGATGTGGAAAGGAAAATATGGTTACATAAATCTTTGTAATCTTGAGGGAAAGTTAGCATGGGAAAAGTTTACCATCAAAAGCACTAGGTCTGATGCATTACAAAGAAGTCCCAGGTCTGCCAAAACCTACCTTAGTGTTCCAACCTGCTTTGCATGTTAGATTTAGCTCTGGAAAGTAGGCAACAGTGATCGAAAGAAAGGAAAAGTGTGTCAGGGTGGCTAGAAGAAGTCATTGAAACTGAAGATGAACAGATTTGGAAAAAAATATGTGCCTCATGTCACATCTACTATACAGTCAGACCCTGTATCCACTGATTCAGTAACCACAGTTTCAGTTAACCATGTTTACTAGATCAGCACCCCACCCCCACCCCTGTGGGCACCATAAGGGAAAAGCAACCTGAACAGGAAGGCCTATTTTGGCTTCCAGAAAGCCTATTTCAGCTTCCGTAGAGCATTGGAATAAATGTGTGATGCCACCTGAGCCAGTCCCAAAATGTAAGGGTGTGTGTGGGAGGCGGGTGGGAGGCATCCGGCGGCATCACCTGCCTATTCCAACGCTCTCCAGAGGCTGAAGTAGGCCTTCCAGAGGCCAGAAAAGCACTTCCAGTTCTGGGGTTGCATGACCCCAGAACTGGAAGGCCTGTTCACGATTATCCATGGTTCCAGGTAATCATGGTAGGAGCCGGAACATATCTACAGAGGATATGGCGGTCCAACTGTAAAAACATTGCAATCTTGAAAGGTAGGATTGAAGAGGAAACCAAATATGTGTTTTGTTACACAAATCATTGTAAAGAAAAATATACTCCACATAGGAAAAACTCCCAGACAGCACCAATGTGGTGAGATATACTACTGCAAAAATGCAAATCTCGGGACAAAACAGCCTGGTTCAATCAATTATTTACATTGGTCCCATGGATATTTTCTGATCGTACATAAAAAAAAGACTTTCTGTTGTTTATACACAATTTGATAAGCCCGATGCCTTGGTTTTTTTCTAGAAAAGTAATCAATAAACAATTAAACATGCCATTTACATGGGAAGGAAGAAACACAGAGACCCCGCTCTGACAGAGGATTTTAGTCTGACTTGAAGTGGGCTCCAATTCTCCCCATCCCAGCAGTTTGCAAGGGATCAGCTCTTTCTGTGGATTAAAGGTCTAGAAACATGAAGTATCCCTATTCAGATTAAAGGGGGTCTCACTGCTGGATTTAGAAGTAATCCTCACTATTTAACAATGGAAACGCAAGCAGTTTTTTGGGGTAAGGAACCACACTTTACGGGTGTTCTCTACAGTTTCCCCTGATACAATGATAAGCCGTGATTTCCTGTGCCTGACTCTCTGCCATCAGGCTGCCTGAAAGGAAGGGTAGAATCAACAGAGCCTGCAGATTGTAACATTTATAACAAGAGATCAGCCTGTAAAAGCCTGCCTAAGTTCTCCCTTCGTCCTTCCATTCAAGTCTTTGCCTGGTTCCCTGCCATTTCCCGCGGGTCTGCTGCAACGAGCCAGCACAATTGGTGGCTCCTTGTATAAAAGCCTCCCTCCTTCCCTCCCCCCTGCCATTTCATGCTGCTCCAACCCATGAATCCATGAATCTTTAGGAATTTCCAACAGCACTTCCTTCTTGCTGAGACTGCTTCCCATAGCACTCTTATCATTTAATCTTCTACTACCTTGTTAAAATGAAAAGCTGTGCTACAGGGGAGAAGTGAACAAAGGACTCCATCATCTGAATTAGGGACAGGCTTATATAAGGGGTGGGGTTTGAATTGCCTGCCCCAATGAAGTCAGGGTATGATGGAGGAGACAGGGGAGGGGGTTTCTGCCCCATTAGTCTGTATTATAAGCTAAGTGGGAATGCAAACAACAACAACAAACAACAACAACAACAGATCTTGCTCCTGATTTTTTTTTTAAAAAAACCTGGTTTAAATCTGGCCAGAGTTGCAGTCAGTAGAACAATGGTCCTGGCATAAAAAAATAGCAGAGACATATGTGGATAATATAAAAGGGTAAAATTGCATTATCACTTATTGTTATACTACCATCAGGGTACGGTAAAGAAGAGAGGTGTACTCAAACATTAGCTTATTCCAGCTGGAGATTATATGATGATAGGCTGCCATCAATCACATTTTCTAAGCTACTCGGCTTCCTATTCAATAGTGGGATAAAAAATACTTTTATTGAAGCAAAGAATACTAGTTTTAGCAGGCCTTGCACTTTGAGGTAGCTAACATCCACTTTTTTATGGCTAGTTATATAACGTATGCAATTTAGTTCAACATGGCTAGGATGTTATTTTTTATTTATTTATCATGCAGGGAATAGTACGGATTTGAATAATCCTTTCAATATTTCAAAAAGCTTAAAGGATTACAAACACTGTTCTTTATGCATATATGGCAGAAAATTGTATCTTGGCTGTTTGTAGTGCAAATATGTCCATCTATAAAATCATATGAGCTGGGCATTTTTAAACATCAAGTGAACGCTCAATTTCTTTTTCAAGGTATAAATGATATAGTTTAATAGTCAGTTTGAAAACATTTCCATATGAATGTGAAGGCTCTTTTTATTTTTTTTTATTTTTTGCCCTTTCATCACTAGGTCCAGAGGGTTTTATAGTATGGAATATTCTAAACATTCAAAATTCAATCAAATTCATTCAAACATTCAAATTCAAATTCAATGTCTATACATTCATTTTTTAAACATACAGTATGAAATAATTTGAATGTTTCAAATCATTCATATGAAATTATTCAGACATTTGTATGTGTATGGATAGGTACGCATTACATACATATTCGTGTGTGTCTTACTCGTGCCTGTACACATTGATATGGATACATACAGTACAGAAACGGGATGCATACGGGATAAAAACGGGATGTGTACGGGTGCATATGGATGCATATGGACACATACGAATGTTGTTGACATTTGTAATTAAATATTTGTATGAATAGATATGAATGTCTTCAAATTCGTTCAAATTTGATTATTCATTTTTCTCTATTTGTTCAACTTTGAACTTTTGAATATTCAAAATACTCCAGAAATAAGAAAAAACGAATCTCTCTCTCTCTCTATCCATCTATCTATCTATCTATCTATCTATCTGCCTGCCTACCTACCATCTATATATCTATATATAATAGATGTGAGAATACCTAGAATTAGTTTAATTGAAGAAAATAATTTGGAAATTATTATGAAATGTATGCAAAATGATTGAAATGGGTAGGGTATAGAATAAATCCTTCAAATTTTTCCCTTTAGTAACTGGAGAATTCATTATCAATGAGGATCACGAATTTCCTCAAGAACAAAAAAAAATTGGAATTATTGATCAGTGACCTAAAAGAACCACATTTGTTGGGAATCTCATACAATAATGTTAAAAATATCTATATCTGTTGTTTAAACAGTTCACAGCATGTGTGGCAGCCATCTTTGAATCCATACTGCATCTATATGCTTGTCTCAAGCCTAGAAGGGCTTAGGGGTGTGGACAATTTTTTTTGCATTCAAATTCGAGTCAATTCAAATGTCAAAACATTCAATTCAATTTGAATGTTTAAAATTTGAATGCAACAAAAACAATTTGAATCTGTTACATTTGAATCTATTCATTTGAATTTTGGATATGAATTTAAAGATATGAATGTTAACAACACTCATATGTGTTATACGCATCTGTATGCATTTTGTATGCATCCTGTTTTATCCCGTATGCATCTCATTTTTGTTCTGTATAAAAATTGCAAATGTGTACAGATATGTATAATATTTGTACAATTGTGTATGTATTACATACGTATCTGTACATTCGAATGATTCAGATCATTCGAACGATTCTTTTGGAACATTCAAAATTGACTTGAATGTCTAAATTCAAATGTGAAGACATTCGATTTGAATTTGAATGTCCACATTCAAACAAATTCAATCAGATTTGAATGTTTTAAATATTCATACACACCCCTAGAAGGGCTAGAGAAAGATCTGGTGATGTCAGTATTGTCAACAAAATAGGGATGTGTTGAACATGTCACGTTTGATCGCTTTTGTACCCAACAAGAGGTACAGATGTGGACCTAAAAATCAAATTCATTTTGCTATTTAATCAAACATCTGAAAATTTGTTTCATCATCAAATTGTGAAACTGAAAAACTGGATTTTCACATTTGCATTTGAACACTATGACAAAGTATTCATGATGTTTCCGCCATTTAAAAAAGTAATTTTTATCACCAAAAACATAATGAAATACGATTATTTAATTGAACTGTCCATTTTTGCGAGTAGGAGCTTTGTCCTCTTCGAGTGAATCTTTGTATGTTCAAACATCTGTATATTTTTATTTGATGTAAACACTCCTTGTTGATCAGAGACTCAAAGAAGCTTGAAAGTGTTTGAAAGGACACATTCTGAAGAAAAAAGTTCCAATTCAAACCAATGAAGTGTTCAGTTTCTTACGAACCAAACAGTCAATTTAGGTTTGTGCATTTCTCTACAACAAAATGCTATGGAAAAAGCTCATGGAATGACTAGTACTAAATTGTTGATAACAGCAATATTATAGGTAAGCACCCTCAGTTTATATTAATGCTAAAATACATGATATTTAAATGTTATTGAATGTTTATTAAACCACTGTGTATGTGGCATAAACATGACCTATATAGAAGGTGTCATATGGTGAATACCAATGTGTTCCAAGCACAAGCATCTTGTTTATTCTCTTCCAGACTAAAGTAGTAAGAGTCTACTCAGCAATAACTACTGAGGAGTAGTTGAATCTCCACTTAATTGAACAGGAGAAGCTTAAAACATTCTGTCCTATGGAGAACACACAGTGAATGCCAGGTCTGCAGTACTTAAAAGGCAGATTTTGGCTGAAATCACAAGAACTCCTGCAAAGTATGAAGAAAACTTCTAATTTGCCCGTTCTCATTTCTGAATTTCAAGTAAAAATGCTAGCTCCCTTTGTGGAGGACACCCAAAAACTTTAAGCAACTTATTTCTTAACTTATTGTTAAGTCAATTGCACAAGGCTGAAACAAGTTGTTTTGAAGCCGACAAAAAGGTGAATCTGTGTCTAGATGCAGTGGTATTCCTCCCAAAATCTTTCACGTGCATTTCCCCCCAAAGTAACTGAATGTTCCTGATCAGATCCAAAATACTGTCATTATATAAATATAACATTTGAATCCTGGCTCCTTTCTAAGATGATGGTGAAGAACAGCTAAAGTCAGCAGCCCTTTTCACTGACAAGCAAGACTTTTTCTAAGCTTCTCACTTGCTGGAATTAGTTTTACTTGTCTCTAAAAGTTAAATTCTACATTATGTAATTCACTGCTTTAGATATCAAGCTGTTTTTCAAGAATTTCAATTTATTTTAAAAATGCATTTGGGGAATATTCCTTTCCTTACTTATTTGCAAGGAAATAAAATAGTGCAGAACTTTTGATTAGTTAAGAAACATTTCTGTTTAAATTTTAGAAGGAAAGTCACAGGAGATATTTAAGATCCTTGTTCAGTGATTTTGGAGATAATTGCTGAAACTGAGCTAATTCTTCCAGTTTAATATCTTCATTCCTTATATTAGCACAAATGGTTTTCTAGATAATTAAATATTTCGTAGGGATGTGCACAAATATTTGTAACATTAGAAATTCTTATGAATTTGGCCAAATTCGAACATTTGTATTTGAACTGAAGGTTGGCACATTCAAAGATTGACACTTGAATTTGAATAAAACGTCATGATACATTTGTATGAAGCTTTGTATGGGATTCATATGCACTCCTATGCGTTTGTGTGGGATTCATATGGATTGAACATTCATATCAAATTCAAATTCCCCTACATTTGAAGGGGATCTATTCAAATGAATACAAATTTTCTTGCATTCAATTCAATACAAATCAAATACAAAAACAAAACAAAATAAAACCCATGCATATTCATAATATTTGGTAATTCTTTTTTAAAATGTGGATAAAATT
Source organism: Aspidoscelis tigris stejnegeri (assembly GCA_023333525.1). Taxonomy (NCBI): domain Eukaryota; kingdom Metazoa; phylum Chordata; class Lepidosauria; order Squamata; family Teiidae; genus Aspidoscelis; species Aspidoscelis tigris. Next base: position 11,175,130 of record JALMGA010000012.1, read on the forward strand.
GTATAGTTGTACCATAGGAATATATTCTTTTATTGTGCGCTGCAATTTTTTATTTTTATTTTCAATTCATTTATTCTGTTTGACTCTGTGGCAATGTTAGAGGGCAAGTATTGCCATATTCCTTAATCACTCAGATTTTGTGACTGTGAAAATCACCAAATAGATTTTCCTTAGTATTTATTTCAGTGTATTCAGCCTGGTGGGGAAATGTAGTCTATGCACTTTTTGAAGATGGAGATTCTATCAAAGGTGTTTTCCCACTGTCACTAGAAGTACCCATTAAGTACCCATTAATGGGTACTTAATGGGTACTTCTAGTGACAGTGGGAAAACACCCCTATTTTCATCTGTAGACAGTAATGAAAATATTTCCTTATATGTGACTGCCCAAAAGAAACTGGGGGGGGGGGGGATCCAATGATATGGAGTCTCCAGAGAATGATCACAAGATAGGCAGCTCAAGTTGTTCAACAATATAGTTCAAACCAAACAATGGGATGTTCAAGCAAATCTTTCAAAAACACCCTGTTGAAGGCATTTGAAGGTGTTTCAGATCAACCTCCCTGCCTGGTCAAAGAATAATGCTCAAATTCAAACCCAGCAAACAGAGAAGTAACAGAAAATATGTGTTCTGCAACCATGTGTTCACGAGAATGAGAAAAGCAAAAGAAGAAGAGGAGGAGAAGGAGTTGGCTTTTCTACCCCACTTTTCTCACCAATTTAAGGAGACTCAAAGTGGCTGACAAAGCTTTTCTATTCTCCTCACAACAGAACACCCTGTGAGGTAGGTGGGGCTGTGAGAGCTCAGAAGAGAGCTGTGACTAGCACAAGGTCATCCAGCTGACTCATAGGAGGAGGATGGAATCGAACCCAATATTCTCAGATAAAGATTCAAATCAATTCAGATTTCTGGATATTTGATTCAAATCAAATGGATTCAAATCAAGTTGAATCCCAATAATTGCATTCGTGCACACCCCTACTAGCTAGCCCTAGTTTACAGAAATACTTCTAACATTGGTAACAGAAAATAAAAGCAAACGAGAACTACACCAACCTTTTCTTTCAAGTTCCAGAATTAATTTTAGGAAACCTGAGGGGAATACTGGTCAAACAGACTCACACAAAGCAAACAGATGGAATCAGAGGAAACTGCTCATCTCTGTTTAAAATGTCCCAGATGAGATCTTTGTGCAACTCTTCTGCTTTGAGTACCCACCATGTCGCTGTTCTCCTTCCGCTCCTCTTGTGGTTGGTGGTTTGTAGCTAATATGTTCAATCAGGCTCCACTGAACAGCAGAGATTTCTCCGTACATTGATCATTACTGAATGACAGGCATTGTTCCGGGCTTCTTTTTGCACAGAGGACATGTTTCGGTTCTTTGGGAACTGATGCTGTCAGTAGACCTTTATGATTTTATCTTAGTCCAAGACCTGCATATGTTGTCAGCAGAACACATGTTCCTTTATGCAGATAATACTGCGACAAAGTGCAGCTATGACTATATAGGCTTTGAAGAGCCAATTCCAGACTTGCTCTTAGTGCAGAACAAGAAGAGATTGATGGTCCCCCCACTTCTGCACACTACTTTGGTTAAAAGGTGGCCCTTCCCCCTTTCTAGCATGTTCTGTCTGCACATGTTGGAGCACGGACTGGGCCAAGGCATCCAAAATGGCATCCTGGTCTGGTCCCCCATTAGTCCACAATGTCAAGATCTACCAGCATACTAGTGGGTGGTATACCAGACCATGGACATGCCACTGTGGTCCAGTGTATCACAGGGGGTCCATACCAGTGGAGCACATTGCTGAAATGGGTTATCTTGGAGGCTACGGTTGTGCACAGATGGTTTATTTGGTCTTTGATTCATAATGAATTGAATGCAAGAAAATTCATATTTGTTTAAAAAGATCCCCTTTGAATGTCATAGGATTCGAATTCGATATAAATGTTTGATACGAATTCTATTTGAATCCCTGCTATGAATTGCATATGAATTCCCTATGTAATCGATATGTATCCACTATTTATCTTCTCTGAATGTGTGAAACCAAAGCTCTCTCAATCCACTTTGAATCCAATCTGGATCTGTTGCAAATGTGACCATCACAGCCACTTTCCCACCTCCTCAGATTCACAAACGTAACAAATCTTCGAATTGAATGTTCTATACATTGGGGTTTTTTAACATTTGAATGAATTTGAATTGTTCACATGAATTTTTTGAACATTCGTATGAGGACAAATATGTATGCATTACATATGTATCCCATACACGTTTCCATGGATACATACAGGACAAAAATGAGATGCATACAGGATAAAAACGGATGTGTACGAATGTGTATGGATGCACACGGATGCATACAGACACACACAAAAGTTGTCAACATTTGTACAATCAAATATGAATCAAATCTTTGTACGAATAGATACAATATATTTGAATCGGTTCAAATTTGAATATATTAGGTTTTTTTATTCGTACAAATTCAAACATTTGAATATTCAATTTGAATCAAATCGAATGCCAAAAATTGCATTCATGCATACCGCTAATATGCACAGAAATATAATCAAAACTAATCCAAAGTTATCTTCGCCCTCAGATGGCCCAGAACCCAACGTTCAAGCACAATGATGCTTCCATGAGTTGAATATTTAAAATTCATTACAAATTAGCTTCCCTACCCCCTCAACCAAATTTTGAAAGCTCCAACCCATCTGTATTCAAGGAAGGATGAGATATTGAGGGTGGGGGAGGATATGATCTTGAATCTTGCTGGAAAGAAAAGCTGACACACGTTTTTTTCCTCCCTTCTTTTTTCTCTGCTACAGAATTACCAAGGGGGGTACCAACCAGGTGTTGAGGCAGTAGTGTTTGTGAGAAGGCCCATCTGGAGCCGTTCTTTTCAACTATCCTAGGAGACCATCTGAGCTGTCTCTGGTGCAGTGCATGGCTCTGATGGTGGCAAATGCCCAGCTGTCAAGAGTATCTGAGCGCAGTCACTGTCCAGGCAATGTGCCAACTCTGTGCAGCTGAAGGGGACTGTTGCTTTTCGAGGCTTGGACTCTCTTTCAAATGTGAGACAGGAGGAGGTTCTGAAGCTTATCATCATGGAATTCAAAAGAAATACTGATGAGAAAGATCGCTAAGATCTAACAAAGGTAAGGAAGGACCTTTATTCTCCATGCAAGGACCAAAAGATTACACTCCCTCGCCAATTTAAGAGCTTTGAAGTCATTGGGTCTCAAATCTGTGGCCATAAAATTTTAAAGTAGCTCTCGTATTCTGGCCATTTTTAAATGCTTTGGGGAATAAGGATGTGCACTAATGGTTTTTTTTTGTTTTTTTTTTATTCATATCAAATCGAATGCAGGAAAATTCATATTTGGTGGTAAGATTCATACTCAATATGAATGTTCAATCTCATACAAATCCCATATGAATAGCATACGAAGCTCATACGAAGCTTCCTCCCTCCATCCTTTCCAGTTTGGTCTTGTGGTTAAGGGAGCCGGACTTTTATCTGGGAATACTGGGTTTGATTCCGTACTCTCCTACAAAGCCAGCTGGGTGACCTTGGGCTAGTCACAGCTCTCTTCGGAGCTCTCACAGTCCCACCTACCTCTTTCCTTTCCTTTCCTTTCCTTTCCTGCCTCCTCCCCCCCTTCTCCTTGGGAAGACCATGAATTTGTTATTCCAAGCAATATTAAAAGCAGGCAAGGAAATAAGCGAGAGCTGCCAAAACATGTATTGCTATTGCCTTTGCAGAAATGAAATGATGTTATCATTAAAAGAATAAATTGTTTAAACTGTGGATAATTCCATCTTCTTTCATTGAAAATAAATGCATCTTCCTGCCTTCTTTCTCAGGCATTAGGCTCTGCCAATCAAAACGTGCAAATAATGAGTGAGCTGGAAAACACAAGGGATGGAACCCTCAATCCTAAAAACCTCTTTCCTGGAGCAAAGATGTGAATATACACATTTTGGCAGAAGAAGTGGTACACAGTACAATAGCAAAGTTTGCTGATGATACTAAATACATTATTCAGGATAGTAAAAACTGAAAAAAGATTGCACCTAAGTACATCTTTCAGGATGGGGGGACAAGCAGGATGCTTATAGGTCTAGCTGCTGCACCTGGGCATTTGCTGCCTGTGTCCCTCCCTCCCTAAGGTATAAGAACTATGGATGAAGGAGAAAGAAGAACTGGCCAGCCGCTGCACTAAGGTGCCTGCTACCTTTCCCCCACTGTTTTGGGTGATTTTATAATGTACTGTTTCATAATGTATTATGCATTTTTATATGTAATTTTATAATGAATAGTTTTGCATTGTATTTTTTCTTTGTTACTGCTTTGAGCATTTTTTCTTTCTTTTTCATTTTCTTTCTTTTTTTAGAGTATTGAAAAAAGAAAAATGGTCAGGGACAGGGACTTTTGCTCAGCTGCTCTGAACTAAATTCAGCCTTAGCTGCCTCCAATTGTGTGTGCCATGTTTTGTATGATGTGCAATTTTTATAATGTGTTTAAGTAATGTTTTGATTATTACTTTGCGTTTTATGTTTTCTGTTTGTTGTAAACCGCCTTGGGCAAAATTTTCTTCTGGAAAGGCGGTGTACAAATAAAAATGGAAATGGAAAATGGAAATATAGGGCAATTTGCTGGGATTCGAGAGCAGGTGAAGGTTTGCCCACTTATGTTATTATGGCACCATTCTGAGATGTGAATATCCAAAACTGCAAATATTGGACAGATAATTTCAAAGAAGATGTGTTCCTGCACACATGCATACAGATGTGCACTTACACATACAGATGTGATCCTGCAAAGAAATGAAAGACAAGGCAAGAGCCAGAGATGGCCCTGCGGTTGCTTTCTGGCAGGGACACTGAGAGAATACACCATAAGAACATGAGAGAAGCCCAGCAGGGGCTCTAGTCCAATATCCTGTCTCATTCAGTGGACCACCAATTGGTCATGGGCATCTCAAGCAAGAGATGGTGTTTTCCCACTGTCACTACAAGTACCCATTAAGTACCCATTAATGGGTACAAAAATTCCATTAATGGGTACTTAATGGGTATTTCTAGTGACAGTGGAAAAACACCCAAAGTCTGTTCTCCTGTATTTTTAACAAATCTTTTTCACTAGTTTTGAAAGAATCTCTTGGATTATGTGGGTTTATGGGTTTATTATGTGTGATTTTGCATTTTTAAAAGCCTGAGTCAAAAGATCTCATGCTCTAAAAAAAGGGGGGAGAGCTGTTTTTTGGACTTATTTTTCTGATAAATTTTTCCCAGGGCATTACTCATATCCTTTGAAAGCCCATTCTCACCCTCATGGTCACAAGTAGAGATGGTCACAAATATTTGTAACATTCAAAATCTGTACAAATTTGGCTGAATTTGGACATTTGAGTTCAAATCGAATGCTGGCACATTTGACGATTGATATTCCAATCTGAATCAAGCATTTTGATACATTTGTACGGGATTCATACGGGATTGAACAATCATATTGAATACAAATCCTACCACATCCAAGGGGAGCTATTTGAACAAATGCAAGGGTTTTTTTTTTTTTTTTTTTGCATTCGATTTGATACAAACTGAATACAAAAAATATTTGTGACATCCCTAGGCGCAAGAGTGCTTAAGAATAAAAGCCAGAGGGGAGAAAAAAACAGTGACAAGCAAATTGAAGGAAATTAGGATCACAAGAACATCTTAGTATGCATCTGTCCTTTGGCCAACCTTATTATTGATTTATGTCATCCTTCTGTTGACTTCTTCTTGTTCTTCTTGTCTTTTTTTCCTCCCAGATTCGTTCAGTAGCTTGACCTTGAGAAGGTCTTTCTGGGGATGTCTGCAAATTCATTATAATTGCTGCTTTTCCTAATGGACTGCACTATACTAACCCTGCCACTCATCAAGTCCATTTGTCCGTAAAGTGACTTAATTAAACTTTTCCAGTCCAGTTTCCTTGATCTTTTCAAATGCATACATTGACGGTTTGCCAGCATCACTGAGATGGTCATGAGTATTTGCTCAGAGAGCACATTGTGTTGTTGCTAGGGTTGTGCATGAATATTGGTAACAGTTGAAATCTGTACAAATTTGGCTGAATTCAGACTTTCCTGTTTGAATGAAATGTTGGCTCATCCAAAGATTGACGTTCAAATTTGAATCGGATGTTTTGATATATTCGTATGAAGCTTCTTATGGGGTTCTATGGGATTTGTATGGGATTCATATAGGATTCGTATGGATTTCATATGCATTCTTATGGGATTGAACATTCAAATCCCACTACATTAGAAGGGGAACTATTCAAACTAGGGATGTGCATGAAGCCCATTTCCCACATTCAATTTGGTATGAATATTCAAGCACGAAATGAATGCAACCTCCCCCACTTACATATCCTCCTCGCCTCTGCCACTGCTGTGCCGTCTTCTAAGGCATTCCTGAGTCTGCACACACAGACCAGAGGTGCCTTTTCTGGGCTCCAGAAGGCCTATTTTGGGCTCCAGAGAGAGCGGAAAGAGGCCCAGGATGCTAGCGGAATTCACCCCAACAGTAAGGGGGTGCACGTGAAAAAAAAGAAGAAGAAGAAGAAGACTTGGCTTTTCTACCCTGCTTTTCTCACCCATTCAAGGGGACTCAAAGTTTCTTATGAAGCTTTATGTTCTTCTCCCCACAACAGAACACCTTGTGAGGTAGGTCGGGCTGTGAGAGCTCAGAAGAGAGCTGTAACTAGCCCAAGGTCACCCAGCTGGCTTTATGGGGGAGGATGGAATTGAACCCGGTATGCCCAGATAAGAGTCCAGCTCCCTAACTACAAGACGAAACTGGGAGTTGGGCAGGACCACTCTGGTGGTGTCCCAGGCCTCTTTCCATGCTCTCTCAAGGCCAAAATAGGACTTCCAGTTCAGAGCTCACCTAGTTTGGCCTCTGAAGAGTGGGAAAGGAGGCTCGGGACTTTTATCCATGCCAGCGGAGCACACACCAAAATGTAAGGGGCCATGTGGGAGGCCTTGGGGGGCAGGAGGCCACGGGGCTTTCGGTATCCATTGTAGCTTCGACAAATACAACAAATACCAGATTATCCGATTCATTAATAGGGCCTACTAATGTTGGAATGGCTGAATTTATCCAAATTTGATCTAATTTTGAATGTTGTGAATATTTGTGTACATTCCTTAGCCTCATTGCTGAACCTTTCATAATGACAATTTACCAGAATTGCCCTCAACTATCTCAGGAGTATATTGGGATTGTGACAATCCCAATATAGTCCTGAAAAACCCCCAGAGGTTTTTAATCACATCTGATGGTACCTAGAGGAAAGAACTAGGGATGTGCATAAATGGGTTTTTGGCATTCAATTCATAATAAATTGAATGTTAGAAAATTCATATTCATTCGAATAGATCCCCTTCAAACGTGGAAGGATTCTATTCGATACGAATGTTTTCATTCAAATTCGTACGAATATCCGATACAAATGCATTCATATCCTGCATATGGATCCTGCATACATATGCATACATATCCTATACAAATGCATACATATTGGATGTGTATCCTATACAAGCGCATACAGATCAGATACGTATCGGATATGTATCCTATATGAACGCCAGTACGTATCCCCAGTTTAACGAACGTATGAACTATTCATATGAATGTTCTAAAACAGTGGTTCCCAAAGTTGTCTGGGCTACGACCCATCTAATATAAGTTTACCAACTCGGGACCCACCTCTAGGAAATTTAACCATTACCAATATGAATAAAGGACTTTTCAAATAACAAAGTTTTCATACAATTTTTTTATTACTTAATTAAATAATTACATCAAAAAAGTTATTTCAAATACGGTTAAATTTCCTAGAGGTGGGTCCCAACCCACAGTTTGGGAAACCCTGCTCTAAAACATTCATATTCATTTGAATGTTAATGTATGAATGTTGTAACATTTAATTTGTATACAAATGTCTGTATTCATCCAAATTCATCCAAATAATGAATGTTACAATATTCAAGCTCATCCCTAGAAAGAACTGAATGAAGGGAACCTCAAAAACTATAGTCAGTAATTCAGGAAGAAGAAATAATGGTACATTAAAGCTACTGCTTTGTGTGTTCATATCTCCCCTATCCACTCCAACTCCAGAGATCTGATCCAGGTCTTTCTCATTTCAAAATGCCATTAGCTGTTATCTACTTTTTCTAATTAAATAGATAATTATATTGCCCATTACAGAACAAAACTCGTCTTTTTTTTTTTTTTTTTGCTGGTTGGATTTTTATTTTTGCATATTTAGACAACTGAAATAAATTTTCTTTATCTAAAACTATTTCAGTTAAAATAGGGCTTCTAAGTCAACTGGGTTTTTGAATCTCATATCTGCAACCTGCCACTAATGTGGAACGTTACAGTAAGACTGGAAAACCTTTTAAACTTTTCTGGCTGTGACTGTACACATAGACACACAGAGAAGCGGCTCAGAAATAATAATATGTGGACACTAGTGTTCCTATGCTTTATTAAAGGCCAGAAAACTCACTTTGGAAGTGCATTTTGTGTTCTTTAATATGAATTAAGACACTAACATGTAGTGTTGAACCTTTGCCTGCTCTCGAATCCCAGCAAATGGCCTCAGAAGCACCCCAGTCCCCCCCCTCAGCCTGAAAGATTCACCTAGGCATTAATTCTAGTAGCCATTGATATAGGCACTTATATGCTGGAATTGACTTAAAGACTGGGTGGGCAGAGGTGAGTCATTTTCATTCCACTTTATCTATCCCAAAGGTGAATTTTATGAGTTATTTAACACCGAAAGAAAACAGCTTGACAATTTGCTAAAGTGTTCTTTCATCCAGAAGGTGGACCAAAGCTGGATTAAAACTTAGGTTGTGAACACAGCTTGAGTGATCTTTCTGAATAGTCAGGTGCTGATAACAAAATTTTATTTTGGTTATAGGAGGGTTAAATAAAAAAAGGAAGGAAGGACAGAAACAAAAAGAAAAGAAGAAGGAAGCAAGATACAGAGAAAAATAGAAAAAGGAAAAGAATTTTCTTAGTACAATGAAAAATTAATTTACTATTAATGAGATACAGGGTTAATTTATCACAGCAAACCAAGAGAACTAGCAGGATAGCAGTGTCATTGCCAGCTGATTTTTAGAGACCCTCTGCCATTTGAATTAATATTGATGATAAGTTATTTCTCAAGGGGTATTAATCATACTCACTTGGAAATTAAAATGTCATAATATGATGAAGTGTTAAAGAAACAGGATCTCTTATCTCTACCTGCATATGCTGCTTTAAATCACTGAATCATTCCCCCTCTATTACTGACTGCAGAGTAAGAAAACAATGTTGACTGTTTAATTTGCATTGACAAACATATACATGCACTGTCCATACGCTGGTGCCTAATCCACATTAAGGGCTAGGAAATGCACACCCAAAATTCATCATCTAGTCTTTAATGTGGTTCTTTCCACATGTGTGGACAGGACTAGCCCAGTTGGTAGTGTTCCATGGCATAGAAGTCCAGTGGTCCTGGAACAAGGGTGTATGCACTTGGGTGGGCTGTTCTGTGAGACTGCTTTCGAGACTTCTGTGAGGACTCCAATGGTCAGCAATAGTGATGTGTAACATTCGAAATTCCACTGAATTCAGCCAAATTCAGACATTCGAACTCAAATTGAGTGTTATATTTGAATTTTAACAGTCGAACAAATATGGAGGTTTACTAACATTTGTACAAATAGTTCAGACACCTGTTAGGTTGGGGTTGTGGAAAAATGGAGCACCAGTCACATCCGCAGTGGATCCATATTGCATTCGACATGGATCGACAGCGTATTAAAAGTGAATTCAGGTCGGATTTGATGTTTTCAGAGCGCAGATATGTTACAGATACATATCGGATACATATTTGTTTGTATCAGATACGTATTTATTTGTATCAGATACGTATTTGTTCGTATTTGATCCAAATAAATATGTATCTGATACATATTGAGTGTACATAAAAATATGTACGAACAGATTCGTATCAGATCTAATTTTACCACATTCAAATGTGATCTATTTGTATGACTGTGGATTTTGAACATTCAATTCATTTTGAACTGAATGCCCAAAAAACATTCGTGCACATCTCTAGTCAGGAATCGAAATTGGCAGCACAGTTTTGAGCTCCTCTACTAAAGTAGAGGAAGGATTCATGGGCCATTCTGCACACCTCCCTGCCCTGCTCTAAGGGCACCTTATCTTTGCTCTGGAAACTGCAACTAATACAAAATTTCAATCCTAGCTTGCATTGACATGTGCATACATCCCATCTGTGCTCAGGCCATTTGCACCAGCTGCCATGTAGCTGCAAGGTCAGAGTTAAGGGCTTATCTTTGGCTCACAAGATCTTAAATGACTTTGGATCAAAACACTCTCTCCCCATTACATGATTTGTATGGAAGCAAATGGGACAGAATTTTGCATTCATGTGAATGGAGCCACTTCAAAAGTGCCAGGCTCTGAATTTGCCTTGAATTAGGGGTGTGCACAAATGCCATATTTGGATTCGAATCGAATCAAATATCCAAATGTTCAAATTCGTACGAATGGAGAAAAAATGAATGTATTCAAATTTGAACCATTTTAAATACATTTGTATCTCTTTGTATGAATATTTGATTTGTATTTGAAGGTACGAATATCGACAACATTCGTATGTGTCTGTACGCATCCATACGCATCCCGTTGTTATCCCGTATGCCTATCTGTACAAATGCATACAGGTACGAATAAGATGTGTATGGATACATATGTAATGCATACGTATCTGTGCACATATGAAAGTCTGAATAATTCATACAAATGATTCAAATAATTGGAATTCAAATGTTAAAAAATGAACGTATAGACATTTGATGTGAATTTGAATGTCTGAATTTGGAATGTTTCAAGTATTCTTGCGCATCCTTACTTTGGATGTTTGCATCAAATGCTCACCAACTGTGGCAACCCCACCCGAACCCCGCCACCGCCCACCACACCTCCAAATCCACAAATTCACTTCCATGAACATAGCAAAGCTTCAAACGAAGGCACAAAAGCTTTTGTTTTGCACGCAAAGGACGGACTTCCAGTGTAGCCAATATTTGATTTGAATGCAAAGTTGTAATTATTCTGCTTCAATCTGTTCCGTGCAATGTTAAAACAATTTTGCAAGAAAAATAATTTGCATTGAGATCCTAGCCCCCAGATCCATAGGCTCTGATATCTCGATTTAGGAGTCGCGCTGCCATTTAGACTCTGGGCTGGCACTGCCAATGCCACTGAAAGAGAGGGCCCATTTGGCAGCCGCATGGCAAGATGCCCCTTTTAACCTCCCTGGCAGTCATGACTATCTTCAGTAGTCAAGGCAACGGAGTGAGTTGCAGGAGCAATAGCAAATGCTCAGTAGCAAATGCTCAGTGGGATTCTAATTTGACAAGGACCAGAGCTGCTGTGCTCTGTTGCTGGGAGACTTCATAGCAGGCAAAATTAGTGTGAGTGCATTTATTTATCGGTGGCACTGGCCCCAGAGGTTTTAGGAACAGGTGCTAGCTATATTGCTGGCTGACAGTTCCATCTGTCCAAGAGGTTGCTGGTGCTTTTCCTGGGCTGGTGACTTTTCTCTGCAATGGCACCCATTTTTATGGGATGATCTTCCATTTGATTCAGAGCAATCCCTTTTCCTGTGTACTTTTCTGCTCACCTAAGCATTTTACAGGGTAACAGCATTCAAGGGGTGCTAGTATTGAAAGATTTAAAGAGGTGTTATATTGATGATGATGATGATGATGATGTGTTCAACAACTCTGAGTGCAGTACAGTAGTAGGGCAGGATGGTTGGATGAATAGGTAGGTAGGTAGGAAGGTATGTAGGTAGATACATGAATGGCCAAATAGATAGATGGATAGGTAGGTAGTTTGGTAAGGAGGTAGATGATGATGATGATGATGATGATGATGATGATGATGATGATGATGATGATGATGACGATGGTAGGTAGGTAGGTAGGTAGGTAGATGGGCGGGCGGGCGGGCAGATGATACATACATACATATCTACATAATATGTAGACAGATACATAGGTACTTAGAAAAACAGATTCAGACTCTACATTATAGACAGACAAATAGACTGACAGATGATAGATGATAAATAGATAAGTAGATGATCAGATAGATAAATAAATAGATGCTGAAGATGTTGAAAATGCATTGCCTGGGTTATGATCCTTGCAGTCTCTTCATTTATTTTTCCTCCTCAAAGCCATTTTTCAATTTCCTGTGAAGTGCCACATCACAGTTGGGCAGCAATGGGTCAGGAAGTTGACACTTGTTTCCATTATTCATCAACGAGCTTAAACTTCTAAAGCCAATACTGTTTGGTTGGCAAAATTCCCTCAGAAATTTCATACACAAGGACCAAGGACCAAAAGTTTCACAGATCTGGAAGATTGCCCATCTTGTCCGTCAGGGGAAGTGCTTCTAATGATACTGTTTCTGGATGATGCCCATGGCATTGCAGCTAAAATTAGGAATTTCTTGGCAGTGGACCACAGGCTGTGGGGTAACCCCTACACTCATGGAAATTCACCGGACACCTGCTCTGGACCCTTTCCACCATCTGATTAAAATACACTTGTTCAGCCAAACCTTTGGGGATTTTATTTTCCTTCTAAAATAATACCAAAAAAAAAAAAAAAAAGTCCTGCAAAAGGGAAAGGAAATAATTTCATTGAGGAAAGAACCATCTACAAGTGATGAGAGTTTGTCCAAAATAGATGCCCCCAGAACTAACCTATTAGGATTAACGCAGGTCCTCTGACATAGTCATGATTATTTTATTTTCTTGAAATGAGGGGATATTCAGCCCTTTTATTTCAGGTCTAAGTTGGGATTGTCACACATAACTGTACGCTATAGACTATGGGCCTTTTCACTCTTCGCTTCTGGTCCTTAAGAAGCAAAGGTCAAAATGGTCCAAGTATGCACTAAGCCTCCACATTTCTGGATGATCAGTACATGCTTAACCTTCCCCAGACCTCCTCAAAATTTGCCTTACATAAAGATCTTACATCTGGCAGCCATCTTCAGATCTTGGTTGCCGCATCCATGAACAGCACCCCCAGCGTGTCTATACAGCATGTCATGTGGCCCTCCAGCACCAAGAAGAGGTGCAGATAATGCATCCGGAACCTTACCAGCTCTGGCGCTAGCACAAGGTAAGTGCACATGTAGTGCACTTTAACCTGCACCATGGGTAGTTCACGTGGGGAATGCTTCCACACGGAAGGAGTGGTTTCTGATAAAGAAACAACTCCTTCAATTGCAGGTGCTCTGCCTGGGAGCATTCCCTGCATGAACTACCAGGCCAAGTGTGAAAAGGCCCTATTTCAGGGAAAAAATAACTCTGGCCACAGGTTTTTCCACAACAGTGCTACAATGTACCACTGCAACAATGTGGCAGCTACTATCCTGGATGTGGCTACCATGCATGCATGTTTGTGGTGATGGTGCATTTCTTGCTATTTCACACTGTCAAAAGACCCAGACGTGCATGCCACTACAGAAAGCACCTACCCGCTCACCATCTAGTCAACAGGCGAGAACAGCAGAAGGGCCAAATTCTGAAATATCTATCACTCATAAGTGAGATATTTAGCCATAGACTAGACTGGGAAAATATTTGAGCAAGAAGACGACGACAAGTTGGCTTTTCTACCCCGCTTTTCTCACCCACTTAAGGGGACTCACAGTGGCTTACAAAGCTTTCTGTTGTTCTCCCCACAAAAGAACACCCTGTGAGGTGTGTGGGGCTGTGAGAGCTCAGAAGAGGGCTGTGACTAGCCCAGGGTCACCCACTTCATGGGGGAGGTTGGAACTGAACCCGGTATTCCCAGATAAGAGTCTAGCTCCTTAACCACTAGACCAAACTGGCTCACAAGCAAGAGTAATAAGAGTGCAGGCCCTGAGGTCCTTAAGCACATTTAATAAATGAAAAGAGAAAATTGCTTAAGTACATTTATAAATTGTTCCCATTTTCCAAAATAAAACAGATTAACACTTTTAACTGGACCAAGAACCCATGTAATCTGCATGAAAATAGTACCCTTTTAGCTCACTTTTGTATGGAAAAAGGTACAGAATCTGAAATTAATGTCAGGACAAATAATGTTCAAACCAGGCTCTAAATAGATTAACTGATGCGTTGGAATGCAACCTTATATATTTTTAAAATACTAAAACACATATGCATATGTATTCCTATGAATATTCGATACGTATTGGATACGAATGGATGCGTATCTGATACAAATGAATACGTAACTGATATGTATCTGATACAGATGAATACATAACCGATATGAACAAATCTCTGATACGAATGAATACTTATCTGTTATGATCAAATATGTGTCTGATACTGTAAAAATGAATACGTAATAGATACATATCCAGTACATATCCATGGTCTGAAAACATGAAATCTGATCTGAATCCATTTTTAATCCGCTGTCGACCCATGTCGAATACAATCTGGATCCATTGCGGATGTGACTGGTTCTCTATTTTTCCACAACCCCAATCTAGCAAATGTCCCAACTATTTGTACAAATGTCAGGAAACATTTGTATTTGTACAATGTTAGTATACAAATATTGTAACATTTGGTTTGTGTACGAATGTGCAAATTTGTACAGATTCATAAAAATAAGAAATGTTACGGATATTTGTGCATGTCCCTCATCGAGCCTGATGCATCCAGAATCATGGCACCCTAATCAGTGCTGAAATCGTAGTACATGATAAATGGAAAATATAGTAAACAGAATTCAAACAGATGGGAGCCATGCCTCTGGAACAGAGTACTAAAAATAAGGGAAGGAGAAAAAACTGTGTATATAATCAATAATAGGGAAGGAAAGAAAGAACTGTAGTGTACCTGCAAATGGAATTGGTCAACATTTACAATCTGTCTCCAGACGCTCAGTACATTATACGGTAACAGAAAGGCGGAGAGGAAAATCACAACAAAGAAGAAGAATGAGCTGCCAGAGAAAATGGATAAACTGGGGAGAGATGTCCTGCAATTTTATCGGAAGTTAAGAGATTTTGTTGAATGCTGCCCACAGTCTATTATTCCATCACTCCTTCAAGATCTTAGTGGGGTGATGGCCATTAGTACTAATTGAAATTACTTGTGGTAGCATCCCTCTCCAACATATCAATGGTAAAATAGCTTTCTTTTATTCTCTTTCTTTCTGTCTCTTTGTGCCTGAAAGCTGGATCTGATGGAAAATAAAAGCTTTGGTTTGGAGACTGTGCCTTTCCCTCCCTTTTGTATCTCAGCTGAATGCCTTATTTAGTACCTGAAACATTATGAAGCATAATCAGGAGAAACGATGCAAATTTTGCCCATTCTGGATACTTGAAATGAAGAGATGTTATGTAGCAGCAGCCAGCAGGGATACACAGAGGTAGAAGTAACCAGGACCTTCAACCAGCATTCACCTGGGCTGGCTGCTGTTAGAGATAGCCACAAAGTCAAAGTTCTCAATTTGGTTTGGTTTGGTTCAATATCTGGGCTTGCCCTTGAGGGTGGTATGGAAGAGCAGCTGGTGCAGAATGCAATAGAGGTGTCTCCATACTGGTTCAGTTCGCTTGTGGTTCATTGCGGTCTGTGGTTCACATACAAACCAAACTGCCTTGTTGTTCAAAAATCCCAGTTTGAATCTAACCAGTAACTCAAGAGCAGGGATGTGCACAAATATTCATACTCAAATCAAATGTTGGTATGAAGCTTTGTTACATTCATGAACCTGGGGAGATGGCAAGGTAGTTCCAGAGTGGATTCAAAGCGGATTCAAAATGGGTTCAAAGAGGATTGAGACTGGATTTGAGATGTTCAGAGTGGATACATAAGGGATATGTAGCGGATGCATAAGGGGTATGTAGGGGACATGTAGCAGATATGTAGGGGATTTGTAGGCAACTCACAGCAGGGATTCGAATAGGATTCATATCAAACACCTGTACCGAATTTGAATACTACCACATCTGAAGGGGATCTATTTGAATAAATACAATTTTTTTGCATTCACTTTGATACGAATCGAACACACACACACCAAAAAATTGTGCACATCCCTACTCAAGAGAACCAAAGCAAACCACCCTGTTGTTCAAAAACCCTGATTCACAATGAACCAGAACCCAAACTAATCTGTTGTTTGAAAATCCCAGTTTGAGGCAAACCCAAACCAAGGATTGTTTGCTTTAACTCAGCCTGAGCCATTAAATTTCAGTTCCCTTCAATGCAGCATCTAGACCGGTGGTGACTGGAAAGGCTGGCCAGATGCACATTATACCAGTAGACCAATTTGTTGCGCAGATGCCATGTCCCTTGGGACCTGCTTGCATAAGCTCAATATGGAGGCAGCCTTGCATGGCCTGTCTGTGTTGGATTAAGAGGTATCTTTCTCCTCTACCTTCAGAGATGCTTGAGTTACTGCAGATTTATATTCTGTAGTTCTAGGAGCCCTCAGTTTGAAGGGCATGTAAATTTAAAAACAATAACATTATTTTATGTTAGACTATAAAAATTCAGAATGAATCAGTTGAAGGGATGGGTATAATTGTTCCTTGCTATGGGCAGCGTTTTAATTAACAGGAACATCAGCTGTTTGATAAGCCATGGCTAGATGGTTCCCTCGGGAGACAAAGAACACCTTTAAATCCATTATGGTATCCGATAAGAGGAAGAGCTTCCTGGAACTCAACTTCATCACTCTACATTTTGAAAGCCTTCAGCTGAAAGGTCTGATTAAAACTTGTGGAATACTCAGAGGGAGGTTTCAGGGGGCTTATCTAGGCTTTATGATTAGAGGGGACTCTATGCGAGCTGGTGGAAAAACTCAACTGCAAGTCAACATGGATCGAGAGCAGATTAAAAGTGGATTGAGGTCAGATTCGATGCTTTCAGAGCAGATATGTTACAGGATACATATAAAATACATATGCGTTCACGTCAGATATTCGTACAAATTTATATGAATACATTCATATCAAATAGAATCCTACCACAATTTAAGGAGATCTATTCAAACAAATACAAATTTTCTAACATCTGATTCATTATGAATCATATGTCAAAAGACCAATTCGTGCTCATCCCTACTTCGGAGTAGCTCCAGACACTCCTTGGGAGGCCCATCTGCACATCGTGCTGCCATCCCAGAGAGTCCAGGAGCTCCCACCAGTTCCACCAGTTCCCCCAGTTCATTAACTGTGGAAACTAAAAGCTTCAGGGTGTGAAAGGTGTGAGTGAGTGAGGTGGAACAACTTCAGCTGCCCATTTGTGCAACATGGACCAATCCTGGTGGCAGTGTTCTAGTGCAAGCTGTATGTTGCTACTGCTGCTGCTGCTGCCATGGTGATCCAGCCAGGCCAAGGCCATCCACACTTCAAGTGCTGGTGGTCCAGTTGGGGAGTCTGCCAGCATTTGAAGTGCAGTTGGCTCCATCGGAACCTGACCTTAACCTCAGCGGGCTGGAATAGGGATGTGCACCAATGGGTTTTTTGACATTTGATTTGTAACAAATGGAATGTTAGAAAATTAGTATTAATTCAAATGGATCCCCTGATTTGTACAAATATCTGATACGAATGCATATGGATCCTATACAAACACAAACATATCGGATACGTATCCTGTACCAGCGCTTATGTATCAGATACATATTGGATATCTACCCTATACGAATGCATACTGTTATTGTTTTAATGTTTTAATGATGCTAAATTATGTTTGATTTTAGATGTTACCCTCCTGGAGACCACTGAGTGTAGGATGGATAGATAGATAGATAGATAGATAGATAGATAGATAGATAGATAGATAGATAGATAGATAGATAGATAGATAGATAGATAGATAGATAGATAGATAGATAGATAGATTAGTACGAATGTTCCGAAACATTCAATTTGTGTATGAATGTTCAGATTCGTACAGATTCGCATGAATAACGAATGTTACAAATATTCATGCACATCCTTAGAATGGAATCATTACACCATTCCACGGAGGTACATGCGAACAGGCCCTATGTTTTCCAGACTCTAAACCTTCAGTTTCTTCCTCTCCAGGTTGCCAGACTCCGACCACACATCTGACACCGTACTCAGAGACCGCACAGATAATTTTAAGGCTTCTTCAAATCTGCCCGTGATTTGTCCACAGTAAGAATCTGGAGCAGAGGAAGTTTTAGAGGTGCTCCTATTAATCTAGGAAAACTTTTTCCTCCAAATGAATGAAGCTGATGTATATGCACAAAGCGTCTATTACAATCTGTGAGCAAGTCAAGACTAGAGGAAATATTTGAAGCATCAGGGAAAGTGCAAAGCTTTTGGTGTAGGGATTGAACATATAACATGTCAAAACATCCTACTTTTAGGCACGCGGAAGACTCCAGGGTCTGTGAACAGCTGTGTTGGGGTTTACAAGGACATGAGGAACATTGGTAGGGCAAGATGAAGAAGCCGCAGTTCCTCCCAGGGTGTTTTGAAATCTAGCATCACTTTAGAGCATATGGAACGTCGTTATTAATTTCATCTATGATTACAGACATCTCAATGGGATGAGCAAGAAAAGAACAAAAGCACAAAGGATCCCACAATGCTGCCTTTAATTTCTCTTATCATTTCTTATCTAGGATGTCTTGATCAGGAAACAGCATCACTTTCTCAGTCAAACTGAATTACACACTGTAGGTAATGAAGGACATGAAATAGGCAATAGGGGTATCTACGAATGTAATTTTCGGATCTGAATTGAATATTTGAATACCCGAATTTGTACGAATAAAGAAAAAAAATAATGTCTGGACATTTGAACCAATACAAATATTTTTGTATCTATTGGTACAAATATTCGACATGTATTTGATGATACAAATCTTGTACACATCCATACCCATCCGTAAGTACCCATATGCATTTGTACGCATCCCATTTCCATCCCGTACATATCTGTATGGATGCATACAGATACGAATAAGATGTGTACATATATGACTGTCTGAATTATCTGTACAAATAAGTTGAAATATTGGTATTCATTTCAATACTAAAAAATGAATGTCTGGACATTTGATTCAAATTCAGATGTCCAAATTCATCCAAATTCTATCAAATAACAAATATCTCAAATATTTGTGCACATCCAGAATAGGAAAACTTACCCAGTAAACCAGTATGGTCCCACCTCACCCAGGGGCGTACGTCTTACCTGCTTGCCACTGAAGACCGAACTGGCAAACCTGGGGGCAGCGGTGTGCACCTGCGCTGAATGCCTGAGATCAAACCATTTTATATATATGTATAATCATTGCATTTCTACCAGCATGTAGTTGATCTAGTTGTTAGGGAGCCATGCTCTTATCTGGGAATACTGGGTTTGATCTACACTCCTTCATGAAGCCAGCTGAGTGACCTTGGGCTAGTCACAGCTCTCTCCTGAGCAATCACAGCCTTACCTACCTCACAGGGTGTCTGTGGTGGGAAGAAGAACAGAAGGTTTGTCAGCCACCTTGTGTCCCCTTAAATGAGTGAGAAAAGCAGGATACAAAAGCCAATTATTCTTCTCCTTCTCCTTCTCCTTCTTCTCCTACTACTGCTTCCACAGTGGTTCAGCTTGAACTCAGACTTTCTGAACACTGCTGTTTGATTCAAACCTGTTTGAATCCAAACCAGTTTGGCACATTTCTAGAGGATAACATGTTGTGGTACTCAGAAAAGGGAAGGGGACCTAATGAGGAGGAATCAGAAGGATGAAAAAGTCCCCACTTTCACAAAAAGGTAAGTAACGTGAATGAATGAGAATGGAACAGGAGCTTGGAAATCTGCATGATTCCATGCTGGTGGAATAAATCTTGGGGGGAAAAATACAAAGTTGTTCTTTAGAAATAACCTTGCACTTTCAGCCTTTTCATTAAGGCTGAAGCCTACTTTACCCCTTGCATAAGAGCTATGATAATGGATAGAGGCATTGATTTTATTTCACAAACTTGTGTTGCCGTCACTCTTTTAATCATCTCTGTGTGCTTTTGTTCCACCACACTGATCTAAAGAAATTCATTAAGTCCGGAGGAGTAGTGTAGCACGTAAAAAATAATGGATGCCCATTTGGAACAAATCAGACTAAAGAATGAAATAGGGAGTTTCATAACACAGAAAGAATTGTTTTTTAAAAAAACACCATACAAATCTATATGGGCCTCTCTACTGCTTCTATGTACACTGTGAATCCTTCACATGTAGAACTCCCCTGCCCAGGAGTTAGAGAGATTGCGCTTTGAAGAGTTTCCATAATATTGTATCTAGTGAAATGTGTGGCTATTAAAATATCTCCTTCCCTCTGTAAGTATGGAAACAACTCATCCATGAGTTAATGGCTATCCCTATTAATTCTGACAGACACTCCAGAATACATGCATGATACTTCATCTTTAAACACTCAGATCACTAAACATTTTAAGATGCCAGTTCTACAGACACACAGCTCAGAGGAAGCCAGTGCTTCAAGGTTTGCATTAAATTAAATTAAAATATGTCTTATAGCTGTAAACCAAACTGAGATGCTAGCTGCACAAACTGGGATATTTCTAGAGATCCATAGACATGTTTGATCACGTACATGAGCACGCACAGAGGAACACAGATCGATTAGGGTTCAAATGGACGAGGGTTCGAATGAACCTGAGCTGATTATTTGAAGACGGCACAAAATCCACAGATGTCCACTAGACAATCCAAGAAAGGTAGTTTCATACTCTTTATGCTGCCACTAACACTTGGTAATCCACACGCACACAAAAATATAGCCATGGGGTCTTTAAGCACTTGTAATTCTGATCAGGAGCCTCCATAGTTGATATCCGGGCCTCATTGATCCAGATTAAGGACGTGCATGAAGCCAATTTCCTACATTTGATTCGATTCCCTGCTCCTCCCTTCCCACCCCACCCCATTCATCTACCACCATCACCACTCAGAGCTTGCCTAAAATAACCCTTCTGGATCGGCACACACAGTGCTCCATTCAGGGATAGCAGTTACTGGGCTATCGTTATTCCAGGAAAATTAACTACCATAGCACAATATCCTGCTTTTCTCTAGTTGTAACTCTTGTCTGGATTACTGCACAAGAAGTATATTGAAGTCACAGGGGGGGAAGAACCTCCCAGATGTGAAATCCCACCCATTGGCGGCAGGCCTTGGCCAGAAGGATATGGGGGGGGGGGACAGCCCGGAAGGCAGATTTCTTCCCCGAATAGTTCGGTAGCATTCCCATTGGGGGGGAGGTGGGGTTGCCACCAAAACAGGGAATAAAAATTTAAATGGGATTGCACGATCCTGAAAACAGACTGGATTTGCATTTAATCTTATATGGGAATGCACCCTGAGAGCCTGGTTTGGGCTGTTGCTACCCAGAAAAACTTCACGTGATATAATTGGTTACCAGGACAGTGCAATGTGAGGTTTAAGGTCACATGGAAAGAACATCTCATGGCTGTAAAAGTCACTCTTCTTCTTCCTTTCCTCTTCCTGTATCCTCTGATTAGGACTGCATTTTGTAATAACTGCATGCATATCTGCTGACCATTCCTATTACTGCATTTTCTTTATTTTGTCTTTCTTTCTGCCTCTAACTGTGTGATTTCCTAAGGGTGTGAAGGTCTGCTTACCTGGACACAAATGCATTGTGTTAAGCAGCACTAAGAGATAAAAAATAATTGGCTTCCACGGATTATTGGCCCATTTTTGTTACTTATTTTCTATAGCCACTGTTATCAAACATCCGCTTCACACTTAAGAGGTGTTTTCTGCAGTGTTTTCTTCAGCATTCTTTATAAAATAAAACCCTTATACCTGATAAATTATAATATTTTTTTTGAATGAAAATAGTTGCTGGAATATCTGTGTGCTAACGACTGGGTGCACAAAAGTGTCTCATAATGTGAAATGAAAAGTCACCTATTAAGTTTTAAGATAGATAAAGTTTGCTATTCTAAAACTTTATTACAATCCAAGCTCTAATACCTAAAAGGACTCACTTTTAGCTTCTTATATCCTTTGCCTTTGGCCTCTCAGTCCAACAATGACAGAAAACTAGAACAAGGTTCAAAGGCCAATTTTTAATGCTTGGTTAAGGATGATCATTGAAGTCTTACTTCCATATTGCCAAGCTGCAACTGAGGGAATGGCTCTTTGGTTAAAAAAGATTTCTGATTAATGTAGCCCTGTCCTCGCTCATCCGATTTCTACACCGCCACAAGACACACAAAAATGGAAGGGATGGTAAAGGCAGCTGATCCCACTGAGTGTTCATCCAGGATCTCAGAAGTACACTCTGTTGGCATCCACACTAAAAGCCCAACGGTGGAGCAAAGCCCATTAACCAAATTCAGATGAAGGCTAACACAGTGTACAGAGTAGGGGCAATTTCACTCTTCCCTTCACATCTGCTGGAAGGGAAAGGAGTATAATCACCCAACATTGACTAGCATTCATACTTGCAAACACTAGGTAGCTTCAGCCCACGTCCCATGAGATTGGTCACTCACCTGTGACCGATCCTGGGGCCAGTCTTCTTCATTTTTGTTTGTGGCACCTTTTGCGTTTGCGTGTGCATCAGAGCCATCACTATGGCAACGCTGACGCTCTGCGCATGATTAGTCATGTCAATGGTTGTCCGAGGCGTCAGCATGCTTGCGCGGCACACAAGGTGACTCCAGAGCACCAGAAAAGGTGCTGATGCTTGCTGCTGGACACCAGGTAAGGAATCAGTTAAGGTTAGTAAAGACGTTGACCTAGTGCAGGGGTAAGCAAACCACGGCTCGGGAGCCACATGCGTCTCTTTGGCCCCTTGATTGTGGCTCTTCCAGCTTAGGAGTACCCTAATTAAGTTAATAACAGTGTACCTACCTATATAGTTTAAGTTTTTAAAATTTGGCTCTCAAAAGAAATTTCAGTCATTGTACTGTTGACATTTGGCTCTTTTGACTAATGAGTTTGCCGACCCCTGACCTAGTGCATGATTAGGGAACCTCTGGGAAGGCAGGGGGCACCTGGAGGCTGTAACACCCTCCTCAAGGTGTAGATGCTCTTCCCAGAAGCTGCCTAGTCATGTACTTTGGTCAACAAATGAAATTTACATTAGAGATGTGCAGAAACTTTCTGCGTGTTCAGTTTGAAACAAACCAAACAGTGGTTGGTTCAGTTCAATTTTGAACCTTTTTCTTCAAACCCCAGGTATGGTTGGTTCAACTGAAATACGTTTAGACACCTTCGAACCATGATATAAGTAGGTGTGGTTGCAAGGTTTGTTAGAATATCCCTTCGTTCGGTTCAAATTCAGGCTCTTATTAGGAGGAGACAGGCTGCTCAGTTTAAACTCAAACTTTTCAAACTTTCATTCCAATCAGTTTTTGGACCCAAACAGACTTAGGACATCTCTAGTTTACATTACTTCAAGAAACACGGATTTGTTACCAGATTGCAAGTGCAAAGGGTAGTATTCATTTGCAATGGTCTTCAATGCATATTCCCTCCTATTCAAAGGTCAAAATTACCCTCAAATTGCCCTTCAGTGCACTGATGTGCCTTTCATCTCCCTCCATAGGGGCAGGTGAAAACAGTGTTTGCATAAAATACATGTGAAAGTTACCACTTCCAAGCCAAAGTACTAATGAAATAAATAACCTAGCTACAGGCTCAAGGTAGACTCAAATCGAAAACAGAACATAGCTCAGTTTATCCAGAATTGCACCTTTATGCCTGTCTGAACTAGGGACATGCATGAATTGGGGGAGGTTGCATTCCATGTGTATCAAATCAAATGTAAGAAAAGTCCTATTTGTTCAAATAGATCCCCTTTGAGTGTGGTATACATATCCCATACGTAATGGATACTTATCCAATATTCATCTGACACATATCCCATAAAATGTCTTCTCTGAAAGCATCAAATTGCCTTGAATCCACTTTGAATCTGCCCTCAATTCAGGTCGAATGCCACTTTCTCACCTCCTCAGGTTCACGAATGTCAATGTACGAATATTGTAACATTCAATTTGTATACTAATGTCCAATTTCGGTTGAATGTTATGGATATTTATGCACATCCCTATTTTGCCAGTGCCTCTCTCTTTACCCGGTAGCAGAAGTGGAGGAAAGGGCGAATGTTATAGTATTGAAATCAATCATTGCATTTGCTGCAATCATGAACTAAGCTCTTGATTATTAATGATCACAGTGAGCTTGCAATCTTTCTAATAAATCTTTGTTCCACTGCTTGCACCGTCTGAATAACGTGACACGTGAACTAGCAAGTACAGGAATGATACGCCTACAAAAACAAATTTCTCCCAACCCACATTTTGTGACTCTATTTAAGTAAAGACTCTATTTGTGACTCTATTTAAAGAAATAAGGTATGAAAGGCCTTTATTTATACTGCATGCTTTCTGTGGACGCTTGAGACATGAAATATATGTTTAAGCCTGGAATCTATACTTCTAAAATAATTCTTTTAAAAAATGAACTACTTAATGTTTATGTACTTAATAAATTCTTAAATCTATTTTAAAGTTCTGTGATTTCTTAATGTGAACTTTCCTGAGTTATGTAAGGATAGGCATGAAACTTGACAACATATATCATTAACAATTCCTCAAAGAAGGAAGAATGGAAAACATCTAAAGAGACCAGGGTGGATAAACCTAGAACTTAAAAACTTGATAAAAAAGAAAAAAGAAATGTTTAAGAAATGGAAGGAGGGATACATATCTAAGGAGGAATATAATGAAATCAGTACAATCTGCAGGGCAAGTATCAGAAAAGCTAAAGCTAAAAATGAACTGAGGCTTGCAAGAGAGACTAAAAACAATAAAAAAGGGTTTTGGGGATATGTCAACAGCAAAAGAAAAGTCAAAGAGGTTTTGGGAAGTCTGCAGGGAGAGAATGGAGAAGTGATCGAAAGTGATCTTGAGAAGGCAGAGATTCTGAACTCCTATTTTGCATCTGTTTTTTCCAAGAGGGATAATGTACATGCAACAGTCCTTCACTGTACTGATGAAGGACTAGGAGAATCAAGACACAAAATCAACACTGAGAGAGTAAGGGAACGCTTAGCTAACTTAAACGAATTTAAGTCCCCGGGTCCAGATGGATTACATCCTAGGGTACTGAAGGAATTAGCAGAGGTAATTGCTGAACCACTTGCTGTAATCTTTGAGAAGTCATGGAGAACAGGAGAAGTCCCAGACGATTGGAGAAGGGCAAACGTTGTTCCTATCTTCAAAAAAGGGAAGAAGGTAGACCCAGGGAACTACAGGCCTGTTAGCCTGACTTCAATACCAGGAAAGATTCTCGAACAAATTATTAAACAACACATATGTCAGCATTTGGATAGGAATTCAATAATTAACAGTAGTCAACATGGGTTTGTATCAAACAAGTCATGTCAGACTAACTTGATTTCATTTTATGACAAAATCACTGAATGGGTTGATCAAGGAAATGCAGTAGACATAGTATTTCTTGATTTCAGCAAAGCATTTGACAAAGTATCTCATGCGATCCTCATTGAAAAATTGATCAAATGTGGGTTTGACAAGGCAACTATAAGGTGGGTTCAAAACTGGCTTAGTAATCGTACTCAAAGAGTGGCTTTAAATGGCTGCACATCCAAATGGAAGGAAGTGTCAAGTGGAGTACCACAAGGTTCTGTCCTGGGCCCAGTTTTGTTTAATGTTTTTATAAACGATCTGGACGAGGGAGTTGAAGGGAAACTGATCAAATTTGCTGATGACACAAAGCTAGGGGGGATTGCAAACACCAGAGAAGAGAGAGAGAGGATTCAAAAAGATTTAGAGAAACTCGAACAATGGGCTGCAACTAATAAAATGGTATTTAACAAAGAAAAATGCAAGGTTCTGCACCTGGGCAAGAAAAATGAAAAAAGCACATATACAATGGGAGGAATTCGGCTGAGCAGCAGCACATGTGAAAAAGACTTGGGTGTCCTGGTAGATCATCAACTGAACATGAGTCAACAGTGCGAGGCAGCTGCAAAAAAGGCAAACGCAATCCTGGGGTGTATTAGGAGAAGCATAGAGTCCAGATCACGTGAAGTTATTATCCCCCTCTACTCTACCTTGGTCAGACCTCATCTG
Organism: Aspidoscelis tigris stejnegeri; assembly: GCA_023333525.1. Taxonomy (NCBI): domain Eukaryota; kingdom Metazoa; phylum Chordata; class Lepidosauria; order Squamata; family Teiidae; genus Aspidoscelis; species Aspidoscelis tigris. The sequence goes on from JALMGA010000012.1 coordinate 11,201,450, forward strand.
GAGTACTGTGTCCAGTTCTGGTCACCCCAGTTTAAAAAAGACACTGACAAGCTGGAGCAGGTTCAAAGGAGAGCTACCAAGATGGTGAACGGTCTGCAAACCATGTCCTATGAAGAACGGCTTAAGGAACTAGGAATGTTTAGTCTAACAAAAAGAAGACTGAGAGGAGACATGATAGCTGTCTACAAATACCTCAAGGGTTGTCACAAGGCAGAGGGATCAGCCCTGTTCTCACTCTCTCAAGGAAGGACTAGAAACAATGGGGTGAAACTGCAGGGGAAAAGATTTAGTTTAGATGTTAGGAAAAAATTTCTAACAGTAAGAGTGATCAACCAGTGGAACAGGCTGCCACGGGAGGTGGTTGGTTCCCGTTCGTTGGAGGTCTTCAAGCAGAGACTGGACGGCCATCTGTCTGAGATGGTATAGGAGATCCTGCCTTGAGCAGGGGGTTGGACTCGATGACCCAGGAGGTCCCCTCCAACTCTACCATTCTATGATTCTATGATTCTATGATATATAATCTTTATTTTCTTTTTCAAATCTCCACCTGCCTAAATCCCTTTTAAATACTTTTTTAAACCTCATTTTTCTGTTCCATTTGAGTGTGTAGATTGTGATTTACACAGTTTCACTAGTTTCACAGTAGACCATGGTGACTCAGCTATGCACAAATGAAGTAGCAGAATTGTGTTTACGATCAATGTTTTCAACTAAGTGAAAGAAATACAGAACCCACAGCAATAGTAGTTCAGTGCACAAAATGAAACTAACCTTAGGAAAGAAAGAGAGAAAAAGGAAGGAAGGAAGGAAGGAAGGAAGGAAGGAAGGAAGGAAGGAAGGAAGGAAGGAAGGAACTGTCCATGTCTGATCTCAACCTCAGTTTTGGGTGCAATCCCAGTATTGTTTGCTCTTGTGGTTAGAACAGTTGACTCATGCTCTCTTTCTGAGCTTTCAAAGCCTCATTGACCTTACAGAGTGTCTGTTGGTCTGTTGTGGGGAGAAGAACAAAAGGTTTGTCAGCCACTTTGAGGCCCTTAAATGGATGCAAAAAGCAGGGTAGAAAAGCCAACTCCTACTCCTACTCCTCTTATCTTTTACCTTCCTGGTTCAAAGTCAGCTGGGTGGCCTTGGGCTAGTCACAGCTCTCTTTCTGAAATCTCTCAGCCCCACTGACCTCACAAGGTGTCTTTTGCGGGGCCGGGGGGGGGGGGGAGAGAACTGAAAGTTTGTCTGCAGCCTTGAGTCCCCTTAATGGTGAGTCCCCTCCTCCTCCTCCTCCTTGTAGGTAAAAAGTTCAAGGTGTACTGTTTCGAAGAACCTGACCATCTGTATTACTCTTAACTTCAGCTTGCTATTTTAACATTTCAGGTTAAAAATAATATGTCATTGTGTTGAAATATCAATTTTCAAGTTTTAATTCATTTGGTTTTTATTATACCATAAAGAAGATAAAGTGCAACCATTTATCTTGTTAATTGTGGCACTATGTTTTTTAAAAAGTTAATAGCAAAATTGTCATTTTACTTTAATATTTATCCCTTTTAATTAATTGGGTGAGTTTACAACTCCAAATATTTTTAGCTACTGCCGAAAAACTCTTTTTTTAGTCATGCTGTGCATTAAAATAAAGTCAGATTGCTTCATGGCTAGGTGTGAGAGGTTTTCCTCAGTATATTTTGTGTTCTGTTCTTCCCCCTGTGTCAAAAAAATAATAATCAAAAATCGTTTCTTCTGAACTTTGTTGTTATTTTATTAAACCTCTCAACATCTCTAAAATTAGGGCGTGCACAAAGGTTGTGATGTTTTTCAGTTATCTTAAGTTCTAATTTCATAGTTTGTGTGAGGGTATGTTTGATGCTATGCATACTAGAAAAGTATCCAAAAAGCTTATTAAAGGTAATTGCATATAGATGCTTGTGTTTCCAAACCGTGTTTCAGGCATCACACTCTGGATAGGACCCTCTTCTGTGATCACTGAGAAACAGGCAGGATGCCTCTAAGACCCATTTAGAGGGACTCATCCTTCACTTAAAGCCTGGTATAATGTATATCAGTAGTACAGAAGAGAATGATTTGTGATTGAGATTGAAATCGGGTGATTTGCAATCATAAAACTCAGACATAAATGGAAGGGAACCCCACCCCCAATTATTTGGTTAACTTTAGAAATGAAAACAAGTTACCTGGCAATCCAATTCATGTTTGGTGTCAGTTCCAGGAATTAAGGAATGAAGCTCCTAAATCTTGGAAGAGCTTCAGAAGAAGTTCTTAACCCACAGGAACAAGCTTAATTATTTTTTATTCATATCACAGACCACCATAGGCATCTTCACACTTAGGCTGGTAGTCAACAATTAGTGAACTTCTGGTGAATAGCATCTGCACTTGGAGGAGGCTGCCATAGCCTCCAAGCTTGTCCTGCCTTCCCACAGCTGCCCTAATTGCATACCAGAAGCCTAAGTGCAAATAGGCACCAGGTGTGGAGCATACCTTTACCAACCTTAACCCTAAGCTTACCTGGAGCATCCAGGCAGCAGCCATTTGCACCCCTCCTGGTGCTCTGGAAGCACACTGGAACCTCAGATGACCATAGACATAACTGTGCACGTACAGAGCACCAGCATCATCATGGCAATGGTTCTGACGCACACGCAGTCGTGGAGGGGGCTGCAGCCAAAATGGCAGCACCCAGAAGAGGACTGGGCCTGGGATAGGTCTCTGGACAGTGACCGATTGTATGGGGCTTAGGCTGTCGTTACCACTAATTAATATTGGGGCGCCATGCTCCAGGGAAATGTGAAAATGCCCCAGATCTTTCACCCCATACTAGAATGTTTCTCTTTATCTGAATCAAATTTGCTAAATGTGCCAAAGAATTATGGCTGAGTACTGGAGATACGGAGGGAAATGCTGAGTTCCTCTAACCTTGACATGTTCAAGGTATCTGTGTAAAATGGTGTCTGAACCAGAACTCCCCCTTCTTCTTGCACATTTGCTTATTAGCCACATTGGCATGGTCTGATGCCACCAACATCATGGTCTGGGCTTCTGTTTATTGGACAAGATGCCTTTTACTTGTAACACAAAAATAAGGACTTAAATGCAGAGAATTAGCTATTTGATGCATGCTGCCTTCATGAATGAGGATTAGAGAGGAATGCTTTGCAGCTAGGATATTTCTCGGGGAAAGGAACATGAATTTAAGCTTCATGATCTCCTGACTTGTGTGAGTCTAAGATAAAGATGCATCAAACAGCCTTAAGTTCCACAAACAGTGTGTATTGCCATTCTCATAATGAAATCTGATCTGGTGCGGCTATAACCCTCAGCACAGAGCAGGAATGAGAAGAAAGCCTTAAAGGGAAGCAGCAATACTTCATTTACACTGGGATCTTATAATGTTAAGAAGTGTGTTCTACTTCCTGTGCAAATATGCCACAAAAACAAATGAGAAACCTTGCTGGATTGGGCCTCAGCCCTCCTAGTCCAGCACATAGTGAATTAAGTAATCAACATCTGGATGTAGCCTATGTAAGCAAGGGAGTGATCGCTCAATGGAATCTGAGGAAAGGAACAAGAACAGAATCAATAAAATAAAACAAACTCCTACCTATCCCTTAAGATCTTATTGGGAATTTCTCCTTAGTATTATATTTCTTAAGAAGTTTCATGGAACAATGTCCAAGGATAGGAACATTCTCCATGGAGAAGGAGGAGGAGAGTTGGCTTTTCTACCCCACTTTTCTCACACATTTACGGGCACTCAAACTGTCTGACAAACCTTGTGTTCCTCTCCCCAAAGTCTTCGGTGATATCTCTCAAAAAAAAAAAAAAAAGAAAGAAATTAAATTTGGGGTAGGAGAAAGGGAGCTGTCCCCAAAACTTCCAAACTATCAGGCAAAATGGTCATTGTAAGAAAAGTGTCCTGACCTTAATGGTGGCCCATCACATCAAGAAACCATCACTTGAGAAGGAACGTCATAAATGGAATATTTCATTACTGTTTCGTGCCTTTGTAACTTCTTCCTACAGTACTGGGTATAGAAGTATATGGATCATTTATTTTTCTGATTAGCAAATGCTATTTTTAATAGTGAGGAAGGATAACCCTGAAAAGATGGATGGCTCCCAGATCAGAGTGGGCTGAGAAAAGACAGCTGAGTGAATCTTTTTCTCTTTCTTTCTCTTTCTTTTTCTTTCTTTCTCTCTATCTCTCTATCTCCCTCCCTCCTTCTTGTCTGTTTGCTTAAAAATCTGGCCATCAACTACTAAATACACAACATTACATTTTTAAGCATTTAAAGCAGGCATGACAACACCTGGGAAAGAAATATGAAGTTCTCAAAATGTTACTCCCTAATCCCCCAGTATTAGCATGATTCTGCGCTGATTGTGGTCACACCTAAGGTTTAATCCAGCTTCAGTCCACCTTGAGAGCGAGAGAACACATCAGCAAAGTGGCCAGAAATTTTCTTTCCACCTTATCTACCCCCAAAGGCAAATTTTCTGAGTTACTTAAGAATGAAAGAAAACAGCTTGCCACTTTGTCAATGTATTTCCTCACTCTGAAAGTGGACTGAAGCTGGGTTAAACCTTAAGTGTGACCACAGTCAAAGTTGTCCAACTAGATGATGTTCCACAGTGATGGAAAATGCATTTCAAACTATCCCTTGTTCCCCAAAATGTTTCAGATGTATCAAATAGCATCCTACCACATTCGAAGGGAATCAATTCAAACTAATATGAATTTGTTACGAATTGAATGTCAAAAATCCCATTCATGCCAGTCCCTAGTCCTGGTCCAAAAATAAGTGCAGAAAGGCCCTATGATAATCTAGATAGTTCCTGTGGAGGGTGCCTCCATTAATGAGTATTACCTTGCAATTAGTTGCACCTAGGGGTGTTTTTCCACTGCTCTCCTTAGATCCGGAACTAAGAAGATCCAGATTAAGGGAAGCACCCAGTGTGTTTCCACAGGAGGTGTAGCACCCATTAGCAATGGATGTTAACCTCCCCGCCGTGGAAACACCTTTGCACCCATGTGGGGAATCCGGGTCGACCCCCAAGGGGTCTGTCCATCATCCCAGATGTTTCGGGAGACAGGGGGTGCACTCTTCAAAGTCCCTCTGAAGAGACCAGCACAGACTTCGAAGCTGCTCCAGGGTCCCTTTGGAACGTCTCTGAAGTGAGAACAAGACAGCCACAGAGCGCCCGCAATGTAATCGGGAAATCGTTATAGAGCATCTCCAAAGTCTGTGCTGATCTTTGGAGAGACCGATGGCGAGACTCCGAAGTGTTTGCCAATCGCTTCAGAGGGATTTCGGAGGAAAGTCCATGCGGTCTGCGCTAATAGTGAACGGACTGTCCTGACAGCTCTGGAGCCTCTCCGAAGTGTCTGCCGATCTCTTCAGAGTGATTTCAGATTCATTTTGGAATGATTTCAGAATGACTCCGAAATCTCTTCGAAGCTGGGATTTCAGGGCTACTCTGCATGGGTGCATCCTCCCCCTAGCCTCCTCTAGACCCGATTGCCTGTTTCTCATGGAAACAGGCTCTCTTTAATCCAGATTTTCTGGCTGAAGACCCCATTGTAGACCCCATTAATGGGGTCTACAGAAAATCCGGATTAAAGGCTGAGATGTACCCATATGAACTGGATTTCCCCAGAGGTGGTGAAAACAAATGTGTCCCAAATGGGTGCTGTGGTGGAAATAGGGTCATCCGGCTCATACCCAAATGGGTCCTTAATGGGTGCAAAAATGGGTACATGTCCGTGCATTCTGGGTGATTGTCTTGCTCTGGTTTAACTTCATTGCTAGAGAAGCAGCTATTTACTGCTTTGGGAACTTTGGATGTGAAGCGGTCAAATTTATTCTTGTTAAAAGAATAAATGAATAAATGAGCCATTATCACACTCTCAGCATTTATTATTATCCTTATTTTGTTACATTTATATAGCCACCGTAATTGCCAAAGTCCTCTGGGTGGCTTGCAGGCATTACAATATTTTAAGCAATGACATATAAAAGCAATAGTATTTCCTTTAAAACTGAATTAATGCGGCGGAAGGGGGATTTAGCCCTTCTTGAAGGCATCATCCACAAATACATTAGATGAACGATGCAGCCTGGCTTTCAGAAGTGCCCAGCATGAGTGGAAGAAATTGGCTGAACTAGGGATTTGCACGAATGAATTTTTTTTTTTTTTGGCATTTGATTGGTATCAAATTGAATGTAAGAATATTCGTATTCGTTCAAATAATATTCGAAACATTTGAAATTCGATCAAATTCCTCTGAATTCGTACATTCAAATTCAAATTGAACTTCTATACATTCATTTTCTAACATTCAGATGAATTCAAATGCTTCAAATCTTTCATACGAATTATTCAGACCTTTGTATGTGTACGGAGCACATTTGAAACAATCCAGTAGTTATAAATACCTAGGCGTCGTGTTCTCATCGGGTGTTTTTTCACCTCAGCCCTTAGATCCGGATCTAAGAAGATCTGGATCTAAGGAATGGGTACATTCCTTAATCTGGATCTAGCAGATCCGGATTAAGGGAAGCACCCAATGTGTTTCCACGGGAGGTGTAGCACCCATTAGCAATGGGTGCTAACCCCCCTGCCGTGGAAACACCTTTGCACCCATGTGGGAAATGCGGATTGACCCACAAGGGGTCTGCCTGTCACCCCAGGTGTTTTGGGGAACAGGGAGTGCAATCTCGGAAGTCCCTCGGAAGTCCTTCCGAAATCCCTCTGAAGTTGCCTCCGAAGGTTAGCAAAGGCTCTGAAGTCCCTCCGAAGGCAACTTGCAAGAGTCTGCATATGAATTAGCTCTTTGTGAGCAGGGATGAGTAAGCCTCATTAAATATGCACCTTTTTCTATGCCTGAAGGTAACAGTCCCCTTTGATCTCCCTTTGTTATCAGAGGTTTGTCTTCGGAGCCTGTGCTAATCTTCAGAGTTGCCTTCGGAGGGACTTCAGAGCCTTTGCTAATCTCTGAAGACAACTTCGAAGTAACTTTGAAATGGCTTCGAAATCAGGGTACCTCCTCCTCCTAGCCTCCTCTAGACCCCATTGCCAAACTAATGTGGAAACAGGCTCCCTTTAATCCAGATTTTCTGGCTGAAGACCCCATTGTAGACCCCATTAATGGGGTCTACAGAAAATCTGGATTAAAGGCTGAGATGTACCCATATGATCTGGATTTCCCCAGCGGCAGTGGAAACAAATGTGTCCCAAATGGGTGCCGTGGTGGAAATGGGGTCATCCGGCTCACACCCAAATAGGTCCTTAATGGGTGCAAAAATGGGTACTTTCTTCCAGTGGAAAAACACCCATCATCTGGTGCGTGGGCCAATCATCTTATCCACAGCATACAGAGAGCCACACATCCTGCATGTTCCATCTATAAGCTTTTCCAACATAGATATCCTGGCACAATCAGTCCTGCCCTAGAAGTATTTAAGGTCAAAATAATCCCAGTGCTCATATTGGGGGCTGAAATTTGGGGTCAATCTAATCTGACCAAGATCGAAGCCTTCCAAGTAAAACAGCTTCATATCCTTTTGGGACTTTCTACATCAACGCTGTCTCCTGCAGTAAGGGCAGAGCTGGGTATGCTCCCCGTAAAAGCTCTAAGTTTATTGAGACAATTCAACTACTGGATAAAAATAAATCGGGTGAACTTTAATAGGTTACATATCCATATGCATCTTATTTGTATCTGTACGCATTTGTACGGATATGTATGGGACAAAAAAGGGATGTATACGGGATAAAAACGGGATGCGTACGAATGTGTATGGATGCGTACGGACACCTAGAAATGTTGTCAACATTCATAACTTCAAATACGAGTAGAATATTCATATGAATAGATACTAATGTATTCAAATCGGTTCGAATTTGAATACATTTATTTTTTCTCTATTCGTTTGAATTCAAACATTTGAATATTCTATTCAAATCGAATTGAATCTGAAAATTGTATTTGTTCACACCCCTACTGGTAGGATTCTGTTCGATACGAATGTATTTGTACAATCCATACGGATATCCAATATGAACACATACGTATTGGATACGTATCCCATAATATATCCACCCTGAAAGTGCCAAATCCAGCCTGAATCCACTTTGAATCTGCTCTTAATCCATGTCGAATGCACTCTGGGTCCATTGCAGATGTGAGTGGCGCGGCCGCTTTCCCACCTCCCCGGTTCACAAATGTTACAAAACATTTGAATTCATACAAATGTCAGTATACAAATGTCACAACGTTAGTTTCATATATGAATGCCCGAATTTGTCCACATCCGTCTGAATAACAAATCTTATGAATATTCGTACACATCCCTAGCCTGAACCGGTCATTATGCCATAGATTGGACTCATAGTAGAATGAAGCACTTAGACTAGCTGATGTCCTCTGCGTGGGCATCTTCCTCCTCCCTCCCATTATTGTGGAAATAATCATTCTCATGAGAAAATCCAGTTGATCGTAATCTTTTAAAGAAATAAAGGTGCTTTTCAAAGCTCTGCATTTCAGGCTTGCCTGTCTTTTGGAATTAATGCTCCAAGCAAAGCAGCAGCCTTAAAAAAAAAAAAATTGCAGAAGATAAGCAGAGTAAAACTGCAAATTAACACAGGCACAATGGATGGACAAATCTGCCCTCTGATAGCATTTCCAGAAGCAGATAAAAATCAGGAATCAGCTTGAAAAAGAAAAGGGAAAGATCTTCCCTTCCCTTCATTACAATCTTATCTTTCAAGGTTGTCAGTCTAACACCGACATATTTTGCTTACACTGGAGAAGGAGGCTTTCTCAGTGATTTTGCCATTTTAAAAGCTCTTTAATTCCAGATAGTGTTTTGCCTATTGGTTTGTTTAAGTATCTGGATATGTTTGCTTCATTTTCTGGTATGGAATACTCTTAGCCACCAGTCTGAACATCAATTATCGCACATGAATTTCTGAGGGTATCATTAGTTATTCAACTACATTATAGGCTTGTGGAAGTAAATCACACAAAATGCAGGGAAATGACTACTTTATAGGGAAGTGCACAAATGGTTGTTGTTGTTGTTGTTTGCATTAGATTTATATGTATTGGATTCGAACTGAATACACTCAAATTTTAAACATTCAAATCGACTTGAATCTTCAGACATTCTATTCAAATAAAATCAAATCCCGAAATGGCATTCCTGCACAACCCTAGTAGTTGTAGTAGGTGGTATTGCGGATCCATTTGCAATTGGGATGCATGGCAGGTGATGTTCTTGTGAATGGAGGGAACATGCCACTCTGTATTAAGCTCTATGTCCCTATACAGCCACAAAAGCATTACAATACATTCCCCATTTGTGCACACTGCCCAATATGTTTAGTACTGGCTTGGTATCCCGACCATCAGATCCTTCTCAAGGACCTTAATCAGCATCGTCATCATCACAGAATCCATGCTGTCCCCAACAGCACTTTCATAACTGATAGATACTGTATCCATGGAGATCCTAATAATGATGACAGTGGTGATACGAACAGGATTTTGAATTATTTTCACAATTAGGCCACAATGTTTCAGTTCATTTGCATGTCAAAACAGGAAATCTATAAAATATATATTACGGTGTGCAAAAAACAAAAGCAGGGATTTATTGCATGCATAATATGTCAGTTGCTTTAAACAAACAAACAAATATCCCCAAACCCATTTTACTGAGGCATTTTTGTGTTTGTGAGTTTTTTCCCTCCTAAACTGGCAAAAACTTAACAGCTTTATGCAAAACAAGAAGTACCACAGACTTCACAATCGGAGCTGGCAGGAGATGATGAGTCTGGACTGGAATACTACTATTACATTTCTGGACCTAAAGGTTATTTCACCAGTAGCAAGGCATGCTCGCAATGAGGGGCTCAGCTGTTGCCAGCAGACAGACAAAAAAAGAAAGAAAAGGACAGATCTGGAAGCCATTCCACACAGGCCCTGGTCACATCTAGGTGGGGAAGGAAGTCCTATTCATAATTTGAGCTGAGGTTGTACTAGTTGTGTTCACACCTAGATTGTTATCATCCTCAAGCCATCCTCACCCTGGGCTGCATCACTGACACCTTTCTCCACGACTGACCTGAGCCTCCTCCATGGAACTCTTGGCTCTCCAGCTCTTTCGATGCCCCCCTTTTGCTGCGTCAAATCTACCTCCTTTCTTTTTGTATGCCATTGTGTCACTCAAGGGAGGCGATGGTGTGCGTTTGCAGTTCTTTTTTAAGCCTGCTCCCCCACCCCCATGCCCCCTTCATTTTTATTGTGCTTTTCTTCTCTGTGCAATTAGTTATTATTATTATTATTATTAGTAGTAGTAGTAGTAGTAGTAGTAGTAGTAGTAGTAGTAGTAGTAGTAGTAACAACAATAACAACAATAACAATAATAACAATAATAAAATTTCCATAAAAATGCTAGATAGAAGAATCACATACATAAACTGAGGAGAGAAGGGGGGGTTCCTCACAAACTCCATGTGTGCTGCCCTCCCCTAGACATTGCTCAAAAGGTAAGACTGGACCCACCCACCACAGCACAGTTCAGCCTCCTTTACCACCACCCCCCACTGAAGAAGTGAAAATGGCCTGGGATGCCAGGACAGGCTGAGTCCTCTAGAAAAGAGGACTCCAGTTAAAAGGGTTTGAAGAGGATAAGCTGCTTGGAAAATGAGTTGAATAAAAATAATGTAACGCAGCCAGAAGACAACCTGAAATGTCTTAAACTAAATGTGTGACCAGGCCCACAGAAATGTTCATTGCTAATTGGCTCTTATACCCAAGGAATAACTTTCAAATACAAAAGCAAATGATCCTCACATGAGATCTTTCATGCCATCTCATAAAAATGCAACTTTTAATACAGAAGTCTAGATATTCAACTTAGAATCATCCAGTGAGGAATAATGAGGTGATGGTTTATTAATCAATTTTAAGAGAAGATAAACACGCAAGGAAAAACGTGTCTCACCCTATCGCCTTATCATGCAGATGACAATTAATTAGAGGGTAACGGAAGCAAAGAGAAACATTTCTAAGCCCTGGGCATTCAGGTATTGCAATTTAAGCAGGAAAACATTAGGTGTTAAGCAAATATTCACATTGCTTCATAATGCAAACGGACCAGGCATGGTGCCCACGCCAGCATTTGAGTCAAAATATATCTGTTATTCAAACTCTTAACCTTTCAAAATTTTGTGATGCAAGGTCCTCTGACAAAAATAATAATAGTAAAAAAAAAATGAATGTGGATTTCACAGAAAGACATGGGGAGGGGAAAAATAGAAAAATAATATGGAAATGTATCACAAACAGGGTGAACAGAAATACATGTTTAATAAGACCTTAAAACCAACCACAAAATGCAAGCAATGAAATACTGAAACAACCTGAAATCTGAGGAAATGAAATATAGTAAGAAACTAAAAGTAATGTGTCTCTCCCTTTTTGAACTCTACTCTGTTACCATTCTATGCAACGTGAGCATGACTTAGTAGGCCACCATATTAGGGTTCAAATGAGTGCTGTGGTGGAAATGGGATCATCCAGCTCACACCCAAATGGGTCCTTAATGGGTGCAAAAATGGGTACTTTCTGAAAAACACCCATGTTGCAAAACATTCGTACAAATACAAATATCAATGCTCATATACAAATGTCCAAATTCATATTAATATCGAAAGTTGCAAATATTCATGCACATCCCTATTAGCCACTCTACCCCCAGGATCTGAACCCTGCTCCAGTGTAGATCAAGTCTGGGGCTGCAATTACATTATACAGTGAAGTTACCTTTATCAGGCCTTCATGCCAGCTGGTCGCCATCAGAAGAATTGGGAATTGGCCTCCCATGAAGACCCTATGCTATGTAATGGAGACACAGCTTAAGTTTCCATTCCATTTAAACTGTGGTTCTGTTCCAACTCTGGATCCGTTCAAAACTTTATGTTCTCTGATACTCAGACTGCATGCAAAGACCATTGTAGGCAGAACTGTACAAATCCTGTCACACGTTTAATAGTCCGCCCATGAATCCATTCAGGCTTGAATGCATTTACAATCTTTTGAAGGCAACCATGTTTAAATATCCCCATACCTTCTGTCTTGCTGTGCAACTTTGACTGACATTTAATTCTCTTTGAACTGAATTCACGCACCTGTTACATTCAGAAGTTTGGAGGGAAGCACTTTTTAAAAATAAATGAGTCTGTTCCTTCTCTAGGCTGAAGGAGGCAGATCCTTTGAATAACAGATTTGTGAGTATTGATCCACACTGAAATGCAGAGCGGCAAATGAGCGGAAGGATGCAAGATCCAAACAATCCTAGTTTTGCCCCAACTTATGGGCCTGGAAGTTAGGATTTTGTTTCTTTATGAGAAAAAGTGACTCTTAATGTCATCCTCATGGTTGGGGTAACTTTGTACCCCAGACAAGTCAAGGACAAAGCATTGTTTTTTCTTTGTATGAAGTTTGTTTTATAGGGATATGCATGAATGTTCTAACCATATGAAATTCGATCAAATTCGATCAAATGTAGACATTTAAATTTGAGTAGAATGTCTACACATTCAAATGTAAACATTTGAACAAATTTTGAATGTCCCTAAACATTCGTTTGAAGAATTCAAATGTACACATACATATGTATTACATATCTGAACAAATATCGTACGTATCTGTACACATTTGCAATTATAATACGGGATGCATACGGGATAAAACGGGATGCATACGAAATGTATACATATCCACATAACACATACAAATGTTGTCAAAATTCGTATCTTTAAATTCGAATGTTGTTGACATTCGTATCTTCAAATTCGAATCTAACATTCAAATGAATAGATTCAAGTGCATTGGATTCAAATTGGTTTTTGTTGCATTAAGATTCTAAACATTCAAATTGAACTGAATGTCTTTGTCCGGGAAAGCTGCCAGCACGCACACACAAACACACAGCTGATAAGAGACAGCTCACTTGCCAAGGCAGCTCCACCAGCAACACAGCCAAACGAAGTCCACAGAGAAGAAGTCACAAAACAGTCCAAAGTCCAAGATTTAAAAGAGCAACACAACAGTCTGGTCCGAGGTCAAGGAAGCCAAGTATTCAAGGTCTGGGGGTCAGATATGGCAGCCTTCTCTAAAGGAAAACCAATAGTTTCTGACGAGAGGCTTGGGCGTCTGCCCGGTGTTTTATCTTACAGTTTTCAGATCACAGCTGTAGATTATTTGCGTGCCTCTCTGAAAGTCTCTTCGACCATCTTAACCCTTCCTTCTCTGCTCTGCTATGCTTAAAGCTAGGGATCTCTGGGCTCTGCTATTCCATGTCTCCCACGTCTTGCTCTCCGGCTGTGGCAGGGCTGGGCTGCTGAACCCCAGACCCCACTGAGGCTGGGAGGTCAGAACTGGGTCCCGGCACCACCTCAGGAGGAATACGTATTGAATACTTATCGGATACATATGCATCCATATCAGATATTCATACAAAATCATATGAATACATTCATGTGGAATAGAATCCTACCACATTTGAAGGGGATCTATTCAAATGAATATGAATTTTCTTACATTTGATTCAATGAGCATCACTAGTAGCATGTTCTCAAGGGCAAAAATCCCTATAGAAATCAGGGCAAAGGAAACAATGCTACTATTCACAATTGCATCCCCCCCCCCACAACCGATGATCTGATGAGGGTCAAGATAAAATTTTGCTCAGTTTATGTCCCAGCTTTTCTGGTATTTTAATCCTATCCAGGACCACAAAATGCCTGGCAATTGAGATAAACATCTATGAAATCAGGGGCGGGAGAAAATAAGGCTTATACATTTCATTAAACAGAGTAAATAGGAACAGTAACAATGAGAAAAAAGAAAGATGAGTTAGAAATCTCCCCTGTAATTAGAAAAGCACATTCCCATATTCACAGGATACCACACATCAATGCATTATTGATTTTTCATGCATCTTCATCATGAGCACTGAAATTGTGAAAAAGATTAAACTTCCTTTAAACACAAGATCAGCGGGTACACCAATCTCTGGCCATGTCTTCGCTTCCAGGAGATACATCTCACATCCGTGGCACCATCAGCTTCTGTGGTGTTTCCTTGCAGGGTGGGAAGAAACTGCCCTGCTTTGGAGGCACCTCTGAGAGCAATCACAGTACAAAAGAGAACCCACAGTTGTAGGGATGTGCATGATTCTTTTACATGTTTGATTCAAATCAAATTGAATTACAGATGTGCACAAATGTTCTTTTGGCATTCAATTTGTAACAAATGTTGGAAAATCTGTATTTGTTTGAATAGATCCCTTTCGAATGTGGTATGATTTTATTTCATACAAATCTGTACAAATATCTCATACGAATGCATACGTATCATGCATATGTATCGTGCATATGTATTCTGCATACGTATCCTGCATATGGATCCTATGCATACACATATATATCGGATACGTATCCTATACAAATGTATATGTCCTGATACGTATCTGATATGTATCCTCAGTTTAAAGAATGTACAAACTATTCGCATGAATGTTCCAGATATTTGTATTCGTATGAATGTTAATGTTAATGTATGGATGTCATAACATTCAATTCATGTCCAAATGTCCAAATTCATACAAATTTGTACAGATATTATGAATATCTGTGTGCATCCCTAAACTGAATGCGAGGAAATTCACCTTCATTCAAATAGAGTCCCTTCAAATGTGGTAAGATTAGAACTGGATTTAATTGTTCTTTGAAAGCCATTAAAATCCAATTTGAATCTCTTGATCCAAGTAAATGGGTCCAGATCAGCCCAGTCTTCTGGCCTGGGACATGGAAAGGTGAAGTCTGGCACATTTGCCTTCAGTCTCCACCCTGGCTCTGAACATGCTAAAATGTTTGGAACCATTTTGGTGCACAACCATAATGAATCTTCTTAACCCTGTGCTGTGGACCAAGCCATGCTGGTCCTCTGGTACACCATGATGCTGAGATCTATTTTTGATCCCAATAAGGACCTCCCTGGATGAGATTATGTTCGATCCGATTTGGATGGAGTATATCTGCACTAACTAGGGATGTGCACAAATATTCATAACATTTGTACAAATTCACACGACTAATATGAATTTGTACAAATTCAGGCATTCGTACACATTGACATCTATATGAAGCTTCAGAACATTCATGAAATGGGAAGGTGAGAAAGCATTGCACCATCTGCAATGGATCCAAAGTGAATTTGACATGGTTTGAGAGTGGATTCAAAGTGGATTCAGAGCAGATTTGATGCTTTCAAAGTGGATATATTATGGGATATGTACCAGATACACATCAGATACATATGCATTCATTTTGGATATCTGTACAAATTTGTCCAAATACATTCAACCCTACCACATTTGAAGGGGATCTATTTGAATGAATACAGATTTCCTTATATTGGATTTGATACGAACTTAATGCAAAAAAACCCCATTTGCGCACAACCCTAATACTAACATATCCCTCAACTTGTTCCCACCCATGCATGCATGTGTGGCCCCTACCTCAAATACCCAGGTTAACCCTCCATATTCTCTCAGGCCTTTAAGTGGCCTTGAGACAGAACTGCTCCCAATTATTTCTCAGCCACTTCATTACCTCTACAGCTAAGAAAAAGCAGAGTCAGTGAAAAAGGGGCTGGTGTTACAGAGTTTCAAAGATGGTGGTGCAGTGGCCACCCTAGCAAGAGTCACAGACAAACCGGTGCTCTTGTGTCCAGAGAGTGAGCCAAACAGATTTAAGGAAAAAGAGGAGCTATTTCTACAAGATCCTCGCTTTCTAGCCTGCCTCTCATAATGAGATTATTTTAAGAATCTTATTGTGAAGCAGTTTTGAAGACAGGAAGGAATTACTTCTGTGCAGCCATGAACATAAATGCTTTAAATGAATTACAGCTCTCAGAAAGAGAACGGCAGCTGATACTGTCATGGGCTCCATTTATCACTCCATTTAAATTAGTGAATTTATGCAGTATTAAAGCTCATATAGTATTAAAGATCAAAATGTTCTGAAATTTTCCCTCTTTCTTGTTTTAATCCCCATGTGTGTTTATATTACAGGTTCATCGCCGAGGCCTGCTGCAGTGAAAAGCTGAGGATCAATCATTCATATTAACAGTTACAGCATAGCTCTGGAACATATTTCCATATCCTCCATTTTTACATTATTATCAGTTCAAACTTGATAGTGGGGTACCCCAGAAAGGTGGACAAAACGTAAGAGGCAGATTCAGTGCAGTTCTGATGTGGATCGGGAATTGGGCAAAAAAGGAACCATCTAATTCTTTGAGAACGTTGTCAAGACAATGTCCCTCAAATTGTTGAGGGATATTTGGATCCCTCAAACAAGGTGTAGATTTTCAGGTGCCATTGTGTCCTTGGAAATGCTGATTTCCTCCTCCCACCCCAACCTTAAGCCATGTCTCCACCTTTCTCCATCCTCATCTAGAGAGTCATCAGTCTATGGAATGTGCTGCCAGAAGAGATGGTGACAGCAACCAGCCTGGATGGCTTGAAGAAAGTGTTAGATAAATTCGTGGAGGACAGGTGAATCAATGGCTACTAGAACTGAAGTGTAGGTACTTCCTCCAGGTTGGAGAGACAGGCAGGGCACCTCTAAAGACCATTTGCAGGGAGTCAAGAGCAGGTGAAGGTTTAACCTTTATCTTCTTCTTGAGATGCCAAGAAATCCTGTGTGAGACAGGATACTGGACTAAATGGGCTGTGGCAACTAAGGATGTGCACAATTGTTTTTGACAGTCTTTTTGATTCAAATCTTTTAAATTCTATTTTAACAAAATTTGATTCTTATTTACCAAATACGAATCTATTCATTCAATTTTTTTATTTGAATCTGCACATGCGTATGTTGACAATATTCATATGTACACATATGCATCTTTCCCACATCTTTGCACATCCATACACAACTCTACACATCCGTATGCATCCCATTGTTATCCTGTATGCAACCCATTTTCATCCTGTACGGATCCGTACAAATGTGTACAGATGCGGGAAAGATGCGGATCTTCAAGTACGGATCATGTACGAACCCAAACACATACAAATGTCCGGATAATTCAAATGAGTAGATCTGAAATTCAAATTTCAATTCGAATGTTTACATTCAAATTTTGAAACATTCTATTTGAGTTCGAATGTCAAAATTCGGCACATTCCATCAGATTTTGAATCCATATGAATATTCATGCACATCCCTAGTTGCAACACAAATTTTGGGATCATAATTAAGTGGGGGAGGGGGGGATAGAGCTTTCTCCGAGCCTCAAGTTCTTCCAGAAGACATCCACTGGGACACTGTTGGCAAAATAGAGTCCTACAAACATAATGAAAAATATATTTGGGCACTGCTTGAGTTTTTGTACTGCTTCCTGACATTTACATCTAGCTGTTGAAAGCAAAAGCAAATATGAGCATGTTGTCATTATTTCATTTACCTGTGCAAGAAAGATTATCCCGTCACCCTGGAATTTAAGTAGATGATGAACTCATTGTGTCTGATCTGAGCTAAGTCTTTCCTGTTTCCATTCAACAGTGACTCACAAAGAAATGATAGAACACAAGGGAGTGATAAGGCCTTAGATTTGATCTCTCTGAACCAAAATAATTCTTTCTTCCTTTCTTCCTCCCTTCCTTCCTTTCTTCCTTCCTCCCTCCCTTTCTTTCTTGCTTGTATTTCCTTCCTATCTTATACCAAATATGTTCCAGGATTTGTTACTTCATATATAGATATAGATATATAGATATAAAAAACAAGCATTAAATTTGTAACATATTAATTGTAGAGCAGGGCATAAAATGAGTAAGAGCATTTGTTACCACCTACTACCCCATCAGTTCCATTTGCTGAATCACTGGTATTTCCAATATCAAATCTGAGTCACCTTGTTCTACATTTATCTAGGACATACACATACATGAGAGAAAGAATACTATAATATATCTATCCATCTTTCTATCATTACCTATCAACCTATCCATCTATCTACATATCTTCTTCTACCTATATCTATGTATCCTTATCCATTTATCTTCTATCATCATCATCTATCATCTATCTATAAATCTTACTTTCTAACATCATCTACTTACCTACCCATCTATCTCTATCTACCTATCTTATCTACCTATGGCTGTTTCTGCACTTACCTCACTTAATCCGGATTAAGGAAATCTGGATCTTTGGGATCCAGTCCTCGGGGAATCTGGTCCAAGCAGTTCCGCTTCATGGCAAGGACCTCATGAAATCTAAAAGGTGCATTTAGCACCTGGTGGCTATGGGTGCTAAACAGGGCTCCAGTGAGGATGCTGTAGCATCCATCCCGAGTACAGTGTCAGGATATTCCCAGGTTTTAAAAGCTGTCTAGATACAGCCCTGGACAAATCAGGTCAGGCATTTGTCTTTAAGACACACACACACACATATCTCATAGTTAATATTTGGGATTGGCTCCCATGAAATGTACTTTCCTTGTTTGTAGTTCTATCCTGCCTTATACCTGAAGTTCTCAGTGTAGGGCTAATATTGGCCCTGATAGCAGTAAGAGATGGTCTGCGTCCAAAACCCATCCCTGTGTGGCTGGTTGGTCCCTACTAGACTAGGTGGATCACTGGCCCAATCCAATGGGGCATTTCTTGTGTTCTTATGTTAACTAGGGAGGTGCATGGATGTTTTTTGTTTGTTTGTTTGTTTTTGTATTCAATTCAATTCAATTGAGTGCAAGAAAATTTGTATTCGTTCGAATAGATCTCCTTCAAATGTAGTAGGATTCATATTTCATATGAATGTTCAATCTCCTATGAATCCCGTACGATGCTTCATATGAATGTATTGAGATGTTCAATTTGAATTCAAATGTCAATCTTCGAATGTGCCAACATTCAATTCTAACTTGAATGTCTGAATCTGTCTGAATTTTGAATGCTACAAATATTCATGCACTTCTCTATTAACATTTCTGTTATAGACCTCCAGCTCAGAGTTTGAAAAAAAACATGAATATCTAATAATTGGTGTTTTTCCACTGTCAAAAGTACCCATTTCTGCACCCATTTAAGACCAATTTGGGTGTGAGCTGGATGATCCCATTTCTACTACGGCACCCATTTGGGACCCGATTGTTTCCACTGCCATTGGGGAAATCTGGATCTAATGGGTATACTTTGGCCTTTAATCTGGATTTTCTGTAGACCCCATTAAACAGGTCTACAATGGGGTCTTCTCCCAGAAAATCCAGATTAAAGGGAGCCTGTTTCCACTGGAAACAGGCTATGGGGTCCAAAGGAGGCTAGGGGGAGGGGATGCACCTTTGGGACCCCCCCAACATTGGCTTCAAAGTCACTTCGAAGTTGACTTCACATTCACTTCGAAGTGACTTCAAAATCACTTCGAAGTTGCTTCGAAGACTGCACCTCCTGCCCCCCAAAACACCTGGGGTAATGGACCAACCCCTTGTGGGTCGATCCGGATTCCCCAGATGGGTGCAAAGCTGTTTCCACAGCAGGGGTGTTAGCACCCATGGGTGCTACACCTCCTGTGGAAACACATTGGGTGCTTCCCTTAATCCAGATCTACTAGATCTACTAGATCTACTACCCATTCCTTAGATCAGGATCTTCTTAGATCCAGATCTAAGGGCTGCAGTGGAAAAACACCCAATACTTCCACTTTAACATGCATACCGAAAACTGGTGTGTGGGTGTGTGTGGTTTGTTTAGGATATTTGGGATTGTAAGTGGAATAAATTAACATGTGCCTCATAGCTGTCCACCTTTCCCCCCTCCCTCAAATAAAACAAAATAAACCTTCATACTAACCAGGCACTTCCTGCCTCCTTCCAATATGACAGGCTTCATTTTGCAATAGTAACAACACACAGGGGGATAAAAACTAATCATAACTAGAAACTTCACTGTTATTCTGACACTGGCAGTCTGCCTGACAAAGCTACAAATGTGAATTATCAACTGCAACAATTATTCCCTGTTGTGCCTGTTGGTTAATGAGAGTTCTCAGGTTAATTACAAGCCGAAAGAGTGTTGATGTGCACCAAGACCGAAATAAAACGATGCAGCATTCAAAGCCTGATTGTCATGAATGCGAGTGCACGGTAATTTTTGGAAAGGAAAATCCACCTGGGGAAGAAGGGGAGGAAAAGGGGAGAGGCAGGAAGGGAGGAAGATTAAAAAGCAAAACTCGGAAGAAGAGTTTTTGGAAGGAGCGAAGGATCTTCAGAAGAAGCCAGCAGTGCAAATTAATTACATGCGAGTGAAACCAGATGGAAGGAAACTTGTTCAGTGACCGAAAATGGATGGAAGAACCTGTGGGTCCAAAGCAGTAGCAGCCAGACATATGGGCCCACAGGTAGGAGATTAACCTCTGTGCCATGCTAGATCAAGGGTGTGGTCAGGCCTCTGAAGACATTCCCACCCCCCCATTCTTCTTGGCAATGTCCTCATGCCCTACAAAAGATTTTGGAGAGTCTTGAATAATTGGAATTTATGTAAAAATTGCTGCTTCCTGAGTCAGGCCACCAAATTCAGATCCAACATTCAGATCTATCTACTTTATTAGAACTAGACAGTTCATCCCTCATAGCACTGCTGTACAAGTACAAACAAAACTAAATTTGAGCACAACACGTATTCTTTGCTGGTAGATACATGTAAACGTTGACCTCAAAACATCATTGGAGATGTTAATGGATATTTTTTTTAATCTGCTTTAGTTTGATTTGATCTGATCACTGCTTCGTTCCACTTGAATTCAAGGCATGGTGTTCAGTTCAATTCAAACATCTCTGAAGGCTTTCAAACTCAGATTAAACAGGGTGTGTTTGCTGGGTTTGAATTTGAACTGTTTTCATACAGGTCAATTGTGTAATTCAAACTGTCCGATTTGGACTCTTTTGAACCTGAATCAGTTTGGCACGCATGTAGTCCACAACTGGTTAAAACCCTGCTCAAAAAGTGATTAGCCTTGCAATAATCATTGTAAATAAGAACAAAAGTATACTGAACCCTTTTATTTCCTACAAAGGTTTGCAGATGCCTTTAGAAGAAGAAGAGTTGGCTTTTCTACCCTGATGTTCTCACCCATTTAAGGGGACTCAAAGCAGCTGACAAAGCTTTTCTATTCTTCTCCCCACAACAGACACCCTGTGAAGTAAGTGGGGCTGTGAGAGCTCAGAAGAGAGCTGTGACTAGCCTAAGGTTACCCAGCTGGCTTCGTGGGGGAGGGCTTTAGGATGTCTCACATTGTTTTCTACTAATAATTTGAAAGTGTGAACATTATAAAATTATCATAAGTTCAAACTTCTATCAAATTTTGAGCACACTTGCGTTTATTTATTAACAATTTATTTATTACGCTTATTTCACTTGCTTACATGAACAAATAAGCTAGATTCAGAAGAATCTAGTCCATAATGCAAGGCAACTGTAGCTGAAAAGCAGCCAGTAGGGATGGGCTTTGTGTATGGGATCCATATGCATTCATATGGGGTTCGTACCATTTGTATTCAAATGCTACTTTATTGGAAGGGGCTCTATTCAAGCGAATATGAATTTTCTTGCATTCGATACAATACAAATCGAATTAAAAACATCCCTAGAGGCCAGTTCTGAATGAAAGATACAATTGATCTGAGTTTGTACATGGTGAATTTCCACGGTCCTTTTCCTTTTTCCTCTTCTCCCAAACGCTACCTTATAATTCATACCAAACAAGTCTTTCTTCATTGCAACGCTAGGATTTCCAGCCCCCTCGGCTGCCACCATTTCACAGACGGTTATAAATAATTAACAATAGATCTCTTTAAAAATGTGCCTTACTGTACCTTGGAAGTCTCTCAAGAAATCTTTGCCAAACCTGTTTTGTAGTCTATATAGTCTGTGAAAAAGCTTTTAGCAATGACATGGTTGATTGGAGCGCAACGGCTCCCATCACGAGCATGCAGAAAGTCTGTGCAAAAGGTTCACATGAAACTTTAATTCAAACAAGTCAGGAACACATGCACTGCAACTGGTTGAAAGTCAATCCTGGTTTAAAAAAAACAACAACTATCCATGCAAGTAACATGAGGCCAGTGGATCAAAATCAATTTGCCCTAGTCCAGTGTTACTGTGCTCTACCATAAATAGGATAGTGTGCCAAGCTGGGAATCTCCAGTCCTCAGGGAGATAAAACCATCCACCTGAACATAAGAGAAGCCTTGCTGGATCAGGCCACAGCCCATCTAGTCCAGCATCCTGTTGCACACAGTGGCCCACCAAATGCTCATGGGCATCTCAAGCAGAGACAAGGACAAACCTATCCCTGCTCTAGAATCTCAGCAAATGGCCTTATAAGTGCCCCAGTTCCCCCCGCCCCCCCAGCCTGAAAGATGCACCTAGGCATTCATTCTAGTAGCCATTGATACATCTGTTGTCCATAAATTTGTCTAACCTACCTTAAAGCCATCTAGACTGGTAGCTGTCACCACCCCTTCAGGCAGCACATTCCATAAACCGATGACCCTCTGGGTGAAGAAATACTTCCCTTTGTCGGATCCGACTCTCCTACCCATCAGCTTCATAGAGTGCCCCCTGGTTCTAGTATTGTGTGATAGAGAAAAGAAATTTTCTCTATCCACCTTTTCTATACCATGTATAATTGTATGTACTTCAATAAGGTCCCCTCTTAAACGCCGTCTCTCCAGACTGAAGAGGCCTAGACGTTGCAGCCTGGTTTCGTAAGGGAGGTGTTCCAGCCCCTTAATCATTCTGGATTAAGAACAAATTCATTTTAGTTCAGACTACCTGCCCATTGCTAATTCATAAAGTTATCCAATCACCCCAGCCATAAAAAAAAATAATATGGACATTTAGGGACATGCGCAAATATTTGTAACATTCAAAATTAATTTGAATTGAAGGTTAGCACATTCAAAGACTGACATTCAAATAAAATGTTTTGATACATTCGTGTGAAGCTTCCTATGGGATTCATATGCTTTCATATTGGATTGTATGGCGTTCATATGGGGTCGAACATTTGTACCAAATTCGAATCCTACCACATTTAAGCGGGATCTATTCGAACAAATATGAATTATCTCGCATTCGATTCAATACGGATCAAATACACAAAAAATCGTGGACATCCCTATGGACATTGCATTTGGAATTTAACAGAAAATTTCCACTATCATTAATGAGTGTGATTAACCTTCATGTTTGTAACCGTTGTATGAAATCTGTACATTGTAATCAACCTTCACTTATATTTAAAGTACAGATTTAATTATGAGACAGCAACAATAGTTATTAGTTTTTGGTCTTAACCCTTAAGTCATCTCTATTTTGTATATTGTCAGCTGCCACCACCAATACCACAACAGTAAACATCTGGAATAGTCAGCTGTTATAAAAAATTAATTGGTCCCTGGGGGAAAAATGATTTCGCTGGAAATCTACCTCCAAAGAAAGGCTACAGCACTCTCTTTGAAAATTTGCTGATGAATTATTGCAAGCTAGTTAGGCTTTATTTGCCAGATATTAAGCATGTGAATTATTTTTTTCCCTGTTCACATGAAGGCGGATGGGAGAGAACTTTGCACTTGTGCAAATGGTGCCACTTTGAATGTGCTAAGCTTCAAATTCACTTTGAATTCCTGCCACCACCAGACTTGTCTCTAAATCTGCTCTGAAACTTCAGACAAAGACATAAAACTTTTCTTATCTCACATGGCCAGTCTTTAAATATTGCCAATATTTGATTCCAATCTGAAGTTTTGAGCCTTCACAGTTCATACATCTTTCATTCATGCCTACCAGATATGGCTTCACATTAAATACTTCAATTGATAGTTTACAATTTCCATATATAATCATAACCAACAATTTCATTCACATGCAGATGACCTGATTCTACAAGATTATTAACTCATAAGGTTCAGTCTTCAAAGTTTTCTGCCAACAATGGATTATTATTCTTTTTCAGCTCTAGGTTCAATAGAGAGAGATTTAATTTGTTCCTAACTTTGTTTCTTTCAGATAATTAAATGTGTTCCTCTAAAACTGAGGATGAAAGTTAGCAAAGCCTTAGTGCATATCTGTCTTGGTTAATTATTAGAGTAGACAGTCTCCTAGTGGGATTCAACACTAGAAACTAAGGAACACACACACACCACATATACACATATTCATAGACAGACAGACAGACAGACCCCTTAATTCCAAACCCAATTTTTAAAATAGATTTTTGAACAGCTTGTAACTCTCGGTGACTCTCTCCTCACAACTGGGAGATATTATTAGGAGTATAAAAATACATACGAAGTTTGCAATGAATGCAAATAGAAATTAAAACACTAGAGAAAACTCATAAACTACTCATATTAAGTTAACATAATAAGAGAGAGAGAGAGATGATAGATGATGAGAGAGAGAGAGATGTGTTTGGTCCTGTCCCCATGCAAGTTTGGTATGGTTCTGAGTGCAGAATCGGCGCTGTCGGTCCCCATGGGTTTTGGATTTGGTCTGTGAAAAGTATCCCAACGCTTCCAAAACCATGCCAGAAGGGTGCCAAATTTGATACCTGAAAAAAGAAGTCTCGACACGCTTTGGGGAACCGGTACGCATTGCTCAGTGAGATGGGAACACACATGGGGACACTAGCAGGCTAACGGGGCGGAGATTTGTGCTCACGTCATTGGGAGGTAGGGTGTGCTTGCTGTCCCTGCCCTGTCCATTGAAGATCATGGCCACTGACCTTTTAGCATGCTGATAGTAAAGGCAGGCTGGAGAACAGCCTGCTTTGTAAATTTTCTGCCATTTCCACAGAGGTAATTCCAACCCTGTTTCAAGAATGCCAAGGCAGGCTGCATAATGGCTTGATTTGTGTTCCATTTTCAACCCTTCTTTCCCTGATCTGCAAGGCAATCAGAAATAAAGGCGTGATTTTCAGTTAACGGATGTTCTTGTGGTCCCCGGAGAAGTGGAGGTGTGCACAACTGCTCAAGTACCTACTGCCACTAAATCTCGTGGCTGGTTTCAACATTTGAAAACTTTTTACAGTTATTTTTGTGAATGAAGCTTTATTTTAACTTGTTTCCGTGCCTCCCACTCCAGTCCTGACTGTCCGTGCCACTAAGGGAGGGGGGGATGGAAGGCCATCATAAATAAAGGCTTGATTTTCAGTTTACAACCATTCTCGTGGTCCCCCATGGAGCAGAGGTACGCACAACTGCTCAAGCACCTACTGCCACTAAACCTCGTAGCGGCTTTCGACGTTTTACATTTTTTTAAAAAGCTATTTTTATGAATGAAGCTTTATTTTAACTTGTTTCCGTGCCTCCCACCCCAGTCCTGGCTGTCTGTGCCACTAAGGGAGGGGGGGATGCAGCACAGGGGTGGGCTGACGACAATCAGCTGCCAATGAGGAGAGAGGAGGCGGAGAGGAGGTGGCACTGCTCCACCATACCAGGGTTTGGCATGGTTCTCATGGGGATGCCTCCATCCGTGCCCAACTCGTCCCTGTCCTGCATTGCTGGGAATCTCATGGGGACACCTAAAATGCGTTCCCAGTCCCATGCCTGGCCCATGCATGCCCAAACAGCTCCCAAAGTGTGCCAGATGGCTAGCATGCGGATGGGGCCTTTGATGTGTTTCTTTAACCAGCAAAGATTCAAGAAAGACACAGTGCAGAACTAATAGATGACAGGGTTTCAAACCATGTATTTGCCTGAGAAGGATGAATCAAGGCCTTTTCACATTCACCTTAGGGATTGTCCCACACAGATCAGAGGAATGTGCTGTCCACACCTCAGTCCACCAAAGGACACAACTTGAGAAATGATTGCACCATTTCTCAGAATAATGGGTGTGGTGAGGTTTCCAGACAGTGAAGACTGACTGATCAATTGTGAGCAAGTGCGTCCCAACGTGAATGGGATGGAGAAAGTCAGTTGGAAAGGGAATCTCAAAGCAATGGCATAAATGCCTCACTGAGTGACATGCTAAAAAGCAGAATATGGAACTAACATCTGGGAAAAGCAAAAAAAAAATCGAGGGATTGCTTTGTTGTGGAATATTGAAAAATAACAGAATAGGGAGGCAACATCTGGAAGAAGCCTGTGTCTCCATGTGCAATGAGCTTGTGCATTGCCATTGCCATGTGCCATGGTCATCAGATGTATAATTTTTACTGAGCACTATTTCATTCTGGAAATGAAACCAATGTGCTCACAGATGGAGGAACAGAGTTTGTTTGTTTGTTTGTTTGTTTTCCCAGCAAGTGACCAAGGTGCTTCACCATTCAAGGCACAGAAGAATTCAGTATTTCAGACAAAAAGAGAACTGTTGAAAAACAGGATAATTTCTAAAATGTTGACCAAAGAAGACCACAATCAAGCCCACTGTATTGTACAATCAAGTTGCTACTTGATTGTAACACCTAGAACCTCCTTTCTTATACTAGTAGGAACCCTGGCTTTAGAAATATGAGTTTACCTTTCAATAAATAGTTGTACAAATAGAAAGTTGTTTACTGTTTCACTTTCTGTTGACCTCCTCTCCTACTGCAGACCATTTTGCCTCAAAGCTCATCTTTCCATATCTGAATGCTGGCAGAAGACGTGCCAAAAGCTGACGGTGATAGGTCTGCAACTGAAGAATAGATATCACCATTCTCGTTCATTTGTTCCCATCTTCATCTTCTTCATCTCCTTTCTGATTGTCTTCTCTTTTCCTCTGATTTCTTCTTCTGCATTTCTCTCCCTCCCTCCCTCCCTCCCTTCCTACCCTCTTTCCTTCTTCCTTTCCTTCCTTCCTACCCTCCTCCCTCCTCCCTCCCTCCTTCCTTCCCTCCTTCCTACCTCCCTCCTCCCTCCCTCCCTTCCTTCAATATAGAAATAACCCTTTCTGCCTAACCCCCACTTTGATTCTGACCTGCATAAAAACTATGCGAGAACAAATCCCGTCTCTTAAACAACTCAGAATGCAGAAATCTTTGATTGACTACAAAAGTGTTCCCTTAATTCTGAGGATTAAGTGAATTCCAAAGGGGCATGAAGCACAATTTTATTGCTAGGACAAATAAAGGAAATCTAACATGAACAATAAAGAGTTTACAAAGTAAATGTAGAATGAGCTCAATATAGACACTTGGGTTACATTTTTCTTTTTCTTTTTTCTTTCTTTCTTAAAACAGAGGGAGAAAAATGTGTAGATGGCAGAAACTTCATTACTTCAAACAAAGTGAAGAAGCAATTAAGCTAAGCTGCAAAGTTAATCTAAAAATATAATTAGCACTATGCAAACGTATAGAGAAAATAGGTGTTAAGACATGTCACATTGGAAGAAAAAAAACACAAAAGCTAAAGTGATAATTTGCTACAAGGCAGTTTTACATACATAGAAAATTCCAGAAAACAATGGAAACACAAGAGCAAATATTGCTGTAGCTTGCTTTGTATTCCTTCATTATTTAGGTGTTTCTCCACAAATCTTAGAAACATCTATAATTAATTTGGAAACTCAGAGATGTTGTACATGCTTCAATTGTTGGGATATGGGGAAGGAACTTCAATGAGCCCAATCTAGTCTAGCCAAAAGCAAGAAATCCTGGAGTTGCATTTCAGCAGCATCTAGAAGGCTATAATTTAGATGCTCCTGAGCTGTAGGGATGCAAATCAGAGAAGAATGAGAGGAGACATGATAGCTGTCTTCAAGTATCTGAAGTATCTGCCGCAGTGCAGACAGATTGGCGCTGTTCTCACTTACAGAAGATGGAAGGACTGGAAACCATGGGATGAAACCTCAAGGAAGCTGATACAGATTAGATAAGACATTTTTAAAAAAACCTTCCTGACCATAAGGGTGATCAGTCCATGGAATAAGTTGCCACAGGAAATGGTGGGCTATCATTTGCTGAAGTTCTTGTTTTTCTTTTCTTTTTTATGTGCGGACACTGTAGCACCTTGAGATGGGTGCTACGGTGTCCACACAGCAGCCTTGTTTAGTACCCATTCCCCTCGGTTGCTAGATGACCTGTGTGGATGCATGGGGCCCTCATCATGAGTGGAACTTCAAGAACCAGATTCCACGAGGACTGGATACCAAAGATCCGGATCTTCTTAATCCAGATTAAGAGAGGTTCGTGCAAAAAGGCCCATAGTAAACAAATAAGCAAACCCTCCAAATGGGCATCTTCTGAGTATTTATATATTTTCATGGGATGTTGCTCCTTTGGGAAGGTAGATTTCCCCCCTCAGCTGACTCCAGGTAGACAGCACCTAAGATCCCCAAATATACGACTCACAATAATCGTCTCAATCTCAGAACAAGATTTTTTTTCTAAGACTTTTTGAGCAAACACATCAAAGACTGAGAGATTTCCCCGAGATCACTGCTTTGTGACTTCATTTTCAAGAAGCATTATTATTGTTAGCAGCAGCAGCGGCAAAAAGAACAACAATATTATTATTAATAATAATAATAGAATTTCTCCCCTCCCTACATTTGCAACATTGTTAAGCAGTCAGTCCAGGGACAATTCAGGGAAGGAATGGTAAATTTGTGGAAAAGTCCTTGAATTCAAAAAGCGTGAAAGTAGATATTTTCAATCTTTATTTTGCTATTTTGCTGAAGTCTGTATACAGAAATCTAAGATCTCAACAAAGGAAGACCATCCCATATATAGTCCATTTTAAAAATGCAGCTTATGGGTCCTGAATGTCTCTGAAAACTATTTTTGTCAAGGCTGGTTGTGATGACTCGATCCAACCCCCCTCCCCCGCAAACTCGTTCTAGCTTCACCGCCTGCCAATGGCTGGGGTCAGTTTATGAACTCAACTATACCCCCACACAGGCTTGAGAATAAGCCCTCTCCCTGAAGCAACAGAATAAGCACCAGTATAATCCAAACACTAACTGTTTATTAAATACAAGTAAATAAATAAGTAGAAGCACAGATAAAGTTAACTAAGTGTCTTAGTGTTGCTAGAAGTAACAAATTTCTGGAAGCAGAACAAAGTCCAGCTCACACATAAAGATCTGCTGAAAGCAAAATAAATAAACTACTCCTGCCTCCAGCTCCCCTTGACCTGAATGAAAATCCCTGATATTGTTCAGTGTGAAGATTCTTCCAAAGATAAAGAAAATGAGCAGCAAAATCAATCTGCCTTCCAGGCTTGCCTCACTCCCACTGAGCTATCAGCCTGCCCATACGTCCATGCTACTGCTGGTACACACTCTGCTCTTCCTCTAACCTAGAGGTTAGACTCCTTCTATCCCCAGCCCCTCTGTTACCAAGAGTGTGAGGCCTAGAAGCTCAAAGAGTTCAGCTCCAAACCCTCCATGATCCCTCTCTCACTGCAAGAACAGAGACACTGTGAGCCCTGGACTGCTGGATTTTATACCCCGTGATCTGGTTGCTCTGATTGGTGCATTTTCATGGTCTTTTTGCACTGCTCCTCCCATCCTGTCCATCAAGCTGCAAAAAGTCCAGGAAACAAGCCCACAGCTTCAGCTTGTTTCTTGAAACCATCACACTGGTTTGCAGTCTCTAAAAATTTTTGAAAAACCTTTTAGTGATGGCATGGTGATTGAAGCATGGTGGTCCTCATCACAAATGTACTGAATTCCTCTTTGAAAGATCTTTGTGAAATTTTAATATGTGCATAGAAAAATCAGTCCTGGTCATCTGTTCAACTGAAAAAGTCAATTGCTTTAGCAGGCAAACCTGTGAGTGCTAGGTCATAAGCCAACAGAAACAGGGACACCATCATTTTCTTTGTCAGAACTGTTCAGGTGAAGCCATTAATCATTATGCATGTTAGCATGGTCATTCTTAAACAAACCAAGTGAGTCAGCCAGGTGTTTGCCCACATGGGAGACCAGGAATGAAGATTCCTTGCCCTTGAAGTTACAAGCTGCTTCAAGCTCTTGAGCCTGTGCTGAGAGAGTCATCAAACCTTCTTGTGATGAAGACCACCTATGCAGCCTAAATGGGCTACAGGTACTGGTTGCAGTTTGGTCTTGTGGTTAGCATGCCAGACTCTTATCTGGGAATCACTGGGTTTAATTCTCCAGAATTCCCACTCCTCCAGTTTGGTCCAGTGGGTAAAGAGCTGGACTCTTATCTGGGAATACCAGGTTTGATTTCACCCTCCCCCACAAAGCTAGCTGGCTGACCTTGGGTGAGTCACAGCTCCCTTCTCAGCTCTCACAGCCCCAACCACCTCACAGGGTGTCTGTTGTGGGGAGAAGAACAGAAGGTTTGCCAGCTGCTTTGAGTCCCCTTAAATGGGTGAGAAAAGTGGGGTAGAAAAGTCAACTCATTTTCTCCTCCTGCTGCTGCTGCTGTTACCGACAATGACAAGGACACTAGAAAAAGGCAAGACTAGAGAAGAACCAGTCAGGACTGATAAGGAGAGTGTATCATCTGTCACCACCACCTGCAAAGCCATTTTGCATTTGGGGCTTTTCTTGCTGTTGCCTCTCCAGTGCATCCTAAGCGGACAGATTGATATCTCTGAAGTTTAAATGGCTTGGGCTTATACTATGATGCATTTCCTTAAATTTTTAAAGCAGAATATTCATTGTTATGACTGGAAGGGCAGAAGATGGATGGATGGATGGATGGATGGATGGATGGATGGATGGATGGATGGATGGATGGATGGATGGATGGATGGATGGATGGATGGATGGATGGATGGATGGGTGGGTGGGTGGGTGGATGGATGGATGGATTAAATGTAGTTCTATGTAGATGAGAAATTATTTTCACTGAATATAATGGATTATGAAAGCTTTAGTCAAGATTGAATCAGAGGTAAAGACGAAAGGGAAAGTGAGCCCTAGTTCTCAGCTACCGAGTGTGTTGGAACATCACTCTTTGCCCTCATGGATCAGTCACCCCTGCCTCACTTAGAAAAGCTTCTTTTGTAGAGAATAAGCTAAATGGGATAAGAACCAGCAGGTTTCCAACTGCTGTTGAAACCCATCACCAATCAGAAGCAGCCAATAAGGTTACTGGAGACAGTCAGATGGCACAAGATACAAGTCATGTCCATGAAACCATCAGCGGTAACTGACTCTTCACACAATCAAGCCCTCTGAAGATGGATATTACAGCTCTATCGAAGAGCTCAGATCCTCGACTGAACTCCAGACCATGACTGCGCATCTCAGAAAGCCTAGCAAGTAAAGTGATACAAGATGTGGAGCAGTAGCAAAAGGACCCTCTTTCCAAACTTAGAACACATCTATTATTTATTTATTTATAAATAAATAAATCTGAAGTTCAACAGGAACTGAACTCTTTTTTGAGGTACAGAAGGGATGGAGCTTTTCTCACTAGCAATAGGAGTTCGTTATTTATTGAAGAGCATCTAACGCCAGTTGGGCTGCCATTATTTAAATCTATGCACCACTCTGGGTTTCCTGAGGCAAAACCTCCAGTCAAGTGAAACATCTCCTTAATTTCTTAATTAATGTTTTTGTTTAGTTTTTAAAAGACTAACATTTGAAGCTTAACATCCCTAAAATAGATTAAGTCAGAGATAGCTGTCTCCTTGCAAAAATAAAAATAAAAAGCTCCCTGAAGCATCCTGTACACTTCTAATTTGGTTGGTTAACATCTCAGAAAACTTCTGATAAAACTTGTTCTTCTTTTTAAAATGCGGCCTGTCAGTTCGTCGGTCTGAACGATCTCTGTGCATCACTGCTCATAACCTGGAAGAAAGTGGGATGCTCCATTGGGAGGCAAGCCACCTCAGGCTGGGGCAGGTGGCCTCTGGTGTGGGACAGGGCCATCCGCATTGAGATGCTCCATGCCACGCCAGCCCCTGACTTCAGAACCAGCACTGGAGACCCCAAAGGCCAGGAGTTTCCGAGGGGGATATTTCCAACGGTGCACCCTGATGTGCTGCCAAGATGTGCACCCACGTATCTCAGAAGAGGGAACTGAGTACTTCCCACACATAGCCAATTGTTCAGGATAAGGTAAGTAGCATGCCAGTAGAGTTTGATGTCAAGCAGGATAGGACAAAGTGGGACTGAGGATCAATTGGGGCACCTATCCCACCATTTCCCATACCATATGTATGGAGTGTTCTAGGAGTAGAGGGATTTGAATTATCTTGCAATGGCATACAAAAACTAGGGCCTTTTCTGCACTTTCTGCCTTTGATCCATTTTAATGAATCTGGATTAGCTAGACCTGGATCAACCACAGAAGATACTCTGCATTAATGGGCTAGACAGCAGCAAATGTGAGAGAAACAATGTGGACACTTTGGGTGTGGCTGTGAACTACCAGCAACAGCATCTCCAAACCCAAAACAGTTGCCCCATACCCCATTGATCAAATGCTGCATCCAGGGAGCGTGAGCATAGTGTCTTTGTAGGTGTCTCTGAAGGCAATGTAAATACTGCATTGCCATCAACATGGCCGTTATCCCAAAGGGACTGTGAAGGCATCTCAACGATCCTCTCAATGGTGCCACCATGCTAAACAGCAAAATAAATATGAGAATCTGCAAGAGTCTGTAATGGCTTCAATCTCTGAGCCAACATCCTCTCTGGGGACCTTCCACATTCCTCATAAGCTGATCCAGAAAGGAGTCCAGAGGTCTCTTTTCATATGGTGGTCTGGCCTGAGGAGAGGCCCCAACCCCTTCTAGCATGAGTGGTCAGGGGGTCTACAGAATGGAACTGAGAGGCATGCAGAAAGGAACATGTCAGTTTGGTCTAGTGGTTAGGGAGCCAGACTCTTATCTGGGAATACCAGGTTTGATTCTGCTCTCCCCCACGAAGCCAGCTGGCTGACTTCTGAGCTCTCACAGCCCCACTTACCTCACAGGGTGCATGTTGTGAGGAGAACAGAAGGTTTGTCAGCCACTTGGAGTCCCCTTAAATGGGCAAGAAAAGGGTAGAAGAGCCAACTACTACTACTCCATGAAACCAGCTGGGTGACCTTGGGCTAGTCACAGCTCTCTTCTGAGCTCTTACAGCCCTACCTACCTCACAGAGTGTTCTGTTGTGGGGAGAAGAACAGAAAGCTTTGTCAGTTGCTTTGAGTCCCCTTAATTGGGTGAGTAAAGCAGGGCAGAAAAGCCAACTCTTCTTCTTCTTCTAGTTAAACAGGAGGACCCATTTAAATGTTGCACCAAATTGGGCCACCAAAACAGGGGCCAGCAAGAGGGATGTTCCAGAACAGCTTTCCAAGTTCTAGGGCAATGGGGCTGTTCCTACACAGGAACTATTCCAGCCTGGGTTGCTCCTGGTGGATCAGGCCAGCCAGGTAGGTGTGGAAACTGTTTAGATGTGTCAAGCACTATTACTGTATAATGTATTGTTGGATGACTGGTAAAGATGTGTACAATTTCACCAGTGGATTTGGTTGAATAATCAATATAGACTCCCTTTTTGTTTACTGTATTGCAGTTTTAGACTTCTGTTTCATTTTAATATTGATTTTACACATTTTAATAGCTCGCAACCCACCCTGAGATCTTAAGGTATAAGGATAATAGGGATGGTATAAATATGTCCTCCAAAGACACATTGAGCTATTACAAAAACAAAAACAAAAACAACAAAAAACAAAAGCATGCCTATCCTTCCCTCAGCAAAGTTTAAATCTCAACATTGCTAAACTTTTTACTTATTTAAAGTTTAGTAAAGCAACCTCAAAATGTAAAACCTGGTCAAAAGTCTTTGCATTTCAATTGGTTTTTCAAAAGGGATTATTTCCTGAAAAGATTTATCTTTCGGTACTATTCTTAGTGACATCTAAAAGGGTGCCATAAAGCATGGAAAGTCCAGAACAGGATGGTATGACATTCATTTACATACAAATGAGCTCATTACTATTGAATTTTCTCAGCTATTGATTCAAAATTCAAAGAGTTTTATGAATCCACTTAAAACAATATTAGAAGTTAGCCATTCTATTACCTATTTCCTTTCCTAATTAATCAGTCGGATCTCGCATGATTCTCTGATATTTTCTATATGCAGCATTTAACTGAAGCCTTCAACCTCTATCTCCCCTAATAGTAAGAAAGAAAAAGAAGAAGAAAAAGGATTAAGAACAAATATGTCATGTTTTTTGAGGCTATTGTGAACAGTAGCAAAGATGTGGAGTAAAGATTTGGGGCCTGTTTGCACTTTATACCATTACAGAGAAGTAAAGATCAGGCCAGAGGGAGACTTCCATACTTGAGGTTCTAGTGTAGTCCCCAGCCAGACCACCAGCACTTCAAATGCAAATGGATCAGCCTGGCCAGATCACCATGGCAATGGCTATGACAAGAACTGGCACATCTCCAGCATATTGCCATGGCTATTGGCTAGTGGTATGCACCTGCATAGCTGCAGTCATGCTACCTCACTCAGTCACAAACTCTAAGATTCAGAAGAAGGTGATTACACTATGACCGGAAGCACAGCAGTTGGTGCCAGTCAAGCTGTAGATAGGTTTTTAGCTTTCCACAGCTTAACAAAGATTGAAGCAGATGGAGGGAACTCTAAGATGCTTCAGGACAGTGGTGGTGGCACAGTCACCTGACACATGGCCACACTCCTTTGAGGTAAGTGCAGATAGGCCATTGGAGGTAACTAGGAAAATGGTACAAGAAGCCCCAAACCTCACAAATCACAAGGAATGTAATGCTGGACACAGATAAAGGCAAATAGTGTCATTCCAATAAACAAGATGAGGAAATAATTAGAAAGGTCGGATTCTTTTCAGACAACCTATTGGTGTATACATTAACAATGCATATGAGTGAAAAGTTAATGTTCTTTTTGCAAACGAAACGACTATCTGAAAATACATTTCTTCACTGAATATTTGTTTGAATTTTTGAACATTTATATTCATGGCTGAACATTTTTTGTGACTTTTTTCCCCTATTGAAAAAATATTTTCAACAGGAAAATGCTGCAAAAGTGTGAAAACCTATTTCAGATTGTGAACCATTTCAGATTCATGGGACAAATACACATGTGTAGGGATGTCCACAAATATTTGTAACATTCAAAATTTGTATAAATTCAGCCAAATTTGGACATTTGAATTTGAATCAAACGTTGGCACATTAGAAGATTGACATTCGAATTCGATACATTCATATTCGAGTTTTGATGCATTCATATTAAGCTTCATATGGGATTCATACGGAATTCATATGGGATTTGTATGGGATTGAACATTTGTATCTAATTTGAATCCCACTATAAATTTGAAGGGGATCTATCCAAACAAATATGAATTGCATTTGATTCAATATAAATTGAATAATAATAATAATAATAATAATAATAATAATAATAATAATAATAATAATAATAATAATAATAATAATAATAATAATAATAATAATAATAATAATAATTCATGCACATCCCTACTCATGTGTAACTCAGATATCACTTCTATGCTGACTGCAGAACCAAGTTATTTTTTTCTGGCAGTGAAGGACTTCCCAGGACATCCAGATGAATTTATGTAATGTCACTGGGAGATTTCTCAGAGTGTTACAAAATTTTGTTATATTTCAATAATAATCCATCAATCAGGTGTTCCTTCCTCCTTTTTGTACAGGTGTGTAATCATTTTATGTTTGATTATTGTTTATTCTCAAATGATGCACTGTTCTCTGACTGTAATAATCTTAATTCAATTCTGAATTCTCCAGCACCTCCAGTTGTGATCTCGTACCCATCAGCACACCATTTGTATTCACTCCAAATGCTGGACTGGTACATTATTTTGTAGTTAGAAAGACAGGAAATGTGTCAAGACTCTGGTTGTAGTAAAAGTGGAAACATAGCGCTCACTCTTCCATTGCATCACAATACATTTGCTTAAAATGCCATTATTGAGGAGCAAGGGATCTCACAGGCATTTTTTTGTGTGTATATGTTTTAAAATAACTACCCAAACTCTCAATCTGTCAAAATTCTGCTTATATTGAATCACTAAGGTATTTTTTTGGGACTACCAGACTTCATTCTTGGAATAAATGAACAAAACATTTGGGCATAGTTTGCTAAATACTTCAGTTTCCATTGTATGCAATGGCTGCATTGTTTTTTTTTGCAAACTGTATACCTTCGCAGACTAGGAATAGACAAAAAGCACATTTCAATTCATGGATCATAGGCAAACACAGTTTGCACATGAAAAAAAAAATGGAATATTTTTGATGTTGAGGTTCTGGATGGTCTTCTGCCTCCAGTATTGCATTTCACCCATTTCAGAGGCTCACGAACATTGAAGCAACTGTAACAGCAATGGGTGAAAGAGAACATAAGATAGTATAATAGTTCACGCCAGTCCTAGGAAATGCGTTTAGACAGAACGTTCAGTTTTAACGAGTAAGAAGGGATAAAACTTTTCCCTTTCCCACTGCTCTTTTTTAATACCTGCTAGATCACTGAAAGTAACAAATCATGGATTCATTTTGTGATGCCTCTCAGAGGCCCTCTGCATTTCTTGTGCAGGAATTGGAAAAAAGAAGAGTCATTGTGCCATTGCATCCCTAGTTTTATCTGCCAACTTCCATTACATTCTAATATCCTCTGCCTGCCAGTTCTATTCCTTTCCATATATTTTTCCCAACTACAAGAGTTCTCCCTCCCTCCCTCCCTCTCTTCCATGTTGAGGGATTTTTTTATTATTATTATTATTCTGATTCATGGCTGGTTGG
Organism: Aspidoscelis tigris stejnegeri; assembly: GCA_023333525.1. Taxonomy (NCBI): domain Eukaryota; kingdom Metazoa; phylum Chordata; class Lepidosauria; order Squamata; family Teiidae; genus Aspidoscelis; species Aspidoscelis tigris. Next base: position 11,238,279 of record JALMGA010000012.1, read on the forward strand.
AAAACTAGGAACAGAAGTGGTAGAATAATTTTGTAGAAAAGTTGTGTAGAGCACGATGCAAATGGTCAGAAAACATTTCCTCCTCCAGTTTTCTCACCCTTCTAGTTTTCAGAAAAGCGAAACAATAATTTCCTTCAGCATGAGATGAACATTGATGTGTCTCAAGTGCATTTGGCAGTATTTGTCAAAACAGGATACCATCCTTTCTTCCCCTGCCTCCCAAGTCCATTTAGGAGTGTAATTTTAGCGTATGTTTTAAATTTCAGCAACTTTTTTTTTAAAAAAAAAAAGAAGAGTAAGCTAATTTAAAGGATTCCAATATGAAAGGTCTTAGAAAGTAAAGGCAGGTGTGAAAATTGTATCTTAAGTAGCCATCAAGAGGTATATAATGACGGGGGGCTGATGTATCTCAGAGAGGAGATTGTTATGAAATATATAGCTTATCATAGTGTGTACCTTTGGAACGTTTCCAGACTTGTCTTGCCTGATCCTGGTCTTTTGCCACCTTGGCCCTTGCATCTGTCAAAAACAGATGGAGTTTTCTTTTCCTCTTATGTCCTCTTGCTTCATCTCAGAAGTTCTACCTCTTCTGTTCAGGATTTTTGTTTGTTTGTTTATTAGGGATGTCATTGTTTCCCGTCCCTGCCAAGAAGTTCTTAGAACGTGATCAGACACTGGGGGCACCTCTGAAGTGGCTGAGTGAAGGCTTCAATGTGGGACTGTTTGCACACAGCAGTCTGGGAACGTTCTCCTGAATGTTCTCTGCTAGAAAAGGTGGGTTAGAGAAGGACTGCAAACATGAGGATCCACACACTGTCTCTCTGAGGTGCCACTCTTATAATGTCTGAACTAGGGATGTGCACATGTGGTGTCTGGTTTGTTGTTGTTGTTTTGCATTCATTTTGTATCAGATCAAATGCAATAAAATTTGTATTCATTCAAATAGATCCCCTTTGAATGTGGTAGGATTCTATTCAATACGGGATACATACAGATGCATACAGAGCCATACAAAATGTGTATGTACCTGTACAGATACAAATATCCAAATTATTCATATGAATGTATTCCTGTCGAATCTAATGTCTGGACATTTGTTTTTTTTCATTATTCGGATACATTTGAATTTTTGAATATTGGATTCATTACAAATCGAATTCAGAAACCGGATTTGTGTAAAGCCTTAGTTGGAATGCATTGGGGAGAACCAAACTGATGAAGTCTTTAGCACAAATCCCCACTGCTTAACACAGCACTGAATGTAAACCCTAATTATTTGGGTTGAGGGGTCAACTCCTTGCCGAAGCTAAAAACCTACCAAAGACACCTGCAAAGAATGGCCTGTCAACTAAGGCACACCTAGGGCACTCCTTTGGGCATTTAGATCCTAAGACATTTAAGGGTGAAGAAATAAATAGGTAAACAGTGCAGGTATTTTAGAGCCAGGTTTGCCCAATTAGTGATATGGCATGCCATGCCTGAAGTCATGCTCCCAGAATCCTTCTTGGGGGGAAAATGGCCTCCACATGCGTGGGGGTCAAAATGGGGCTAAAAATGCCTACTGTGCAAATGTAGGGATAGGGCTTGTGTATTAGGGGTATGCGCAATTTTTTAAATTTGGTTTGTACTGAATTGAATGCAAGAAAATTCACATTCGTTCGAATAAATCCCTTTGAATGTGGTAGAATTCAGATTCGCTACGAATGTTAGATACAAATCCCATATGAATCCCATGCGAATCCATAACGAAGCTTCACACGAATGTATTGAAACATTTGATTCAAATTCAAATGTCAGTCTTTGAATGTGCCAACATTCTATTTGAATTTGAATGTCCAGATTTGGCTGAATGCGAACTAATTTCAAATGTTATGAATATCTGTGCACATCTCTATTATGTCACACCATCCAAATACCTGGAAGTATCTATCAGACCTTCAGGAGAGCAGTATCTGGGAAGGTAAGGGCCTGGGCTTGCCCCAAGGTTTCATCCTGCCATCTGGTAATAGCCCACATTTTCTTCTCCCTGATTCCAGGCAGCCTGAGATTCAAATCAAGTGGAGATCAAGGCTGACATATTTGCACCTGTAACTTCTTAACTCCAAGGTTAAAAGAAGCTAAACCCTTTCCACCACTGATCTAGGCTAGTGAACCTCTTGCTGCTGCGTTGAATAAAACAAAAGACCAAACTAATCATAGATTTCCTGCATAACACATACTTCGGCGCTAAATCAGTATAAACATCTTCCTGGACAAAAAACCCCAAGTTTGAATACTTAAAGCCAAATGCATGCACCCATAAGTGAATTATTTTTATATCGATTTTTTTTTTTATTGCTGCATCTCACAATTTCCCTTACTATTTATTGGATCCTGTAATGAACTTCCACTCTTTTATTGCATTATTTGGTAAACAATGTTTCAAATCTGAAAACTGGAGCAATAAAATTAAGGTGATTTAGCAATAAGGCAGGATTTTAATTAAGTTATAGAAAGATACATTCCAAACTGCAGAGAAAAGATGAGTAAGAAATATCTTTCTTCTTTTAATAAAATGTATACTAGTAGTTGGTTTGTGTGTTCAAAAATGTAGTCAAGCTATATTCATTTGAGGAGGGGGGAAATGTTGGGATGGGAAACATCCAAGATTCTAATGGTCATCCATCTCTGTATCTTTTCCAGCATACGTAGCTGGTAGAAATTTAAGAGTTGTTCTTTAAATCAAATCAGATGCCTATATAAGCTTAAAGAAATCCAACTGTTATTCGTACCTTTGGAAAACTGGTACTGGAGGGGGGAGCATCTCAACTTAAAATGTGTAGCCAAACCATTCCAGCAGAAATAGCAAACATTAATTTTATACACCTTTGAATTAGAAGAAACCCATCTACTTCTGGATCAGTTATAGTGATGTGGCTTTCTTAAATGTTAATGTAACAGCGATAAAGCTAACTGGTGTATATGCTCACAATTAAAAAATAACACAGACATATGTCTGCAAATTTTAATATTTTGCTTTTATTACTCTTCCATAGGCATAAGTACTGAGTTCTTAACATTGCACAGGCTGTTTTGAAGACTGCCCAATTGCTTTGGTGCATGGAATCAGATACTTAGATCATCCAGCTTTTCCTTTTAATCTAGGAATTACCTATTCGAAACCAACATAAATTCAATATCATTTGCTCATGTTCTCTAACAACTGGCATTTGGCCTGCCATAATCAGTAATGGTAACAGTAGCCCTTTTTCTCCAACGTTTCAAGAGAGAGGTGGTGGATGGATGGATGGATGGATGGATGGATGGATGGTACGGTTATGAATCAAATGTCAAAAATTGCATTTGTGCACACTTTTAATGGATATAGATATTATTTAGAGCCTGAAACCATGCAGTGAAGACTGTAAGCTTGAGGAACAAAAGATTATCTGATGGTGCTTTGATACCTATTGATGGTTTCTTATGTTGAAGCAGTACATTGATTGTCCAGAACAAAATGAGATTGCATGTCCACTCACCCCCTTCCAAAGTACACTTTGCAGACTAGATACTGGAGTATAATTACTAGTCTGCTTTCTTTGGTTCCTTCTGTGTTTGGATTTCTGGATGTGAGACAGGAGGGACCCAAACAATCCTCATTATCCCATGTGAGCAATGGGGAAAGGGAAACAGGAAATCTTTTAGCCTTTGAACATTAAAGGGAAGTAGGGATATGCATGAATATTCATAACACTCAAAATTCGGACATTTGAATTTGAGTTGGTTGGCACATTTGAAGACTGACATTTGAATTCAAATCAAATGTTTTGATACATTCGTATGAAGCTTTGTATGGGATCCGTATGGGATTCGCATGGGACTGAACATTTGTATTGAATATGAATCCTATCAGAATTCAAAGCGGATCTATTTAAAGGAATATGACTTTTCTTGCATTTGATTCAATATGAAATGAGTATTAAAAAAAAATGTGCACATCTCGAAAGATAATAACTTTAAAAAGATCCCATTAACTGGGCCTTCGTTTTAGAAATTTCTCATTTGGTTTGCTTTTTAGTGCATGCTTTGAAACAAGGAATGGGAAGTAAAATAAACAGAATGCCCATGACCCTGTTCAATTTGGGTGGGGGGGTGGGGGGGTTAATCCTGCCATTCCCTCCCCCTTGCCACTTCTAACTGCCATGTAAAATGTTGGTTCCCTTAGGCTGCATCCAGACATCTCTTACTAACTCTGCTCTATCTGGATATTCTGGAATAACACATGGATGTTTCAGAATATCCTATTATAATGGCATAAGCAACTGACGTTTGAATGCAGCTTTGCTCAGGTCTATGGCTGCCAAAATATCAACATGCCCTAGTGACTGCCTTTCAGAGCGAGACAACATAACTTCTTCCAACCCCCTTACCTTCTTTGTGCTTGCTTGCTTGTTTTACACTGCAGCTGCTGGAAGGCTTTGATAGTCTGGAAATATATATATATTCTTGGTCTTTTGCAGTATTCATCTTTCAGATATTATACAAAACACATATTTCTGAGGCTTAGGGGAAAATGTGTTTGTGTTTCTGTACAGAATTGCTTGCAGCATATCAACAGAAAATCTATTCACTTCTTGCTTTAAAGGCAAGCAATAAATCTGGATGAAGCTACAAAGCCTTTAATGGCTTGCTAATAATTGTCAAACATTAAGAAAATAGAGCTCAACCTGACAGATCCTCCCACTCACCACTTCAAATATTTCAGGGGAAAAAGTAGAGTTCAGCTAAAATAATTAGTCACTGGCAGACCATGCAAATTATTAATGAAGGAAGGAAGGAAGGAAGGAAGGAAGGAAGGAAGGAAGGAAGGAAGGAAGGAAGGAAGGAAGGAAGGAAGGAAGGAAGGAAGGAAGGAAGGAAGGAAGGAAGGAAGGAAGGAAGGAAGGAAGGAAGGAAGGAAGGAAGGAAGGAAGGAAGGAAGGAAGGAAGGAAAGAAAGAAAGAAAGAAAGAAAGAAAGAAAGAAAGAAAGAACCCACAATTTCTGTGACTCTTCTCCATGAAGAACATACTTCAGCATTTTCAGTTCCACTTTTCTAAGCATTTTCCATTTCTCCTATATCCATCTTAGAAGCCTAGGTAATGGTACTGGTCAAATTCTATGTAGTGTTCTAAGTGTATGATATGATTTATTTATATAATTGGATATATGTCTTCCTCACGGAGTTGATCTGGGTATAAAATAGAGGGGAAATAAACAGTGTTTACCATCTACATGAAGTTATTCAGGGTATAAATACAAATGACCAAAGACTAAACTAATAACATTGGCACTTTTATTTTCATAATCTATATGGATCTCCAATATTTGGTCTGTGGCTAAGATTAGACCATGATTAGAGAAAGGATTAGACAAATTCATGGAGGACAGGTGTATTAATGGCTACCAGAATGGATGCTATGTCAGCCAGGGCACCTCTGAAGGCCACTTGGATGGACCTGAGACCAGGTGAAGGTTCTGCCATTTGCTTGAGATGCCCAGAAGAAATTGCTGAGCCACTGAGTAGGACAGGATACAGGACTAGATGGGCTCTTAGGTTCTCAAATCTGTCCCCCAAAGTCAATGGATAGATTGTTTAATTGACATTATTTGTAAACAACCTAAGGTAGAGAGATCACTCAATCAGTGTTAAGTTGAATTAAAAAAAAAATTAGCTGTATCCTGCAATACATTTTTTTCCTGGTTGCCATTTTCTCCTTTTTGTTTGTAACTTCTCTCATGAGTGGTAGGATTCGAATTCTGTACAAATGTTTGATATGAATCTGATTCTAATCCCTGCTACGGATCACCTACAGATTGCCTACATAATCCCTACATATCCCCTACATATTTGCTCCGAAGGCGTCAAATCCACTCTCAATCCACTTTGAATCTACTCTGAATATGCTTTGAATCCACGTTGGATCCATTGCAGATGTTCCTGGGCAGCCCCTTTAACACCTCACTAGGTTCACAAATGTAACAAAGTTTTGTACTACTTAGGGATGTGCACAAATATTCGTATCACTAAAAATTGGTATAAATTTGGCTGAATTCAGACAGTCAAAATTGAACTGAATGTTCGAATGTTCAACAATTGACATTCAAACTTGAATAGAATTTTTTGACTTATTTTTATGAAGCTTTGTGCAGGATTCGTATAGGATTCATATGATATTCATATGCATTTGTATGGGATTCATATGGGATTGAACATTTGTATCCAATATGAATCCTACCACTCTCTAACTGGTGTGCCTGAGGAGGTGGGAAAGCAGCTGCCCAGTCACATCTGCAATGAATCCAAAGTGGATTCAAAGCAGATTTACAGGCATAGGTACTCCTTTTATCATTCTGTAAGGGTATGTGTGTGTTTTCTGAATATTGACTTTGTAGTAAACTATTGTTATGAAATGACATAGATAAATATGTAACTAAACAGACTCCATATTGAACCGGGAGGGAGTTAATGGGTGTTTTTCCACTATCAGTTAGTACCCATTTTTGCACCCATTAAGGACCCATTTGGGTGTGAGCCGGATGACCCCATTTCCACCACGGCACCCATTTGGGACACATTTGTTTCCACCGCCTCTGGGGAAATCCGGATCATATGGGTACATCTCAGCCTTTAATCTGGATTTTCTGTAGACCCCATTAATGGGGTCTACAATGGGGTCTTCAGCCAGAAAATCCGGATTAAAGGGAGCCTTTTTTCCATGAGAAACAGGCAATGGTGTCTAGAAAAGGCTAGGGGGAGGGGATGCATCCATGGGAGGGAGCCCCGAAATCCCAGCTTCGAAGTAATTTTTGAGTCATTTCGAAACCATTCCGAAATGATGCCGAAGTCACTCCGAAGAGGCTCCGGAGCAGTCAGCATGGTCCGTTCGCTACTAGCACAGACCATGCAGACTTCCCTCCAAAATCCCTCCAAAGCAATTGGCAAAGACTTTGGAGTCTCACTGCTGGTCTCTCTGAAGATCAGCACAGACTTCGGAGGCGCTCTGGAGCGATATCCCACTGACATCGCGGGCACTCCGGGGCCGCCTTGCGCTGACTCTGGAGAGGCTTCGAAGTCTGTGTCGGAGGGACTTCAAAGAGTGCCCCCCATCTCCCAAAACACCTGGGGTGATGGACAGACCCCTTGGGAGTCGATCCGGATTCCCTACATGGGTGCAAAGGTGTTTCCACGGCAGGGAGGATAGCATCCATTGCTAATGAGTGCTACACCTCCCATGGAAACACATTGGGTGCTTCCCTTAATCTGGATTTACTAGATCCGGATTAAGGAATGTACCCATTCCTTAGATCCGGATCTTCTTAGATACGGATCTAAGGAACGTGGTGGAAAAACACCCAGGATAGAGAACAGCCACCTTCTAGGAAAGGGTGGGAGAAAACACGAGTGAAAAATTAGAATGCTTAGAAGTGAAACCATGTTCTGCAATGCCTGTGAAATGAGGCTTTGTGCGGAATGATTCTCTGCCCTGTTTACATTCTGACTACAGGCCACACCTAAGTGGAAGCTCTTCTCTTCTCTTCAAATCAGAAATATGTCACTTTGGGAGTTGCCTTTAGTCATAGAGCTGTCATATCATTCCTCGAGACCCAGACGGTGATGGTGCTTATAATCTCAGAGGGGGGCACAGACATCTTCACAAATCTGCACACATGCATTATTCATTATATTAATACCCAATTTCACAGATTCCTGACAAGTATAGCTTTAGGACATGATGCCACTAAATCATCCTGCTAAAGAGAAATTGAATAGCTAACCATAAAACGTATTAATATATATATATACTTTGAAGGAGCATTGCCCAGCTGTGTTAAAAAAAAAGAAAAGAAATGTGCAGTTTTGAGGATACAAGATTTGAGACCAAGTGTTTAGCACCTGGGAAATAATGGTGATTTAATTAATACAAGAGGATTTGTGTAAAAACATCCCTGGCATTTCATGTTTTTGCAGAGTTCTTAAAAAAAAACACCAGGAAACAAAGTAATACATAAATAATAAAGCCCTCTATCAACTAGACTGTGGTCCCTTAGTTGAAAACAGAAAGGAATTCTGTTATACAGCGGTAGTAATGCTGTTCTACTGATTTGTTTTGTTTATGTAAAACTTAAGGGCTTGTAATCCATTTGTTATGAACACACGCTTAAATGTATGAATGACAGAATGAAAGCATTACATTCAAACGCTGGAATAACAGAAGGTGACTTGGAAATCAGCCAGCACTGGAAGGATTTGGTTTGCATTCCATCTGCTACTCAAAGCAACATTCAAGCACCAAATGAGACACAGGTTCAAATATTCAAATATCTAAAGGAGCGCCTTCTTCCATACTGACCTGCCCTTGCCTTAAGGTCTGAAGGGTAGGCCCTTCTGGTTATACCACAACCTTCAGCAGCAAAAGGATTAGGCACCCAGAAGAGGGTCTTTTCAGGGATGGCCCCTTTTGATTCACACACAGATTGCCAAAGCTTTGAATTCAAACGTGAATTCAAAGCTGATGAATATTTCTTGCCCATCCCTATTATAAAGCTATGGTGAAGCCACATTTAGAATATTGTGTGTACCTTTCTGGTCACCACACCTCATAAGGAATATTGTGGAAGTGGAAAAATGCAGAAAAGATCAACCAGAATGATCAAGGAGCTGAACACACACCCTATAAAATCATGCTGTAATGTCTAGACCTCTTCCACTTTGAAAGACACATACAAGGGATGGTTTGATTGAAGTACATAAAATCATACATGGTGTGGAACAAGTGGGTAGAGAAAAATTCTTTCATCTGTCATGCAACACTAGAACACAGAGCACTTGAGGAAAAGGGACATCGGCCTATGGAATTTATTACCAGAAGAGATGGTGACGGCAACAAGTCTGAATGGCTTTAATAAAGGATTAGATAAATTCATGGATGACAGTAGGGATTATGGCGTATCCGGCTTACGCCACAAAACGCGAGGGCTCCGGGAAATGGGAAGCAACAGCAGATTGCTGCAGCTCCTGAATGCCAGCTGTTACGAAAGTTTTCCAGTTATCTGACCAGCCCAGATAACCAGGGGTTAAGCCATGTGTCTGGCTTGACCCTGACTAGCTAGAAAATGAGGGAGGGGAAGAGGCAGGAGGCAGAGATTGGCTAGAAGAGCGGGATTTATTTCTCTGTAGAGCTTTAAATAGCCCGCCACAAGAAGGCGAGGAAGGAAGTGACCTCAGGAGAAAATCCAGGGAGGCGATAAGTGGAGCTGCATCAGGTGAGCAGGGCAGAAGTCCTTCTGATGTCACATCCTGTGGCAGGAGGCGAGGAGGATCCTCAAACAGGAAAAGAAGGCTTGTTCTCTACGCGTGCCATGTGGCCAGACTCCATTATGCCCCAAGGCTAAGAGTCCAGCACCCTGCTGGGGCTGAGTGTGTACTACAATCCCATGGGACAGGAAAGCAGCCACACCTATTTTTCTCTGAGGCTTGAGAAACAGAAGGTTGAAGCCAGGGGGAAACCTGTGCAGCCTTTGCAGTTACCACAAGGGATGGCCATGACTTTTTAAAAATATTCATTATATATTCATTCAATTCATTTGTATTTGAATGTGGCAGGATTCAAATTCGATATGAATGTTTCATACAAATTGTATATGAACGTCCAATACGAATCCCCTACGTATCCACTAAATATCTGCTTGGAATGTGTCAAATCCACCCTGAATCCACTTTGAAACCACTCTGGGTCCATTGCAGATGTGGCTAAGGCTGCTGCGTTCCCATCTCCCAGGTTCCCAAATGTAACGGAGCTTCGCATGAATGTATCAAAGCATTCAATTTGAATCTGAATCTCAATATTTGAAAGTGCCAGCATTTTATTTTAATCCAAATGTCCAAATTCTGCTGAATTTGTATGAATAATGAATAATACGCATATTTGTGCACATCCCTTGATGACAGGTGTATCAATGGCTACTAGAATGGATGCCTAGGTACCATTTCTGGGTTGGAGAGACAGGCAGGATTCTTGTAAAAGCCACTTGCAGGGAGAAAAGAGCCCCATTCGCACTAGGGCCTCTGGATGGAAGTAGGACAGCCTTGGAACAGAGCATTCGCTTTGTGGGCTGGGTGGTTCTGTCTGGAACAGTCCAGACCTGTCCCAGGTCTGCTCTCCTTCCATCCAGAGTGTGGGGCAGGAAATCATGCTCCACACCCAGCCCAAGCCATCCCCAGCAATCCCAGAACTGTCTGGCAGGGAGAGCATTCACACTCTTCCTGCTGGACACCTCTGGACCCCCACCCCGGGCTACTGCCATTGGGACTGGTGTCCACCCCCACCCAGGGTTGCCCACCACCACCCCAGCTTCCTGCGACCCGCTTACCTTGTTGAACCTCCAGTCTGATGTAACTGGTCATGCGGGGGTGAGTGTGGGAGCAGTCTGCTGCCACGCACACCTGTGCAGAGAGCAGCAGATCACTCCAGCAGGCTGCATGACCGGTCACATTGGACTGGAGGCCAATAAGGTAAGTTAGTTGTGGGCAGCTGGGTGGGAGTAGCATGCACTCCTGGGTGGGGGTGAGCACCAGAAAGGTCCCTGCTGGTTACTGTCAGCCTGATCAAGGTGGCGGCAGCCAGCAGAACACTGGGACATCTCCAGCCCGGTCTCACCCTGCCCCCAAAAGGGGCTGCCAGCCAGCAGACTGATAGCAGCCCATTGGCGGTAGCATGGGGTGGAGTGCTTGGTCCCTGCTGCAGCCTTTTCAGGCTGGTACAGCCAGGGAACAGCTTGAGCATTCACACCTTGGCCGGTAAGAGATGCATTGAGAATGAATTTATTGGGAACGCATCCCTTACTGGCCAAAGTGAATGGTCAAGCTGTCCCGCATCTGTACCAGCCAAAAAGGCCTCAGGTGAAGATTTTGCCTTTCTCCCTTCTGCTTGAGATACCCAGAAGCAACTGGTGGTCTAGCATGCGAGACTGGAAACTGGAATAGGTGGGCTGGGTTCCTCTGTTAAAAACAACAGATAGCTCAGTCTAGAGGGAACCTTCACTTGAATATATTTTAGCTGCACACACAATAAGGCTTGCAAGCGTTTGTAAGTAAAACTACTTGCTGGGGATGGAGCTGTTCTTCTGTTCCCTCTTCTGGGAGTCTTTTGTCTTCTTTAAAATGAAGCTCAAGGAATATCTTCTAGGGTAAATAAATGCTTTTTTTTCCTTGAAGGAATATGCTAAAGAAACAAATTTATGCACAGCACAGGATTTTGTGGGGGATGGGATTCCAGTTTTTTTGCTCTGGTTTGTTTTCACCAAAGCCATGTTTGGTTTCAAGAAATCATGAAACGTATCATGCTTTGTTTCTGTTCTTGGAAGAAAACAACAAATGGATCACAGAGAAGCTTTGTAAAAAACAACAACAGGACATAGCTCAGCGACACTAGCTGTATCCAAAATGAAGCAAAAGAGAGAGGGAAAACTCCAGAAATAAACTATTGGCAGAATGTCATGAAGCTGATGAAAAGGGCGGCAGGAAAAATAAAGGGGAAAGGAAGTATTTGCTTCTGTGGTGTGATTGGTCTACAAGACAGAACACATTCAAATTCAAGGCATTTTCAGGGTGACATTTTTAGTAGAATGAGGGCAAAATGAGGTGGATTACAACACTGAAATGGATGAAGACTGGATTCTATTGTGACAACCAAACAGACACAAAACATGCTAATATACGTAGAGTAATATTAGAAAAGACCATTAGGGATGTGTGTGGATTTTGGGGGGCATTCAGTTCAACACGAATCGTACGTTCAAAAATCCTTATTCGTGCAAATAGATCACAGTCAAAATGTGTGATATGAATCTATTTTTATGTATTCATATGAACATTCAGTACATACTGTATACGAATGAATACGTATCCAATACATATCTGATACAAACATATATCTGATACAAATGAATATATATCTGATAAGAACAAATACATATCTTGAGATCCAAGGAAGAGGCCCTCCCGGTTGTCCCACCACCTTCAGTAGTGAGGCTGGTAGGCACCAGAGAGGGAGCATTTTCAGTGGTGGCCCCCAGACTGTGGAATGGTTCCCCCCCCCCTCGAGGTACACCATTCCCCTTCCTTGTTATCATTTAGGAAGGCTGTAAAGACATACTTTTTTGCCTTGGCCTTTGGCTGAGGTTGATTTAGGGTGTTTTTCCACTGTCACTAGAAGTACCCATTAAGTACCCATTAAGGGGTACAAAAATGCCATTACATACCCATTAATGGGTACTTAATGGGTACTTTTAGTGACAGTGGAAAAACACCCTTATTCTCCCTGCCAGTTACAGTTACAGTCGCTATTAATGCACTAGGGAGTGCACGGTTTTAAATTTGTTGAATTTTTAAGGTGTTTTTAATTTGGATCTTGTTTTAATCTGTATCTTGTTATAATTTGTATCCTGTTTTTAATCTGTTGTCTAATCCATTGTTACCCACCCAGAGACCTTCGGGGATGGGGTGGGATAGAAATGTAAATAAATGAATGAATGAATGAATGAATGAATGAATGAAATATCTGATACAAACAGATACGTTTCTGATATTAATAAATATGTATCCGATACATTTCCCCAGTTTAACGAACGTCCAAACTATTTGTACAAATGTCCATTTGTTCAAATGTTAGCATACAAATATCATAACATTCTATTTGAGTTTGGCCAAAATTCAAATGTTACAAATATTTATGCACATTCCTAAAGACCCTCATAAGTCATAGATTTTGTAAGTTAGGTATGGATTAGAGAAGTGCACAAATATTTCTAACATTTGAAATGTGTGCAAATTCATTCAGATTTGGACATTCATATTGAATGCTTCAGAATATTCATAGGAATATTAACTACATTTGTGAACCTGGGGAGGTGGGAGAGTGGCTGTGCCAGTCATATCTGCCATGTGTCCAGAGTGGATTTGAAGTGGATTGAGAGCAGATTCAAAGTGGATTTAGGGCATATTTGATATTTTCAGAGGAGATAAGTATGGGATAAGTATTGGATACATAGGGAATTTGTATGCAATTTGTATCAAATGTTCAAATTGAATTTGTACCCACCCATTTAAGGGGACTCAAAGCAGCTGACAAATCTTCTGTTCTTCTCCCCACAACAGACACCCATTGGGGTAGGTGGGGCTGTGAGAGCTCAGAAGAGAGCTGCGACTAGCCCAAGGTCACCCAGATGGCTTTGTGGGGGAGGGTGGAATCAAACCCAGTATTCGCAGACCTAACCACTAGACCAAACCAGCCCACTAAGGCATTGATCTACAACTTACTCCACTCTGCAATAGAATCATCTTTTTAAAAAATCCAACTGCTTTTTAATGATAAATTGATAAATTTCCTGTGAGACATGTACATTTTTTCGTAAGCAGTTTTCCACTTTCATGCTGAATTGATCACTGAGCAGATCTTATCAGCTGCAATTAGACTGTTACAGAAGGAGATGCTGTTTTGTCCTTTTGCTTTCTTTTTCTAAAATAAAAACAGCCTCTCAAGGTCAGTTATTTTTAGCAGAAGGAGTCTAGGGCCATTTCTGCATGGGCCCTGAAGACCTCATTAGGAACGGAACCAGAAAGAAGACCCCATGAGGAACATGTCAGGTGTATGAGTGCCTCCAGATTCTGTTCCTAATGGGATCTTCAGGCCCTTAGATCTGGATTATGTGAGGATCCCTTTAATGGTTTCTCCAATCCTGTCTTCCCCCATGAAAATTTGATCACAGAGCACATTTCCACACGCCTGCTGGCTGGCTGGGATTCTAGCAGAAATGACCCCTGAGTGATGGCCAATTGCCCCACACCACTGGGGTGGAACTTCCTCCTCAGGCCTAAGCATGTCTTCAGGAGGCATACTGCAGCGTCCCTGTTTATCACCCATTACCATCGGTTGCTAAACATGCTGTGCGGATTGAAATTGGCAAGCCCCACCCATGGGAGCTGCCAGTTCAATCTCGGCCTTCGAAGTGGTAAGTTGCGCACACAAGGGTGGGTGGTGGTGTGGACCCCTTGGTGGAGGTGTGCCCAAGGGGTCCCCACGGGCTCTTCCCAATGTAGTTGGGCCGGCCAGAGCCTGTGGGACCCCAAGATGGGTCTGCCAGCCACAATGGCAGCAGGCTTGGGAAAGGCATCCCACCCCTGCAGCAGCCTTTTCAGGCTGGCACCCGGGGTGATGGATGCCCCATTCACACCTTGGCCAGTAAGGGAACGGGTCCCTTAGTGGCCAAAGTGTGAATGGGGGATCCGTCCCCATGTGTCCCAGCCTAAATGCACTACAGCCGTCCAGCCATAGTGCAAAAAGACCTCTGAATGGAGACTTGTCCAGATGGTCTTGGGCCAGAACAGCATTAATCCAATATGGGTGAAGTGTACTAGGCAGCCCCTTGGCCTGGCCTGCTGATCAAGTGTGGAAACAACTGTAGAGTGAAGTCATATATCGCTTCAGGCAATCAAGAGAATACATGAAGATCAGGGACAAAAATTCACCTTCTTCAAGATCTTCATGTAATAAAATAACGCTAGCAAAATAAATGACACAAGAGGTATTTTTTAAGAGAGAGAAAAAAATCAGGAATGACAGAAAATATTATCAAGACTTATACCTAGAGGCAAACTTCGTATCACCCTGAGGGCTTTCAATCTTACTAAATTCTAAAGAGCTTGGCTCCTCTTTTGCTTTTTAAGACGTGTATATGCACAAAGATTATCTTTCACATTTATGTGAGTTGGAGAGTGAATATTCCAGGGATTATAAACTGAGAAACAGGGAAGGAGGGAGTACTATTCCCTTCCATTTTAAATATGTAACAGTCCCTTCTGGGAGAACCGTAAAGGCCGAAAGGAAGAGCATATGAATTCCTTACCGTGCCTCCAAATGTGAAGAAGATCATTTGCTCCCTATTAGACTTCTAAAGAGTGGCTTATATGAAAATAAAATTATAGGAGGCAGATTTCCTTAATTTGCCTAAACATTTATCATATATATTTCTGTTTCTTCTTTCCTCCTTTTTTAGCCAGAAAATAAAACCATGCAACTCTCAAGTGATGCCCACTTTCTCAACAACAGAATATTCCAAGGAGAGAATAATAGGACACAGCAGAGCACTACTCTTTCCTTGGGGTTATTCTGAGGGGAAAGACAACAACAAGGGATGTGCACAAATGGGTTTTGTGTTTTTTTTTTTTTTGACATTTGATTCAGAATGAATCGAATGTTAGAAAATCCGTACTTGTATGAATAAATCCCCTTTGAATTGTATTTCTACAAATGTCAATGTATGAATGTCACAACGTTCAATTCATGTACAAATTTGTATGAATAACAAATGTTATGGATATTTGTGCACATTCCTAAAAACAACCCTTCACTTTAAACCATTCTCAGCTCTGATTGTTCACACCTTTTCCTTTTAACCCAGTTTATTTGTGGACTTTGCACTCAGGTAAGTCCAAATGGAGGGTGGAAAGTCCACAGATGAAACAGATAGAAATGAAAAGGTGTGAGAAGTCAGGTCTGAAGATGGACTGAAGAAGTTTTAAAGGGAAGGTGTGACCACAGGCCAGGAATAGAGAGCACTGATTGGCCCAGGGTTACTGATGAGCTTCTAGACTGAGCAGGGCTTGAAACCTCACATGATGCTCTAACCATAGAACCACGCTCCTGCTATCTGACTATGGTAAGAGTCCCATCCTGCCGCTCAGGCTTGATGTTAATGTTCTGGGCGGTGGATACCCCTTCACTTTAAACCTTCTTCAGTCCATCTTCGGGTCTGATTGTTCCCACCTCTCCATTTCTATCAATTTTATTTGTTGACTTTCCGCTTAGCAAGGTCCACAAATAAAATGGATGGAAATGAAAAGGCGTGAACAGTCAGACCTGAAGACGGACTGAATATGTATTAAAGGGAAGCGTTGACCAGGGTGTTAGGGTGATCCAGCCTGGGAAGGGCATCCATAAATGAGTCCACCACAGAACAAGCCACACCAGAAATGTTCAGTCCCAGCCTTCGGAACTTGGCCATGGCCTCCAGGGGATCTCTGGAGGTAGCAGCAAAGACTGGGACAGAATGGGTCATCTCAGTGCAGATAGCCCAGTGACCATCTACTGGCATTCCATCCCAGCTCAGGGCGGGTTGCTTGATTTGCGACAGAGTGGTCCTTCCTGTGCTGGAACACCACATGCAAGTTCAGAAAGACCCCAAAAGATTTCATGTCAACATAGTGCTGAGAACAGCTGCATTTGCAGCCAACACTTTAAAGTTATTTGTTTTAACTTTTGGCTTTTATGAGGTCTGAGTTGATTTAAGGAAGGTTAATTATTGCTGCAAGATAGCTGAGACATGATTTTCAAGATCAGCCAAGACTTTTCTTTCTCTCTGTCTCTCCCTCTTATTTATTTATTTATTTATGGCAGCATGTATAACCAGCTTCCCTGAAGGAGCCAAGCAAATCCTAAGAAATACTTATATAATGTTTTCCATTAAAATAGAATTGCAAAGCGGTTTACACAGCATCAATTAATTGTGCAGAGCAATAAAAACAGGAATAGACTGTCAAGAGCTCCAAAAGAATTGCTGCATGCTGGAAGAACAGATATCACAATGAAAGAATCTGGTCAACATGTACAAGTGTGAAGTCATGCATATTAGAGAGGGGGGGAAATCTGAATTTTCAAAAATCCGAATTTGAACATTCGAATGAGTTTCGGATTTTTGAAAATCCGATACAGATTTTTGAATAATTCGTATGAACAGATCTGCATATAATGCATATGAATATCGTGCACATTTGCGCTTATAATGTGCGATGAACACAGGATGCATACAGGATGAAAACGGGATGAGCGCAAATTCAAAAATCAGATATGAATGTTGCCGACATTTTCGGATTCGAATTGAATTTTTGAAAGTACAGATTTGAACAATCCAGATTTGAATCGGATTTTAAAAAATCTGGATTTTAAAAATTCGAATCAAATTGAATATTTGAATATCCAAATTCGAATGCAAAAAATGCATTCATGCACAGCCCTATTGTATTCCTTTGGAAAATTGGTGAGAATTATATATCATGTAGACAGCTCAAGCTTACACCTGGTCTGGATCAGTGGGTCCAGTTAATTTGGATTCACTGATCCAGATCAAATGAAGGTAAGCGTGGGTTACAAATGAAGGTAAGTGTGGGTTACAAATGAAGGTAAGTGTGGGTTACAAATGAAGGTAAGTGTGGGTTACAAATGAAGGTATGTGTGGGTTACAAATGAAGTGTGGGTTACAAATGAAGTGTGGGTTACAAATGAAGGTAAGGTCTAGATGCAGGATCTGTATGGAGGTGACATTATGGTTCCTTGAATGTCCCATGAAGGCATAGTATCTACATGATGGTTCCCCCTCATTGCATAATTGGTTTGTGGGAAGAAGGCAACATCTACATGGATGTGACGCTCTTCTCTTGCCACACCAGCCCAAGTGTTGCTATAATGCTTCATGAGCAAATTTGTCTGAAGTGCTCTAAGAACATATCACACTGTTGTCCCCTGGAGGCGGCAGTTCTGCCATGTTCATCTTCACCACTTGAGAGGATTTATGGTCTCCTTCAGTGGCACTGCTGGTGATCTTGTGTGTGTTACACTTAGGTGTGCTTGCTGTTTTCACGGAAGCAGTGTTTTAAGCTAGAATGATCTCCTGTGAGTCTAGGTCTTATGATTTATTAAGTATAAGTAAGTCAACTGATTAGAGTATTCACTTTAGTATTCACTTTGACTATAGTGCTGCCTGATCGTCTGGTCATTCAGGGGGAAAACACTTGCATCAGAGATGTGCAGAAATTAATTCATTAGGGACATGCAAGAATATTTGTAACCTTTGTTATTTGCATGAATTCAGTTGAATTGGGACATTCATACCCTAATCAAATGTTACATTTGTATATTAACATTTGTATGAATACAAATGTTTCCAGACATTTGTACAAATAGTTTGGAAATTCATGAAGCTGGGGAGGTGGGAATGGACCAGTCACATCAGCATCAGATCCAGACTGCATTCAACATGGATTGAGAGTGGATTAAAAATAGATTCAGGTTGGATTTGAGGCTTTTAGAGAAGATATGTTATGGGATACCTATCGGATACCTATCAATATGTATGCATTTGTATCGGATATTCATATGAATTCCTTCAAATACATTTTTATCACATAGAATCCTACCACATTTGAAGGGGATCTATTCAAACAAATACATTTTCTAACATTTGATTCATTACCAATCAAATGCCAAAAACCCCATTCATGCTCGTCCCTAGAATTCGCATTTGCAGATTTGATTGGATTTTTTAATTTGCAAATTTTGATGTCAAAGTGAAAGTACAGACTATTGAAAGTCCAGACTTTTGAACAAAGCAAGCAATGCTCCCAGCTCACCACTACAAAAATTTGACTATTTACTGGCAAAAGTAGACTTTTTCAATGGAAAAAATGGAATGTCTGAATTCAGCCAAATTGGTATGAACTTCAAATGTTACATCCCTAAAACCAACTTTTCCATTCAGCCTTATTTGTGCCTGAGCTACACCTGCCAGAGCAGTTTGCATTTCTCTAAGTTCTTTGGTAGATACACAGGCTGTGATATAGAAGCTACTCTTTGTAGTCACCTGTCTGATCGAGACTTCAAATTTACTGCTTAATAGATCATCCTCAAGGTTTAAGTACTACCTTAGAATGTGAAGACACAGGATAGGTAAGACCACCATGGCTATATACATTACATTCCTGAAGGTGAATTTGAGGCTTCAGAGTGGGTTTGGAGCAGATTCAGGATGGACTCAAAGTAGATTCGGACCAGATTCGGACCAGATTCTTTTTTGTTGTTATTCAGATACATTTGGATTTCCGAATATTCGATATTGACAAATAGAATTCAAAAATTGCATTTGTGAATATCCCAAGTAGTCACAGCTCTCTTCTGAGCTCTCCACAGCCCCATCTACCTCATAGGGTGTCTGAAGAGCGGGGAAGAACAGAAAGCTGCTTTGAGTCCACTTAAAGGGTGAGAAAAGTGGGGTAGAAAAGCCAATTCTTCTTATTATTATTATCTTCTTGCCGTGAAGATTCAGAAATTGCTACTTTGTATGATAAAAATAATAATATATTATTCATAGGTGAAAATAAAGACTCATCTTAATTGAAAAACTGAATTCATATTCCAAAGAAAAACATTATTTCCCTGTGCACTTAAGCTACACCTGTTCCTATTAATAAAGTTTCATCATTATAATTCTGGCCACTTGAAAGTTAAAAGTATGTAATTGAACAATTATTAGCATTATGTTGCCAGGGGGCATTATTTGACAAGATATTTAAATGATGGGCAATTACAGCTACTCAGCCTTGAAGGATAGATCATATTGGCTTCTTATAGGAACAAATTAACTCACAGTTAATAATTTTTTTAAAAAAAAATATCAATACTTTATTTGGGAGATTCAGAAAATCTTTTCTAAAATGCAAACAAAGGCCCATCTTTCTTAAAGGCCATGCTTTCTGTCCTCTTTCCATTCACTAAAGACTATTTTTAACAGCCTACATTTTCCCATTTCCCTGCCAATTCACAATTTTGTCTATATGCAAATCAAAAGAAAAATGAAATATTTCTTTAGTGTGCCATAAAAGATTCACCAGATGTTACTGTTCTGTCTCAGTTGACGAGTCTATGAAATTAGGCATCACATTCCTATCTATCAGCATCTACTAGGTCCACACTCACCACCTCCTTAATATGAAGTGTCCATTTTAATAAGCTCTAGTGGTTGTTGTTCTTAGGTCCTAGAGATGTGCAGGAATATTCATCACATTCAAAAGTCATATGAATTTGTACAAATTCGGACATTTGAATTCAAATTGAATGTTGGTATATTCAAAGATTCACATTTGAACACAAATCAAATGTTTTGATACATTCATATGAAGCTTCGTTACATTTCTGAACCAGACGAGGTGGGAAAGCAGCTGCACCAGTCACATCTGCAACCAATCCAGAGTGGATTCAAAGTGAATCCAGGGCGGATTTGACATGTTCAGTGCAGATACTTAGGGGATACATAGGGGATTTAAAGGGGAAATGTAGGGATTTGTAGGTGATTCTTGCATGGATTTGAATTTGATTTGTATCGAATATCCATATTGAATTTGAACCCTACCACATTTGAAGGAGATCTATTTGAACAATTACAACTTTTGATTTGATATGAATCGAACTAAAAAAAAAGTTTGTGCACATTCCTATTGGGTACCACTGAATTGTGATTGATTCCTGGTTGACTGCATAAGCATCTCCATGGGTGTCTGGGAAAGCTACCAGCACACTCACAAGCACACAGCTGATGAGAGATTGCTCAGCAAAGATACAGCCCAAATGATGTCCGAAAAGAAGAAATCCAGAAACAGTCTAAGTCCAGGGTCAGGGCAGCCAGAAGGATGGTCAACAGGTACGTCCCAAGGTCTATGGTTTCCAAGCAGTCCAGGAGTCAGATACAGCAGCTTTCTCTTAAGGTAAACAAATAGTTTCTGACAAAGGGCTTGGGCGTTTGCCCAGTGTTTTATCTTTGCAGATTGAGCTCACAGCTGCAGGTGATCCGCATGTCTCTGGGCAAGTCTTTTTGATCGTCTTAACCCTTCCTTCTCTACTCTCCTTTGCTTAAAGCTGGGGATCTCTGGGCTCTGCTGTTCCATGTCTCCCACATCCTGCACTTCTGCTGTGGTAAGGCTGGGCTGCTGAACCCCAGGCTCCAATGGGGCTGGGGGGTCAGAACTGGGTCCTGGCATCACCTCAGGTTCTCCTGTACCTGAGGAAGTGAGTCCTCCTCATCCTCCTCATCCTCCTCCTGGCTGACCATGACAATGGGCACTTGGTCTTGTGGTTTGAGTGTCACTCATAGTCACCACAGTCACCAGGTTTGATTATGTACTCCTCTACAAAGCCAGCCAGGTGACCTTTGGCTTGTCACAGCTCTCTTTCTGAGCTCTCCCAGCCCCACCTGCCCCACTGGTTGTTGTGGACAAGAACAGAACATGGATGGTGCCTCAGTCAGAAATGGTAACCCTAGGTGTCTCAGAAAAGCCACTGCCAATATTTCATCAGTATGAATGGCAGCTGAAGGTTAGAAAAGTGAAAAGAGCATTTCAAAAACAAGCAGTAAAGCACTGCATTATTTATTTATTTACCTGCTGCATCTCTTGCCTCTTCTCCTCAAAGCTTCCCAAGGCGACAGAGAAAAACCTTTAAAGCAGCTAGACCTTTGTTACAGCTCCTTGGAGCAAGAGCACCATGGTGACATGTCCAAAGGTGTGACCGACAAAGTTGTCGTTTAAACATGCCATGACCATCAGGGGTTTAATTCCACAAGAGAATGTATAATAGGCATGGCGTCCCTTTGGTCCCTTCAATGAGCCAGTTTTGTCTTGGGGTTAGCGTGCCACACTCATAACTGGTAGTCTCGCAGTTCAGTCGCAAAGCATTTTTGCACTACCCTTCCCATCCACTGGATGGAAAAGGAGCACAATGGCCCAATGTTGACGAGAGCTCGCACTTGAGCTCTTGTCAACTTTACCCGCTGCGTCCTGCAGGGAGCGGATACTCACCTTATTTGATCCTGGGGCCCGGTCCTCCTCTGGGCGCTGTCCTTTTGGCAGTGGCACCTCAGCCACTGTGTGTACATCAGCGCCATCACCTTGATGATGCTGATGCTCTGTGCATGTGTGGTTGTGTCTACGGTTGTCCAAGGTGCCAGCGCACTTGTGTGGCAACTCAAATGACCCTGGAGTCCGAGCAAGAGTGAATGGCTGCACCACTGGACACTTCAGGTAAGTAATTACATAATGCTGGTAAAGGTGTGGATCATGATTTCATGCTCTACACCTAATCAAAGATGAGTAACAGCCTACTCAACGTGCATATGGTCTTCACCGGAGGTGCACTAATTATGCACTAGAGCAGTGGTTCTCAACCTGGGGGTCAGGACCCCTTTGGGGGTCGAACTACCCTTCCAGAGGGGTCGCGACGAGTCTCCCACCACCCTTCCCTCCCACCTCCTAGCTGCTCTGCCCCCATGGTTGGGGGTCCTCACAACATGAGGAAATCCATTAAGGAGTCGCGGCATTAGGAGGGTTGAGAACCGCTGCACTAGAGGCCATGGTGTGAAAAGGCCTCCACACTCCTATAGAAAGCCAGCTGGGTGGACTTTGGCTAGTCACAGCTCTCATTATGAGCTCTCACTAACTGAAAAGGTGCCTGTTGTGGGGAGAAGAACAGAAGATTTATCAGGTGCTTTGAGTCCCCTTACGTGTGAGAAAAAAGGTATAAAAACCAACTCAACACCTTCCTTCTCCTCTTCATCTTCCTCCTCCTCCTGCTCCTCCTCCTTCCATGGCAAAAATATTTTTCCCCCTCCTGGAATAGGAAATAGGGTCAGATTGTCCATGCCATTATACATTTTGACCCAAATGCAGCAGCTTCAAGAAGAGCTGTGTTTGCAGGATAGTAGCTGCCTTCAGAAATCCTCTTATCACGTATCAGAATGCATACTTCACAAAAGACTTCCTTAACTGTACCGTAGCTGCATATTGTATAATCAGATGTCAGCCACAGGGCTGTCGGATTACAGCTGTGCTTTGCTAAATGTGATGCTATACAGCAAAGCGCAATGTTTATATTGGAGCGCATCAGGGGGTCTAAATTTACACATTTCATGGATCTGCAGTTGTAACAGCAATGACAAAATGCAAATACTTGCATCCTTTCCCACCACAGTTTTGCTGGGATTCCCAAATAAAATCAAGATTTTCTGTGTACCAGCGAAGATTGGCTTGCAAATCTAAATAAGCTCCCTTTAATGCTTTGCATTTTGCCACTGTGGTAAAGACTTCCAGGAGCTACAATTTACTAAGCTCAGATGCAAAAGAGTCCTTATGGAAGATTGGACAAAGTAGATAAAGGGAAGTTTTTCTTTTTCTGTCTTTCTCAAAATACCAGAAGCCAGATGTCACCCAATGAAAAGGAGCCTGAGGGGGGGGGGGGAATCATTCATAGGGGGGAAACTAAACATTTCATTCCTAAAAGAAAAACAAAAAATAAAAGAACTCAGAATGCCATTCTTGCAGTAAGTCATCAGAGAGGCAGAGACTGGCCCTCATGTTCCCAATAGAGATGTATACAAATATTCGTAACATCAATTATTCGTACAAATTCACACATTCATACATGAATTGAATGTTATGACATTCGTGCACATACAAAGGTTTTGGAACATTGGTATGAATAGTCTGGACATTTGTTAAACTGGGGATACGTATTGGCTACATATCAATACATATGCATTGGTATAGGATACGTATCCGATACATATCCGATACTTAGGTGTTCATAGAGGATACGTATCCGATATGTATGCATTTGTATAAGATATGTATGCAGGATACGTGTGCAGGATACATATCCAGGATACGTACGTGTTTGTATCAGATATTTGTACAAAGATTTGTGCCCAGAGGTTGAAAATCTTCCTCAGGTTTTGTTTACCTGCCCCCTGTGTTTGCCATTAAAAACAATGTGCTTGGATCCCCTTTTGCAAAATGTGTCTCATTGGAATACAGATCATAAAGGAACTTACCTATAGAAATAATAATAATAATAATAATAATAATAATAATAATAATAATAATAATAATAATAATAATAATAATAATAATAATAATAATAATAATAATAATAATAATAATAATAATAATAATAATAATAATAATAATAATAATAATAATAATAATAATAATAATAATAATAATAATAAACCAAGCAAACCAAGCAAACCAAGAACCAGTACCGGAAAACTGCAATTCAACACCGAACTGACAGCTGGCACAATAAAACACTGCATGGACAGTTCTTGGAGAACATCGAAGGCAAAGTGGACATGGAAAAGACCTGGTCTTGGCTTACGAATGGAACACTGAAAAAGGAAACAGAAGGACTGATTCTTGCTGCACAAGAACAAGCAATAAGAACAAATGCTATCAAAGGCAGAATTGAAAAATCAGGAGAAGATCCAAAATGCCGACTCTGCAAAGAAGTTGATGAAACAATCGACCATATACTCAGCTGCTGCAAGAAGATAGCACAAACTGATTACAAGCAGAGACACAATGCTGTAGCACAAATGATCCACTGGAACTTGTGCCAAAAGTATCATCTGCCTGTGGCAAAGAACTGGTGGGATCACAAGCCAGAAAAAATTGTTGAAAACGAACAGGCAAAACTACTTTGGGACTTCAGGCTTCAGACTGACAGAAAACTGGAGCATAACACCCCTGATATTACAATTGTTGAGAAAGAGAAGGTGTGGATCATCGACGTTGCTATCCCAGGTGACAGCAGAATTGAGGAGAAACAGTTGGAGAAGCTCAACAGATACGAAGACCTGAGAATTGAACTTCAGCGACTCTGGCGAAAACCAGTGAAAGTGGTCCCAGTCATCCTCGGCACACTGGGCGCGGTGCCAAAAGATCTCAGCGGGCATCTAAAAACCATTGGCATTGACAAAATATCCATCTGCCAACTACAAAAAGCCACTTTACTGGGGTCTGCTCGCATAATTCGCCGATACATCACACAGTCCTAGGTGCTTGGGAAGTGCCCGACTAGTGATATAATACAAAATCCAGCATAGTCATCTCATTTTCTGTGTGTAACTGTTGTTTTACATAATAATAATAATAATAATAATAATAATAATAATAATAATAATAATAATAATAATAATAATAATAATAATAATAATAATAATAATAATAATAATAATAATAATAATAATAATAATAATAAAAAATACCTTTTGCAGAGAGAGAATGTCCAGGTGACATACTGGGTAGCTTTGTATTTGCTTAAGGCTGCCTGACTGCACTTGATACAAATCAAATACAAACAAACAAACAAAAACATTTGTGCATACCCCTAACTCCTCATGTTGACTTCTCCATAGGATTGACTTTGGAGTAGTTAATCCCAATTAGTAAAAAATCCCTTTCAGCGACTGTCATCAGATGCATGCATGGCAGCATTTGCTTCTCAAGCCAATTTAAATCTTTGAAGACAGCCAATGTTCAATTCAAATGTGAATGTCCAAGCTTCAAAACTGGTATAAGCTTTGAAGCTGGCAAATATTTCTCACCCATCCCTGGCTCTGCAATGATGCATGGATGGATGGATGGATGGATGGATGGATGGATGGATGGATGGATGGATGGATGGATGGATGGATGGGTGGGTGGGTGGGTGGGTGGGTGGGTGGGTGGGTGGACGTGTGGGCGGGTCGGTGGGAGGGTGGGTCAGTGGGAGGGTGGGTGGGTGGATAGCATTAGAAATATAGATACAGACACAGATCAATCCTCACCACACCACCAAATGGACCTACACCTCTGAAGTCAGAAGTTTGCTCTGGCTCACTGTTGTTTAATGCATTTGCTTGTTAGGCAAGCAGCAGGCAGAACATGAGAAATAAAGCAAGGAAGGCAAACACATTTAAATGACTGCAGTGTTAATTACAGTGTTGTAATAATGGCTTTCCAACCCAGTACAAGGATGCTGCAGGATATACTTAGCATGTAATGAGTCAACAATAAAGGATTGATTGGGCATGTTGATCAGTATTTTATTGGCCCAATGGAGTAAGATACAATAAAAATGGAAAGCGCATTAATGAAGTTAAGGGGAACAAAATGCAAGAAAAGCCCGAAAAGTTGTGGACTGCACTGAGGATATGCAATGTATTTCATTTCATTTCATTCTGATTGCATTGTAAAATGGTTCCATAAAACAGCTTTTCACTTCATCCAAGATTGCTATCAAAAAAAGAGAGATTGCCATTGCAATCCCAAACTAAGTCTGCTCAAAAGTAAGTCCTATTATGCTTAATGGTGCTTAGTCACCAGAAAGTGAGCCTAGGACTGCAGTTTTGTATTCTTTTAGCATTATTACCATGTTGCACAAGAGGAAGGGGCAGAATTGCATTTTATGGGATTTCTTTCTTTTCTCCTTGTCCTGCTTTGGTCATCAGAACGGTGCATATTTTACAAGACCTTCTGTAAGTACATATGTCATGAGCAGAACTGTATATAATTTAAAATCAAGAAACAGTAGGAATGGCAACTAGGGATGTTCATGATTTATTTTATTTTATTTTGCATTTGATTCATGTTGAATTGAATGCAAGAAAATTTGTATTCATTTGAATAGATCCCCGTCGAATGTGGTAGGATTTGATGTTAATATTCAATACGAATTGGATATGAATGTTCAATACGGATCTCATATGAATTCCCTACAAATCCCCTATATATCTGATACATATCCCCTACGAATCTGCTCTGAAAGCATCAAATCCACCCTGAATCCACTTTTAATTCCCTCTTAATCCACTTTAAATCCACTCTGGATCCATTGCAGATGTGACTGGCACAGGCGCTTTGACACCTCCCCGGGTTCACAAATGTAATGAAGCTTTGTATGAATGTTCCAGAGCATTTGATTTGAATTCAAACGTCAATCTTTGAATGTGCCAACATTCAATTCAATTCTGAATGTCTGAATTTGGACGAAATCATACAAATTCCAAACGTTACAAATATTCGTGCACATCCCTCATAGCCACAAATTCTAGTCTAGTGAAATCTCAAGGTTCTGGAAAGTGTTCATAAAATTTCTTTTCCCCAGGCTACAATGTGCCAGTGTAATGGGCCTAGATCCATGCACTTCCCCATCTTGCTCCCAGCAGTGCCCCTCCCTCCTCCAACTGCCATCACAAGGCTAGGAACCATCTTGCCTGAGAGGAGTGGAGAAGAGGCAGCAGTTCTGGGATGGTCTGCCATCTTGCTCCTAGCAGTGCCCCTCCCTCCTCCAACTGTTCCCATCACAAGATGGCAAAGAGACTACGGCAGTGGATCCACCAGTTGAGGAAATGTCTGGTCCTGAGGCTGAGCAAGGAGGTGCTGAGTAGATGCCGGCTGACCATCTCTACTATCATCTGGTTTGTCATCAGTAAAGAGAAAATTCAAAGTAAAGAGAATAAGAAAATTTCAGCAATAAGAAATGAACTGAAGAATTGGATCTGAAGACCTCAAGTGCTTGCTTTTTGCTGTTCCCTGTCCCCTCCCTCACCATTTTCCTTTTGTTTCTTGTCTATTTAGATTGTTAAGCCTGAGGGCAGGGCCCTGTCTAAGATGAATATAATATTGTAACCCACCCTGAGACCTTCGGGTATATGGCGGGATAGAAATATAAATAAATAAATAAATAAATAAATAAATAAATAAATAAATAAATAAATAAATAAATAAATAAATAAATAACCGACTGTAGAATTAATCCATAGCCTGTAAGCTATATTGGTAGACACATCCTATAGAAGAAGGATCTTCTTGTACAGACTTGCCATGGACTATCAAGGTCCGCACTGATCTAGAACAGTGCCATCTGCACCGACTACAACAGGGTTCACATGACAGCAGAGCCTGTGCCACAAATGAAGCTTGCTTCATGAGTGATCATTTCCCAATTCAACAAGATGGTAGAACGTGCACAGTAAATGAAGATGGCTCCATGATTATCCAGGGCAGCAGAGTGCTTGCAGTGGTTGTGCTGCGCCGCTTTCATGCTGACCCCTGAGGTGGGTGGGGGATGCAGTGAAGTGGACAACATTAATTTTCTGGCCCAGTGTTTCTTCCAAGGTCATTTTGGTGAGCACAGGAAGTGGCTGCAGAACTCAGACTTTGTCCTGGGTTCACCAATGAAGAATGCACTAAGGCAACTAAGACCAGACAGCATGGGTCTGGTCAAAGCTCTCCCCAGCAGTTTACCTTTATAGTGTTCCATGGGGTGTGATTAGACAGGGCTTTTTTTAAAAGGGCTTTTAGAAAATGTTGTCCTTCCTTAGCTTTCTCCCCAAAACGGGCATACAGATGTTATCTCATATTCCGCACATTGCTCTACCTTTGCCTCAAAGTCTGGCAATGCCTTCCTGCCTGGCTTTCTGGGGCCCTGACTGGTCACTCACCAGCAGTATTTAATCCCATGCTGTGACTGGCTACATTTCCCTCCTTTCTGTCCCCTCCAAATGCAACTGAAAGAGTCACTTTCCATGTTATTTTCTTTGATGCACTTTCCTAGGCTTCAGGACTCAATAAGTCATGTGCAGAAGTAAGATATCTGGCATCCTCAGCTCCAGTTCTCCCAAGGGATCACCCCTTCAGCATGACTGATTGTGTTCTTTGGCACATTAAGGGTACAGAGAGTGCTTCTGGGATCCTGGATCTTAGGAGAACATTATGGTCCACACTGTCATATGAGTGACGCACATTCAATGCGTTTCCATTTCAACCTTGAGATCTCATGAGGGTCCTGTCTACAGTTCTCTAGAAGACCAGAGCAAAGCACATCATGTTCTTCCATCATTGCAGGGTTCATCTATTCATCGTGACAGTAATGGGTGCTCTACTGGATCATGCTGGAATGTTGCAACTATGAGACCCAAAACTGCTAACCTTTTGTTTCTCTTGACTGAGATACTGGATAAGAGCAGCAGCAAAAAACTGCCTAGATCCTTAATTTTAATTACTCGTAAGAAGAGGAGGAGGAGGAAGACACTTGTCTATGCTATTGTCAACCTTACTGTGGACAATTTGCAATAGGAAGTGTCTAAATAAATTATGTCATTTATCATTCAAGAGAAACAGACCAAATTTCTAAATTAGTTTTCTATTTTACTGCCAGATAAGACTGACCTTTGTATTAAATCTTCAGATCCAGGGAAGACAATTAATATTAAATGGGGAAAGGGGGGGGGACCCTGTACATTAAGTGAACCCTTTTCAGTTTCTGCCTTAAGGTTTCCTTATGACCTTGATTATTTTTTATGTTCCAATTATTTATTTAACCTGCATCAAGAAAGATAGCTAGTCCAGGATCATTAACTGGCCTACCAATTTCAAAACTGCTTGAAATGTAAATTACTTTAAGCATGACAGAACTCTGACACGCAGGACGGACAGACTCGTTCATTTCTTCCCATTATTGCATATAATTTCATGCTTTTTTTATCTGCCAATTATGTAATGTGCCTCTGCTTGGAAGAAGGAAAGTTTCCTTGCTACAGCAAAGTATGGAAAGAAAGAAAAAAAAGTGTAATGCTATTATTGGTGCTGATGCTGCTACTAAAATTAAAAAGGCATCTTCGAGTCGCCTCTGAGGAAGCTTAGAGGGGGTTTGTAGTGGGATTGTCTGCACACTCATCTGGCCCTTCCCCTGTCAATGAACCTTCTGTGCTAGAAAAGGTGGATTAGAGAAGGCTTGGGAACATGAGGGCCACACACTGTCTCTCTGAGGGGGCTCTGAGGGGTCCCTTTATTATGTCTGAGCATGGCCTGAGGCAATTTAGAGAAGGCTTGAAGTTGGAATTGTGTCTACACCAGTCTCCCCTAACTCCTTCTTATGAACATTTCATGATAGAAAAGGTGGATTAGAGAAGGCTTGGGAACATGAGGGCCACACACTGTCTCTCTGAGGGGGCTCTGAGGGGTCCCTTTATTATGTCTGAGCATGGCCTGAGGCAATTTAGAGAAGGCTTGAAGTTGGAATTGTGTCTACACCAGTCTCCCCTAACTCCTTCTTATGAACCTTTCATGATAGAAAAGGTGGATTAGAGAAGGCTTGGGAACATGAGGGCCACACACTGTCTCTCTGAGGAGGCTCTGAGGGGTCCCTTTATTATGTCTGAGCACGGCCTGAGGCAATTTAGAGAAGGCTTGAAGTTGGAATTGTGTCTACACCAGTCTCCCCTGACTCCTTCTTATGAACATTTCACAATAGAAAAGGTGGATTAGAGAAGGCTTGGGAACATGAGGGCCACATACTGACTCTCTGATGTGTCTCTGAGGTGCCCCTTTTGTTATGTATGAGCACAGGCTTAGAATAGGCTTGGAAGCAGGATTGTTCACATGCAAGTCTGTCCCTCTCCATCTCATAAACATTCTGTACTAGAAAAGGTGGATTAGAGAGGACTTGGGAACATGAAGGACACCCACTGTCTCTCTGAGGTGCTTTAGAGAAGTGGGGTAGAAATGACAACTCTTCTTCTTCCTACATGAAACCATCTGGGTGACCTTGGGCTAGTCACAGCTCTCTTTTGAGCTCTCACAGCTCCACCTACTTCAAGGGTATCTGTTGCGGGGAGAACAGAAGGTTTGTCAGCCACTCTGATTCCCCTTAAGGGGAAGAAAAGTGGGATATAAAAAGCTAACTCTTCTAAAAACAAAAACTTATAAAACTGTGTATTTTATATTTAATCACCCTGGGAGTGGGGCTGGAGAATTACTCATGCGTTTCCTTGCAAGCCAAACCATTGCTTGAACTGATGCTATGCTTCAGCTTCAAGCAGAGCCAATTAATATCATAACAAATCTTTCATATCCCTTGAACCCACCTCAGAAACTGCAAAAGCAAGCTTTTCTCTCCCTAATTTTTAGTAGTAGCCAAATGCTTCTGGCATGGACTCTGGATTAGAGAATTAACTGAGCCTCAAAATGTTCACAGCTCCGAGAGCCACTTTGCCCCCCCTCCCTCTGGTTTTGATTCTTGGTCAGTTATTACTTCTGACAAAGAATTACAGAGAAATATTCCTCGAGGTATTTGAGAGTAAAGGAAGCATTAATTATTAATAACTCTTTCTCTATCTCTCCCTCCCTCCCCCCCCCTTAACTTTGGCTGGACTTACTGTGTCAGAAAATACCACTTGGAGGAAAGATGGAAATGAGAAAAAAAAAAGGAGAAGGGCTCTGAAAGTAGAGATTTTATGCTCTGTCGTCTCAGCAGTTTTAAAGATCAGCCAGCTTTATTATTTTTTTATTCATTTTTCAGTTGAACTTTCTCTTTTTTTCTCTCTCGTTTCAGTGTCTACTGTTGAATTCTGCAAGCATTCTGAGTGCAGTTAAAGAGAGGGGATGGATGGATGGATGGATGGATGGATGGATGGATGGATGGATGGATGGATGGATGGATGGATGGATGGATGGATGGATGGATGGATGGGTGGGTGGGTGGGTGGGTGGGTGGATGGATGGATGGATGGGTGGATGGATGGATGGATGGGTGGATGGATGGATGGATGGGTGGGTGGATGGATGGATGGGTGGGTGGATGTGGTAGTGGCATATTTGCCTCTTCCCACTTTGTAGGGACTGTTACTGTTTTAATATATACTGTTGTTGTTTTAATATATGTCTGATTTCAAATGTTGTTACCCATCCTGCAACCTTTGTGTATAGGGTGGGATAGAAATACAAATAATAAATAAAATAAATATTCATAAAAAACAAGCCAGGGGCTCGTCAAAGTTGAGCGTGTTTGCCTTCAGTTGCTGTAATATACACACACTACTTTTATGGTTCCTTTTCCTATAAGAAAATCCTTTCTTTGTCATTTTCTCATGTATCATTTATTTTATTGTACTCTACAATGTATAAAGCAAGTTACAGCACATTTCTTCACTTTTACTCCCAACTCTCTCACTCTGCATCAAGGGAATAAGTCAAGGATACCTACACCCTCCTCCCCTTCCTAATGTACACACAACACACACACACAGAAAGAGAGCTAATAAAGACTTGGAGCCAAGCTTTGCTCAACAAAAACAAGACTTGGCTTTGAGACATTGTATATTTCTGTGAATTCTTTAATGCAAATAGCCCTGAAGTACAGACTGGAATGTAATTATACTTTGGATTTTGCACTCCTTCAAATATGTGATATATATGACTTTACTCGGAAAACACACAGAAACTTCATTAATAATGCATATTTTATAATAAAATATGCTTCGGAATGCATACATTAATAAAGAAGTCATGTATTCTATGATGTATGTGTCTCTCTGTGCTTATTAATTTTAGCATTTATTAGATATTTACAACAGCTTTTCCTTTAAAAAAAAAAGAAGTAAATTTTATTAAATATTTCTCTCCACAAATGTAACAATCATAGCACTTATATCTTATATAATATAAAAAGGGGGAAAGAGAAGGGAAGGGTAGGCTCAGCAAACTAGTCTGACACAAATGTCATTGGAAATAAGGTAACTTCTCTGCATAGCTGGGGCTTGGTGTGACATTGGCCCTTCTGCATGGGCCCTTAATTCAGATTAAGGGCCTTTCCGCACTTGGCCTTATTTTTGAATATATCCCAGGATAGGGGCCTGTTGTCCGCATCCTAGTGCAGACTATGGTAGGCCCCAGGTAAGACCTACCATAGCCTGCATTAACATGTGGATAACAGACCCCTATCCTGAGATACATTCCAGAATAAGGCCAAGTGCGGAAAGGGCCTAATAGTCCATGTAGTAGTGAGTATCTAGGCCTCTAAAGCCACATTTTAATGTGGATCTATGAAGCACCACATCCTCTTGTATTGCTCTGTCTGCTTTAGATGGGGAGGGGAGGGGAGGAGAGGAAAGGAAGAGATATTTATTCATTTAGGGCATTGTTCTTTAATATACTCAAAGCATCTGAAGAGTAGGGCTGTGCATGAATATTCATCATGTTCAAAATTTGTACGAATTTGTCAGAATTCAGACATTTGAATTCAAATTGAATGTTGGTAAACCTGAAGATTGACATTTGAATTCAAATTGAATGTTTTGGAACATTTGTACAAAGCTTTGTTACATTCATGAACCTGGGGATATGGGAAAGCACCTGCCCCAGACACATCTGCAGTGGTTTCAAAGCAGACTCAGGTTGAATTCAAAGTGGATTGAGAATTCAAAGTGGATTTGACATGTTCAGAGTGGATCTGTGGGGATCTGTAGGGGTTCATAGCTGATTTGTAGTAGGGATTCTTACCAGATTTGTATTGAAGTCAAATTCTACCACCTTTGAAGAGGCTCTATTCAAATGAATATGAATTTTCTGCATTTAATTCAGCACAAATTGAATTGTTTTGGTTGTCTCTTGACTGTATATGTTTTAGGGTTGCGCACAAATATTTGAAAATTAAAATCTGACAAATGTTGACATTCAAATTCGAATAGGATTTAATAATATTCAAATGTAGACATTCAAAGTGATTTTGGATTTTCCAAAACATTTGTTCGAATGATTTGAGTGTACAGATACATATCTGTACAAATATTATATGTATTTGTGCTTACAATATAGGATGAAAACAGAATGCATACAGGATAAAACGGGATGCATATGAAATGCGCACAGATATGTATAACAGATACAAATGTTGTCGACATTCATATCTTTAAATATGGATCTAACATTCGAACGAATAGATTTTAATGTTGCAGATTCTAATCAGATTTTTTGACGTTCAGATATGAACATTTTGACATTTGATTTGACTCAAATTTGAAAACATTCATGCACACCCCTAATACATCTGTTCTTCTGCCCTCTGGTGGAAGGAGTACAACAACAACTATAGCTATTCTTATTATTTAATGCATGTCTGGAGGCACCTTGAACTCAAGAATTGCTCTTTGTGCAAGCATAACACACTCCAAGGATCAGGTATGACGACAATGCATATCATCAAAAAGTAACGCAGACCCAGGAAAAGCTGAGAGGAAAGAGTTAAAGACAGTGAGGGCCATCTGGAAAAGACATTTCTTCAGATGATCCCTGTGAAAAAACAGAAGCCTGTAAAATTAACGTTGCTGGACAAGAGAAGCAACAACTGTAACACAGTCTGGCATCAGATTAAAGCAAAGGGAGTTTTATGGTCAATGCATAATCCCCTCACAAGCAGGAGAAAGTGTCAATCAAGAGATTTCCCCCCTTTCTTTTTATTTCTCCTCTATCTCCTTTGGGGTTTGAAGAATTCCATCGAAGTCACAAGTCTACAGCCTCTCTGTTCTTCTGATGTTTTAGCTGAAAGATACATAAAGGCCACAGTGAAGATGGGACCTTCAGAGCAATCTGTTAAATAAATGAGGGGGTTTGTGTGAACACATAGGCCTTTGATGTTTGCAGGTCTACTCAGATCAGGAGGCGTGGAGGGGGCTGCAGGCTCAGAGGAGATATTTTACTCGTGACGTCTTTATCTAATGGAAGGTAGTGGAGCTACAGCAGAAGACAAGAGGGAATGACGAAACCCCTTCTCAAATCATCCGCAACACTGATTTCAGTTCAAGACTTGTTATTCTTTGAAGAGGCAAGCACCTCGGACTGCTGACATTGTAGTATTTACGTTGCCACGGAAAGTGATCAGACATGGCAGACACTTGATGTTTCGATCAAAATACGAGATAACAAAAAAAAAAAATCCAGGCATTCAGAATTCACTTGCAATATATCCAATTTTGATATTTCCCAAATGCCATAAGCATGTGAATTAAAGCATTTGACATTTTTGGGTCATCTAATTAGGGGTGTGCACAAATATTCAAAACATTCAAAATTTGATTGAATTTGATTGAATTAGACACTCGATTTCAGACCAAATGCCTCTAAATTAGAATTTAACATTTAAATGAATTTTTAAATCTTTTGAATCATTCATATGAATTATTCAGACATTTGTATGTGTACGGTTATGTATGCATTACATACGTATCTGTACGCATCTTATTTGTATCTGTAGGCATTTGTATGGATACGTGTGAGATGAAAACAGGATGCATACAGGATAAAAGCGGGATGCATACAGATGCGTACGGATGCGTACGGATATGTACTGACACGTTCAAATGTTATCGACATTCGTATCTTCAAATGTGAATTGAAAATTCTTACAAATAGATCCGAATGTGTTCAATTCGAATCAAATGTGAATACATTTAAATTTTAAACATTCAAATTGATTTGAATCTTCAGATACTTGAATCAAATCAAATCCCGAAAATATGTAAATATGTAAAATATTTCCCCCCATATCATTACCTGAGCTTTATAATTAGCCCTAGCCACATCAATGAGCTTCCTCAAAGACCCACCCTCTGTCTACTAAAAAAAATCATGCACTGAGATCAATAAAAAATGTTTAAAATGGGGTGACCCAAAGACCTATTGATCTCTGCTAGAACAAGGCAGAGTTTGTTATTATATCATCAACGTAGCTGTGTTAGTCTTGATCATTATTAAAGCACCTTAAAGACTAACAGAGAAAGGTTGTGGCATGAGCTTCTGTAGGCTAAGCCTAGGAGGCAACTGATGAAGTAGGCTTGGTCTACAGAAGCTCATACCAAAACCTCTTCTCTCTGTTAGTTTTTAAGGTGCTACTACACCTTTTAAAAAGAAAAAAGAAAAGAAGTTATATGTATATCTTGTTCTGGATAATCTTTGTACCTCCTGTTTGCTACGTTGGGTTCAATTCAAACCAGGCCAAATCTCAAAGCCATTGAGTACATCTTTACACACGATATTGTGGCCATTTCTGCACTTGCTAGCCCACCTGTTGGACGGGAAAGGTGCATTACAGGCTAACATTGATAGCCTAGCCCATGCGCAATCAGTCACTTACTAGGGTTTGGTCTCAGGTCTGATCCTCCACAGGGCACCACCGTCTTGTTTCTGGTGTCCTGCATATGTGCCAGTGTCATTGCTATGGTGTTGCTGATGCTTTGTGCAAGCACATTGCATCAGGGGTCATTGGATCTACCAGCATGCTTGATCAGCAGCTCAGCTGGCCCCTTTTACATCCAAACAGGTGCAAATGGTTGCCAGTGAATGCTTCAGGTAAGGCTATGGTTAAAGTTAGTGTGCTTGTGGTGCACAATTTTGTGCACCACAGCTAGTCTATAATTAGGCAACCTCTGGGCAGTCAGAGAGCATTTGTGGTCTGTAAACGCCTCCTGAAAGTGCAGAGGGACCTGCCCAGATGTGCCTTAATTGTAGACTACAGATCAGAAATGCAAATTCACCCAGTATCTAGAAAAGGGGTTTGCAGGCATGCCAAATGTAGAACAGTGGTATTGCTTTCTTCATGACATTCAGAACACTGCTGGAACTGTCACACCATGGCTTATTATTTAGCAAACCCATACATTATTTTATGAGATGCCCATTGCCAGAGCATTCTTTTCGTCCTGATTTTCCACGGCCAATTTTCTCTGCCAAACTGCCTGTCAAAATCTTGTCTGCTGGAAGCTTCTCTGCACTCAAACCTCTTTTCTTTTGATCTATTGGAATTTATGCTCGCCAGGCTGGGTTATATCAGCGTACCATCAACGCAGAGTACGTGATCTGTTCTGCTGTTCAAGAAGCAACAGCTACACCTTTCCATCTGCTACAGCTCAGACATTGCTTTTGCAGCCTATTCCTTCCTTTGCACCTTCTTCCTTTCTGACTCTTCCTGCCATTTATACACTCTTCCAGATCTGAATCTAAGAGGATTTCTGAAATTCTTTTAAACAACCCCCACACACCATTTCAAAGCCCACTTTGATCAAGGCTGCAATCTTGGTATGGAGACAGGCATATCCAAGGCTGCATGCTAATTGCCTTTATCTGAAGCTGCCCAGACACAGAGTGCAGGTTGGCATTGACGGTATCTCATTATCTCATTTGCTTCTGAACTAAACTTGCATGCAGTTACCAGAATATTTGTTCTTGAGTGAGATACTACAATGCATTCCCGGAAATATTATGCCTATTATTCACATATTCATCTTTCAGAAGGCAAAGAAGAAGAAACAATGCATACAGAAATAAGAGAATGTATTATTTATTTTATTTACATCAAAATTTTGGTATAGGTATGTGCACAAAATAGGGGGTTTGGACATTCGATCTGTAATGAATCATATGTTAGAAAATTTGTATTCATTCGAATAGATTCCCTTCGAATGTGGTAGGATTCTGTTCTATACGAATGTACTCTTACAAATATCCAATAGGAATGCATATGGATCCTGAATACAGACCCTGCACACGGACCCTATACATACACATACTTTTTGATGTGTATCCCATACCAATGCAGACGTATCAGATACATATCAGATATATATCCTATATAAACGCATATGTATGGATATTTTTCCAATACATATCCCCAGTTTAATGAATGTACAAACTATTTGTACGAATGTTTCAAAACATTTGTATTCGTATGACTATTAATGTACGAATGTTGTAACATTCAATTTGTGTACGAATGTCCAAATTGTACAAATTTGTATGAATAATGAATATTACAAATATTTGTGCACATCCCTACCACAAATTTCTTTTGTATTCAATTTGCATCCAATTAAATGGAAGAAAAGTCGTATTCATTTGAATAGATCTCCTTTGAATGTGGTAGGATTCATATTTGTTACAAATGTTCAATCCCATATGAATCCCATACGAATGAGCACAAACCCTATACGAAGCTTTATATGAAGCTTCATACGAATTTGATTCAAATCCAGGTGTCAAAATTCAATCAAATCCATATGAATTTTGAATGTTACAAATATTCGTGCACATTTGTTGTGTTGTGTTTTGTGTCGTGTGGATTGATTTCTGAACCACCCTACACCAAAGTCTCAGGTAAGTGGACACTAAACAGATAAAAGAGTACAATGAAATAGAATGGAAGACTAGAGTCCTATTTACGGATAATGGTATAGGATTGGAGATGTAGCTAAATCTAACTAGCAAAACCTTGGTTGAAAAAGAAATTTATATTCTGGAAGATGGACAGAAAGGGATATGTATTCCTGGGGGAGGTTATTTCAGAGTTTGGTGGCCACCAAGGAGAAAGCCCTCTTTTTTTAGCCAAGGGCGCAACCACTTCATGGTGTTATTTCTAGGAGGGCCTCATTAGAAGCTCCATTTGACAAGGTGGGCCTATATGGGAGAAAGCACTCCTTCAGGTATTTGTGTCTCAAGTCACTGGGGCTTTAAAGATCAGAATTAGAACCTTGACAGTTGGGTCTGAATGGATTTGCAATGCACAGCTACTGCATTTTTGACCTTATGAGGCCTCCACCAAAGAGCATGGCACAGCCTCACCCACCTCACAGGGTGTTCTTTTGTGTGGAGAAGAACAGAAAAAGCTTTGTCAGCCACATTGAGTCCCCTTAAATGGGTGAGAAAAGTGAGATAAAAAAGCCAACTCTTCTTCCTCCATGAAGGGTGACCTTGGTCTAGTCACAGCTCTCTTCTCAGCTTTCTCAACCCCACCTACCTCACAGGGTGTCTGTTGTGTGGAGAAGAATAGAAAGCTTTGTCAGCCACTTTGAGTCCTCTTAAATGGGTGAGAAAAGCAGGGTAGAAAAGCCAACTCTTCTTCTTTAAATAATTTAATGATGTTTTATTCAAGGGTTAAAACTGACCCACCAGAGCATTGTTATTAGCTGTGTCACTCTTTCCCTGCTCCTCACATTGCTGTTCAATGACTCCAGAGGGACTTTGGTGGCTGAAGTGAGAACTGATAACTGAAGCGGGGCTTGAAAACTGGCTCAAACACAAAATCAATATTGCTTATAAAGATTAAGTTCAGCTTTTATTATTGAAGGAACTTTTGTCTTTCATGGTTCTTGTCTTTTTCACTGGCAAACCTGCCAAGAACTGACAACTCTTCCGGTTGAAAAAAAATCTAACTCCGACATCTGCGTCAGGCTGGACTGCGCTTTATTTATCATATCCAAATTCAACAGCTGAAGGGGGAAAGTAAGAAATTTACTATGTGGGTCATAAGAAGCAGTGACAGAAATCTGCCTCCAAAATTCTCTCTGTCTGAACTTGGCCTCAATAATTTCAAATTGTGTGTGTGTGTGCTTAATGAAACAACTCCATAGGACTCTTTCATTAAGACACAATTCAAACATTTAATCAATAAATTGACTCTTTGGGGGGAGCAAACTCTTTTTGATTTTGCTATTTAAAAAGTGCTAAGTGAATACAATAGAGAAGGGTCACTCCTATGATGCTGTTGTCACAATCAAAAGCTGTGTTAATGGCATGTTCCCCTATTCCTTTCTCTTCCATTTCACATACCCCTCTTCTGTTGCCATGAAGTGATTGCTTGCTTAGCCAGTCAATCTCAATTCTATTCCACCCACCCAAAGAAGACATGGGAACAGTTCTCACTGAAAGTTCTTGACTTCGATGAGTCTCTGCTTTTGATCCAAGGTAGCTCCATTTTAGGTGGATGGGGCATACCATGGAATATGATGTTTCTTTATCTCCATTCTGGAGTGCAGGGAAACCATTTCCAGCATCTGATCGTGATGCAAGTGTGAAATATGTCCTACAAACAAGGCACCTCAAATGGTGATTGTGACATTCCTTTATTGGCACAATCACTATAAAATGCCACCAAGAATGAAGATGCAGTGACAGCAGAAACCTTCCACAGATGAGAAATGGAGTGACAGTTTCGGTCAACTGGCTCCCCTTTCCCCAACTCTCCTTGCCTTGAAAATCCAAAGATGTATATGAATGGGTTTCTTTGCATTTGATTTGTATGAAATTGAATGTAAGAAAATTTATTTTCGTTCAAATTAGGGATGTGCACAAATGCTTTTTTTTTTCATTTGATTTGTGGTAGGATTCGATTCAATATGAATGCATTAGTATGAATACATATGAATATACAATATGTATCCGATATGTATCCTGTTCTCAAACCATGTCAAATTCACTATGGATCCATAGCAGATGTGTCTGGCACAGCTCTTTCCCACCTCCTCACTTCAGAAATGTTCAGAAGCTTCATACAAATGTTTTGAAACATTCATATTCATACAAATGTCAATGAACAAATGTCACAACATTCAATTCATATACGAATGTCCCTATTCGTATGAATTTGTACGAATAATGAAATGAATATTCATACACATCCCTGTATCAGCCCTTTCAGCTTAAAAATGGAGTTGGGAAGGTACGAGGATACTTGGAGAATGTTGAGATTATGGAATACAACTATGAAGAAAGAAATAAAATAAATTGACTTGGAGAAATTTGTATATTCCAATATGTTCTGTAACGGTGGAAGACTGACAGTTGTATGATTTCCAGCAAAAGTTAAATTTGTTCATAGCCAGATTATCTTCTTTTCTTTATTTTAGGATATTTCATGTTTTTATTTCATGTATTGGTTATCCAGCTTGAAACTTTATGATTAAAATATAGGCCTAAATGTGAGATTTTGGATAAATGCAATTATAAAACACTAAACAAACAGCCAGTTAAGGTTTTAAAAGAAATGTGATTTCCAACCAAGCTATGAGGAAAACATGTTTAAGAACTTCCAAAGAAGTCTTGGCAGTTGCTGTAAGAGTGCAATCAGACACAGCTTTTTAAAGTAATCCCTTTAAGAAAAAAAATCCCATCACCAGATGCACACACACACAGATGCCTTATGAATATTCGACTGAGTATGTGGCTGTGAACTTAGATCTCTCAAGGCAGGAAAAATCTTCATCACCATCACCATCATTATTATTAACAATTTCTTACTTAATTTTCCACCCAACCTGGCTTAAAGAAAGAGATGCCTTCAGAACTATCTATCTCAAATGACGAAAGAGGTAACATTCATTAGGCTTCAATATGGGGTCAAGCAAATACTGACACACAGACATACAAACCCCCCAAAACCTGTAATTTCAGACAAATTTGCCCAGAGGATGTCTCTTTAAGCATTTCTGACCACACCCTAAAAATACCTGATCATGTGAAATCTTCATTATTCCACATGAGAACAAATAAATTGAAAATGTTATTTGTTTTAAATTAGATTAAAAGATTAGCTGTTGCTTGAAACAAAGCCTACCATCTGGCCTGTGCCAGTTCTCAATGGTTCCATTGATAAGCATTAATTGATTAATTGATCGAAGACAAGTGTAGAAAAATTGAAGGATAAAGGTTTCATAAGTGGATGTACTTTAAGAAGATTCTGTACCAGGCCCATCAGAATGATCCATAAAGAAGATCTATTTCATTAAAATGTTCCAATTTCTAATGCAAGGTTGATATCTCCATTTAACCACTTTTCTTAAACACACAAGTCAAAGACGCAGGGTAGTGTATTTGCTACAGTAAATAGCTCACAAAGGGTAAAATTGGTCAGGATAAAAAGTTAAGTATATGCACAAATGAATTCACATTCAAAAATTCAATTTTTCACATTGAAGCAAAAGTGTGGACATTTAAACATCCAAATCTTTGAACAATAGAACAATGTTCCTGGGTTGCAAATA
This sequence comes from Aspidoscelis tigris stejnegeri, assembly GCA_023333525.1. Lineage (NCBI taxonomy): Eukaryota > Metazoa > Chordata > Lepidosauria > Squamata > Teiidae > Aspidoscelis > Aspidoscelis tigris. Next base: position 11,279,582 of record JALMGA010000012.1, read on the forward strand.
GGAAAAATTTGATCAAATTTTCAGATTTTTGCATTCTTTTACTTGTGAAAATAGGCTTTTTTAATGGGAAAAAAAGCCACAAAAATGTTCATCAATGAATGCAAAAGTTCAAAAGTTTAAACAAATGATTTGAGAAAGAAACAAATTTTCAGATGTTTGTTTGATTGCAAATTGAACGTGAATTTTTCATCCATGCACTTCCCTAGGGAAGGCGAACAGCAAACAGCTTACAGAACCTTCAAGAATAAACCTCAGATCCTAAATCGTGAGGGAAGCATTTGTAAAAAGTTATTTTTATAGAACTTTTAGCTGTTTGCTATGGGAAGCGTTATCACTTACCGAGACAACAGCTGTTCTCTTCAGCAACACAGGGTCACTCAGCTTTCTCGAAGTTCAGAAGGTGCCCTAATAAAGTTATTTATTTATTCCTTTCAGCAGCACAGCCTATAATGTGTAATCCAAAATAGAATGGTTGCAAACTCACTCCCCTGTACAATTTGTTACCCACAATCGTGACTGTGAAAACTAATCAGTCATTTTCCATCCAGTAAAAGTCTGGGGTCGAAGTGCCAGCTATATTTTCCCTCTGCCTCTAGCTGTTTGGGGATTTGAGCCATCTGTGGACCATAGGAGAGAAGAAAACAACAAGGAAAGGCTTGTAGAAATCTTCCTGTCCTAAACAGGGGTGGTGAAGAAAGGGAAAGCTAAGCCTGTCTTTTCCCTCCCCATTGCTACATGTGTTTATTCTTCCTAATTCAGCAACCGTGTGGTTCTCTTTGGGATACTGATGATTGTAATGCCATGAACCAGACTGATGCTTTGACAAAATTTACCACCTACAGCTTTGGCCAGCTGAGACACACAGAGAGTAAAAGTGCCTAGATTTTCTTTTCTGCCACAACTATTAGAGGATAGGGAATAGAGCATGTGGCTTTGTGTGTGTGTGTTGCTCTCTCACTCTCTGTGTGCCTTTTTCAGCATAAAGCATCCTATCATCTCTTTGAAATGGCTGGTTTTGGTGTTCCCAGCCCTGTGCATTAAACTTCTTTGTTCTTTGGCAGCTTGGCTGATGGGGTATGTACCACCCCAGAACCTGTGCTCTACAGCCAAGAGTTTATTGGGTGTTTCACCAATGCACTCAGCCATCTCAAGATTGTGAGCCTTTCAAGACATGGCCCCACATTTCTGGGGCAGTCTCCCAGTAGAGCTTCAACTGAAGGAGGGTGTCCTCTGCTTTCAGAAGGGGTTGAAGACCAGTTCTTTTGATTCACCAGAGTGAGTCATCCGGGCACAGGGCTGTGTAGTACTAGCACTAGTACCTTTAATTTCTGTAGATAGTCAATAAAGTGTTGCCTGTTCTTAGCGAAAACAGACAAGGATTTATCTCTTAATAAATTTGTAAATTTATCCATTTCCACAAAAATCCATCAATTTAATAATCCAGTCATCCCATAATGGAGTTTTCGGCATTTTCTATTGCTGCACATATATCAGGTCTAGCTGCAGAAATCATGCACGCAGTATAACTTTTTATTTTTCTAATTCTTTACTTCTCTATCCCAGTAAGAAAAATTCCAGTTTAGCGTGTATCTGTCAATATTATTTGAATTTAGTATGGATCTGCAGTCAAAAAGATTTACCTTTGTTTGTGAGTATGTGTGTGTGTAACCAAAAACACAGGAGTTGTTAACTTTTAGAGAACCAGGCTAGAACCTGATTCAAATCTCCACTATGCCATGAAAACTCACTGGGTGAACTTTCTTTTCAGCCTCGCCTACCCTGCTAGGCTTCCCAGAACAAGCCAACTTCAGCCTCTTTACCGTCAGTGGCTGGAACACTTCAGCTAGTAGTCAACAGGCCACTTCTGTGGAAGGACATTTGTACTTAGAGGAGGCTGTTACAGCCTCCAAGCATGCCTCATCTTCCCAGAAGTTGCCTAATAGTTGATTAGGTGTGGAGCATGAAATCATGCTTCACAAGCTACGTAACCTTTACCTGCCGTGTCCGAAAGCTTACCTGGAGCACCCAGCGGCGCGACCATTCACTCTATTTCCAGTTCCCTCTGGTTGGTGAGCAGGGATCATGTTGTCCACACAGGTACAGGTGTGGTGGCAGCCGTGTTGGATTACTGACCTCTGATGTGACTGGGCCTCCAATCCCCAGGACTGTGAGAGGAACATTCAATAAGCAACAGAGTAGTGGGCACTGCATGCTTGAACACAGCTACTTTGGTCAAGCCCCTGGTCATGGCATGACTGGCCGCAATACGTCTCTGTGCTCAACACGCTCCTCTGCAATGACAGCCAATCATGGCAGTGAGAAGGTGGAACTTCAGGCTTCAGACCCAACGATGTGGGCTGGTAAATGGGAGGACCATTCTCACTTCTGGCCAGTAATGGACTCTTTGGGGAGGCTTTCTCATGGCAAATGCAAGTGGTTCACCTTTATCAGAGGTTTATCAGCCCTAGTGCACGCCAGGCTAATTAGGTAAGTGTGAAAAGGCCCTTGGGTTACTGCAGTAAGAACATAAGAGAAGCCCTCCTGGATCGGCCCTCAGTCCCTCTAATCCAGCATCCTGTCTCACACGATGGCTGCTGGTGTTTCAAGAGGGATAGAAAGGCAAAACCTTCACCTGCTCTCAGTTCCTTGCAAAAGGTCTGTCTTTCCAATCTGGAGGCAGTACCTAGGCAACCATCCTAGTAACCATTGATGCAGCTGTCCTCCATGAATTTATCTAAAGCGTACAATGTTGTAGCCCAGCGCTGCTTTTCTCACTGTTTTATTGACTATGGGGGCTTCTCCATTTGTAGCCCCCCTGATGGGGGAAAAAAAGATCCCAAAGAGCAGCTGCAGAAACAGCCTGTCTTTGAGATTTCATAGAAGTCTGAAACATGAGGGAGCCCAATTTTAGCTGATTTGGGAGGAAATTACCACTCTGGAGACAGATAAAAAGGTTGCGTGGCAGATGGCTAATGGGCATCCTGCCCCTTGTTCCTAACTGGGAGATAATGTTGAATGGGAATGAAGAGAGTTTGACAACCTCTGCAAATTTTGGAGCAGCATTTAATACTGTCAGCAGACAATGCTCTGTGAAGTTCCTAGTGGTTGGGTTTCTAAAATGGTGGATATAAACGAAAGAGACCTCAAGTTCTGGAAATAAACAAAAATGGATGCAAGTTAAAGTCTTCTGGAATATGATGCTCTTGGAACGGAGACAAGTCCAGCTTTTATCTTGGAATAGGGACCCAGCACCCACATGCTAGTAGTACACACCATGGCAAGCCCCACCCAGGGCTATAATTAGATTTCACATGAGTGCCTTAGATTTGCCCTGCACACTGTAATTGTGGCCAGGAAAAAAAAAAGATGCTCCAGTCCAGCCAGGAGCAGAGTGAAGCCTTCTTGTAGTTCCTCCCCCTCAAAGAGGCAAATCCCCCACAAATCCCTTATGTCTGATCTGCCCTAAACCCACTTAGAATCTTCTCTCAATCCACTCCAGATCCACTCTGGATCCACTGAAGATGTATCTGGTGCAGCCACTTTCCCACCTCCCCAGGTTCACAAATGTGACGAAGCTTCGTACGAATGTTCCAAAGCATTTGATTAAAATTCAAATCTCAACCTTCAAATGTGCCAATGTTTGATTTGAATACAAATTTGACAAATTCATACAAATGTGAATGTTACAAATATTTGCACGCATCTCTGATACAATGGTGTCTCTGGAAAACCAATCATTCCCTGACCACCACCACTGATGTCGGGGTCAGTGCTCATGTTTCTTTCCATGTTCACCTCTGCTATTGAAGTGTGCCTGGAAAAGAATAACAAAATGAACATCTGTTTGCAACTGTGGTCAAAGAGCCTCCAGCCTGTAATGCAACTGATTAAGGGGACCCCTCCATGTCTCATGTTGCAAGATTTCTGTGCTTTGAAGCATAAGGGGAAAACTGCCTCTATTTCAAAAAAAAATGCTGTATCTCATCTCTCTTTCTATCTCAGACAATTTCTTTTCCAAACCACTTTCTGTATCTCCTTTGACCAGCTGCCCTCTCCTTCTTTAGGTATCTGCCAATCTTTCTGGAGTTCTGAAAATGATCTGTATTGTCATACAGCAAAAAGTTCATGCTGAGTGTTTCCTTCTCTTAGGCACGTTCCTCTCTTGCTTCACTGCACAGTCTTTTGTGTGCTGTTTCTATTAATTTTTCCCATCTTGACCAACAAGAAAGAATCTATTAAAGGGCTGAGTAAGATGCCAGAAACTGATAAAGCACCGGTTACTGAGATATTTATTAGCATTCTATTGAGTAAGTGACTTTCAAAAGTGCACCAAGGTACCATCTCCAGGTTGGAGGGCCAGGAAAGATGCTTCTCAAGGCCATTTGCAGGGAGTCGAGAGCAGGTGAATGTTTTGACTTTTGTCTTCTGCTTGAGATGCCCAGAAACAATTGGTGGGCCACTGTCTGAGACAGGACCCTGGACTAAATGGGCTGTGGCCTGATCCAGCAGGTTCATCTTAATGTATGGGTGACAGGTATATCAATGGCTACAGCCATGGATACCCAGGTACTGCCTCCAGGTTGGAGAGACAGAACGCCTCTAAAGGCCATTTGCAGGGATTCAAGAGCAGGTGAAGGTTTTGACTTTTGTCTTCTGCTTGAGATGCCAAGAAACAATTGGTGGGCCACTGGGTAAGACAGCAGGTCTCCTCTTATGTTCTTGTGACCAGATTGACATTAAATTCAAAAAGGTCAAGTAACATATAACTAAGTGGCAAAAAATAAAAATAAAGAGGGGAGAATAACTATGCTTTTGGAGGAAGAATCATCTAAAGAGATGCCTTCACTTTGTCATATCTCAACACTGAATAACTCACGTCTAATAAGGAATCTATTTTCTGGAAGTTTTCTTCTTTTGCCCTGCATGCTACCAGACTATATGAATTTATATGCAATGTTATGACATTCACACATTGACATTTGTATTTGTACAATTGTTTTCCACCCCACTTTTCTCATTCATTTAAGGGAACTCAAAGCAGCTGACAAACCTTCTGTTCTTCTCCCCACAAAAGACAGCCAGTGAGGTTGGGTGGGGGCTGTGAGAGCTCAGAAAGAGAGCTGTGACTAGCCCAAGGTCACCCAGCTGGATTCATGGAGGAGTATGGAATCAAACCCAGTAACTACAAGATATGAGTCTGGAACTCTGATCCCGAGACTAAACTACCTCACTGCTGGATCAAGCCACAGCCCATCTACTCCAGCATCCAGTGCCACTGGAACAATGCAAATTCAACCTGAATTTGTGAGGTCAATGATATACTTCTGAGTTATTTTATGTTATTTTATTGTTTATTCTTTGCAAATGCATCTCCAGTCTCCTGTACCAGCATCACTCCCTAGCAGCGATGTGCACGAATGTGGTGGTTTTTTTTTTTTTTTTTTTTTTTTGTATTCAATTTGCGTTGAATTGAATTCAGGAAAATTTGTATTCGTTTGACTAGATCCCCTTTGAATGTAGTGGGATTTGAATTTGATACAAATGTTCAATCCCATACAAAACCCATGCAAATCCCATATGAAACTTCATATGAAACCCATATGAAACCCATACAAATCCTATATGAATGTTTTGAAACATTCAATTCGAATTAGAATGTCAGTCTTCAAATGCGCCAACATTTGATTTAAATACAAATGTCCGAATTTGGCCAAATTCATATGAATTTCAAATGTTATGAATATTCATACACCTCCCTAGTGCCTAGGTCAGTGATGGTGAACCTTTTGAGCTCAGTGTGTCAAAATTCGCAAGAAAACCTAGCTTAACTCAGGCGCTGTGTCACATCTAGAAATATCCATAATTTTGTGATATTTGTAGCTCTAGTAAAAAAGTTATATTTTTGATATATGTATTTTATTAAAAGCAAAAACAAATAAGTCTTTACATTTGCTAAATCTTCAATTGAAAGTTGATATTTCATACACTTCAAGAACAAGCAAGCACTACATGCCCAGGTGCCAGGATGACCAGGTGTGTCACCCAAAAGGGCTTGGCGTGTCACCTGTGACACGCGTGTCATAGGTTGGCCATCACCGGCCTAGGTAATTGAGCAGGTTTGCCCTGAGTTCTCCCAGCTCTGCCAATGGGGAAAAGCCATAATCTAGTAACAATAATCTAGGCTTCGTTTTATGAATAATCAAAAACAATAAATGTCATGGTGCTTCTGTCAAGTCTTTTGAGGGAGCTTGGTAAAGAATTATCTCTTAAAAGTGCTCTCCTACTTCCGCATACCTAATCCTAGAATGGAGTCCAGCATGATTTTCATCTTCCTTTGAAGTCTATAGCCCATGCATGCTTGGAAAAAATCATTTTGGAAGAGACTAAAATATAAAGCCACAGCTCATCTTGATTAGGTTTCAGATAACAGCATGGCCAGACCGATATCTTAGGCTGCCCATTGAACTGCATAAAAACCCTGAAAATGGAAAAGACACTGAGTCAAAAAAGTTAAACTGGAAACAGAACAGTTTATTAAAATTATCTATTTCCCTTGTAGCCTAAAATCGCATCTACAGCACTCATTACCCAGAAGCGACATCTTTGTTTAGTGCATTGCAACTTTTTCTTCTCTTCAAAAGCCTAGAAAATGCTTTTCTTACAGATGTTGATTGCAAAGGCAACATGATTCCTACAGAGAGTGGATTAGGATAAAAATGGTAGCAAGGGGACGCATTCATAGAAACAGAGCCACTTTGAATGTGGAAGGTTTCAAATCTGCTGCAAACATTCCTCAAAAGCTATTTGAATCCCATTTGAATCCCTACTTCCAGTCACACCTTCGCTCTGAATGCTCCAAATCCACTCCAAATCAGTTTTGTGAATATTCGCTTCACATTCAAATGTCCATCTTCAGTTGTAGTCAACATTCGGTTTGAATGCAAATGTTCGAGTTCGTATGAATTTTGAATGTGATGAATATCTGTGCAGATCCCTAAAGGGGACTTAGGGTGTTTTTCCACTGTCAGTAGAAGTACCCATTAAGTACCCATTACTGGGTACAAAAATGCCATTTCGTACCCATTAATGGGTACTTAATGGGTACTTTTAGTGACAGTGGAAAAACACCCTTAGTCTCAGTGCCATTTTATGGGGAGGGATGTCCACCAAATGTTGAGAGACAAGGAAGGGAGGAGGAGGAGGAGGAGGAGGAGGAGAAGGAGAAGAAGAAGAAGAAGAAGAAGAAGAAGAAGAAGAAGAAGAAGAAGAAGAAGAAGAAGAAGAAGAAGAAGAAGAAGAAGAAGAAGAAGAAGAAGAAGAAGAAAACTCTTTGATCTCCACACTTTCTGTAACAGCAGGGGAAATAATTAATTGTCAGTGTTATTTCTGGGTGCACTGTTTTTGTCACACTATACCTGCTTATGAAATCCACAAACCTGGGAAAGCACTAAAGCAGATCAATCTTTGTCAGGAAAATAGTCATGGATTCAGGGACAGAAATGATCTTTCCCTGGAGGCTTAACAACCTCCATAATTACCACCTTGATGAGATGCCTCTAGTCTGCACCAAAAGGAGCATCCAGCTCTTCTAAGACACATTCTTTGATTTTTTTTTCAAATGACCAGCCATGATAAATTTTCAGTCACTATGAAAATTGTCACTCTGCCAGATTGATAAATTGTACTTCTAAATGACAGAGTTGGTTGCCTTGCGGTAAGCACAAGATGACACATCTTGGCTGAATACAAACGATATGGCTGCACCTTTCACAGCTGGTTTAGCTTGTAAATGCAGCAGAAACAAAGACTTTAATGAAAACTGAAGGTTATGAAGCTACCTCTTTGGAAACCCCCGTTGTAAAATTGAACCGTTTTCTCACTTACAAAGCACGCACTTTCATGTGAGGGATCTGGGGTTTATTTGAACTTTTGTGGTATTGCTGATGCACAAATTAAGACCTTCTACATTGGTTCTACGTCCATCGCTGCTTCAGTCCAAGTCCCACTGAATTCATTGGGACTTAGAACATAAGAACATAAGAGAGGCCGGTTTGCACTCTGCAGGTGGTAGGGGCAGGCAGAAATGAAATTTTTGACATTAGATTTGTAACAAATAGAATATTCAAAAATCCAAATTCATACAAATAAAGAAAAATGAATGTCTGGACATTCAAACCGATATGAATACATTTGTATTTCTTCGTATGAATATTCAATACATATCCAATGATACGAATCTCGTACGCATTCATAGACATCCGTATGCATTCCGTTTTCATCCCGTGTATATCTGTACAGATGTGTATGGATACACACAAGATGGTTAAGGATATATATGTGATACATGTGTATCCATACATATACAAATGTCCAAATTACTCACACAAATAACTCAAAATATCCATATTCATACAAATACTAAATTATGAACGTCTGGACTCTTGAGTCATATGTGAATGTCCAAATTTGTCTGAATTTGTATGAATAACAAATGATACAAATATTTGGGCACATCCCTAGCAGGTGGGCTGTCCACAATATTTGCCACCTTGACCATCCAAGGACTCCCTCCAACTACCTCAATCTTCCGTGGGGTGACGGGTGGGCCCCACATGGGTCAATCTGGATTTGCTACATGGGTGCTCCGGCATTTCCACTGCAGGCTGGCTAGCACCCATTGCTATTTGGTGCTGCACCGCCTGTGGGGATGCATCAGGTACCTCCCTTAAACTGGATCTACTAGATCTGGATTAGTTGAAGGACCCATTCCTTAGATCCGGATCATCTCAGATCCAGATTAAGGGAGGTCAATAGGAAAAAAAAACATATAAAAATATGCATTTTTCTTTCTAACTCTTCTATCAGATCATTTTTTATATAGTTAAAAAAGAGCATTCTTGATAGTAATTGTAAGCAAAACCAATGCTTCAGTCATCATCATCATCATCATCATCATCGGAAGATCCCAATGAGTTATGAATAGAGATGTGCACAAGTATTGATAACATTCAAAATTGGTAAGAATTTAGACAAATTCAGACATTTGAATTTGGCACACTTTGGGACTGACATTCAAATCTGAATTGAATGTTTTGATACATTCATATGAAGCTTCATATGGGATTCGTATGCTATTTGTATGCATTTGTATGGGACTGAGCATTTGTATCGAATACAAATCCTACCACATTCAAAGGGAATCTATTCAAATACAAATTTTCTTGCATTTGATTTGATACGAATCAGATTTTTTAAAAAATTGTGCACATCCCTAGTAATGAAATATCAAAGCTGACATGTTTGCTGTTGTGTCATATTGTTATGTTTCTGTCAATAATAATAATAAGTAGTAGTAGTCATTCAATCCATCAGATATAGATTACAGCCCCAATGAAAATGCTTTTCCTAGTATAAACAGGTAGCATCACCTGGTGTGTGTTCTAGATGACATGACATCTAATATCCATTCTGTAAGCCTTTTCATGGCAAAGGTTTCCTGTGTTTCTAGCAGGCCTTCTTAGAAGGAAGATTTGTTGTCATCGTCTCAGAGGGAGGCCAAGTCAGCTTTCAACAGTCTGCACAAGGAATTGTGTGATGTTAGCTTCTTTACTGATATGTCTATTATTCAGGCATGGTGTGTGCTACACTGTAGGTTTTTTCCAGAGTGGAGGAAAAAACTATTTCTAAGTTATTTGTAGGACTAGGTGCCTTCTCTTCAAGTAATCCATGCATAGAAACTGGCAAAGCCCCGTGAAAAACAGAAGATATTAAAGGGACAGGAATTCTTCTCTAACAAAAGTAATTGCTAGATAACGTATGGAGAATGAAAGCTTACATATCTCTTGGTGTGCTCTGAAATTAAGAAGTAGAGGCTTAAAATTCAGCTGAAGGCATTTTGCTCAGGAGCAAATCCACTGAGTTTGGTGCTCACTTATATGTCTTAAATTGGAGATCCTGAAATTGTGAGAGCGCCTTCTTCCTGAGATATATTATAGTTTTCCTTCAAATGTACTGTCATTTAAATCTGATACAAATTTGATACAGATCTGCTATGAATTGCCTACGAATCCCCCATGTGTCCTTATGTATCCCCTACATATCCCTACATATCTACTCTAAATGTGTCAGATCTGCTCTCAATCCACTTTGGATCCACTTTGGATCCATTGCAGATGTGACTGAGGCAGCTGCTTTCCCATTTCTCCAGGTTCACGAGTGTTAACGAAGCTTCATACGAATGTATTGAAACATGTGATTCATATTCAGAAGTCATACTTTGAATGCACCAACATTTGATTAGAATTCGAATGTCCAAATTCAGACAAATTTGGTGTGCTGTTTAATAACGTGTTGGATAATACAAATATTTGCTGTACTTTATGGAATTATGGTCAGTGGTGGTAACCACTCACCTCCTTTGCTGTATCTCTGGGAAGCAGCTGCTTCTGACAACACCACAGAATACTTGTCATTGCTAATATAGAATCTTCTGAAAAGTTAATATGGAGTACTTAAGATATTTCATAATATGTTAGAGTTTCTTTTCTATTTTTGCCTCCTATTACCATCTCCATCCAATGGTTCTCAGACCATCACTAGCTTTAAGCCATATTAGTCATATTACATGACATATATAATGTGATTACTTCTAAGAGGACTGGATAGTAAAAATAATTGTTTCATTTATCTGTATGTTGTCCTTTGCAGCCAGAAGACTGTCAGATAAGCTTACAGTACATAATCTTGGAGAAATCCCTCCTCTCAAACTTATAAATTAAAAAGGCATGGCATCCAAGGAAAAGGATATTTCCGTGGGTACTTCTGGATCTTCTTAGTTTTAGTCTCTGATAGGACAGGCAGTGATGGTCTATGGTAGTGTCCACTTTCCATTCTGTAGGTTGGTGGTGAAATTGTTGGCTGTTTTTGCACATGCAAGGAAGACCCCCATTAGGAACCCATTGGTATGAATCAGTTACATACCTTCCACACACACAACCCCTTAAGGGCCCCATTAGGCCCCCATTCTGAATGTACTCTGCCCACGAGCACCGGTGAAATCGTGGGGTCTTCGGGCCCTTAAATCCAGATTAATGCAAGACACCTTTAATGGTGTCTTCAATCCCGTCTTCCACCATGAAGACCAGATCAGATTCTGCACTTCAGCATGTATACCAAGACAATGGGATCTAGGGGTGGGCTAGAGGCTGCCATTTGCAGTGGGGTGGCTCCAAGTCTGCCTCTCAACACACACACTACATAGGTCTGCATATCCTCCATAGTGCTCTATGAAGCTGAGCACAAGCTTTGAAGCACCTTCATAGGCAGCTATGAAGCCATGTCTCTCTGCCATGCCCACTGTAACCGGAAGTGACCGCTGATTGATGGCTAAGTGGTCCAATCATGCTGCGCCACTGGCGGACCTTCCTACTTGGGCCTAATAGGACCTAATCAGAGCCTTGGGATGGGTGCTACTGCGTCTCCACAGCAGAGCTGTTTAGCAACCATTGCCATCGGGTTCTAGATGGCTTTGGTGGACACATTGGGCCTGCACCATCACGTGGATCTTCAAGGACCGGATTCAATGAGGACCAGATATTAGAGATCCAGATCTTCTAAATCCAGATTAATGGAGGTATGTGTGTCAGTTCAATGCTAGGGTGACACCAATGGATCATGAGGCCATAGCTCCATGGCTTTCATTCTGATGACATTAGGGGTTTATCCAGTTTTATCTTCCCTTGCTAATATCCCACTATTTAGCAACTGTGTAAGAATAATAACATAGAAGTGACAGGTGGCAACACTGAACATTCAAATCAAGTTTTTTTTTGGGGGGGGGGGAAGTGCCAGAAATGTTGTGATGATTTCAATGGCTTCAAAGAAGTGCTTAAAGGCACATTTGTTAAATGTGCTAATGAAGCCGCCTTTGATGATCTAGATAATAGATGAGGAGAATGTATTAACTTTGCACAGTGAAGAAAAACAATGGATGTCTGACTCCCCAAATAAAAGGACAAGACAAAGAATTTGAAGAAGAATGCAAACAACATCACTGAGTAAGACATGCTTAATTCACATTAAGCAAAACAAAACTTAACTACATTTGGTACAAAAGTGCAAAATGGTAAAGGAAAATAATTTTGACCTCACAAGAGGATCTGCCTTCAGGTGCGGATTGGGCAGTAGTTTTCTTTCTTACTTTGAATTGTAAAAAGGAGGGGGAAAGTTAGCTGTTGGGTGGGTTCCTCAGACTTTAATTATGCAAGGCAAAGACCTTTTTGAGTTCTAAGGAAATGTGCCAAACTAGTTCAGGTCTACTCTGAATCTAACAGGGGGCTCTGACAGATTTGAGATCAAACCAATCACCCTGCCTGCTTGGAAACAGAGTTCAAATTTGAACCAAACATAGGTTCAAGATACCTTAGTAATCCATGTTCCAAGGTGTTCAAATCGAACTGAACCAAACAGCATGACTTTTCAAATACAAAATGTCCACTTCAAAAGGAACCAGAAAACACTCGTGGAGATCTTTAGTTCTAAGTAGGGATGTGCACAAATATTCATAGCATTCAAAATTCATATGAATTTGGACATTTGTATTCAAATCAAATGTTGGCACATTCAAAGATTGACATTCAAATTTGAATTGAATATTTCGATACATTCATATGAAGCTGTGTATGGATTTGTTTAAGATTCGTATGGGATATATATGGGATTTCTATGGGATTCATATGGGACTGAACATTCAAATTGAATTCTAATCCTTCCACATTTGAAGGGGATCTATTCGAAAGAATATGAATTTTCTTGCATTTGATTCAATACAAATTGAATGCGGGGAAAAAAAGTGCACATGCCTAATTCTAAGAAGTTGCATGCCCTCTGAACTATCTATTCAGGCCAAAATCACAAAGATAGAGATGGATGCTGATGCCTCTAAAGGCCATTTCCTGGGATTTGAGAGCAGGTGGAGGTTTTGCTTTTGTCTTCTGCCTGAGATGTCCCTGGGCAATTGATGGACCAATGTGTGGGGCAGGACACTGGACTAGATGGGCTGTGACCTCATCCAGCAGGGCTCCTCTTATGTTCTTAAGTCTTTTCAATTGGAGACCAAGAGGCTGAGTGGTTATTATAATGTTGGCATTTATGTAATGGGAAAATCTCCAAGCCCTCTTCTTCAACCCTTGTAAAAGCAAATATATAAATATATAAAGTCTTATCCACCTTCACTAAGTTTGTTTGTTCTGATTCTGGCAGATTTAGTTGAAGAAAACCTGAAACTTTAATGCATATGTATCCATACACATACTAATGTCTGAATAATTTGTACAAATTATTCACAACATTCAAATTCATTTGAATGTTAAAAAAGAATATATAGATATTCGATTCGAATTCGAATGTCCAAATTCAAATGAATTTGGTCGAATTTTGAATGTTTTGAATTTTCTTGCACATCCCTAACATTGAGTAGTGCTCTCACTTGGAACCATAGTCAATTTTAGCAGTTCCCACCCACCCACCACTGCAATTGAATACCTACCTGATTCAATTTCAGAGCCAGTCCTCTTCTGGGTGCCACCATTTTGGCTGCTGTGCCCTCTGTGACTGCAGCACCCTCCACACATCATTGCTGTTGCCATGATGATGATGAAGCTCTGCACATGCACAGTCATGTCTATGGTTGTTCAAGGTGCCAGCACGCTTGCACAGCAGAGACTACCTCAGAGATTGGTTAAGGTGTGGAGCACAATTTCATCAACAATTAGTGAACTTCTGGTGAGTCAGGGCACACTTGGTGGCTGCAGCAGTATCCTTGAAGAGTATATCCCCTTCCCCAGTAGTTCATTAATTGTTGACTCGAGGCCAAAGTGCAAAAAGACCTCTAGATCCTGCAGGCTTCTAGAAGGATCACCTCCCATAAAAATGAATGTGTCCTTCATATTTTCCTCCTGTTTTTCTGAGGTGTCCTTTCCCTTCAAAACTACAGCATCTCAGTACCAATACTAATGTTCTGCTTTCTTACCAGTACCATTGTGAGCTTTAATGTTGTTACATTCCTGTTTTGTTATTTGTTATATTGCTGCAGTTAAGTGCTTTCTTTTCACATACATCTTTCTTTACAGCCCAAGACCAGAATATACTTCACAAAACATAATAAAGCCAACAGACAGTGAGTCTACACCTTCCAGAAGCTTTTCTCACTTTCCTGCATCTCAGGACAAAGTAATTCTTCACAATGGTAAGCAGTAGAAAAAAGGCAAGGATTCTCTACATACTGAATTGGTTTAGGCTGATCTTTGAATCCAACAAGGGTGAGTTCAAACTGAACAATTTGTCTGTTCAAAAGACGGGGTTCTAATTCATACCAATCAAAAGGATGTTCTAATGAACCTAGCAAACACACCCTACTCTGGGTGTGTGGAGTTTGCTAGCATTGACAGATATTTCCTCCTATGACAATCTGTTCTTACCAGTACACTTTGAGCACCACCTAGTGGTCTATCTTTCAAGCACTTCCTTCACAGCTGCAAAGAATCATAGTCAAAAGAAGAAAATTAAAATTAAAACCCCCTAGAACCTCAGCAAGTGTTTGTTGCTTCAGAATCAAATATCTAGTGGGACAAAAACTTCCTGAAGTTCTTGTCCCTAGCTACCCTTCCCTTCTGAGTTCCTAAGAATCCCTTTTTGTTTGTTTTCTTGCTCTTAATTCCTGTTGCCTCCTGCTGTTCTTAGCCTGTGTCATGGACTTTGACTATTTATCTGCCTTCTCTGTGGCTTAGCCTTTATGCATTGAGCATATAGCTCTGGGCAGGTAACATTTAAAATCAAATATTATTAAAACAATAACAGCATGTATTAAAACAATAGCATATGAATCCCATACGAATCCCATACGAAGCTTCATACAACTGCACCAAAACATTTGATTCAAATTTGAATGTTAATCTTCCAATGTGCCAACATTCAATTTGAATTCAAATGTCTGACTTTTGGCAAATTTATACGAATTTTTAATCTTATGAATATTCATGCACATTCCTAATTCATGGTATATACTGTATTTACCAGCATGTAAGACACAATTTGTTCTCATCAAAATACCCCTAAAAATGGGGCGTGTCTTATGCGCTGGTATCTCCCCTGTCCTTTGGCCAAAGGAACTGTGGCCAAAAGAAGGGAGAAGATATAAAATGCCATGAATTTCTGTCTTCTCCTTTCCTTCAGCAGCAGTTGTTTTCACTGGGCACAAAACAACTGCAGCTGAAGGAAGGAAGGGAAACATAAATGAAAGGAGGCAGTGGCAGCAATTGGCGATTCCCCCCCTAAAAAAAAATACCCCTAGAAAGTCTAATTCACTGGTGCATCATATACACCAGCAAATACGGTATGCATATGTATTTAAACCTGTTGCTGTTGTTCTTCTAGAAGTATAAGAATTGTGTTTTTACAGTGTGTCAGCTGTTGTACAGTTTTACTATTAGTTTTAAGATATTATTGCATTTGGCTTATTTATTATTTTAACAAAAATAAAATAAAACATATAGTTGTTACTGTTGTTTTTAAATACACCTAGCCAAAGCAATTGTTCATTTTCTGACAGCTATTGGACCACTACAAACACTGTGATGCCATATTCATTTCCAGCAGAGAGACAATTCACAGTTCACTGTGAGTGCGTATGTTACTTCTGTTACATTCAATATATCTCTTGCTCTGAAATATATATTTATATATGTTTGTTTGCTTGGATTTGAAACAACATTTTTCCAGCTTTTGTCTACCGCTTTCTTTTAATGAAGGAGTTTCTTTTTAATGGGGGTATTATAAAGACAACTCACCTGTTTTGGACTTCAAAACAGCTTTGTTTCAAAGGCACAAGATGAAAGGCTGTGAAATATAAAGCATTCCTGATAATCAAGTAACCTCCGAAGCTTTGATGTAGACACAGATGTTTTAATTCTAACTTCCTACAGTAGCAACATATGAAGTCTCTAAGTTTTGAGATCCTTCCTAGGGAATGTCTAACTTCCAATTTCTTGCCAAATGAATAATAATTCTGTGCTGAAATAGACCTCTGGTGTACAATATCTTTAGAATCTATCATCAGTCAGCAGTGATTTGAATCAATAGAAGTGTCTTTGATAGTCTGGTCCTCTGCTCCTGGGACTTTTGATTTATGGCAGGGATGTGCACAAATTATTTTTTTAATTTGATTCATATTGAATTGAATGCAAGAAAATCCATTTTCATTTGAATAGATCCCCTTCGAATGTGGTAGGATTCGTATTCAATATGAATGTTCAATCCCATACGAATCCCATACGAATGTATACAAAAGCATACAGATAGCATACGAATTCCATACGAATTCCAAATGAATCCCATACAAAACCCATATGAATGCATATGGATAGCATTCTATTTGAATTTGAATGTCCAAATTTGGCCAACTTTGTACGAATTTTGAATGTTCTGAATATTTGTGCACATTCCTAACATAAGATTGACTGGATCTTATCGCTGTGGTGCCATTGACTAAATTTGGAGACTGGGCTTATTCAGTGTCTATAACTTCCGATGAGGGATGGTTTGCAAGTTTCAATTGCTAGATACATGCACTGAACAACAATAGAAGAAGACACTTCTCTTTGAGCCTGTTTACATTTACCTGAACTTGAATTTGAAACATTTATTTATATAGTCCCATTAGTATACATAGCATTAGTGTAAGTTTAAAAAAACAACAACACCCAACAGCATAGTAAATCTTGCCAATGGCTTACAATCTAGTAAAAAGAGAAAAAATAAATTACATTAGAAGTAAAATAAGTCTGACTCTGTAAAGTCATGAAAATTGAGATAAAGCACCAAAAGCTTGAGAAGGAAGAAGCTTTTTAAGTTAACTCTTAAAGGAAGTAAGCGAAGGGGCCAGCCGCAGGTGAAAAGGGAGATGATTCCAGAGGTAGGGCTCCTGGACACTGCAACTGCATTACACAGAAACACATCTGTACTGAGGCATTTGGAATATTGTGTACAATTCTGGTCACTGCACCTCAAAAAGGATATTGTGGAGCTGGAAAAGGTGCAGGAAAAGGCAACCAGAATGATTAAGGGGCCAGAACACCTCCCTTATGGAATCAAACTGGGAAGATGGCATTTAAGAGGGGACCTGATTGAAGTATATAAAATCACGCATGGTATAGAAAAGGTGGATAGAGAAGAAATATTTTCTCCATCAATCAATGCTAGAACCAGGGGGCATCTATGAAGCTGATGGGTAGGAGGGTCAGATCAGACAAGGGAAAGGATTTCTTCACCCAGAGGGTCATCAGTCTGTGGAATTTGCTGCCAGAAGAGGTGGTAACAGTAACCAGCCTAGATGGCTTTAAGGAAGGGTTAGACAAATTTATGGATGACAGATGTATCAATGGCTACTAGAATGGATGCCTAAGTACATCTTTCAGGCTGGGGGGGGGGGGAACAAGCAGGATGCCTCTAAGGCCATTTGCTGGGATCTGAGATCAGGAGAAGGTTTGCCTTTGTCTCTGCTTGAGATACCCATGGCAATTGGTGGGCCACTGTGTGAGACAGGACGCTGGACTAGATGGGCTGTGGCCTCATCCAGCGGTGCTCCTCTTAGGTTCACTTCTAGAACAGAAGCAGCTCCATGCATGTGGAAGTGTCAACTCACTTGTGCAGTTTTAATAAGGTTGCTCAAGATCTGCAGATTCGTCCTCCATTTTGTCTGGTTAATGCAAACGAATCTTCCATCTTGGTAATGTCCAAACCAAGCATGACAATCTTGAAAGACTGTATGTATGCATGCATGCAGGTAGGTAGGTAGGTATATAAGTATGTATGTACATATGTATGCACATGCATGTATGTATGTCTAAAGCATTGGGATCTGAGGGAAATAGCAATCAGATCTGGAAATCTAGCAGGTGGGAGACATTAAGAGTTGCCTTCATGCTTCACCAGCGAAGAGGGAGGAGGGGAGGGGAAGGGAGAGGGAATAGGACACAAAGAAGCCGAAGAGCCTAACTGAGAAGAAAGCCAAAGCCTTTTTTACTATTATTATTACTCCTTTCTTTTGGAAGGCAGCAGCTCATCAGGCAGCCTGATAATCAATGGCGCTTCAGTCCTTCTGCAGGCAGGATCTGAAAATGGTGTTCTGTCTGGCAGACAGGAGTCCAACCACGCTGCTTTTTCCACGCTGGAATCTGTGAATCAAATTGCAGGCTGCCAGATTAAATGGAGCAAAAGCCGCATCGCTGTCAGACGCCAGGGCGTTTCACATGACTGGCTGGAATGGGTATGCTTTGTCCCCAAAATGTGAGAGGCAGTCCAAGGAGGTGGTGCAAAAGGGCTTTGGGTGAATGACAAACTTAAATTTAGAGCATCTGAGCACCTATTATTGTTTACATTTATGCAGGCTAGATGGGAACAAAATTGTGAAGTGAAACACTTGACAGGGGCAAGGCTTGAAACGGCTCTTAATACCCTCCACGTGCCCTTTGGTTAGCAATCTTGTTCAGGGGCAGAGTCTGAAATATTTCATAGAATCATAGGGTGTTTTTCCACTGTCAGAAAGTACCCATTTTTGCACCCATTAAGGACCCATTTCCACCACGGCACCCATTTGGGACCCAATTGTTTCGACTGCCGCTGGGGAAATCCGGATCAAATGGGTACTTTCTGGCCTTTAATCCGGATTTTCTGTAGACCCCATGGGGTCTACAATGGTGTCTTCAGGCAGAAAATCCAGATTAAAGGAAGCCTGTTTCCACGCTTGTGTGGCAATGGGGTCTAGGGGAGGCTAGGGGGAGGGGGCACCCATGGAGGGGAGCCCCAAAACCTAAACTTTGAAGTCATTTCGAAGTCATTTCGATGTCACTTCGAAGTCTGTGCAAAATAGCTCCAGAGTGTCTTTGAAGTCTGTGCTGATCTTCAGAGTGAACTTCAAAGTAACTCCGAAGTCACTTCGAAGTTCACTTCGAAGATCAGCACAGACTTCAATGGAGCTGTTTTGCACAGACTTTAAAGTGACTTCAAAGCCACTTCAGAGATTGCACCCCCTGTCCATTCAAACACCTAGGGTGACAAGCAGACCCCTCATGGGTAGATCTAGATTTCCAAATGGGTGCTCTGGTGTTTCCACGGCAGGGAGGCTAGCACCCATTGTTATTGGGTGCTAGACCACCCATGGAAACACATTGGGTACTTCCCTTCATCCGGATCCACTAGATCCGGATGAAGGAATGTACCCATTCCTTAGATCCGGATCTTCTTAGATCCGGATTAAAGGACCGCGGTGGAAAAACACCCATAGAGTTATGGAGTTGAAGGGATCTCTAGGGTCATTGAGTCCAACCCCCTGCTGAATGCAGGATTCCCTAAACCATCCCAGACAGGTGTAGGTCCAGCCTCTGCTTGAAGACCTCCAGTGGAGGAGACTTCACTACCTCCATTGGCAACCTATTCCATTGACTGATCGCCCTCACTGTCAGGAAATTTTTCTAAATATTTCATCTGTATTGACTCAGTTGAAGTTCCATACCATTGTTTCTAGTCCTCCCTTCTTCTGCAAGTGAGAACAGGGATGATCCCTCTGCACTGTGACAGCCTTTCAGGTACTTGAAGACCATGATCATGTCTCCTCTCAGTCTTCTCTTCTGCCGGCTAAATATTCCTAGATCCTTCAACATTTCCTCATAGGACATGCTTTCCAGACGACTCACCATTTTGGTAGCTCTCCTTTGGACGTGCTCTAGTTTGTCAATGTCTTTTTAAAATTGGAGTGCCCAGAACTGGACACAGTACTCCAGATGAGGTCTGAGCAAGGTAGAGTAAAGAGGAATAATTACTTCCCATGATCTAGACCTAATACTCCACTTGATACATCCTAGGATGGCGGTTGTGTTTTTTGCAACTGCATCACATTGTTGACTCATGTTCATCCCTCCATCTTGTGTAAGTGAGAATAGGGACAACCCCTATGCACTGTTATAAGACCTTCAGATACTTGGTAAAGAAGTTGATTTGTTTACGGAAAGTTCCACATTCTGCTCCTGGCATCTCCTACACAAATAATCATATCCCGAGGCATGGAAAGGCAATGGTTCTGCACTTCCCTCTGCAGGATGGGAACAGTGCAATCTCATGAGCATTTGCACTTGAGAATGCTAGTGCATGCTACACCAAGCCCCATGCACCCAGAGACTCACCTGGGTCCCAACACATATCCAGGTGCCAGTAGCGCATAACCAGGTGGCACTATCTTCAGGTGGAGCCTGGTGTGACTCTGCTGGCACCGTCACTGTCACCATGATGATGGTGATGTTCTGCAGACATGCAGTCATGTTTGGAAGGCATCTGAGGGGCTAAGAAGTAAGGAGGGAGGGAGGGAAGGAGGGAGGGAGGGAAGGAGGGAGGGAGGGAAGGAAGGAGGAAGAAATAGACCCCTTTGGATGTCGTAGGATTCTATTCTATACAAATGTATTCATGTACCCGATATATGTCCTGTAACATATCCACTCTGAAAGCATCAATATGCCCTGAATCCACTTTGAATCCACTCCTAGTCCATGTCAAATGCACTCTGGATCCATTGTAGAGGTGACTGGCGCATGTTTCTAAACAAATGTAAAAGCCTTATGACTAATGGCATTTTTTTCTTATGGAAACAGCTTTCTTCTTTCCTCCAGTTTAAAATAACTTCCCCTAGGTTGTGATAAATAACTGACCCAGTGAAGATATTTTTTTTAATGGATTTGACTTGAGTGCTAATACTGAGGGAAATATCAAGACAATTAGGATCATTTAATTCTTTGTTGTTAAACCCTGCTGGGTAATGATGCTGTCCATTTTTTAAAAAAGATTCTTAAAAAGAACATTGAATAAGCAAAACAAGGCAAAGCTAACAAATGCAGGAGAATTGTGTTCTTAGCCATTTGGAAAAATGGCTAATTATAATATTTCCTCTCTCAGGCCTCTAAAAGGCCACAAGGGTGAAAAGGTCCATAAAGCATTTCAAGGGTTTTATTTTGCGCTTATATCATAGCTCATGTGTAAATGGTATAAGACAAGTAGGAAATTGCTGCCAATTAATCCACTCTTCTTACAGCGTTCTTCTTAAATCCTCCACTTTTCTTATATATCAATGTATGTCTAATTTTATCAAATGGATGTAATTCTGCCCAAAGTTTTCCTGTAACAGTGCTACTTCAGTATGACCTTTTCTATACACTTTGCTATTGCTGCTCCTGTTGCTATGAGATATTTGTGGAGCAGAGATGAGCAGATTTGGTTTGGTAGACCAGGCGCTACTATTTAAGAAGGGCTTTTGGATACCTTTAAGAAAGGATTAGATAAACTCATGGACGACAGGTGTACCAATGGTTTCCAGCAGGGATGTGCACAAACATTCATCACATTCAAAATTTGTCCAAATTCATTGAATTTGGACATTCGGATCCAAATTGAATGTTGGCACGTTAGAAGATTGACATTCACATTCAAATGGGATGTTTTGATACATTTGTATGAAGCTTTGTTACATTTGCGAAACTGGGGAGGTGGGAAAGCGACTGCCTGAGTCATATCTGAAATGGACCCAGAGTGTATTCAAAGCAGGTTCAGAGTGGATTAAAAGTGGATTGAGAGAGATGATTTGATATATTCAATGTGGATATGTAGGAGGTTCATTCAGGATATGTAGGGAATTGAAGGTGATTTATAGCAGGGATTCAAATCAGATTCGTTTCAGACATTCATATCGGATTCAAATCCTACCAAATTCGAAGGGGATCTATTTTTAAAAAAATATGATTTTTTTTTTTTTTTTTGCATTTGATATTTTTCTGCCCATCCCTAGCTTCTAGAATAGATGCCCAGGTACTATGCCTGGGTTGCAGAGATGGGCAGGATGCCAGTTTGGTCTAGTGGTTAGGAAGTCGGAGTCTTATCTGGGAATACCAGGTTTGATTCCGCCCTCCTCCACAAAGCCACCTGGGTGACCTTGGGCTAGTCACAGCTCTCTTTCTGAGCTCTCACAGCCCCACCTACCTTACAGGGTGTTGTTGTGGGGAGAAGAATAGAAAGCTTTGTCAGATGCTTTGAGTCCTCTTAAATACATGAGAAAAGCAGGGTAGATAAGCCAACTCTTCTTCTTCTTCTCTAAAGTCCATTTGTAGGGATTTAAGAGCAGATGAAGGTTTTGCTCTTGTCTTCTGCTTGAGATGCCCAGAAGCAATTGATGGGCCCTGTTGTAAGGAGGCTGAAATAGTCTGTGGCCTGAACCAGAAGGCCTCCTCTTGTATTCTTACGTTCTTTCAACTTGCAACCCAGACGCTGCTGACTGAAGTGCTCTGCAGAAAATACAGTGCAATCTCTGAGATTAATTACCTGAAAGCTACAAATATCACCCTTGGCTTACCTCCAGTCTTCTTGAGAGAGGAGATGCCGCATCTTCATTATAATACACTCACTGGAACAGAAGTGCCTAAGTGTGTGTGTGAGCGGTGACATTAGAAGAATGCAGCCTCCCAGCCTGTGTAGCTGGCGCATTGCTCGGTACATTCAATTCTTTTGACCTTGACAGCGTAATGATCACCCATTACTAACTTAAAAGTGTGCAGGCTTGTTTTGCTGCATAAGAACAGGCAGTACAATGAAGGAAGAACTTATTGATTTTACCCCAAGTTGTCAGCTTATATTTATTCCCTCCACCACCTTGCACATAGCTGTACTTTAAGCATTTCACACCAATCGTTGTGGGGGTGAGAGAACTATTGTATAGCACTGGGGTAGAAATCTGGTTTGGAAGCAGAGAACAGCATAGCCCTGTGGAAGAACTCCAGCTTTGAAGCATTCCCTTGAGATGCACAGCTGCTTCCTGGGAAGTCCGAAAGAGGAAAGGCCGGGTTTTTGCTGATCCATTTTAGTTTGCTTGCACAGGGAATCCAGCTCACTGGCTATGTGTCCACTTACTCAACCAGGCGTGTGGAGGTAGCACATGGAGATCAGGATATTTGCAAGATCTGTATATTTACCAAATCCAGGTATTGGAAATATCCTGATATTTGCATAAGAACATAAGAACATAAGAGAAGCCTTGCTGGATCAGGCCACAGCCCATCTAGTCCAGCATCCTGTTGCACACAGTGGCCCACCAAATGCTCATGGGCACCTCAAGGAGAGACAAGGACAAACTTATCCCTGCAGATGGCCTTAGAAGCGCCCCGGTTCCTTCTCCTGCCCCCAGCCTGAAAGATGCACCTAGGCATTCGTTCTAGTAGCCATTGATACATCTATCATCCATAAATTTGTCTAACCCTACCTTAAAGCCATCCAGACTGGTAGCTATCACCACTTCTTCCGGCAGCACATTCCATAAGCCGATGACCCTCTGGGTGAAGAAATACTTGCAATATCCTGATATCTGCAAGCTGTGGGTATTTACCAGATCTGGATATTCCAAGATCCAGATACTTACCAATCGCCACTGGGAAAAGACATCTACTCTATTTGCAAACCCTGAGTTGTCATTTCCCAGACAGCCATTCAGGGTGGCAAATTACCCCCTGACAGTAGGGATGTGCACAAATTGTTTTGTTTTGTTTTTTGTTTTGTTTGTTTTTTACATTTGATTCATAATGAACTGAATATCAGAAAAATTGTATTTCTTTGCATAGATCCCCTTCGAATGTGGTAGGATTCTATTCGATATAAATGCATTCATACGAATTTTCATGAATATCCACTATATATCCAATACAAACAAATGCATATCCAATACAAACTAATATGTATCTGAAATGCATCCCGGAACATATCCATGCTCTGAAAGCATCAAATCTGACCTGAAGCCACTTTTAATCCACTCTTGATCCATGCCGAATGCACTCTATATCCACGGCAGATATGATTGGCACGGCCACTTTCCCACCTCCCCAGTTTAACAAATGTCCAAACTATTTCGACTAATATCCAGAACCTTCGTATTCATGAACACCCCTACCTGACAGTGATCACACCTGGAAACTGGGCTGCTTATAGGATGAGCATGAATACTCATAACATTCAAAATTTCTTCAAATTCAGCCAAATTCAGACATTCAAACTAGAATTGAATGTTACGATATTCATATGCTAACATGCGAATGAATACAAATGTTTCCGGACATTCATATGAATAGTTCAGACATTTGTTAAGCTGGGGAAATGCATCAGTTACGTACCTGTTCATATCAGATACTGTATGTACATATCAGTTGTGTATCTATTAATATCAGATGTGTATCTATTCATAACAGATATGCATCTGAATCAGATACGTATTGTATGTTTGTACAAATAAGTATAAATAGATTTGTATCGAATATAATTTTACCACATTTGAATGTGATCAATTCATACAAATAAGGATTTTTGAACATTCAATTCGTTCAGTTCAATGCCAAAAAAACATTTGCGCACACCCTTAGTGGCTTATTTGTTGCAAGATTTTTTTCTGTTACTGTGAGTGGAAACATGGTTGCAGCAGGCATGCATATCTGAATCACCAGCCAGGAGCCCAGAGTTCAAAAGCAAGGGACAGGATTCATTAACAAGACACAGAGCTGCTCTTAGCAGGTCCCTCCATTTATGAAGGTTAATAGCAGACTAGAGGGATCAGAAGCAATTCTAGGTGACTTAGATTCTGTAAGAGACTTTCTCACAGGGTCTTCCTCATTTCATCAAGGCTTCAGAGCTTCACAGTTGCATTTATATTACAATGGCTATGTCTAGGGAGGTTTCCATGGAAAAGCAGGATCTAACAGGCATGAAGTAAGCAGGGTCTTGTTTTGGTAAGACTCAAAAGATGGACACAAAATGGCCCTTACTAGAGATGTACACCAACATGTTTTTGGCATTCAATTTGAAATGAATCGAATGTTTGAATTCCATATTTGTATGAATAGATTGCATTCGAATGTGGTAAAATTCTATTCAATATGGATCTATTTGTACATATTCACACCAACATTTGGTAAGTATCTGATATGAAAAGATACGCAACTGATATGTTTCCTCAGCTTAACAAATGTCCAAACTATTTGTGCAAATGTCCGGAAACATCTGTATTTGTTCAAATGTTAGCATATGAATATTGGTACAGGGCACCCCACTCCATGAACATCTGGCCACTTTTGGATGAGTACGAAAACATACTAATGTTTTCCATATTCGTATCATCAAATATGTATCGAATATTCATACGATTAGATATGAATGTATTTGAATCGGTTTGAATTTGAATAGATTTGAATATTCAAATTGAATCAAATGTCAAAAATTGCATTTGTGCACAGCCCTATTGTATTGGGGTTTTTTTTGTTCATTTTACATTGTTTCCCCAATATGCTATGCCAAAGAAAACATTGGAGACTGAAAAGTGGTGAGGTATGAAGTCTAAATAGTGGCAGAGCGCTTCCTTCACAGTTATAGCTGCACCTATACTTGAATAGCTTCCAATAACATTTATTACAGCTACAGTAAGATTGTTGATGGAGCCTGGCAGTTTAAGCTCTGAGTTTTGGGTCAACTGCTGGAAAGTTTATGGACTGTGAACTAAGTCTGGGAAGAACAATTTCATTCAATTTAGGCTTTGCTAAGATCTAGCACTCAGTTTATTCTCAGTTTTCTATTTTTTAAAGAACATCCATATCTAAATGTGCATGGATATGTACATTCTAAATAAACCCATGGGTAAATGAAGAAATAATACACAATTTTGTGAAAGTGATATCCCTTCCTTTCCTTCTCTTTTGTTTGTTTTTGAGCTACTTTGGTCTTGTATTTAGAGTGCTTATCTCATAGTCACTGGGTTTGATTCCGCACTCCTCCGTGAAGCCAGTTGAGTGGCCTTGGGCTAGTCACAGCTCTCTTCCTGAGCTCTCACAGCCCCACCTACCTCACAGCCTGTAGTTGACAATCAGGCAACATCTGGGGAAGAGTATCTGCAATCACCCAACATTGACTAGACCTCGCACTTGCAAGCGCTAGTCACTTATAGCCTAAGCCCCATGTGATCAGTCACTCACTTGTGACCGATCCCGGAGCTTGTCCTCTTCATGCTGCTGCCATCTTGAGTGTGGCACCTTCCATGACTGTGCATACATCAGCACCACCGCCATGACAATGCTGATCCTCTGCACAGTTGCGGCCATGTCAGGAGGGTAGCAGAGCTGGCAGCGCGCTTGCATGGCAACTCTGTTGATCTCTTCCTCCTGCAGAACCCGCTTCCCGGCAGGTTGCAATTACGGGTAAGTAATTGGGAAAGGTTGGTAAGGTTGCTCCACACCACACCTAGTGAATAATTAGGCAATTTCTGGGAAGGCAGGGGGCACGGGAAGGCTGCGACAGCCCTCTGTAAGTACAGGTTCCCTTCCCCAGAGGTTGACTAATTATTCACAATGGGGCGAAGTATGAAAAAGCCCCGGGCCTCAGCTCATTTAGTCCAGCATCCTGCCTCACACACCAATTGTTTCTGGTGATTACCAAACAAGAAGACAAAGGTGAAACCTTTCCTGGCCCTTGAGTTTCTGCAAATGGTTTTTAGGAGAAACATGTCTCCCTCTCTAGTTTCAGCATCCCTCTCTTTTTTCTGACATTGATTGGCTTTCTTTCCATGGCCCTGTCAAAGCTAAGGATATATCTTGTCTTAGATAATGCTAACAGGGATGTGCACAAATGCAGTTTTTGAATTCAATTCATAGTGAATCAAATATTCAAAACTCCAGATGTATCTGAATAACGGGAAAAACAAATATCCGGACATTTGATTCAATACAAATACATTTGCATATTTTCGTATGAATAATTCAGACAGTCGTATCTGTAAAGGTACATAGGCATCTTGTACGCACCTGTAAGCATCTCATATGCATTCTGTATGCATCCCGGTTTCATCAGGTATAGATGCATACGGGATGCATACGAGTATGTATGAGATACGTATGTACCCATACAGATATGTATGTCCAAATTATTTGTACAAATAACTCAAGACAATTGTATTTGTTCAAATTCGGAAATCCGAATGTCCATCCATTTTATCCCTCTGCTCCTAGGAATATCCGAAGTTCAAACTCGACTAATAGATTCTTGACTTTTTTGAATTAAGCCTTATTCTAGACTACATCCCAGGATAGAGGTCTGCACTGCCATGTGGATGGCATACCTCTATTCAGTCGGTCTAGTGGTTCTCTTACCTGGGAATACCGAGTTTGATTCCGCACTTCCCCATGAAGCTAGCTGGGTGACCTTGGGCAAGTCACAGCTCTCTTTCTGAGCTCTTATAGCCCCACCTGCCTCACAGGGTGTTCTGTTGTGGGGACAAGAATAGAAAGCTTTGTTAGCTGCTTTGAGTGGGTGAGGAAAGTGGGGTAGAAAAACCAACTCTTATCTGATTGAAGTACATAAAATTATGCATGATATAGAAAAGATGGATAGAGAACATTTCTTTTCTCTATCACACAAAACTAGAACCAGGGGGCAACTATGAAGCTGATGGGTAGGAGAGTCAGGTCTGACAGGGGGAAGTATTTCTTCACCCAGAGGGTCATCGGCTTATGGAATGTGCTGCCGGAAGAGGTGGTGACAGCTACCAGTCTAGATGGCCTTAAGGTAGGGTTAGACAAATTTATGGACGACAGATGCATCAATGGCTACTAGAACGAATGCCCAGGTTCATCTTTCAGGCTGGGGGGGGGGGGAGAACCGGGGCACTTCTAAGGCCATTTGCTGGGATTCTAGAGCAGGAATAGGTTTGTTCTTGTCTCTGCTTGAGATGCCCATGAGCATTTGGTGGGCCACTGTTTGCAACAGGATGCTTGACTCGATGGGCTGTGGCCTGATCCAGCAGGGCTTCTCTTATGTTCTTATGTTCTTATGTTCTTATGTTCTTATGTTCTTCTTCTCCTTCTTCTTCTTCTTCCATTCCAGATTAAAATCCAGAATAAGGCTCAGTGCAGAAAGGGCCTTTGACTGCTTATGTGCCCATCTAGATTTGACATATTTTGACATGGTCATCTCCAGCCAGAAATCTGGTATCACCCTTTATCAACTTATCTTGCTTCTTCTTCTTCTATTTTCTGCTCCAATATATAATTCTACATGCTGCTTTAGTTTTGCCTTGTACACTTTCTTCTTCCCACCTTGTATCTTTAATCATGCCTTCCTTGCCAAAGTGAATTGACATTCATGAAAACTGTACCTCTTTTCTGGACACAACCATTGATTTCACATGCTGAGAAGGTGATGTTGATTTCCAGAACTGCCAATTCAGCACTGCATGGGGTAAACCCCCAGAAACCAACAGCAAGCAACGAGAAACAAAAAGAAGAAAACATTTTTGCCAGACCTTTTTTTAAGGCACAATTGGTGTACGTGAGGCGCTGCAGACATAACAGTCTCTGGGAATCTTGGAAAATGAAGAGAGCAACATTTGAGATGAACACTCCAAATGGCACCTATCATGACGAAAGCCACAATTAGAGATGAGCCAAACTGGTTTGGTTAGTTCATGGTTCATAGCAGACCAGCTAATTCTGAACTGAACAATTGGTTTTTCACCTATCACAAACTTCAGCTGAAATAAACCAGTCTCCCACTTGCAAAAAAGAGCGAGTTGATCGAACATTCATGCTTCAGTGTGGTTTGGGGCATGAAAAGGGCTTTTTTCAATGGGAAAAATTCTTTACAAAAAATGTATGAAAACAAAGGTGAAAAAGCATGGCCCTGTTTATTCTGGAATACATCCTGGAATAGGCACCTTCTGTCCACATGCTAGTGCAGGTTATAGCAAGCCCTAGGTGATGTCTACCGGAATCTACATTAGCCTGTGGACTATGGATAAGTATGGGATGAAGGAAGGAATAGATACAAATGTGTTTGTATTGATTCGAATGTCCAGACACTCATTTTTCTTTATTCGTACAAATTTGGATTTTTGAATATTCCATTTGCTACGAATCAAATGTCAAAAATTGCATTCATGCACACACCTACTGTGGACTACAGAACTCCTATCCTGGGATACACTCCAGAAAAAGGCCAAGTGCAAACAGGCCCCAGATTTAAACAATTCAACAATGAAACGAACTAAAAATTTTTTGCTTTAATGATGAAATGAACGTGCATTATTTTATGCACAAGCCTATCACTGATTGTAAAGTTATGTAAATGAGATACTGTTTTCATTGATTTCCAATTTTGCCTTTTGTCTTTAGCAATCTTGCTGGATCCCTATAAGAAAAATCAGGGTGTCCTAGAGCTTTGCAGAGTTCAGTTTGTGTTTAAAAACTCCATTGGATCATTTGATCTTGACAGGATTGAATTGCAGAGTCCTGCGCAAGTGTGTACTGCGGCTGTGGGGCACACGTGCGCAGAACACCTGGTTCAATCCCAGCAAGCCTCGCCCCCAAGGCATACCCAGTTTGAACCATACGTCTGAAGAGGTGGATCATGCATTGGGAGCTGGGGGCAGCACGGACCCCTGAATGGGAGTGGGCAGCCAGAGGCCGATTGGGGCAGCAGCAACCTGAGAGACCCCAGGATGGGCCCGGCAAGGTCTTGCCCCACCCCCGAAAAGGAGTGCCAGCCAACAGGCCCAATAGGGTCCAATAGCAGCAGCCTGGGGTGGGGCTCCACAGCTGTCCAGTAAATGCTCTCCCTGCTGACCAGCTCCAGGACAGCCGGGGATGGCTTGGGCCATGTGTGGAGCATGATTTTCTGCTCCGTGCTCTGGCTGCAATTAGGCCAGCCCTGGGATGGGACAGTTCCGGATGGAACCTCCTGGCCTGCAGTGCGAATGCTCTGTCCCAGAGCCCTAAATGTGAATAGGTCTCTGGATGCCTACCCCTTTTACTACTGAAGGTGGTGTTACAACCAGGAGGGTCTCCCCTCCAGATCCTAAGGCCCAAGGAGATCGTTATGGAAGATGTTATTATTATCCTTCCTGTTATTATTCCTATATACTTTGGGATGGCTTGGTATGTCTTTTCAGTTTCTGAAGATACATTTTGTAATGGAATCTAGTAACAGGCTCTCTTAGAGATGGAGACATAAACTTCATGTTCCTTATCTTCGCTGTGTGTGGCTACCTCAGTTACTAGGATCTCGCTTAGTGGGATATTTTGGAAGATTACAGCTTTGCGCTTTCAGTTAGAGAGCCAAGAGTCTGGCTCTTTAATTTAGCTCTGCCGTTGCTCTTGCATTAACCTTCCCAGCAGGAACTGACAATTTACTTGTTCAGAAAAGCCTTGGCAATCCTTCATAATTTGCCTCTCAAAACAGCTACTCTTTCATCAGCAGAAACAAATGAAAGGAATTAAAGATTTAAAGTTGTCCCAGTGATAATGAAATGGATCTAACCACCAGATTGTCTTGTCAGAAGAGCTTCAGCAAAGTTAATAGCAATCCAAAGACTCTTTGGCACTGAAGCCATTGGTAAATGACTCTGAAATTACTTAATAGCAGGTTCTAGAAAGGACTGAAGGTTTGTGTGTGTGTGTGTGTGTGTTTTTAAAAAGAACTTTAATGCTTTGAGAAGGTGCATCAGACTCCTGCAAACCTTTATTTTATTTATTTTGTCAGGACAAGCTACATGCCTCTTTACTGAGAAAAATGGAGCATGTTATCAATGTCAATAAATGAATGAACGAATGAATGAATTCAGATTGATTAATTGTGTAAAGATGTTTTAAAGTATTTTGGGAAACAGCAGAGCAGAACATTTAACTGCTACTATTACATGGTAATTGCAAAATTAACTTATAATTACTTTTTCCGACAGGGAAAATTTCAAATGTTTTAAGTTGGCTTTGGAGGTTCAACAAAGTATTTCTCCTCTGTTGAATTTTTGCAAGGTTCTGTGCTGCCTCATTTTCAGTTAGAAAGAAATTTAAAACAAGCAGAGGTGATTGTTGTCTGTAAAGAGTTGCACTGGCTGCCGATTCACTGCCAAGCCCAATTCAAGGTGTTATCTTTGGCTTATAAGGCCCTCAGTGACTTGGGCCCCAAATATCTAAAGGAACGCCTTCTCCCCTATTGACCTGCCCATGCCTTAAGATCTAGAGGGGAGGCCCATTTTGTTGTAACACCACCTTCAATAGTCAAAGGGGGTGGTCACCCAGGAGAGGGCCTTCTCAGTGATGGCCCCTAAGCTATGGAATAGTCTCCCCCTTGAAGTGTGCCAGGTCCCTTCACTGTATATGTTTAGGAGGGCAGTGAAGACACACCTCTTTGCCATGGTCTTTGGTTAAATGGGAATATACTGTCTCTTCCCACTTTACGGACACTGTTAGGCTGCGTCCCCATGGGGCTGCCACTGCCTCGAGGTGGATTCAGGGCAGCCTTAATGAGAATCTTAATTCACATTAAGGTGTCCCCATGGCAATGGAGGACAGGGTGGGTTCAAGGTGAACCCACCTGTCCCCATGAAAACCGCGTTAAATCCCTGCATCAGGATCCTGCATTTTTCTCCATCCATCCCTTGCCTGAGCCCTTAATCACCCAGGTAAGGGGTTGATTTATCCCCAAACGATCACCTGACAGCTGCCCTGCAGTCAGCTGAGCAACTGTCAGGCGGGTATAGGGGCTGTTAAGAGCATGAGCAGAGTTCCGGTAAGATGATTAAAACAGACCATGTCTGAATGAATGAATGAATGAATGAATGAATGAATGAATGAATGAATGAATGAATGAATGAATGAATGAATACATTCTGCCCTAGGCTCACTGGAAACCTCTATCACTACCCCAGGATCAAATACTTAATTTAATCTTTGGGATGGGAGGGAGACCTTTATTTGAGACCTCCTTTGAGGCCTCTGGTTAGAAGGTAGAATCTAAATGTAGCTTTGGCAAATGGAAACTGGAAAAAAATAGCTGGTCAGGTTCCAATTTTTAACCACTTGGGGGAACTTTTAGATGATGAAGAGATACATAAATGATATAAATAAATAAAATAAATAAGATAATTTCTATAAAATTCTGCTTGATAAATAATTTTTGCATGTAACTTTTCCCCATTATAATGCTTATTTTATGCCACCTTGAATTAATTAAGAGTTTTATATATGTGCGTCTCTTAAGTACATAGCACATGACGTTCTGAATGTTATTTGAGTCTTTGCAAAGTTTAAATTTGGTAAATTTACTATTTTTTATGTATTGGAGTTGATATTCTACTCATCACTCATCCCGGGGCAGGAAACATACACAGGTGGTTAAAAAGACAAAATATTATTTTCAAAACAAAAATAAAAATATTTTAACAAACAAAGCAACAACCTGAAATTCAAAATACAAATGAAAAAGGGTTGTCTAAAAAAGATACTCCAATGCAATAGGCACTTGACAGGGGAGATCATACTGCCACCTAGAGACCACACTGGGAAAGGTTTCTCAGATCCCATCACCAACATGGCCTTTACTACTGACGGCAGCCTCTGTGAAAGTGTAACTTAACCTTTCCAAAGGCCAAACTTCCCTTATAGTGCACTAAACAGTGAAAATAAACTTGCAAATCCCTCTGATCTTGCTGAAATAATGCTAGTGCTGCCATGTGCACAGGCTGACTCCATTGTCTGTTTGTATGCCAGGTTTCTGGATTCTTTTGTTGAGTTTTGGAATGTTCCCATGACTAATCCATAAATCTTGATTATGATTATGACTCAGCTAATAAGCACTGAGTCAGCAGTCAAGAACTGTTTTCTTCCTGCATTTTCTAACCCAAAGCTGATTATCTCCATTAGGCAATATGGATGAAGTACTAGCTGCTTTGCTAAAGTATGCTTTCATGAAAGTGGACCAAGATAGATAGATAGATAGATAGATAGATAGATAGATAGATAGATAGATAGATAGATAGATAGATAGATAGATAGATAGATAGATAGATAGATAGATAGATAGATAGATAGATAGATAGATAGATAGATAGATAGATAGATAGATAGATAGATAGATAGATAGATAGATAGATAAAATCTCTAGACAGCTCTGTCATGACTTAGAGAAGGCATTAAGGTGGGATTGTTCGCACACCTTTTCTTCTCTCGTGAATATTCTGGTCTAGAAAAGGTTCACTTAAAAAAGGGCACATGAGGGCTGCCCACGTTTTGAGGAACCCATTTCATTATGTGTGATTGCCCCAACATTCAATTCAAATTCGAATAACTGAATTCAGATGAATCTGTACAAATTTTAAATGTGGCAAATATTCATGCACATCCCTACGACTTGGCATTACCCAACCACCCACCACCACCACCATCACAGCTGTTAAAAAATGGACCAACTATATTTTTCTTTTCCACTCCTCGCCTAAGAGAGGTTTTCATAAGAAGTACAAGAAATATGATCATCCAATATGGTTCCTGCAAACTTTCTCTCCACTCACTTTTTCTGGACTAAGACATTTTAAAATAGCGGTCCTGTTATAATTATCATCGATTTATTCCTAGAGCCAATTGAAAGAACTTGGTGTGAAGCTCACAGCAAGAGCGGGCAGACATTGACTTTTCTCGCTGGAAGAGAGGTGGGAGTCTCTGCTGAGCTAATTAGAATTATAAGATTACATCCTGTGTTACACAAAAACAGAAGGAGATAGATTCAGGTCACCTTCTAATGAACATGTGCACACTACACCAGCATGGCCAATGTTCTGTTCCATAATTATTTGTTATCAAGTAATGATGAAACCACACAGGGATCTTTACCTATCACTCTCATGTTCACCACAGCACTTGTATATACTGGAAATTGCAGGAGAGACCACCTGTTGATGATTGTGTGCATCCAGACATCAACAGCTGCTCATCATAAATTGAATATTCTGTTTTGTGTTGTGTGTGTTTCTGTAGGGAGGTGGTGTTTTGTTATAACTTAAGCTCTGTTGCTAGAGTTTTAGAAAGTTTGTTTAGAGTTTTGATCATATAATAAAGTGTACCAAAAGATAAAATGCTGCTGGATAGTGACCAGTTGGGTTTCCAGAAACTTGTGCTGCTGGTGACCAATGAGTGGCAAGTACTTGTTGCTAGTGAGGCATTGCCAAACTTAAAGGTAAAGAAACACTAATATCCATAAGTCTGAAGTAGGGTTATTCTTCCAACTGTTTGAATGCCTGTCTTGCTTCAAATGACTATAATAGGGATTTATTTTCTAAAAGGAGCAGTTGAAAAAAGCCACGTCTGATCACACCCTTTATAGTGTGCAAAATTCTAATTATATTTGAATGGCTAGCAGTATATCAATATTTTAAATAAATAAAATTCTAACAAATCTAACCCTCCACCAAATTAACTGTGCTTCTATCAACAAAAGACTGCTAAACAGGCATGCTGCATAGTCTTAATAATGTTTGCTAGCTATGCTTCTAGCAATAAACAATTGCTTAATGGATTACTATGCAATCGGAGTCATGTTTGCTAAGGAGTAACTTCTGAGTTAAATAATACAATCCTATGCTTAAAGGCATAGTAAAGATGCACCTCCTTACCTTGGTTTTTCCCCTTTGTGGTACTGATATTTATCATTTTCATTAATACATTTTTAATGTGAGTTTTTATATCGTTATTTGGACTTAGGAGATTATTCAATGAATTGAAAGCGGTGACATATTGAAAGAGGGGGACAAATAATTATGATATTATCTTTCTTTTGATCTATGATTTTATCTTTGCATGTTTTATATGATTTGGTTGAAGGATCTAGGAATGTTTAGCCTACAGAAGAGAAGACTGAGAGGAGACATGATAGCGGTCTTCAAGTATCTGAAGGGCCATCACAGTGCTGAGGGATCATCCCAATTCTCACTCTCACAAAATGGGAGGACTAGAAACAACAGTATTAAACTTCAAGGGAGTCAATACGGATGAGATATTAGGAGAAACTTCCTGACAGTGAGGGTGATCAGTCAGTGGAATAGGTTGCCATGGGAGGTAGTGGTTTCTCCTTTGCTGGAGGTCTTCAAGCAGAGGTTGGACCTACGTCTGTCTGGGATAGTTTAGGAAACCCTGCATTTAGCAGCGGGTTGGACTTGATAACCCTAGAGGTCCCATCCAATCCTATGATTCTATGCTTTTTCTAAATTTGACATGGTCAAAGAGATTAACCAATAAAGCTTGATTTTATTTGATCCTATTTTCAGTGGAATTTCACACATGAATGAGAATTGTATTGGTTTCCTGCCTTATTAAAAAAAATGACTCAAAAATCAAGTTTTGGATTTTGGCAGCTGCTGAATATATTCCTTGTTGGAAATTAAAGGAGACACCCATGGTTGTTTCTGCAATTTGTTTCCAAATGTCCAGTCATTCACACGCGCACACACAAGCATACACATTTTACTGGTTTTAAAATTTTTCTCTAAAGAGCCTTCATCTCTCTGCTCTTGAAAGAGAAAACATATACACTTCAAATAAATAAAACACTTTTCTTCCCTCTCTCATTGTAGCCCTGTGTGTTAAGGTTACTCATTGCAGATGGGTTTCGCTGTCAACAAATCCTTGGTTGTTTGTTTAGTACTTTTCAGCTGAACATCAGTGCTGGCTGTTCAAAAGAATGTTTTTTTTTATAGTCACGATGCAAAGCTGTTAACAATACACCAGATATTAAGAAGAGGTTTAATAAAAGGAAACAGTTTCTCTTTAGCTAACTCCAGAGAGATCCTTTGCAAGCCCTGCACATGGAGGAAGCTCATGACAGAGCAATAGGTATTTATTCCTATTGTATCACACTAGATATTCCTTTACCCACCGCCAAAGAGGAACTAATTGGGCAAACAACAGTTGGAACCATCTTTTAAAAATGATGTTCCGAAAGTGAGAATATGGAGGAAGAAAGTGTAGAGGGAGAGATATGAACATACTATAGGAGCAATACAAAGGAAATAAACCACGTGTTGCTTTCTCTAACAGCTGCTTTGTTGGACCATTAATGGTGCACAGTGCACTGATAAACCAGCACTTAATTGCTGGAAATTACTGGTTTATTTAGAGACTTTGGGACATTAAGCAAGTCAGAAAATCATAGGCTAAAAAGTTATCAGAATGGCTATGCCAAAGGGGAATGTGGCGTGAATGTTGGTCAAATATTTTTAAACTGCTGAAGAGGAAGAGGAAGAAGAGGAAGAAGAAGAGTTGGGCTTTAGGCCCTGCTTTTCTCACCCTTAAGGAGTCTCAAAGCTGCTGACAAACCTTTTGTTCTTCTCCCCACAACAGAACACCCTCTTAGACAGGTGGTCCTGTGAGTAGCCCAAGGTCACACAACTGGCTTCATGTAGGAGGAAGAGGAAGAGGAAGGGCTGGCTTTTCTACCTGGCTTTTCTCACCCATTTAAGGGAACTGAAAGAGGCTGACAAACCTTTTGTTCTTCTCCCCACAATGCAACCCCCTGTGAGTCAGGTGGGGCTAGGAGAGCTCAGAAAGAGAGCTGTGACTAACCCAAGGTCACCTAGCTGGCTTCATGGAGAACTGTATACTCAAACCAGGGGACTACCAGATGAGGGTTCAACACTGGCTCACGTGTAGAAATTATTTTAAGAGTGACTCGTCTAGGATAGGGAGAGGTAATTGCTGAACCACTTGCTGTAATCTTTGAGAAGTCATGGAGAACAGGAGAAGTCCCAGACGATTGGAGAAGGGCAAACGTTGTTCCTATCTTCAAAAAAGGGAAGAAGGTAGACCCAGGGAACTACAGGCCTGTTAGCCTGACTTCAATACCAGGAAAGATTCTCGAACAAATTATTAAACAACACATATGTCAGCATTTGGATAGGAATTCAATAATTAACAGTAGTCAACATGGGTTTGTATCAAACAAGTCGTGTCAGACTAACTTGATTTCATTTTATGACAAAATCACTGAATGGGTTGATCAAGGAAATGCAGCAGACATAGTATTTCTTGATTTCAGCAAAGCATTTGACAAAGTATCTCATGCGATCCTCATTGAAAAATTGATCAAATATGGGTTTGACAAGGCAACTATAAGGTGGGTTCAAAACTGGCTTAGTAATCGTACTCAAAGAGTGGCTTTAAATGGCTGCACATCCAAATGGAAGGAAGTGTCAAGTGGAGTACCACAAGGTTCTGTCCTGGGCCCAGTTATGTTTAATGTTTTTATAAACGATCTGGACGAGGGAGTTGAAGGGAAACTGATCAAATTTGCTGATGACACAAAGCTAGGGGGGATTGCAAACACCAGAGAAGAGAGAGAGAGGATTCAAAAAGATTTAGAGAAACTCGAACAATGGGCTGCAACTAATAAAATGGTATTTAACAAAGAAAAATGCAAGGTTCTGCACCTGGGCAAGAAAAATGAAAAAAGCACATATACAATGGGAGGAATTCGGCTGAGCAGCAGCACATGTGAAAAAGACTTGGGTGTCCTGGTAGATCATCAACTGAACATGAGTCAACAGTGCGAGGCAGCTGCAAAAAAGGCAAACGCAATCCTGGGGTGTATTAGGAGAAGCATAGAGTCCAGATCACGTGAAGTTATTATCCCCCTCTACTCTACCTTGGTCAGACCTCATCTGGAGTACTGTGTCCAGTTCTGGTCACCCCAGTTTAAAAAAGACGCTGACAAGCTGGAGCAGGTTCAAAGGAGAGCTACCAAGATGGTGAACGGTCTGCAAACCATGTCCTATGAGGAACGGCTTAAGGAACTAGGAATGTTTAGTCTAACAAAAAGAAGACTGAGAGGAGACATGATAGCTGTCTACAAATACCTCAAGGGTTGTCACAAGGCAGAGGGATCAGCCCTGTTCTCACTCTCTCAAGGAAGGACTAGAAACAATGGGGTGAAACTGCAGGGGAAAAGATTTAGTTTAGATGTTAGGAAAAAATTTCTAACAGTAAGAGTGATCAACCAGTGGAACAGGCTGCCACGGGAGGTGGTTGGTTCCCCTTCGATGGAGGTCTTCAAGCAGAGACTGGACAGCCATCTGTCTGAGATGCTTTAGGAGATCCTGCCTTGAGCAGGGGGTTGGACTCGATGACCCAGGAGGTCCCCTCCAACTCTACCATTCTATGATTCTATGATTCTATGATTCTATGAGATCCAAAGTTGATACCTGAACTTCGTTATATCTCTCTTGGATTTCCTCTCCCTTCCCTGTCAATATCAGACTGAACCAAGAGCAAACATTGAAAGTCCCTTGGCATAATAAAGCCCTTCATGGAATGCAGCATCTGCAGATCATTGAAGTGGCTGACATTGGGGAATCCTATCAAGTGGCTGAAAAAATCAGAACCTCATGATGCTATGAAGGCATCTACTAGCCTTTGCTAGTAGAAATGGACTCTTTCAATACAAATTCAGGTGAAAGCCACAACAATCTAAAGGCAATGTGTTAAATAAGTGTTCTTTAGTAATAAAACTAAAGCAGATTCATATAATAGAATAAATTAGGGATGTGCTTGGATATTTGTAACTGTCAAAATTCTAATTTAATGTTGGCACATTTGAAGTTTGAATGTAATGTTTCAATACATCCGTGTGAAGCTTCATATGGGATTTGTATGCAATCTGCATGCATTCGTACAGGATTTCTATGGGACTGAACACTCGTATCAAATTTGGATCCTACCACATTCAAAGGAGATCTATTCAAATAAATACGAATTTTCTTTCATTTGATTCAATACAAATCGAATTTTAAAAAAGCACTCGTGCAGATCCCTAGAATAGATCCAACGCACATAACAGATTTGATGCCTGCATGTCAATAACTCCAAATATTTTAGGGTGCTTTAACTGTGATTGCCAGTAAAAGTATCTATATCAAAGTAGAAATACCTCCTTTTTTAAACTCAAGGTTATCTGAAGGAGCCTCTTAAGGGAAAGAGTTGTATTATGCTGATAAGTAGAGAAGCAGATCCTGTTGTATCTTTGAATGCCAATGTAATAAATCACTAAATCTTCAATATTTCTGTACTTGTAGAAAGGACCAGTATGCGGAGCTGTAAAGCCAAATGCCTTTCAATTGTTCTAGTTTTCTCAGTAGCTGGCTGAGGTCCAGTAAAATCTCTATAGCACCAGCCTTCACATCTGTAAGTTATTCAACAAGAAATAGTTCAATGCTGTCCTGATCAAGGTTCTTCTATACATGAACGGCAGCGGTCCGCATCTTCTTCAGTCCATCACCAGACTGATCACACCTGTTCATTTCTATCCATTTTATTTGTGGTCTTTCCATCCCAGAATGTCCAAATAGAAGGTGGAAAGTCCACAAATAAAACAGAAAGCTACCTGTTTGTCATCCATCCTGGACCAGCCCAATAAGATAAATGCAGAAATAGACAACTTACCCCCTCATTAAAGTGAGCTGGAATGTGATTACCACTTATTTCTGCTATTGAGGACTATCTCTGTTTTCCCACCTCAAGGAAAGAAAAACAAGCTGTTACAAGTTGTTCAAGGAGTCCCACGATTTCATAATGCCAGCAGGAGGTTAAAGAAAATCTAATAAAGTGATCAGCAATAAAGAACAAAGAATTGACGGTGACTGTAAAACCAATTAGTAGTAGATGTTTCAGAGGAACTGGAGTGTCATAGGTCTTTGTTTTGATTTAATTTCTAACTAGGAACTTTTTTCTTTGTTTGAGTGTTCTGAGAAATGAAACTTTCCCCATATTTAATTTCTTTGCAGATTCTTTTACAAATGTGCAATTTGGATTGGCCCGAGAAGGAACGAAGGACGTGTAATTGAAGAGCCCAGTTTCCCTTTGAAATAAAGCGGTTGCCTTTTGCAACTGATAGATGGTAACCTCAGCTGTTTTAAGTGCTGTCCAAGGTCTTTTGGAGTGGAACCCAAAGTGCCAATCACCAATGGGACTCTGCTGCTGGATTCTGTTGTTGTTGTTGTTATACATCTTCTCATTTAAGTTTTTGTCAGGCAAACAGGAATTCTGGCATTTAAACATTTTTTTTTGGTTCAGTAACAGATAAAATCTTTCAGGGATCGGATTTTACAGAAAGGATTAACTTAGAATTTTAAAGTGAGAAGGATCACGTATGACGCTTCATACGAATGTATCGAACATTTGATTCAAATTTAAATGTCATCTTTTGAATGTACCAACATTTGATTTGAATACAAATGTCCAAATTTGGCCAAATTCATATGAATCTTGAATGATACTAATACTGTATCCGTGCATATCCCTTATCTCCATATTTTCTTTCTTATTGCTACAGAAATCTCAAAGCAGGAGGATATGAAGCCCTCATAATTAACCAATATAAGGATCAGCCTGCAAGAGAAGAAAAAACTACCCCAGAAAAAAAATGAAGTTTATGAAAGTTCAGATGAAATATTCATGCATGCCTATCAAAATATTATATTGCGTTAACTTTCAGCATAATTTTGAATACTCTAGAGCACATTTTCTTCCTTTGGAGCACACTATCAATTTATGGTAATAAGTTGAGGAAAAGTAACAATGCAGCCGCTAAATACATGTAGCAGCTGTTTCTGTTTGAAAATGGCTCATTTTTACTGTTTGTGACATGGACTCATTTAGGCAAAGAGAACAGCTGCAGTTCCATCAGCTGCATCTAAGCACTAAATACTTACCTCTTAGAAGTCAGGTAAGAAAAAAAGTTAACATTTCCAGACTTCAGAAGATAATGCATTTCCAGAGATCATCATGAAGGTCAACAGAAACGAAAGGTCTCTCTCTATATATATATAGACAATGTTTGAAGATTTTTCACCCATCCCTACTCCAAGGCTCAGTCCCAATCATTGCAACAGAAATAAGTGGAATCCAACACAGATCCAGCAAGAAACCAGTTGATACTTTCTCTGATGCCTGGGCTTCTACAATATTGCTTCTTCTTGGCAGTAGCAGAGATAACATGCATTTCATGGGTTAAAAGTTGAGATAGGGCATGCTACTAGTAGCAGTCTCCTCTTAGAGAAAGATTATATCAAATTTTTCATCTGCTGTTTTCTTTCTCACTTAAAAAACTATACTTTAGATCATTTTA
The DNA here is from genome assembly GCA_023333525.1 of Aspidoscelis tigris stejnegeri. Classification (NCBI taxonomy): domain Eukaryota; kingdom Metazoa; phylum Chordata; class Lepidosauria; order Squamata; family Teiidae; genus Aspidoscelis; species Aspidoscelis tigris. Next base: position 11,320,637 of record JALMGA010000012.1, read on the forward strand.
TTTATTTATTTATTTATATTTATATCCTGCCCCATGCCATGGGTCTCTGGGTGGCTCACAACATTTAAAAACAAACATATCAAAAACTATATCAATCCTACCTACCTCACAAGGTTGTGGTAAAGTAAAGTTATGGGGTTTGCCAGCCACTTTAAGTCCCCTTAAATGGGTGAGAAAAGTGGGCTAGATTTCTTCTTCTTTCTACTACTTGCTTGAAGAGATAAAGCATGTGGCATACAAATGATTACAGCAGAGTTAGCCAATCAGGAGTTCCCATACTGCAATGCTAATGTACACAGAAAATTAACCCCTTTTGAACTGAAGTAGGAGGGTGCACAAATGTTCTATAACATTCAACATTTGATCAAATTTGATCGAATGTGGACATTCAAACTCAAATAGAATGTCTACAGATTCAAATTCAAACATTAAAATGACTTTTGAAAGTTCCGAAACATTCCGAAACAGATACAAATGTATAGATGCAGATCTACACATAGGTATCTCTATGCATCTCATAGATATCTGTATGTATTTGTGTACGAAATGCATACAGATAGGTATGACACATATGAATGGTGTCGACATCCGTATCTCCAGATGCAAATGTGGTTGACATTCGTATCTTCAGAATCGAATCTAACGTTCGAATGAATAGGTCCAAATGTATTCGATTCAAACTGGATTTTGTTGCATTCGGATTCTAAACATTTTAATTGAATTGAATGTTTTGACATTCGATTCAAATGGAATTTGAATGAAAAAAACCTTGTGCACGTCCCTACATTGAAGTGATGTAGGGTGCTTCCGCACAGGCCCTTTAACACACATTAAGTACGGATTGGGAAACGCGCATCCGCATTTATGTGCCTATTTAGCACACTTCCGGCCACGCCTGTCCGCATTTCGCATCCCTTAATAATGCGGATTTTGGCCACAAAACCAGTTTGGTTTTGCTGCGTCCACATTAGAGGGGCTAAAGTTGCACACTTCCGGTGGGTGCGTCTGCACCTAACTGGACTTAATGTGTGACTAAAGGGTGTTAGTTACACACCACATCTCAAGTGGTTTTGCGCCGTGAAAACACATCCATTTAGGATGCGTCTGCACAGTGCAAGTGTAACTAATGAGGGCCCTCCCCCCACCCTCCATGATTGGCTTCTGGGGTAAGGACGAGCCGCGGCAGCGAGGCCCCCCTGGCTTGCCATGCTTGGCTCTGGTGAGCCAATCATGGTGGGCGGGGGGAGGGCCCTCCAATCCGTATCTACGCTGCATGTGCAGAGGCAGGGCCGCGGGGTACCCCATTAAACTGGATCTACCAGTGATCCGGAGTTATTAAAACCGGTTCCCCCGGGATCCGGTTTTAATATATCCGGGTGCCAGAGATCTGGTTTTGTTAGCCCCTATGCGGAAGCACCCATAGACTTGCAATAATATTCTAACACTATCTTATCCCCCCTTCCCGCACACACCTATTTTCACTGCCCCCCCCCAAGAGCAACGGAAAGTGTTTATCCCGATTCATGTGTGCAAAATCTGCTTTCTCTCCACCGTAATAGCTGGCAAGGTCTGATGTGCCTTCTAAAGCAGCTTGCATCAGGAAAGGTTTAGTGTTCTGTCAGTACCCACCTTCTGTATATAGCAGAAACACCGGCTGAGCTACTTAGGAAACAACACACTGCCGCACACCCAAGGAGACAGAATTCTGACTTTCATGCAGCTGGGTTGGGGTTGTGGAAAAATTGATTCATTTGGGGAAAGACTCTGGGCATCCTTCATTAAAGGCAGCCACTTCAAAGCACATACATACAAAAAGTGGAAGAGATAGCGGGAGAACAATGAAGCTTCTAATTATAGGGATGAAACATAATCAACACCAACTGAGAACAAAATCCCACCTTTGTTTCCCCTCCTGGTGCATGCTACATAATAAAATTGGGAGCAGAATTAGTAAGACACAAATACATCCTCGTGTTTTGCCACTTGCCATTGCTCGAAACAAACAGGAGAAAGTGGGGGAAATATTTAAAAAGGAAAAAATAATAAAATAAAATAAAACCTTAACAGCATAATTGCACTTTTATAGACTTGGAAGACCACGGAGCTTTGTAAAAGCGTTCCCAAAATGCTTAGAACATTCTAGAGGTTTAAATCCTGACCCCGATTCATAAATTACACTTCAGCTGTCGAAGAGTTAGAGGGGTCTCAGAGAAAAGGGCAGCATCCTCAGGCCACTGAAATGCAAAGGAAAGGTTTTACTGAGAAGGAGAAAGCATGAAACTTTTAAAAAGAAAAAGTAAAAGTAAAGATCGTCATAGAAAAGTTTCCATCGTTTTCAAAAATGTATGCTCTTCTTCTGCACTTCACGCACTGCTAGTAGGGTCCCTGAAATGTGAGCCAGACTCTTATCTGCGAAGAGCGGGTTTGATTCCACCCTCCTCCACGAAGCCAGCTGGGTGGCCTTGGGCGAGTCACTGGTCTCTTCTGAACTCTCACAGCCTCACCTACCTCACTGGGTGTTCTGTTGTGGGGAGAAGAATGGAAAGCTTCGGCAGGGGTATTCAAAAATTCAAAAATCAGATTTGAACCTACCAAAAACCCACCTATCAACATTCAAATTCGAATTGGATTTTCAAAAATCCGAATTTACACATTCAAATAAATTTCAGATTTTTGAAAATCTGATATGGAATTGAACAGATCCACATATATCGCATACGAATATTATGTGCACTTGCGCTTTTAATGCAGGATGAAGATGGGATGTGTGCAAATTCAAAAAATGAATATGGATGTTGTTGACATTCGTATTTTTGAATTCGAATCAGATTTTCAAATGTACAGATTTGGATAATCCTGATTCGAATTGCATTTTTGAAAATCTGACTCGGATTGGAATGCATAAAATGCATTTGTGCACACCCCTAGTAGAAATATCAGCTGTTCTTCTTCTCTCTTCCACACACTTGGAAAAACCATGAAGGGAACCTTCTCTTCCTCCCTAGGCTACTCCATCTGCATGGGGATGGAGTGGGGTACGATCTAGGCAGTCAAAATGGCCACCTTATACTGGGACACCAGTAAATCTGTTTCTAATGCTCTACTGGCTTTCCAAGGGTGTCTGGACTGGTCCAGAGAGGTGTGCAGAAGGGCACACACAGTCCTGATCTGGTTTAAGAAGGGGACACATTTCAGTGGCTGATTTGGATGATTTTGTTACCAGTCATCCTGTGGCCCATGGGATCTTATAAGACAATGGCCTTGGTTTAACAGACAAGCAACTGGAAGTTGATCCATCAGGGAGGGGAAAATAACCATCCAGGTTATTAAACCGTGTTTCATTTATTAAGGATGGCATTAGAACAATTCAAAAACCAAAGTAAGTATGAAACAGCTTTGAATGGCATAGGGAATCAGCACACATTTTAACCAATTATTAAGGCAAATTAGAATTTCTAGCAAAAATCTAAATTGTCTCAGTGAGAGGAAAAGAAAAAAGATCTGAAAGGAGCCACAGCATAGCAGCTTATTAGTCAAAATTCCCAGAAAGAAAAACCTAAAGATTCATATTGCCTAAATGGTTCCAGGAACTTTGGTATATTATGCTAAATGAGATAATGAATGCCCAAGGACAAAGCTATTGGAGAGATCTCGATGCCAACAAGACGTTACATGTACAGACAATCTGTATAGAGGAAATGTTAGCAACAACAAATTCAACATTACCTGAAAGAGAATTTCTGATGAAATGGATTGGAAATGTCTCATGTTAAATTAAACTTTGGAGTTCACGAAGGGACGGGGGGGGGGGGAGAGTAGGAGTAGAGTTAAGGGTGAAGTACATATTGTATAAAGAAGGAATTGTTCGTGTGTATATTGTTGATAATAGAATATGTACAAAAATTCCATAAAGATTCATATTACCTGTCCGGAAATCACCTAGCTGGGCAGAAGTCTTCTCTTCTCTTACCGCACGCCATACTCTTTCCTCCTACTAGCTCCTCCCCTACTAACTCCTACTACTCTTAGATTAAAACCTCTCTCTTTTTATATTGTAAAAAATGTAATTGTGTAAGGTCTCCTCAGCCCAACTTCAGTAAATCATAACATTTACAGTTAACTTCATTTATTCCAGAACCAAACAAAAGGTGCTAATTAAAATGAAACTTTTGCTTAATGTTTACTTTTGAATATCTCACCTCAGAATCTTGAGAGATCTCTTGTTTGCTTACAATGCAAATGTCCTTTTACTGGAAATTGACTTAAATCCATAAGATTAAAAAAAGAGAAGAAGGCACATCCACGGGTCATGTTTACTTGTTTACTTGTTAGGCTGATTCATGTCTGGGTCCTAAGGTCAAAAGGCCATGGTTTTTATCAATGTTCCCCATAGAGCTTTGCAGCACCCACTTATACGTTAGTTATACATTTAATATAGAAATTTTGGGTTTTGCCATAACAATTTCATAGGATTGACACCTGCATACAGCTTAACTCAAACCACAGCCTTGCTAAATGTTCCATAGTACTCCATCAGGGATAGTGGTGGGTTCTGCTTTTCCTGGGTACATTGGAGTTCCCCTTTTGCCCTAAATAAAATGCCAAGTGTAAGCAGTGGGCTGTGATAGCAATTTCACTATTTGCAATTCTTCCAAACAGATCAACAAAATCTAAAATTGTATCCATGATTCAAAGACTGCAAAAATGTCCTCTGAGCACAAACTTTTAAAACATGATTATTGAGACAAGTTAAGCTAAGAGTTATCCGAGAATCCTATAGGCCCTGATTTCCTTAACACATTGAAGGAATCTTCTTTCTACAGGTTCCTTGATAAATATGGTTGATAGACAGGAGTGAATATAAGGCCCCACCTTGTGAAAGTGAGGCTAAGACAGGGCTGATTGTAATTGCTCGCTTGACAACTGAGTCACCATGGCAAAGGGTGTTTTCCCACTGTCACTAGAAGTACCCATTAAGTACCCATTAATGGTACAAAAATGCCATTATGTACCCATTTAATCAGAAATGACAGTGGAAAAACACCCAAAGTCAGGGAGGGATTGTCAATGGCCATAGTTCTCATGAAAGGCTGCATGTCATCCTTCAACCAATGGGAAGGAAGAACAATGATGCATTGTTTCCTTTTCACTAAAAAGGGAGAGAGAAAAGTGTTGACAGACAGACAGACAGACAGACAGACAGACAGACAGACAGACAGATAGATAGATAGATAGATAGATAGATAGATAGATAGATAGATAGATAGATAGATAGATAGATAGATAGATAGATAGATAGATAGATAGATAGATAGAACAGTCCTGCAGGTGACTAGAGCCATGGGGGACCCATCTTGGTGGTGTGCCTTGTAATCCTGCTGAAATGGATCCCGGGGGGCTCTGAGGCCAGAAGAAACTTTCATTCCTGGCCATCAGAACCAGCTCCAAAGCTCACAAAAGCTGTTCCAGAACAGATCAATTCCAGCCTCTTTCTGGTCTGGATCTGCAATTCCACATCAGCATAGGTAAATGCAGAAATGTCCGTAGACAGAGAGATCAATGAGCGATGATAGATGGATTCACAGATGATAGATAAAGTGAGTTCATGTCACCAAAATGGGTCTAGGCTAAGCCACTCTTGCAAGGTAAGTGCAAATCCATCCTTTGATCTCCAGTCTTCCCAGGGTACACCCTGAAAGAATGGAAAGCCGGACTACCTAGCAGGTGTGGTCAATGGCTGCACATGTAACTACCTAGACAGGGCACAGAAACCACCTGGGGTTCCATGGGGTATGAAAATAAATCCTTAAAAAACAAAGCCAAAAGTCAACTGGAGGAGTTCAGCCAAATACACCTCCGATGAAGTCTAAGCATTTCCAGCAACATGGCCTTGGTTTAATAGTCATACGAATAAAAGTTGGTGAATTTGGTACCTTTGGTGCATTTACAATGGGGGGGGGGGGAGAAAGATTCTCCACAAACCACAATATAGCAGTGCTAAAGCTTCTTCTTTTTTTCCAGCAGGACTAATGAGGGCATGAAGATACCTATTTATGTCTTTTTCAAACCGGAAAGAGAGTCTCTAGAGAATGGCTTTCATGGTCTCATTAGTATACAATTACCCAGAAGCCTCTTTGTTTTAATTTCCGCTTATTCCAAAAGAGACTAATAATAATGCAAGCGTTTTCCTCCTAGATGTAATTTGGCTTTTATTAGTTTTTCAGCTTTGCTGGGAATATGCAGGAGAAAAGTAGCTTTAATGGTGCCATGATTAAAAATTATGTATATATATAAAATAGAAATAGTACACTTCCTGTTTTGTAAGGTACATTCTCTCCTGGTGATTACAACAACATACAAAGCCTGGTAGAATAATACTATGATTAAAGGGAAAGGGAGCGAGTTCTCTAGGATTACAGACACAACAATCCTTCAGATAGGGAAGGAAGAAGGAAGACATGTCTATCTATACCCTTCTATGGCTTCCCACCAAGGGTGTTTCCGCACAGGCCATTAAGACCCCATTAAGCACCCGATAAGGACACATATGGCACACATCCGCAAGTTACCTTCTGCACAGCAGGACAGATTAGAGCCCCTTCAAAGACGCCACTTCCACACGGCCTGGCGTATGATCCATCTCTAATGGGGTCTAGAGGCTGCTGAGTCTGGTTTTCGAGAAGACCTGAAAAATTAGGTCTTCAAATCATTCAGTTCAATTTAATTTTCAATTTGTATTTGCATATCACCTTTCTGAAAGATTACTCAAGGCAGGTCACAGCGGAAGAAGAATCCAGCCCCAAAAAAGGGAGGGATAGTTGCCCAATTCAATGCATAAAGACATCAAATATCAATTATAAACAATATACAGAATTCTGATTGTAAGCTACGTAATATACAGTATAGGACTCGTATCTTGTAGCCATGGGGTTTGACTCCGCACTCCTCCATGAGGCCACCTGGGTGACCTTGGGCTAGTCACAGCTCTCTTTCTAAGCTCCCACAGCCCCACCTACCTCAGGGGGTGTCTGTGGTGGGGAGAAGAACAGAAGGTTTGCCAGATGCTTCTTCTTCTTCTTTTCAGTCTTCTTCTTATGTTTGGTCTAGCAGTTAGGGAGCCAGACCCTTACCTGGGAATACTGGATACAGAGACCTCGATTAGGGCTTCCCTAATTGTAATTAATTTATGTTTCATACAGATGGAGCATTTCAGTGCATGGCAAAGGTTACGTATATCTGCACTAACATTTGGGCCAACGAGGCCTATGAAAATTTATTATTACTGGTTTCAAAAAAATAATAATAATAAATTGCACCGAGAAAAAAAGCACATAAAAAAGGCAGGGTGTGTGTGGAGGTGGGGTAGCAGGCTTTAAAAAGAACTGCAAACGCCCCCCTCCTCCCTTGAGTGACATCATGGCATCCAATAAGAAAGCAGGTAGATTTGATGCAGCCAAAGGGGTGGAGAGCCAAGAGTTCCATGGAGGAGGCTCAGGTCAGTTGAGGAGAAAGATGTGAGTGATGAGGCCCAAAGCGAGGACGGCCTGAGGGTGACCTGTAAGAATCTATGTGTAACAGAACTGATACAACCTCAGTTCGAATTATGAATAGGACTTCCTGTCTCATACAGGTGTGATCAGGGCCATTGTAGGTTCAGTACTTTAAGGGAGGGGGGAAATCTTCATTAGGGGCAAATATCTAGATAGGCCCTCAAACCAGCTAATCATACCTTCCATGGCCTTGCTAGTTGTGGTCTATTTTTCCCCCAAGGATAGAAAATGTCTTATTGCAAAGCACATTGCACACTAGTGTCAAAGTGCTTAAGAAACGAACTATTGTTTGAGTGCAAATGGGTGGCAGGTTTAAGCCCTAAGAAGATCTGAGGAGGAGGAGGAGGAGGAGGAGGAGGAGAGCTGGCTTTTCTATCCTGCTTTTCTCACCCATTTGGGGGACTCGAAACGACTGTCAAACCTTCTGTTCTTCTCCCCACAACAGAACACCATGTGAGGCAGGTGGGCTGTGAGACCTCAGAAAGAGATCCGTGACTACCCCAAGGTAACCCAGTGGGCTTCATGGAGGAGTGTAAAATCAAACCTGGTATTCCCAGATAAGAGTCCACCTCCCTAATCACTAGACCGAACTGGCTCGCAGACCATTTTAGAAAGACGAACACGATGCCTTTTGAACGGCACTTATTTATTTATTTATTTATTTATTTATTTATTTATTTGCATTTCCATCCCACTCTAGACACTCTTCTGCACAAAAGGTTCATTCAGGTGCCTTTAATTCACGGAGCAGAGCTTTATCTTTCAGTGTTTTCCAGACTGATTTCAATCTATGTCCAATTATTAATTAGACTCCTAAACAGAGTCATTAACTCATGCCAGGTTAAGGGATTAACGTGTCATGCAAAGAATATAGAAGAAACAAAAAACATCTGATATATTAATGAGAAAAAGAGAGCATGAAAGTAAAGATCTCTGTGTTGTCGCTTCTTTCCATTAGGCTTTCTTCTCCTATCTACCCTTTTGCACCAGGGGGACTGTCTGTATTCTAATCTGGTATTAACCCAAAAGGTGTGATTTTTCCAAATGACTGCTGCACTTAATTTTCCTTTTGTTCATGGCTGATGGATTGCTGGGTGAATCTGAGGTTAGTTTACAAAGGTCTTTGTCACCAGGTAAGAATGCTTCAGACCCATGAAACAAGGCTCGTTTATTTATCAGATTCTGCAAGTTTGAAGGGACCAAATGAAAGAAACGAGGTTTCTTGCAACTTTTTTTGCCCGGGGAGGGTATGAGTGGAGTGCAAAATATGTGAAAAAGGTTCACATCATTGGATGTTCTCAGTTAAGATAATTCAATTAAGTCAAGATATGGAAGGTTTGAAACTGAGAAGAACTTACCATGGTATACGGCAACTGCTTCTTTATTATCTACCTATTTGTAAAGACACAAAGGAGCTGTTTGCACCTAAGGTGAAGATCACGTGCACAGGGAAGGCATCCACTCAGGGTGTGTGTGAATTCAAAATTCATACAAATTTGTACAAATTCATACGAATTTGGGCATTTGAATTGGAATTGAATGTTGGCACATTCGAAGATTGACATCTGAATTTGAATTTGAATGTTCTGGAACATTTGTATGAAGCTTTGTTACATTCGTGAACCTGGGGAGGTGGGAAAATGGCTGCTCCAATCACATCTGCAACGGATCCCGAGTGGATCCAAAGTGGATTGAGAGCAGATTTAAAGTGGAATCAGGGAGGATTTGATGCATTCCGAGTGGATATGTAGGGGATACATACTGGATACATAGGGGGTTCGTACAGGATTTGTAAATACTTTGGCTGCCTTTTCCTCCCTTCTTTCACGTCTTTTAACTGGAAATCAAGGGAAGCACCCCCTGGGCTTTGTCACTGAAGTGTCTTGTATCTTTTCCTATGTGAAGTATGGCATTTCTTGTAACGATAACAATATGGAGATAAATTGGGATTAGATGAAGATAGGTGTCTGCTGGGATTGATTGCCTAACAATAGACTCTTTGTGGACACCTGTGTTTTCTTTCTTGGTAAAAGTACTTCAGGCCTAAGGGACACTTTCAGCGCGTCGGTGGTAGTTTATTGAATTGACTCTTTGTAACACTGCATAATTTCTCATTGAAAGGATAGAAAGAACAAACTTTAAACTTTATGAAGAGAGGGAGAGAAAGAGAGATAAACTTACATAAGTGGTATGTTGGTGTTGTGAACTGTTTTTATATCGTTCTGTTTCTGGCTCATCCGCAGTCCGGTGAAGAGAGAGATACTTGTGTTAACAAAAGCGCCCCAGATAAGAGCTCCAAGAATAATCCATCTGTAGAAGTGGAGCCCTGCAATCCTGGTAAACATGATGGAGCTGGAGTTGTGAAAATGGAAAGGGGGATACTTGACCAATGTTGGAGTAGCAGGCAAACTGCTACACAAAAGAGATTTAGGTTTTTAGAACTTCATGACTTTACAATGTGTGTTCCCGGATGGCTCCAGCAGAATACAGCCATTAGAACAACGTTAAGGGCACTGAATCAGCAATAATATTAAACAAAATCCAAGTGAAGTCCCTAAAAGCCAAGCCCTAAGCTTAGAAGTGAAAATAGGCAGTTTAAAATGTCTTAGCCAAATAAAATACCTGTCAGATACACTAATGAAGCCAGCTACTCAATTCAGTCCCAGAAATAAACCCCAAAGGGAACTAAACACAGCCATTTAAACATCTAGCCATATAATCTCACCCTGATTAGGGACCACAGCCGCCCCAGTTGGGATATTACTTAAACGTCTAGACATCTTTAAAGCTCTCTCTGAAAAAGGTGTGGCTAAACCAGCGACCAAGGAATGACTGATAGATGGCCGTTAAGGTACTGATGTTTATAGATTTGGTCTAGCGCCATCTGTCGGTTGTTGGTGGCTATGCAGCCAGGAGGATAACCCATGGTATTCTTTCTGGAGCCATTCAGAACGAAACTTCACTTACGTGAAGACAACTTTCTGTTCCACCAAAACTGCATGTCCACTTATGATTCCATGGTGCCACCATAAGTTAGGGATGTGCACAAATATTTGTATCATTCAAAATTCATACGAATTTGGACAAATTTGGACATTTGAATTTGAATGGAATTTTTGGCACATTTGGAGAATGACATTCGAATTTGAATTGAATGTTTTGGTACATTCGTATGAAGCTCCATTTGGGATTTGTATGAGATTCATATTAGGGATGTGCAAGAATATTCAAAATATTTGTTTTTTAATTGAATTGGTTTTTTATTATCCAAACAAATATGAATATTTTGAACTATTTATACAAATTATTCAGACATCTTATTCATATCTGTACGCATTTGTACAGATACGTACGAGTTGAAAACAGGATGCAAACAGGATAAAAACGGGATGCGTATGGATGTCTACAATACATATGAATGTTGTTGACATTTATATCATCAAAGATGTACGAATAGATACGAATGTATTCGAATCAATTCAAATTTTAATACATTTGTTTTTTCTCTATTCGTATGAATTTGGTTATCTGAATATTCAATTCAAATTGGATCGAATGTCAAAAATTGCATTTGTGCCCTCCCCTAATTTGTCTTCATTCATAAGGGATTCGTATGGGATTGAACGTTCGTATAAAATACAAATTCTATCACATTCGAAGGGGATCTATTCAAACAAATATGAATATTCTTGCATTTGATTTGATATTAATCAAATTTTTAAAAGCACATTCAAGTACATCCCTAGTCCAAGTAGATGACTCCTGCCATCCCATTTTTGGTGGCAGTTCAGTAGCCACCCTGCCATGACTGCACAGACCCCTTTTTCTGGTGAGGAGCAATTTCTTGGGATAATTATTTGAGAGTATATGGATAAAAGTGACCAGTTAGCATGATTTATCTTGGATTTTCAGAAGGCTTTGGACAAAGTTCTTCATCAAAGACTCCTGAAAAAAATCTTCAGCCGTGGAATATGTAGACAGATCCTATCCAGGGGCCTATTTGCACCACAGCTGGTAGTGTATGATTAGTGAACTTCTGGGGAAAAGCATCCACACTTGGAGGAGGCTGCACTTGGAGGAGCATCCAAACACACCCTGCATTTCCAGAAGTTCCCTAATTGTTGATTAAGAGTGGAGCACAAAGTCATGCCCCACACCTTAACCAATGTTGACCAAAAGCTTACCTGAAGCATCTGGGCAGCGGCCATTCACATCTCTTCTGGTGTTCCGGGATCATTTGAGGTGTCGCGCAAGTACGCGGCCACCTTGGATGACCATAGTGTGTGCACAGAGCATCAGCGTCATCACGGTGATGCCGTTGACACTTGCGCAGTTGCGGGGGGTGCCACAACCAAAATGATGGAGCCCAGAAGAGGACCGGCCCCCAAATCGATCACAGGTGAGTGAGCAGTCACATGGGGCTTAGTTTGTTAGTGACTAGCCTCACAAGTGCAAGTGCTAGTTAGTGTTGGATCATCGTGCTGCTTTCCCATCCAGGGGATGAGAAGGGAAATGTGAAAACACCCCTGGATTGGTAACTGCCCAAAAGACAAGAAGCAAAGAGCAGTAACAGCCTTCTCAGAGTGGAAAGAGTTGAGAAGTGGGGTCTCCCATGGTTCTGTAGTAGAACTTGTGCTTTATAATTTATTCATAAATGATCTAGAATTACCTCCAAAAAGATCTTTTGACACTGGATGAGCGGACAATGAAATAAGAACATAAGAACATAATGGCAAATGCCAAAGAATCTCAATTATACCTCTAAACTGATGGGGACTGAGCTTTCTGCAACAGACCAGAAAAGAGACCCTTGGGTTCTGGTGGACAGCTCAGTGAAGGTGTCAGCCCAGTGTGCAGCAGGTGTTCAGGGCCTCTTTTGTCTGCCTGCTGGTGCAGACTGAAGAGGCCCCACCCACCACTTGTACACTTCATCTGCACCAGATGGAGCATAATCCAGATCAGGAGACTTCTGATCTAGATCACTAGTAGTCTTTGATATTGAGAACTATAGGGGTATTAGCAAGGGGAGGTCCACTTCATGGAGTTGTCCAGACTACTGCCAAAATGGGTCCACTGGAGGCTCTGAGATAGGAAACTTTTATTCCTAGCCATCAGAGCTGTTGGAGGTCAGTTCCAAAGCTCATGCTAACTTCAGGGCTAGTGCAGGGGGTGGGATGGAAGGCCAAGGCTTACCATGATCTGGATCAGAGAGTATTGCTACATTTGGACCCACTGTTCAGGATTACAGAAAGGTAGATGCATTAAGGTCTAATATATGTATGACAGGTACAAAAGATGTTCATATTGAAACTTCTGTGGCCCTTCATCACGAATAAATTGGCAGTGTTTTACCCAAGAGAATTTCTTTTTCATTTCGTCCTGGAAAAAAATGAGAAGGAAAAGCTTCAAAGTTGATTTGGGTTGTATTGATTAACATTTTATTTTTCTGCCAGTCAACTCGACTTTGCTCACAATATTAATTCCATGAAGATGATAAGGCACTCTGTAAGACAAATCTTTCCAAAAGGTCCATGTGAATGAATCTAGATTGAAATATAACTGAGGACTTGTTTCTCATGACTGAGTGTCATAAATGAACTAGGGTCATCAGTGATGGACAAATTGTGGAACAAATACTAATATATAAAAGTGATCACCAGGATTAGAGAAAACACGTACAGCTGAGTGCCTGTTACCTTTGCCCTGTAAAATTCTGAAGAGATGCAGAATTTAACTCATCCTCTTTTTTTAAATATCAAATTAGGTTCCATCAATACTTCAGCAATTTTAAAAGGTTACTGTTCCATCCTAATTATAAAGTTTCCATTTTATGAAAAGGCTCAGCAGGGGAGGAAGAGATGGTAGGAAGACTGCCTATTAATAGAGGTTCTTCTAGCACAAGTGCTTTTGACAAGGTACCTCTTTTTAAAAACTTACTTTAAGATGAATTAATACCAAATTAATGTGATCTTTGGTTGCATGAGTCAGAGGTGAGATTATATTTCTTTGATATGTTTTCTAATTTTATTTCCCCTTATATTTTATGCTTCCCAATAAAGTTTCTAAAATTAAATGCAGGAATTGAACATCTATTATTCTGTCCAGTAGACTCATGCCTTGCCCTGCTTCTTTCTTACAAAACCTCAAGTATTGCTGATGTGTGTCAATGTTTACTGTTGGCATCTCTTGGAGATGCATCTCTTATTTCAAAGGAAAAGTGGACAATAAGTCATGAATAATGAAGTTGCGACAAGGTGCTGATGGCTGAGAGAAATGACTGAAGTTTGAGCTTCATTCTGACCACAATTTGGGTGATCTGGGGTATGATCAGACATGCTTAATGAGGCACCCTGTGGGTGAATTTGGGCGCGTCTTCATGGCATGTGTTTTCAGTTTAAAGAATTCGAAATAAAAGAAACGGAACAAAGCTGTCCAGACGACTTGCAAGTTGATCCGGTTCCGATGGCAGCCTTAACGCGGGATCAATACTCGGAGTCCACACGGCAGCATTGTCCTCCTGCCCATTGCCCACACTCTCTCCTGTGATTGGTTTTCCCTGCCAGGATCCCACCCTCCCTTCTCTTTGCGTCATGCTCCGCCGGGAATTCCCCGCCCAATCCACCCTCCCCCTTCCCAGCAGCAGCAGCAGCATCCATCCATCCATCCACCCATCCATCCATCCATCCATCCATCCATCCATTCATCCAGGCGCTGCGGCATGAGGAAGATGAGGATGGGGGGAGAGGGGGCAGCAGCAGCTGGGTGGGGGTGGGGAGGGGAAGGGAGGCATTGCTAAGGCACCAAGAAAAAGAGTCTTGGGGGGGACTAGCAAAGGGGGAGTGTCGTCCTTGCACAGACGGGATTCTAAAGTGAGAGAAGCCCCCCTTTCCCATAAAGAGAGAGGGAGGAAGGAAGGAAGGAGGGGTATCTGAGAAGCCCCCCTTTCCCAAAAAGAGAGAGGAGAGAGGGAGGGGTTCCTAAGAAGCCCCCCCTTTCCCAAAGAGAGAGAGGAAGGGGGGTATCTGGGGGGTGGGAGACATTGCATGAGCATCTCACGTCTCCCGCCCTCCCGAAGCCGGTGTATATGGTACATCAAAAAAGGAAAGCTGCATTGAGCATATGCAGAGTGCCTTACTGCCAAAAGAAGCAATCATAACCAAGCATTCCTATAAAAATAAGCACATGTGCACACACACACACACACACACACACAGAGGTACTCTCGCAGGTGCCAGCCCCAGAACCTCTGCTCGTTCCCAAGTTCCCGTCCCGCACCTCTGAACGGGCTCTGGACCTTTAGTTTGTGGGGCAGGAGAAATGCATAAGGACTTTAAAACCGTCGCCTTTAAAAGAGTTTTTATTTTTATTTGTCTGTGCTGAAGAATGCTATACCAAGCCCCTTTACTCAGAAGGGAATGTCATACATTCTGTGGGGCTTCTTACTCCAGAGTAAACGAGCCCTTAGCATGGAATTGTAAGCGGATCTCGCTGAGGGGGCTAAATCATCTCTCAGTGCCTCATTTTGAAAGATTACTTTACTGCTGCCTTCGAAAAGGAAGGAGAGAGGGAAGAAGAAAGCGAGAAGCCAGGCTGCATCCACCCACCCACCCATTCTGGCACTGCGGGTGGGCAGCTTTGCCCCACTCCACTGCTGCTGGATGGGGCGAAAAAGAAAAGAGGAGAAGGAGAAGTCTCGATCCACTTCGGCTAAAGGGAGCCCAGCCGGAGAAAGCCTAGCTAGCCTTCCCCTCCTGGCGAGGGAGACAGCTAGAAAATCAGACACTTTTGCTACAGCCTTCACAAAGCGGCTACAGTGTTGCAAATGTCCGCAATTTCAAACCTTCAGAACTTTAGAAAGAAAGGAATACAGCTGAGATTCTGTATCAAAGGACCGGGGCTTTAAACATTAAAGAGGCATAGAGTGGCTGCGGTGGGGTTTGTCATTCATTCATATTTTTATCCCACTCTATACACAAGGCTCTCAGTGCGGGTCACAACACATTGGTTTTAATGTGTTCATATTAAACATATTAAAGCCATAACTTTGCCTGAACGTGGGGAGGAAAAAGCTGTTTCTTTAGTCCATCCTCAGAGCGAGAAAACATGAGCAAAGTGACCAGTAATTTTCTTTCCACATTATCTCTCCCAGAGGTGAATTTTACCCTAAAAGAAAACAGCTTGCCACTTTGCTGATATATTCTCTCACTCTGAAAGTGGACTGAAAGTGGATTAAACCTTAGGTGTGACCACATATTCTCTCATTCTGAAAGTAACAGAGATCAGAACTTTCCCCATGCACAGAACTTTATTGACCCATGGCCAGGCCTGGTAGTGCGGTGCAGGATTTTGGGACATGATTGATCCTGCCCTATTGGATTTCCTAGTGGTCACCTATCCATGGTCCGCTTTGCCCTAATATCCTGGCAACTGGAATCTTATCTGGGAATTCCAGATTAGATTCCACTTCCCATCCTGAAGCAGGCTGCCCCTGGCCTCCCATTGCATCACCACCCACTCCTCCTGGGCTTGCATGGCACTGCCACCCCCAAACAAAGGATGCCCAATCTGGGGCAGAAGGCAAAAAAAGACACTTCTTTTTTTAACTGTATGAAAATGCTGCCCACATGAGATCTTTAAAACACTCTCATGCTCTGGTGCTTGGCCATTTAGTCAAGCAGAAGTGTTGTTTAGTGGTTAGCGAGCCAGGCTCTTATCTGGGAATATCAGGTTTGATTCCACCCTCCTCCATGAACCCAGCTGGGTGACTGTGGGCTAGTCATGGCTCTCTTCTGAGCTCTCACAGGGTGTGGGGAGGAGAACAGAAGGTTTGTCAGCAGCTTTGAGCCTCCTTAATGGGTGAGAAAAGTGGGGTAAAAAAGCCAACTCTTCTTCCTCCTCCTCCGTGAAGCCAGCTCAGTGGCCTTGGGCTAGTCACAGCTCTTACAGGGCATCTGTTGTGGGGTGAAGAATGGAAGCTTTGTCAGCCTCTTTGAGTCACCTTAAATGGGTGAGAAAAACAGGGTATAAAAGCCAACTCTTCTTCCTCCTCCTCCTCCATGGAAGCAGCTGGGGGACCTTGAGCTAGTCACAGCTCTCTTCTGAGCTCTCACAGGGTGTGGGGAGGAGAACAGAAGGTTTGTCAGCAGCTTTGAGCCTCCTTAAATGGGTGAGAAAAGTGGGGTAAAAAAGCCAACTCTTCTTCCTCCTCCTCCCTGAAGCCAGCTCAGTGGCCTTGGGCTAGTCACAGCTCTTACAGGGCATCTGTTGTGGGGTGAAGAATGGAAGCTTTGTCAGCCTCTCGAGTCACCTTAAATGGGTGAGAAAAACAGGGTATAAAAGCCAACTCTTCTTCCTCCTCCTCCTCCATGGAAGCAGCTGGGGGACCTTGGGCTAGTCACAGCTCTCTTCTGAGCTCTCACAGGGTGTGGGGAGGAGAACAGAAGGTTTGTCAGCAGCTTTGAGCCTCCTTAAATGGGTGAGAAAAGTGGGGTAAAAAAGCCAACTCTTCTTCCTCCTCCTCTGTGAAGCCAGCTCAGTGGCCTTGGGCTAGTCACAGCTCTTACAGGGCATCTGTTGTGGGGTGAAGAATGGAAGCTTTGTCAGCCTCTTTGAGTCACCTTAAATGGGTGAGAAAAACAGGGTATAAAAGCCAACTCTTCTTCCTCCTCCTCCTCCATGGAAGCAGCTGGGGGACCTTGGGCTAGTCACAGCTCTCTTCTGAGCTCTCACAGGGTGTGGGGAGGAGAACAGAAGGTTTGTCAGCAGCTTTGAGCCTCCTTAAATGGGTGAGAAAAGTGGGGTAAAAAAGCCAACTCTTCTTCCTCCTCCTCCGTGAAGCCAGCTCAGTGGCCTTGGGCTAGTCACAGCTCTTACAGGGCATCTGTTGTGGGGTGAAGAATGGAAGCTTTGTCAGCCTCTTTGAGTCACCTTAAATGGGTGAGAAAAACAGGGTATAAAAGCCAACTCTTCTTCCTCCTCCTCCTCCATGGAAGCAGCTGGGGGACCTTGGGCTAGTCACAGCTCTCTTCTGAGCTCTCACAGCCCCCCCCCACCTCACAAGGTGTCTGGTGTGGGGAGAATAGAAAAGCTTTGTCAGCCACTTTGAGCCCGTTAAATGGGTGAGAAACGCGGGTTAGAAAGGCCAACTTCAGCAAGTGCATCCTTCTTCCTTCCTTCCTTCCTTCCTTCCTTCCTCCCCCCCCCACCTGCCTCGCGGGGTGTCTGTTGTGGGAGAAGAACAGAAGGTTGATCAGCTGCCTTGAGTCCCCTTGAATGGGTGAGAAAAGCGGCCACCGCTGGAAAAGGAGGAGAGCCGAGAGGCGGCGGGCGGGTGGGCGGGCGCAGTGTGCCCTCCGCGGGAGAGGGCAAAGGGGGCTCTCCTTGCTCACCTCTTCCCTCCGGGAAGAGAGAAAAGGCCGGGGCCGCGCGGGGCCGTCGGGGGGTGACAGTGAAGGAAAAGGTCGCGTGGAGAGGGAAGCGGCCCCCGGCCGGCTCGGCTTTGCCACCTGGCGAAGGGACGGGAGGAAGTCCTCCGGAGCCGCCACTGAATCGTAGCTGGATTCTTTCAATGAAACCACGGTGTGAACTGAAACTGGATTAAACCTTAGGTGTAACCACAGGCAGAAGTAAAGTAGCCTCTGAAGGGGGCTCAAAGCGGCTGATAAAGAAAATGAATGGTCACTTTGCTGCTGCACAGGAGCAGCAGCAATGGCAAAGAAGGGGGGAGGAGGGCCACAGCTTTTAAAATACAGGCTCCAGGGCTTTCCTTTCCCTGTTTAAAGTTCCGAACCTTCAAAGGCCTGAAATTGCGCAAAATTGCAACATTTTTTAAGGTGTGAAGTGCTTACAGCAATACAATGTATCTTTAAGGACTGGAGGTTTATAGTGGGTGTTTGAGGGTGGATTTTTTCAATGAAGGAAACCCTAAACATGACATGCTTCTAATACGTTCAGCCATTGGTTACAGTGCGATTGGGGGGGCGGGACAGCCTTAATACTGAATCTCATCCCAGAACGATACTGTCCACACAGTAAAAAATTAAACACGTGTCAAGGGCATGTTCCGGAGTGAGACCTGTTGAGATCAGGATTTATTTCAAATCGGGATAACGTGGTTTATCACGGAAATACCGCATTAAGCCGAAGTGACGTGTGCACGGCCCGAAATCAAAACGTTTTGAATTCGAGATAACGACGTCGTGGGGATGCGGCCTTTGAGTCTGAAATAGGCCTTTTTGCAGCAATTGACTCGAAGTCTGGAAATGGACACCCCTTTCTCATTTGGGGTTTCATAACCCTAAGGTCAACTCTTTCTTTTTGTCAAACTGGGTGGGAAAGAAGATATGTAGGCATAGAGGTGACCAATTGTTGTAATGAACGACACGGAGGTGAGAGTTAATTGCAGATAAAGATGATGATGATAACTTTACTAGGTTACACAGTTGCTTATATCTTTTGCACAGGATACATGGTTATGGTAAAAACCGGATAGGATTGGTTAGAGGGGAAACCCTTTGCGGAAACCCTGTCCTTCAGCGCCTTGCATGTTTATGTCCCAGAAAGATTAGGAGGGTCGACATGCTCCAAGCACCTCCTGAGGCTGAGGAAGTTGCCCCCACAGTGACTATTCATATCATGAAAAGAGCTGCAGTAAGTGACTGACCAATTAGGGCCAATCAACAAGTAGCACCCATTGTCAGAGAAAGTATTGACAAACTTGGAGGAGAAAGTTTCCAGGTTTCTTATGAGAAACTAAACTTTTGGATATAGCTGTGATATCCGTCTCTTGGGAGAGTCCAAAGTGACTGGTGTCTTCCCAGATCTTGTTTCCCTCCTTAGAGAGATCTGTTGTTTGTTTGGCAGTTCTTTTGTTTGAGTTGTCAATGATCCATTGGTCTTCTTCAGGCTGTAATTTGTTGGTTTTGCTTCCTTGGGTGGAAGTGTTAATGGTGGATCATTGAAGCTTACCTGTTTGTTATGTATTAGCATAATCCATGGGGGTGAGTGACTGTTGGGTTGTGTGTTTACAGAACTAAGGTGTGAATCTCTGTTTTGCTTATTTTTGTACAAAGGTTTCCAGATGTTGCTAAGAAACAAGCCTTGTTGAAGTTGTGTGGATATTGTTGTATTTCAATGGCCTCTGAAATACTGCTACAAAAACTACTACAGACGAGATGTTGAAAGAAGCCTTTTCCTT
Organism: Aspidoscelis tigris stejnegeri; assembly: GCA_023333525.1. Taxonomy (NCBI): domain Eukaryota; kingdom Metazoa; phylum Chordata; class Lepidosauria; order Squamata; family Teiidae; genus Aspidoscelis; species Aspidoscelis tigris. The sequence continues at coordinate 11,340,383 of JALMGA010000012.1, forward strand.
ATACATGTCTACTCCTGACCTAAGATCTGAAAAATCAGCTTTCTGACCTCTGTCAAATGAAATAAAGTGGGTGGCCATTATAGGAATGCCTTTCTCAATATTGGGACCAATAATCTGAAATAGAGTCCCAAGGGGACTTACACAGTACCATTCCTAGGTATTATTTTTAACATTGTTGTTCTTTATGCATTTTAATATATTTTATTTTAAACTATCCTTTAATTTATATATATATATATATTTGTGAACTTCAGTTATTGGGCAGCTGCAGAAATTTCATGATTCAATATAATGCAAATAAAGAATCCTCGCTTTTGCTAGCATCAAACCAACCCAAATATTAGAAGGTAATGTTCTTCCCATCCTGCTCCATCCTGTATTTCACATTAAGAGGAGCAGACATTTATTTATACAGACCAAAGAAAAGGTACACAGCTATATTTCTTTCTAATTATTCAGCTAAAAGCAGGCATGCTCCCACCATCTGGCCAGTGAGTGCAAATGAGTGGAATAAAGTACAGATAATTTGCCTTGAATTCTTTTTAATATGTAAAATATTCAACAGTGCAATTTTATGTGCATCTGCTCAGAAGTGAAACCTGTTGAATTTAATTGAGTTCAGTCACACACAAGTACACATAGGATTGCAATTTAGATAACTTTATTTACTTATAATCCTGGCTGTGCTACAACAGGAGCACTAGTTCTATAATCTGGAAGTTCTCCACCATCCCGGTTCAATTGGTGGATTCCTAGATATACCCTCCAGGCTGGAATCCAAGAGCAGGTGAAGGTTCTGTCTTTGTCTTCTGCTTAGATGCCCAGAAACAATTGGTGGGCTACTGTGTGACATAGGATGCTGGACTAGATAAGTTGTGGTCTGATCCACCAGGGCTGCTCTGAATTCATGCAGGACAGGTGTACTGATGGCTACTAGAATGGATGCCCAGGTACATCCTCCAGGCTGGGGAGACAGGCGGGGATTTGAGAGCAGGTGAAGGTTTTGCCTTTGCTTTCTGCTTGAGATGCCCATAAGCAATTGCTGGGACAGGATGTGGGACAGGATGCTGGACTAGATGGGCTGTGGCCTGATCCAGCAGGGCTCCTCTCATTTGGGCCAAGGGTAAGAAGCTGAAATACTTGCACCTGCCTTACTGCAATTTTCTAGTGGCAATATGGCCTAGATTCTTCCCGATCAGGGTTAGGAAAAGGGGAAGACTGCTGATCTCAGGCAACCTACCCCCTTTGACCTTAGCATGCCAAGGTGAGAGCCTTCATTTTTCTGGTCCCCTGTCTACATTATTGTCTATTAATGCTATCCTAATATTGTCCAGTGGAGATGTGCAATATGTTTGAAAATCCAATCAAATAGTCCCTGTTTGAAGCTGTTTGCACTGAACATGTGGTTGCTTGCTTGACTATCCAGAAATTCAATCAAACTGAACAAGGTCCCATCTGACAAACATGAACAAATCAATCAGTTTGTGTTTGCTGCGTTTCTGCCCTTAAAAGGGGCTTTTTAAACGGGGAATTGATTATTTTTTTTAAGTTTCAAAGAAGTCTGGAATTAAGCACCAATAATCATTTGTTCAATTAAATGGCTCACTATCAAACTCAACAATGTTTGCTCACTCACATCTCTATTGTATTATTGTTGATCCATTTGTGTGTGTGTGTGTGTTGCTTTGACTTGGAATATTTGCCAAAATACTTTTAAAAATTTGTTTGGAGGCTTTAAAAAAATAATAATAATAACTTGCAAGCAAATTATGTCACTGACAAAAGTAGAGAGATTTGCCAATCCCTCAAAAAGAGGCCTAATTAATATCCTGGGTTTGGAACTTGAGTTTTCAAATATATAGAGAAAATCGGATTCAAAAGGAACTTTGTGATGGGAAAACAGACTATTTTACAGGAGTTAAGCTACAGCAGTGGTTCTCAACCTTCCTAATGCCATGACCCCTTAATGCTGTTCCTCGTGTTGTGGAGACCCCCAATCACAGAGGTGGGGCAGCTAGAAGAGGGGAGGGAAGGGCAGTGGGAGACTCGTCACGACCCCTCTGAAAGGGTAGTTCAACCCCCAAAGGGGTCCCAGCCCACAGATTGAGAACCACTAAGCTAGAGAGAGAAAATGTCTGGAAGAGTTTTGTTTCCCAAACTATTCACATTTCACTGCTCTGATCACTGTCAGTTTTCACTTACAGACACGATGGGCCAAGTCGCTTCACATCCTAACACGTTTCTGAAGCAGAAGGTCCAACTGGTTGAGGTTAATCCTCAACTGAGTTTTAAGACTTCCCATCCAGGGGCGTGCATGCGTCGGCGCCATTGCCCTGACGACACAGTCTAGTCTGTGGTCATTTGAGGTGCCAGCACAATGGCACACCACTTCAAATGACCCTGGAGCAACAGAAGAAGAACAAATGCTCCTGCCCTGGACGCTTCAGGGCAGTTTAGGCCTCAGTTTACAGATTGTTTGCAAATATAATGGCAGACAGGAAGAAAACATTTGAAGAAAACTTCCTCAGTTGTAACTGATAGTGGCCTAAAACTCCAAAGAGACTTCATTTACCTAAAAAAGCATAGAATTAATCCAATGAAAGCTGGGGCGGGGGGGAGAGGGTCAATATGTTAGAAAAATAGCACTTTTCCACAGTAAACTTCCTTCCCCCCAGAACTGCAATACACAAAAGTCTAATTTCTCTTTAAATTTGGCATCCAAAGTGTTACTGCCAGCAGGGAAATAAAATTCTTCTGCTCATTCAGCCTCCCCCAAGCCACATCTTTATCTTGGTTGTTTTTTTTTTCCAAGTGATGTTGTACATCCTTATCTACATAATAATTAGGCAGAAATAGGTCTAGATGAAAGCCAGGAGAAAGAGTGGGTGTAACGAGACAAGCACATTTTGAGGAATTTAAATGGGGTTGCTTATGCATTGTGCCTCAAAAGTCACTCGTTTTGATTATTTTATGATAATACCTTACCTGCCATGGCTTATTATGTAAATAGTCATTTCATCAAATTGTTTGTGAAACTTAAGAGAATGCGCCCTATAAAGACTGTGTGATGCGGCAATTTTCATTCTTGGTGATATTGCTGTCGGCGTTGCCTTAATCCACTACTATTTCAGTGGGAAGAACAGATAACCTATTTGCACGATCGAAATAGGGAGAAAGCAGGAGGTGTTAAAGATGCAAATAGACGACGTCGAATTTGTGAATGAGAGATTTTAGGCCAAGAGGTAAAATAAGCGATAATGAGGTCCATATTCTGTGCCCCAAAAGGGAGGGAAGAAATTTCAAACAGTTTTGACTGCTTGAATATGCTGTCAGTTGGACTAGGGATGTCCAAGAGTATCCATCGGTTTGGAGCTTAAAGTGAAGTGGACTAATCCACAATTCTGAGACAACTAGGTAGTGACCATAGATCAGTGCTGGAATAACTTTCTGGGAAGCAGAGGGCTTGAACTCATCACAAGGAGTCTGTGTTCATGTGCAGGCAGGAAAAATGGATGAAGTTAAACTTAAAAGATAATAGCATGTGGCCCTTGTGTTCTCATCTCATCTGTAATCCACCTTTTCTTGCATATAACATGCATGAGAGGCAGACAGAGTAGACTGGCTTGTAAGTGATCCCATTTATGAACCATGGTAAAGACTCCGTTAATAAGGATGTTCCTCCCCAGAAGGCGGCTATATTATCCACACAAATTCACCATAGAGACAGTAGTCTGTGTTTCCTTCCTTTTTTCTAATCCACCTTTTCTAGTCTAAAATGTTCATGGGAAGATAAAAGAACTGGCTTGTGGAGCAATCCCACCTGCAAACTATCTGTAAACCACCTCAAAACTTCTTTCTTTCTTTCTTTCTTTCTTTCTTTCTTTCTTTCTTTCTTTCTTTCTTTCTTTCTTTCTTTCTTTCTTTCTTTCTTTCTTTCTGAGTGTGAAGACAATGTCAAACCACTTCTGTGTCCTTGCCAAGAAAAGTACATGGAGTCCCTGAGGTCGTCAGGGCTCTGGTCACACCTTTAGTTTAGGATGACTTTAGGTTATCTTAAGGTCATGTTACTCATATTATTTTTATTCAGTTCATTTTCCAAGCCGGCATACCCCCATTAGATTATTCTAACAGAAGTCCTCTTTTCCAGAGGACTCAGCTTGTCCTGGCATCCCAGGCGGTCTTCTCTTCCTCAGTGTGAGTGGGGGGATGGGCTGAATGTTTTTACATTCAATTTGATTTGAATTCAAATGCAAAAAAAAAAAATACATTCATGTACATCCATGGTCCTGATGCTTTTAGTTGTATTTGCAGATCAGAACACAATTCCCTGTGAGTTTACATCCATTTCCATGTTTAAAAATGCTGTCTTGGCACAGAAAATGTGGATATATATGATGTGGTTGATATAGGCAATTTTGATATTTAGAATGCTGCAGTTATCTACTAATTGGGACTTGGGATTATGATTAAGTTCAGTCCCTATTTGTGGCATGGTTTTTCCAGATTCCTCAGGACAATTTCAGTACCAAAGAAATAAACCAAAATGAAAGTCAACATCAACACTATTTGAAGGAACTGCTAGGTTACGCTATTTATTATGGGAATGTCCTATTCTGACATCACTTTGGACTAAATTACAAAGAATCATAACACTTATCCTTAACAGCCCTACACCACCACAGTAAAAAAAACAAAAAAACAAAAAACAACCTATTTGCTGCAAGAATTCCCATCGTTTAAATTAAGAAAATCGCACCTAATACATTATTTATTCTATGCAGCTCATCTCCTTATTTTCAGGCACTGGAAATACATGGGCAAATTAATGCTACAGAAGTAATATGACATAATTTGTAACACTACGGTCAACAAGTACATTACAGCACAGAAAAGCTCAGCAAAAAACAAGGACGGGCACAGAAGACTGCAATAGAAACTGGTCACCTCTAAATAAGATCCTCTCTCACTTAGTTATCCCAGGACAGGTTCTCTTCATCGGAAAGGCATAATAAGCAGGTAGCAAACTTATATAAGTGAAAATTAAAGGGGAGATCGGGGCTGCTTCCAGACTTGCAGAATAAATCTGCAGTTAAAGGTAAAAGCGCAGCTTAGCTACCGTACACTGTTATCACCAAAACGCAGCTCTGTAGCTTCCCACTGGAAGCTGTGAGAGCTGAGTCGGCACCCGCCACCACATGGGTTGAGGGAGCCAATGAGATTTGAGCTGCCCTTCCTGCTCCCATTGTGCTGTTATCACCATTCTGAGAACAACCCAAACAATCAAAATAGCATAGATCAACTCAACGCAGGCAACACAAAAGATCTATCAAGAAGAGAAACCAAGGTCCTTCTAATATGAAATAACCAATAAATGCCCTGATTCCAAAAAAAAGAGTATAAAACCTTATTATAAAGAATAGTTGTAAATTTACTAATAAAAATAGTATATCTTATAAAAGCTTGTAACAATATACAAAAGAAATAACAATATACAAAAGAAAAAATAAGGATGGATGGTGTATAAAAACAAGAAAGGAGATAGCAAATGTCCAGCAGTGAAAGAGCACCAATCTGAGACTCTTCAGACAAGGCAAACAAAGAGTTGCATCCAAAGTATTTTCGTATAGCCAAAAGGGGGGATCTTAAGCCAGACGCGTTTCGATAGATAGTCCTCTTCAGTGGCTCATCCGATCTTCCCAAATCAAGATAAATCCTTTCATGTATGCCACAAGGGGCTCTAACACATACACCAAACGTAAAACTTTTTAAAAGGCAAATAAGACAATACTCTCACTCTAAGATAGTGTAATACTTCATTATAGTTCGAAGAGAGATAGTATTACACTATTTTAGAGTGAGAGTATTGTCTTCAAAGAAACAAAATGAACCAGACATACAATTGAAATGCGTTTTTATCTAAATTATAGTCATATCTGTAGAAAAGAGCAGATGGAAAGGTGAAGGTGCTGAAGCAGTTCAGGCTTGAACCAGTTCACACTGAACTGAATGGTTTGAACTGGTCTGAATGTGACCAAACTGGTTGACATTGACCTGAACTTGTTTGAATCCAACTGAACCAAGGGGAGTTTGATCTGTTCAGACCAACCAGTTCAATTTGGAACACTTCAGGTTTAAGTGGAATTGCTCTTAGAAATGCCCCCCTCTTTGTTTTAAACTTCTTTAAAAAAAAAATCAGACAGGTCCAAACCCTTCAGGCACAAATGAAAACCGAGAATGAAAGATAGTGAACATCTGAAATTTTGGGATATCTGCCAGCTACATGACATTATCCTAAAGAGGAACCTAGCGGATTTTAAAAAATTGCCAAGTATTAACTATAACTTTAACTTATTTTCAGATTCTAGAGGATATTTTTAAAAGAGTAAACAAGAAGTAGATAAATTCAGTATGCAAGTTGAGGAGGGAAGAGCTAGAAAAGATAGAAAGAAGACAGGCACATTGATCACCTTGTTTCCCCCGCCCTCTCCTCCCTAACATGTGATGTGTGGATAGGAGCAGGCAGCAAAAGCTGAATATTAATTCTCTGTCTGTGAAGTATGAATTTATGCACAGCATAGCTCAGTTGTTATTTCAAGCATTATGCAGTACCTACCTGCTATGTAATTTTAATAACATTCTTCCTTTCCCTCAGAAGATCTTTCTCTTGCTTCTACACTACCTTTTCCTTCTATTTTTTCCCCTACCTGTTTCACATGGAATGATATTTTAATAACTGTGTGTAAAAAAGGTTTAGATTCTGACAGAGGTTCTAAAACAGGGACATTTTCCGACTTCCCTTCCTGTCTGCTGGACAGGAATGGAACATGATCACCAGATGTCAACTAGCATCTGCATTTGCAAATGCTAGGTAATGACAACCTAAGCCCCACACAATTGGTCACTCACCTGTGGCCGGTCCTGGGGTTGGTCCTCTTCTGGGCACCGCCATTTTGGTTGCAGATGCATTGGTGCCATCGCCAAGATGACGCTGCCACTCTGTGCATGCACAGTTGTCCAAGCCACGGTGGTCCAAGTTGCCAGTGCACTTGTGGCACCTCAGATGACCTCGGAGCACTAGAAGAGGTGAGAATGGCCACTGCCTGGATGTGCCAGGTAAGCTTCTAGTTAATGTTGGCAAAAGTGGGGAGCTCCATTCTGTGCTCCACACCTAATCAACAATTAGGGAACTTCTGGCCCCAGGATATTGAAGATAGAGAAGTCCTAAGGTGGGCTAGGCTCTCACTGGACCTGCCTGGAATTGGATATGCAGACAATTCTGGGCTTGTGATCATTTGGGTCCTTCACATTCATTCGACTCTTGTTCCATTCAGCAGAGCTTGCAAAGAGAATTGGGACAGCTTCCTGATTCGGTTCCATCCTTGCGTCCAGATGTTGGACATCCCACCCTCACTCTTTGCAGCCATTGGGCAGTGGGGTGCAGAGTGGCAGGTCCAAGCCCTATCCACGAACCCAGAAGTGGTGCAAAGGCCCTTCACCTTCACCTTTCCCACTATGGTAGGAATCCTTGTGGACAGCATTAACCCATCCGCAGCAATTGCAGCTTTGGGAATGACTCGGCATGCTTCTGGGACAGTTGCCGTGAATCAAGGTGCATACAACACGTTATCTCAATCCATTGGCAACCTTCTCTAAACTAAGTGTGAAAAAGCCCATGGATTGAACATGGCAAGTTTGTTTTAGAAGTCTACTAGGTATGCTTTCCCATTGTTATTGCAAAATAAAGGATGTGTCCAGAGTTAGGAAAGCTGCCCACAGGAATGCACACACCTGATGCCCTATCCTGCTTAGTGGTGGTGCCTTATGTTGCCGCTACTGCGAATTTACCTACTGGGAATGATCCACACTCGTGCCACAGTATAAGGATGCTCTTCCCCAGACGTTCACTAATTGTTGACTACCAGCCTTGGCAAAAGAGATACTGGGTCAGTTGTATTGAGGACTCCACTTAGATCTTGTTATATATCTAGCTTCCTTTCATCCTTCATACCTGAGAGACAAAGCCTATTTCTTCTACTCTAAATAGAACCTTGGAGATATTCTTGGAAAATAGTGCATATCACAACAGAAAGCACCATAGTAGACCCTAGATTAACTGCATTACCATTGCTAAAAGATGGCAATAAATCTCCACAGCACAGAAAGCTTCTCATTATCTTGAGGTCATGATTTTAAGGGGAAAGGTAGAAAAGGAGAAAAAAAATGTTAAAAGCCAGTCCAGCTGATTTTTCTACATCCTTCTCTCTGGAAGTAGCATCTCATCTTTAGAATATTCTGAATTCTGTTACTTGTGAGGGCCCTTCAATTATTATTTTTATGTGCCTTGCAAAGTTTCACAAAAAGAAGTGGTATTTTTGAAATAATAGCAGTAAACAAATCTGACATAAATAATAAACAAATTTGATACAAATGTTACACAAATTAATGGAAGACTCATAAATCACTGGCTACTAGGATAGATGCCCTGATACTGTCTCTGGGTCAGAGACACAGGCAGGATACCTATAAATGCCATTTGAAGGAGTCAAGAACAGATAAAAGTTTTGCCTTTGTTTTCTGCTAGGGATGTGCATGAATTTATTTATTTATTTATTTATTTGCATTTGATTCGTATAGAAGCGAATGCAAAAAATTTACTATTTGTTCAAATAGATCTCCTTCAAATGTGGTTTAAATTTGATACAAATGTTTGAAATGAATCCCATACAAATCCCATATGCATCTGCTACATGTCCTCTCTGAACATGTCAAATCCACTCTGGATCCACTTTGAATCTGCTCTCAACGCACTCTGAATCCACTCTGGATCCATTGCAGATGTGACTAGGGCATCTGCTTTTCCACCTTCCCAGTGTTCCAAAGCATTCCATTCAAATTTGAATGTCGATCTTCGAATGTGCCAACATTCCACTCAAATTCAAATGTCTGAATTCAGTCAAATTCGTACAAATGTTCAATGTTGTGAATATCCATGCACATCCCTATTTTCTGCTTGAGATGCCCAGAAGCAATTGGTGGACCACCATGTGAGACAGGATGCTGGACTAGATGGGAAGTGGCCAGATCCAGCAGAGTTCCTCTTAAATCATGGAGGACAAGTGTATCAATGGCTAATAGAATGCATACCTAGGTACCATCTCTGAATTGGAGAGAAAGACAGGATGCTTCTAATGGCCATTTGCAGGGAGTCAGGAGCCTTTTCTTCTACTTGAGAAGCCCCAAAGCAATTTTGTGGGCTATGGTGTGAGATGAGATGCTGAGCTAGATGGGCTTTGGCCTGATCCAGCAGGACCTCTCTTAATTCATGGAAGTTATGAGTATCAGTGGAATGGATACCTAGGTTGCCTCTCAAGGCTGTTTGCAGGGAGTTGCAAGCGAGTATTTTGCCTTCATCTTCTGGTTGATGTGCCCAGAAGCAGTTGGTGGGCCACTGTGTGAGATAGAAGGGCTGTTGCTGGATCCAGCATGGCTATGCTCTATGTATCATCAAGCTCCCAGCACTGACCCCTCCCTCCCAGCTGTCACCACACAGGCTATGAAGGCGCCATCTTGCCTGTGGGGAATGGAGGGGAAAAAGAAAATAAAAGCATTTTACCATTCCAAGGACACTTTTGTTCCCTGTTCCCTCCCACACCATTTTCCTTTTGTATCTTGTCTCTTTAGATTGTAAGCCTGTCTAAAATTAATATAATATTGTAAACCACCCAGAGAACTTCCGGTATAGGGCGGGATAGAAAAATAAATAAATAAATAAATAAATAAATAAATAAATAAATAAATAAATAAATAAATAAATAAATAAATAAATAAATATTAATAATACGAGAAATAAAATAAGAAAAAAATCATATAAATGCATTCACTCTGTCCTACATGTATATTTTATATAATACCTCTTTTTTATTTCTAAAAACTTCAGAAAGACTAAAGCACAGAGCTGAGATTGGCAAGGGATGCTAAAAAAAATACGTAGAAAGAAAGCCTTCAGATATGTTAAAAAATTAAAGGGCAGATAAATAAAACAGCAGTCCAGCTGCTCAGTAAACCTGGGCAAATGCTAACTGGGGACAAAGAATAGGCTCTGCCCTTTTATAAGGCCAAAGAATTTGAGAACCTGGCTGCTAGACCAGAACTGTGGCTTGAGGGAGACAGGCAAATGGTCAAGGAACCTTTTATACCAAGCCCCTTGGGTCAGATGAATTGTGTGCTAGGATTCTGGAAGAACTCAGTGATGAAATGTCAGAAGTATATTTTCAAACAGTCCTGAAGAATGGCTGAAATTTCAGAGGAGTGATGGAGAATAAGTATTGCCCTTGAAAAAGGAAAGGATACAAAAGTCAATAAGAACATTAGAACTTAAGAGGGCCCCTGCTGGATCAGGCCACAGTCCATCAAGTCCAGCATCCTGTCTCATACAGGATAGAAGAAGATTTATTTATTTATTTATTTATTTATTTGTATTTCTATAAGAGTTGGCTTTTCTACCCTGCTTCTTTCACCCATTTAAGGGAACTCAAAGCGGCTGACAAAGCTTTCCATTCTTCTCCCAACAGACACCCTGTGGTGAGGCTGTGAGAGCTAAGAAAGAGAGCTGTGACTGGCCCAAGGTCAACCAGCTGGATTCCTGGAGGAGTGTGGAATCAAACCCGGTGACTACTAGATATGAGTAAGAATGTGCATGAATATTCAAAACATTCATTATTCATACAAATTTGTAGTAATTTGGACATTCGTACATGAATCTACCATTTGTAGATTATCATTCATACAAATACAAATGTTTCAGACACATAGTTCATATATTCATTAAACTGGGGATATGTATTTGATATGTATGCATTTGTATAGGACCCATATGCAGGATCCATATGCATTCGTACTGGATATTCATACGAATTCATACAAATACATTTGTGTTGAATAGAATCCTACCACAATCGAAGAGGATCTTTTCAAACAAATACAAATTTTCTAACATTCAATTTGGTACGGATCAAATGCCAAAAACCCATCCATGTGCATTCCTAGATATGAGTCCATCACTCTAACCACAAGACCAAGCAGGGTCACAGGAAGACAAGGACAATCCTTTCACTGCTTTCAAATCCCTGCAAATGGCCTTTAGAGGTATCCTATCTGTCTTTCCCTCTTGCAGGGTGGTCCAAGACATCCATCCAGTGATGTTCCAGAGATGATCATAAAATGAGAGAACGTGGGGGGAAATGTCCAAGAATGTTCATGCTGTTAACAACCCAGTAACAAAACCATCTTGCCTTAACAGTGAAATGGAAAGTGTTTCCCCGTTTGAAAATTTTATCAAACAGTTCATATTCAGAGTTGTATGCATGAATCCATAAATGCAGTGGATCGAATATCCAGAAATTTTATCAAACTTAATCAGTTCCCTGATTGTGAACATGAATAATTTGATCAAACAGTTAATGGGTGTTTTTCCACTGGCAGTAAGTACCCATTTTAGCACCCATTAAGGACGCATTTGGCTCAGAGCTGGATGACCCCATTTCCACTACAGACCCCATTAGAGACACATCTGTTTCCACCACGGCTAGGGAAATTGGGATCATATGGGTCTTTCAGGACCTATAATGTGGATTTCCTCTAGACCCCATTAAAGGGGTCTACAGTGGGGTCTTCAGCCATCAAATCCAGATTATAGGGAGCCTGTTTCCACTAGAATTGGGGAGATCTGGATTTGCAAATGGGTGCTCCAGTGTTTCCACAGCAGGCAGGCTAGCACCCATCACTATTGGGTGTTAGACCACCCATGGAAACACACTTGGTACTTCAACTAGATCCAGATTAAGCAAAGTACCCATTCCTTAGATCCGGATCTTCTTAGATCCGGATTAAAGGAGCTCAGTGGAAAAGCACCCAATGTCTGCTGTGATTTTGAAAATGACTTTTTTTCCCCTAGTGGGGAAATTTTTTTGTTTGTTTTGGTTTCAAGCATCATTTTTTATGGAATGCACAATTTTTTTTTCTAAATATCTCTAGTCCCAAATTCCAAAGACCAATGCTAACTAAGGAGTTCCCCCATCAGCAGTAATTTGTAATATTTGGAAACACGTCTTTGTTGTCTAAACTGTTATGCGATCCCAAGATGAAGTGTGGTATAGAGGTGTAAATAATACAAATGTAAATAAAGTCCATGGGGGGGCACGCATAGTGTCTGGAATATTTGTATATCTGTCAATAGCATTCACCACAACAAAAGAAATATTTTGCACACACACATGCAGAGAATAAAAAAGGGAAACCTGTTTTCTAATAGAAGAAAATGTGGAGATGACAGATACGAATGCCGAGTATAAGGTAGTGTCATTTCAAAACAACCTTGAGCAGATGGATAGGGAAAGTGTGCACTGTGCAGGGATATTAATTGAGTGACCAGGGATTATGTTTGGAAATTTGCAAAGAAACTATTAGAGGGGGGAGAGACTATTAGAGAAGCCACAATCAGATCAGAACTTTGAACCCGGCAGATGGTTCTGAAAGCCAAAAATTGAATTAAATGGCTGTCACGGTCTTCTTTTTAAATGGTTTATTTTTTACTAAATTTGACAGGTGCAAATACCTGTTTGTTGAAGGCAGGGTGTGAATTCTACCCTTAACAGAACTTAATCCGACTGTAAGGGAAGGATCTATTTAACTTTTCCACCTGATGGCACAGCTGGTACCATGGCAGAGCACAGGTCCAAGCTGAGTGACAGATTTCCCCCCAAAAGCATGATCTAGAGCACTGGAGAACATAAGAACCAAGAAGGAGTCCTGCTGGATCAGTCCACAGCCCATCTAGTCCAGCATCCTGTCTCATACAGCAAACCACCAATTGCTTCTGGGCATCTCAAGCAGAAGACGATGGCAAAACTTTCACTTGTCCTTGACTCTCTGAAAATGGCCTTTAGAGACATCCTGTTTGTCTCTCTGCCCTGGAGACAGTACCTAGGCATCCATTTTAGTAGCCATTGATTCACCTGTCCTCCATGAATTTGTCTAACCTTTTCATAAAGCTGTCCAGGCTGGTTGCTGTCACCAGCTCTTCTGGCAGCAAATTCCATAGATGACCCTCTGATGACCCTTTGGGTGAAAACAGATTACCTAATCTTCCTGCCCATCCTTGTTAGGAATCATGCAGATACTTCAATGTCATCGTTACACAAACTGGTGGTGTGACTACATCTGATCACCGCACCTCAAAAACAGTGTAGCAGAGTCAGCATTTGTGAACCTGGGGAGGTGGGAAGGTGGTTGCCCAGATCCAGAGTGGATTCAGAGCGGATTCAGAGTGGATTCAGAGTAGATTCAGAGCAGATCCAGAGTGGATCCAGAGTGGATTAAGAGCAGATCCAGAGTGGATTCAAAGTGGATTCAGTGCAGATTTGATGTGTTCAGGGCAGATTCATAGGGGATTCGTAGGCACAACAGGCAGCAGGGATTCGAGTCAGATTGATATAAAACATTCATATTGAATTTGATCCTACCACGTTTGAAGAGGGACTATTTGAATGAATGCAAATTTTCTCACATTTGATTCGATTTGAATCAAACATGAAACAAATACTCATGCACATCCCTATTTAAGATGATCAGCAGCCACATGGCAGGAGAGTGGAAGCAGAACATAAGAGTAGCCCTGCTGGATCAGGCCACAGCCCGTCTAGTCCAGCATCCCGTCACACAAACTGGCCCACCAAATACTCATGGGCATCTCAAGCAGAGGCAAGGACAAACCTTTGCCTGCTCTCGAATCCCAGCAAATGGACTTAGAAGCGCCCCGGTTCCTCCCCCCCAGCCTGAAAGATGCACCTAGGCATTCATTCTAGTACCCATTGATACATCTGTCATCCATAAGTTTGTCTAACCCTACCTCAAAGCCAACTAGACTGGTAGCTGTCACCACCTCTTCTGGCAGCACATTCCACTATGTGCTTGTGTTGCATTGGTGGACTTTCTCGCATTACTGGTTGGCCACTCTGAGTGCAGACTGCTGGACTGCGTCACTCTTGGGTCCGATCCAGATGGGCACTTCTTATGTTCTTGTGTTTGCTGTTAAGAACAGGATTTTTCAATCACTTCAGATCTGAACTGTAAAATGAAAAGAATAAGACAGTGTATAATGGTGGAATTTACAGCTCCCGTTTAGTTCTTTTAGGAGCCTATATTTTCACAGCTGTGATAAGATAGTAGCTGACAATGAGCACAAAGAAATGAATCGGAGCTGGTCCAGAAATCTGAAAGCGTTATAGAGAGAAATTGAACATGATTGGAACACAAAAAAGACATTAAGAACGTAGACCCTTCTTGGACTACTTTAGTTCTAACAAGAGATTTTTTTTTGCTGGCTGCACGCTCTCCATATGTTCCCCTCTTCCCAGCAAGCACAGAGTTCCTTGGCCCATTTTCCAGTGTCTAAGGGAGAATGTTTCATTCCTTTACCTGGGCTTATATCCTACATTTTTCATGCAAGAACTTGAAGCAGTGTGGCCATAATAACCAAAGGGCCTTACCAGGTCTGGACACAATGATCTCCCACATGTGTACGGCCTCATGTAAATTGCATGAAGATGCATAAAGAGAAAGAGAGAGATAGGAAGAGAGAAAGAGACTGATGATAAAGAGAGAGAATTGATCATTTATAGGTAGGTAGACAGACAGACAATAAGGAGAGAGACACTGATGACTGAAAAGTGATGATAGATAATTGATAATAAGTAGGAATATAGGTAGATGAAAGAGTGATTAAAGAATGATGATGATGATGATGGATAGATAGATAGAGAGAGAGAGAGAGAGAGAGAGAGATAGAGAGATAGAGAGATAGATAGATAGATGATAGATAGATGATAGATAGATAGATAGATAGATAGATAGATAGATAGATAGATAGATAGATAGATAGATAGATAGATAGATAGATAGATAGATAGATAGATAGATAGATTGATAGATGATGGATAGATGATGGATGGATGGATGGATGGATGGATGGATGGATGGATGGATGGATACAATAGATAGATCAGAGGCATAAGGCATTATTAATGGACATTAGTGGATGATGTTCCATTTCTTTCAAAAGAGATATCATTTGAGATATCAGTCTGCTGATGAAAATCAATTGCACCCCTTTAGCCTGTTGTTACAACTATTGCCACAACAAGAAAGGGTTTCCGATTTTAGAAAGTCTAGTTTTTTTTCATAAATAATTGTCAAGATTTTTAAAAAATCTTGTTGAGTTGTATGATTGCACTGAAAATTATCTTCTGATGTACAAATAGCTGTAGAGTTTTATAATAGAATTGTTTGGTGGAGGGAAAATGAAGCACATAAATTGTCCTCCCTTCCTGTCCATAGAGAGGTCCGCACAGAGTTGCAGTCTAAGAAAAATAGTGTTATCCTGATCCTTTAGATAGGCTTTAGAAATCGGTTGGCATTGGTGTCGCGCGGTTCCAGTCTCCTTCATGCTCTTTTCCTTTCATTTTTCTCTTCTTTTGATCCTCACTGATAAATTCTCTTTATCTTCTATCATCTGGCCTTTCTCCCTGCTCTTTCTGTCTACTTCGCTCCTGATTTATTTCCTCCTTTCAAGCTTGTCTCACCTTCAGTCGCCAAGAGCTACCAATACACCACTCCAGAAATGCTTGATTTCTAGAGATTTGACAGTGCTCCCAGGGGGTTAAGACAAGAGAAGCTGAGATGCAGAACTTTAGATTTCAGAAAAAGACTGCCAAGAAGTCAATCTCAGTTTCCTGTAAAAGGGAATAAAAGAACAAAGCATGAAAGAGATATAATACAAAGACAAAACACAGTGGTGTCCCATGATAATCCAAAGGCGACTTGGGTGATATCCATGTTAACAACTCTTTGCCTAAGGAGCTAAATTCTGGTTCTGCTTTTTTATTGGCACTTTTCCTTTTCTTTTCAAACATTGGGCCTTGCATCCAGAACATGGGGATGCAAAGTCCACTTCAGGCCTCTTCTGTTCGGATTGCATGTTATTGCAGATTGGAGAGACCCCTGTCTAGTTCTAGTACATTCTGGGTTTTTCCACTTTAGAATCTATTAGGCACCCAATTGGTACCGATCAGTAAGACTCGGATGTTTCCACACAGACACTCAAAGATCTGGATCTTGAAGATCCAGATCTTTGAGATGGGCTCTTCCTTGAAGCCTGGATCTTCGGGAGAATGCCATGTGTCTGCATCGACCTGCTAGCACCCAAGCTAAGCAGGATGCTGTAGCGGACACCACAGGATGTCTCCTGCGGCCCCATCAGGCTACAGAAGGACATGCTGCTGCCACCTCCACCCTTGGAGTGGCAGAGGCAAGGGGGGAGATGGTGATTTGCATCGCCATCTGCATCCCCCCCCCCCAGCCAGCCACAAGGGAGCAGAGACTGTAATGACCCCGGGTAGGGAAACTTAATGTGAAAGTAGCTGACAGATAGGGAAAGTTGTCAGGTTAGAGTCCTTAGGGGGAGGAGAGGCAGGGTCCTGAGAGTTAGGAAAGAGTTAATTAAAGGAAAGAAAGCTGGATATGTTCGTTTATCCAATTGTTGTAACTCAGTAAAGATTCACTTTTGCTTTACCTTACACACTGTAATGAGTATTCCATGGATATTCAGCTCTTGACAATCCATTTTGATTTAACCACTAAAACAAAAATATCACTACCGGGGAAAAAGTGAACGATATTTGCTTTCTCAGATGAAATTCTAGAAATGGAGTTTCCGCCTTATTCTTTATTCTGCTCAAAATGAAATTTTGAAATGCCAAAATTGCCGGAAGTTATTTAAAAAGAGAGAACCAATGGGCAATTACGGCTAGCTGTTTTTTTGTTTTGTTTTTTCTCCACAGAATTTCTCCCTTATTAATGAAAATAAATCTGTAACTGAATGCATGATGAAGAAAATGATAACACTCCAGACAATCAGATGTGTTTTATGGGAGGAGATGTTGACAGACAGCTGTTTACTCCTGGGATGGATGCCACTAAAACGAACCAGATGGCCGCCTTTACCTTGGCAAACAGTCTTGGCATTTGTGATGAAGGGCAGCATATGAATGTTTTAAATAAATATGTAAATATAGATTTGTCCATCTTCCATCCCAAGCACCTCCAAATTCAGCAGAAGGTTGGGCTGACCCTAAACATTAAGGCTGTGTTTACACTGAAGCAGATGAGCGAAGGAGCAGACAGTGGAAAGCAATCAGAGGCTAAAAGATAGCTCACACAGAGTGGGGCGGAGAGAGAACCTATTCCCTCCCTGATCTGCCATTCTTGCCTTGCTACAAATGAATCTCTTGAGGCTGGTGGCTTTAAAAGAATTTCCCTGCAATGCACTCCTTGCTACAATTTTATCTTTTGAGGCTGCCTGTTTCTTTAAAAAAAAATGTTTCTCCTCTGCAATTGTGTTCAAAGCAAGCATGGCGATGAGAGGGAGGGGGGAGACATTCACAGCTGTGAAATTCCACTGACATCTGGCAGGCATTGGTCAGAAGGATAGATCTCCTCCCCGAATAGCCTGGTAGCATTCCCATTTGGGGGGGGGGGAGCAGGCTTGGCTCCAAAAGGGGACCAAGAATAGTTTTTCTCAAGACTTTTTTTCTGTGGATTTTTGCAAGATAGTCCTCATAAAATCCAGGAATTAAAAATTAAATGGGAACGTTGGATACCAAATTCAGATTCAATTAGGATTTAAACATGTACGGGAATGTGATCTAATTGTTTCCTTTTGACCCTTGGACTGGAATGTTAACTTATTTTTGCTGTTTATTGGGTAAGGGTGACTGAGGAATAAATTGCTTTTACCAGAAGTAATTAAGTGATATCAGTATTGTGCAAAAGTGTTAGGCATCTGTGGGAAAAAAATGCTGCCAAGTAAGAATTCCCTCAAAAATAGAAGTGTTAATAGTTTGCTTGTTTTAAATCAATTTACAGAATGCAAAGGGGATGACCAAAGAGAAATCTAAATCAGATCAGTATTTGGTGTGATCGCCTTTTGTTTACAAGACAGCATCCATTCTTCTAGATATGCCTGTACACAATTTTTGAAGGAATTCATCCAGGAGGTTGTTCCAAACCTGTCACCACAGATCTTCTGTGGACGTAAGCTGGCTCCGATTCTTCTGTCTCCTCACGGAATCACAGACAGAATCTATGATGTTGAGATCAGGGCACTGTGGGGGCCATATCTTCAATTCCCAGACTTATTTTGCAGCATTTTTCCCCTGCACCTGTCTAAAATGTTGGCACAGTTCTGAATGTGTTAAAAAAAAAAGTCATTTTCCTTTCAAACTATTTTACCTTTGCTTGATTATTTGCCTTTTTTTAAGACTATAGTTAATCTTAGGACAATATCCACATCTTTAAGAATTCTGTATAATGATTTAAATTAGGTCTCTAGAGCATGGAATTCTTAACCAAGTACTGTTTGTATAACTTTATATGGTTGCACTTAAGGGATTCTTATCCTGGACATATGCAGATAGATTGCTTATCTATGTGGAAAAAGTTGCTGCATAAACAAGGATTAATCATGTGCTTTAGATCTTTTTATAGACTAGTTACCATTATGTTCTTCTTGCTTATCTGGGTGTAATTTATCTCTCAAGCCTGCAACTTCCTCTATTTTCTTTTTTGGAGGTTGTCTCCTGTATTCTTTTTTTTATGTAAAAATAATAAAGTGAGGTCTATTCGGGACAATGATGGGATTTAGCTCAAAGCAGTTGTCTTAAAAGAGTCTATGTTCATCTTTTCTTGAGATTGTACATAGAAAATTTGGGAAAGAACAAGCACAGTTTTTTCTATTTCCTCTCTTTCTCTCCACTCCTTCAGTGAATTAAGGAGAGATTATGCAGAAGGTAGACACTGCCGTATTTTTCCTTATTAACAATGTCACTGCTTGTGTAGTTGGACTCAGTCTGAAATAATAGCACTTTGTCATTTTTATTGAGATTTAAGCAAAAGGTGAGTGTCTATCTCCCCGTGTTTACATATCACCCTAGGCACTCCGTAGAATTTTATGTTACACCATTACATTAAGTTTCTCAGTTTTGCTCTTTAACATCCAGAGCATATAAGGTTTTGAGATTTAAGTTCCTCATTGTTTTATTTTCTCATTCTGTCTTATGAGAGCTAATATTTACTTCTTTTTAAAAATAGTTTTCTTGATTTTATTATAACATAGATCAATCAACACCAAAAGAAAAAAATTAACATAACAGAAATTCTTTTAACATCGTTTCTTCGTTAGGTGCAGAGAAGGGCAACCAGAATGACTGAGGGTCTGGAACACCTCCCTTACGAAATCAGACTGCAATGTCTGGGCCTCTTCAGCCTGGAAAGACAATAGTCCAACCTGGAGGTTATCAGAGCGTGGATAACTGTGGCCAGGTCATCTCTGTCCAAAAAAGGTTTCAGTTGACGCACTAGCCGTAGTTGGGAGTAGGCACTCCTGGCCATGGCCTACACCTGAGCTTCAAGTGTTAGCGCAGAGTCCAGGAGTTCCCCCAAATTTCGCACCTGTCCCTTCCCGGATATTGCAACCCCATCAAGGACAGTGTATCTCCCAACTACTTGGACCCGAGAGCCTGTAACACACAGCACCTCTGTCTTGTCTGGATTCAGTTTCAATTTATTGGCCCTCAACCAGCCCATTACCGCCTCCAAGGTCATTTGCTGGGATTCACATCCATGTGAAGGTTTTGCCCTTGTCTTCTGCTTGAGGTGCCCATGAGCAATTGGTAAACCACTCTGTGGGACACGGTGCTGGACTAGCTAGGCTGTGGCCTGATCCAGCAGGGTTCTTCTTATGTTCTTATGTTCTAAACAATTACTCAAGCTTCAAAAGTTCACATTCAAATCAGATATTGGCTATATTCGAAGGCAAACATTCTCATGCAAAGCAAAAGCTTTTGTGACTTTGTATGAAGCTTTGTTACATTTGTGAAGCTGAATTTGTGGATTTTTAGTGGATTCTTAGCAGATTAAGAGCACATTAGGAACAGATTAGCGGTTAGCAGCAGGGATCAACAAACATTTGATGAACATTCGAATAGAATTCAAAGCCATTCAAAGTGGTTCCATTCACACAAATGCAGACTTCTGTCCCATTCGTTTCAATGTGAAGCAAACCGGAAATATAAATTTGTGCATATAACTAAACCATGGGTAATCTCACACATAATTCACAAGGAGGGCCAATTTGGAGGGAGGAAAAACAACAATGCAAGAGAAGGAGAATGATGAAGGCATAAAAAGAAAGTAAAAAGCAATTTTACCTGTTATACTTTCTTACTCTGAAGCACTAAAGTGAGCTGGAGAAACCCATCAAATTCCTGAGGTGAGCGCTAATGAATTTTATTTTAAAAAATACCAAAAAAACAAATCAAGAGGGGAAAAGAAAATATCTGAGTTCCCATACACACTGGGAGAAAGAAAAGGCATTTTCCAATGCACACTGATGCATAAACCACTTTATGGGCTCCCAATGGATAATCACCTCTGTAATGGTTGATGTTCAAGCCTTTTCTTTTAAGTGCACCTTTGGAAAAGAATTTCACTTAGTTCTTTTTTTTCTTCCTGAGAGACCTTCATAATATGAATTAATCTATAACTGTTTCAACACCGAGTTGCCAGCCAGGATGTGATTTTTCTCCATTCCTTGACAGTTGTTCTTTTGTTTCCAGACTAGGAAGGAGGAAACTGTCTCTCCTCCTAGAATTCAGATCAGCTGGAGTGTTTCAGTTGGCCCATTATGGAACCAGAATAGCTTCACAATGTCACCACTATGAAAGTAAGCAGACTGTGTACGTATGTATTGGCAACCTTAGGTACACACCCCTGTACAACTGTACAACTGTACAAACATAATGTTCAGAGCGTTAACCTGACAACAGCTGTAATTCTGGGGTTTTTTTTTCAAGTATATGTGCGCCAGAACCCTTAAACCTTAGCTCAAAGCACAGTATCCATCCACCAGCTCTCCTATCCATTCATTCTATTTTTCCTACCATATAGCTAGTGCAAGATGGGATGTATCCAAGTCTCAACTAGGGTTGTGCAAGAATGTTGGAAACATTCACAATTCACTCAAACTTGGGCATTCAAATTCAGATCGAATGTCTATGCATTCATTTTCTAGCATTCAAATGAATTTGAATGTTTCGAATCATTTGTACAATTTATTCAGACATTAGTATGTATACCGATACGTACACATTACATACTTATCCATACACATCTTATTCGTACCTGTGCGCATTTGTAAAGATACGTGCAGGACAAAAGCAGGATGCATACGGGATAAGAACGGGATGTGTATGGATACATATGGACACATACTAATGTTGTTGATATTTGTATCATCAAATATGAACTGAATATCCATACAAATAGATACAAATGTATTCAGATTGGTTTGAATTTGAATATTCGGGTTTTTCCCCTATCGGTGTGAATTCAGACATTGAAATATTTTATTTGAATTGAATAGAATATCAACAATTGCATTTATTCACACCCTTAGTCTCAACATTATCCCTCAACCTTAAATCAGATAGGCTCGAGTTTTTGTTGATGTTGTGGAGTAGTTGGAACAACTGTATCCATGTGATAAATTGAACTTTTCATTTGTGCAGTGCTTACTATGGATGGAAGGAACAAAGTCAGTTCCTCTCGGTTCCAAATTTGTATTAACTGAGAGCTGGAGAAGTTCTTTTGCTTGCTTTTCAAATAGGATCATCATGATTCACTGATTCCTAATTTCTCACATTCTTCCTTTGTTGGGTTTTGCATTTGTAGTTCAGGATCAGTGCACAAAAGGTTTGCATGAAATAAGACAAGGAACTTGAGAAGATCATGAAATACCAAGACTTGAGGATAGACACTGAAAGACTATGGCACAGGCCAGCTGCTGGCATCCCTGGTGACAGTCACAAACCTTGGTCAGCAATTAAAATACCTGCATATTCACAATTTCACTGGTCAACTGCAGAAGGCCGCTAGGGATGCATAAGAACATAAGAGAAGCCTTGCTGGATCAGGCCACAGCCCATCTAGTCCAGCATCCTGTCGCACACAGTGGCCCACCAAATGCTCATGGGCATCTCAAGCAGAGACAAGGATAAACCTCCTGCTCTCAAGTCCCAGCAGATGGCCTTAGAAGCGCCCCAGTTCCTCCACCCCCTCAGCCTGAAGGATGCACCTAGGCATTCATTCTAGTAGCCATTGATACATCTGTCATCCATAAATTTGTCTAACCCTACCTTAAAGCCATCCAGACTGGTAGCTGTCACCACCTCTTCTGGCAGCACATTCCGTAAGCCAATGACCCCCTGGGTGAAGAAATACTTCCCCCTGTCAGACCTTACGCTCCTACCCATCAGCTTCATATGCAGATGAATATTCGTAACATATTCGTGGAGGAGGGTGGAATCGAACTTAGTATTCCCAGATAAGAGTCCAGCTCCTTAACCACTAGATCCATTTTTCAGCAAACCATCCTCCCGAGGATCCATTCCAAATAGAGATAGATTCTCCGAGGCCCCCACATCCGCACATGTGCAGGGAAGACACATCCAGCAGGATGGATTATCTGGGTGCTGTGCGGATGCCACAGCAACCATTTTGAAAAGTCCGCCAGATTCCCACACCAATGATGCTGCCTCCGGAGCCGCGGGACTGCAGCAGACAGCTGCCAGTCAACGCATGTTTCCAGCGGCTATTACGAATGGGGAGGGCGGAAGGAGGGATGAAAGGAAGGAAGGAGGGAAATATCAAGAGGGGGAGGACAGACGGATGGACAGATGGAAGGAAGGGAGGGAGGAACACATACAGAACCCCTTAGACTGATTAAATTAATATTGGAAATTAGAGATGATGGTGGTGACTAATGATGCACAATGGGAAATCAGAACATCTGAAATGTGTTAGGTTTCTTATTTAAAATGAAACTATCTCTCCTCCGTAGTACTTTATGCATGTACATTGAGATTGTTTCAAAAGTGCACAGAATGTGTATTCAGGCTTTCAAGGAACATTTTGAAACCATCATCCCAATATGGCATGAGATGGACTTATGGTCAGTGGTGACCATAATGTTGGAGGTTTTGAGACCCTTGTTGTAGCCTTGCTTTTTGATCTCTCCGATCCACATTTTGATCTACTGATAAATTGCTAGTGAAAATTACATGAGCCAGAAATATGCTGTGCCCTTGATTTGTAGCGTGAATCTGTCTTTCAGATGTCAGAAATCCCTGCTCATTGTGTTTTTGAATACAATAAAAGCCTACGTACAAGGCGGTGCAGTGGAGAGTTAGGCACAGATTGGATCCATTGTCTTCTCCAGGCACCCAGATGGATGCAAAAGGCCTGAATGTAACATGACTAAACGACTCCTAAATATTGACAATCTAGGAAACATGAATAGGCAGGCCTTTGGAGAATTCCTCAATTTATCACCATTATAACAAACACTAAGCTCTGGAGCAGAACCTCACTTGTCTTTCTCAATAAGCTTTACATGCTCTTGTAAGTTTGATGGAGAAAATGAGCCTTGTAATCCTATTTCTGCTTGACTTCACTATTTTGAGCATCCTCAAAGTGGAGCAGACATATTAGCTTCCTTACTTGATGGAGCAAATTCTGTGCTTCTGTTGAAAGAGACAATTCCCTGGGATATGTTCTCTAGGCCCAACAATGCCTACCTTTTAATCCTTTGGTCCACCTTCAGAGTGAGAGAACACATCAGCAAAGGCAAGGTTTAGGCGTGTACACAAATGCAATCTTCAGGATTCGATTCAATTCAAACTGAACATCCAAAGATTTGAATCGATTTGAATGTTTACAATTTGAATGTATTCCCATTCGATTCCCAAATCTATTTGTACAAATTTTTTATTTGTATTTGAAGATATGAATGTCGACAACGTTCGCATCCCATTTTTGTCCCGTAGATATCTGTACAAATGTGTATGGATATGAATAAGTAGCATACAGATACATTTGAAATGCATACGGATACATACACATGCGAATGTCCAAATAATTTGCACAAATGTTTCAAAAGCTTTGAAAAGTCTTTCAAATGTTAAATTAAAACGTATAGACATTCAATTTGAATTTGAATGTCCGGATTCAATTGAATTTTGAATATTTTGAATATTCATGGGCATCCCTAGTAAGGTCCCCATGGCCTTACTGTGGTGTGTGGTATACCTTGGGGGTTTGGGACCCCCACTGTTAAGAGTACATAATGGTTCATTCCTTGTCATAATCATTTCTAAAAGTGCTGTAAAGGTAAAGTGGAAGTTAGCACTGTGCCAGCAATATGTGAAATTATTTGTCTAAATTTTCCAGTGTGAATAAGAGGACCCAGTTTAATGGGACACAGGAAATGACCCAGTTATAGAACTGTTTCCTGTATTTGAATAAACTGTCTTTGCTGGAAACAATGAAGCCAAGTTCTAAAAGTTTCCAGGATGCAATGTTTGTGTGAGCTAAGGATGTGCATAACTTTATTTTTTTTTGGGGGGGGGGGTTGATTCATATTGAATTGCATGCAAGAAAATTTGCATTTGTTTAAATAGATCCCCTCAGAATGTGGTTGGATTCAAATTCAATACACATGTTCGATATGAATTTGATTAGAATCCCCACTACAAATTGCATACAAATCCCTTAGTTATCCCATATGAATCCCCCACATATCTGCTCTGAACATGTCAAATCTACCCTGGGTCTACTTCGAATCCACTCTCAATCCACTTCAAATCCACTCTGGATCTGTTGCAGGCATGACTGGTGCAACCACTTTCCCCACCGATGATAGATGATTAGGTAGGTACGTAGGTAGGTATGTAGGTACATACATACATACATACATACATACATACATACATACATACATACATACATGCATACATACATACATACATACATACATATTTCTCTAAGATCTTTGTGCAATATTAATTCAATACGAATGTTTGGTACAAATCCCCTAATCATGTCTGTATTAAATGCAAAAGTGTGTATGGACAGAGTTTCATGATTTCCTGCCCACTCCAAATTGCTTAATGTATGAATTACATATATGCATTTAGTACACACTACTGTATCTTCCTTTTCCCCAGCATATAGGTCCCCCCCCCTCCAGCATTTCCTCCTCCCTGTAACGTAAAGTGAGCATTCGTTTACTTACAATAGCCAGGACTGGGTCAATATTTAATTGGAATTTACTTATCAGTTCTAATCCTTCTCATTATTGCAAACCTGCGTAAGGCAAATGCAAATTTCTGTGCTTGGCTACACTCCGATATGAAAAGGCAATGACAAAGCAGGATACCTATTCAAGCAAAAGCAAAGCAAAAAGTGTCTTGTTTACAACCTTGTTTACAAGTTTCAGAGTAATTCATATGAATCTGTATGAATTTGTACATTCGTACATGAATCAAATGTTACAACATTCGTACATAAACATTCATATTAATATTAGTTAATCTGGGGATACGTATTGGATACGTATCTAAGTATGCATTCGTATAAGATACGTATCTGATAATAACACATTTGTATGCAATCTGTATGCAGGATACATATCCAAGATACATATGCGTTTGTATTGGATATTCATATGAATTTGTACAAATACATTCAGATCAAATAGAATCCTACCACATTCGAAGGAGATCTAGGGTGTTTTTCCACTAAGCACTTAATGGGTCCTTAATGGGTCCTTAATGGGTCTTTAATGGGTACTCTAGTGCTAGTGGAAATAAACCCTAGCACTAGAGTACCCGTTAAGGACCCATTAAGGTTTCATTAAGGGTTCTTAATGGGTTCTCAATGGGTCCTTAAAGGGTACTCTAATGCTAAGTGGAAAAACACCCCTATTCGAATGAGTACAAATTTTCTAACATTCATTATGAATCAAAGGCCAAAAACTCATTCATGTACATCCCTACTTCAGGGATAAGGCAGGGGCTAATGTGGAACAGGTTGTCCCAATGCAGACAGCTTTGTTCCAGACCAGGAGAGATTTGTCCCAGCTTGGGACAAATTGTTTATGCCAGGATATCAACACTAGGTATGAATGCAGTTTTAGTCAAGCTGTAACTATAGGAGGGAGAGGATGGAGGGAAGGTGTATACCTGATTAGAAAGTGAGAAGATACAGGAAAGACACCAACATAACACACACACTTTTTGAAAGTTATGGCCTTTAGCCATATTGGTCTAGGTCAGTGGTTCTCAACCTTCCTTATGCCGCAACCCCTTAATGGAGTTCCTCATGTTGTGGAGACCCCCGACCACGGGGGCAGAGCAGCTGGGAGGTGGGAGGGAAGGGCAGTGGGAGACTCATCGCGACCCCTCTGAAAGGGTAGTTCGACCCCCAAAGGGGTCCCGACCCCCAGGTTGAGAACCACTGGTCTAGGTGAAGTCTATAAAAGGAATAAGACAAGAACACAAGGAAAATGCAGTGTGTACCTGTTATCCTTCTTGGAACAGTCTTGGAAACAAATAGGCAAAGGTTCAAGTACTTACCACTGAAACAGATTTTCTGACACCAGGCATCCTGTTTTTATCCCACATGTATCTATATGGATGCGTATGGATATACGTACACAAGATACATATGGATCCATACGCAATGCAAATATCCAAATTATTCATTCAAATAACTCAAAAAAGTATGTGTTGGTGTCTTTTCTGTATCTTCTCACTTTCTAATCAGTTAATATGTGTATGGATCCATACACATAAGAATGTCTGAATTATTCATATGAATAACTCAAAATATTTGTATTCATGCCTGGACATACGAATGCCTGGACATTTGATGTGTACACAAATGTCCGTATTCATCTGAATTTATCCAAATAACGAATATTTCGAGTATTTATGCACATCCCTAGAATGGAGTTCTGATCTCAGAAATCAAGATGCTTTTTGCCCTTAAGCGACCCCTCAGCTAAGAAGCCATTAGAACCCCAGAGCCTGTTAGCATTCTGATTTTTAATTTCCTTCCTCAGAGACTTTGATCATCTGCCTGATTGTTCAGGGACTGATTGCTAAACGGCAGCATGACGAAAATGAAGAGACCAGGTCAATTTGTGGAATGAAAAGGCAGCTACTGCCGTCGACTGCAAGGAGCAGAAATGAGGAGAACACTTTTTCTCCCAGATCAACTATTTGCATTTCTGCTCCCAGAACTATCTTTCCTGGCCCTGGTTCTGCGGCATCCTCCTCTGTTAATAAATGCTTATGCACGTTTGCATAATGGTGCCAATACTTAACTAGGAAGCTTTCTTGAGGGAGTTAAAGTGTGAAAGGGCAAAAGCTGTTAGCGGGTTGCTCTTCTTAGGTGTAAAAGCTGAACGTATTTTCACACCAAGGTTTTGTTTTTTTACGGGAAGGGACCCTGAGCATCATTCAAGAAAGTCGTCCTGATCTTAGCAGATTAAAACAGTCCATTGAAAGGTGTTGCTGTTGTTTCCTTTGAATGACAAGTCAATTAGAAGATGTCTTCATAGATATCAGCATTTTGCCTTCCATTATTTGAGATTCAGGGGCCTCGCGAGAGAGACTAGCTGGGGGAAACTAGAATAAGGAGTCAGATCAGGGATTTCAGTTCAGTTCAGTAGATAAAGGAATCTCAACCTTATATTCATCCAGCTCCTTGAGGGCTTCCAAGCATGTTGACACTTTGCTGGCTTACTAATATGTTAAACAGTAAGAAATAAGAACCAGGCGCCATGATTGTGTCTCAGTTTGAACCTGACATTTATCCCAATTCTTTTCAGGAATGCTTAAAACTTAGAGTGTGGATATTATTTTCTCTATCCATCTCTACGTAGAAGGGCGACGAAAAATCCTTAGAGGGGAAAAAAAACAAAAATAAAGCAGCAAAACAACAATGTTCTGCATGCGTTATTTACCAATACAAATGACACCATTAGGGGAGCTTGGGAAGATCCTGATAAGGGATGTGCACAAATATTGATCACATTTGGGATTTGTATTTAAATCTAGCGTAGGTACATTCGAAGACTGTCATTCCAATTTAAATCAAATACTTTGGAACATTTGCACGAAGCTTCGTTGCATTTGTGAACCTGGGAGGTGGGAAACTGGCTGTGCCAGTCACATCTGCAATGGATCCAGAGTGGATTCGAAGTGGATTGAGAGCAGATCCAAAGTGGATTCAGGGAGGATTTGATGGGTTCAGAGGGGACACATGGGGGATACTCCTGATCCATTGCAAATGTGACCGGGCAGCCACTTTCCCACCTCCTCAGGTTCACAAATGTAATGAAGCTGTGTATGGATGTATAGAAACATTTGATTCAAACTCAAATGTCCAAATTAATACAGATTTTGAATATGATGAATATTCATGCACATGCCTACCCTGCACACCAGGTGCCACAGCAAAGAGCTGGCTTGACTGCTGCAAGGTGCTCACTGCCACCAAAAATGGAGACTGGGCAACAGTGTACACCTTCCCCAGATGACAGGGGCATCTCCATGTAGTAAGTGGAGACGCAGCCTATGAAGCATGCCGATACAAAATGGCTTCTGCATTCCTAAGTAAGGCGAGTGGGAGAATCGGCATAGAAGACAAGCAAACTGAAATATCTACCAATCTGGACACACTAAGCCTTAAAAAGAAAAGGGAAGAAAACAAACTACTAGTACATCCCAAAGCATCAGTATTACTTCAGTTACCCAGTTTGGTCTAGTGGTTAAGGAGCCTGATTCTTGTTTGGGAATATCAGGGTTTGATCCCATCCTCTTTTGCAAAGCCGGCTGGGTGACCTTGGGCTAGTCACAGCTCTCTTCTGAGCTCTCACAACCCCACCTAGCTCACAGGGTGTCTGTTGTGGGGAGAAGAACAGAAGGTTTGTCCGCTGCTTTGAGTCCCCTTAAATGGGTGAGAAAACCGGGGTTGAAAAGCCAACTCTTCTTCTATTTCAGAAAAAAAAAGCAAAGAAAAAAGAATGTAGAACTCAAAAATTCAAGAAAATGACAGAACTGGAAGAAACATGGCCTCCAGTGTGAACTGGGCAGAAGGTTGTGATACCTTCAACTCCCTTGACTCACTAAGAGGAGACAGATGGGAGCAAATGGTTGCGTATAAGGGGACAAGTGAATTAAAAACTGGAAGACACATATGTCTTTGAGGGAACCAAGCTGTCATCCACATCAGCTCATGTTCATTACGCTGAAAAGAACAACCGTTCTAAAAATTCTCATTGGAAGATATGAGAAAATGCACAAATCTAGCCTATTCTATTCCTTTTATTAGCAAAACATGATCTAAATCTATAGCTGCTGATTTACAGAATTATCCTTGTTGATATGGTGCATAGACATTGCTAGACATGATCTTTCTTCTAAACTGCCACCTACTCGTTCTTGAATAAGAGCCGCCATTTTGTTTGGGCCATAGCTAGGGTGGCCTCGGTCCCAGAAATGAAAACACACTATAGCCCGGTCTGCAGGGCCCTGCTGTCCACCCGCTAGCACAAGAATCAAGTTGTATGCAAAATTTCAATCATTCACACTTTGCCCTTAAAGATAGTAGCTCACGTGGTGGTAACCTCAAAACTAGATTTCTGTAATGCGCTCTACATCAGGCTACCTTTATACCAAGTTTGGAAACGCCAAGTAGGCCAAAATATGGCGGCCAGGCTGATCACTGGTACTTGTAGGGGTGATCATATTATGCCAGCATTATTAACAAGATACAGGCTGTGACTCCACTGCTGGTTGGAGGCAGCTCTGCTGATGGGGTAAGGAGGAAGCAATCCCATGCATAGCATCCCTTCATTTCCATGACAGAGCAAGGAAGTACCATTTTCATCATGCCTCCTTGCAGGGCATGATAAACATGAGCCCTGCTTTGGAGGGGCCTCTTTGAGTGATCACAACAGAAATGATGACCACAGTTGCTTAAAATAGAGGTATGGCAGCAGTAGGCACTAGGGTTGTGCCCAAATGTGTTTTGTGTTTGATTTCTATTGAATCAAATGCAGGGAAATCCATATTCGTTCGAATAGAATCCATTGGAATGTAGTAGGATTTGAATTCAATACAACTGTTCGATAAAAATCCAGTTCAAATCACTGCTTCAGTTGCACCTACGTATCCACTCTGAATGTATCAAATCTGCTCCAAATCCACTTTTAATCCTCTCTTAGGGGTTTTCCCCACTTACCTCCCTTAATTCAGATCTTAGAAGATCCAGATCATTGAAATGGGGTCCTCAGCAGATCCAGTCCTGGATCTGGCAGTCTAGCACCCAATGGCAATGGGTGCTAGACAGGGTCATAGTGGGAATGCCAGAGCACCCTTCTGGAGTATCCGTTTCACCTGAAGTGGAAGGCGTGAAGGTGGTGTGGCACGATTGGTCACCACAAATGTAAATCAAGGCCCTCCCCTGGACCCCACTGCTCCAATCGTGGTGCAAACGCGTGCCTTCTTCAAGGCTGAAGACTCCTTTAAAGGGTTCTACAGGAAGTCCAGATTTAAGGGCCTGAGGACCCCATTCAATCTGGACTTCTTTTATACTGGTGTGAATTGATGGGTCCTAGTGGGGTCTTATGTGGGAACAGGTTCTTACTGATCAGCACCAATGTGGAACCTATCAAGTGCCTAATGAGTTCTAAATGGGTGCTTCCTGCTAGTGGAAAAGCCCCATGATCCACTTCGAATCCATTCTGAATCTGCTTTGAATTCTCTCCGGACCCACTGCAGATGTGACTGGGCAACCACTTTCCCACCCCAAGTTCACGAATGTAATGAAGCTTCGTAAGAATGTATCAAAGCATGTGATGCTCATTCAAATGCCAGTCTTCAGATGTACCAACTTGTGATTCAGATTTGAATGAATTTTGAATCTGATGAATATTCATGCACACCCCTAGTAAGCACCTTTTCAAGGCAATAAGTGTGCCTTGCTTTCACCAGCGGAGATGTGCAGCCTCCTTGCATTTTGGTGCTCACAATCTGAGACATGTGAGCAGGATTATAACCATTCCAGCTCACCAACACGATGTAAATTTCTCATCAGTTTTGCCTCCAGAAAAAGTTAGCAAAGTTAGTAACTCTTACAGGTTGACTCAAAGCAAGCTCATTATAAAACCCAATGCAATTAATCTTAGAATTAAGAACTAGCTGAGTTCTCGTTTTCGTCTAATCAGATTATTAATAACATAAACAGGCTTTTAATTAATTTGTGGGAGTGCTCCCTTCCCCACAGAAAGACACAAACGTTGAATTTCAAAAAGCTCTCATTAATAATAATCTAGTTCTTTGTCTCCAAGATCCTTGCAAAGTAGCAACTTTTTATGGAAAAAAAAATTCTGCAGCATCCATTGCCTGGCTGTTTGTCTCACAGTTTCATTTATACACTTCTTAAAAGTCTGTTGACTAGCTTAAAAGAAAGATGTAAGACCAAGATATGGATGCAGAAGTATGAAAAAGCCCAGAACATTTCTGCAGAGAGGCAAATAAGCCGTTGTTGTTGTTGTTGTTAAAGTGAGAAACATTTTGTTTCCCAGACCCTACAACTTCCCTTAAACTAACAAGATGACCATCTAACTATAGAACTCTTCTTCTCATGGGAAGTTATTCTCATTAACAGAGTTTTTATCTGGTACCTGTTCCCAAGATCAGATACATTCACCTGAGTCATCAGATTCCACCTTACACAAATCATTAGTCAGCGTCTCCATTTCAGACACCCTTGACCTTTTCATTGATGCAAAGCCTGGAGTTAGTTGAAAAACGTAGGCAGCAGCAGCTAGGGGTCTGGGAATGCTGACGCTGCACTCCAGTTCTTTCCCTGGCAGACATGACCCTCTGGAGAAATTGCAGGTTTTGTCTGGAGCAGAAAGGTGCCAACCTGCTTTGGTCAGTCCATGCTTTGCAAAACCTGGATTGGACTGAACACAAACCAAGGGGTATTCTAACCATGGGAGGGAACCAAGGGATTTGAACCCTAAATTTCAGTTCATTCATATCTCCACACTGCAGAACTCCTGAGTGTAAAAACTAGGGATTTACCAAAGGTTTTCCTCACCTTTGCATTTGCCCACAAATGTAAAGGTTTGAGCCTTCATGTGTGAAGGCAAGTGGGCCTATATTTGTATATCAGCCTTTGCCCTTATCGGCCCTTTGATGGAGTTTCATGACATTCAGTTTTGCCTAGTGGTTACAGAGCCAGACTCTTATCTGGGAATATAGGATTTGATTCTGCTGTCCTCCATGAAGCCAGCTAGATGATCTTGGGCTAGTCACAGCTCTATTTCTGATAGGGATGTTTACGAATATTCATAACATTCAAAATTTGTCAAAATTTGGACATTTGAACTTGAATCGAAGGTTACAATATTCATATGCTAACATTTAAACAAATACTAATATTTCTGGAGATTCATACAAATATTTCAGACATTCATTAAGCTGGGGAAACATATCAGATATGTATCTATTTGTATCAGATACATATCTGTTCATATCAGATATTTATCGAATGTTCATATGAATATGTACAAATGGATTTGTATCATATAGAATTTTATCACATTCAAATGGGATCTATTCATATGAATATGGGTTTTTGAACATTCGGTTCACTTCAAATCAAATGCCCCCAAAACATTTGTGCTCATCCCAAATTTCTGAGCTCTCACAGCCCCACCTACTTTACAGAGAGTTCTGTTGTGGGAAAAATAATAGAAAGCTTTAGGGATTTGCCCAAATGGTTGTTGGTTTTTTTCCATTCGATTCATATAAAATTGAATGTAAGAAAATTTGTATTTGTTTGAAAAGATCCCCTTAGAATGTGGTAGAACCCTATTCGATATGAATGTATTTGTACAAATTTGTATGAATATCCGATACAAATGCATATGTATCCAGTATGTAACCCATAACATATACACTCTGAATGCACTCTGGATCCATTGCAGATGTGACTGGAACAGCTGCTTTCCCACCTCCCTGGTTCACTAATATTCTGAAGCTTTGTAAGAATGTTCAGTACATCTGTATTCATATGAATGTCAATGTTGTAACATTCAAATCATGCATGAATGTCCAATTTTGTATTAATGTATCAATGGCTACTAGAATGAATGCCTAGGTGCATCTTTCAGGCTGGGGGTGGGGACTGGAGCGCTTCTAAGGCCATTTGCTGGGATTCAAGAACAGGAATAGGTGTGTCCTTGGGTGTTTTTCCACTGTCACTAAAAGTACCCATTAAGTACCCATTAATGGGTACGTAATGGCATTTTTGTACCCATTAATGGGTACTCCTAGTGACAGTGGAAAAACACCCTTTGTCTCTGCTTGAGATCCCCATGACCATCTGGTGGGCCACTGTGTGTGACAGGATGCTGGACTAGATGGGCTGTGGCCTGATCCAGCAAGGCTTCTCTTATGTTCTTATATTCTTTGTCCGAATTTATCTGAACAATGCATGTTACGAATATTCATGCATATCCCTAGTCCTCTTAAATGAGTGAGAAAAGTGGGGTAGGAAAACCAACTCTTCTTCTTCAGTCAAAACACTCACTCGAGAGAGGTGGCGGGAGCAAGTGTGAAGCCAAGCCAGTAGCCGAACCACCAGACCAGCCTTCCAGAGCACTCAGTATGGGTGGTGAAAGTTGCAGGAAGGCTGCACTGGCAGGCCTTCCGGAGTAGCGATGGGCGAAAAATGTTTGTCGCCTTCACAATTTGTACAAATTGCAGAAGAACATAAGAAGTGCCATGCTGGGTCAGGCCACAGCCCATCTAGTCCAGCATCCTGTCTCACGCAGTGGCCCACCAATTGCCCATGGGCACCCCAAGCAAAAGTTCAAACATTTGCATTCAAATGGAATATTGTCTATATTCGAAAGTGGACATTTGCATGTGAAGAGAAAGCTTTTGTGAGTCCGTTCAAAGGTCTGTTGCCCTTGCAAAGGTGGATTTGTGGATTCAGAGGTGCACGTGGTTGCGGCAGGAGTCAAGGACAATTCAAAGAACATTCAAAGTGAATCAGAAGCCTAACATATTCAAAGTAGCTCTATTCAATGTGAAGCAAAACCAATGGGGGGCATATCATGCGGCTCTGTAGCAGTAGGGCTAGGCAGAGCTGAGCCTCCCTTATCAAAATATTCCCTTCTGGATTCAAATTGCAAAATGAACCAGAATAAAAAGTAGAATTCCTTTGGTTCATTAAAATAAAAAGAGGGGGGAAATGAGCACATACATAAAATAGCAAAAGAATACAGATTCAAAGTCATTCATAAAATAAAAGGATTTCCCTATGCAAAAGCATAGGGTCTAAACTTAAAGTTTCAGATAGTTCAAAAAATCAAAGCATCAGAAGAACATCAGCATAACATGACTCTCAATGAGGGTGAAACAGAGTTCAGAAGAAGGAAGGTAAGAATTCAACAGAATACCTAATGCTAATACAGGCATGGCTGTATCCTAAAATGCCACTTGCAATCCTAACGTGCTAAATAATATCCAATAAGATACCAACAAACATATACCTTTCCAGAAGGAGAAGGGGAAGGAGAAGAAGAGTTGGATTTTCTAATCTGCTTTTCTTACCCATTTAAGGGGACTCAAAGCTGCTGACAAGCCTTCTGTTCTTCTCCCCACAACAGGCACCCTGTGGGATAGGTGGGGCTGTGAGAGCTCAGAAGAGAACTGTGACTAGCCCAGGGTCACCCAGCTGGCTTCATCCAGGAGTGCGGAATTGAACCCAGTATTCCCAGATAAGTGTCAGGCTCCTTAACCACTAGACCAAACTGGCTAGTGAGTAACCTCCTCCCATCAGGTAATGTGAATAACTGCACGTTGCCTCCTTGCATCCACTTAGCATCATCTAATTTGGGAGTGACTTTCAGGTGCAACTGATCTTGGATGGCAGCAATCTAAGGCCAGGTGTGCCTTTCTTCTTCAAAACCTAACATAATAAGCTGCTTCTTCCCAAGAGAAATTGTTTACTTTTGATGTTAACCCTCTAGGGCCAAAATGGAGACAGTTAGATTCTCCTGTTACATGCTAGCTAGCCTCTTCCATTACAACTAGGAGTGTGCACCAATTTTTGTAACATTTGAAATTTGTACTTTTGGCTAAATTCGGACATTCATATTTAAATCAAATGTTGGCACATTCAAAGACTGGCATTCTACTTCAAATCAAATGTTTCCATATATTCGCGTGAAGCTTCGTATGGGATTTGCATGGGATTTTGTATGAGAAAGTGCCTCTTGTTGCTGGTCTGGTTGGAGTCTTTGGGGCCACGATGTCCATCCTCTGCAGACTCACTGGGAAATACCAGTGCTTACTGGGCATCCCAGTTTCTGTTCACTTTAAGGGATTACCCGGACACATCCGTCTCTGATATTGGCAGGCCGTACTGCAGCTTTAAATGTTTCACTGGCTTGTTTTCTCAGCATCCTGAGCTGTGTGCTGTGTTATTAGCTGACCCTTCTCCTTTCTTTTTTGGCTGCCTAGACTGGTAAACGCTGGTGGTAGATTTTTCAGAAAAGTTGCAGGCATCTGAAGGTTAGCTGCCTCCTTCAGCCTGAGTTCAATGCCTCTAAATGCTGGTTTTAAATGAAAAAAATAATTAAAGTGTCAGAACAACTAAGAATGGATTCGAATCAGATTTTTGAATTTTCATACCCTTGCAAGACTTCCCCAATTGCTGTTTATAGATGAATTTATTTAGTGCCTGTCAACTAAATAAAGGTTTGGACAGGATGAAACTGTGTGGAGGTAAAGCAGATTGGGCAAATGTAAATCAGATGAAGACAGCGAGGTCCTTTATGCATTTGGCCTTATTCTAGAATGTATCTCAGGACAGGGGTCTGCTGTCCATGTGCTAATGTACATTCTGGCAGGACATACTTGGGGGCTGCTATAGCCTGCAGTCTCATGTGAACAACAGACCTCTACTCCAGAATATATCCCAGAATAAAGGTAAGTGTAAATAGACCCTGGAAGCAGGAGGGGGGGGGTTGCAGAAGCAGGGCACTTCTAATAACATTTGCTGGGATTCAAGAGCAAGAAAAGGTTTGTCCTTGTCTCTGTTTGAGATGCCCATGAGCATTTAGCGGGCCACTGTGTGTGACAGGATGCTGGACTAAATGGGCTGTGGCCTGATCCATCAGGGCCTCTCTTATGTTCTTATTCTTTGGATTTCTGCAAGCCTCTTTGAGAATCTCTTGCCCAGCCCCTCCCATATAAACTGCAGGTTGATTCACCTGCCCTTTCTGTCTGCCAATTTCTTTCCAGAAACTGCTTAAATATAGATGAGATGAGCAGGCACAAAACATGAAATTATTTAGTTCTTTCTTATTGATGAAATTATCACAAAGGATGCAAAGACTGCACTTTATAGATGATAAATTGCCAGGCTCCCAACCAGATCTGCTTCTAAGAAAAAAAAATGCCCTGACCTTTAGTGGGTTTCAGAATGATCTCTTAGATAGCAGAAAGCTTTGTTTGCTTTAAGTGAATTTCAAGGACACCTTTTATTAATCTTTAATGGTTATGCATATATATGAGTGGAATTTATTCCATGGACCATGTAGACTGCCTCTAGGTATCACTTATTTATTCTGCAATTTATCGATTTGCCAGTTTAAGGAAGACCTAGAACTATCGCATATGGTCTATACATTAGACAGATACTTGAGGGATGTGTACAAATATTCGTAACATTCAATATTCATATGAATTTAAACAAATTCGGACATCTGTATACGAATTGAATGTTACAACATTGTTACACTGAGATTCGTATTCGTACGAAAGTTTTGGAACATCCATATGAATGCTTTGGAACATTCATGAAATGGGGAGGTGAGAAAGCAGCTGTGCCAGTCGCCTCTGCAATGGATCCAGGGTGCATTTGATATGGTTTGAGAGTGGATTCAAAGTGGATTCAGGGCGGATTTGATGCTTTCAGTTTGGATATGTTATGGGATATGTATCTTTTCCTATCGGAGATTTGTACAAATCCGTATGAATGCACTCATATCGAATAGAATCCTACAACATTCAAAGAGGATCTGGTCAAACAAATACAAATTTTCTTACATTCGATTTGATACAAATTGAATGCAAAAATCACCCCCTAGACAGGGTTAATATTAATTGGCAAATGATTAGAACAGCAAACATTTGCTTTTCTTTCCTCCTCTTTCTTCTGCCATCTTTCTCTCACACCTTGCACTCTCCTACTCTCTGTCTCCTAAAATAATTTGATAGAAAGCATTGGCATGGCTAATATAATGAATCCCGTCAGAATTTGAAGTCATTGTGAGCTAAAGCTCACCTGCGGAAATCTAAGCATCCACCTTATTTCTGTAATATTCACTTGACCAAAGAGGTGTGCGAGTAATCCTATCTCATCCCTTTTTCTTCCTCGTGAACTGAATTTAGCAACCCATGTATAGCCTTAGGGTTTCAAAGCTGCCAGTAGCTCTAGGGGACAACTCCGGAGACAAGCAAAATCTCTCCTCCTCCCCCTCCCCACAAATAGATTAGTCATAAAGGACCCTGTAGAAGCAAAATGGAGAATGAATCTGCCATTAATCTTGAGTAATGGAATACGCTTTCTAAAATGGTTGAGGGGAGAAAACACATCTCTCTTTGTATCTTGACTGAAGCTTGATTCAAAGGAGCAATATTGGTGATTTAACATGAGTGGAACACATTTTTATAATCCTTATCAAATGTTCGGTTACTACAGCAGCATAAAGTGGAGCTTATTAAAATGGATAAGAGAAGGGTTATGAGATTCACACTGTCAAGAGAAGAAAAGTGTTCAAAATATAGATTTCTTTTATCTGTCACTCAGGAAGCACAGTACTTGTTACTAAGCAGACAGAGTGCAAGCATCTAACTTTCAATTAGGCAGACCCTGACAAGGAGGAGAGGAGAAGGATTTTGCTGGCATGTCACATCGGCCCTTAAGTGTCCCCGTCCTGATAAGATGGTCAAGATTGAAGGTCTCAATTTAGCTATAGTGGAGAGCCTGGGAAAGGTGGTGCTGTTTTTGGAACATGCTTGTGCCCCCAAAGTGCTTAGCGATGCACTAAAATATTCCACGTCAAACTCTTCTCTCCTATCAAAGTTGTTAGTAGGAACGTGCATGAATAGTTGTAACTTTCAAAATTAGTACAAATTCAGACATTCAGATCCAAATCAAATGTTGGGTGTTTTTCCACCGCGCTCCTTTAATCCGGATCTAAGAAGATCTGGATCTAAGGAATAGGTTCATTCCTTAATCCAGATCTAGTAGATCCAGATCAAGGGAAGTACCCAATGTGTTTCCATGGGTGGTCTAGCACCCAATAGCAATGGGTGCTAGCCTCCCTGCCGTGGAAACACTGGAGCACCCATTTGGAAATCTGGATCTACCCACGAGGGGTCTGCCTGTCACCCCAGGTGTTTGGGGGAACAGGGGGTGCAATCTCTGAAGTGCCTCCAAAGTCATTTCGAAGTCATTTCGAAGTCACTTCAAAGTCTGCAAAACAGCTCCATTGAAGTCTGTGCTGATCTTCGGAGTGAACTTTGAAGTTCACTCTGAAGATCAGCACAGAGTTCAAAGATGCTCTGGAGCTATTTTGCACTGACTTCGAAGTGACTTAGAAATGACTTAGAAATGACTTCGAAGCTTAGGTTTTGGGGCTCACCCCCTATAGGTGCCCCCTCCCCCTAGCCTCCTCT
Organism: Aspidoscelis tigris stejnegeri; assembly: GCA_023333525.1. Lineage (NCBI taxonomy): Eukaryota > Metazoa > Chordata > Lepidosauria > Squamata > Teiidae > Aspidoscelis > Aspidoscelis tigris. The sequence continues at coordinate 11,379,172 of JALMGA010000012.1, forward strand.
AGACCCCAGTGCCACACAAGCATGGAAACAGGCTCCCTTTAATCCAGATTTTCTGCCTGAAGACCTCATCTACAGAAAATCCGGATTAAAGGACAGAAAGTACCCATTTGATCCGGATTTCCCCAGCGGCAGTGGAAACAATCGGGTCCCAAATGGGTGCCGTGGTGGAAATGGGATCATCCAGCTCACACCCAAATGGGTCCTTAATGGGTGCAAAAATGGGTACTTTCTGACAGTGGAAAAACACCCGTTGTCAAATTTGAAGATTGACACTCGGATTTGAATAAATGTCTTGATACGTTTGTATGAAGCTTCGTATGGGATTCGTACGCATTCATTTTGCATTCATATGGGATTTGTATGGGATTAAAGATTCATATAGAATTCAAATCCTACTACATTCTATTTGAACGAATATGAATTTTTGTTCATATTGGAATCGTTCATAATAGAATTGAATTTAAAAAAAATTCTGTGCATCCCTAGCTGGTATGTAGAAATAGAAGGAAGCACTGGATCACTGGTGGAGGACAAGGATTGAAGGGAAGAGGAAAACCGATTCTTGTTGGAATCCCCAATTGAACCGGAAGGGAAGGGAAGGGAAAGATGGATTCTTGTTGGAATTCCAAATGGAACTGAAAAATAGGAGTTGCAGAATGTTAACAAATTGGCGGCAAAAAGAAGGGATGTGTGCAAATTGCTTTTCCATGTTTCCTTTGCATAGAAACAAATGCAAAGGAAATTTGCATTCATGTGAATGGAGCCACTTTGAATGTGCTAGGCTTTGAATTCCCTTCAAATGCTCTTTGAATTCGCTTGGAATCCCTGTTCCTAGTTGCACCTCTGAATCTCCTCCAAATCCACTCTGAACGTGCTTTGAATCCACTCTGAATGCACTCCGGAAGTGACTGAGCAGTTGCTTTGCTGTGTCCACACAAAATTCGATTCAAACCTTTAAAATTCAAATTTAACCAAATTCTATTCGAATTAAATTTGGATCTATTCCTTTGAATTTTTTGATTCAAATTTGCACTTACGAATGTTGACATCACATCATTACACATCCTCTACGCGTCTGTATGCATCCGGTAGTTATCCTGTATTCATCTAGTTTTTGTCCCATACAGATCTGTACAAATGTGTATGGATGTGGGAATGATGTGTATCTGCAAGTGCGCTTTGTGTACAAACCTGTACACATGTGAATGTCAGGATAATTCGAATAAATAGATCCGAAATTCAAAATTCATTCAAATCATTAAATTTGAACTTATGGACATTCAATTCAAATTCGACTGTCAAAATTTGAGCAGATTTGATCTAATTTTGAATACCTTTGAATATTCATGCGCGCTCCTACTCCACACCTTCTTAAATGTAAAAAATTTGTTGAATTTTTAAGGTGTTTTCACATGTGTTATCTTGTTTTAATCTTTATTTCATTTTAATCTGTATCTGTTTTAATCTGTTTTAATCTGTTGTTACCCACCCAGAGATCTTCGGGTATGGGGCAGGATAGATATGTAAATAAATAAATAAATAAATAAATCACGAAAGCTTTCACTTTGCACGTGAGCATCAGTCCTTGGATACAGTCAATATTTGCTCCAAATGCAAACATTTGAAGCTTTGAAATTCATATGAATTTGCAAAGGTGCCAAATATTTTTCGTCCAACCCTAGTGACAAATACTTCCTTTTGTCTCTCTTTCTCTCTCTCTCTCTTTTTTTTAGACAATAGGGATCTTGCAACCATGTTTCTATTTGAAAAGCTGGGCAGTAAGCGTTTAGCAATGCTGGTATAGTAATCTCATATGAGCAAAGACAGTGACATCCATCATATTTGTCTATCACCTCAGAAGCTTTTGACATAGTGTGCTATTTTGTCACATCAGTTATCCGTATGATAGATGGCTGCCAAAATTCCCTTTGCTAAAGAGGCATGCATTAAATAATACCATAGGCCCCAAAGACTTTTTTTCTTAGTACCCACTAATAGACACAAAGTCACATTCACTCGCAATCAATCATCCCAGATAACCATGTAAGAAGGAATTTCAGACGGGAAGCTTTTCTTTTAATTGTCCTCTGCATGGAAAAGGGTATTACTGTCTGGCATATTACAAGCTAAGCCTGCTCAAAGTTCACCTTTTTCAGCATCATTTAAATTATAGGGACCCTAGCCTAAATTTCATATGGCAAGTCTATTTTGGGGATGTGCATGAATATTTATCTTAATTTGATTCATATCAAATTAAATGCAAGAAAATTCATATTCTTTTGAATGAGGTAGGACTTGTATTTGATACAAATGTTCACTCCCATATGAATCCCATATGTATGCATATGAGTAGCATATGAATCCCACACAAATCCCATACAAAGCTTCATGCGAATGTATCAGAACACTTGATGCAAATTCTGATGTCAATCCTCAAATGCGCCAACATTCAATACAAATTCAAATGTCTGAATTTGGCCAGAGTCACAAAAATTTTGAATGTTATAAGTATTCTAGTTTATGCATTTCTTATATTTGCTTTCGACACACTATGCTAGAACTCTGATATACTACAGGGACGACTAAGTCAAAGAGAGGACTCCTTAGGAGTTGAAGAACATCTGGCAGCATTTGATTTGGAAGCATATGATTTCTGCTCACTGTATTTGGACATTCAAGGATACTATTTCCTAAGGCAGTGTTTCCAAAAGTGTGGTACACATACCCCCAGAGGTACGGGAAGAGTTTGGTGGGGATACACACTGCACTGGGAATATCCACTGTACCGTGCTTAGCTGTTTTTTATGAGGAGTACTCAGCGTTACGAAAATTATAGAAGGGGTACACATATGTCAAAAGTTTGGGAAACACTGTCCTAGGGATGTGCACAAATATTCGTAATGTTTGCTATTTATATGAATATGTATGAATTTGGACATTCGTACATGAATCAAAAGTTATGACATTCGTACATTAATATTCATACAAATACGAATGTTTCAGATATTCATACAAATAGTTTGGACATTCATTAAACTGGGGAGGTGGGAAAGCGGCTGCGCTGGTCACACCTGCAACTGATACAGAGTGAATCCGACATGGATTGAGAGTGGATTAAAAGTGGATTCAGGTTCAATTTGATGCTTTCAGAGTGGATATGTTACGGGATATGTATCCAATGTGTATTCATTCGTATTGTATATGTATGCATCTGTGTTGGATACGTATCGGATATTCGTATGAATTCATACAGATACATTTGTATCAAATAGAATCCTACCACATTTGAAGTGGATCTAGTTGAACAAATAAAGTTTTTCAAACATTCAATTTGTTGTGAATCAAATGCCAAAAAATGAGTTAGTTAGTTTAGTTTAGTTTAGTTACTTAGTTTAGTTAGTCAGTTTAGTTAGTTAGTTTACTTAGTTTACTTAGTTTAGTTAGTTTTAGTGAGTTTAGTTAGTTTACTTAGTTTACTTAGTTTAGTTAGTGAGTTTAGTGAGTTTAGTTACTTAGTTTAGTTACTTAGTTTAGTTAATTTAGGGTGTTTTTCCACTGTCACTAGAAGTACCTATTAAGTACCCATTAATGGGTACAAAAATGCTATTTCGTACCCATTAATGGGAACTTAATGGGTACTTTTAGTGACAGTGGAAAAACACCCTTAGTTGAGTTAGTGAGTTGAGTGAGTTGAGTTAGTGAGTTTAGTGAGTTTAGTTAGTTAGTTTAGTTTAGTTACTGAGTTTAGTTAGTTTAGTTAGTTTAGTTATCCATCCAACCCTATACCTGAAGGTCTCCATGCGGGTAACAACATCTAAAATCAAACATTATTAAAACAGTAACAATATGTATTAGCATCTGAAAGTGGGAAGAAAAAGTTGTATCCCTGTTTAACTGAAGGCCAAAGCAAAAACACATCTTTTTGATGTAGGTTGCCAAATATTTCAAATTCAGTCTAATTCTGTATCCTATAGCAAGCTGTAGGGATGTGCACAAATATTCAAAAATCTGATTCGGGTCCAACAAATGCCGACATTTGAATTTGAATCGGATTTAAAGATATTCGAATTTAAACAATCGGATATTCAATTGATACGGATATTCGAATGATTTGAATGTACAGATTTGTATTTATCGCATTTGAATATGCATGAAAATTATGCATATTTGCGCTTATAATGCATCATGAATACGGGATGCATACAGGATAAAACAGGATGCATATGGAATACACACAGATTCATTAAACCAATAAGAATGTTGTCGACGTCCATATCTTTAAATAGGAATTGGACTTTTGAATTTATGGATTCGAATAATCTGGATTTGAATCAGATTTTTGGAAATTCAGGTTTTTAGTATTTGAATCAAATTGAATTTTCAGATATTCAAATTTGAATGCCCAAAAAACAAGCTGGATTGTTTAGGTATTCAAACTCAATTTTTTGAAATCTATTTATTCTTGTTACCGTCTTTCAGAGTTTTTAACCACATACTAGTTCGCTGCTGGGGGATATTGATCATTGTATAATTTCTTTGATTTGTCTGAAGGCTAAGTTTGCTTCCCCCCCCCTTTTAATTGTGCTTTAAAAATAAATTCCGTAGCCTTTTTCTTTTTCCAATATAGAATTCAATATATGGAGTGAATCTTTTTGTTTAGGTATATCTCAGAGAACAACAGTAATAAGCATCAAACAGGCTGTGTACAATAGAAATATATTAGTAATAACATCAAAAATTACCTCTTTCATTCACATCATTGTGAATTAGCAATAACATTCATCTTCATAATTTAATCCTTAAATCCCTGTGTCTTAAATGGCAAATTTTCAGAGGTAATTATGCAATCATCTTAATATTGCAGAAATGTGAATTTAACTAGCCTGTCCCACTGTGTTTTAGATTTTCTAATGTTCACTACTGTGCAGTAATTAAGTTACAGAATAATAGCAACATATTTACATTGATCAGATACTATTACATACAAACTCAAAATATACTGTATTCAGAAATAATCTTATTTGCCCAAGTACTGTGAGCTATTCATCATTTGATTTTTGTTTGCTTATTTCATCTAATAATACTTCTCTTGTTTTAAAAGGGTTTGTTTCTTTTTTTTTAGCTCACAAATTTCAGTTGAAATCTCTTCAGATACCTCGCCTGTTGTTTTGGAACCATAATAATAGAGGCTCAAATACAATGTATTCCTAAAATTCAGAAAAAGGCTATCAAGGGTAAGAAGAGGGCAAGAAAGCATCCTTCAGAAAGTGAAAGCTTGCCCTAATGTTTACATTAGCTACCTAGAACCGGTCTCCTTCTGGGAATGGCAAACCACTTCTGTATCTTTATCTAGAAAACTGCACAAAGATGCCCATAGAGGTGTGTGTGCAGTCAACCACAACTCAATGGTATCCAGCAGCAACTCTATGCCAATCATATATGCAAAGATTTCTGCAATTAATGGGGATTAAGGAGGCCCCATCTCTGCCAGTCCAGCTCCATCTGTATTAGATAGAGCCAGATCTAGATTAGACAAGTCTTCAAGTGGACCAAGGCTCTACAAGTGAAAAAAGGGCCTTATTGGGGATCACAGGAAGCATATAGATGGCACACCGCTGTTCCAGAATTACTGTTGTTCCTAGACTTCAGAGGTATGGGAGAAGGTGGCCGTGAAGCTCACATGAGAAAGGGTGGACCAGATCAGTGGCATTGGTGCAGGTGGGCCTGGTCTGGCCCACAACTCCACGTAATCTAGATCAATGCTCCTGACTATCCCATGCCCAATGATCTAGATCAACACAAGGTGGGTGCAGAAAAGACCCTGGGCTCTGAAAATTGGTCACTAGCAGCCACTGCCATGCAAATGCCAGGTACCAAATAGGAAGTGTTTGATTCCAGCCAGGAAGGGTCCTCCGTGTTCCAGCTAAACATATGGCTTGGGATGGGCACGAATGGTGGGTTTTTTCATTTGATTTGTATTAAATCAAATGTAAGAAAATTCGTATACATTTGAGTAGATTCATGCAGTAGGATTCTATTTGATACAAATGTATTCATACAAACACGTATGCATCTGATACATATCCGATATATATTCATACCTATCTGTTACCTATCCGATATGGATCCAGTAAGTATCCTGTAAGATATCTGCTCTGAAAACATCAAATCCACTGAATCCACTTGGAATCTGCTCTCAATCCATGTTGAATGCACTCTGGATCCATTGCAGATGTGACTGGCGCAGCCGCTTTCCCACCTCCTTGTCTTGCAAATGTTCTGAAGCTTTTTACAAATGACCCAAAACATTCACATTCGTACAAATGTCAAAGTACCAATGCTGTAACATTCGAACCATATACGGATGCCCGAATTTGTCCAAATTTATCTGAATTATTAAGATTACAAATATTCGTGCATATTCCTAAACATGGCCTCCAGAAGCAGCCATGGTATCCAACCTTGGCTGTCTACAACCTTGCAAGCATCCCAAAAGAGAAACAGTCTTATACTGCAGAACTTGGTTTCTTCACCAAAATACCCTTCAAAGACTTCTGAAATAGTTTATTCCCACCAATTATTCCAGCTTTGCAAACGTGTTAACACCGGGGACCTTTGAAGATCCAACTCCTTAATAGAAAACGGAACTTTGTAACCAAGAAGGGGATAATTGCTACGATAAACATATATTCCTTTAAGTTTTCCATTTCTACTACACCCTCTAAATCACACACACAGTAAACTTAAGAACAACTGCCCTTCTTTTTGCACTTGGGGGATTATTTGTTCTGGGAGAAACTGGGAAATCACTTGTGGTAAATTAAAGAGGGAAGGGGGAGGAAAACCCCTAGCAAATTATTCACTGTTAATTAAATAACCTGATTCTGTCCATTGAAGCTAATGCATTAAAGTATTTAATGTTTGTTTGGTAAACTGCTTTACTAAATGCTCCTTTGACTTTTATTGGTAATAAACATTAGCATTTATGGTCCATGAAAACAGCTTCACATCCAGCTTATGCTGTTACTATTTACAGTTTGTTAATGAAATAACATTAGCTGGTTCCACACACTCACGCTGCACCTGCTATATGACCTGCTTGCAACATTATGCCCGAATAGAGCTGTTTAGCAGTTAAACCCATGTGGTTGCTACATACCTAGCTACAGGAGCAGACCTTTCCTATTTAGTTTGCCCCCCCCCCCAAAAAAATACTTTCCCTGCAAGAAAGAAAGGCCTATTTCACTCTCATCGGTCTTAAATATGGCACGGGGAGGGGAGGAAATGTTATCTCTCTATTCATTTTACTCAGGCAAACATACTCAGGTCTTCAGCTTATTCTCGAGGAGTTTAATTCCTTGCTAAAAAGTCCAATGAACCACTAAGAACAACTATCAGAAATTCCCAATAAACTCGGCACCTGGAAATGCCTTTCAGGTCAGTAAGAAACCTCTAGATTTCTAAATCAGGGGGCGATTTGCACTTTGGCCCATAGGTGACAATTAGGCAACATCTGGGCACGGGCATCTGCACTTGCAGGAAGCATTTACACCATAGAAACATCCCCTGCGTGCCTAGAAGTCCCCTAATTGTCAACTAGGGGTGTTTTTTCCACTGCACCCATGTGGGGAATCCGGATCGACCCCCAAGGGGTCGGTCCGTTTCCCCAGGTGTTTCGGGGGGCAGGGGGGTGCAGTCTTTGGAGCCATTTCAAATTGACTTCAAAGTCATTTCAAAGTCATTTCGAAGTCTGTGCAAAATAACTCATTTTGAAGTCTGTGCTGATCTTTGGAGTGAACTTCAAAATGACTTCAGAGTCACTTCAAAGTTCACTCCGAAGATCAGCACAGACTTCAAAGGCACTCCAGAGCTATTTTGCACAGACTTAGAAATGATTTCGAAATGACTTTGAAATGACTTCGAAGTGGCTTCAAAGTGACTTCAGAGCCTAGGTTTAGGGGGAGGCAATGGGTGCATCCCCTTCCCCTAGTCTCCGTTGGACCACATTGCCTGTTTCCTGTGGAAACAGGCTCTCTTTAATCTGGATTTTCTGGCAGAAGACCCTATTGTAGACCCCATTAATGGGGTCTACAGAAAATCCAGATTAAAGGCCAAAATGTACCCATTAGATCCAGATTTCCCCCATGGCAGTGGAAACAATTGGGTCCCAAATGGGTGCAGTGGTGGAAATGGGATCATCCGGCTCACACCCAAATGTGTCCTAAATGGGTGCAAAAATGGGTACTTTTTGACAGTGGAAAAACACCCTAGCTGTAGAGCACAAAATTGTGCTCTGCAGACTTATTAACCTCCCCCAAAAGCTTACCTGTTGCATCCAGCCGGTGACCATTCACTCCTCTGCTGGATGCGGAGGTCGACAGAGCTGTCACCCAAGCATGCTGGTAGCTCTGCTGACCTCCTGGCGTGACTGCGCAGAGTAAGACCATCGTCATGGCGACGGCACTGATGTGTGTGTAGTCAAAGAGGGTGCCGCATTCAAGATGGCAGTGCCCTGAAGAGGACCGGACCAGAAATCGAATGCAGGTAAGTATTCAATCATGGAGGAGAAGCCTAACATTACCTAGCACTCCCAAGTGTAAATGCTAGTCAACGTTAGTTTATCACACAACTTTCCCATCCAGCAGATGGGAAGGGAAGTGCAAAATCGCCCCTAGTGCCTTTAGCCCATGTTCTGGAAAGCTTCCATCTGGATTATTACAATTTGTTGCAACATTCAGGACAAATTAATTTTATCTATCTACTATCTGTTTTGATACATTTGTATGAAGCTCTGTATGGGATTCCTATGGGATTGCTATGCATTCCTATGGGATTCGTATGGGACTGAACATTTGAATTCGAATCCCATTACATTTGAAGGGGCTCTATTCAAACGAATATGAATGTTTTTGTCTGTATTTGATTCAATACAAATCAAATACAAAAAAACACCATTCGTGCTCATCCCTAAATCACAGTCTTGATATACTTGCATCCTAAAATTTGATGGGTAAGAAACAAAAGTGAAGGGAAAGAAATCACAGCAATAATCTACTTTGCTTATTTTTGTGCTGTGGTTGATATTAAATTGGCTGTAGCAGAAAGAAATCATTTAATTTATACATGTAATTCTTTTTTAATTTGTTGTACGGACTAATTTTCCATTACATAAATGCAAAGTGATCCAATCAAGCTGCAAACTCCTAAAAATGCTGCAAGAGAGTTAATAAGGATTGGTTGTCACTCTCGTCAGGGAACCGCATCTGCCTGTTTATTTATCTGTACAATTTTGATTTTTTTTAAAAAAAAAGAAAGAAAATTGCAAATGCTTTTATTCAAACCATTTCTTCCCAATCTAGTGCCTCGCTATCTCAAATAAGTTAATAGAAGAGTTCAGTATGCCGCCGTATAAAATGCAAAATGAGCCAGAATAATTGTGAGCACAATAAAGTGAATGGCAAATACGATCACTTCACTTGAGACTTTCTTTGAAGACTTTCAGATGAAAAGCAATACGGTGTTAATGGGGCTGCTGGTGACAGTGACGGCACTCCTTCCATTCTGCAAAGTCTCTCCTGCTTTTCACTTTACTGCTTTTTCAAAATAATAATAATAATAATAAAAATAATAATCCTATTTTGAGAACAGAGTGGTGAAGTATACTATTATGCTAATACCGTGCAAGCCAGGGATGTGTGCGGATATTCGTAACATTTGATATTCATATAAATCCAAATGAATTCAGACATCTGTGTATGAATCAAAGGGTGTTTTTCCACTGTCACTAGAAGTACCCGTTAAGTACCCATTAATGGGTACAAAAATGCCATTATGTACCCTTTAATGGGTACTTAATGGGTACTTTTATTGACAGTGGAAAAACACCCAAATGTTACAACATTTGTACCTTGACATTAGTATTTGTACTAATGTTTTGGAACATTCGTGAACCTGGGAGGTGGGAAAGCGGCTATGCCAGTCACATCTGGATTGGATCCAGCATGCATTCAACATGGATTGAGAGTGGATTCAAAGTATATTCAGGACGGATTTGATCTTGGGACCATTTGGTGAAGGGCAGGATATAAATTCCTTTGCTACTACTGCTGCTGCTACATCATCATCATCCACTGGAACTTCTGCCAAAAGTATCATCTGCCAGTGGCAAAGAACTGGTGGAACCACAAGCCAGAAAAAGTTGTTGAAAATGAACAGGCAAAACTACTTTGGGACTTCAGGCTTCAGACCGACAGAAAATTGGAGCATAACACTCCTGATATTACAATCATTGAGAAAGAGAAGGTGACAGTAGAAGTGAGGAGAAACAGTTGGAGAAGCTCACCAGATTTGAAGACCTGAGAATTGAACTTCAGCGACTCTGGCAAAAACCAGTGAAAGTGGCCCCAGTCATCCTCGGCACACTGGGCGCGGTGCCAAAAGATCTCAGCGGGCACCTAAAAACCATTGGCATTGACAAAATATCCATCTGCCAACTACAAAAAGCCACTTTACTGGGGTCTGCTCGCATAATTCGCCGATACATCACGCAGTCCTTGGGAAGTGCCCGACTAGTGATATAATACGAAATCCAGCATAGTGATCTCGTTTGCTGTGTGTTAACTGCTGTTTTTACATCATCATCATCATAAATATTCTAAGGAGAAAAACATCATACCTGAAATGAAAGGAAAAAGCTACGAGATGGCTAAAAATTATTATACGTTTTTAACCTTGCTACACAAATGACAGCAAAATTAAATGGAGACACTAATAAAATCACAGGAGAAAAAATGTGGGTTAACTAATTGGCCTATTTTCTGTACTGTCAGAATCCTCTTAAGCAATTTTCCTCAATTATAACCACAAATCAGCAGGTTATTTCCTCTTCATAAACTACACATTGCCGAAAGACGGACAAGGTATCCCAGGATATTTCCTGATGAATTGCTGGAGACCATGTCCCACTGTTAAACAATTACAGGAAATGAATGCTTATTGGAGGTAAAAAAAGGAGGAGGAATTTATTTCTAAGTACTGCCTCTCAAAACCTGACATTTTTAAAAAAGTAATTTCTCTCCTTCACACAAAATATGCATACACCCAAAGACATGAAGGTTTCTCAGCTGATATTATTCAGACCCTGAATAAAATTAATCATCATTTACTTGTAATTTTTGAAGCTTCCCCATTTTACCCTAGATTGACAGGATGAGCTGAAGTTGACAGTATGAAGTTGAATTTCGTTCACTAGATCATAGGAACATAAGAGGAGCCCTGCTGGATCAGGCCACAGCCAATCTAGTCCAGCATCCTGTCTCACACAGTGGCCCACCAAGTGCTTATGGCATTTTCAAGAAGGCAAAACCTTCAACTGCTCTCAAATTCCTGCTAATGACCTTTGGAAGCATCCTGCCTGTCTCCCCTGCCTCGAAGTTGTACCTAGGCATCAATTCTAGTTGCCATTGATACACTTGTCCTTCATGAATTCATCTGACCCTTTCTTAAAGCTCTCCAAGCACGTTGCTGTCAACACCTCCACAGGTAGTAACTTCCAAGGACGAATGACCTGGCAAAGACCTTTAGAGTTATCTTGCTTGTATCTCCAACCTGGAGGCAGTACCTGGGCACATAAGAGGAGCCCTGCTGAGTCAGGCCACAGCCCATCTAGTCCAGCATCCTGTCTTACACAGTGATCCACCAATTGCCCATGGGCATCTCAAGCAAAAGACAAAGGCAGAACACTTACCTGTTCTCCACTGCCTGCAAAGGGTATCTTGCCTGTCTCTCCAACCTGAAAGCAGCACTTAGACATCCATTCTAGTAGATGTTTATACACGTGTCCTCCATGAATTTATCTAATTCCTTCTCAAAGCTACCCAGGCTGGTTGCTCTTATCACCTCTTCTGGCGGCAAATTCCATAGACCAATGACCCTGGGGGTGAAGAAATCCTTCCCCTTTTCTGATCTGACTCTCCAGCCCATCAGCTTCATAGAAACCACCCTTGTTCTGCCAAGAAATTCCACAAACTTCTACTGTGAAGTAATTTCCACCCTCCAAGAATTCCCCCCCTCTTCCAGAAGCCAAAATATGAAGATTTTGTTTTGTTTTGGGTGGGTTGGGTTGGCGAAGATTGTTTCCTTCTTTCCTTCCTTCCTTCTTTATATCCCGCCCTTCACCGAATGGCCCCAGGGCGGGTTACACTGAGGTTACCAGGCATTGTTCTAACTAGGGATGTGCATGAATGGGGTGGGGGTGGGTGGGGGGTTGTTTGCATGGATTCATATCAAATTGAATGTAAGAAAATTTGTATTCATTCAAATAGATCCTCTCAAATGTGGTAGGATTCTGTTCAAGGTGAATGTATTTGTACGGATTTGTATGAATATCCAATGCGAACGTATACATATCCAATATGTATTCCATAACATATCCACTCTGAAAGCATCAAATCCTACTTGAATCCACTTTGAATCCACTCTCAAACCATGTCAAATTCATTCTGGAGCCATTGCAGATGTGACTGGCGCTACCATTTTCCTGCCTCCCCTTTTTACGAATGTTCTGAAGCTTCAGACGAATGTTCCAAAACATTCATATTCATACACATGTCTGTGTACAAATATTGTAATGAATGTCTGAATTCAGCCGAATTCAGCTGAATAACGAATTGTATGGATATTCGTGCACATGCCTAGTTCTAACCTTGCACTATTGTAAGGTTGACTATCACATAATTAGTTTGCAGAAAGGTCTGGAGAAAGGAGTGATTGCCGAAATTATAAATGAGGCTTCTTTAAAAACAGCTCATCTCCGGGGACAATTTGAAGCATTGATTCCATCTGCCTAGGTGATGCTGATTAATAGCCAATAATTTGGAAGGACAGAAATAACACTTTCTACGAGTCTAATACCCACTGTTTTTCATTATGGTCCCAGCGCTATGATTTACAAATAAGAAAAAGAAAAAGCACTTTCTTGATGTGTTAAACTTCCTTAACCTAAGGCGTGCAGTGGAGTTTAGAATTTGGAGCAGCCCGTTTTGTTCATAGCAGGAAAGAGCAAAGTTTTCTTCCAAGTAAGCATTCTATTTTTAAAAACAGTGCAGCATGCCTTGAATAAAATATAGCTAAACAGGTGCCTTTTCTGCCTGCTGCTGCCAACTGATTAGAGGAAATTCTGTGCAGCTGCCAAGCAAATTTTTGTCACATGTACCAGGACGTCTGCCAACGTACTTGGCAAATCTTGAAAGCGTTAGCCGTGGCCTCCCTGCACTTCCCAAGACTTCTCTTTCTACTGTTCCCGGTGTGGAACATTGCTCTCCGTCAGTGCAATGGATATTCTATACGTGGTGTCAAGTCAAGGATACACCATTTGTGTACATAATGATAGCTATATACTGTAGTGATTCAATTAAACAAAATCTATAATGGGCCTCACCTTTCATTACACTTTTGACTCAAGTTGAAGATGAGGCAGTCTTGACATTCTTATCTATTCAGGTCAGGCACTCTTAACTCCACACGCTCCAATTTCAAAATTCCCTCAGGAAAAACGGCGTAGTCTTAATGAATGCATAAACCTGCTTTTCGCTTTCCCACAGCCAAGAGACTTCTCCTTTGAGCTTGGCGAATATCCAAATGCAGGCAGTCCAGGAACTCTTGATGACTGTAAATGAATTTAATGAAACATGTAGTATGTGGATTTCCATCACTCGCCGCCCCCATGTAAGGGACAAGCAGCCATTAGATGGAAGCAAGAAGAGAAAGGTCTCTTCCCTTCCCTCCTTTCAGCAGGTTTCTGGTGCCAAAAGCATGCCACTGAATTTTGCAACAGCGCTGGGAGGATTTTAACTGGCGATTCGACAGAAAAGCGAAAACACAACCTGCAACAGACTTTTTCTTTTAGGCCTTTTTTTGCTTGGCTTATTTGTTTGTTTAAAAATAAAACAATGCCTTGGTTCTCTGGGTAAAAATCTGCATAGTTACTGATCAGGGGGGAAAAAACCCACTGTGCAGTAGGGATGTACACGAATATTTGTATTATTCAAAATTTGTATGAATTTGGCCAAATTAGGACATTAGTATTTGAATCGAATTGTGGCACATTAGATTGACATTCAAATTCGAATTGAATATTTTGATACATTTGTACGAAGCTTATTCGTATGGGATCCGTATGGGATTTGTATGGGATTCATGTGGGATTGAAAATTTGTACTGAATTTGAATTCTACTACATTTGAAGGGAATCTATTTGAACTAATACAAATTTTCTTTCATTCGCTTCAATATGAATTGAATACAAAAAAAAATCATCGCATCCCTAGTCTTCAGGCTTTCCCCCATATCTACTGATACAGTCACCATGGATCTGCTCATCTGTGGTTGACTGGATTAGCCTCCTCCAAACAGTACCTTTAGCCTCCTGAAGGCTTCCTAGACGCCTGAGACACTTGGAAATCATGCAAAATCTTGTGAGATTTCCCATGGTTCCCATATACATTAGCTTGGAACGTGTGAAGTCTGCATTGAATCCACTTTAAATCCACTCTCAATCCACTTCAAATCCACTCTAGATCCATTGCAAATGTGACTGGGGCAATCGCTTTCCCACCCCCCCAGGTTCATGAGTGTAACAAAGCTTTGTACAAATGTTCTGAAGCATTTGATTCAAATTCAAATGTCAACCTTCAAATGTGCTAACATTCAATTTGAATATGAATGTCCAAATTTGGCCGAATTCATATGAATAATGAATAAAATGAATATTCCTGCACATCCCTACCCTATACTATTTATGATAAAGACAGAAAAAGCTGACACAAGTTCACAGCTACTGGAAGAGGTTGGAGTAATTTCCGTATGGGCAGGCTTCATTAGAATCTCCTTCTTGTGACAATTCGTATTGTACACAAGCCCGCCATGACTTAACATATTTCACCATCTATGGAAATGCAGAAACCACAAAGAAGAAGGAGAACTTGTCTGTAGGAGCTTGGGGGCTGATGTGCCATGTTCTCCAGAGTTCTTCTGAGAACCTAAGCTTTTGGATATAGCTGCAATATCCATCTTCAGAAGATTTGACTTCCAGAAGAAACAAAAAGCAACTAACATTTTCTTAGATCTTTTTTCCTTCCCTTCTAACTGTTGTCAGCCATTCACTGGTTTGTTTATTTCTTGGCAGTTCTTCTTTTGTGTGTGTTGTTGATGAGGCATTGGTCTTTCCCTGGCTGTAATCTGTTTTCACATGTTAATTTCACATGTGATGGTACAAGAGGACCTAATTCACATGAAAGGCAAAGGTGACCAATGCATTTGACTCATTCCAAGGGAATTGTATTTAGAATTATGTTGAGAAGTTCACTTTTTGTTGAATTTCAGCTGAATCTTTAAAAATCTAAAGTTCAAACTAGAGAATTCAAAGCAAACATGCAGTTCTTCACATATCCAAAAATTCAATCAAATTGAACAATTTCATGAAACATTTGTTTTTAACTATGCTTCTGTCCATGAAATGGTCTACTTTCAATGGGAAAAAAGCATATTTCTGCCAACACTTAAACTCTGTACATTCATATTTCAAATATGGTTCAAACTTTGCATTCTGTTTAGATAGATTTTCTTTCTACTTCCAAGGTCAGGATGATAGAGGTAAGTTATTTTAGTCTTGTTTATTTTCAGAGACATCCGATGTGATTTGGGAGGTTCAAGGATTAAAAACAAGTCTTGTTTTATTGTCATTATTTTTTTCAAAAAAGAAGAGAAAGAAATGGACCCCTTGGTTAAGAAGACCAGCAATATCACACCTAGGGATGTGCACAAATATTCGTAGGCATTCGAAATTTGATCAAATGTGTCAATCTGATATGTATCCATTAACATATCTGTTCCGAAAGTGTCAGATCCACCCTGAATCCACCCTGAATCTACTCTGGATCCTTTGCAACTGTGACTGGCACAGCCTCCCTGGTTCACAAATGTTTTAAAGCATTCATACAAATAAGAATGTCCATGTATGAATGTCATAACATTTGATTGATGTACGAATGTCCAAATTCACCTGAATTCATCTGAATTCATCCAAATATTGAATGTTGCGAATATTTGTGCACATCCCTAGTACTAAACCATGGGTAACTGTTGGATCCAGCTAACAAATTTTTTATGGATTTCCCCTGATATTTGACACTTAAAATGTTTGCGGATCTTCCTAATGCGCCTATTGATATTTTTCTTTCAGCTCCACTGCAGTCCATCAGTTGAATATTTTATGAAACATTTCTGGCAGAAGCCGATGCGGGATTCAGAAGAGCAAGAGACAGGTACAACATGCTGAAGATTAGTGCCAATTAGCACTAGGGTAAAATTAATATAATCAGCCATCCTTTCAATGAATTATACAGCCTTAATTGGTGGCAGGTGGGTGTTTCTTCCATATTTTTTAATGGCACATTGTTATTGAATAATTTGCATAATATTTCTGTGTTGTCACAGGATTAAGTAAGATTTCTATTGAAATCTGATCTCTGGCTAATTAACTCTTGGTAAACAGAACAAAGCTATACTTCCTTAAATGAAATAATGTATCTTCCATGTTCTAATCCCTCTAAAGGATAATGCAAAGGCAGACCTGATTGAGGAAGACAGCACGGTTAGGGGTGTTCACGAATATTCTTAACATTCAATTTCATTGAATTTTATTCAACATTGAATTCGTACAAATTCAGACATCCATATATGAACTGAATGTTACGACATTCATACATTGACGATAGTATGAAACAAATGTTTCGGAACATTTGTACGAAGCTTTGGAACATTTGTGAACTGGGGAGGTGGGAAAGTGGCTGCACCAGTCACATCTGCAATGGATCCAGTGTAAATTCGACATGGTTTGACTCTTTCAGAGCAGATATATTACGGGATACGTATCAGATACATATGAGTTCATATCAGATATTTGTATGAATACGTAGGAATACATCCATATCAAATAGAATCCTACCACATTCGAAGGGGATCTATTGAACAAATGTAAATTTTCTTAGATTAGATTCAATATGAATCCAATGGAAAAAGAACCGATTCATACACATCCCTAGGTGTGATGAATTTCCACACAGAATGCACTTCTTCAGGAAGCAAGTTTGGATTAGACATTGATAGAATAAATACTAAAGAAGCTATTTTGCGAAAGTGGGACTAAAGAAAATGGAAATTTTCCAGATGAGTCCTCCAATAACTTTCCACAAAAGGAATAAAATTCCTGAAGAATCACCTGTAATAGTTCTGTTATTGTTGAATTTCATTTATCTTCACTACAGATAAAGATAATAAATAGCCACAAATGTGTCTAAGCAAATCATCTTTTAACCTCTTGGCCCCAAGTTTTGCACAGCTTGCATATAACTATTACCTGCTTCAGGAGTTGCCACAGCTCAGCGGTAGAGCAAATTGCCTGGAAAGCAGAGGGTTGCTGGTTCAGGCCCCAGCCTCTCCCCAGAAGTAGGTAATGACAAACCACTGCTGCATCTCTGCAAAGAAAACTTCATAGAAGAACCCATGGAATTGGAAGTGGCTGTAGGTCAGTGGTAGGGCAAGCTGCCTGGAGTGGAAAGCGTTGCTGGTTCAATCCCCAGTCTCTTCCCGGAAGTAGGCAACGGGAAACCATATTTGTATCTCTACAAAGGAGACTGCTTAGAGGTGCTTAGAATGGTGCCCGTACCATCATCTGGGGTTACCCACAACTCAGTGGTACCCAACAACAATCATATTTCCCCCCCTTCATTTCTTGATATTCCTTGAATCCCAGCATTCTTATTTAAGATCCCAGTTTTCAGGTCCTGCTCTCTGGATCCCTGTTCCAACAAACAGTAATTAACACCATCACTCAAGCTAGACCACCTTGACTTTAATTTCAAAAGATCAGGAGAAATTAGCATGAATATTTGCAAATGTGGTCCTCTGTTAACTGACCTAGTTAATCACAGGATGCAGAAGTCCTCCTGTGATGCATTTCTAAGACATACCATTCAACGATCTGCACTTATTTATTTGACTATAGTGCTGTGTAGGTGAATGCAAAACTGTCTCCGATGGCTTTGGTATGGTATTTGTCATGCTCAAGGGATGGTGCAATAAATGTATAGGATATAAACTGCTGTTTTTATATCCTGGCTAAGCCTACTACTGATTCATTTGTTGTCCCTGGTTGTAAAACAACACATCATTATGTCTGCAAAAATTCAGTGCATGAAGCACAACACTGCAGACTTCAGACGCATGTGAAAATTTGTCTTCCTATAGGAGATTGGACCAGTGTTCCACTAGGTACTGAACATCAGATATTGGAGATACCACTACCAAGGCAACCCAGAGAAGCAAAGAGTTGTTGCCCTGAAATACTGGAAGGATATCAAGCAAGAAACAATTGGATTAAGTTTTTAAAACAGGCAGCTGCAGAAGTCAGGATGAATATAGGGATGCACATGAATAGGGTGTTTTTGCATGTGATTCGTATTGAATTGAACGTAAAAAAATTTGTATTTGTTTGAATAGATCCCCTTCAAATGTGGTAGGATTCTATTCGATACGAATGTATTTGTACGAATTCGTATGAATATACAATACGAATGCTTACGTATCCCATAAGTATCCGATAAGTATCCTGTAGCATATCTGCTCTGGAAGTGTTGAATCTGCCCTGAATCCACTTTGAATCCAGTCGCAAACCATGTTGAATTCACTCTGGATCCATTGCAGATGTGACTGGCACAGTCGCTTTCCCACCTCCCCATTTCACGAATATTCGGAAGCATTCATACGAATACAAATGTCAATTTACGAATGTCAAAACATTCCATTTGCATATAAATATCCAAATTCGTTCGAATTCATACGAATAGCGAATGTTAAAAATAATTTTAAAAAATAACCATGTGCATCCCTAGATGAATGTTCTTTCTGTGTCTAAATCAGAATCTGAGCATGAAGCCTTCATTAGGGTAATGAAGAAACAAAGGTGGCCGATGGGTCTATGTTAGTGATGTGCTAAACAGGCACAAATGGTTAGTGGTATGCAGCAAATTGAGGTGTTCGCAAGTTTCACAATTATATTTTTTTCTTACAAATTTTTAAAATAATATACAAGAAAGTGACCTCCACCTCTCTTTCCTTTCCCTAGTATTTGTGGCTCTTCAATTGTCCTTTATACTCCATTTCTTTCCAAACAGGAGATCAGAGATCTATTTGCACGAGGGAAAACGGAACGCATGTACGACACCCTGGGACAGAGGACTAGCTGATTGGCTAGCTCTGATTGGTGCGTGCATTCCCATGTAGGCCCGTGCCCAGGGTGGTGCTCAGGGATTCCTGCAGGCCCCAGGGGACCCAATTCAGTCCCCTAGAACCTACAGGAATCCAGGGAAGGTATGAAACTGGCCTGCCCACCCCTGGGTTGAATTCCACCCAATGGGGGGCAGGCTTGGGAGTTGCGTCCCATCCTTGGGCTAACATTTTTGGGCTAGGCCACGCAGGGACAGATTCCCCTTTTGAATGTAGGCAGGCAGGACCACATGCACACACATTCCTTACCTGCCTAGGTGTGAATGGGGAAAGCATCCCCAAGTGGCCTAGCCTTACTGCATTACAGCCGTCTGGCTGTAGTGCGAAAAGGCCTTGGGTTTATTATTCCTTGTTTATCTGTTTTTCCTCTTTTTTTTTTCTTTTTTTTTACAAAGCCATGTTAATAACTCTTATGGGGATGTGCAGAAACAAATTCACACCAGAAAATTTGATCTAATGTTCAAATTCACAAAATTTCACAAGGAAAACTTTCTAATCTATCTTAGTTAAAATATCTAGTTGTTCAGGCCTCATTATCTTAGTATATTGCTGTTTAATTAGTGCATTTGTATTTTTCTTTCTGCATATGCATTTCTAAAGAGTTTATATTGTATATTAATATTAAATAGCACGTATTTTTTTAAAAAAGACACTTCTAAGGATTCTGTAAAACTAAACTCAAGTAGGGGTGTGCATGAATGTTTAAAATCTAAATGCAACAAAAACCAATTTGAAACCGTTACATACGAATCTATTTGTTCAAATGTTAGATACGAATTTGAAGATATGAATGATGACAACATTCATATGTGTTCTCCATATCTGTACACATTTCGTATGCATCCCATTTTATCCTGTATGCATGCCATTTCCATTCAGTATTATAAGCGCAAATGCGTACAGATACATATGATATTCATACAGATACATATGTAATACATACGTATCTGTACATTTGAATGTTTCAAATCATTCAAACGAATGTTTCAGAACACTCAAAATTCGTTCAAGTGTCTAAATTCAAATGTGAAGACGTTCTATTTGAATTCGAATGTCCACATTCAAATGAATTCAATCAAATTTTGAATGTGTAGAAACATTCATGAATATCCCTAAACTCAAGATTGAAAGATCCACAGATAGTGAATGAGTGAAATAATAGTTAAGAAAGATATAATAAAAAAATTAGTATATGAATAATAGAAGCTATTGTTTAGGTATTGTAATTAGGATATAAGATTGATTAATTTTACTTTAAGAGTTAGGCAGGGTGAAAAAAAACTATAATTAAAATTGGTTTTGTGAAACTTATAAGGTTGCTGGAAAAGAGAAAAAACAGGAAGCAATTGATGAGACCATTAAGGGATAAAACAGTGAATAAGTTTATAGAGGTTTGGAGACATTTTATTGAACCTCTTCAGGGACTGGGAAGTATGATGGAAGTATTCCTTCAAAAGAAAGAATAACAGGTATAAAGACAGAGTAAACGGCAAAAAGATTATTAGAAGAATCCAATGAACGGAGGAAGTCACATGGAAAACATCAGAGCATTGTATTTGAATTTATTACTATGTATTGAATTGTGTTATAAATGCTTATAGAAAATAAATAAAAAATGGATTAAAAATGTGAGATCCCTCTCACTTTATGTTCTGGTAACAGCTGCATATTACTGAAAATATTTTACAAAAATGCATGAGAAATGTACATTTAAGCATGGACTAATTTTAAAAAATCTTTTTCTCTTCTCTTCTCTCTTTTTCTACATGCAACTGCTACTTGTCTCTAGTTCGGCTGTCAGAACTCATGTACCTCTTAAACTAGCTTCTGTAGAAGGAATGTAAGAAGAGTGCTGTCACACACATGTCTTATTTGAAGACTCTTCAAAGGCATCTTTTTGGCCAATGTCAAAGAGGAGTTTCCATTGATCTGATATTCTTGCTTTGTAGAAAAACAGTAGGCAGAACTGAAGTTTGGGAATTGATCCACTCTTCCCTTATATCTGGGGGAGATGCGAGAAATTCAGTCAATTTGGAGAAGAGTTGTAGAAATCTGAGGCCTATTTGCACTTTGGTCAATAGTGAAGAAGTAGTGAATATCTAGTGAAGAGCATATATGTGTTGACTAGGCTGCCACAGCCTATAAGTGTACTCGCCCTCACCAGAAGTTCACCAGAAGTTCACCAGAAGTGAGACAGTTGGCCTAGCAGTTAGGGAGCTGGACTCTTATCTGGGAATACTGGGTTTGATTCCACCCTCCTATGAAGCCAGCTGGGTGACCTTGGGCTAGACACAGCTCTCTTCTGAGCTCTCACAGCCCCACCTACCTCACGGGGTGTCTAATGTGGGGAGAAGAACAGAAGTTTTGTCAGCCTTTGAGTCCCCAAAATGGGTGAGAAAAGTAGGGTAGAAAAGCCAACTCTTCTTCTTCTTCTTCTTGATTAGGTGTGGAGCATGATTTCGCACTTCACACCTTAACCAATGTTTACCAAAAGCTTACCTGAAGTATTCAGCGGCACGGCCATTTGTTCTGCATCCAGTTCCCTGTGTTTGATGGGTGGAGAACATGGTGTCCATACAGGCACGGCAGTGGTGTCACCTGTGATCAATTGCTCACCCATGCCGTGATTGGACCTCCAATCCCCAGGAGTGGTGATCGATCATAGAACCATGAGAGGGGCATTCAATCATGGATTAGCCTATGCGCAGACACACCCCTCTCACAATGGCCTCTGATCTCACAGTTGCAGCAATAAGGATGTGGAACCTCCAGCTTTGAAGGCATTGGCCCAGGCAGATAAATGGGAGGACCATTCACATTTCTGGCCAGTAATGGACAAATCAAATACAAAAAAAAAAAAAAAACCACAACCATTCATGCACGTCCCTCTATGAAACCTAGCTTGCAGGATTGTGAGTATAACCTAGCCCTGGGCCCCTGGGCCTGCTAGTGTGTGAAACTGCCACAGTTGTTTGGTGGTTTGAACATTCTTTGGTGTGGTTAAAGATGTGCATGAATGGGTTTTTTGGCATTCGATCCTTAACAAATCAAATGTTAGAATATTCATGTTTGTTTAAATCCCCTTTGAATGTGATAAGATTCTGTTGGATAGTAATGTATTTGTAAAAATTCGTATAAATATCTGATACGAACACATATGTATCCCATACATATCCCATACATATTCATATATATCCAATATGTATTCATACATATCTGATACGAATATCCAGTACAAATGCATACATATCCTGGATACGGATCCTGCATATGGATCCTATACAAATGCGTATATATTGGATACGTATCCTATACAAATGCATACATATTGATACGTATCCGATACGCATCCCCAGTTTAACAAATGTATGAACTATTGGGATGAAAGTTCCGGAACATTTGTATTCGTATGAATGTTAATGTATGAATGTCACAACATTCGTTCCATGTACAAACGTCCAAATTTATGCGAATTCATATGAATCTGTACGAATAACAAATATTACAAATATTCATGTACATCCCTAGGTGTGGTCCTTCTCTGGGACTGGAATATAAACCGACCTTTTTCCTATCCAGGGACCCCTGCTGAGTTTTCCAAATCTGCTGGCCTATTGAGTGCTGCACTTTTGCAACGTTTTTATTATTATTATTTAGGATTTTAAATAGTTCAGCTGGAATTCTGTCACCTTCCCTAGCTTTGTTGTTCACAATGGTCCTAAGGCTCATTTGAATTCATCTTCCAGCATCAAAAAAACCGGGCTGAACCAAGATGAGAGATCTACTGGTCTCCTATCTATGACTAAAGAATAGGGTGTAATCGGTATAACAAATAGGTAGACAGCATGTGGAATGAGCTTGCAGAAGACTAATTTCTCTCTAAGTAGGAAGAAAATAATGACAGACATTTGCTACTCTGGTAGTGGATGGTGGAGTGATACCCAGGGACAGAATTCTATGTTGGGGAAGCATCTGTCTGTATATTTCTTCTAAAGGTTAGGAAGATCTTTCTTGGTTATTATTATCTCAGGGCTTCAATGTGTAGCACTTTGCTTCTGTTATGTTCTCCGTGTTTAACACTGACTTTTGTCAGTCTGACAGAAAAAGATAGACACGTTTGGAAAGATAACTTCCAGTCATTTTTAAAAACTTTTGTTTTGAACTGAACATCTCAAGAAACACCAACAGGGAGATATGGCATCCTTGTAAATCATCTGGCCCTTTAATGTGAGTGTTGGATGGAGACGTGTAACAAACTATAATTTGTTTTTGTTTGGGGGTTTTCTTTTTGCATTTGCATTTGCTTTGCATTCTGCCTTATTCCCCAAAAGCTCAATTATTTCCAAAATTCTCAGTGCAGCAACCTTTCTTTTCTTTCTCTTTGTTTTGCCTTCACAACAACTTCAGGAGGCAGTCAGTTTCAGCTGGTGAGATGAAACTGACAGGGCTAGGAAGTTTTGCTTTGAAGCTAACCTTTGATCCTGCTGAATTGCATTTGGGTAAAATATCAACTGAAATATCCTCACTGATTATAGACTTCCCTCCTACACTTGTTATCTGAACAAATGGTGGGAATGGAAACTGGCACCTCACAGTGACTGTTGCTCTGGTCACACCTAAGGTCTAATCCATCTTCAGTCCACCTTCAAAGTGAGAGAACACATCAACAAAGTGACCAGTCATTTTCTTTCCACGTTATCTATCACAAAGTTGGATTTTCTGAGCTATTGAACACTGAAAGCAGATTTGTCACGTTGTTGATGTGTTCTCTCACTCTGAAAGTGGACTGAAGCTGGATTTAGCCTTAGGTGAGCCAGTCTGGTATTGTGGTTAGTGCTGGACTCTTACCTGGGAATACTAGGTTTAATTCCTTACTCCTCCATGAAGCTAGCTATCTTCTGAGCTCTCACAGCCCCACCCACCTCACTGGGTGTCTGTTATGGGGAGAAGAATAGAAAAGTTTGTCAGCCACTTTGAGCCCCTTAAATGGGTGAGAAAAGTGGAGTTGAAAAGCCAACTCTTCTTCTTCTTCTTCTTCTCCTTCTCCTTCTCCTTCTTCTCCTTCTTCTTCTTCTTCCTCCGTGTCAGACCCTTTTCAAGTTCAACAACCAGTGTGGGAGCCTATCTTGTACGGCAGTTTCTTCTGTCCTGCACGGACAAGATGCCATTCTGGGGTCCCTTTTCCCTCCAAAATGGAGACACGAATACCACCCTCTTTCCATGGCTCTCCACCTATCACACAGCTTTTGAGGGAGGGGGTCTATTTTCAAAGGATCTCCTCATCTGCGAATGCAGAAAAGAAGTCTGCCAGCAAGTTTTAAAAGATAAGCACCTAAAAACCTCCTGCCTCACTTCCTCCTCTTTGTCTTCCATGCTCACCATCCATTGACTGCCAGGTTTCTATGGCTCTGGTTGGTTGGCCATCAGTAGGCGTGATTTTCAGGCTGGGATTTGCTCCAGGATCCTCTGTAACTTCCCACCCAATTTGACATGAACAGTGAATTGCCCTTAGAGTGATGAAGTCCTGGGCCTGTTTATACTTGCGCATCCTCTGGGATATATCTCAGGATGAGGACCTGTTGTCTGTTGGGGCCTGCTGTAGCCTGCACTAGCATGTGGACAGCAAGTCCCTATTCCAGGATATATTCCAGAATAAAGCCAAGGGTGAACAGGCCCCTGTCAGGGAAAGGCGATGGAGAATCAGAGACAGAGGGGTGCACCAAGTCATGATATCTGGGGAGCAATCTTTTTCCTATGTCTGATCACAGCCATGGAATTCCAAGTCTCATAGAATTGTGTGGTCAGTAACACCAACAACACCAACAACAAAATCACCCATCAATTCAGTTGAAAATCTCTTCTGAATGTCGTGCCAGTAGTACAACTTGGAACCGGTTTGGAGATTAGCTCCAACTAATCAATGTCTTCTCTTTTTTTGTCTCTGTTTCTTTCTCCCAGCACCAGTCTGAGTCACATTAGAGATCCAATGACAGTTTCCGAGCATGGATGAGTCATTGCTGCTACCAAGATCTATGGGACCATTCTCTGTGCTTTTCATCATTTTACTTTTATGATGCGCAGTGCTTGTTATATTCTCTTCAGGTTTTAAAGGGTTAAAAAACCCTCCATGGTGACAGTTTTTTTAAGGGCTTCCCAAAAAAAACACACAACCTAATTAAAAGATGAATTGTGCCAGTATCCTTGAGACAGTTAATGAGATATGCTAATTTGGAATAAATAGGTCTGGGCTGAATTCTTGATAAGAAAACATCTGCTCCGCTGAGCTGCAAGTTACTTTCAAGGGAGGCAATGAGGTCTGGAGACAGTGAGAAGTGATAAGCACAACGCAGACTGTCCTGATGAAAATAATTTTTGGAGCAGCGAATTGTTTTTTCCGAGTTGCATCTGGATGGAAGCTGTCTATGGGTGTAGATCTGGATTAAGGGAAGCACCCAATGTGTTTCCACGGGAGGTGTCGCACCCATTAGCAATGGGTGCTAACGCCCCTGCTGTGGAAACAGCTTTGCACCCATGTGGGGAATCTGGATCGACCCCCAAGGGGTCAGTCCGTTACCCCAGGTGTTTCGGGGGCAGGGGGGTGCATTCTTCGAAGCCACTTCGAACTGACTTAGAAGTCATTTCGAAGTCATTTCGAAGTCTGTGCAAAATAGCTCCGGAGTGCCTTTGAAATCTGTGCTGATCTTCGGAGTGAACTTCGAAATGACTTTGGAGTCACTTTGGAGTCACTTCGGAGTCACTCCGAAGTTCACTCCAAAGATCAGCACAGACTTCAAAGGCACTCTGGAGCTATTTTGCACAGACTTCGAAATGACTTTGAAGTGGCTTTGAAGTAGCTTTGAAGTGACTTCGGAGCCTAGGTTTAGGGGGACTCCAATGGGTGCATCCCCTCCCCCTTGCCTCCTCTAGACCCCATTGCCTGTTTCCAGTGGAAACAGGCTCCCTTTAATCTGGATTTTCTGGCAGAAGACCCCATTGGAGACCCTTGGATTAAAGGCCAAAATGTACCCATTAGATCTGGATTTCCCCCACGGCAGTGGAAATAGTCGGGTCCCAAATGGGTGCCGTGGTGGAAATGGGATCATCCGTCTCACACCCAAATGGGTCCTAAATGGGTGCAAAAATGGGTACTTTCTGCCAGTGGAAAAACACCCTATGTGCTACAAACGTCATGAAGCAATTGGAACGGCCAGTGAAAACCATTCCATAGGGACGTGCATGGATATTCGTAACATTTGAAATTTGTATGAATGTGTCCGAATTTGAACATTCAAATTCAAATCGAATGTTGGGACACTGGAAGATTGGCATTCGAATCTGAATCTGAAACGATCCCAAAAATTCATACCAATATTTGTTATATTTGTGAACCTAGGGACATGGGAAAGCAGCTGCTCCAGGCAACAGATCCAGAATGCATTTGTCATGGCTTGAGAGCAGATTCAAAGTGGATTCAGGGTAGATTTCATGCTTTCAGAGCATATATGTTAAGGGATACATATCAGATACGTATTGGATACATATGGATGTGTGTCGGATAAGTGTTGGATAAGTAAGGGATATGTTCGTATCAGATATAGATTCCTACCACATTCGATGGGGATCTATTCAAATGCAAAACAAAAACAAAAACACCAGCATTTCTGCACATCCCTAGAGACTACCTATAGAGTCACATAGGAACCTGCAGCATGCTTCAGCTGCCTTGTGGGAGAAAAAAGAAGAAACCAGGAGAAGTTATTTCCCTCTGTCCTCCAATCCATCACTGAAATGGTACCTTTCCATTGACAGAAATAATACATTACCGTTGCTGTTCCCCAATATATTAAAGCCTAAATTACCTTCCATTCTCCTGTCAGGTTTGTATTAACTAAACTTTAAATATACAAAAAGACAGGCAATGAAATTTCAGGGATGATAAATCACAACAGATTCTCAATATTTCATAAAGGGCGGCTGAGGAAAATTCTCAGGCGTTTCCCCCAATGTTTCTGGATGTTCACACAAGCTTCAGATGCAAGGAATGATATTCTGAAGAAGGAATAAACTGTTTTTCTATGGCATTTAACTTGGCAGATCTAGCTGAGATACGAGCAGAAATCAATTCTCAGGTACTAGAATTGTTATGAACTTCTGGGCCTTGAGTACTTTAATTATGGGAGTCGGCTAGAAGTTGGAAAGTCACATCTAGGGCAGATGCATGGAGAAACCTGCCACTATTTGTGCATCTGGAAAGATCATGGTTTCTATTCATTCATGGTGCCTACAACCTATTTTATGAGCTCTGCTCAGTTTGCGTTCATTGTCAAATGCATTTGCAAAAGTTTCTGCTAGCAAGAATGCAGCAAACTGAGGTTTTCAATGGTAGACAGAGATCTTGCTGTATGACTGCTTTTGCTCTTTAAAGATGTGCCCATTTCTATATCAAGATACTCTGTTCCAATTTTCTGAATAATTCATTTTATCATAATCTTTGTTCAGCAGCACAATAGCATATTAACTTGATCAGCTGTTTCTCCCAGGGGGTGACGAGCCAGCAATAGAATGATAGTTTTCTCTGACAACTAACAAAGGGCTACAGAGCTGCAAAAAGGTTATAAGGGGCTTTGGATTTTGATCTTCAAGTCCTCATATTTGGTACTTTTCTCAGTTTGTAAATTTCAAACTGTTTGAATCTAACAGTTAGGTTTGACCCACTTCAAATACTTGACTTTGGTCTGTCAAAACTGAACCAGCCGCTGTTAGTTTGGTTCACTCTGAACTGGGTTGAACTATTGAGTTCAACTGGAACCAATTAGAATGAAAATAAACCTAATCTGCATATCTCTTTCAAAAAGCCTTCCTGAGAGGACAACCTGATCTGTTAAGAATGGCATTTTGATTTATAGTTAATTCATCACTCAAAATATTTCTTCTCCGTTAGGTTGTTATGCACAGAAATATAGTCCTGCACCTTTTTCTGTTTATGTACAGTCTGAAAACTGACTGGTGCACAATTTGGCACTTTTAAGGAAGGTCTGGTATAGGCTAAACATTTTCATTGATTCACAGAGGTAGATGTCTTCAGGCTCTATTTTACAGTATGTTTATAAGAGTAGAAAAGAGCACAAAGCATGATAAATTTCCCTGCAGTCTATTTTCCCATAATGTGTCCTTGTTCATTTTAATTAATTATTTGGCTGTCAAAAACGCAAGATGACTATTGTTACAGAATCACTCAATCTTTGATTATTGCAGCTGTTTGTTCAATATGCTAGTATGCGCTGCATATACAGCTTGATGAAACACACAATTTTTTTTATAGAAGGTTTATGGATCAATAAGATTTTTTATGTATTCAATATTCTATAATTCATTTGGTTACTGGCATTTGTTGTTCAAATGAAAGCAAATATATAACATACCAAATGTGGTTAATTGGCTGAGAAGAGCAAAAGACAAGGACAATATAAATCCCTAGGAAAATTTCTGAAGGACTATGGCTTTGAAAAGAGTAGCCACACATAGGATTTAATATGGATTAAATCCATTTCTATTGTGGCAGAATTATTCCTGAATATTCATTCATTCATTCATTCATTCAGTTTATTTGTATACCACTTTTCTAATAAATTACTCAAGACCATTTACAGCAACCATGAAAAAATACAATACAAAGTAATACAACATCACATCGGAGAAATACGGCAAGTAAATACAGCAAGCAAAGAAATCACTTTCAATAAACAAAACTCCAATATGTATCATATTTAAGCTGAATACAGACAAGACAGAGGTGCTGTGTGTCACAGTGCCTCTGTGTGGTTGGGAGACATCCTGTCCTTGAGGGTGTTGCATTGCCTTGGATGGGACAGGTGCATAACCTGGGGGTACTCCTGGACTCCGTGCTAATGCTTGAAGCTCAGGTGGAGGCCATGGCCAGGAGTGCCTAGTTCCAACTACAGCTGCCACGTCAACTGAAACCTTTTTTGGACAGAGACGACTTGGCCACAGTTATCCATGCTCTGGTAACCTCTAGACTGGACTATTGCAATGCACTCTACATGGGACTGCCCTTGAAGACAGTTCAGAAGTTGCAGCTAGTACAAAATGCAGCCACTATAGTGCTGACCGGAAGAACTAGCTGGATGTACATCACACCAATGTTAAAAGAGTTGCATTGGCTGCCAATTCATTACTGAGCCCAATTCAAGGTGTTAACTCTGACTTACAGGGCCCTAAATGACTTGGGCCCCACATATCTATAGGAACGCCTTCTCCCATACCGACTTCCTTGAGAAATTGCCCAGACAGTTCCTTAGGAATGAAGATTTTTTTTTTCTGGTGAGCACAGAAGGATCAATCGTTGCTAATCATGGGGAAGAGTTCAGTTGAGGAGGAGCAAGGGAAGGGCAATATTATTTTTAATCATTTGCTCTAATTATGTAAGATGAGCCCTGCTGGATCAGGCCACAGCCTACCTAGTCCAGTATCCTGTCTCACGCAGTAGTCCATGAATTGCTTCTGGGCATCTCAAACAGAAGAGAAAGGCAAAACTTTCAGCTGCCCTCAACTCCCCACAGATGGCCTTCAGAGGGATCCTGCCTGTCTCCCCAACCTGGAAATGGTACCTAGCCATCTATTCAAGATAAGAACCTAAGAGGAGCCCTGCTGGATCACTCCAGCATCCTGTCTCCCACAGTGGGCCACCAATGGCTTCTAGACAGAAAACAAAAGCAAAATCTTCACTTGCTCTAAAGTACCTGCAAATGTCCTTTAGAGGTCTCACTGCCTTTGGTCTAGTGGTTAGGGAGCCAGACTCCTATCTGGGAATACTGTATTTGATTCTACACTCCTCTGCGAAGCCAGCTGGGTGACCTTGGGCTAGTCACAACTCTCTTCTGAGCACTCACAGCCCCACCTGCCTCTCAGGGTGTCTGTTGTGGGGAGAAGGACAGAAGCTTTGTTAGCTGCTTTGAGTCCCCTTAAATGGGTGAGAAAACTTCTTCTTCTTCTTCTTCTCCTCCTCCTCCTCCTCTCCCACCAAGAGGCAGTACTTAGTCATTCATTCTAATAGCCATTGATAAACCTGTCATCCATGAATTTGTCTAATGCGTGTGTGTAGATTTACAGTAGCACATGATGGTACTTAATTCCTCCTCCCCTGGTGTCCACTATCTCTTGCACTGTCATTACAAGATAAACTCCTTTCAGTTGAGATTGGAAGTCTTTCTTAGATAAGCATAAGAGGTTTCCTTGAATCTCATGCTGTGGAAATCTTCCTTTCAGATAAAGAACAATTTATAAATCAAAAACAGTAGACAGGAAATCTAGTTTATCAACCATTCATAAAAAGGGTTTTTGAAAAGTTGGAAGGATCCAGGGTTTCTGACACACTGAGTAAAATTAAAACAAACCATAGGAACATGTTTACAAGAGAAACCAGCTGTTTGGTGGAGCCTGTAGGAAAGCAGCAGAATTTGGGGGTGTGAAAATCAAATACCCATAAGCAACATTTAATGGGTTGTAAAAGAGAGTTCACTGCTGATTTTTTTTAAAAAAAAAAGTTTAAAACTGGATTAAACTGTGGAGTGCAAACTTGCCCTCGATGGTAATTTTTTTAAAAAGTAGCAAAAATGTTCTTCTACAAATATGAACATTCGAACAAATGATTCAATGAACAAACACATTTTTGGGCATTCATTTCTTTTGTGAGTTTAACATGAATTTTCCATTTGTGTACCTCCCTAGTATTTTCCTGCCACTTTTATATAGTAGGGTAAAATTGTTACGATATAAGAACTGAGTGTGTGTGTTTGTGTATTTTAAACAGTTTGACTCTAAGTACCTCTGGAACATAACTAATCCTAGCATAGCTATGTAATGAAGGTTTTCTTCTACCAGAGAATAATTTTCTGTTCCCTGTTACCTACTGCTCCAATATAATTGAGTTTGTTTATTGAAATGCACTACATACATAACTTTATGAAGTTTAGCGAGTGAATCATCCTTCTAATGATATAATAGAAACATGACTAGAAGTTTTCTAGGGAAAGAAAAAGATCTCATTAAGAAAATAACATAAAAATCGAAGCAATTTATTCAATTCTTTCCCAGAAAGGAGACAATAAATGCTATGCCTTTAAAACACAGATATTTAAAATCACCTTTTAGCTTTCTGTTAGGTTCTGCCTAAAGGTTGAAGAGAGAGGCAGGATGACAGTAAAGGCCATTTGAAGGGGTTCGAGAACAGGTGGTTTTGCCTTTGTCTTCTCCTTGAGATCCCCATGGGCGATTGGTAGGCCACCGTGTGAGACAGGATGCTGGTCTAGATGGGCTGTGGGCTGATCCAGCAGGGCTTCTTTTATGTTCTTATCTAAAATGGATGCATTTGACCCACCTCTGGGCTGGGGGGTGGGGAGGGACAGGCAGGATGCCTATAAAGGCCAGGTGAAGGTTTTGCTTTTGTCTTCTGCCTGCAAATGCTAGAAGCAACCGATGGGACACTGTGGGAGGTGATCCATTGGGGCTTCTTTTATGTTCATATAGACAAATTCATGGGGGACAGAGCCTGTTCATACTTATCTTAATGGAGTGGTCTCCGACACTGGAGGAAGTCCTCTGCACTCGTCATTGCTGCCACCACTGTCCAGCTGCACTGATCTTCCATAGCTGTGGACAAGTAAAAATGTGTCTAGCTCCCGGTCACAGAACTTGCACTCTCTTCCAGGTGCAAATGCTGTAAGGGGGGGCATGGGGGGGCTGCAGGTGCAAGTGCACAATCATGCACCACAAGCCAATTGTCATGGCAACATCCCAGCGCAAGTGAGATATTACCATGGCCATTGTCATTTCAAATGCTGATGCCTCTCTCTGGATGTGTCCCCATAGACATTTAAATCCAAATTGAATCCAAATTCAGTATCCGGCACCCCCATTACTTCGGCATCCAGGCATCCCCATTCAATTTACTATTTCGGATTTTAGGAGGACTATCCTGCAGAAATCTGCAGGAAAAAAAAGTACTGATGAAAACAGGACTCAGTCCCATTTTGGGAGCCAAGCCTGCTTCCCCCCAAAAAAAAAAATTGGGATGTACTGGGCTTTTGGGGTGGAGGTCTAGTCTTCTGGCTAATGGCAGCCAGTTATGGGTGGGATTTCACAGATGCAAAGCTCTCTCCTCCCTTGCCATGCTCGCAATGCTAGAGGCCCAATTGAAAGAGGCAAAAAGGGGGAGATACCTGCTTGATGCAGTTTGCCTTTAAAACCTTTTCGCCAGAAACATTTGTATCTTTTTTGATTATTATTATCAGAAAGATACATTTTATAAGCAATTTTCTGATCATGCTGTGCTTGATCCTTCGCTGATCTGCTTGAGCGCACAATTCCTGGTAATGTTGAAAGGGAGAGGTGAGAA
Source organism: Aspidoscelis tigris stejnegeri (assembly GCA_023333525.1). Lineage (NCBI taxonomy): Eukaryota > Metazoa > Chordata > Lepidosauria > Squamata > Teiidae > Aspidoscelis > Aspidoscelis tigris. The sequence continues at coordinate 11,411,930 of JALMGA010000012.1, forward strand.
AGGAGAAAGTAACTGGATTTAGATTTTTTTTAAAAAAGTGCCAGCTTCTAATTTAAGCTCTCTGGCTTCAGCTCAAGAGAGTGAGTTAGTGAAGGAGAATGTTTTCCTGCTTTGATTGCAGGCAGGGTTTGCACTGGGAGGGGGATTTAAAAACCCTGTTCTGAGTCTGGATGGCTATATTTGGATTAACTGCTAGGCACTCTATTCAGATTTAAAATAGTCCAAACAGGACTAAACCAAGATTTAAAAAGCTAAGTGGGGACCCACCCTCTATGCTTAATCTTAATCTCAGTGTGAATGGACCTCTTTTCAACCTATGGCTTTTATTTGAAAAGGAAGCATGTCTCTGAAAATCTCTGTGCAGTCTATGCTGCCAATACAGTTTCTACAGCGAAATGGTTGAATAGGTCAAACAAAGTGGAGGTTGCAATGCATAATGTACAAACAAAAATCCTTTCACAAAAAATCCTTTCACATCCATAGAGCAAATGACCATCTGGTCTTATTAACCTGCAGACCATCCTCAGGCACTTTGCCTGGCTGAATTATGCACTTGGACTGGTAAGTGCAACTATTGTGGTCAGTCAATGGCTTTTCGATTTGTTGGCTTTCCATGTACACTGTGCGCAAACTACATTTGCCTCCGGATTCAACCACTTTTACCTCTTTTGGGAGCTGCCCCAAATGCCATTTTTAGCCTGTTTTTAATAGATTCATCAATGCTTTAAAAGGGTTGGAAGATGAGTCATCCCACCGTCCAAGCCTTTTCATAAATCAATGACATAGATTTCAGCAGGAGATACTCTCAAATAAAGGAGAGGCCCACCTTTTTTATTGGAGAGTCCTTGGACTCCATAACTGGAATTTCACCAACTTGAAAGTGTTCAGCCGTATAACAATAGCTCTTCGTTTTTAACACAATGTAACAAAATTCCATCCAGCGTAGCAACCAAACACTTGGAATTATTGTCATCTGCAGCTGTTCAAGGCTCTAACTTTTGTCACTAAACAAAACCCACCATCCATCTGAGCTGATGCAGCTTTGGAAAGTGATAGGAAAAGATCAGATTTCAGTGACGATAGCAGTAATAGCTTGTTCCTAATTATGGTTAAACACAAACAGTTCATGTTTAAGACTGAGTCACTTGTTTGGTTTGAATTGAACCAGTCCCTTTCAAACAGGGGTTGGTCCACTTCAAATCAAACCTCTTGAAATTATTCAGTTCAGACTTTTGACAATGAACTACATTTGCACGGTCCTAGGGCCTTTCTGCACTTAGCTCATTAGGCTGCCATGAAGTTAGGCTGGTAAATGTCTGGTAAAGGTGTTATTTGCACCCATTACGAGAAAAGCTTCCCCAAAGCATCCATTATTGGCCAGAGGTGCGAACGGTGCTCCTGTTTACCAGCCCACACCACTGCATCTGATGACGGAGGTTCGACCTCCTCACTGCCACGATTGGCTGCTGTTACAGAGGAGCATGTTTGAGCAGGGGCGTGTTGCGGCCGATCATGTCAGCGCCTGTGATCAAATGCCCCTCTTGTGACTTTATGACTGAACGCCACTTCCGGGGATGGGTGGTCCAGTCACGACAGAGGTAAGCAATCAGTCACAGCCGCCACCACAACTATGCCTGTGTGGATGCCACCGCCTCCACCCACCATTCACAGGAACTGGAAGAAGAGTGAATGGTTGTGCCACTGAGTGCTTCAGGTAAGTATTGGTAAATGTTGGCTAACGCGTGGAGCACGAATTCATGCTCCATGCCTAGTCAACAATGAGTGAACCTCTGGGCAGGGCATGCATGCTTAGAGGCTCTAACAGCCTAGTCTGTGTACGTATGCTCTTTACAAGGTGTTAACTAATTGTTGACTGCCTAAGTGCGAATAGGCCTCTAGTAGAAATTTTTATTTCAGAGTAGGTGTTAAACCAGACAAGATGCAAAAAAAAAGTCAGAAGTGAACCGGGTAAGTAGCCACAAAAAGACCTTTCAAAAGGACTACCTTTTCCCCATTTGTAGTTTTGGGAAGATTCCTGCATTTCTTAAAATAACCGAAAGCCGACACAGAGCAATACTTTCATCGCTCTGAAATTCTCCGAGCCCTTGAAATTTTTCCCAAGATAAAAACACTTTGAGAAGCCAGTTGACCCAGGTTGTGAAGGATCAAGAGCTACACAGACAGTGCTAAAGCATTTACAAGGCAAGTACAACATTTCCAAACCCCACTGAAAAAGTCAACTTGACTTCAGCACGCAGGCAATTCAATTTCACTCTGATTGTTATTATCTAGCAGTACGGACCCTTCTCCCCTTGAAGCCTTGAAAACATTATTCCATTCTTCCCACTTCTTTAAAGGATAGGACACCCTTTCTTTTTCTTCTTCTTTCTGTGCCCTGGTCTTCATTTCTATGGGGTTCAACTAATGCATAGATTTGAGTATGATTATCTTTTGGCTGTCGTACTTCAAATTTTATAACACCGTCCAACTTAAAAACAAGCAAACATGGTACCAAAAATGTGATAAAAATGCAAGCTTCAAGCAAAACAATTTCCGAAGCATATACATTGCCATAAGCTTTCAAAATGATACAGTAAGATGGACTCTGGATACTTTAACATTGCTGGAAACCTGCTTGGATTTCCAGTGGGATCAGTGAACATCCCTGACGCCATTTTAAAGTCACGGTGAGCAATTCACCACTAAAATTCAGTTCAACAGTATGGATGTACACAAATGCATTTTTTGCATTTGATTCATAGAATGCAAGAAAATTCATATATGTTTGAACAGATCCCCTTCAAATGCAGTAGGATTCGATTCAATACGATGCAAATGCTCCATATGAATTTGACACAAATGTTAGATACAAATCCATATGAATCTCATAGGGTGTTTTTCCACTTAGCACTAGAGTACCCTTTAATGACCCATTAAGGACCCTTAATGGGCCCTTTAGTGCTACGTGGAAAAACACCCATAGGTATCGCATAGGTATCCTCTCAGAACATGTCAAATCTGCCCTGAATTCAATTTGAATCCACTCTGAATCCACTTTGAGTCCACTCTAGATCCACTGCAGTTGTGGCTGGCATAGCAACTTTCCCACTTTCCCGGGTTCACAAATGTAATGAAGCTTTGTATGAATGCTCCAAAGCATTTGATTTGATTTCAAGTGTCAATCGTCGAATGTGCCAACATTCAATTTGAATTTGAATGACCGAATTTGGCCAAATTCATAGAAATTTCAAATTTTATGAATATTTGTGCACATTCCTACAGCTGAGCACTATGTCAAAGCTGTAGATGGCAGACAGATGTCCCACATGTGGAAAAATACTGAGATATCTTAAACAGTCAGCACAGAAAGTACAGTAGCTCCTGTTCTGTTCTAGAAGGGGTTTAGTCTTGCTATTGAAATCAAGCTTGATGGTAGCCATCCTGCTACACGGCTCATATGCCCTGAATGCAGACTGTTCCCATCAGTTTTGAACTTCTGAAGGATCAAATCTTGGAGCCACCTCTTTAATTCGGGGATTTTTGTGGGCAGATAGTCTAATGGCCGAATGCTTCCATGATCATTATTCCACCCAACTGCTGTTTCCTGCCTCTTGGATACAAAAATATCAAAAACAACCCTTGTTTTGTCAAGGCCAAAGAGAAAACCAAAATGGGATTTTGGTTACCTATTTGTTACATGAAGAGCCACACAGAATCCCTGATGAAAATGAATTATGCCCTTTGAGCACACTTAGGAGTATGGATTAGGCTTTGATTTCAGCTTAAAGACACACAAATCCTGCTGTCCAAGGACTTAATAGGACAGTGTAACGTTTTTGGGATTGACTTACTGCACTTCTGAATAGATTATCTGAAAATGCATGATATGCTTTTGCAAGAGAAGCAATTTCAACTGACCTCCTGAAGCAGATAATGTCCCTCTTTTTTCTGTACCTTCATGCTGAAATCACTTTGGGAGGGAGAGGAAAGTGTGGTATTTCCGTTTTATTCCATCACCAAGCTACAATTAATTAATTTTCTTCTACATTCAGCTGGGAGTGGGTTAACTCTTAAATACCCAGATCAGAAAGGATGTAGGGTTGAAATACATCTGATTATTACATTTTGAGTGGAGACCTAAGGTTTAGGTCAAATTTCTTCCATCGTGCTGTTTCATACCACAGACGTTCCAATGTCAACCCAAGAGCTTTTCCCATCTGTATGAAGACTCACCTATTTGGCATGCAGCTGTCAAGGAGATTTGAACGAATAGAGAAAAAATGAATTTATTCAAATTCAAATCGGGTTTGAATACACTTGTATCTATTTCTATGAATTTTTGATTCCTATTTGAAGATACAAACTTTCGTATGTGTCTGTATGCATCCATACGCATCCACACAGATCCCATTTTTATCCCATATGCATCCCATTTTCAATCCCGTGTTCAAATGTGTATGGATACGAATAAGAAGTATACAGATACGTATGTAATGCGTACATATCCGTACGCATACGGATGTCCAAATAATTCAGATGAATGATTTGCTCGGATGTTAAAAAATAAATGTATAGACATTTGGTTAGAATTTGAATGTCGAAATTTGAATGAATTTGATCAGTTTTGGAATGTTTCTAATATACTTGCACATCCCTAACAAATAGCTTATGGACCCCATATGAATCCATACAAATAGCATACGAATCCCAAGTATGAATCCCATACGGAGCTTCATATGAATGAATCAAAACATTCAACTTGGATTTGAAAGTCAACCTTTGAATGGGCCAACATTCTATTTGAATTCAAATGTCCGAATCTGGGCGAATTTTGAATTTCATACACATCCCTAGTGCTCAGCCAATGTAAAACTGTAAACAATGATTAAAAGCAGGACGGAAGAAAAACAAAATAAATTCCACAATAACCTGCAAATGTAAGAAGAAAAACAAGTGGATTTTAGTAATTCTACACATTTTAACTACTTGGTAATTAGTTCCATAGGGAATGTGTATACTATTTGCTTAAAATTTAGTGTATCTTTTTTTTTAATGTTTTCCCATTTACTTGTGCCAGAATAAACAACAAAAGGTGGGAAATGATACCTGTTTGAACTGCCACGCGTCTGATACCTCTTCTAATACCTACCTGGTACATTCATGATTAAAACATATTCATTATGTAAATTCTAACAACTTGTGTAGACATGAGGGGGTTATCTCTGGAGAAAGGAATCCTATTTGTTATGCAATTTTGGTGCCTCAGGTTCCTCACATATAAGAAACTACTCAGGATTTCATGCATTTTTGATGTCCCACTGCTAAGAACAATTTCTCTCCCTCAATAACTAACATAACCAGTCATGAACATAGAACAGGCTATGGTGAAGATGACAAGGAGTGGGGAGGAGAGGGGGAGGGTCACTGCATAAGGGCTTCTAGTTGGGAAACAAAATATGCTTTTGGCATGAAGAAATTCCACATTTCAAGAACAGCATATTCAACTTTTAAAGAATCAGATAGCACATGACAAGAAAGACACTTCTCTGTTTGCAGTAATTGCACAGGGGGAGCTAGTTTATTAGGATGAAGTACTACTACTACTAGTAGTAGTAGTAGTAGTAGTAGTAGTAGTAGTAGCAGCAGCAGCAGCAGCAGCAGTAGTAGTAGTGGCTGACAAACCTTCTGTTCTTCTCCCCACAACAGAAAGGAGCTGTGACTAGCCGAAGGTCACCCAACTTGCTTTGTGGAAGAAGACTTGACTTTTGTCCCACTTTTCTCATCCTTTGAGGGGACTCCAAGCAGCTGACAAACTTTTCTGTTCTTCTCCCCACAACAGACACCCTGTGAGATAGGTGAGGCTGTGAGAGCTCAGAAAGAGAACTGTGACTAGCCCAAGGTCACCCAGCAGGCTTCAGGGAGGAGTGTGGAATCAAATCCAGTATTCCCAGATAATGGTCCAGCTCCTTAAACACTTGACCAAAAGCTGCCCCCACCCCTGCTGTATTGAACACCCCAGGATATCTAGGATAGAGAAGTTCAGTTCGTGTTCAAAAACTGAATGAATAGTTCACATTTGAAAATCTTCCCATCAAACCAAACGTGATCATTTGAATATCAGAAAATTTGATCAAAGTGAACCAGTCCCCAATTTGCAAACAAAAAAGATTCACTTTAGTCTGCCTTGCCTTCTGATCCACCAGTGGTACCAACTAGATTTTTTTTGGCATTCAATTCAAAACAAATTGAATGTTTGAAAATCCATATACTTATGAATAGATGGCATTTGAATGTAGTAAAATTCTATTTGATACGAATCTATTTGTACATATTCAGACGAACATTCGATATGTATCTGATAAGAACAGATACTATTTTATTACGAATTGATACATATCTGATATGAATAGATACGTATCTGATACGCTTCACCAGCTTCATGAATGTCCAAACTATTTGTACGAATGTCCAGAAACATTCATATTCATTTGAATGTTGGCATACAAATATCGTAATATTCAATTCGAGTTTGAATGTTCAAATTCAGCCACACTTTGAATGTTATGAATATTCATTCACATCCTTAGTACCAGCCACTATATCTAGAATATATATACGTATGTAGGGATGAAATGTAGAATGAGAACAATTGAAGGGCACATCTTTTATGCATCTGTAAAGAGACTGCTGGTTCTGTTGGCACACCCATGCTGCTTTCTTGGCATACATGTGTGTGGTTTCCCTGCTTCCAAAGAGATGCTAGGAATTGAGCCTATAAGCTTTCTCTCCAGGAGTCTGCTCTATAACAGAGCTGCAGACAATCCCAAGAAACTGTACAGTATAGATTAATTTATAGATTAATTAATAGATTAATTTATAAATATTACCCGATCCATTTCGATGAACATTAACTGTCAATGGAAGTTTTTTAAAGAAAAAAAATACAAATAAAAACCTAGTTGAAGTGCTATGAAAAATTGACGAGAAAGTACCAGGTGAATGTTGATACAGCTTCAGGGTATTGAAAATCTTTCAGATTTCAACAGCCTGAAGATTCCACAGCATTGTGCTCAAGGTTTTCCCTTATCATGAATTGCTTGGGAAATATTTCTCACAACGTGTCATAGACTCACAGCAGGCAGAAACACTCTGCAACGTTGACATGTTTAAAACTCTTGGCCTTGGGGAAGTCATCTTTTTTCTACTCAAGACGGGGGATTCAGCTTGTTCAACTGTCACTGGACTTAAAGTGTTGGACAGATGTGTGGATGACAAAGGAGATAACTCTTCCCCCCTTTTTTTTTTGGTGGAGTAAATGGAGAAAATGCATAGCAGTCCGTTGAAAGAATTCTGAATAAAGGGCATTCCTTTCTAAGGGTGTACACAAACGCAATTTTTGACATTCGATTCGATTTGAATGGAATATTCAAATGTCTGAATTGTACGAATAGAGAAAAAATGAATGTGTTCAAATTTGAACCGATTCGAATAAATTCATTTCTATTTGTATTAGTACTTAATTCATATCCCGTTTTTATCTCCTATGCAATCTCTTTTGTCCCATATGTATCCGTATAAATGCGTACAGATACAAATAAGATGCATACAGATATGTATCTGATGCATACGTATCCGTACACATACGCATGTACGAATAATTCATATGAATGATTCAAAATATTCGAATTTGTTCGAATGTTAAAAACAAATGTATAGACATTTGATTTAAATCTGAATGTCCGAATTCAAAGACATTTGATCGAATTTTGCATGTTTCAAATATTCTTGCTCATCCGTATTTCTTTACATTTTAAATTGCTTTCCAGACAACAATAATAAATCTTAAACATCTTTTAAATATGAGAGTGGAGTGGCAGTCACAAAAGATAGGTTAATCCTCTCCAAATATATATTTTGCAGCATCAGACTTACCAGTTTAATATATAAATATTTACAACTGTTAAGGCTAATGCTGCCCTAAGCACCAAACAGTCCAAACGCACAGGAAAATGGGATTGAATGTATTTGTCATACTTCTGTAATACTCTGTACAGAGCTGTATATGAAAATTGAATATAATTGTACCTAAATGCCACCAAAACCATGTTCTAACTTTGCTGATGTTTTTAAATGATTCATATCCAAAGTCTGAAGAGCAAAAGTTTGAATAGAAAGGTGTGGATGCCGTTTTTATATATTTTTTAAAATTATTTTCTCCATATACTCATAATAAAAATAACAACGCAAACCAAGAAAGTAAAAAATAAATTGTGACAGTGTACAAAAAGTGAGATACATGTACATCCCTTTACCCTCAGTGCACACAGTTGACAACATCATATACTTCTTTTTATTTACCTCTACTTTAGCTGTACCAGAGAAATAGTCTTGTCATTTTATCTTTCAAAAATTCTGGAGCTTCATAGAATTGTTCAATAATTCTCTCCGATTGTCCTCTGTCTTGAAACATAGTTTCAATCCTTGGCTTTTAAATCTTATTTCCCACCTTTTTTCAAATCTATATTGTTCCATTAGATAGTTATACCATTTATTACGCATATGAACATTTTTTAAAAAAATACGATTCATATCAAATCAAATGCAAGAAAATTCAAATAGATCCCCTTCAAACAAAGTGGGATTTTAATTTCATACGAATGTCCAATCCCATACAAATGTATATGAATGCATACAAATCTCATATGTATCCCATATGTATTCCATATGAATCTCATGGGAATCCCTTGCGAAGCTTCATACAAAAGTATTAAAACATTTGGTTTGAATTCAAATGTCAATCATTAAATGTGCCAACATTTAATTTGAATATGAATGTCCAAATGTGGCCAAATTCATATGAATTTTGAATGTTACAAATATTTGTGCATGTCTCTATTGTGATTTCTTTCTGCAGAGAGCCTCCTGAAGCCAGGCACAGCCCTGGCCAATCGGGAAGTGTGCTGGACACAGGCGTGAGGTGAAGTGGGACCCCACAGACAGAATCGGCCTGGCTGCATTAAAGTAAGGAGGGGGTCCCTCGAGCTAACCCCAGGGTGGGATGGGGGGGAAGCCCCCTGGTTTCAGAAGCCGCGATCCGTGGTTTCTGGGGCAAGGGCGAGCCCTGGAATAGGAGACCCCCGGCTCGCCATGCTCGGCTTCGGAGGAGCCAATCATAGCAGGCCGGGGGAGGGCCTCCAGAGATCCGGATTAAGGTGGGTGGTGTGCCACCTCAAATCTGGATCTAATTCTGGCTTCTTTATTTCCTGTTTTTCCTTCAACATTCCAACATTCCAGAGTCATAGCCTTTTTACTCCCAGTACTTCTCCAGAAGATACTGAGTCCTTTTCATTCATAAATCACAAATTTACTATTGTTATTCAGGAATCCATAAATCAGAATTCATAAATCAGAATTCATACCGTAACATCCGTATTCATATGATTGTCAATGTACAAATGTCATAATATTCTATTTATATGCGAATGTCCAAATTGATGCAAATTTGTACAAATAACAAATGTTGTGAAAATTTGTCCACATCCCTAACAACCTCGAATCTGCCCTGAAGAAGGCCCGAGGGCAGTACATGGAATGGAAGCCTATAAATGGATGCACAAGGCATTAAAGCAAACATTTTTTTTTGCCTATCCCTAGCAGAAAGTTAGAGTGACCTGCAGGTTTCTTTCCACATCATCTAACCAAGAATATACAGCTTTGGGTTAGATAAATTGAAAAGGAAACCTCTGCTCACTTTGGCGATGTGTTTTCTCTTTCAGAAAATGGTCTGAAAATGGATTAAACATAGTTGTAGCACGGCTCTAACACATTCACTCTTTTTTCACACCTCCACAATAGGTACTGGCTTTTTTGAGTTTCTTCCTGCTGTTCATTCTTTTCTCACACCTGGCATTGGTGCTATTTTCACCTTTCTCCAAAAAAAAAAAATATATATGAAAAAGGTAAGAACAACCCTTCCTGGATGTGGTTGGAAAATGCCATGATAACAAATTGCCTCTGTGCAAAACCATCAATTCTGAACAAGCATCTGGAAGGTTTGAAAATCATAGTCAAATGACCCTCCTCTTCCCCTTCTGTTCTGACAACTGAAAAAGAGAAAATAATATCCATGAAATGGAGGTGGAAAGAAGAATATGAAAGCCATACGTTACATGATGTAAAGCGTCATTTGAAGATGGTAGAGAAACTTTATTCTGTTTCCTGTTAGAAGCAACCATGATTGCTTTTGACCACGCATGAAGAGAAATCTTTCATTCTGGTTTCTCTGAAATAAATCCAGAGAGACCATTGTCTCTTGAGGCAAAATCCAGCTAGCCTCCTCTGGCTTGCTTTAGAACTAACATAAATATTATATGGAATGTTCCTCCTCTAACCTCCACAGAGTCCAAAGGGGCTGATTTAAAGCACAAGATCTTACTGAAAATAGAGCACAATGTTAAGTATTTTTCAAAACAGTCATCAGCACTGAAGCTAAACTCAGCGGCACACAAAGACGGCCATGAAATACCTGTGAGTGAAGAGAAAAGAACTTGAAAGTTCTCCAAAGTGCGCCATGCCTGTCTGGTAAAATGAAATCTAATACAGATCCAATGTAATAATTGGACATCACACAATATTGGAAGAAAGGTAAGATCTGCATGGAAGCTGATAGGTAGGACAGTCAGATCAGACAAGGGGAAGGATGTCTTTACCCAGAGGGCTGTTGGTCTATGGAATTTTCTACTAGAAGAGGTGGTAACAGCAAGTAGCCTTGATGGTTCTAACAAAGGGTTAGACAAATTCATGGATGACAGATGTGCCAATGGCTACTAGAATGGATTGCTCTCGCAAGGGGTTTTTCTTTGGATCCTGTGCTAATCACGAAGGCAAGTTTGGAGATTGCACCCCCTGTTCCCCCAAAACACCTGGGGTGACAGGCAGACCCCTTGTGGGTAGATCCGGATTTGCAAATGGGTGCTCCGGTGTTTCCACAGCAGGCAGGCTAGCACCCATTGATACTGGGTGCTTGATTACCCATGGAAACACGTTGGGTACTTCCCTTAATCTGGATCTACTAGATCCAGATTAAGGGAAGTGTACCCATTCCTTAGATCCGGATCTTCTCAGATCCAGATTAAAGGAGCTCAGTGGAAAAACACCCTAGAAATGAGGGCAGAAGGGGCCAAAGGCTCTACATCTACAGCCTAACGAAGAATTTTGAAAGGGAAAGAAAAATATGAAAATGCTAAGACAAACTTGTATCCCAATGACACAAACATGTTCTTTGTTTTTGTTTGCTTTGTTTTGCATAACAACATTATTTCTCCTCAATTTTCTAGCCTAGCCTAAAGCTCAGAAATCTTCCAGTGCGTTCCAAAAAAAGTTCTAACCAGTTCAGATGAAGGAGAGTACTTGTCAATTTATTGTTTTTCAAACCTACATGCTTCAATACTTTGGGCCAGTGGTTGGACAGGCTAATTGCCCCATATATGTTTCCATAGCACATTCTCTAACATTGGTCCCTAACCTGAGACGTTTTCGCACACGGGGGTTTGGAACGCGCCGGAGACAGCTTCGGGCGCAGCATTCGCTTTGCTGCGGCCGAGTTTGCGTCCCGGCATGTCCGGAGCTGTCTTCCGCACGTTCCAAATGTAGAGCACTTTAAACTGCTCTACATGCGTTCGGGCGCGCACGAACTGCCCGCAGGCGTTCGGGAGGAGAAGCGTTCACGCATGCTTCTCTCTCCCTAACAGCCGCGGGCTTGCCTCCCCCACCGGCGCAGCTTTGACAATCAGCTGTTTTCAGCCAGCGCCGGCTGCGGGAGCCTCCTCAGCTGTCTCCCCGCCCCTTGCCGTCGTTTGCCGGCTAAGACAGCTCACGACGCTTTGAGCATTCACACACGGGCGCTCCGGAATGTGTTTTCACGCATCCCTGTGCCCCTCTGTGTGAATGCTCAAAGCGTCGTGAGCTGTCTTAGGCTTCCCGTCCTACTCCCGTTCCAAACGGAACGGGAGTAATGCGAAAATCCCTCTGATTGGTCACTCTCTGGAAGCATTGGTTCCCATGCTGGGGTTGGTTATATTCTCCTTCCCTATGCTTATGAAGCACCCCACACAATACAAACAAAATAGGAGTCATGAATAATGAGGGTAAGGGACATGTAGACATTGTCATTGTTTAGCTAATTTTATTTTATTTGGTTTTATATTGATTTTATTACAATCTGCCCTTGGACCTTCAGATTTAGGATGGAATAGAAATATGAATTGATTAATTTAATTTATTAATTTAATGTCTGGACTCACAGACTTCATTTCTCCCAGGGGGCACCCCTTTAAGTGTGTCTGATCATACCCTTACAGATACCGTTAAGCTTTGTTATTGCCCTGCAGTCAGAACCACAATTTCATTACCTTTGTTGTTGTTGTTGTTGTTGTTCTTTTTAGTCCAACTGGCTTACAAAGTAGTTGTTTTCTTTTCTCAGATGGGCATTTAGAGATGTTAAGTAAAGAACTAATGTTTAGATTCCCTTCACCCAAGTCTTATGGCTTCCATCACAGGAAATTGGTGCTTCAGCTCAAAAGAAAGAAAATATGAACAATGGATGGCCATGAAACAGTACAAGGAGAAATGCAGTTTCTTGAAGAAGTCAAATAAATGTACTTGGGAAAGTCAGAGCATACAATGGGAAGCATTTGGAGCATATAAATGCGGAACTTCATAAAAGCAAAAGCAATCAAAGGAACTATATAATCAAATGTAGACTCCCACCCCCACCAAGGATAGTGTTAAAAAAAAACAAGGAAGAAAGGACAGGCTTTCTCTGATTGAAGGAAATATTCCTTGATTTCAAAGTGTGCTAAACTACATTCAAGAGTTTTGTTGTTTATGATGTTGTTGCTTTTCCTCCTCCTTTATAAAAAAATAGAATAAGCAAAGTGAGAAACAAATCCGAGTGAATGAATGTGAAATATTCAGAGTCTGAGTTGAACTAAGAAGGCTTCTAGGAAGCACTGAAATCCACAACCTTTTCTTTCCCCCAGTTTGGGAACCGTCCGTGATTACTAAATGGTCATCAAAGGGAAATGTTAATTGCAGCACAAAAACACCAAAGCTGTGCACACAAGTGTGATTAAAAAACATCCACATGGGAATAATTCCAGGAGAACCCAAAATGGACACTCTTTGCACATGGAGCATTCAGATACATGCATATAGGGGTCATGGAGGTACACAAAGCAAAACATGCCAGTATGCTAAGTTGCATGAGTGCATAATAAAGGTAAAACGCTACCATGAGTGTAGACTGCATTTACTTGCTTGCTTGCTTGCTTGCTTGCTTGCTTGCTTGCTTGCTTGCTTGCTTGCTTGCTTGCTTGCTTGCAGTTACTTAGAAATTCCTGCTCCATTTTGAGCAAATTTGTTGCAGATCTGAGGCGTATTCGCAAGGGGGCCGAGGGAACGCATGTAGGACACCCTGGGATAGAGCATTTGCTCCGCTGGGTGGGCGGTTCTGTTTGGAATCACCCCAGCCCGTCCCAAGGCCTTCTAGATGTGTTCTGGGTGTAGAGCACTTAATTGTGCTCTAAACCCAGCCCAGGGCATTCGTGGCCATCCCCGGCCATTCTGCAGCTGATAGGAAAAGGGTGCACTAGCACACTCCCTCCCTGACAGCTGCAGGCCCCACCCCAGGCCTGTCCAGATTGGGTCCGACTGGACTCAGGGACAGGCCGGCCTGTCCAGTCCCTTTCCCAGGTTCCTGTGGGTTTGAGGGAACCAGACTGGGAGATGCATGGAGACTCATTCCTTACCTGCCTATGTGTGAATGGATAAAGCATCCCTGCGTGTCTTAGCCTAAGTGTGAAAAGGCCTCTGCTGAACTTACCATAAGTTCTTCTTAAACTGGTCTGTTTGTTTATACAGTATTTGTTTCCAATTCTCGACACTGGAGTGTGTTCACAGTCCTTGTATATCATTAGGGTTGCAAGAGTTCCCCTGAAATCTGATTCCTGGGTTTTTCTTTGCTGACTGTTCTGACCAAAAGTAATATTGTCAAAGGGATGATTGGTAGTTATTGTCTCTTTCCTTTCTCCCTCCCTCCCTCTCTCTCTCTTTCCTTCCTTCCTTCTTTTTTCTCTATTTCTTGGTTCTTCTCTATTTTAAATGCAAGCTGTGACATGTCTTAAAATCTCTAATGATGCCCATCAGACTGTCAGATAATCACCCCATATACTAGCTGTTCAAATGGGAATGCCGTATATTTACACAGCTGGACGCCCAGGGACTGGGACCGAGCATAGAAAAGAGTGTCCATTCACATTCTGTCCCTTCAAATGGAATGGAAAGCGGAAAGCTGCATGCACATCATTTGGTGGAATGAGAACAGAAAAATAAGGGGAAGGAAAAAGATTACAAATGAGAACAAAATGAAATGAAAAGTTTTTGACAGTCCTACATATTTCTGGCAAGGCGTCTAAACTCTGCTTGACCCATATGGCCACAACCCCCACGCACACAAATCTAATCTTGGCTGGAATTGCAATTCTCACAAATTGCATCCATGTTTGCTCTTTTAAGTTATATTGTGTTTCCTGCAATAATATACTCTACCCAGACTCCAACAATTGCCTTGATAAATAGAGTGAAAGCGAGGAAGTAAATGGCATTAACTTGTAACATTGCTTATGTTTACTAGAAGAAGGAAGAACAGATGACAAGAAATTATCAAAGCCATAATAAAATGCACCAATTTGCATATGTGAGGAACAACAGGATTCAGGTGGACCAGAATGAGCCACTTTAAGAACTTAAGAGGAACCCTGCTGGATCAGGCCGCAGCCCATCTAGTCAGGCATCCTGTCCTACACAGTGGCCCACCAATTGCTCATGGGCATCTCAAGCAGAAGAGAAAGGGACAACCCTCACCTGCTCTAGAATCCCTGTAAATGGCCTTAAGAAGTATTCTGCCTATCTCTCCACCCTGGGCATCCATTCCAGTAGCCTTTGACACACCCACCTTCCATGAATTTATCTATAAGAACATAAGAGGTAAGCCCCACTGGATCAGGCCACAGCCCATCTAGTCTAGCATCCTGTCCCACACAGTGGCCCACCAATTGGCCATGGGTATCTAAAACAGAAGACAGGGGTGTAACCACTTGCTCTCAAATCCCCACAAATGGACTGTCTCTCCATCCTGGAGGAAGTACCTGGGCATCCGTTCCAGTAGCCATAGATCCACCTGTCCTTCATGGATTTGCTTAAGCCTTTGTCAAAGCCACCTAGGCTGGCTGCTGTCACCACCTCTTCTGGGAGCAAATTCCATAGACCGATGCCCCACTTCCATGGGATGGCATGGGGAAAGGCTAGCTCTTTCTGTGACATCCTTTTTCAGCCTTCCAGGAGGCTACCAAACTTCCATACCCCGAGATGACTTGGCACTGACATTTTGCACGATTTTCCAGCTGTCTGACCTCCTTTACAGCTGCATGCAAGGCCAGTCAAACACAGGCCATAAAAGAGACCATTGTCTTCATCTTGTGAGGGCAGGACAGGCTTTGCTTACTTTGGGGAAGGGCAAATTTGCAGCTTCACTTCCTCGGGAAACTGCAGTTGGGGGATGCATTGGGCACTTGCACTTTGGGGCACCTGATGCATCTTATAATGTACCTGCCACTGGCATTTCCGCATTTGGCCTTATTCCAGATTATATCCCAGATAGGGACCTTCTGTCTGCATGCTGGTGCTAACTATGGAAGACCCCACTTATACCTTGTAGTCACGGGGCTTGATTCTGCACTCCTACATGAAGCCATCTAGGTGACCTTGGGCTAGTCACAGCTCTTTTTCTGAACTCTCACAGCCCCACTGACCTCACAGGGTGTCTGTTATGGGGAGAAGAACAGAAGGTTTCTCAGCAGCTTTGAGTCCTCTTAAGAGTGAGAAAAGCGGGGTAGAAAAGCCAACTCCTCCTCCTTCTTTTCTGGAATAATCCAGAATTAGGCCCAGTGCAGAAAGGGCCTTCAATTGTATTGATTATTATTTATTTCCTGTACATGAGTGTTCTCTTCTCTTACATAGCTTTTTCATCCTCTACTTTTCATTTTAAAGATCCGAGACAATGTAAATCTCATAAAATACTGATAGATTGTATTTTCTGTGCACTGCAGAAGCAGTACTTTTTTTTCCTCACATCTAAGTATATGCACAGTTATAGAATGTCTTTTTTAAACTATCAAAACAAAGTGCATTTAAAAGGGAAATAAATTCTCAAAACAGTAAAAATAATTCCTTTCATCATGTCATAGCACAAGTGGTGTGTGGTGCGTTTTCTACCCCATTAGCACCATCTAAAGGGAAGAAGAGGAGGAAAGAATCACAGCCTAGTCAAAATGGCAAAAACCTTTCTCTAACTTTTGGGAAGAATTGCATTGCACCAGGGCTCCACTTTGAAAGAGATGAAAAGCTCGTCTTTCATTTTGCTCCGTCTCATGCAGAGCAGAGGAACCTGAATATAAAAATACCAACATAGAATTGCCAAGTATCATAATATTGACTATTCCCCTCCTGCATGGTTTGCTCTTTCAACCTAAAAGGTCAAACCCCCAGTGTGACAGAGATGGCTCTTCTATCGTACAGAGACAGCACTGTGCCACAAATGTGTTATGGGTTTTTGGTGTTGTTGTTTTTAGAAAACTGGTTATTAGTTCAAAGAACAGGGGAAATAGTTCTTACAGATGGTGAAGCATGGAGAAAATGTTCCAAAATTTTCTTTCTTTCTTTCTTTCTTTCTTTCTTTCTTTCTTTCTTTCTTTCTTTCTTTCTTGCTTTCTTGCTTGCTTGCTTGCTTGCTTGCTTGCTTGCTTGCTTGCTTGCTTTCTCTCTCTTTTTCCTCAGATTTGTTTGTGGTCTTTCACAAAACAGCTATTCTACTGTACAAAGATATAGAGCTTATGCGCCCTGCAGCCCATAGTACATGACTGATTAGAGAACTTCTGGGGAATAGCATCCAGGGGTGTGTCCAGATTGGGGGATACTGGGCATTCCGCTGCACAGTCAGTGCGTGGGTGTCACACCTGGTGCCTGATACTTCATAGCAGCGGTGCATTATGCCACCACTACTATGGATTTACCTGCTCCAGAACGATCAGCATATGTTCCGCAGTATCAGGTAAGTTTGAAGTTTCCCACCAGTCTGGACAGAGAGGTTGGGCCAGCACTGGATTCTGATGGATGGTCCTCCCAGCTTGCTGTTTATTCCTTTGAAGCAAAGTGGCTCATCAGGTGACAGCTGAAGGAGGCAGGGGGCACTTCTGGGAGCTAACGATCATCCCAGCTTGCCCTTTTCCCTCTATTTCCCTCAAGTAAGGTATCTTCTGATGGTGAGAACACAAAGCACAAGGAGGGATAATGTGATTTAGCCCTGAGATGCCCAGAAGAAATTGGCGGCCACTGTTAGGGGTTTGCACGAATATTCAATAGTGTTCAACATTTGTACAAATTCATATGAGTTTGGACATTCAGATACAAATTGAATGTAACAATTCGTGAATCTGGGGAGGTGGGGAAGCGGCTGCCCCAGTCACATCTACAATGGATCCAGAGTGCATTCGACATGGATTGAGAGTGGATTCAAAGTGGATTCAGGGCAGATTTGACACTTTCAAAGTAGATGTGTTACAGAATGTGTATCAGATATGAATCGGATATGTATGCGACGGTATTGGATATTCATACAAATTCATACAAATACATTTGTATCGAATAGAATCTACCACATTCGAAGGGGATCTATTTGAATGAAAACATTTTTTATTTTTACATTTGATTGATACGAATTGAATGCAAAAAAAAAAAAATTGTGCACATCCTCAGCCACTGTATGAGACAGGATGCTGGACTAGTTGGGCTGAGGCCTGATCCAACAGGGCTCCACTTCTTAAGTTCTTAAGTTGTTACCACAGAACAAACACTTGGAAGCAAAGGATGACATTTCAAGTGTTCATGCTGATGTTTGCATTTATCTTGTATTTCATCCACTGTGTGTTTTTGGTCTCAGGCAGCATGGCATGGGTGAACCACATTACTTTCTTTATCCATTCAACTTTAACCACCCCCTAGATTCCGTGTTCCAGGCAGGGAGGCTACTGAGACCCTTACCACCTCCCAGAAATTGGTAGGAATGCTGATCCTGTCCCCATTCCACCCCAAGGAAGAGTATTTTGGGAAACTAGAGAGTGAGAAGTAATTGACTAAGACATCCTCCGTACACCTGTTGTAGGTTTTCATTATATTCACGTTGGCTTTTAACTATCGGTGCCCTTAGTGCCTTGCTTGTTCAGTTTTTGTCCCGTAGCAATTTCATTTCTAAGTGCATTACAGATAAACCGTTTATATAACCGCTGGAAGGTTTTGGCTGAACGGCAATATGCAAATATATTAAATCAAAAAGCCTAGCTGAGTTGCATTCCAACAGAGAAAGTAAAAAAGCTATCGGTTTCTGAGACAGTCAGCAGGGAAACTGCTTATGGAATGACTTTCTATCCCATGCTTCTTCTCATGAAGTTCAGTCTTCACACACAACCACACACAACTCACTCAGCAATAGGGTTGTGCATGAATATTCATAGGTATTCGAAATTCAATTGAATCTGGCCAAATTTCGACATTCAAATTCGAATTGATTGCCCATAAATTCAAATTTAAAGATTTGAATGAATTTTGGATTTTGGATTTATTCGTTCTAATTATCCTGATGATCGCATATGCACAGGTTCGTACACAATGCATACTTGCAGATTCACATCTTTCCTGCATCTGTACACATGTGTACGGATCCATATGGGACAAAACCAGGTTGCATACGGGATAGCTACGGGATCCATATGAACATGTACAAATGTATACGGATTTGTACAGATGTGGGGAAAAGATGCGTACGACATTCGTATGTGCAAATTTGAATAAAAAATTTGAATGAATAGTTTCGAATTTGCTTAATTCAAATCAAATTTGGTTTAATTTGAATTTTGAAGATTCGAATTGAATTGAATTTTTGGGTATTCCATTTAAATCTAATCAAATCCTGAAAATTGCATTTGTGCACACCTCTACTCAGCAACACCAACACAAATCCAGAAGAAGCATTCTACCAGCTGGAGAACCACATGATTTAGGGAAGTCTACACATGACATGCATTTATTTATTTATTGCATGCTTGTTGCACACACTAACATATACATTAATTCAATTCTGCATAATCAAATGAGTCTTAAAACTTAGGCAGCATCTGAACTGCGAGCTGTCACTAGCCTTTTTAGCATCATGACCCTGAGATGGTGTCCACAGGTGGGATATGCATTCCTACTCCAAGGATAGGAGATCCCATGTCCAGAGCATGCAAGTAGGGCATTTCTTTAAAGGAGCCACAGCTTGGAGGACTATAGGTGAAATGGTCTCCATCAATTTGATCCAAGGTAGGTGGTTTCTTTAAAAATGACTTTTAAAAATATCAGAGAAAAGAGGTGAGGGCAGGGTATATAACATCACTCATACTAGTGATGGGCATGAACATTTGTCACTTTCAAAATTTGGATGAATTTATCCAAACTGGGACATTCAAATTCAAATCAAATGTTGGGACATTTGAAGATTGACATTCAACCATGAATCAAATGCTTCTACACCATCGCATGAAGCTTTGTTACATTTGTTAACCTGGGAAGGTGGGAAAGCGGCTGCCCCAGTCACATATGCAATGGATCTAGGGTAGATTCAGAGCAGATCCAGAGCGGACGCAGAGCGGATGCAGAATGGATTCAAAGTGGATTGAGAACAGGTTTGTCGTAGGGAATACATATGGGATTTGTAGGTGATTCGTAGCAGGGATTCATAGTAGAGATTCCAATTGCATTCATTTTGAACATTTGTATCAAATTTAAATCCTACCAATTTTCTTGCAAAAGAAAAAAATATCATGTTCATCCCTAGCTCATACAACATTCAGGCTTCATTCACACAGACCTCAAAGCACTAGAAATATCCAAAAAGATTGGTTGTGGGAAGTAACAGGAGACCCATCAGGACCAGCCCAGACGTCTGGACAGGTGGGTGGGGCGCAGGGGGTGGGAAGCCACAGGCACCCCTGGGTGATGGAAGGAAGGACCCCATTGGCTGCTGCCACCCTGATCTGGGCAGTGGGGGCCTGCAGCACTCCAACATGCCCTCGGTCTAGTCCAGTCTCACCCCCAGCATTGGGCTGCTAGCCAGTGGGGCCAGTAGCACCCAGGGGTGGGAGCCCAGGGGTGGGAGCCCTGAGCTTGCCCAGCAGGGAGAATGCAAATGCTCTCCCTGATGGATAGATCAGGTAAGCCCAGGGTTAAGGCTGGGATGGATGTGGAACACGGTTTCATGTTCTGGGAAGGCTGAGATGCTTCCAGATGGAACCAGCCTTCCCAGAATGTGAATGGCCTGTTCCAGAGCTGTCCTAATTATTCACCAAAGGACTTATTGCAAATAGGCCTCTGATCTTGATTGCCTGCAGATGGCCTGCCTGTCTCTTCTGTCTGTAGACGCAGCCTAAAACTTCTATCCTGGATGAGCAATAGCAAAGAATAAAAGAACTAGCAGCAAGACTGTGGTGCTCTTCAACTCCCAATTTGGTGAAGCAGACGTGGTTACAAATGGTTTTCACAACATGCCTTCACTTATTTTTTAGGGTTTTCACACACACACACACACACACCATTTCATAGATCTTACAATGACAACTCAGAATCTTGCTGACATTTTAAAGATACCTGTCTGCAATGTCTAATACACTGTGGTTATTCCCACCCACCCAGAAAAAGAGAAGAATCAGATACTGCACCATTTTTTCATCAGTGCACCTTTGTGTAGAAAGTCAATCACAAACCATTTCCCAGTTCTGTTTCAGAAGTGTATCTCCATTTCATTTAATTATACACAAATGCCACCTCTCATAGTCCAACCTGAAGGAGGAAGGGAGAGGATTGAAAGAGGACTTTAACGGCAAACGTGCAGAAATAAAATTAAAAATAAAAAAATCTAAATTTTGTTTTTGTTCTAAGGAGTAGAATTCATCTTGAGGCTCCCTGTTATTGGTTTCTCCATCTTTAATATTACTTTCCGTTTTAAAATCATAATATGTCAGCTGGAAGAGCACCTTATCACATTCCAACAGGGGAATTCAGTGTTTGCCTTTGGATTTGCATTTATATGGCATTTTCATACACTGTATCTCAAACAACTGACAGAGCAATGAATCACAGCCCATGGAGTGGTAAGCTGCAGACATCGGGGTGACTGTTAGAGATCCGACAGCGGTCTTTCACAGGCAGCACAGCTGGGAATGTTTGGGGTCCTAATTAATCTTTGCCAACAATTAAATCACCGAACAGGTATCTTGGACCAGAAAGGACAGCTGCCTCCTACTTTTTGGAAAGATGTGAGAAAGATGGAAATGTAAACTGAAGCTAGATACATAGGTCAGCATTTCCTAGTGAATTGAAGAAGAAGAAGAAGAAGAAGAAGAAGAAGAAGAAGAAGAAGAAGAAGAGTTGGCTTTTCTATCCTGCTTTTTTCACCAATTTAATTTCTGTTCCCACAACAGAACACTCTGTGAGGTGGGTGGGGGTGTGAGAGCTCAGAAGAGAGCTGTGACTCTCCCTTGGTCAGACTTCATCTACTGTGTCCAGTTCTGGGAACCCCAGTTCAAAAAAAGACATTGACAAACTAGAGCAAGTCCAAAGGAGAGCTACCAAAATGGTTAGTGGTCTGGAAAGCATGTCCTACGAGGAAAGGTTGAAGGATCTGGGAATGTTTAGCCTACAGAAGAGAAGACTGAGAGGAGACATGATAGCGGTCTTCAAGTATCTGAAGGGCCATCACAGTGCAGAGAGATCATCCCAATTCTCTCATGAAATGGGAGGACTAGAAACAACAGGATGAAACTTTAAGGGAGTTGATACGGATTAGATATTAGGAAAAACTTCCTGACAGTGAGAGTGATCAATCAATGGAATAGGTTGCCCCAGGAGGTAATGAGTTCTCCTTCACTGGTGGTCTTCAAGCAGAGGCTTGGCGTAAATCTGTCTGGGATGGTTTAGGAAATCCTGCATTGAGTAGGGAGTTGGGCTTGATGACCCTAGAGGTCCCTTCCAACTCTATGATTCTATGACTAGCCCAAGGTCATCCAGCCGGCTTCGTGGAGGAGTGTGGAATCAGTCCCAGTATTTCTAGATAAGAGTCTGGCTCCTTAACCACTAGACCAAACTGGGCCACAGCCAGCCCTATGTGATGAATCTGGATTAGCTGGCATGGGGGCCACTCAGTACCCAACAAGATTATGCATTCATATATTATTTGCTGTACAGTTTCAATGCAGAAAAAGTTCACATAAGAATTCATATGGCTACATCTAAAATTGGAAATAAAAATAATGTACATTTAATAGGTCAAGGCACTGAACAGCAAAGTAAAAGGTATTTATATATATACAGGCAGAGGGTTTGCATGTGATTTACATGTGCCATGAAAACTGAAATGGAATGATAGTTATAACTGGGGGCATATAAGGAATTTACATGCTTCTCCATAAACCAACTTAATGCTCACCTCCCACTATAAGGTATAAGCTGGAAATGGCAAGTTTGTGCTGTCCAAAAACATGGACCCGGTGCTTATAAGGTTGGGCACAAAGGTTGTGTTCACACATAAGATTTAATTCAACTTCAGTCCACCTTCAGAATGAGAGAAACCATCAGCAAAGTGACCAGTAATTTTATTTCTACTTTATCTGTCCCAAAGATGGATTTTCTGTGTCAGACAGTGCTGAAAGAAAATAGCTTGTCATTTTTGCTGATGGGTTCTGTCAATCTGAAAGTGGCCTAAAGCTGGATTAAAACCTAGGTGTGAATGCATCCAAGGTTCTAAGTCCATTAAATCTCAGCAGATGCTGCTCAGTTCGAGCAGATAGAACTAATGGGCCTTCCTGTACTTGGCCTTATTCCAGATTATGCCTGCATCCAGACTTCTTGACGCTGCGCATCTGAATGTATCGACAGATCGAATGTATCAAAGTATCGATGGCTGATAATTCACAGTGGCGTCACTTTATAGCGACGCTACTCTGAATTTACCTAAGGTTGATATAGCAGCACTCACTGTGCAGCGTTAAATAAATTCAAACCTTCCTGCCAGTCCGGACAGGATGGTGAGAACAGCCAATGAGAACTGGGATGGCAGCTCAGCTCCCATTGGCTGCCTCATCTCACGTGATGCTCACCTCACCCCATGTGACAGTGCGCGCCACATGGAAGCCTCACAGCTTTCTGAGCAGGAAGCTATGGGGGGCTCCTGCTGTCTGGATGCTGGACTGCCACATTTTTAATACTGTGGATTTAATCCACTAATCTGTAAGGGGCCTACATCTTGGAATAGGAGGAGGAAGAGACCTTTAAGCAATTAAAGTGCATAATGCACATAATGCATTAAATGGGTTATAGCAACTAAAGGAGCAGCTTATTTTGAACTCAGCCTGATCTTTCAAGAAATAACCCTCGCTGCATCCCCCAAATAAACCTAGGAAAGCAGGGACAGGGAAATGCAATCCATATGATAGATCCTTTGAGCCATTGTCCACAGCAGAAGAAAGTTGCTCCATTGTCCAACCTTCAGACATTTCCAGGAAATGCCTGCACCATTCTCAAAGAAACAAGTCAATTTAGGACCTCTGTACGCCAAGCTTATCATTGCTTAAAATTCAACAGGCCTAAATGAGATGCAATTTTGCAGTTATTAAGTATCTACTGAACTCTAACTCCATGTGTAGGGCCAGGAGGTTTCTTCAGCACATGAGCACTACAATGTAGCAGTGGTTACGGAGATGAATAATTAGCAGCCTGTTCGGTAAACAGCTCCTTCATCTCCCACCTCTCGACCTTCCTTGTCAAATCTGGCTCGCTCAAGAGTCCCATTAGTGATGCTTGACTGGTAATTGGTCCAGCTGTGATCTCAGCCCAGAACAGGCTGGTTAATACCCTCCGCACTCACATTACCTCTGACGTACTCACATGAACAACGCCAGGGGAATGCGGTGCTTCCATGAGGATTACTGGTGTGCAAATTAAAGGGTTTTTTGGAATGAAAAGCAACTGACCTGTCAGGATAAGACTCTGCGTGCTAATGGTACTCCCCTTTCCCACTCTTTCATTCCTGCCAATTAAAATTATTTCTTTTACCGATTCATGGGCGGAAGGTCCCACGTTCCCCGGGATGTCAGTTTGTGATTTGGTTTTGAGGCTCAGGCAATTCCTGAAGAAATCCCCACCTGCCACAAACCAATAAGCCTTGTCAAAGTCCAGCTAATCAAAAACTCTGTCCTTAATCGCATCAGTTTCTTCTGCTTCCATCAGACAGATATTCAGGGGGGATTTCGTGCTAAATTCAATGCAACCCAGCATATCTAAATGACCTGCAAGGAAGCTACTTTATTTACTAGTTCTTGTTTTATCATTTGTGTGCTTAGATTTTTAGGGGGCGGGGGTACGGTCATCGATGTCAAAGAATTCTGTGATTTAGAGCAGTACATTTCAAACAGCAAATTTGTGTCTTACAACTTGCTTGAACATGAATGGTGCTTTGTGTCGCTGTGTTTTTTAAAATGAAACATTATTTCTTTCTTTATTCATTCATTCATTTCTATGTACCTTTATAACACCCTTGACCCTAAAATGTCTTATCAATTACATTGAAGTAGGACTATTTGCAAGATTTATTATTGTTATCATTACTGTTGCTATTCCTATTATTTATTTATTTATTTATTTATTTATTTATTTATTTATTTATTTATTTATTTATTTATTTATTTATTTATCCATTTAACCATTTATCCATTTATCCATTTATCCATTTATTTATTTGCATTTCTATCCCGCCCTATACCTGAAGGTCTCAGGGTAGGTTACAATATTGTATTAATCTTACAATCTAAAGAGACAAGAAACAAAAGGAAAATGGTGTGGGAGGGAACAAGGAAGAGCCAAAAGCAAGCACTTGAGGTCTTCAGTTCCAATTCTTCTGTTCATTTCTTATTGCTGGAATTTTCCTATCCTCTTTACTTTGAATTTACTCTCCATTGATGACAAACTGGATGGTGGTAGAGATGCTCAGCCAGCATCTACTCAGCCCCGCCCTGCTCGGCCTCAGGACCAGATGTTTTCTCAACTGGTGGATCGGTTGCCGTAGTCTCTTTGCCATCTTGTGGTTTACGAATCTGCATGAGTATTTGAAATATTCATTATTTGAATATTCATTATTCAGTCATTCGTATACGAATCAAATATCCATACATCTGGACTCTAGTATATGTATGAATACAAATATTATGTGTTATTTGTAAGAATAATTCAGACATTCAAATGTGTATGTATCTGTACGCATCCGTACGAATACATACA
Organism: Aspidoscelis tigris stejnegeri; assembly: GCA_023333525.1. NCBI lineage: Eukaryota > Metazoa > Chordata > Lepidosauria > Squamata > Teiidae > Aspidoscelis > Aspidoscelis tigris. Next base: position 11,437,409 of record JALMGA010000012.1, read on the forward strand.
GGATGAAAACTGGATGCATACTGATGAGTACTTATGCGTACAAGACTCATATCATTGGATACATATAGAATATTTGCACAAATAGATACAAATGTATTCATATCAGTTCAAATGTCCAGACATTAGTTTTTCTTTATTCATACGAATTTGGATTTTTGAATACTTGATTTGTTACTAATCAAATGTCAAAAATTGCATTCGTGCACCCCCCCTAATTACTATTCCTATTCCTATTGTTATTGTATACAGAAACCCAACAATATAACACATCACTAAGCATTTCGGCTTTGTATTTCATAACACATTGGGATCTTCCCAAGATCCTGAAATAACGTTATGAACCAGCGGATAATGTGAGTAGAACCCAGCAGGATGGCCTTTTGCAAGTGACAGACAGTAGCCTTGTCAATGTGAAGCTGTTTTAAGTGCCGTCCAAGGTCTTTTGCAAGGTCTTATGTGCACGTACGTATCTTCCCCACATCCGTACGCATCCGTGCATGTCCATATGTATCCCGTAGTTATCCCATATGCAACCCGTTTTCATCCTGTACAGATTTATACAAATGCGTATGGATGTAGGAAAGATGCGGATCTTCATTTGTACATTATGTGTCTGTACACAGCCACGCGCACTTGTACACACCCTGTTTTTATCCTGTATGCATGCCGTTTTCATCCCGTACATATCAGTACAAATGCATATGGATAGAAATAAGATGCGTACGGATAGTATGTATTGCGTACATGTCCGTACACATGCGAACGTCTGAATAATTTTTACAAATGATTTGAAACATTCAAAATTCATTTGCATGTTAAACAATGAATGTATAGACACTTGATTTGAATCTGAATGTCTGAAACTGAATTAATTTGAGCAAATTTTGAATGTTTTGAATATTTTTGCACGCCCCTACTGAAGGGTATCAGTGGGCAATTCAAACTGGATGTGATCTGAATAAATTCAAGGACTCCAACTGTGATTCAGGTAGCAAAAGTAAATGTTATGACTTCAGGACCTTCCCCCCCCCCCATTAATTTCAATATTTCAGGTGTAGCATAGAAGCAAAAGGAAGGGGAGGAGGCAACGTCCTTTGATTTGTCATGATTTGAGCAAAACATTATTCTTGTATTTCTTTCGTCAACCTATACCTATCATCATTTAGCAAATACTAGATAATCTCCTTTTATGTAGAAAAATATATTCAGTCCTTCTTCAGAGAGAGAAAGATGAATGATTTGACCTTCTAATTAAAAGATTACCACTAGTCAGCTACAATACATAAAGCTTACAAAGGGAAAAGTGACCTTGAGTCTGGGAACAATCATTTCTATGCCCTCCAACGTTATTTTAATCTTCTCCTGGTTTATATTAATCAAAATTGCCACTACTTTTTTCTTCGTACGAGAATTTACAGTGTTACTGTGGATCCAGATTTAATAATGTTGAACTTCCATTAAAACAAGCAGCGGTATTTCTCGTTATCATTTCAGGACTTCTAAACTGTTAATTTCTCCATCGGCCAGGAACTAAGAAGAGAGTTTAATCAACAGTTTAAGGCAAAACTTCATGGAAGAGAGTTATGTAAGAAAGAGAAAAGAGAGAACTGGTGATTAGGGGTTTCCACAAATGCAATTTTCAACATTTGATTTGATTAAAATCCAATATATGAATGTCCGAATTTGTACAAATAGAGAAAAAACCAATGCATTAAAATTTGAACAGATTTGAATACATTCGTATCTATTTGTATGAATATTTGATACGTATCTGATTATAGGAATGTTGACAACATTCATATGTACACATCCGTACCCATCCCGTTTTTATTCCATACGGATCCCATTTCGAACATATCCATACAAGTGTGTACAGATACAAATAAGATGTGCATGGATATGTATGTAATGCGTATGTATCTGTACACATACGAATGTCTGAATTAAACGTACAAATGATTCAAAATTGTCATATTTGTTCAAATATTAAAAAACAAATGTGCATAAATATTTGAACAAATATTCATGAATGAAATGAAGTGAACACCCCCACTCGTCCCTTCCTGAACACCCACCCACCCTCACTGGTCACTGCTGCCACCGCCATGTGCTGTTTGGAACATGCCTGAAAAAAGCACTTCTGCTTCTGCACACACAGCTCTCCATCTGAGGATCATGCTCCTCAAATGGAGAGTGGCACGTGTAAATCTGGAGATGCTGTTTTGGCACACAAAGAGCATGAGGATGATGACAGACAACATGACCATGGGCCCTCATTCCACTCTGCTGTGCTTATTTGCCTTTGCGGAGGCCACGGTGGCATCTCCGGGCCCATTTTGACAATCTTTGGGCACCAAAACAGCACTTCTGGGTTTGTGCACAGCTCCCCATCCAGGATGCAGACAACGGTGGTGGGAACCGCATGCACAGAAGCGGAAGGCCTACTTGCACCTATGAAGAGGCCACGTGGCGGCAGCCCAACCAAAGGTATGGGAGTCCACAAGGCTGGGGGGTAGGAAGCCACAGGGGGTATAGGAGGCCACAGGGGGCATCGGGCCTTGGCCAATGCTTTGAACAAAGCTTCAATGAATGCCAGATAAATCCAATTCACAGACAAATAGGGCCTACAAAAGTAGGGCCTATTCAACTCATCCATGAATATTGTTATTCATATGAATTTGTACAAATAACGAAGAGCATGAGTATTCAATATCTTTGCCAAGAAAACTGCATAGAGGTACCCATGGAGTGCAAGAGTGGCAGTGGCTCAGCGGTAGAGCAAATTTCCTGGAATGTTCGATCCTTAGTCTTTCTTGTGAGGTTGGTAATGGTAAACCACTTCTGTATCTCCATGAAGAAAACTGCATACCAATGCCCTCAGAAGTACCCATGCCTTGACCAGGAGTCAGACTTGGCTAGATACTACTCCACCAACAGCACAGATTTCCATACAAACTTCAACAAATAAATTTACCCTACTTGCTCGTTCATATCTACAGATACCTATTTATTTTATTTCTTGCCAGGAATATCACACTGCATGAAACAAAGAAATCATATAAATCCATTTCCCTGTCTGCAGCTACCCAACGTGATCTGTTGACCCAGAAGCCAAGGAAAGATTTTCTATCCACTTTCCCACATTTGCTTCCCTTTTCCACCGTTCCCAAGGCTCCGCAGTCTTGAATCTGAGATAATGTGTAGATCAATGAGGGCAGATGTAAAACTCTTGCTAAGCCGTGTTCTCCCAGCTGGGGGTAAATACACTTGCCTGTATGTAAAACTTCCTAATTAGAGATGTCAGGTCTATAAAAATAGCTAAAATCAAGGGTGAGCTGGAGGGGAGTTAACTCTTCCCAAGCTCATCTTTTGTTATTCAAGAAAGACTTCTGAGTATGTGTGTGTGTGAGCGAGAGAGAGAGAGAGAGAAAGGGTGCTTCCACACCTGCCGTCAAGAAATGGATTTAAGAAAATCTGACCACACGTGCGGGGAGGCCGATCAGGCCTGCTGGATCCCCTGAGTGCTGCGCAGAGGCCACAGCACACATTCCAAAGGGCATCCAGCCTCCCACCCCACCGATGCTGCCCCCAGACCTGCAGGACTGAAGCATGCATCTGCCAGTCACCGAACATTTCCTGTGGTGAGCAGTGCGCAGGGGAGGGCGGAAGGAGGCAAACCAGCCTGCTTCCACCCTCCCCAAGATGGCGGCCACAGGGACATCCATCCCTTCACCTGTCCATGGGCGGAAGCATCCTGCTTCCACACGGATCAAGGTGAAGGGAGGTATTGAAGACCTAATTTTTTAGGTCTTCGTTTAGAACTGGGTTTGGGCAGCGAGACCCGATTTAGAGATGGATCTTGTGTGCCAAAATGCGGAAGCGGCCACCTGGAAGCGTCCCTAAAGAGGGCCGCAATGCAGAAGATAAGTACCCAAGGGTTTAAAATGTGTTCTAAATAGGTCATCAAACTGGTTTCTATGGCCAGTGCAGAAACACCCAAAGATTCTCAGGTAGGAATACTTGCTGTATTTCTGTCTACCCAGTGGAGACTAGAGTTATGCCCTATTATTTGTAACATTCAAAATTCATATGAATTTAGCCGAATTTGGACATTGGTATTCAAATTGAATGTTGGCACATTTGAGGATTGACATTTAAATTCGAATTGAATCTCTCAGTACATTCATATGGGATATGTATGGGATTCATATGGGATTCGTATGGGATTGAACATTCATATAGAATTTGAATCCCACTACATTTGAAGGGGATCTATTCAAACAAATACAAATTTTCTTGCATTTGATTCAATACGAATTAAACACAAAACACACACACACAACCAGTTGTGCACATCCCTAGTAGAGACTAATAGAGATGAGTGTGAACTAAAATTGAATACCTGGTTCACCAGTGACTTGAACATCGTTTGGTTTGATGGCACCCCAGCTGATCAAAAAAACCCGCCATTGTTACGATTCAATTTTGGACTGATTTGAAGCCAACTTCACACCTAAGTTTTAATCCACTTAAGTTTTTAGTCCACTTTCAGAGTAAGACAACTCATGGTTAAGGAAGACAAAATGTGGTTCCCACCAGGAACAGGAGAATTAACGACCCTTGAGGAGAACACAGAATTTCAATTTTTATCCACAGTGCAGTAACACAGACATTCAAATATTTATGCATTTAATCCACCCCCTCAAAAAAAAAATCAAGAGAAAAAGAATTACTGTTGGTAATGCTAGTAATATCCAAATGCATTTCACTGCAACATTACTGATTCCACTGATGGTTGTAAATTCAACTGGTTAAACAGCAAAAATGCGAAAAGTTATCATCAGTCATTAACGTCTAGTTACTAACTGTTCTTCAACTGGGCTCCTATTCCAAATTCAATAGAAATAGATATTCTAAACTGGGTCCCATTCTATTTAAATGTCTTCATTCAAAGTGGCCATTTATATCAGAAGCTGGTAATGGAATATGGAAGAGAGCAAAGTGAAATAGAAAAGGATTAGAAAGGCATGCCAAAGGTGGCTGCGGATACAGTAGGATTTACATGCGAGCAAAGACTGCAAAAGCCTTTTAGTTTATTAAGCTTATAAAGATGTAGAAAGATACATCTTATCAAAGGTATTTAACATGATAAAGAGAGGGTGAAGGAAGGCATTTCAAAAATGCATTTCGATCAATCTCGAGAAACGTCAAATGATAAATGAGTACATTTTAAAATAAGCAATAAGTGATGCTATTATGCAGACAATTTTTTTCTTATGATTATCTGTTTTCTTTCCATCTCAGGGGTTTGTTTCTACTTTTTCATTGTTTGGGGTGTTCGTTATTATTTCAGTCTTAATCTGATTTTCATATCTATGAGGATTATAGATTTAAATATCTTTTTATTCTTATTTTCTTTATTGTCTGGCCTGGAACTGTTTGATAAATGGCAGGTTATTAATGCGAAAATAAATCCATTCCAGATCTTACTTCTCATGTGCTTATCTGGGATCTGGTTTCTTCATTCTCCAGTCCATCACAATCAATCTCAATGTTGCAGAGAGGTTGCCATGAAAACCACCTATTATTCCCTTAAAAATTTCAAAGGATTAGTGGCAAACATGAAAATCACCGCTCCATGCACCACTTTCAAGTTAACATTCTGCATAAAACTGGGAATGAAAATTATTTGCCTTCACAGTTTCTCTCCAGACCATAGGCCAATTCACACTTGGCCCATTAGTGCATAAGTGGTGAACATCTGGGTAGGTGCATTCACACCTGCAAGAGGTGCTTACAATCATGGAGTAATCATGGACTAGCAGTGGAAACCATGCCCCACAAGACCGCAACCTTACCTGTTAGTCTGGGAAGGTAATCAGAACTCCCATGCAAGCGCACTGGCAGCTCCAATGATCCCCCGATGTGACCGTGACAAGCGTCAGCATCGTCTTAGCTATGGTGTCAATGTGCAGTCGCGGACGGCACCATACGCAAGATGGCGGTGCCCAGAAGAGGACCAGCCCACGATCGTACACAGGTAACTATTTAATCATGTGTGGGGTGGGCTGTTAGCTAGTTAAGGTTAGCTGATAGTGCACCTTTCCCATCCACGGGAATGGAAAGGAAGTCCAAAAACACCCCAAAACCCTTTCCTGTGAATTGATGGTGGGAAATTTTCATTCTTTAATTCAGGATTGGGATGGGGGAAATCAAAGTAGTTCATGCAAGTAATAAAATATTATTTCTAACTTAGCATGCACATTTCAGCTGGGGAAGTAATCTAGGAAAATCCAGCTAATTCTACTTACAATGCCTATGCATCCCTTGGCTGACAGCCTTCCTGTTCTCTCTCTGCCTGCATCTCTATCACCTCTCGTGTTGCAAGAGGTGTGTGTGTTGCTACAGAGCTGAGGTCCCACACTGGCAGCAAAAGCCTTGCCAAATCAAGCTCTGCAGGGAGGAATGGAACCAGAAGCATACAATACATTCAAGCCCCCGGCAGTGACTCAAGGCATTTTTGTAAGGATGTTCATGAATGTTTTTTTCATGTTCAATTTGAATTGAATCAAATTGAATGTGTGGAAATTCACATTCTTTCTAACAGAGACCCTTTGACTGTGGTAGGATGTAAATTTGATATGGATGTTCTTTGAATGCTAGATGAATTCGCTTCAAATCCCCACTGCCAGCTGCTCCTATGGATCCCCTACAAATCCACTTTAAACACATCAAATCCACTCTGAATCTGCTTTAAGTCCACTCTGAATCTGCTTTGAATCCTCTCTGGATCAACCCCTTTTCTGCCTCCCGGGGTTCAAGAAAATAACGAAGCTTTGAACGAATGTATAGAACGTAGGGATGTGCATGGTTATTCGAAAATTCAAAAATCCAATTTGAATTTGACGAATATCGACATTCAAATTTGAATCAGATTTTTAAAATGAATGTCTGGACATCTGAACCAACATGAATACATTTGTATCTATCCGTTCAAATATTTGCTACGTATCCAATGATACGAATCTTGTACACATCTATATACATCCCATTTGTATCCCATATGTATCCATATAGATTGTATGGATACACACAAGATGTGTACGGATACCTATGTGATGCACACATATCCATACACATACAAATATCTGAATTATTAGTATGAATAACTCAAAATATTCAGATTCATACAAATACTAAAAAATGAACATTTGTATACGAATATCCAAATTTGTCTGAATTCATCTGAATAACGAATCTTTCAAATATTTGTGCGCATCCCTAGTTACTAAAATAGATACCCAGGTACTGCCTCCAGAGTGGTGGGACAGGTAAGAAGCCTCTAATGGCTATTTGTGGGGAGTTGAGAGCAGGTGAAGGTTTTGCCCTTGTCTTCTGCTTGAGATGCCCAGAAGCCACTGGTAGGTCACTGTGTGAGACAGGATGCTGGACTAGATGGGCTCTGTCCTCCTCCAGTGAGGCTCCTCTTGGGTTCTTATAAATCCTTTGGCCGCACCATCCCCTTTCGAGCTGGAGAGTCAATTTAGAGAACCATATAAATGCACTGTCTCTTACACCCACACATCAGACACATCACATACAACCCACCATGCACCACAAAGAGAGAGGCTGAAAGAGAGTCTTGTGGAAAGTATTCATATCATGGGGGAACAAAGAACATCCATAATATGGTAATCTAGTATTATAAATTGTGAACCTTCTACTAGGCAGATTGCAGCCATATTAATGTACCAGGCAGATCATCTCCTGCCTTTATCCCCCCAAGCCTATTAAGCAGCAGCAGCAGCAGCAGCAGCAGCAGAACACTTCTCCGTGAGCAGAAGGAACAAATCAGCATGTGCAAGCATTAGAGATGGATGTGGGTTGCTGGAAACCATCTGCTTTTTTGACCAGTGGTTTGAGAAGGCGCCTAGGTCATCCTTCACAAGAATCTCTATTAAATATGAGCACTGCACTCCAGGGCATCAGGGCTGGCAGGCAGCCCTCTGTAATAGAAATCTGTATGCAGTCAGAGGGGATCCTCTTGCAATTAGTTAATTTCCAGGCAAGCGTGAATATGATGGCGAAGAGCTGTGAAAGCAGCATTTTATCTCAAATATGCATAGTTAAAGTGGTGGTTTGAAACCTTTTAAACTCCGGTCAGATTTGTATATTATGGATCAAAGCACAGAAGGAGAACCGATTAGGGATGTGCATGAATGTTTTTGGGGATGTGTATTTGATGTGTATTTTTGTGAATGCAAAAATAAAAAATCATATTCATTTGAATTAATTGAATTAAGGATGTCACTGGGTGCCTCCATCCTATCAAACAGACCTGTAGAGGTGCCCTAGGTTGTGGTAAGCAAGACTCCTCTACAAAGGCAACTGACCTCAGGAACTATCTCCACCATCACATGGAGGCAAGTTTTGTATGGCATCCCGTGTTGTGAGTTCTAGATGGAAAACCTGCCCAATGATCTTTCAGATGCTTAGAGGCTAAATAGAAGGTTAGAAGAAGAAGAAGAAGAAGAAGAAGAAGAAGAAGAAGAAGAAGAAGAAGAACAACAACAACAACAACAACAACAACAACAACAACAGGAGTTAGCTTTTCTACCCCACTTTTCTCACCCATTTGTTCGATTGTTTAAATTCAAATGTGTAGGCTTTCTATTCCAATTCAAATGTCCACATTTGACCAAATTCTATCAAATTTTGAATGTTTAGAACATTCCTGCACATCCCTACTGTGAGGTAGGTGGGGCTGTGATAGCTCAGAAAGAGAGCTGTGACAAGCCCAAGGTCACCCAACTGGCTTCATGGAGGAGTATGGAATCAAACATGGTGGCTTCCAGATAAGACTCTGACACTCTAACTACAAGACCAAACTGGCTAGGGTTTTGTCCCCATTAGAGGCCTGGCAGCTTACCAGCAAAATTGAAAATGGGTTCTATAATGGTGCTTTAAGAGCCTTAAAAATCAATGTCTTCACTTTGGCACATGGAGAGAGCAGGAGAAACTTTGCTGCTGGTGTCCAGAGAGTGACTGATTATAAACTATGATCTCATAGTATATTATATATTAGACCATTTAGGTTGTGATTTTTTTTAATTGTTCAACTTTTAAAACAAAGAGCAGGAAAGAGGAACCATAAATGGACAAGGAGTAAACTGGTCATTTTAACCACAGTCACATTAAACAATTATATTTAAAATGCATTACAATATTTGGACGTGGGACAAAATGAGTTTAAACGAACTTTTGAGAAGGCAGATAATGCTTGAAATCGAAGCGGTTGCAGTGGGAGTTTTCCCAGTTACCTATACTGGATAATACTGGAGACTTTGGGTATTGCACAGATACACATTGTGTTCCCTTCATGCTTAAAGTTATGGGCCAATGCCCATCATGACCTTCACAATCAAATCTTAGGACATAAACCCCCAAAGCATTAAGAGCTGGAGACCTGAGCCCCAAGAGCATTAAGAATTAGTCCTTATCTTGAGGCTGAAGTCCCAAAAGCATTAATGCTTAGGAATTAAGCCCAAAGAGGGTTAAATCAATAGTCTTAAGTTCCAATGTTTTTAGACTTAAACCCCAAAGCACTTAAGACTTGAAGGTTAAACCTTAACCCCCATGGCTTTAAGTTTTAGAAAAGAAGCCCGAAGAGGCTTAGGTATTAAGCCCTAGTGGCCAGCTAGCTTCAAAACAATGTGGAAATCTATGTCCACCAAACATCTTGCCCATTTTTAAAAAAGCAAAAAGAAGCAAATTTTAAAAGACACTTTGGAACAACAGGCTTCAAGGTACAGCGGAGGAGGAGGAGGGGGGGGGAATACATGAAGGAACATCTACTCCCATATCAACCTGCCCATGCTTTAAGTTCTGAAGGGGAGGCCCTCCTGGTTGTCCCACCACTTTCAGCATCAAAAGGAGAGGGCACTTGGGAGAGGGCCCTCTCAGTGATGGCCCCTAGGCAGTGGAACAGTCTCCCCCTTGAGGTGCATCACATTCACTGTACATGTTTAGGAAGACAGTGAAGACACACCTCTTTGCCCTGGCCTTCAGTTAAATGGGGAGATACTTTTCTCTTCCCACTGGCAGATGCTGTTATTGTTTTAATTTTTTAATGATGTTAAATGATGTTTGATTTTAGAGTTACCTGCCCGGAGACCTCTGGGTATAGGGCAGGACAAAAAAGTAAATAAATAAATAAGAGTTGGCTTTTCTACACCACTTTTCTCACCCATTTAAGGGGACTTAAAGCGGCTGGCAAACCTTCTGTTCTTCTCCCCACCACAGAGACCTTGTGAAGTAGGTGAGGCTGTGAGAGTTCAGAAGAGAGCTGTGACTAGCCCAAGGTCACCCAGCTGGCTTTGTGGAGGAGTGTGGAATCAAATCTTATATTCCCATATAAGACTCCAGCTCCTTTGGCAGAATTTAGACGTTCATATTCGGATCCAAAGTTGGCACATTTGAAGATTGACATTCAATACATATGGATGTTTCAATACATTCGTATGAGGCTTCATATGGGATTAGTATACATTTGGGTTTCATATGGAATTGAACATTTGTATCAGATTTGGATCCCACTACATTCTAAGGGGATCTATTCAAACAAATATGAATTTTCTTGCATTCGATGCAATATGAATTGAATTTTTAAAAAAATTTGTGCACATCTGTATCCTGGAGCCCTCGCCAACTCTGTTGAAAGGCAAAGGCAGAAAGACCCTAAATGCCGTCCACGACTGAATGCATTTCTCATTACCCAAAATCCTTAAATTACAGCTATGAGCATTCTGTTCACCACACTGTTCCCAAACCTCACTGTTAAATTTTAGTTACGTATCTATAGATTCTGAAGCTTTAATAGATTTTCTTCTGTTCAAAAGCCAACTATCTAAATAATTTCTGTTCGTTTTGCCGCAAGACAAAAATCGCCGCAGAAGCAAACACAAGTCACTTCAAACCAATATTTCTCTGTGCTGCTGACTCAAAGGGGAGCAAGAGAAGAAAAAAAAAACACCTTCTGCTCTTTCATCACAAAAAAGAAAAAGATCTTTTCTGTGTTCCATAAGATGCCTGTTGAAATTAGCTTTGACCTACAGAGGATGCTCATTATAGTAGACGAGGGGGGAAAATGCTGCCGTTGCAGAAAGGAAAGATGGGGGAACGGGGTAGGTGAAGAAGCTCTCAGATATGTTTTGCAGAAAGGGGCTGAACTTGAGAGAAAATTGCAGTTTGGGGAGATCATTCACATTTCTCTTACCCTGCAGTTCTAGCAGATTTTAATTAGATATCTATCATTCTCATTATCACGGTTGTAATTACAAAGAGCTATGAAGTGCTAGATGGGATTCTTTGTTGTTTGATGTCTAACTTGGGAGAACCAAAAAGTGGGGAGAAAAGATTCTTTCAACAAGTCACTGTTTGTGGGACATACTGAAAGGATTAATTTTTTCAGTTCATTTGAGATTATTATAACTGGGCACTAGCCCAGAAGAAGAAGGAGGAGGAGGAGGAGAAGGAGGAGAAGAGTTTGCTTTTCTACCCCACTTTTCTCACCCATTTAAGGGGACTCAAAGCAGCTGACAAAGCTTCTATTCTTCTCCTCACAACAGAACACCCTGTGAGGTAGGCGGGGCTGTGAGGGCTCAGAAGAGAGCTGTGACTAGCCCAGGGTCACCCAGCTGTCTTTATGGGGGAGGGTGGAATCTAACCTGGTATTCCCAGATAAGAGTCCAGCTCCCTAACCACTAGACCAAACTAGGAGGTTCTCTAAGGGTGAAAAGATGATGAGAGTAGGGACGCGCACAAGTATTCTAAACATTCACAATTTGATTGAATTTGATCAAATATGGACGTTCAAACTTGAATAGAATGTGGGTGTTTTTCCACTGTCACTAGAAGTACCCATTAAGTACCCATTAATGGGTACGTAATGGCATTTTGTACCCATTAATGGGTACTTAATGGGTACTTCTAATGAATTTAAACATTTGAATGAATTTCAAATGTTCCAAAACATTCATTAGAATGATTCATAACATTCGAATGTACAGATACGAACGTACACATACGTAGCTGTACGCATCTCGTACCTATCTGTGTCAACCCAGTGCACAGCAGCGGTGAAAAAAGCTAATTCAGTGCTGGGAATAATTAGGAAGGGAATAGAAAATGTCAGCAAGTGTCATTTTGCCCCTTTATAAAACTATGGTGAGGTCACATTTGGAATATTGTGTACAATTCTGGTCACCACATCTCAAGAAGGATATTGTGGAACTAGAGAAGGTGCAGAGAAGGGCAACCAGAATGATTAAGGGTCTGGAACACCTCCCTTATGAAACCAGGCTGCAAGTTCTAGGCCTCTTCAGTCTGGAGAGACGGCGTTTAAGAGGGGACCTGATTGAAGTATATAAAAATATGCATGGTATAGAAAAGGTGGATAGAGAAAATTTCTTTTCTCTATCGCACAACACTAGAACCAGGGGGCACTCTATGAAGCTGATGGGTAGGAGAGTCAGATCCAACAAAGGGAAGTATTTCTTCAGCCAGAGGGTCATCGGCTTATGGAATGTGCTGCCGGAACAGGTGGTGACAGCTACCAATCTAGATGGCTTTAAGGTAGGGGTAGACAAATTTATGGACGACAGATGTATCAATGGTTACTAGAATGAATGCCTAGGTGCATCTTTCAGGCTGGGTGTGGGGGGGAACTGGGGCGCTTCTAAGGCCATCTGCTGGAATTCTAGAGCAGGAATAGGTTTGTCCTTGTCTCTGCTTGAGATGCCCATGAGCATTTGGTGAGCCACTGTGTGCGATGGGATGCTGGACTAGATGGGCTGTGGCCTGATCCAGCAGGGCTTCTTTTATATTCTTATGTAGAATCCTACCACATTCAAAGGGGTTCTATTTTACTGAACTACCTATAATAATTGTGTGACTTCATCGCAGATTTCTCTGGGAGATGAGATATTGATTCAGCTGATCCTGAAAGTTTCTGCTGTTTCATTCTTACTTCTACTATACCCATCCCAAATGTTTCTACTAATCTGCTGTGTGAAATTTGCATTTTTACATTCATGGATTAAGATGATGTTTTTATGCACTGAAGAAATTTCCCACAAAATGATTGCTTCTTCCTTCTTTCTCTATCAGCACCAAACAGTTGTGGAACATGAAGCAAAAAGGGATTAAACCACAACAAAATGTGATCAAATGGGATAAAATTCTGTTGAGAGTTTGGGTAATTTTTGGGGGAAATGTTTTTTTGTTAGATACATTACCTGCAAACAAAAGGAGAGAGAGAAAGAGAAAGAGAAATGGATTTACATGAACATAGAATTAATGTGTTTTGTTTGGGTTCATTTTTCTTTTTTCCCAAACAGGACCAAAATAAGAAACGAAGGCGGGCATTTATCTAACTGAATAATAATTTGATTTAATAAAACTTTTGATTAATAATTTTCATTAAAACTGGGGATGTTTCAGTGATAAGTTGTTCTAGCAATCCTTGATAACAACCTATCATTAGTATCACATCTCAAAAAAAGAGCTAAGACTTCTTAATGAGCAGGAAACAGAAGAATTTAATGAGAATTAGGAAACGATGCCTAAAGAAATTTGTACGATCTTTCATATTAATTAGTTAGGAAGATACTGGTCTCTGCTTTGTGCAACCATACTGAGGCTGTGGTCACACCTAAGGTTTAATCCAGCTTCAGTCCACTTTCAGAGTGAGAGAATACATCAGCAAAGGGACAAGCTGTTTCAGTGTTAACTCAGAAAATTCACCTTTTGAGTAGTTAACGTGGAAAGAAAATTATTGGTCACTTTGCTGATGTGTTCTATCACCCTGAAGGGGGATGGAAGCTGGATTAAACCTTAGATGTGACCACAGCCTGATTCAATGAGCTTTTTTGTGGTTTGGTCCAATCCTAAAGAGGTGAAGTTCTGTAATGCTTTGGGCGTCCACATTTATGGATGGTGAAAGCATTTGGAACCCACTTTACTAGGCACTGAATAAGTGTGAATCGCCACCTTTACAGCAATTATTGCTTTGCCAAGGTGAAGGCGCTAGAGTGCATGCGTGGCACATGTGCGGGGATCCAGCAATGCAATCCAGCTCCCCCTGCACGGCTCCACACCTATAACCTTACCAAGGATAAGTGCAAATTTGCCCACTGTTCTATACCCGTGGTCCTTAAGTCGTGCCCTACCAGATGTGTCCGATATCAGGTGGCCCCTCTTGAACATCTGCCCCCCTCCAAGGTCTGAAGGCTGGTAGCACTTGGAAGACCATTTTTTGTGGTGGCTCCAAGGCTTTTGTACAACCACCCAGCAGCGATACACCAAGTGCCAATGCTGTATCTTATATCTTTTCACTCAGGACTTTGGATGGGGGGAGATGCTTTTTAATTATTTTTCATTGAATCATGTTTTGCCCTTATTTTATACTTTTTCTATGCTGAATGATGTGACCTGAACCTAAACCTGGTGGAGAGTATGATAGAAATATGTAGCTTGATCAATCGAATTATTGACTGATTGGTAGGTAGGTAGGTAGGTAGGTAGGCAGACGGACGGACGGACAGACAGAGATAGATAGATAGATAGATAGATAGATAGATAGATAGATAGATAGATAGATAGATAGATAGATAGATAGATAGATAGATAGATAGATAGATAGATAGATAGATAGATAGATAGATAGATAGATAGATAGATAGATAGATAGATAGATAGATAGATAGATCCAGCTGAGGTTTACTGGTAGAGCAGACCATGATGCCATTTGGGGCACTCTGGTCTACTCTACACTCCAACCACACAGGATGAAGTATCCTATAGGTGTCTGCTATTCTCCACTAGGGTGTGGGTGGAAAAGACCTAAACTAGTCCATGGTCCAGTCTAGCTTCCACGCCAGGGAGCCACTGGGTCCAGTCTTTCCACCTACCTGTGCATCCATCCATATACCTTTTCATGTAATTGTCATGAGTAGGAATACATCTGACGCCGCCTGCGACATGCATCTGACCAAACCTCCTTTTGTAGCAAGAACAGGAACACAACTTGTTCATTAAAATGGCACAGAGATTATGCGACTTCATCCTTCGCCTTCCCAGCTCAGCCTTCTGTTTCCGCCTGCTTCCGAGCATTTGTGATGCACAGCTGCATCTGTCAGGAGGCATTAGCCCAGAACAGCCGTGGAAGGCAACCGCCGATCAAAAGGTTTGTGTGGCACACGAGAAAATGACAAATCAGTCTGGTGAATCTGAAGAGACAGATTCTGAGAGGAGCACAGGTGCAAAAGCCAGCATTTAACCAAACGTTATTTGAAACCTGGAAATAAACCATATTAAAAAGCTATCTTATCCCAAGGAGCTTTAAGAAAACAGCTTTTCCAACCACATGTGTTCCTGCGGCACACATGCCAAATTTGAAAGCCCCACAGGAAAGGTTTCTTTCCAAGCCTCAACTCAAAATAAATGGGACAAAGGGCAGAAGATTGAAACTCAGGCATCACAATTATCAACATCTTAATTATCACCATTGCATATGGGGGTGGGGGGGAGGTTCCACTAGCACTAAGTTTATTGATTCACAACTCTGGATAGAACATCAGGTAAGTTTCAGCACATAACATGAGCAAGTAATTCACTCAGCCTTCCTAACCTATCTTCTAAAGGGATCACCCTGCCTATTGACCTAGAGCTTCAATCCCTGAAACTATGTTAGATCTGACCATCAGGATGCTGCACGCATTACACGAACCAACCACCCAGACAAGACCCAAAACATAGAACATCTGTCTGCCGTCGGGCTAGCCTTTTATACTTTCCCCTTTGGCGCGTGCCCTCACTGATTGGCTGGTGTCCAGGGGTGACTCTTCCCCCTCCCTCCTGGTGAGCTGAGTGAGCCCTGCCCCTGCTTACCTGCAAGTATCACCAAAAGCGTTTTGATTACATTCACTGGTGTAGACTTCAATCAGTTTTCAAAACGTAATAAGCTTAATTTTAACACAATAAAACATTCACAAGTAGTACAAGAATTTGAGACACCACAACTCCCTCTTTCAACTCAACTACTGCTGTGCAAAGGGTGCATGGGAACAGGGCGGCACAACTGTGCACTATGTTGCCCCTCTTCATAGCAATAGCCTGCTGTGCATAGCTGTTGTAACACTTGCCCTTCCATGGCAATGTGTGACAGGGCCTGCATTCACTTGTATGGGATTATTGTGTTTTCCTTGTTCTGTATCAGGTAAAGCATTAAAGACTATACTGGATCAAGACACCTTGGGGGAGATTGTAGGGTCCTTTCCTCCACTTAGGTAGTGAATAATTAGGGAACTTCTGGGAAGGGCATCCACAGTTGGAGGAGGCTGCTACAGGCTACAAGTAGTCCCTGCCTGAAGAGGACCAGCTCTGGGATCAGACATAGGTGAGTGACTGATTGTGTGGGGCAAGAGCTGTAGTTGCCTAACACTCACAAGTGTGAGCACTAGTTAATGTTGGAGGATTGCACTCCTTTACCATCCAGCAGATGGGAAGGGAAGTGCAAAATTGCCCTAGGTCTCTGCAAACAGGTCTACAGCTAATCCACAATAGAGCACCCTTGGCTTTTCTCAGCCTATGGCCTTTTTGCACTTTGCTCCATAGGTTGCTTTCAGTGTGCTCCCAGATGAAGCAGCTGCACTGGAAGGGGCCATTTTCAGCTCGGAAATGTCCCTCTTCTGTGCAGGAGCACAGTGCTCCACACAGGCACTTTCCTGCTCCAAGGCCAGAGCTGATAAGGCTGTGAACACTGCATTTGGATCTCCTCTGGGTGCCATAGGGTCACGTGACATGCCACACAAGTGCACTGCTGTGTCAGGTGACCCAGAACACAAGTGTGCATGTGCAGCATGTTACCATTGTCCTAGTAATGGCACCAGCACATGCACACTGGGCCCAATGGCTGGAGGAAAGATGCTGGTGCCCAGACATGCATCCGCACTAAGGTTAAGTGTCCAGGTGCATACTGGGTTGGGTTGGCATGTACTAGCTATGGGTGTGAACAGTCACCATTCCTGTCCCCTGAGTAGGGATGTGCACAAATATTCATACCATTCAATATTTGTACGAATTTGGCCGAATTCAGACATTTGTATTAGAATCAGACGTTGGTACATTCGAAGATTGACGTTCAAATTCAAATCAAATATTTCAATACATTCGTATGAAGCTTCGTATGGGATTCGTATGGGACAGAACATTCATATCAAATTTGAAGGAGATCTATTCAAACAAATATGAATTGAATACCAAAAAAAAAAAAAGCATCTGTGCATGCACCCCTACCATGCAGATAAAACATACTAGAAAGCTTTTTCTTCCAGGATAGCAAACAAGTGCAGAAAAGGACTGTGAGAACAAACTCTTGGATTAGATGGGCCATGCGTTCCATTTTATGCGGCATCTCTTATCTTCTTGCCTGTAAATACTGATATATTTAGTGAGAACTAAAAGGGGAAAAAATCCCTGCCAAAATATTACACCGCTACTTTCAATGAACAGCTTGGCAAATTCTTATCCAGAAAGACTTGTTGGTGAAAGTGTCCCTCTGATGTGATTTGTCCACGTTGCTTAGCAACTGAGCATTTTTGGGGGAACATTCATATACTGATCAGAAATTTAGATGAAACACAGGGCATCAGAAGAAAAGCAAACTCCATCCTGACTTCCTTCGGCTGATTAGCACAGCTGACAGAAGCTATTCACGGCATCTTTTGTTTCCCTCACTGAAGGCAACAATAAGGAAGCTTTGAGCTTCCTGGCAAAAGACTATAAAGAGCAACATCCCCAAGAACACCAGCTGCTTAAGGAAATGATGATGCTTTGAAAGAGCTTGGTGTTTTTATTCCCCAAGTGAAGTCAAAGAGTGGTCAAACTTTCTTCTTTTTCTTGAATATTCTCACGTTGCCCACAGACTTCCCACAACATGACTTATACAGGCACTTTGGACCAGTTAGCCACAACTAAGGCTGTGATCAGACAGGGCTTTTCTTTCAACTGACCCTTTAAGCAAAGGTATCCCATTCCCAGGTACAAAAGGGGGAAAAAGCTTTTGAAACAGTTATCCAAATTAACACCCCAAAAACCTACTTCATTCCCCCACAGTCTTTCTTCACTTCCGGTGAAAATGGCTGCTGGTCGCTGACTGGCTAATCATCTGTCCACCTTTTGGTGGCCGTGACTGGCTGATCGCCTTCGGTGTTATGAAACCCGGAGTGAGGAAGAGACATGCATTCCCAGACATGGGGGGGGGATGTGTTAAGGGGGGGTGTCTGTCATTTCAGTATCAAATTCACCCAGAGCTCACCACATTAAGCATATCTGACCACACTCAAACTCTGTCCTAGCATGGACCAAAGAAGAAGCATCTTCCCTGAAACTGTTGTGCAGATAAAATGGCAGAACGCTGCAAAAATAAGGGCTTCTCTTTTTTTCCTTCTCAGTGAATCTCAAAAGTTCAGTAAAACCACATTATCATTCAGTATACCACCACGTCGCTCAAGTATACAGAATGCATAATCTACAGCAATTCTGAGACTAGTGGTTACTGAGAATGGAGTGCATTCCTCAAGGGACTGTAATCTGCTTCAAGTAGATACAAGTGTGGATATTACCAATGCATTGAAAATAAGTGGACGGAATTCAGGGTGAATTCCAAATGTTGTTTTAGAGGAGCTAGGGTGATGGGGGAGAGGGCTGAACTTATGAAATTTTGGAGGAGGATTTTATCCTGAAATACTTTTATTTCCTCCCACATGTTTTCTCATTAGTTTAAGCTGCAAGATAGTGCAATAGCACAAAAACACGCTCATCACGTTGCATTGACAGGGAAACGCCTGCCGAATCTCAAACTGGTTTCCCTTGGTCTCCTATACCAGGAATTGCACCATATGGGTATTGACTTTGCATCTGACTTTTATTGTTTTAATTGCCCTGGTATATCTCCTGCCTGACCTTTCAGAGCCTGCTAAGAGCAAAGCTCCAGGTGGCATAGGGTGGCATTTTACACTTCCAGTGATAGGTTTCTCAGCGTCTTTGTTTTAATTCGAAGAGTTCTTTGGGGTTTTAGTGGGATTTAAATTTTCTGACTGTATAAGAGTATCCTTCTGGTTATCTATACAGAAATCTCAATTTGAATCTTCTGTGTGTCTATTGCTTCTCTAACCAAAATACCACCAAACATGAAAAGGGCATTGGAAAAGTCAGTGTGCAGAGAACAGACCTCTTCCTTTCCATGCAGTAGGTCGCATATTCAATTGCTAATTCAAAGACATTGGGAGGAGGGATGTGCACAAATATTCGTATTATTATTTGCACAAATTTGTACGAATTTTAGACTTTCATATACGAATCGATAGTCCAGACATTTGGGTTTTTTTAGTATTCATACTAATACGAATGCTGCAAGTTATTCATATGAATAATATGAACATTCATATGTGTACAGATATTTATGCATCACTTACATATCCGTATGCATCATGTGTATCCACATGAATCTGCACAGATACGTACAGGATGGAAACGGGAGGCATGCAGATGTGTACGAGATTTGCATCACTGGATACGTATCGAATATTTGAACAAATAAGAACATAAGAACATAAGAGGAGCCTTGCTGGATCAGGCCACATCCCATCTAGTCCAGCATCCTGTCGCACACAGTGGCCCACCAAATGCCCCTGGGCATCTCAAGCAGAGACGAGGACAAACTTATCCCTGCTCTAGAATCCCAGCAAATGGCCTTAGAAGCGCCCCGGTTCCCTCCCAGCCTGAAAGATGCACCTAGGCATTCATTCTAGTAGCCATTGATACATCTGTCATCCATAAATTTGTCTAACCACACCTTAAAGCCATCTATTTGTATCTGTTCAAACGTCCAGACATTCACTTTTCTTTATATGTACGAATTAGGATATTAGGATATTCTATTCAAATCGAATGTCCCAAATTGAATTTGTGCCCACCTCTAGTTGGGAGCATCACTACCTGTGGCCTTAGCCCCCCCAGAAAGACCCAGGGACCTGGCTTTTAACCAGTTCTTCTAACTGTTCCATATGGGATATAGTTTTCAGGTGGCTTCATCATCTTGATAGTCCTCCTTTGAACTTGCCCCAGATTCTTGATTTCTTTTTCTTTACTTTTTTAAAATTAGGTTGCTCAGAACCTTCACTTTAATCCTTCTCCAGTCCATCTTTGGGCCCAAATCTCACACCTTTTTAGTCCAGCCCAAACGGCATTTCATTAACCCAACCTGATTGCACCCTAGGAGTGCAGAGGAAGGGCCAGTGAATTGCCACTGTGATCCCCACGATGTTTGGCACATCACATTTGGATCCAACCCCAATGCAACCTATTGGATAAAAGGATGATTTGCTGTGCACTTCAGAGTTGGGTTGTGCATGAATATTCATCACATTCAAAATTCAAACAAATTTGGTCAAATTCAGATATTTGTATTTTAATCAAATGTTGGTCCATTCAAAGATTTGCATTCAAATTTGAATTGATGTTTCTATACATTCGTACAAATTTTTGTTTCATTTGGAAACCTGGGAGGTAAGAAAGGGTTGCACCAGTCATATCTGCAGTGGATTCCAGAGTGGATTCAAAGCAAATTCAGAGTGTGTTCAAAGTGGATTGAGAGTGGATTTGATCCGTTCAGAGCAGATACGTAGGAGATTCATGGGCGATACGTAGGGGATTTGTAGCATGGATTCAAATTGGATTTGTATCAAATATTTATTTCGAATTTGAATCCTGCCACATTCAAAGTGAATACAGTTTTTTTTCATTTGATTCAGTACGAATGGAACAAAAAAAATCTGTGCACCAGGGGTGTGCACAAATGCATGTTTTGCATTCAAAATCGAGTCAAATTGAATACTCAAAAATCTGATTCAATTTGAATTTTAAAAATCCAGATTTTCAAAAAATCCAATTCAAATCCAGATTATCCAGATTATCTGGATCCGTACTTTCAAAAATCCAATTCGTGTCCAAATACATGAATGTTGATAAGATTCATTTCCATTATACAAATTTCCACAAATCCGTATTTATCTCCTATGCATTCCTTATGCATCCCGTTTTCATCCCGCATTATATGTGCAAATATGGTTAATTTTCATGCCCATTCGGATACGATAGAAACAGATTTACTCATTGGAATTATTCAAAAATCCATATCAGATTTTCAAGAATCTGAAATCCTTCTGAATATGTAAATTTGGATTTTTGAAAATCTGATTCAAATTGGAATGTCGACATTCAATGGATTCACATCCGTACTTCAAAGCTAAAAAGTTAAAAGATAAACTACCATAGAGCTGTTCCAATGAATGTCCAGCTGCAAGCTACTAGTGCTATACAGAGTATGTTCACAGGTGAGACATTTCAAGAGGATGGAAGAGGGAAGGAAATGATCCAACTTGAAAAAGAGGTAAAAGTATATGATATGATTGCCAAATTTCCATGTTCTGAGACCTAGAATAAACCATTCCATTTAATTTTCTGGATAACCTTAGTTCACAAAGAGGGATATTTTAAATATGTAAATATTGAAGTACAGGTAGGACAACCGTCTGGTGGGGACATTTTAATCTGGATTTCTTAATTGAACAGGAAGTTGGACTCAATTACCTAAATGCCCCCTTCCAAACGTGTGATGCAATTATTCTAAATGTTCCTGGAGATAAAAGACTGCCTTTAGGCAGAAGCAGAGACTTTCAAGCATGTAAAGTGCATATGCCTGATCTTCTAATTCTTCTAAGTCCCTTTCCTCAAAAATATTATCCCATTATTTTAAAAAAAGAAAAATAATCTTACAAAGATTCACCATGCTTTGCTGACGTGCTAACCATAGTACAGAGGCGCTAAGGAGGACGATAAAACTACAGGCCGATTTGGTCTTGCGGTCAGAGTGTCAGGCTCTAATCTGATTCTGCTCTCCTACGCGAACCCACCTGGGTGACCTTGGGCTAGTCACAGCTCTCTTTCTGGGCTCTCACAGCACCACCTACCTCTAAAGCTGATATAAATTTCACAGCTGGCTTGAGGCCTGGGGTGGAACAAGCTGTCGCAATGTGGATGCCCTTGTCTTGTCCCAGGAGCAATCCACCACAGCTTGTAATGGAATAGCTATCCCTTCCTTATACAGGATAGCAAGCATATGAACAGTTAGGTTTAGGGATTAGGGATTAGGGCTTAAGGCTTTGGGCTTAAGGCTTTGGGCTTCAGGGTGGGGCGAGGCTTAAGGGTCAGGGTCAGGGCCAAAGTCAGGGTCAGGGTTTGAGTTAGGGTTAGGGTTAAACCTACATACAACCAGTGGTTTGGGACCTTGATGGAAGGAAGAAAATTGAATGCAAACTCCTATGAGGATTCAGCCTTCCTGCAAAATTTACCAGAAGCTAAATATACCCAACTAGGGGTCTTTTTGCACTTAAAAGCCCTGGGATTCTTTTCCACGACTCTTAAGATCAGGTACGGTGGCTGGTATTCATCAGACGGTTTCATTCCATGTTGAACCAAACACACATACCTCCTCTATGTTATGGACACATTGAGCCAAAGTTTGGCACAAGCCTACGTTGTAGTAACTTCTACAAACAGAGCTGGTGTGGCTGCTTAGCTAACTGATGTCCGTGTAACCCACAGGCCATTCTGCCAAAGATACCATTAAGGGAAACAGAAACACACCGACCTTGGCAATATTTGCAGAGGAGCTGCAGGGCTCAGTCACGGAGCACTGATCTTCACCTAAATTTGAAAATCGCCACAGAAGAAGATGATTACTGAAGGAATGATTTGCCATTAATTGCTTCAAGTCACACAGCACAGAGAAGGATAAATCTCTGCATTTCCGGACCATGTCACTTTCATATATTGAGACAGTTTAATCCACCGAGGTTTAAATGAATGAACTTTTATTTCTGTTTGCTACTTGATTATATCTGGCCTGTTTAATCTCTGTGTGAAAGTATGTTTTAAATCTTAACGTTTCATTGGAGTTTGCTCTGCTTGCAGGGCGCAGGAAATGAGAAACAGAAATGCTCAGACGTCCTAAGATGATGCAAACTTCTTCTTCTTCTTCTTCTTCTTCTTGCTTGTTTGCTATTTGTCTCTGTAACCTAATGTCTTAGGGACAGTTACAACTAGGGACGTTCACAAATATTTGTAACATTCAAAATTCATACGAATTTGGCCTAATTCAGACATTCGAATTAAAACTGAATGTTGGCATTCTAATAGAATGTTTTGATCTATTCATATAAAGTTTAGTATGAAACTTCATATGGATTCGTGTGGGATTTGTATGCTATCTGTATGGGATTTATATGGGACTGAACATTCGTACTGATTACAAATCTTACCACATTTGAAGGGGATCTATTTGAAGGGGATCTATTTGAAGGGGACCAATACCAAATTTTAGAGCAGATATGTTGCAGGATATGTACTGGATACAGATGGGATACAGATGGGATATGTATTCGTTCATATTGAATATTCATACAAAGTCATACAAATACATTTGTATCAGATAGAATCCTATCCTACTACATTCAAAGGGGATCTATTTGAAAGAATATGAATTTTCTCACATTTGATTCAATACAGACTGAATACAAAATAATAACACTGCACATCCCTAGGTCCAACCCCTTAAAGGCAGCAGCATATGGTCCTCATGTTCTCACCTGACCTTTCAGAACATCCTTCAGAAGAGGAACCGACACACTGGCCTGTGAACAATCTCACCTGTAAACTATCTCTAAGCATTTGGAGGTCTCTCTTCTTTTACTGTGTGTGAATACAGCCTTTGATCAACATCAGAACCGACTTCTGTTTACTGTGATCAAAGATGAGACATAACTTTCTCCATCTCCATCTCCCTTTCCTACTTCTCCAGACATTCCATGAATCGCTACTCTAAGGTACTAAGTAATACTCCTGCACAAAAGCCACTGAGGTTTCACCACTGGAGTGATCAATATCGAAAGAAACAAAAGATAAGAACAAAAATCCAAATGCAGAACTTCAGAAAGAGTCCTGACAAAAAAAGAAAGAAAAGAAAACAGAAATGAACATGTGCAATGATGTCGTGAGCATTTCCACAGATTAGAGTGAGGTCAAAATGTTGACATTTCTTCCATGTAGGGCTGATAACTAGAGATTCTCATAGTTCTCTGAGGCTTTCATTGATTAAAGAGATGTCATGTTTTTTTCCTGGTCAACTAGCATCAAATAAACACGTACAAAAATTCAGGAAGAAAATGATATTCAGTAACAACAAAGCAGGGATGTGCACAGATATTTGTAACATTCGATGTTCTTCTGAATTTGTACAAATTCATACATTTGTAGACGAATTGAATGTTGCAACATTCACACATTGACATTTGTATTTGTACGAATGTTTCCAAACATTCATGAAATGAGGAAGTAGGAACGTGGCTCACAAATGTAACAAAGCTTCGTATGAACATATCAAAGCATTTGATTCATATTCGAATGTCAACCTTCAGATGTACCAACATTCGATTTTAATTCGAATGTCCAAATTCAGACAAATTCATATGAATTTCAAATGTGATGAATATTCATGCACCCCCTCTAGCATAGGGTGTTTTTCCACTGTCAGAAAGTACCCATTTTTGCACCCATTAAGGACCCAATTGGGTGTGAGCCGGATGATCCCATTTCACCACGGCACCCATTTGGGACCCGATTATTTCGACTGCCACTGGGAAAATCTGGATCAAATGAGTACTTTCGGGCCTTTAATCCGGATTTTCTGTAGACCCCATTAATGGGGTCTACAATGGCGTCTCCAGGCAGAAAATCCGGATTAAAAGGAGCCTGTTTCCATGCTTGTGTGGCAATGGGGTCAAGAGGAGGCTAGGTAGATGGGGGCACCCATGGCGGGAGCCCCAAAACCTAAGCTTCAAAGTCACTTTGCAGTCTGTGCAAAATAGCTCCGGAACGTCTTTGAAATCTGTGCTGATCTTCAGAGTGAACTTCGAAGTGACTCCAAAGTCATTCTGAAGTCACTCTGAAGTCACTTCAAAGTTCACTCCGAAGATCAGCATAGATTTAATGGAGCTGTTTTGCACAGACTTCGAAGTGACTTCGAAGCCACTTCGGAGATTGCATCCCCTGTCCCCCCAAACACTGGGGTGACAAGCAGACCCCTCATGGGTAGATCCCGATTTCCAAATGAGTGCTCCAGTGTTTCCACGGCAGGGAGGCTAGCACCCATTGCTATTAAGTGCTAGACCACCCATGGAAACACATTGGGTACTTCCCTTAATCCAGATCTACTACAGTAGATCCGAATTAAGGAATGTACCCATTCCTTAGATCTGGATCTTCTTAGATCTGGATTAAAGGAGCACGGTGGAAAAACACCCATAGACTACAGACGGATTTATCCATCCATGCTTGATTGGTAGTAAATGATCTAATGCCATTATCAGTAGGCTGTCAGAACAAATGAATATAGAAATTGCTGTTCCCTCTTCCCTCCCACACCATTTTCCTTTTGTATCTTGTCTCTTTAGATTGTAAGCCTGAGGGCAGGGACCTGTCTAAGATTTTTATAATACAGTAACCTGCCCTGAGACCTTCGGGTATAGAGCGGGATAGATATACAAACAAACAAACAAACAAACAAATAAATAAATAAATAAATAAATAAATAAATAAATAAATAAAATCTGGATAAGAAGAAGTTCAGGTGAAATTATGATTACTATGATGTTGTTATTCAAATCAGCTTCAATTATTTTTCTTTCTAGAGCTTCAGGCTCACTCTTGCCTAAGTCACACTTGAGAAGTATCCAAGTGAGCCGCAAGACCTTTGAGGGACATTCAAAAGTTAATGTATTTGTTTGTTTATTGCCTGGACAGAGGCTTCAAAAACACAGTTCCTCCATTTTGCTGAGGGTGCGCTGGCATATATGTAGTATTGGGATCTTTGATGGATAGCTTTTGACGTAGCATGCATGTTCAAAGCAAACGGAAATGCGAAATGCGTGGCTCAGTGCCCATGCAAACCTATTAGAATGATCCATGCTGTGAACTCCGGACTCTCTTTTTCAAAGGCTTCCAGAAATGGCAGAAAACATCAGGATGCAAGCTGCATTAAGCTGGAAAATGATTTATATTAACATGATGAACTGCTCCATCTTTTGACTTCTGCTTCTGCTGGTGTTTAGAAGCAGCAATACACTGCTGGATTTATATTCTACCAGACACAGTGGGTTATGATGATGATGATGATGATGATGATGATGATGATGATGATGATGATGATGATGATGATGTAAAACAACAGTTACACACAGCAAACGAGATGACTATGCTGGATTTCGTATTATATCACTAGTCGGGCACTTCCCAAGCACCTAGGACTGCGTGATGTATCGGCGAATTATGCGAGCAGACCCCAGTAAAGTGGCTTTTTGTAGTTGGCAGATGGATATTTTGTCAATGCCAATGGTTTTTAGGTGCCCGCTGAGATCTTTGGGCACCGCGCCCAATGTGCCGAGGATGACTGGGACCACTTTCACTGGTTTTCGCCAGAGTCGCTGAAGTTCAATTCTCAGGTCTTCGTATCTGGTGAGCTTCTCCAACTGTTTCTCCTCAATTCTGCTGTCACCTGGTATAGCAAAGTCGATGATCCACACCTTCTCTTTCTCAACAATTGTAATGTCAGGGGTGTTATGCTCCAGTTTTCTGTCAGTCTGAAGCCTGAAGTCCCAAAGTAGTTTTGCCTGTTCGTTTTCAACGACTTTTTCTGGCTTGTGATCCCACCAGTTCTTTGCCACTGGCAGATGATACTTTTGGCACAAGTTCCAGTGGATCATTTGTGCTACAGCATTGTGTCTCTGCTTGTAATCAGTTTATGCGATCTTCTTGCAGCAGCTGAGTATATGGTCGATTGTTTCATCCACTTCTTTGCAGAGTTGGCACTTTGGATCTTCTCCTGATTTTTCAATTCTGCCTTTGATAGCATTTGTTCTTATTGCTTGTTCTTGTGCAGCAAGAATCAGTCCTTCTGTTTCCTTTTTCAATGTTCTATTCGTAAGCCAAGCCCAGGTCTTTTCCATGTCCACTTTGCCTTCGATGTTCTCCAAGAACTGTCCATGCAGTGTTTTATTGCGCCAGCTGTCAGTTCGGCGTTGAATTGCAGTTTTCCAGTACTGGTTCTTGGTTTGTTGCACTTTGAGAAGCTTCTGGTTGTTGACTTCAATCAAAGCTGATTCTTTGCTTTCTGCCACATAATCTGCTAATGCATGCTTCTCTTCTTCCACTGTTTGCTTCACTCGCAAAAGTCCTCATTAACTCTTTAACTCTAAAATCCACTTTGGATATAATATTCAAATGGATCAATGGGAAATACTCTGGATTAAAGATATTAAATTTACTGCTTGTGCAACATTGAAGGAGAATATCTATAAGATGATGTATAGATGGTATTTAACGCCATATAAGCTCGGAAAAATGTATCATATGTCAACAAAATGTTGGAAATGTAAAAAAGTGGATGGTACTTTTTATCATATGTGGTGGACATGTGAGAAAGCAAAAAAATATTGGAAAATAATTTTGTGCCGGATGAGGCAAATTTTGGATATTAATCTTGAGTTCAAACCAGAACTTTTTTTATTGGGTGTGGTTGATGACAATCTAAGGGAAGTAAAGACTTTGATTTTGTATATGGTAACAGCTGCCAGATTGCTATATGCACAAAAATGGAAGCAAGAGGAACTACCTACAGAAGAAGAATGGATAATTAAACTGATGGATATGGCAGAAATGGACAAACTAACGAATTTATTAAAGATAAAACTGTGAAAAAGTTTTTAGAGGATTGGGGACTTTTTATACAATTTCTTTGGGGGTTGGGTATCCTGTTGGAAGGCATTGGCCTCTAGGAGAAAAAGCAGCAAGTAGAAGTATGGAGCACAATACAAGGGATCAGAAGCAGAAGAATCTGGAGAACGGAGGAAGTCACATGTAAATTCATTTAAAATATTGTATTGGGATATAATTTTGTATGGAAATGTACTAATGAAAATAAAAAAAATAAAAAAAAAGCAAAAGTCCTCTACCGCCTGCTTTCCTGGGCAAGTACAGCCTGTCGACATCACTACGAGGATGTAGTGCATGGTGGGTTGTCATCAGTTTTCTGGTTTTTCTGTCTAAGTTGTCCAACTCCTGCTGAGTCCAGTTCACAATTCCTGCAGTGTATCTAATGACTGGTATGGCCCAGGTGTTTATGGCCTTAATGGTGTTACCGCCATTCAGTTTACTTTTCAAGATTTTTCTAGTCCTTTGGATGTACTCTTTACTGACCACAGATTTCACATGGCCATGCTTAATGTTATCCAGTTGCAGGATGCCCAGGTATTTGTAGGCTTCTGACTGGTGGGACCTGATGACTTGACCATTTGGCATTTCAATGCCTTCACTTTCAGTAATCTTCCCCTTCTTCAGTGCCACTGTGGCACATTTGTCCAGGCCAAACTCCATACTGATGTCGCTGCTGAATATTCGCACTGTGTTGGTCAATGACTGGATCTCGATTTCAGATTTTCCATAAAGCTTCAAGTCATCCATGTACAGTAGATGTGAAATTTTCTGTGAATTCCTGGCAGTTTGATAGCCCAAGTTTGTTTTCTGTAGGATGAGTGACAGTGGGATCATAGCGATGATGAAAAGCAGTGGGGACAATGAGTCCCCCTGGAAGATGCCCCTTTTGATGTTGATCAGTCCGTAGCTTTCATTTCCAACAAAAAGCTCAGTCTTCCAGCATTTCATCGCACTTTCTATAAATTTTGTGATGTTCTGACTGATCCCGATGGTTTCCAGGCACTTTGTGATCCAACCATGTGGCAGTGAATCAAAAGCTTTTTTATAATCGATCCAAGTCATATGCAGGTTTGTTTTTTGGCTTTTGCAGTTCTCCAGAATCATTTTGTCGATCAGTAGCTGGTCTTTTGTGCCCCTGCTTCTCCGTTTGTTTCCTTTTTGCTCTACTGGGATGATGTTGTTGTCTTTGAGGTAGTCTTGAATCCTGTCTGCTATTATGCCTGTCAGCAGCTTGAGCATAGTAGGTAGACAAGTTATCGGCCTATAGTTTCCTGGTGTGGCTCCCTTTGCTGCATCTTTCTGTATTAAGTATGTTTTGCCAGTTATTAGCCATTCACTGATGTTTCCTGTTTGCAGCATTTCATTGAACAGTTCGGCCATTTTTGCATGCAGGGCGGTCAGGTATTTGAGCCAGAAGCCATGCAACTGATCAGTGCCAGGGGATGTCCAGTTCTTCACTTTTTTCACTCTTTTCGTGACCATTTCAGGTGTTATTTCCAGCTGCTGCATTTTGTTCTTGGAGAATTTCTTCTCAAAATCCTTTATCCACCCAGCAGTTTTGTTGTATTCTTTTTCAGCCTCCCAGAGATCTTTCCAGAAGTTGGTTGTTGCTTCTTTCTCCGGCTTTTCAATTTTCTTGTCTACTGGCTCATGCAGGCTCTGGTAGAACTGCCTCTGATTAGACTGGAACATTTGGTTCTGCCTGTACTGGATGATTCTTGCTTCATATCTTTCGATTTTCCTGACTGTAGCTGTTATCTGCTGTTTCACGATTTCCAAAGCTTCGTCAATTTTCCTTGTATTCAGCCAGTATTTTTTGATCAGATGTTCTTTAGTCTTCTTGTTGTTCAGTTTCCTCTCCTTCATATTTTTTAGGTTGCTGGCATCTGATCTCAGGCTTTTTATTTTCAGTTCCAGTCGAACTTTCCACTTTGGCTTTCCAGTTGATTTTCTAATTGGTTTTGGCTGCAGTAACCCTAGTTCTTCTGTTACTATCACAGCTGTACTGTAGGCGAGCTGGTTCAGTTCTTCGATTGTTACTACCTGAACAGTTACAAGGGCAGAGTTGATGTCATTCATCAGTGGGACAAGTTGTTTTCTGCCTATAGTTTTTAGGGTTGGCAGTTGCTTTCACTCTGTACTTGATGCTGTATGACCCATTATTCTGTCCTTCAGTTCCTGCTGTCTTTGAGACAATGTGCCAGGTGTTTCATCCATGACTTCATGCTGCTGTTCTTCTTCTTGCAGAATTTCAAGATTTTCATCAGGTTCTAGTTGATCATTGACTCCTGAGACGTTTTCGCACGGGGGAAAATGGAACGCGAAAAAGCCAGCTGTGGACACGTCATCCGCATTGGCCGCGCGCGCCTTGCGTCCCGACGTGTCCGCAGCTGGCTTTTTCGCGTTCAAAATGTAGAGCACTTCGAAGTGCTCTACACGCGTTCCAACGCGGACGAGCCGCACGCAGGCGTTCGGGAGAAGAAGCGTTCGCGCCGCTTCTGTCTCCCGATCGCCTGCCGGCTCGCCTCCGACGCCGCGCGGCTTTGACAATCAGCTGTTTTTCAAACAGCTGATTGTCGATCTGCCTCCGCGGCCGCCGGCGCGCCCCTGGCCGGCGTTTGCCGGCTAAGCCAGCTTCGGGCGCTTTGACCATTCGCACCCAGACGCTCCGGAACGCGTTTACACGCGTTCCGGAGCGTCTGTGTGTGAACGGGGAAAGCGCCCGAAGCTGGCTTAAGCTTTCCGCCTGAACGCGTTCGGTTTCGAACGCGATTCAGTGCGGAAATGCCTCTGGTCTTGTTGGAGCTTCTGTTGCTGCCACAATAAGCTGCGGTGCTTCAGTTTCATTAGTTTTTCGTATTTCTTCGAGTTCAGCTTCACTGAACACTTTAGTCCCGCTTATGAATATTCTCTGATCAGCTAGCTGCAGTTCTGTTATCTTCGAATCTGGGTATTCTTGTTTCCATAGCTGGTGCATCCGTTTTTGATAGCCTCGTTTTCCAGATTCTGATTTGTAGTAACACTTCATGACTACACGATTCTCTGACCTTGAGAATTTCTGCTGCTTCCTTGTTTGTGGATTTTGTTCCTGTAGCCCATTTGTCGACGATTGCCCAGGTTCCTCAGCAACCGCCACGGTCCTTTTTATCCTGGGCGACGACTGAGCCAGTATAGACTTCTTTTTTGTTTGTGTCTCCATTGTGATAAATGGGTTGGGTGCACTTAGTCTGGCTCCTCTGCTTCAACCACTCCGGCATGGTTGAACCTGCCAGTAGTTTGCACTACCGCCAGCCCAGCTCTCAGATTCATTGGAGCACTCAAGCCCTACCGCCACGACAAGGCCACACCCATCGGGATGATGATGATGATGATGATGATGATGAGAGAAATGCTACTGTTTTGTTTGCAGAAGTTCCCAGGATCATGTTTTAAGAACCAAAGAGAGATTTTACACTTTCTGCTCATATACAGAGCCAATAGTAAGTTTGTTTGTTTATAGTATTTGAATCCTGACTTATCCCTAAAAGTCCCAGGGTGGGTCACTGCATATGGTAAACAACCAAACAAATAGAATATGTCTAAAATAAAACCCACCCAACCTCTTTTCCTCCCTCCCTCCCACCCAAGGAAGGCAGCATTCAGAGGAAAGAGCACATCAAAGGTCTGGGTGGAAAAGTACATTTTAACCAGTCAACAACATACCTTGTGAGCCACTTTCCACTGGGCCACCACAGAGAAGGTCTTCTTTTGTCCTGCAACCACTTACAGTAGAAGAAGAAGAAGAAGAAGAAGAAGAAGAAGAAGAAGAAGAAGGGGACACAAAGTGGCTGCCAAACCTTCTATTCTTCTCCACACTAGAGACACTCTGTGAGGTAATTGGGGCTGTGAGAGCTCAGAAAGACAGCGGTGACTAGCCCAAGGTCACCCGGCTGGCTTCATAGAGGAGGGTGGAATCAAACTGGGATACTGTCCGATAAGAGTCTCCAATTCCATCCATAAGACCGAACTGGCAAAATTGCACACAAAGCTTTTTGCGGCAGCGCTGCGGACCGGCAAACACCCCCCCCCCCAGCCCAGCACCAGTCTGTGGACCAGTGGTTGGGGATCCCTGCTCTATCCTGTGTGTACAGGATAGAAATGCACGCTTTTGGGAAACCTGGCAGACTACACAGTGTATATGCGTTAAGAGTCACTGTGAAACATGATCCTTGTAAACCCAGAAGGAGAAGGAAAAGCTGGTGGAGCATCTCTTGAAGCTGATTAATCACTCTCCCTGGGGGAAGGGGGATTGTACGAGAGCCTCAGTAAGATTTTCCTCCATATTTGCACGCTTACTGAAGACCTCGGAGTGGAACTGCTTGGCTGTTCACATCCACCTCCATCTTGTCTGATCCCCAGAGTAAACATTCAGACGGGGCCTACGTGGCCGTGCACTGAGAACACAAATTAATCTAAAGAGGCTGCTTCTGGCATTTCTGTCCTGCGAGGGAAATGGTGCTGTGCTCGGCATCTGATGGCCAAAATTACGAGTCCCGCAATAATAGAAACTTAGTAAACCTTAATACTTCTTGCTTCTACTTGAGGGCATCCTGCCTTCCGTAGCCACAGCTCAAATAATTTCTCATTAGAGGGTGCTTTGCAAAAACAACCCGTGGCATGATGCTCCACATCCTCCCAATCAGCATTCGCTCTGTAGGGTGGGGAAGGTTTGTTTCCACAGTCTAATCACCTTCCTGCCGCCTGTTGAGCTACCGAGTATGAAGTTTTCTGCCCTGCTGGCTTAGGGCAAAAGATGGCATTTGCTTTATTGCTCTAGGAAGGCAACTCTGTGTACCACCCCAAGCTGAACCTTGCAATCTGACTAAACAAATGCTTAAAGCGGTTCTCTCCCACCGGCATCGAGAGCTTGGGTTACCTGGGATCCTGTGGGAGGGTGAATAAAAGGATATAACTTACCCCCTGGACACAACCAGTGGGTGGCGGAGGAGGGACCAGACTTTTGTCTGGGGCTTGTCTTTGATCCTGGTAAGCAGCCTTTGTATCTAAAGCTGTGGTCGCACTTAAGGTTTAATCCAGCTTCAGTCCACTTTCAGAGTGAGAGAATACCTCAGGGATGTGACAAGCTCAGTAACTCAGAAAACTCAGCTTTGGGATAGACGATGTAGAAAGGAAATTACTGATCACTTTGCTGAAAAAGAAGAAGAAGAAAGTTGGTTTTTCTACCCTGCTTTTCTCACCCATTTAAGGGGACTCAAAGCAGCTGACAAAGCTTCTGTTCTTCTCCCCACAACAGAACACCCTGTGAGGTAGGTGGAGCTGTGAGAACCCAGAAGAGAGCTGTGACTAGCCCAAGGTCACCCAGCTGGCTTCATGGGGGAGGGCGGAATCGAACCCGGTATTGCCAGATAAGAGTCCGGCTCCCTAACTACTCTGAAAGTTGACTGAAGCTGGATTAAACCTTAAGCGTGACCACAGCCTAAGAGCCTTTCCTTGTTCTCATTGCTCCATCTATTAATATACGTCAGCAAGAGATTCTGAACTGGCATGACTGCGACTGCAGAGCATCAGCCTTGTCGTGCAATGGTGCTGACGCATGTGCAGTCATGGAGGGTGCCACACTCATGGTCTGCAGTGTTGCGCAGTTTAGGTGGTCAACACGTTTAGTGAGCATTTGGGGAGGAACGACACATTTGTAGGCTATAGCAGCCTAATTGACGAGCGTATGCTATTCCCCAAATGTTCACTACTAGGATTGTGCATGAATATTCAAAATATTCATTATTCGGATTAATTTGGACGAATTCAGACATTCGTATATGAATTGCATGTCCAGACATTTGGATTTCCTAATTTGAATGAATACGAATATCTTGAGTTATTTGTATGAATAATTCAGACATTTGTATCCGTATGGGGACATACGCATCTCGTACGTAGCCACAGACATCTCGTGCACATCTGTACGCATCCATACGGGATGAAAGCAGGATGCATACAGATGCATATGGATGCTTATGAGATGCGTACGGGTATGTATGAGATGCATATATACCCGTACAGATATGAATGTCTGAATTATTTATATGAATACATACAAAAGTATCTGTATAAAATCGAACATCTGGACATTCTTCTTTTTCCCGTTATTTGGATATCTTTAGATTTTGGAAGATTCGATTCACTACAAATTGCATTCAAAAATTGCATTCGTGAACACCCCTATTGACTACTAGTTGAGTCTGTAGGGTTATCTGAAGAAGCACCTTCTTCCATGTAGACCTACCAGAGTACTGAGATCCCAAGAAGGGGACTTTCTTGTAGCTCCTCCTGTCTGATAGGTGCAAAACAGGGGGGGGGGACGGGAGGGGGGACACACAAGGACCTCTTCTGTGGTCACTCCAGTAACAGAATTCACTCTGGAGGTTCACCGGGCACCTACATTATATGGTTTTCACCATCCAGGTGAAACATACCTCTTTATACAGGCCTTTGATGTTTAGCTTCCTCTCGGTTTTGTCCTACCAGGAAAGGGGGATGGGAGATTATATTGTAAATAACTGGGTGAGCACCCTCCATCAAGCTCCCAGCATTGGCCCCTCCCTCCCAACTGTCACCACACAGGCTATGAAGGAGCCATCTTGCCTGTGGGGAGAGGAGGAGAGGAGGAAACTGGGTGAGCACCTTCCATCAAGCTCCCAGCATTGGCCCCTCCCTCCCAACTGTCACCACGCAGGCTATGAAGGAGCCATCTTGCCTGTTGGGAATGGAGGAGAAAAAAAAATAAAAGTATTTTACCATTGCAAGTATACTGTTGCGGCCAGAGTGTCCCTCTTCCCTCCCACACCATTTTCCTTTTGTACCTTGTGTCTTTAGATTGTAAGCCTGAGGGCAGGGACCTGTCTTAGATTAATATAATATTGTAACCGGCCCTGAGACCTTCAGGTAGAGGGCAGGATAGAAATTAAACAAATAAATTTTAGTACTTTGTTGTCGCGACCTGCCCCGGGACCTTTGGGCGATGGGTAGGATATAAATTCTTAAATAAAACAAATAAATACATTTGATTAAAATTTCGAATTTCCATGAACCTAGTTCATTATAGCAGTTTATCAGAGTCATGTTGACAACCTCCTCTCCCTCTTCTTCTTTTTATTGCACCCATAATTAGAGAGGGTGCCCATCAGGAAATCTGTTGCAATTTGGATTCCTGAGCACTGCTTCTTGCCTGTGAAGCCTACCAGAAATACGACAGGCCGTGCTAGGAGAAGCTGTTAATCTTCCCCTATCTTTGTGGTTTGAGATCCACCATCAAAGAGTGTCATTACTCTAAGCGCACCAAGCCTTCAGCTACAGATTTCCAAGTGTCTCATTTCTGGACCTATTAAGATTATCAGGCCTGCAACGGTTGCTAGGCTACCACAAATCCCGGGGGGAAAAAAAAAGTAAAAGAAGATGGTAGATGTGAAAAGACAGCCGGTGTGATGTTTATCGGAAACACTCTTCTGTCTTTTCTGCATTAGCGCCATGATTAGGGTTGTTTTCAAGGGTCCCCGTCCGTTTCCTGACCAAATCTAGGCTGCTGAAAACAGTAAATGGGGAAACAGTGTTTAAGCTAGAAAGAGAAATTTAAGTGGGGAGAGTCAAAGCTTCAAAATGCGCTGGCTGAGGAGCCTATTAATACTGTGGGAAGGTTTCCTCTTCCCCTTACTCTAACAAATGGGATTTTTGGTTTGGGAATGAAATTACCGTGCATTGATTGCAGGTATATTCTCTCCACTAATTCATGCACCGTTTCCAAAGTGTTTTCAAATTAAATTTGTACTGATCTAGTAAAAAAAAGAAAAGAAAAGAACGAAAACCCATGTCAGCAAGGTAAAGCTGTTATGCTGCCATGCTCTGGAGCACATTAAATTGCTTCCTCTTTAAAATCCAGAGGTGTTTTCACACTGCCCTTCCCATCCACTGGACAGGAAAGGGGTGCAATGACCCAATGTTGCCTAGTGCTCGTGCATGACCACTAGTCAACTTTATCTGCTCCCTCCCACCGAGATTAGATACTCACCTTATTTGATCCAGGGGTGCAGTCCTCCTCTGGGCACCACCATTGTGGCAGCGGCACCTCTGCGATTGCACATGCATCAGCACCATTGCCTTGACAATGCCGAAGCTCTGTGCATGCATGGTCATTTCTATGGTCATCCAAGGTCCCAGGGTGCTTGCGTGTCACTTAAAATGACCCCAGAGCACCGGTAAGAGTGAATGGTCGCATCGCAGGACATTTGAAGTTAGATTAACTAATACTGGTTAAAGTATACAGTATGATTTCTTGCTCCACAGCTAATCAACAATTGGCAAACTTCTGGGGAGGCAGGGCATGCTCGTAGGCTGTAACAACCTACTCGACATGTGTGTGCTCATCCCCAGAGGTGCACTAATTATTGACTAGGGGCCGTAGAGC
The DNA here is from genome assembly GCA_023333525.1 of Aspidoscelis tigris stejnegeri. Taxonomy (NCBI): domain Eukaryota; kingdom Metazoa; phylum Chordata; class Lepidosauria; order Squamata; family Teiidae; genus Aspidoscelis; species Aspidoscelis tigris. The sequence continues at coordinate 11,473,815 of JALMGA010000012.1, forward strand.
AAATAGGCCTCGGGTCTATGAAGTTGTGGCAGGAAGAATGAGGAGGATACGATACCGCAACCCTGCAATGGGATATAGTGGTGCATGCTGGGCTGGAGGGCTTCCTCCAGTCCTGGAAACGGGTAATGCAATGTCTCTGCACCACACACTTTTGGTAATCCCGGACATCCTTAATACTTCATAGTCATTGCACTGCCACCAGTTCCCCACACCTAATCAACAATTAGTGAGCTTCTGGAAAGGGAAGGCACATTTGTAGGCTATAGAGCCGCTCCAGAGATTCTTCTAGGATTCTGTGGAGCATCTATGGAAATTGCCCCCCCTGTCCCCTGAAATACCTGGGGTGACAAGCAGGCACCACATGGGTAGATCTGGATCCGCCACATGGGTGCTCGGGCATTTCCACTGTGAGCAAGCTAGCACCCATTGCTATTAGGTGCTAGACCACCCGTGGAAATGCATTGGGTACATTCCTTAATCCGGATCTACTAGATCCGGATTAAGGAAGGTACCCATTCCTTAAATCCGGAACTTCTTAGATCTGGATTAAGAAAGGTCAGTGGAAAAACACCCCTAGTTCATCCTGATTGCCTTAGTGCAAACAGATCCTATATCTCCTTTCTCTCGCTTCCTCTCTCTCTATTTTTTTCACATTAGTTCACAAAAAATATTCTTTAAATAAGCTATTAGTGAAAACTTATTCTCCTTAATGAGGCTGTGCAACGCTTTTTGTACGTGCTCAATTTGTATCAAAATAAATGCAAGAAAATTCATATTCATTCGAATAGGTCTCCTCTGAACATGTTAGGATTAGAATTTGATACAAATGATCGGTACAAATTCAATTAGAATCCCTACTAAGAATTGCCTACAAATCCCTACATATCCCCTATGAATCCCTAAGTATCCCTACGTATCTGCTATGTATCCACTACATATCCACTCCGAACACATGAAATCTACCCTGAATCCACTTTGAATCCCCTCTCAATCCACTTCAGACTCGCTCTGGATCCTTTGCAGATGTGACTGGGTCTGCCGTTCTCCCATGTACCCAGGTTCACGAATGTACTGAAGTATTCAATGTGAGTTTGAATGGGTGATTCATACAAACTCGTACAAACTTCAAATGTTACTAATATTTGCACAAATCCTTAGTCCTTAATGGTGAAATGATATTGCACTTTAAACGTATTACTGCTTTCTCTCTGTGATTATTCTTACGCTTATTTTTTCATCACGCTGTCCCACTTCCTCCTGTCTGGTTTGAAAATAACAAAATGTCCACTTCTGCCGGCTGTCCCCCATGAACCGCAAATGCCACCTTCAATTATGGCTTAAGTGAATGCTGAGCACAACTGCAAAATTACTGTAGCTTGATATTGATATGGTGTGATATTGTTGAAACATTGAAATAGCTTTTCCCTCCTTCCTTCTAAAACCTCTCTAATGTATGCTGTTCAGTAATAAATATGCCAGAATTTCTCAAGGGAGATGTCTGTAATGAATTTCCCCAGGCACCGAAAGCACAACATTGTGGTTTATTTTGCCTCTATTTTTCTCTATTTCACAGGAAATGTTGTGTTTTTCAGAGGACAGAAGTTCAGCTGCAAGCCCCGTATCTACAAATTAGAGGTCATGTGTCAAGCCCCTCCCCTTCCCAATCCAAGGATACAATGGCATTACTCATGTCTACCACCAACATAAGCAGATAATGCTCCTTTGATCTCTACAGTTCTTAAACTAACCCAATCTCTTCACATTGTTTTCACGTGAGCAGTCTAGAGTCAGGGACCCGGCATCCACGCTCCATCTAAGTAAGCACTTTCAGAACTGAATCCAAGCTAGGGATGTGCAAAAATATTCAAAACATTCAAAATCCGATTGAATTACATTACATGCATATCTGTACACATCTTATTCATATCCGTATGCATTTGTACAGATATGTACGGGACAAAAACGGAATGCATGCGGGGGGGAAAACAGGATGTGTACAAATGCACATTGATGCGTACGGATGCTCACGGACACATACGAATATTGTCGACATTTGTATCTCCAAATACGGATTGAATATTCATAGGAATAGATACGAACGTATCCAAATTGGTTTGAATTTGAATACATTCTCTTTTTTTCTCTATTCGTACAAATTTGAACATTTGAATATTTGATTCAGATCGAATTGAATGTTGGAAAATGCATTTGTGCGCGCCCCAAATCCAAGCAATTACGCTGTTTCTAAGAACACTAAGGCCTGGTGGTTTGAAGCATAGGAAGCCATGGTCTGGAACAGTGTCACAGCGTGACATTATCCAGACCAGCCTCTGACTGGGCCCTTCAAAGAGCTAGGAATGTAATGTTCTAGGCTGTGCCCAGACGTACAGATACTGTGCATTCTGATGCGCAGTCGGGGAATGGGCATCACATCTGATGCCCAATACCACGTAGCGCCGCTACTTCGAATTGACCGACGGCGGAACCGTGAGCACTCACTCTGCAGTTTCAGGTAAATTTGAATTTTCCCGCCAGTCCAGACAGGGCAGTGAGAAACAGCCATCAAGAACTGAGCCCACAATCCAGCTTCCATTGGCTGCCCTATCCCACGGGACGCGTGCCTCACCACTCATGCCATGGAAGCATCACAGCTTTCTCTGAGAAAGCTGCAGGGAGGCTGCCAAACTATTTGATGGAGCGCGACAAGGGGGGGACAGGAAGGGAATTGAGAATTGCCCCTGGAAAAGAGACCCTTGTCAAAGGACTTCCCTCTTCCATCGATGGAATATAACATTTGAAGCTCTTATACCTTTTTTAGTGTATCGTTTATAGTTGTTATTTTTAATAAACATATTTTTTTAAGTATAGTATTACTGTATGTCAGATATGCTTCATGATCTCTCATGTATTTGCCAGGATTTCATAAAAGTAAGAAAAATACATCCTTGGCTTTCTTACAGAGTGTAAAAGTAGTACCATCTGGTCCTAGGATACTGTTGTATTTTGAATCTCCTCAGCTTTCATAAACCATCTGCTACGCTGAATCCAAAAGCATGAATGGCAGAACGGAACCTGCAGGTGACAGTTAGCAGGGATCTAGCATCTATCCTGTTAATCCATTAATTAATTTCATATTCCCCCTTCTTCTTCTTTTTTTCCATATTCAATAACTGTTTCCACTCCCTTCTTATTTCACCTTCCTACTTATCAGTCCCATTTGTTTTGGTTTATGTTTAATTTGAAGAACCTCACTGTGCCATTTCAAACATCTTTGGAAAATCAAGTAACATGTGTTGCTCGAGACAAAATTACATATTAATTAGAAACATCCCTCATCTGCTTTCTTTTTTACCTGATTTACTAACTAGGGACTAGGGATGCCCAAGAATATTTGAGATATTCGTTATTCGATTGAGTTCAGCCAAATTTTGAGATTTGAACTCAAATCGAATGTCCAGATATTATTATTTTTTTAGTATTAGAATGAATATGAATGTTTCAAACTATTCGTACTAATAATTCAGGCATTCGTATGTGTCCAATACATATGCATTGCAGAATGAAAAGGGATGCGTACTTATGTGTATGGATGTGTACAGATGTGCATGAATGTGTACAAGATTTGTATCATCAAATATGTATTGAATATTCATACGAATTGATACCAATGTATCAATTCGAATAGGTTTGAATTTCAATACATTCATTTTTTCTCTATTTGTATGAAGTCAGATATTCAAATATTCAATTCAAATCGAATCGAATGCCAAAATAAATTTGTGCGTATCCCTACGAAAGACATGGTCACCCCTTCACTTTAATGCTTCTTCAGTCCACCCTCTACTTGGACAGTCCTGAATGGAACTGCACATGAACTACAGTTGTATTCACACCTAAGTTTTAATCTGGCTTCAGTCCACTTTCAGATTGACAAAACAGATTAGCAAACTGCCAAACTGTTTTGTTTCAGTAGTATCTAACTCAGAAAACTCAACTTGGGGCTAGACAAAATGGAAAGGAAGTGACAACAGTCAGAACCCGTATCCACTGATCCAGTAACTGCAATTTCAGTTTTCCACAGTGATCAGGGTCCCCTCCAGACCTGCAAAATAAATCTGCACTTATGGGGGAAATCACAGCTTACTTGCTGTGAAGTGATGATGCGATGATGCCCTGTCGGGACTAAAGGTTGCCTCCATAGCTTCCTCATCAGAAGTTGCGAGAACTGCATCAAGGTGTGCTGTCATGTGGGATGACGCAGTCAATCAGAGTTGAGCCGCCCTCCTGCTCTAGTTCGTCTCTTCTTGCCCAGATTGGCAGGAAGATTCAAATTTTCTTAATACTGCTCAGTGAGTGTCCTTATTCCAGGATAAAGGTAAATGAGCAGTAGTGATCGAATAATGAGACTCTACGATGATCCAGAGATCATAGTCAGTGATGCCTCAATCGCATCTGCACATTCCACTGCACAGGATTAGTGTCTGGAGGCACCCCGGATCAGCCCCCCCACGAAAGCCATTAGGACCACCAAAAACTCCTCCAAGGCCTGGGACAGGCAGGTAATCACCTGAAATGGTGCCAGATCTCCCATAATTCCTCTGAAAAAAATTCACAGGAATTATGGGAAACTGAGTCCACCTCAAGCAAGATTTCCCATGATCCCTGTGAAATCTCTTCAGATTTCAGAGGAATTATGGGAATCTGAGTGCAATTTCCCCATGTTTCAAATATCCACAATCTCCACCATATTGGGTGGACCTTGTTTGAATGACCCATAAGGATAATTCTAAAATATTAAGTATAGACACAATAAGGTGTTTTTATTTTTCCTTTTAAAAATAGGCTCAAGGGCTGCCACGTCTCTTTGCCAGTTTCTCATTTCCTTGAGACAGTGCTGCTCAGTGGTGATGCAAGCAACCTGGAAAGCAGAGGGGGACAGTTCATTCCCCAGCCTCTCCCTGGAATGGCAAACTACATCTGTATTTCTGCCAAGAAAACTGCGTAGATGTACCCATGGAGACTGGGAGAGGCTGTTGCTCTGGTGTAGAGCAAACTGCCTGGAAAGCAGAAGGTCTTCCTGTTCCTTCTCCAGCCTCTACCTGGAATGAGGCAATTGTAAACCACTTCTGTTTCTCTGCCAAGAAACCTGCGTAGATGTATAGATGTTCCCATAAGGTGTGGGAGAGGCTGTAGCTCCATGGCAGAACAAACAGCTTGGAAAGCAAAGGGTTGCCAGTTCCCTTTCCGGCTTCTGTCCAGAAGCATCTCTGCCATGCAAGCAACCTGGAAAGCAAACGGTGACAGTTCATTCCCTGGCCTTTCCCTGGAATGGCAAACCACATCTGTAGTTCTGCCAAGAAAACTGCATAGAGGTGCCCTTGAAGTGCTAACAACTTGATGGAACCCAAGAACAGCAGCAGTGACGGGGCCATTGTGATGATAATGCCAACATATCATCAGCTACAAAGAGGAGGAGGAGGAGGAGGAGGAGGAAGAGGAAGAGGAAGAGGAAGAGGAAGAGGAAGAGGAAGAGGAAGAAGAAGAAGAAGAAGAGAAGGAAGACCCGAAAACTCCAAATTCCTAACTCTATTCTGTACAAAATGCTGCCTTTCAGGTTTCACATTTGTCCTTGTAGGTAGATGTTCCACTTGTCAGCATGATTGATTGATGTCTCTTTTGAGGTTCTCCCGTTAGATCAATTCTTCAGAGCCGTGAATTTACATTTCTGATATATCATATGCAGCAACTCTCAAATTACCCAAGCAGTGAAGTTCCAATTTGACCTTTTCACATTCCATATTTGACTGCTTGCCCATTTATTCTACATGCCTTAGGTTTTCTGCATTTACACTTTGTACAGAATAGTTAACTTCCAAAATATCAGCTGTTGGAAAGGTCACAACCGTCAAACTCAGTGGGCAAGGGAGAGAACGGGGACAGAATGGGGTGCTGCAGCTTGGTGGTGCTGAAACCTTCCAAGCTTTTTTTTTTCTGCTAAAATTAAGAGAGTTTATATGAAAAATAATAAATCATTGTTTACCGGTGGAGCTCAGAAGTTGCACTCAAGTCTCCAAGGAGTCCTTTTAGTGCATTTGCTTTCCTTGCACAGATGTTCTCGCCGGTGTCCTTGACTTCCTGAAGATCTCATGTTGGGGATGCTATCTTGTGTGCCTACGATAAGTCATATCGAGTTTTGTGTCTGAATTAAAAGTGCATTTTCTTGGTGCTAGTGGTGGTTGCTGTTTTAAAGTAAAATGAAATCAACTAGGAATGTGCATGAATTTGCATGTGTGTGTGTGTGCATTCCATTTGTATTGAACAGAATGCAAAAGAAATCTTATTCATTCAAATACATCCCCTTTGAATGTGGTAGGACTCGAATATGAAATGAGTGTTCAATACGAATTGGATTCAAATCCCCATGATGGATCCCCTACATATCCCCTATGAATCCCCTACGTACCCTCTACATATGTGTTCTCAACATGTCAAATCCACTGTCAATCCACTTTTAATCTACTCTGAATCTGCTTTGAATCCACATTGGATCCATTGCAGATGTGACCGGGGCAGCCGTTTTCCTGCCTCCCCAGGTTCACGAATGCAACAAAGCTTTGTACAAATGTATTGAAACATTTTATTTGAATTTGAATGTCAATCTTCAAAGGTACCAATCTTTCATTCAAATAGGAATGTCCAAATTTGTATGAATCCATATGAATTTTGAATGTGACGAATGCAATTATATCAGGCTTACAGATGTGCCCAAATGCCTTTTTTGGCATTTGACTTGTAATGATTCAAATGTTAGAAAATTCGTATTCGTTCAAAAAGATCCCCTTCGAATGTGGTGGGATTCTATGTGGTATGAATGCATTTGTACAAATTCATATGAACATCCTATACAAATGCATATGGATCCTGCATACAGATCCTATACTAATGCATACGTATTGGATACGTATCCAATACGTATCCCTAGTTTAACAAATGTACAAACTATTTGTACGAATGTTCTGAGACATTCATAATCATATGAATGTTAATGTACAAATATCATAACACTCGATTTGTGTACAATTGTCCAAATTCACATGAATTCATAAGAATAATGTACGTTACAAATAGGGATGGGCACGAATGTTCTAAATATTCAAAATTCAATCAAATTCAATTGAATGTGGACATTTGAACTCAAATAGAATGTCTACACATTCAAATTTAAACCTTCAAACGTTCATTTTAATGATTCAAAACATTCAAATGTACAGATATGTGTGTACAGATACATAAGTTCATGCACATAGATTCAAATGTATTCAATTCGAATTGGATTTTGTTGCATTCATTTTTCTAAACATTCAAATCGCTTCAAATTGAATTTGGCCAAAAAAATATTCATGCACATCCCTAATTATAAATATTTGTGCACATCCCCGATGAGGCTTTGGGTCACTAGTCTTCCTATGGCTTGACATGCATTCATTTACCTCCAGGAAAAATTAACTAATTGTTCCCAAAGGCTCTTTTCAGATGAAAAAGCAGTTAGCTAAGCTACAGAGTGCTGGAGAAATATATAATGCAATAGAAGACTGTCAGAGACATCCCTCTGCTGCGCCATTAATCTATAATAAAATAAGTGCCTCACAAGGTTCCAGGGTTCAAGGGGAAAAAATGACATTCTGGAGGACCAGGTACCAGTACAAATAATAATAATAAAGGTCTTAACCTGAAAGCATATCATGACGGAACCAGAAAGAATTCTGCTGGTGGACCACAGTGAGATGAGGTTCTTTGACAAGATGAGCTTTCTGTCTGACCCAGCAGGACATTTCTCACATTCTTAAAACAGTTGCACACTGTCAGATGTCTTGGAAACATCGATCATACTTGATGGAATGAGACCATATTTGGAGACGGCTCTCACTATTCTTGTTCTGTCCCCTTAGGCGCATTGATTGGAAAACGTGAAAAACATATGTGTCCAATGAATTAGACATTTCTAGGAATGACCATAGCAACCTCTTCCTTATGCTTTGCTATCAACTCCAACAGCAGCCAATGTGGCTGCCTTCAGAAGCATCAAAATATAAGCCTTACTGTTCTGACCATCAGTTACTTGGCTAAGGCTGTTCCAAGCTATCTGTAAAATTTGGAACAGCCTTCCAGGACTTTAGAGACAATCCATATGGCTCCTCTTTTGCAGCAAAGACATCTGATCCAAAGCACATTAGATGCAATTTTAGTGATTTTAGATTCTGAAATACAGTTGTACTACAGACACATAAAGACACACCTTTTTTTTTTAATGTACATTTTCCTACAACTATCCATTTTATGTTGGAAGTATTCAGCAGGAGGTGACCAATAAAACTTCAGCAGAGATAGAGGGGGAAGAATCTAATAATAAAAACCTTTATTTGGCCATTTCTGTGCTTACTTGGTTATCTGTATCAAAGAGTCTCATAGTCCATATGGTCTGCACAGGGCTGATGCACAGTAATCTAGGGGCCTATTTGCACTACATCCATTAGTGCATGATTAGTGAACTTCTAGAGGAGAGGATCCACATGTGTTGGAGGCTATTACAGCCTCCAAGTGTGCCCAGCCTCACCAGAAGTTCACTAATTGTTGATTAGGTGTGGAGCAATGTTGCCCAACAAACCTTAACAAATGTTGCCCAAAAGCTTACCTCAGTTGTTTGGGGTAGTGACCATCCGCGCCTCTTATGATGTTCCGGGGTCATCTGATGTGCTGCGCAAGCGCACTGACACCTCAGACAACCATAGACACGACTGCGCATCCAGAGAGCATCGGTGTCATTAGGGCGATGGTGCTGATGCACACGCAGCCGCAAAGGGTGCCACAGTCAAAATGGCAGCACCTAGAGGAGAACCAGCCCTCAGGTCAAAGCAGGTAAGTACTCAATCATGGGGGGGAGAGGGACGGCCAAAGTTAGCTAGCACTCCAAGTGTGAGCACCAGTCAGTGTTGGTTAATCACATTCAGTGGATGGGAAGGGAAGTGAAACCACCCCAGATCAGTGGTGGACCAAGATTAATCAGTCCCACAACTGTACTGGGGCCGTCTCCTACATGATGGCCATCACTCTACCAGTTCTATTTTGCTAGTGGCTGCTACAATTTAAATGAAGTCTAAAAGAAGGGCCTTCTTCCACTAGGGCTTAGAATCCTTCTAAGACCCTATTAGGAACCCAATTGGTACCAATCAGGAAGGCCCTGTCCCCACCTGGACCCCTTTGAAGGCCCCATCTGCAAAGCCCTGTCCCCATGAGGGCAGGGGAAGTCCAGATTTAATGGATCTTTCAGGATCTTAAATCTGGATTTTGTGTGGACCTGATTAAAGGTGTCCACAATGGGGTCTTCAGGCATCTTCAAGTTCCAGATGTCCAGGACGACCCCATCTCTAAGATCTAGACCTTGAAGATCCAGATCTTTGACTGTGCATGGAAAAGGGGGGGGGAGAGAGAGTGCACATGAGTGGTTCTTAGGCACAAGAACTGATCTTCTGAAGAATTTTCCCCCCAATCTTGTAATGCTGTAATCAGTACAATTACATGCTATATATAATATAAGAGAGTCAATTAAGCAATAGGAGATGCAAAATTCAAACAGTCCTTCTTAAGACTGCTCAACAACTCTCTTTATATTGTATTTTTAGCAACAGAATCTTTGGTGCATAAAACTCCTTCTTCTTGTTTATCTTCACCCACTATCCAATTAAACTTCGTTAAGCTACATAACTACAACAGGTTTATTCCTAGGCCACTACAGTGTACTATTTAACTTGCCGCTTACAACCCCATTACCACAAGCAGCTACTTTGCTGTTCCAAGGATTTATTCAACCTTATATTAAATTGCTTTTCAGAGTTCTTTGATGCCTTTTCTTACAGGTGAAAGCAGGAGGCTGGTGACTTTTCTTAATCTTTAAGCTTCACTAGCACAGAGGCAGTCCATTCTAGGTTTTTGCAGCAGAAGTCTAAAATGAACCAAGAGTTAAACCATCCATCCTTCCCAATGCAGAAACGTGGTACAAAGTTAAAGCTCCATCCCCTAGCTTTGGGAAACACATAGGGAAAGGCCCATGAACCTGCCTGTCAGTAAGGATGGTAGCCATGTGCAAAAAATAAATGTAAAATGTGAACACACACTGAATGCAAAGGAATTGCTATGCCTAAATCAGATCAGGGTTTCTGAGCTGCCAGTGGTCATATAGAAGCAAGAACCCCCTTAGGGGCTGCTACTAGAGACATGCACAAATGTTCATAACATTTGATATTGGGAGAAGTTGGTACATTTGCATACGAACTGAAAGTTACAACATTCGAACATTGACATTCGTTTTGGTACAAATGTTTCAGAACATTTGTGAACCTGAGGAGGTAGGAAAGCGGCTGCACCAGCCACACCTGCAATGGATCCAGAGTGCATTTGACATGGATTGAGAGTGGATTCAAAGTGGATTCAGAGTGGAAATTGAATGGAATGCAGGAAAATTTGTATTCGTCCAAATAGATCCCCTTCAAATGTACTGGGATTTGAATTTGACACAAATGTTCCATCCCTTCCAAAGCCCATATGAGTCCCATACGAATGCACATGAATGCATACTAATCCCACACTAATCCCATACAAAGCTTCATACGAGTTTATCAAAACATTCTATTCAAATTCAAATGTCATTCTTCAAATGTACCAACACTCGATTTAAATAGAAATGTCCGAATTCAGTGAAATTCATACAAATTTTGAATGTTATAAATATTCTTGCATATCCCTACTCTAAACCTCTCCCAATGTGCTCACCTTTTCTATTTCTTTGGAAAACATTTGCAATGAACATCTGCTGAGTTATTTATTTATATACTTATTTATCTCCCATCCTATATCTGGGTAGGTCACAAAAAATCATAATAAAAGTGGATCTTAAAAAAAAAAAAGACTTAAACAGAAACAGTGCCTGCCATGGGAGGGTCTGCTATTCCCCTCAGTCAAAGGCCAGGGCAAAGAGGTGCATTAGATCTAGTATTTCTCAAGACATCTTTAATAATGCAAGAACGGTCATCAGTCCCACAAAGCAACAGCCAAAGCTGGAGAACATTCCTCATTACAACTTTCACGGACATTCACCATATATTTTTTTTTCTCTTCCCCTTCGAGTTATTGTTATTATTATTTTTTGTCAGTGATAGATTTGTTTTCTTTGGGGTGGATCGGAAGTTAAGTGCATGGGAATTTCATATTGCATTCTGCATTGTATGCTAACTGTATAGAGCCCTCTGCACAGTGATGTACAGGTTATAATCACAGCGAGGTCTTGAACCTTTGACTGCATAATGCTTTTGGAATCAATAGCACATGCATTAGGATGTTTACCAAAGCAGAGCAATTTAAAAATAAAAATAAATTCAAGCACTATGAGTTACTAATGCTGTTAAAAGTCAATTACATTATGTTTTAACACAGCAGTACTGTGTCATTGTTCTTTACCAGGCTCTAAGGATAAATGTCTTCACGTTGTCACTTTTTTATTATTTAAAGAGGTGAAGTAGAATACATCATATTGCAATGATTGAAAGTAGGCATGTGCACAAATATTCATAACATTATTTGTACAAATTCATCCGATTTCAGACATTCATACACGGATCATATGTTACGACATTTGTACATTAACAATCATATGAATATGAATGTCTTGGACATTTGTACAAATAGTTTGGACATTCATTAACGACAGATGCATACTCATTCATATCTGATATCTGTAAGAATCCATATGAATACATTTGTATCAAATGTTTGAAGGGGATCTATTCAAACGAATACGGATTTTCTGACATTCAATTTATTACTAACTGAATGTCAAAACACCCATTCATGTACATCCCTAGTTAAAAGTCGTGATTGATAGACTCAAATAGTATCCCAATCCACTGCACATAAGGTCGCAGTTCACAGAGACGTGCAAATTTTGGTTCGTGTTCAAAAACGCAATTAAGTGGTTCATCTTTGACACTATTCACATGAAAGTGAACATGCAGTTGTTCAGCTATCCAGGAAACTGATTGAATCAGACCAGTGCCTCACTCACAAACATGTATGATTCGCTCGATTTCTGTTTGGCTATGTCTTTGCCCCTTGAAAGGGCTTTTTTCCAGTGGGAAAAGTGGCATCTTTTCTTTTCAAACAAGTTTGAAATTGAATATGATAATTTATTTGCTCAATACCAAGCCAAAAAATAAGTGTTCGTTTTGAATCTGAACATGCATTTTTCATTTGTGCACATCTCCACGTTCAGTGAGATGAAAACAAATCTCCCAGTTTCCATTGTGCCTCTATGAACGCTCTATCCACCCACCAATCTGTCCCCACCAGTATGGCTCAAATAAAAAGAGATATAAGGAGAAATGTATGGTGGATCATCTTTCTACTAATAGTCTTTGGAGATACGCATGCAGCATCTTTGATTTTCCTCCTATTTGATCAGCACCATTTCATTATACTAGGGTTGGCTATAATTCCAGTCAGCAATGTTGGTTGCTGCCAACCAGAACTGGAATTCAGCAACATCTGGAAGACCATAGATCAGTCACCTGGACTGTTTGTTACCCAAATGTGAGCCAGTTTGGTCTTGTGGATAGGGAGCTGGACTCTTATCTGGGAATACCGAGTTTGATTCCACACTCCTCTACAAAGCCAGCTGGGTGGCCTTGGGCTAGTCACAGCAGTCTTTCTGAGGTCTCAGATCCCCACCTTTCTCACAGGGTGTCTGTTGTGGGGAGAATAACAAAAAAGTTTTCAGCCACTTTGAGTCACCTTAAATGGGTGAGAAAAGAAGGGTAGAAAAGTCTACTACTACTACTACTACTACTACTACTACTATTACTACTACTACTACTACTACTACTACTACTACTACTACTACTACTACTACTACTACTACTACTACTACTACTACATTTGCTGCCTCTGCTCTGCCCTTCTCCAAGCGAAGGGACCAGTAATTTTCCTTCCACATTATGAATTTTATGAGTTATTTAACACTGAAAGAAAACCACTTGTCACTTTGCTGGTGTATTCTCCCACTCTGAAAGCGGACTGAAGCCGGATTAAACCCTTAAGGTTGGCCACAGCTGAGGAGATAGTTATATGCATTCCATATCAGCAGTGCTAACTGAATGAGCATCCGTGCACTGCCAGAACAGACATGCGGCCACCTGCAACAACTAGAGTTAAATGTAAGGAAGAAGCAAAAAAAGTCGACTGATGGCACAATAGTAAAAGAAAAGAAGGTTTTGAGGGCTTTCCTCCCACCTACCCACCCACGCAACCATTATGCTTTCTCAGCACAGGCTAATGAACTATAGGGAAACATTTATTTCAGGTCTCAAATTGCCTTTCAGGGGAAAGTTAAACAATCAGCCAATAGATTTCCCTCCCTTCCAATGCACAGCGGTTGAGTCAAAGGCACGGGAGAGGTCACCCCAGAAGTTAGCAAAGAAAGAAAACGCTGCCATCTGATTTTCTTTCCTTTTCCTTTTTTTTTTCCTTCCACCTCTGGCCGGTCTTTTGGAAATTGATCTACAATAACTGCAGCCTACCAGGGAAGCACTTTCCTGCCATCAAATGGGGTTCAAAAGCCACATAAATAAATATACATGAACTAAACAGAAACAGCTGGAAAGCTCCCAAAAGGGTCCTTTAACAACCTTTGAAATGAAAAGAGCACGGCAGATCAAAGGATCATTATTACGATTAAGGGCTTATTCTGAACCTGCTGTGAAATTTAAGCTCCTGAATGTAGAATGCTGTTGGGAGCACTGTGCCGTGGACAAAAATAGGAGTATGGAAGGGGTGTAGAGGTTTATGGGGGGGGGGGGGGGAAACACACCAAAAAGCATTTTTACCCCTATTCTAAAAAAAAAAAAAAATGGTACCACTATTGAAAACGGTAAGGCTAGAGCTTTTTATCTTAAACAAGTATTGAAATGTATATAAAGAACCAGAGAGTTGGAGTAAAAATAGCTGGACTACACAAATTTAGAAATCCATTTAGGGATGAGCACAATTGTGTGTGTGTGTGTGTGTGTGTGTGTGTGTGTACAGTCAGACCCTCGTATCTACTGATTCGGTAACCATGGTTTCCGTTAACCACAGTTACTGGATCAACACCCCCCGCTTGCGGGAGCCATAAGAAAAAAGCACCCAGAACCGGAAGGCCTATTTCGGCCTCCGTAGAGCATTGGAAAAGGTGTGTGATGCCACCAGAGCCCACCCCAAAATGTAAGGGGGCACATGGTATGTGGGTGTGAGGTATCCGGTGATGTCACACACCTATTCCAATGCTCTCCAGAGGCCGAAATAGGCCTTGTGGAGGCCTGAAAAGCACTTCCGGTTCTGGGGTTGCACGACCCCAGAACCAGAAGGCCTGTTCATGATTATCCATGGTTTCAGATAACCATGGTATGCGCCTGAACATACGGATGTCCAGATTTGGCCAAATTCATATGTATTTCAAAGGTTACGAATATTTGTGCCCATCCCTAAGCCTGTTGCATAGAAGGTTCTTCCTTTCTTCTTCAGCTACTTCCGAATGAGTGAAAACAGAAGTCCCCTGGCATTGTGCTGGGCCTTGTTTGGGATCAGGATCCAGAAGTCCACTGGCAGACATGTTTAATGAAGTCTACCAGTGTTTCTGATCAAAGTCTCACTGATTGGGATTAAGAACACAGGAACATAAGAGGAGCCCTGCCGGATTGGGCCACAGCTCATCTAGTCCCAGCACCATGTGGGCCACCAATTGCTTATGGAAATCTCAAGCAGGAGACAAGGACAGAAACCTGTATTTGCTCTTGAGTCCCAGCAAATGGCTGTCTCTCCAGCCTGGGATGAGAGGCCTGGAGACATCACAAGAGCATCCAAAATGAATGTTGCAAGTCACGCAGTTCACTATGACTCCTGGAATGCCGATGCAAACAAAACTGGAAATTAGGCTGGAATGTGACCCATCCCAGTCTGCAGAAGGGAGGGCTAGTTGGATCTTCAGCCACTGAGCCACCACCTCCTCCAGTCCATGCATCCGTACTGGTAGAAGTGGTTCTTTCCTTAAACACACTTTCAACTTCCCCTCACTCCCTCTTCTCCTCCTTCTTCTGGTCCCATCTTCCTCCTTCTCCTCTCCCTCTCTCTTTCCCCCCTCCTTCTTCTCTTGCTCTTCCTCCTGGTCCCTTTCTTCTATTTTTCCTTCCTCTTCCTCTTCCCCCTCTTCCTCTTCCTCCTCCTCTTCCTCTCCTTCTTCTCCCGCTCTTCCTTCTGGTCCCCTTCTCCTTTTTTTTAGCTTCCTCCTCCTCCTCTTCCAAGCACTTCTTTCTTAAGGAAGCTAACAATGTCCCTGATTTCCTCAAATAACTGACCCTTTCAAAAGCAGCAATTCCCAGGCCTTTCCATGTTCCTGTGATGGCTCTTGATGGGCTTATTCTTGTCTCCCTCTCCAGGAGCCAAGATGACAGCTGTCTGAATTTTTCTGCTACTTGTTCAACTTACTGTCCTCGTGGGAGACACGTTCCTGTTATAAACTTGAGAAATGTGTTCTACACAAATTGTGCAAAAGGTGGGCGTCTGGTTTCTCTCCCAAAGGGGAATGTTAGCAGCGTCTTTCCTCCAAAACAGCTGCATTTCACAACAGATGTCAACTTACACAATTAGATTGGAGCTCAGAGACTTATACCTCAGATCAAAATGTGATGTTAAGAATTCCAAACCTCTCTTGGTAATCCTATTTTCCCTGTAAGTTTCTCAGAGTCATCACGTATGCTCAGCTTGAATGGTTATCAGCTCTACATCAGATCCAGGTAAGGAGATGGAAATGACCATTAAAGATAATATTAGTGCCTGAATAGTATTAAATGGATGATCCTCAAAAGGCCACGTTCACACCTAAGATTTAATCCAGCTTCAGTTTACTTTCAGAATGGAATAATACGACAGCAAAGTGACCAGTTATTAGTTACAGAATGCCAAAGGAGATTTTTCCTTCTATACTTTTGGATCTATTGTCTTGAAGCCATAATGTGCTTTTTCTTCTGACTTGGCATGCAGTTTGCCACTGAAGAACTTTCATAGTGATTTTTTTCTCTCTTTACAACAAGAAAAAGGCTGATCATGAATTTATTTCTTAGGTTTCTTCCTACCCGCCTGCATTCATTCCCAGAAGCATCAATATCCTTCTGTCAACAACTTTGGGCCCAAACACTTTTCCATTCATTTTCTCTGTCCTGTCCAGTCAATTATTGAACTGCTTTCAGACCACTCCTTTGATGTTATTTAACCTTGTTCCTCTATACTCTTTCTCTGTCTTATTTCTGGACTTTCAAGGCAGGCACTCTGCCATGGAGTCTAACAAGGTTGTTAAACCTCAGGCAGAAAAGATATGGTGCTTCCCTTTTCTCCAGACAGAGAACTATTCATTTTTCAAACTCTTTTTCTGTAACCAGTCAGAGAGCCACACCAGTCCATGACTGTAAGAGTATCCTGGCAGGAAAAGTAATAAATTAGAATAATGTGGAAGGGATCAGTGTCACTGCAGTGTTATTAATGCAATTAGTAATGTCACAAATGCAGTTTGATTATGCACTCCTGCACAAAGCCAGCTGGGTGAACTTGGGCTAGTTGTAACTCTCTTCCTGAACTCCCACAGACCCACATACCTCACACGGCATCTGACAGAAGGTTTGTCAGCCAATTTGAGGCCCCTTAAAGGTGTGAGAAAAGCAGGTTAGGAAAGCTAACTCCTCCTCCTCCTCCTCTGTTGCATCCCAGAAATGCAACCAAGATCAAGTGCTCTGGGAGGCAGGAGTTAGGCTCTTGTGATAGATAATAATCCGAGCTTGCACCGGTGAGGATCCCGGAGATCAACCAGGTGTTAATGGCTGACCCGATTAGGCTAGAAATGTGGATGGGGAATAAAGAGGCTGGAATAAAAGTCAGCAGGAAAAAAGAGCATTTAATCTGTGCCAGGGGTTTTTATACAGTAAAAAAAAAGGTGTAGTGGAAATGACATTGATGCAACATCTGGAGAGGCAATTGGATGAAGGCTGGGGCTTTGCAGGTCAGAGATCCTTGTGATGTCACATCCTGTTGTCTCCCAACAGGAAAAGAAGGGCAGCTGGACTTTTTTGTCCACATGTGGTTAAGGACTCCATTATTGCCTGGAGGCAGCTGCACACAAAGCAGACCAGAGTATATGTAAGTCTATGGACAAGAAAAACTCTGGTGCTTTTATTCTCAGGGCTGGTCTTTAACTAGTGAGGGAGCTATATGGAGGAGGACTGAAAATGAAAGCCGGGGGGGGGGGTGGAGGGCAAGCATCCTAGTGGCTACTATACCCCTCCTTCAGTTTGGTCTAGTTGTTAAGGAGCTGGACTCTTATCTGGAAATATCGGGTTTCATTCTGCTCTCCTCCACGAAGCCAGCTGGGTGATCTTGGGCTAGTCACAGCTCTCTTCTGAGCTATCACAGCCCCACCTACCTCACAGAGAGTCTGTTGTGGGAAGAAGAACAGAGGTTTGTCAGCTGCTTTGAGGCCCCTTAAATGGGTAATAAAAGTGAGGTAGAAAAATCATCTCTTCTGTAAGCCAGTTTGGTCTTATGGTTAGAGTGTCAGATTCTTACTTGGTAGTGCCCTGGTTCGATTCTGCACTTCTCCATGAAGCCAGCTGGGTGATCTTATGCTAGTCCCAGCTCTCGTTCTGAGCTCTCACAGCCCCACCTACCTCACAGGGCATCTGTTGTGGGGAGAACAGAAGATTTATCAGCCACTTTGTTGTTCGAAAAGAATGTTGTATTTAACGATGAATTAATTAAAATAAAAAAATAAGGGGGGAGAATCAGCAAAAGTATCCTTGAAGTTAAATTTTGGAAATCTAAATCTCCATTTCTAGTCAAGCCCATTAAAACCCTGCTGTTTTACTTAAGTATAAAACAAGAGGAGGAAAAAGAGATGCTCATTTTAGGAACAGGGCGACCTACTTAATTCATCAGACCTTTCCTTGCTTATTTTTGATAATGTCCTAGGATATCCTTAAAGGGCATTCAATGAGCTGGTCACCTGAATATTTGTTTGAGATTAAAGAAGATCCGAAAGTGTTTACAGGGCGTTATTTGACATCCACTGTATTCACTGTCATGGAGGGAGAAAACATGGTATTAATCCCATCTCACAAAACTGAGCTGATATTGTGCTAGGTCACGTTCCAGGATTATGAGATTTTTACCAGTCAATCCTGAGTTATTGCTCTGCAAATACTCTGAAAGCCAATTTAATAGATACTCTTGCATAAAGTCTACAATAGGAAATTACTTTCACTGTATGTCTGGATAAGCATTTTACCTTTTTTCCCTCTTTTTTAATGAAACATTTAGCTACTACTGGGGGTTTTTTCCCCCATCTATCTGGGCTTCACTTCAAGACAGAAATTTGACATTTTATTGTTCCTTAAAATGGGTAGATCCTTTGCTCTGTCAACATGGGTCCTTTTGACAAGTCCTTCTGCAATAAATTTTAGTTTTTCTTCTACCCTTTTCTCCTTCTGTTTAGGCCAGAAATCCTCAAACTTTCTCATAATCAGCCTGTTCGAGCCAAAAGGGAATATAGAGTCCATCTCCTGACAGGTGTGAAAACCAGGCTGTGCTAAATCTATGCTTTTGAAAAAAAAACTGCAGTGGATACATCAGAAAAGTAAGATAGATGGATAAACAGAAGTATAAGGCACAAGATAGAGTTGGGACATCCATAAGCAGATGATGAAAGCAGTTTGGTGCCTCCTTGCAGGTGCTAACATAGAAGAGTTCTGCCTCAGAAGGTTATGGTAGGCCCTAGCTACACACAAGCCTTTCCTCACACTTCAAAATGAATTCCAGATGAAATAGTATCAGTCTCAGGTTAAAGAGAGGATCGTTAAAGCATGTCTGCTGCATTTCTTCTCAAGAGAAAGTGTGCACCACATCAAACCCTGTCTGAATTCCTCCACTCACAAAAATTGATTGGCAGTCCAACCTGTCAGTCAATGCTCAAGTGTGTTCCTCTGCAAAACAGGGCCCTTTCTCCACTTGGCCTTATTCTGGAATATATCTCAGGACTGGGGTGTATTGTCTTCATGGTAATAAAGATTCTGGCAGGCCTTGCTGTTAGCTCTTGATATTAGCACTCAGCAGTGATGTGAGGATCATGCCAGCCTTGAGGTTTATATAATTGCACCGTCTGACTCATAATTAAGGATGTGCACAAATGCAATTTTTGGAACTTGATTTGATTCAAATTGAATAGCTGAAGATTTGGATTGAGTCAAATGTTTAAAATTGAATCTATTCACATTAGATTCGATTCAAATACATTCGAATCTATTCATATGAATGTTCAGTTCATATTTGAAGACGCAAATGTTGACAACATTAGTAAGTGTCTGTACACATTTGTACACAACCCATTTTTATTCCATATGCATCCCATTTTCGTCCCATACACATCTGTACAAACGCGTACAGATACGAATAAGATGTGAACAGAAATGTATGTAATGCGTACGTATCCGTACCCATACAAATGTCGAAACAATTCGTACAAATTATTCAAAAGATTCAAAGTTCATTTGAATGTTTAAATTCAAATGTATAAACATTTTATTCAAATTCAATCGAATTTTGAGTATTTTGAATATTTGTGCAACTTCCTACTCATAATGTCAGTCAAACCCATATTGCTATTTCTTTCTTCGTTTTTAATTCTGTTTGCCTTTTTTTTTTACTGATTCCTGCCAACAGCAGCTGAATTTTTACTTAAATGGGAACATTTCAACACTACTATGCAATTTGTTTAATAGTGCACATTATTGTGCCAGAATGTTACAAATGAAACTTCTATTCATAGCAAGCACTTGAAGTTTCAAGATCTAGGTCACTGTAGCCCCTCTACTGGATCTCAAGGATAACTCAAAAGTCAGTGGGAAAATAGAAGTGAACTCTTTCCAGTGGCCAGACAAGAGGACCCTGTTTCTTTATAGCCATTTTTTTTGAGGGGGGGGGGACATCTTGAAGAATAGGATTTTTGTGCAAAAATGAAGGCAAAGGGCCTGTTTGCACTTTGCTTTTCGGAATGGTATTAGTAGCACTCCAGGGAAGCATATATCAGTTACAGTGGGGGCTATCCACACTTGAATTGCAGCTGTACTCCCCAACCTGACCACAAGTGTGGATAGTCCAGCCTGGACCAATCAGATCACTATGGCAATGGCCGTGGCAACTTCCATCATGCCCAGGGCCATTGACATGAAGAAGAAGAAGAGAAGGAGGAGGAGTTGTCTTTTCTATCAAAGCAGCTAACAGAGCTTTCTATTCTTTTCCCCACAACAGAACACCCTGTGAGGTAGGTGGGGCTGTGAGATCTCAGAATTAAAGGAGCTGTGACTAGCCCAAGGTCACCCAGCTGGCTTCCTGGAGGATTGTGGAATCAAACCCAGTATTCCCAGATAAGAGTCCAGCTCCCAAATCACTAGACCAAACTGGCTCACAAAGCATTTGCACCTGGAAGAGAGTGTGAACACTGCATGCAGGAGGGACGGGAGATCACCAGCTAGCCCCACTCACATTGCGGAGACATTTTGAATTCCACACAGCTATGGAGGATTGGAGCATTTTAGGATGCGTCAGTTCCTTTCCCTCTGCTATCACTAAGTGGATCAATTCCAGAAGAAGAGTTGGCTTTTCTACCCTTCTTTTCTCACCTATTTAAGGCAAATCAAGGTTGCTGACAAACCTTCTGTTCCTTTCCCCACAACAGACACCCTGTGAGGTAGGTGGGGCTGTGAGAGCTCAGGAGAGAGCTGTGACTAGCCCAAGGTCACCCAGCTGGCTTTATGGAGGAGTGTGGAATCCAACCTGACATTCCCAGATAAAAGCCCAGTTCCATAACCAGTAGACTAAAGTGGCTCACACACAGCATTTGCACCTGGAAGACACTACCCAGGTCTCATCTTCCCCTTACCACTTCAACCTGTGTACATGACAAGAGACTGAGAAAGAAAATATAATCACAAAAGTCACAGAGCAATCTCACTCGCCCACCACATCTGGCCAGAGACCTTTCCGCAGGAAAGCTTTGATTTGGACAACTCCATCTACTGTTGCCTTGTCTCCCCTCTTCCATCCTGGCATTTGCAATGGGGGAGATCTTGGCCCCAGACGATCCTGCCATTGAAAGCAGACATAATGGATCAAAGCTGGAAACAAACAGGAACAAATTGAATGGGCAGAGGCAAGCGCTGGAAAGGAGGCTGGAAAATCTTCAGTCTGGTCCCCCACATTCCCAGTCCATATGCCTGGGCACAAAAAGCCATTTGGCAACAAGAAAATTAGCTGAGCCACTGAGATATTGGAAGCACAAACTGCTAAGCTTGAGCTGTTCTTGTTTAAACTTAGCTCTGGATAGCTAAGTGAAGAAGAAGAAGAAGAAGAAGAAGAAGAAGAAGAAGAAGAAGAAGAAGAAGAAGAAGAAGAAGAAGAAGAAGAAGAAGAAGAAGAAGAAGAAAAGTTTTTTAAAAATATATTTTTATTGATTTTCAAGTTCATAGTATTCTATTATGCTCTTAACAATCCAATCATTCTTAACACTTCAATCCACACCTCACCCAACCTCTTCGCATCCACAAATCAAAATAATGTAATATATAGTGGGAAATTTCCCACCGTTCCCATTTTCCAGCTCTCAACCCCCATTAACTGCTTCATATCGCCACAATTTCCTTTTTGCTGCATCGTACAGGTTTGGTGTGTCCTTAGATTGTGGCCATGGCTACAGTGATGAAGTATTCTACTTATTCATCTAGAAAGAAGAAATGTAGAAAGCACAGATTTGCTAAGACTGACCTGCTCTTGTTATGACCACCAAAGCTTGTGAGGAACCCAAAGGAAGGAAGGAAAGGAAGTTACCTTTCAAAATGTGTTCCAACCAAGAAACACCACCTAAAATCATAGTTACCCTGGCCTGAAATTAGTGGCTCAAACTAGGGATGGGCAAATTGGGGTGTGCATGAATTTTTCTTTTTGCATTCAATTTGATATGCATTCGATTCGAATCGAATGCAAGAACATTCATATTCATTCAAATAGATCCCCTTCCAATGTCATAGGATTCTATTTGATAAAAATGTTCCATACAAATTCAATATGAATATCCAATATGAACTGCATACATAACCCATACATATCCCATATATATCCCATGTGTGTCCATACGTATCCAGTACATATCTGTTATGTATTCGATGCGTATCCCCAATATATTTGCTCTAAAAACATCAAATCTGCCCTGATTGAATCCACTCTCAATCCACATCCAATGCACTTTGGATCAGTTGCAGATGTGACTGGCACAGCTGCTTTCCCAGGTTCACAAAGGTTCCAAAGCATTCATACAAATACAGATGTCAATGTACAAATGTCGTAACATTCAATTCATGTATGAATGTTAGAATTTGTACAAATGCATATGAATGTCAAATGTTTGCTTATTTGCTTGCTTGTTTATTTATTTATTTCTATCTTGCCCTGTAGTAACCACTAGGCTGCACAGCCTTCCTCCCCTGGCTTCCCATTCAGCCCTGCACTTTATTTATAGGTCATTCGCTGATTCTAATAAGCCTAGAGATAAAACTGCTAGGCAATTTTCCTGTTACCATAGGCTTGCATTGTAACCCTGGGTGCTGTCCAAGGTACTTCCCTCTTTACATTTCGTGCTGCCTGTCGTCTGCATTTTCTCAGCCACGTGGAGGAAAAATGAACAGCTGCCCTTCTCTTCCGGCTGAGGGTTTTTCCCACGACTGACCAGAGTCTGTGGCATCACCAAGAACATCTTACCTGCTGACACCAGCCTTCCTCCAATCACCTCCCCAGATGTTGCCTCAATGTCATTTCCTCCATGCCCCTTTTTTGGCTGTATTTAAAACCCTGGAGAGATTAAAATGCTCTCTTGATTTCCTCCTGATTCCTGTCTCCAGCCTCCTCACTTACCCTCCTGCTTTCTAGTCCAATTGGATCAGCCATACACATGGCTGATCTCCAGGATCGTGCCGACAAAAACTGGGAAAACCTATCGCAACAAATCCGGTGTTACCAGTGGCACAGCAGTGTAGCAGACTTTCCCCTGCTTCCAAGGCTATTTCCTTGAATCTTATTGGGTCACGTATCCAGGATGTGACAATGCCCTATACCTAAAGATCTCAGGGCAGGTAACAACATTTAAAATCAACATATTAAAATAATATTCATGCACATCCCTAGCGAAAAATACTCTTCAGCTTTGAAATTTATACATGGACTTGTGATGGTGCTCTCACAAAGATGACATAGAGTAAAATGTGATATTACAGAATAAGAAAATCAAACTTAGGAACATACTGCCCAAACAATCCAAGTCTGCCTCTCAAAATGATTATTCAGTGCACCTGGAAGCTAACCAACAAAACTGATCAAGCTGTTTCAGAGTGAGAGGGAACAGGAACCAGCTTCCATGTTCTGGCAATGCCTTTTCTGCCTTCACTCCAATCAGTGCTTTGACAATATTTCTAGGCCCTTAGACACTGAGAAAGTCTTGGTTGCTAGGAGACCAGAAAAAGCTCGCTTTCCTAGCTTATGAATATAATGACACTTGTACTATAACTCTTTCCTGGAAACCTACAAATGGGCCTACATAGCTGGGCCTGCAACAGAGAGAGGAAAAATGGGCAGGTGCAGACAGAAAGTACGTAGGAGATACTCGGAGACCACCTTAGACTGGATACCGTACAGGTGACCCTCAAGAAATTGATAGCACTGGTCTAACTCAGGAAATCAAAATACAGAGATATTAACAGCTGCTAGTCCTGATGGCTAGTTTAGAGGTATTAGTTCTGCTGATTGTGTGGCCACCTCTGGTACAGAAGGCAGGCCAGATGCTGGGAAACTGTGGGCAAAGTTGTGCTCATGTCCTGCTGGTGGGCAGGACAAGTTGACCAACGCAAGAATAGAATGGCTGGCTGGCTGGCTGGCTGGCTGGCTGGCTGGCTGGCTGCCTGGCTGGCTGGCTGGCTGGCTGGCTGGCTGGCTGGCTGGCTTCCTTCCTTCCTTCCTTCCTTCCTTCCTTCCTTCCTTCCTTCCTTCCTTCCTTCCTTCCTTCCTTCCTTCCTTCCTTCCTTCCTTCCTTCCTTCCTTCCTTCCTTCCTTCCTTCCTTCCTTCCTTCCTTCCTTCCTTCCTTCCTTCCTTCCTTCCTTCCTTCCTTCCTTGCAAACTACTGTAACCAGTGCTATCTAGTCAGATGGTCTTCAGCTTTATTTGATAACAGATTGGGAAAAAGGGCAGAGTTAAAAGTTCTACAGAGTTCCAAGTCCCAGATCACCATGCTACATCCAGGTCCTGCTAAGCTTGAGTTCCCCATTCAACTGTAAGTTCCCAGCAGCTCTATCTGGCCTAGTAAAAGCACAAGGGGAATAGATGCAGCATCTAATATGAAAGCTAACAGTGATGGCTGAGTCTGGAGAAAGGAAGGTAGCAGGGCAGAGGACTACTGGACAAGCACTGGCACAATCAAGGCAGGAGGGAGAGGGAGAGGAGGAGGAGAGAGAGGAGGAGGAGGAGAGTTAGCTTTCTACTCCACTTTTCTCACCCATTTAAGGAGACTCAAATTGGCTGACAAACCTTCTGTTCTTCTTCCCACAACAGAACATGCTGTGAAGTAGGTGGGGCTGTGAGGGTTCAGAAGAGAGCTGTGATTAGCCCAAGGCCATTCAGCTGGCTTTGTGGAGGAGTGCAGAACCAAACCTGGTATTCCCAGATAAGAGTCCAGCTCCATAACCACTAGAACAAACTGGAGGAGAAGGAGGAAGAGGAGAAGGAGAAGGAGATAAAGGAGATGGAGGAGGAGATCTCTCCAGAACCAAGTCCAGCAGTCCACTGGTGTTAATTAACTTAATCCGAAGAGTAATATAGGGAACTATTGGATTTCAATTAATTCATCTTATTGTTGCAATAAGGAATAAGTGTGCTATTACAAGTTCTTTCAACTAACTCTACTATGGATTCCCAATTTGTGTTTAATATTTCATTATTCTGAATGTTAATCGTTCCTAGTTCACCAGATGTACACGCAGGCAATCAATCCAATGTTTTTTATGAGAACATTATAAATAAATGAATGTCAGCGGTTTGTGCTTTCATTATAGAATAACCAGTTAACAATTGATCTGTGTAGGCCAATCTGACCTTGCAATTACTGGCTTATCTATACAATGCATTGCAATAGAGTTATTAATTTTACTTATTTAGGTTTCCCTCCTCTTCTAGCTTGGCAGCTCTATGGGGGAAGAACACCATATAATCCATTAATAACAATTATCGATGACACGGGATTGACATGCATAACAGGTCATTGAAATTCTAATATTTTGTCCACAGATATAAGCAACTTTAAAGACCTCCTCATTTCCAGGAAGCTTGATTTTTAATCCATTATATCAAAGAGAACATTGGTAGCTTCTCATTGTCTGGTGAACTTTCGGTGCATTAAAATATGACACCCAGAGTCACTGGTCTAATTGCCTAATTTGTTTTTGGAGAGAGAGGAAGCATCCAAGGGAAGAAAGGAGGGGATTCTTGAAATGTAGTTCTTTCCTGGAGGTTCTATTTAATTTTATGAGTCAGCTTAGAAGTATCAATAAACTGAAGATGGGGAGATATTTCATGAGAGGGTTATGCACTTCCGCTTCCAGCTGTTAGAAGGTTGTTTCACAAAACAGATGTGATATACAGAAGAATCTTAGGAATTTTACTGTTAGGTCTTTCACAGGTACGTTCTGTTCTAGGCTTTTCAATGAATGAATGGATAAGTCACAAAAATAGCTTGGCAGAGTGTTCTAAATTAAAATTAGCTGGTGTGTGTGTGTGTTTGTTTATCTTTTAGAAGAAGAGTTGACTTTTATACCCAACTTTTCCCACCCTTTAAGGGGACTCAAAGTGGCTGGCAAACCTTCTATTCTTCTCCCCACAACAGACACCCTGTGAGGTTGATGGGGTTGTGAGAGCTCAGAAAGAGAGTTGGGGCAAGAAGAAGAAGAAGAAGAAGAAGAAGAAGAAGAAGAAGAAGAAGAAGAAGAAGAAGAAGAAGAAGAAGAAAGAGTTGGCTTTTATACCCCACTGTCATCACCCTTAAGGGGGCTCAACATGGCTGACAAACCTTCTGTTCTTCTTCTCCTAACAGACACACTGTGAGGCAGCTGCTTTCCCACCTCCCAGTTTAACAAATGTCTGAACTATTTGTACGAATGTCCCGAACATTTGTACTCATAAGAACGTCAACGTACAAATGTCGTAACATTTGATTTGTGTGCAAATGTCTGAATTTGGATGAAATTGTACAAATACTGAATGTTACGAATATTCATCCACATCCCTAAATGACGCTATTCAGATACTTGAAAGGACGTCATGCCCTTGTCTCCATTATCTCGGAATCCAAGAAGTACAAAACTGGAGGTAAGTTACAAGAAGACAAACATGGGTTGGATGCTAGAACGCACTTACATACATGAATGCATACGTAAATAGCCATTAGCTGCTCCTTCAAGACACCTAGCATTACATTCCTGAGCTCAGCTAATGACAATATCAGTCCCCTATTAGTCTCCATAGTAAGGAGATGCCATAAAAAAGGTCTATTGTCAGATGGCACCAGGGAGGAAGTGACTGCTTGGCTTGAAAGGCTGAACCTGTAGATTAAATTTTGACAGGGAACCGTTCCCTGTAAGAAGCTCATCTTCCTCAAATGTAGGGCAGCTTTTACTAAGCGCTGCAACTAATTGTCTGGAATAATGAGATGCTGTCTAGGATGACTAAATTATAGCAGAATACTTCTAATTAACTGATAAAGGTCAAGGTTATGATGACAAAGGGAAGTCGCTTCAAATGGCTTCCATACATTTTTTGCAGAAAGGGAGTTCCTTGTCTGCAGACTAATAAAAATAAAACAAAGTTTTTTAATGAACTTTCCTTTAACTGGGATTGGTTGATTGCTGCTGGGAAGGGGAACAAGGAAGATCTACAAAAGTGCTCCTTCCTAGTTAAAAAGTGGGGAGGGGGCAGATGATTAAATCTAGGTTATTCAGCCAGTAGAGCCTTGCATTTTTGCTATTCTTTGTCAAACAAGGAACAAGAAGGAAAACATTCGAATACGCTTTCCTAGCTCACCTGGAAATTTTATGATTCCATGGTACATATATTGTAAGCACTATGCAGAAAAGCAAGAAATTGGAAGAAAAAGAAGATGATGATGATGATGATAACAACAGACAGACAGACAGATGATAGGTAGATGGATAGATGGATAGATTGATTGATAGAGTGATAGATGGATAGATTGAGTGATTGAGTGATTGATTGAGTGATTGATCATTGATTGATTGAAAGATTGAAAGATAGATAGAGATATGATAGACAGACAGACAGACAGATAGATAGATAGATAGATAGATAGATAGATAGATAGATAGATAGATAGATAGATAGATAGATAGATAGATAGATAGATAGATAGATAGATAGATAGATAGATAGATAGATAGATAGATAGATAGATAGATTAGTAGTAGTAGTAGTAGTAGTAGTAGTAGTAGTAGTAGTAGTTTATTTGTACTATCACAGACCAGAGACAGCAAATGTTAAAAGATACAGATATTTTACAAAGAGTTATTTAATGACCTCCTACAACAGTCAAACGGATTGATTCAAACTAATATGGATTTCCTTGCATCCAATTTGATACAAATCAAATACAGAGAAAAATTCATGCACATCCCTAAATACAGATCTAGCTAATTCGGATCTATCTAATACAGATCTAGCTAATTCGGATCTATCTAATACAGATCTAGCTAATTTGGACCTAGCTAATATGGACTAAGCAATGCAAGGGCAGAAAGAGCCATAGTCAACGCAGAACAGGGAGGGGTGAATGGGTGTCAGGATGAGTGTTTGTGTCACCATGGTAGGGATGTGCATGAATATTCAAAACATTCATTATTCGTATGAATTCAGACATTAGAACACGAATTGAATATTACAATATTCATACATTAGCATTCATATGAACACAAATGTTTCAAAACATTCATACTAACAGTTCATACATTCGTTAAACTGAGGATATGTGTCGGATACGTATCGATAGATATGTGTTGGTATAGGATGCGTATCTGATAATAACATGTTTATATAGGATCCATATACAGGATCCGTATGCATTTGTGTTGGATATTTGTACGAATTCATGCGAATACATTCATATCGAATAGGATCCTACCACATTTGAAGGGGATCTATTGGAACGAATACAAATTTTCTAACATTCAATCCGTTACAAATCAAATGCCAAAAACCCATTCTTGTACACCCCTACGCGGTCGGGTTAAATTTGCTCCATACCTATCCTATCTCTCAGAGTGCTTCTCCACCCCATTCTTTGCTTTTTGCATTGCTATTAACAATGATAGGTTTATTGTAGTCCATTCTTTTTCCAGGTAATCAATGGGTTCTGGCACTTGTTACAGTGAAGAAAATTCCCGTGAGAACGTCTAGTGCCTACTGTTAAGTCCACAGCTGTTCAGCTTAATCCATCGATGGCAGGCAGGCTAAAGAGGGCCTTTTATTTACACCTCATTCATCATTCTTAACATTTTGTCAAATCCATGTTGAATGCTTCAAGGTGGAGAAATAAACCAAGGCTAAAACGCCTGCTCTGCTGCCTCAGCATATAAATTCCTCTGCTTTCCTCGCATGCCCCCCCCACAAACACACACATAAAAAGCCAAAGTGTATTTTCTTTCGCTCCAAATTGATGTTAGACCATTTTTTCCTGACCTAGAAGGCGACTCTGCCAGAGATTTAGAGGGAACTTCCTACTTCTCTTGGGCTGATTTGTAGAGAGCCCTTCCTTCATGGATAGCCTTGGGAGAAGCCAGCTGTAGTACTGCTGTCTTTCCACTGAGAGCAATCAAAATTGCATTAAAAATTTGGATGCCAACTTGGAAGTTCTGTGCAAAATCAAAGAATGGAAGCTCATTCAGATGAGACACAGACTGAGAGAAGGCGGGTGGGCACTCAGGAGAGGGCCTTCTCAGTAGTGGCCCCCAGGCTGTGGAATGGTCTCCCCTTGGAGGTGCGTCAGGCCCCTTCTCTGTTTATGTTCAGGAAGGTGGTGAAGATACACCTCTTCACTGAGGCCTTTGGCTAAATGCTCCCTACGCTTCCTCCATTGCAAACACTACTGTTTTTTAAACTGTTTTTGTATCATTTATTATTATTATTATTATTATTATTATTATTATTATTATTATTATTATTATTATTATTATTATTATTATTATTATTATTATTATTATTATTATTATTATTATTATTATTATTATTATTATTATTATTATTATTATTATTATTATTATGCTAGATTTTAAACCTTGTACTGGTTTTAGTATAGCCTGATACAGTTTTAATATGTTCATTTTTAAGTGTTGTGAGCTGCCCAGAGACCCTTGGGTATGGGGGTGGATATAAATATAAATATAAATATAAATATAAATAAATAAAATATAAATAAATAAATAAATAACATTCAAAATTCGTATGAATTTGATCCAAATTTGGACATCCACATTTGAACAGAATGTTGGCACATTTGAAGATTGGCATTCGAATTTGAATTGAATGTTTCAATACATTTGTATGAAGCTTCGTATAGGATTTGTAAGGGATTTGTATGTAATATGTAGGGGACTGAACATTCGTGTTGAATTTGAGCCCCGCTACATTCAAACAAATATGAATTTTCTTGCATTTGATTCAATTCAATTCAAATACAAAACACACTCATTCACATCCCTGATTGGTAGACAAAATCATGCACAGTGTAGAAAAGGTTGATAGAGAAACATTAGAAGCAGGAGACTTATGAACAACAAGGGGAATTTGTTTTTTCCCCCAGAGAATCATTGGTCTGTAAAATTTACTTGCCAGAAAAGGTGGTGACAGCTACCAGCCTGGATGGCTATAAGAAAGGATTAGATAAATCCATGAAGGACAGGTGTTTCAATGGCTGCTAGAATGGATGCCCAGGTACCTCCTCCAGGTTGGAGAGAGAGGCAGAGGGCCTCTAAAGGCCATTTGCAGGGAACTGAAAACAAGTGAAAGTTTTGCCTTCATCTCCTGCTTGAGAATGCCCATGAGCAATTGGTGACCCACTGATTGAGACAGGATGCTGGAACAGATGGGCTGCGGCCCCCAGTAAAATGGATCCCCCTGGGGCTCTATTTAATTCCTAGCCAGTAAAGAACCCAGAAGCTATTTCCTGCTGCCAGATCTGCTCTAGACTGGCTGGTCCTGCTGGACAAGACCAGCCAGGTAAGTGCAGGTAAGTAATAAATAACTAAGTGAAACAAAAGACGGAGGGAGGGAGAGAGGGAGGGAGGGAGGGAGGTGAATGATTATGTTTGCTGAAGATAGCCACTAGGCAAAAACATGAGAAGATTTCAACAGATTAGTATGAGGAATTAGGTCCATATCATTCCAGGAAACCAATCAGCTTATGTACAGTGCAGATGCATTGATCACAGGGAAACTTTGATATCAAATAAGTAGACCTGAGCAGAAACAAGAAAGTCCATCACTAAAATGGAAGATCAGGGGAGAGAATAAGACCTGCAGATTGGTGTCAGATAGGAGTAAATTGAAAGATATGAAAGAGAAGCAAAAAAAAAATTGGAAAGTTCAGAGAATACATAGTAAAGATACACTATCTTAATTCAAGAAAAATCATAGAGGCATTAGAGATTTGGAAGCAGCGAAGAAAATTTGATGTGACATTAGCAGCATCTAAACTGGAGAAATTAATGGAGCAAATGTGTATTAATAATTGACTACCAAATGAAACAAAGAAGCTTTGAAATTTTGGAAAGACCTGGGAGATAAGCCAAAGGAATAGGAGAAGAATGCAGGTCAGTTTAAAAAGGGGAAGTTGAAATAATTAGAAACCAGGTGGAAGTTCTGAAAACAGCACTAACACCCGGGTTATGCCCGAATTTGATTGAATTTTGAATGTTTTGAATATTCTTGCATGTCTCTAGCTACAGGTAAGGTTGTGGCCGCAATTGACATAAGAACATAAGAACATACATGTACAGCGCTATAGAACTAAACTAATAATAATAAACTAATAATAATAATAACATAAGAGAAACCCTGTTGGATCAGGCCACAGCCCATCTAGTCCAGCATCCCATCGCACACAGTGGCCCGCCAAATGCTCATGGGCATCTCAAGCAGAGACAAGGACAAACCTATTCCTGCTCTCGAATCCCAGCAAATGGCCTTAGAAGTGTCCTGCTCCGCCCCCCAGCCTTAAAGATGTACTGAGGCATCCATTCTAGTAGCCATTGATACATCTGTCATCCATAAATTTGTCTAACCTTACCTTAAAGCCATCTAGACTAGTAACTGATACCACCTCTTCCGGCAGCAAATTCCATAAACCGACGACCCTCTGGGTGAAGAAATACTTCCCCTTGTCTGATCCAACTCTCCTACCCATCAACTTCATAAAGTGCCCCCTGGTTCTAGTGTTGTGTGATAGAGAAAAGAAATTTTCTCTATCCACCAAGCCCAATTAGTTAGGTCTGGTTTGCTCGTGATGCATGATTCCATTCACCACAGCTAGTTTGCAGTTGGTTAACATCTGGGCAGCCAGGGGGCATTTGTAGTCCATAAATGCTTCCTGCAAGAGCAGATGCACCTGCCCAGATGTTAACCTGTTGCAAACTAAAAGGCCAAGAGCAAACTGGCCTCTGATCTTACAAATACAGTCAAGCATGACAGTTTCATTTGGGTGCATTTGACTCCAAGCTATGCTTGCTCTTTTGTGCATGTATAGTAAGTACTGCAAACATTTTCTGCATGCAGAGACCTGCTTCTTCATCTTGCCTTAATCAAGTCCTCAGCCAAGATATATCGCACAAATGATCCCTCTGCGTAACTGATTGGTTAATAAGCACATATGAATAAACAACATTTTTCTTTGTTTTATTAAAGCAATGTGTTGGCTTCACTCTAGTGGGTAGTTTACCGGTGGGTAGTTTAAAAACCTCACTAAAGGATCCCAGAGCAAAAGACCTGCGTTAAAATTACATTAAAAATTCATATCACAAAAACTTGAGGTAAGTGAATGAGTAGGAAGAAGGCTGGGGTTGTGTTTCAATTGACAGGCAAGTCTGAATGATTAGATCGGGACAGTTGAACATAAAACCGGAACGGCTGTATTTCTCCCCTATCCCTACTCTGGTTGTGCTAACTGTAGCTGCCATTCGCAGACATCCCAGGCAGCGATGTGAATATTCTGTTTCTGTTTGAAAAATTCAAATGAACAGAATAGTTCAAAATATTTCAGATTGAACTAAATAGGTTTCTGTTTGAACCTAAAAACCTAAGAGGAGCCCTGCTGGATCAGGCCACAGTCCATCTAGTCCAGCATCCTTTCGTACACAGTGGCCCACCAATTGCCCATAGGTATCTCAAGCAGAGACAATGGCAAACCTTCTCCTGCTCTCGAATCCCAGCAAATGGCCCTAGAGGCACCCTGCATGTCCCCTCAGACTGGAAGATGTACTTAGGCATCCATTCTAGTAACCATTGATTTATCTGTAATCCATAAATTTGTCTAGCCCTCCCTTAAAGCGATCTAGGCTGGTAGCTGTCACCACCTCTTCTGGCAGCAAATTCAATACACGGATGACACTCTGGGTGAAGAAATCCTTCCCCTTGTCTGATCTGACTCTCCTGCCTATCAGTTTCATAGATGTCCCCTGCCTCTAGTGTTGTGTGATAGGCAAAATATTTTTTTCTCTATCCACCTGTTCTATACCATGCATGATTTTATTTACATGAAAGGATCCAGTTCAATTCAAATCAAACTAAGAAGTACCTATTCACGGACATGAAAAATTTGTGTTTGCTGTAATTTTGCCCTTTAAATGTTTTGTTTTTTTTAATGTAAAAATTGGTGTGGAGACTTCAGACTTATTCAAATATGTTTGAAAACGTTGAGGAAAAACAAAAGTTTGAATCAAACCAAGCACACAAAAATGTGTGTCCATGTCTGTAATCCTAGGTCCATGCAAGACTTTTCAGAGCATCCAGAAGGACAGAAGACCAGAGCATCCAGCTTGTGAACCCAGAATTTGCAAGCAATTCCCATCAGTTCCAATCTCCATGGCCAACCAGCTTCTTAAGAAACAGGAACAATTAAGACATCAACCAAGAAAAAATGTCAACAAATAAAAGAACCAAATATTGGATAGGATGCTATATAGGAGCCTTTGCACATTTGAGTAGCAAAATATCTGGAAATGGGAAACTCTGCTCAGAGCCAGCTGGTGACCTTGAGCTAGTCACCTTGAGCTCTCAAAGCCCCACCTACCTCACAGGGTGTCTGTTATGGGAAGAAGAACAGAAGGTTTGTCATCTGCTTAAATGGGTGATAAAAGTGACATAGAAAAGCCAACTCTTCTTCTTCTTCTTCTTCTTCTTCCCTGGGTGTTATAGATGCCTAAAAATAATTGTCTCTTGAAATCATCAAAAAGGCGACTGCATGTGGAAGCTAAATGCTTGGGTCATTAAGAACCAGTCATTCTGGCACCAAAACAAGTAATCAAAAACATACAGAATATTACTTGCAAGATATTTCTTTCCCTCAACCCCAAAGATACCTAAAATGCAGTTTCTTGAAGGACACTGCAGAGTTTTCTACAAACATTTCTCTGTTTGCAGAGAAAGAGCACTCGAGAGCAACACTGGCCCAATTTTGTGTTTTCTTTGCCATTTCCCATCGGACGAAGTGGCAAAAAGGTCAGGCAACACAAGCTGCTAATGCAAAACTGAAAAGCAGCCATTTTAACTCTCTCGGATCCAGAAGAAAAACACCAAAATGTACATAGCAAAGGTCTACCGGGGAAAATTAAGGCTCATCACAGTTCACCAAGGGTCACTATATGGAAATCAAACTGAGGTTTGGTTCAGTTTTAAATCTTTCACAGATTTGTAAAACACAGAATTTCTGTAAGTGCTGAGAGTCTCATGAATTCCATTTTCTGGGCGGTTTTTACTGTTCCTGCAAGCTCAGAGCCTCGCCAAGGTGGAAGCAATTCCATAGTTTGTGGATGCTCCAAGCTGAAGATTCCCTGGGCTATCCCCATCTTCAAAATGCAGTCCACTGCAGACAGAAAGACAGGGCATTTTTGCACTTCCCTTCCCATCCACTGGTCAGGAAAGGAACGCAATCGCCCAACATTAACTGGCATTGGAGCCAATACTAATACATTCGTATCTATTTGTCTGAATATTAAGTACGTCTCTAATGATACGAATCTCGTACGCATCCATACGCACTCGTTTTTATCCTGTATGCATCCCGTTTTCATCCCATACGTATCCACACAGATGCAAACGCATACATATCAATGCATACAGATACGTACACATACAAATGTACAAATTATTTGTACGAATAACTCAAAATATTTGCATTCATAGAAATACTAAAAAAGAATGTCTGGACAGTTGATTCCTATATGAATGTCCAAATTAGTCCGAATTTGTCCGAATAACAAATGTTATGAATATCTGGCATTTAGCAACCAGGGCAAATGTGCGACAGGTTTGTAAGAGCACTTTTCTCCCACCGTGATCTGGGATGATCACTTTAAATTCATAACTCAAAAAGAGACACCATCTGATTAACCCTATGCAAGATTGCTACTCTTAAGGGGAGGGAGCAAGCACATTAAAAGCCATGTAAACAAAAGCAGTCCTTAATTTAACACAACCGGCAGCGATGCGTCCGCTATTACCCTGCTCCCAAGGGGAACGTGTTTATCATTAACTCTCAGCTGGGTGCAGTTATACTTAATTTGGAAAAGAAAGAGTCTGGAAACACTGGATGAGGGACTTGTTGATTTGGGGAGGGGAGAGGAGGAGGGGAAGCTATGTCTCTGATTGTTCAAGGTCTGTATTTTGTCTTCTTGGGCCTCGGGTATCTGAATGAGCATCTTCTCTCATATAGACCTTCCTGGGTGCTGAAATCTCAAGGAGAAGGGCCTTCTTGCAGTTCCTTCCCTTTCAGAGGT
Source organism: Aspidoscelis tigris stejnegeri (assembly GCA_023333525.1). Lineage (NCBI taxonomy): Eukaryota > Metazoa > Chordata > Lepidosauria > Squamata > Teiidae > Aspidoscelis > Aspidoscelis tigris. The sequence goes on from JALMGA010000012.1 coordinate 11,509,083, forward strand.
ACAGGGCACAGGGACTTGCAGGAGGGCCTTTTCTGTTGTGGCCCCTAGACTCCAGAACAGCCTCCTACGTCAGAACAGGACACATGACATGGAATACTTTTTGGCCAATGCGGAAAGACCCTTACTCTCTAGGAAAGTGAAACAAGTCGGCCGACAGCCCCCCTTATTTCTGAAGTGAGGAATCCATCCATTTACGTCTCTGTGTGCAATTCAGTTTGCCTCTATGGGGATTTCTCAGGAGTATATTTATTTATTCATTTAGAAAACTGATATCCTGCCAATCAACAAATGGTCCCAGGGCAATGAGATTAAAACATATCAAATGGTAAAACATAATTAAAAATATAACCACGTTCCTCCCATCCACCCCACCCACCCTCCCTTCCTCCCTAACAGGATAGCACCATGATGAAGCTATTAAATAGCAAAAGTCTGGGTAAAAAGATACGTTTTCACCACACACCAAAAGTATCTCCATCACCATCTCCTCCTCCTCCTCTTCCATCTCCATCACCATCTCCTCCTCTTCCATCTCCATCTCCATCACCATCACCATCTCCTCCTCCTCCTCCTCCTCCTCCTCCTTCGCCCCTTTAAACCATTCCCATGAACAGTTTTCTTGCCCTGGAATGGCCCAGCTGGGGAATGCTCTAGTGTGTGAAGACACTGCTCTTGACACACATATCTGACTGAAGTACATCAAATAATGCACAGCATGGAAAATGTAGACAGAGAAAAAAAATATTTTCGCTATCACACAGCACTAGAACTAGGGGGGCACTTGACAAAGCTGATGGGTGGGGGAGTCAGATCAGGCATATCTTCACCCAGAGGGTCATCGGTCTATGGAACTGATTACCAGAAGAGGTGATGACAACAAGCAGCCTGGATGACTTTAATAAAGGGTTAGGCAAATTCATGGAGGGCAGGTGTATCAATGGCTACAGGAATGGATGCCTAGGTGAAGTTTTCGCCTTTGTCTTCTGCTAGAGATGCCCAGAAGCAATTGGTAGGCCACTGTGTGAGTCAGGATGCTGGAATAAGTGAGCAGCAGGCTCCTCTTATATTCTTATCTGACCTGGTCCAAAAGAGCCATGTAGATGTTGTCCTTATGGCTTCCAAGAAGTATTGTTGTAAATCTGGTCTTTCTGCCACCTAGCTTACATGAAATTCGCATAATGCAATGGGAAGAGGCAATGCTGAGATGACCAGGAACTCTACGTGGTCACATCAAACATCTCTCTGCCACCTGCTGGCATGACCCCATAATGGTGCCCTTCTTGATAGCATGTGTACATACATGAACATGGGTACCCACGTGCTGGGAGGGGATTTGTGGGCATGACTGCATGTTCATGGGACAACCAGGGTGTGTGGATACAGCCTATGTTTGGAACTGCAGAAAACTGAAGGAAGATACGACTTTTTTTCCCTTTCTTTTGCTTTCCCTCTGGTTTTTTCATTCCTTCTTAATGGGATTTTATCTGTGTGGCTAATCTGAAAACAATAAGCAAATAATCCTGCTGTGGTTTTAGGGACAGGTAACTCCTGGAACAGAAGTGCCAAGTGGCCTATTTGTGGTTGCTCATCCTTCCCATAAGGAACTTTATTCCCTCTTGTTCTGCTCTGCGCATGAAAGAATCCAGGCTTCCTCTTTGTACACCAGCTAAAGGACCTATTGCCATCTCTGCCATTTGGATTCCTTCCACCGCCTCTTCTGTCTGCACCTGTCCTGTTTTATGCTCTGACCTCGCTTGCTTCTCCGTCTGAAGCTTCGTAATTTATGGGCTTTCTTGTTCCTCTCCTGTGCAATTAGCCTTTGACTGTTTCTTGCTCAGCTCCCGAAAAGCACTTAACTCTAATCTTGTTTACTGTTACAGGGAGTTAATTCATAAACCTTTCTTTCCATTAGCATAAATAGTCATTCGACTGAACACATTTCTTGGCTTTTCTTGGATGCTTCTTCCTCTGGGTGGACGTCCTGCAAGGCAATTGTAAACTGTTGCAATGCACTGTTCTAGAAGATCATAGAACAAAAAAGAAGGAGAAGGAGAAGGAGGAGAAGGAGAAGGAGAAGAAGAAGAAGAAGAAGAAGAAGAAGAAGAAGAAGAAGAAGAAGAAGAAGAAGAAGAAGAAGAAGAAGAAGAAGAAGAAGAAGAGAGTGGACCCAGTGGTTAGGGAACCTGTCTCTTATCTGGAAATACCGGATTCAATTCCACCCTCCTCCATGAAGCCAGCTGGGTGACCCTGGGTGAGTCACAGTTCTCTTTCTGAGCTCTCACAGCCACACATACCTCACAGGGTTTCTGTTGTGGGCAGAAGAACTGAAGGTTTGTCAGCCTCTTTAAGTCCCCTTAAATGGGTGAGAAAAGTGGGTTAGAACAGCCAACTCTCCTCCTCCTCCTCCTTCTTTTTGCACCAGTTGGGAAGTCCAGCTGTACCCTAGCATGGGGTAGATGCACTGCTCAGAGCCACCTCCGCCCCAGGGATGGCTCCATACATGTCAGACTGCCCGCTGGCCCTGTAGCTGTGAAGCACTTTCTTCAAGGCATGTGATGCGGCATCACAGCTGCATTTGTGCACTGTGTCTCCAGAGGTGCTTTCTCACTTGGCTCTGTATTCAGCAATAAGTTAACTTCTAGGCAGGTACATCTGTGCTCAGAGGAGGCATTTACAACATAGAAACACTTCCAGCCTGCCCAGATATTAACCTATCATCAACTAGTGGCAGTGCACAAAACTGTACACCACACACATGCTAACCTTTGCCTAAAGCTTTCCTGTCCTATCCAGCACGTGACCATTCACACCAGCACGCTGGCACCTCAGATGATGCCAAAAGCGACTGTATTGTGCACAAGGCACTATCATCGCCATGACAATGGTGCACATACTGTTGCATCAGTCTCCACAATCAAGATGGTGGCATCCTGTGGCCAGTCAGACACATGTCCAGACACAGGTAAGCCTCCAGGAATGTGGGGGTTAGTCTAACATGTACTAGCATACTAGCATACCCAAATGCAGATGCCAGGACACGTTAGTCAACCAACGCCCTTTTCCCATCCAGGGGATGGAAAGCCAAGTGTGATAGCAGCCATGGTGTCCCCCAGAATGGGGCAGATGCACTGCTCAGAGTCACCTCCATCCCTGAGGTAGCTCCATGCATGCCGGACTGCTCCCTGGCCCTATAGCTGTGGAGCACTTTCTAGTGCTCCACAGTTATGGTAATATGGTAGCCACCAGCTAGCACATGCCAGCATGCACCCATTGGTACCTCTTCCAGGTGGCAGGTGCCTGGAGTGGGAAATTGTACCTGCAGCTGTTCACTGTGACTCCTGGTTGCCACAGCAATGGGGGTGAGCATGCCCATTGCCACTGTTGCCATGGTGATTTGAGCACACTTACCCAGCCCTGATCCAGAACCCAGGACGTGCGCAGAAGGCCACCTCCTGTGTTTGGGATTTCCAGTACGTGCTTTTCAATGGGACACCTTAGTGCACCACCAAAGTACCCCTCACATCCTCAAGTCTAGTAACTTCTGTTCCTGACCTTCAGAGGAATTTGATAGGATCCTATTCAATACAAATATGTTTGTACAAATTTAAATGAATATTCAATACAAATGCATAGTATCCCATATGTTTCCTATACATATCCAATATGTATCCCATAACATATTCTCTCTGAAAGCATCAAATCCACACTGAATCCATTCTTAATCCATGTTGAATGCACTATTGATGCATTGCAGATGTGACCGGTGCAGCCTTTCCCACCTTCCCATTTCACGAATGTTCCGAAGCTTCGTATGAATGTTCCAAAACATCCTTACGACTGCAAATGTCAATGTACCAATGTTGTAACATTCGATTCGTATATGAACGTCTGAATGTTTACACATTTGTACAAATATCAAATGTAACGAATATTCATTCATATCCCTATCCCATACGAATTGCATACGAATCCCTTACAAGTCCCATACAAATCTGTGACAAAGCTTTGAATGTATGTATCAAAACATTTTATTTGAATTCAATCTTCGAATGTGCCAACATTCAATTTGAATTCAAATGTCCAAATTCTGCTGAATTCAGCCAAATTTTGAATGTGATGAATATTTGCGCATATCCCTACAACATGTGCAATCACCAGGTGGGGAAATATTCCAAGGTTTATTTTCCTTCTCACTTCTTTTTCCTCTTCTTCTTTTTAAAAACTTTCACAAACCATCCCCTCGACAGCCTGCATTTCAGTTTAATGCTCCACTCCACCTTGCCACCTTAATCCTTGAGGTCATGAGGGTATGCGTCTCTGGGTGGCACACTTCATTAGGAATTCACCACAAGTGTGTCAGAAACATATCGCCTTTAAATAATTGAGCATGCTTCCCCATTTCTGGCCTGCTGGGGGTTGATACACTAAAGTTCCCTGAACTTTATTCGGTCACACAAACTAATGACTGTGCACTCAGATTCCTCAGGAGCAGGAAATTTCATTTCCACTCTCCATGTCCACCTACCATCACATCTCGCTAGCTTGAGGGTTACAGAAGGATGCACTAGAATGAACCTGTCGGATCTTTTCACTTCCTCAGTGCACTCAAGCTACATTTGTGAATGAAAATGGCTCTTTCTCCATGCTTTCCTTCTCTATCTCTCTCCATCTTCTTCTCTCTTTTTTTCCCCTAATTGGTGGTTTAATTACCTGAATTAAACCTAGGCTGCATACACACCTAAGTTTTAATACAACTTTAGAGCAAGAGAGTGTGTTTGCAAATTGGCCAATAATTTTCGTTCCACATTGTCTGCCCCCAGGGTGGATTTTATGAGTTAGTTAATGCCAAGGGAGAACAGCTTCTCACTTGGCTCATGTGTCCTCTCTAGGGATATGCATGAATATTTTTTAAATTCAATTCATATTGAAGCGAATGCAAGAAAATTAATATTTTTTGGAATAGATCCCCTTCAAATGTAGTGGGATTTGAATGTTCAACCCCATACAAATGCATACGAATCCCATACGAAACTTCATACAAATGTATCAAAACATTCAATTCAAATTAGAATGTCAGTGTTCAAATGTGCCAACATTCAGTTCAAGTACAATTTGGGCAAATTCATACAGATTTCAACTGTTACAAATATTCATGAACATCCCTGGTCCTCTCACTCTGAAAGTGGACTGAAGCTGGATTAAACCTTAGGTGTGAACACAGTCCAAAAGCAAGGCAGCTGGCCCATAAAGGCACCCTGGCCTGGGCTCTATTTTCCCTTTTATGCTTCAAGGACTGAGCATCTGACATGTGCATAAATCCACTATATTCGGTGTTTCCATTTGCACACAGATTTTGTTCAGCACTCAGTTTTGGTGCAAATCTGCTTATAGTAGTAGCGGCCTTCTACGGCCTTCCCACACTTGGCTTGTCTGTCCCAGGACAGGGCAGAAAACCCCATTCTAGGATAAGCACCCCTTTCCTCACAGGGGTGGGTTGCTACTGGGCTGAAACAGAGCCAGCTACATCCAGACTGCTCATTCCACTCCAGTGTCTGCCTCCAGAGAGCCCATGTAGGCAGCACTGGGGTTCCAGACCTTCCTGGCACTCAGTCTTGTTCAGGCTGGAGCCAATTCTTGGACCATCACCCAACATGGTTGCCACTAGTGTATCAGACCACAGAAGCAGGGACCTATTTGCACTACAGCCTCTAGGGGAGGATTAGTGAACTTCTGGTGAAGAGCAGCTGCACATGTTACAGCTTCCAAGTGTGCTCTGCCTCACCAGAAGTTCACAAATTGTTGATTTAACCAACGTTACCCAAAAGCCTACCTGAAGCATCCAGGCAGTGGCCATCTGTACCTCTCCAAGTGCTCTGGGGTTGTCTGAGGTGCTGCACAAGCACGATAGCACCTCGAATGACCGTAGACGTGATTGTGCATGCGCAGAGCATCAGCGTCCTCAAGGTGACAGTGCAGACTCACGTGCAGTCATGGAGGTTGCCTCAACTGAAATGGCAGTGCACAGAAGGATCAAATAAGGGGGTGCAGGCCCCCGCCCGCCCCCCAAGCCTGCGATCTCGCAGGGAGAACAAAAACTTTGACTCCTGCTTCCACTTTGGAAGTTGAGTAAAAGCACCTCCCTCCTGGATCTCCCTGCGAGATCGCAGGCTTGGGGGGGGGGCCTGCACCCCCTGCTCCAGGTGGGCACCCCCGGGGCCTCTCAGGAGCAGGGGCGCCAGCCCAGCCCACCCCTCCAAGCCTGCGATCTCGCAGGGAGAACAAAAACCTTTACTGTTGCTTCCACGTTGGAAACTGCAGTAAAGGTTTTTGATGCCGGGAGAGGGAGGGGGAGAGCGAGGGGGAGGGGGAGGGGGAGGGGCCCACCCCCCACCCTATTGCCCCCCTCACGATTGCCCCCCTTCCCAGGGCATTGGGGAGCTGGGACCGGCAGACGATCAGGCATGCTGGGAAATGTAATCTCAGCGTTGACCTGCAGACCATCAGGGACATCGGAGGGATTCTCGTTGGGGTGGGGGTGAAAGTAGGGGGTGCCTTACCCTTGCCACCCCACCGAGAATCCCTCTGATGTCCCTGATCGTCTGCAGGTCAATGCTGAGCCTTGCAGCGCCGGTGCGAATCGCTGACGGTCGCAGCCGGCCAGGACTACATTTCCCATGATCCCTGGTGAGCAGGGACCTGCAAGGCCGTGGCACGCACATGCGCGATTCGCGCCGGCGCTTCGAGGCTCAGAATTGAGGTGGAGCCGGTCAGGTAAGTCCTGTAGGGTCTTTCTGGGGGTGTGGGGGGTGAGAGTGGGTGTGGGGGTGCCTTACCCTTGCCAGAGAACCGAGGATCATAGGTTCTCTGGCAAAGGGAAGACAGGGAAGCCGGCTGCCGGACCAGCCCACCTGTCAGAGTGGCAGAGCATGCGCTCTGCCTCTCTGACAGCCGGGCAGGCACCGGCGGGGCCGATTTGGGATGGGTGCTGGTGCACTCACACAGCACCCATCCCAAACCGTTTCCAAATCCGGCCCTGCCGCCGCTGCCCCGCGCATATGCGTACGCGCAGGGCCAACGAGAAGCCGTTCTTACTCAGAACGGTTTTCCGTTGGAAAACGTTTCGCCAGAAAACGGATCTGTTAGATCCGTTTTCGGCAACGTATGCGTAAAGGCCCTAGTTCTCCAAGCGCAAGGACTAATCAACACTGGTTAATCGTACTCCATTCCTGTCCAGTGGAAGGGAAAGGAAATGCAAAATCATCCCAGGCCCTCTGCACACCTCTGTGGTCCCAGTATACTGTCCCTAGTCTGGTTGTGGACCTCAGCATTGACGTTTACATCTATCCTGGACTAGCGCCCCATTTTGGGTGTCCTCTAGCCCAATCCATCCTTTGTTCCATGCATACCAAGTGTGATTGGGAGGGGGGATTCCGTTATTCTGTACTAGTGTGTAAAAGACCATGACCTTAACTGGACCATGAGTCCGGTCTACTCCCCAATGCTGAAAGGCCATAGTATCTCACCTACCATTAACCAGAGGCCAAGAGAACATGGATGGTAGCACAGACTGAACCAGCATCTCACTTACTTACTTACTTCTCTCCCTCCCTTCCTTCCAAACCAGCCTTTGAAAAACTTATATGATTAGCATTTAAATCCCATTTTATTCAAAGCAAGAAGGAAAAAAACACTCTGATCAACTATGATGAACTGATCCAGGGATTTGGGTAAAACTATCCCATCTTATCAAATGTGTTACTTGCAAGACCTCATCTTCACCGGTTGCAGAGAAATGGCAAGAACAATTTTCACTGCTGATCTATAAAGCAAGCAATATCAATTTTATATAGCATGGCCAAAATACAGGTGAATAACCTACTGTAAAATAAAATAACAGGAAATGAAAGCATAGTATAAAAATTAATGATATACCATAAACACTCATTGAATACTTCACTGAGCCTGTGCAAGGGATTTTATTTTGTTTTGTTTTTTTAAGAAATCCATATATGTACAGAAAGGACAATGTGTGTATCTTAAATCACCTAGTCACAGAACCAGGTAACCCGTGGTGATAAGAACATAAGATGAGCCCTGCTGAAACAACACAGACCATCTAGTCCAGCAACCTGTCCCACACAGGTTTCTGAGCATCTCAAGCAGAAGATGAAGGCAAACCACCTGCTCTTGAATCCCTGAAAATGGCCTTAGAGCGGTGATGGCCAACCTATGACACACATGTCATAGGTGACACGCCAAGCCCTTTTGGGTGACACACTTGGTCACCCTGGCACCTGGGCGTGTAGTGCTTGCTTGTTCTTGAAGTGTACAAAATACCAATTTTCAATTGAAGATTTAGCAAACAAAATTCAGCAACAAGTCACTAATGTAAAGTATTATTTGTTTTTGCTTTTAATACATATCAAAAATATAACTTTTTACTAGAGCTACAAATATCACAAAATTATGGATATTTCTAGATGTGACACAGCACCTAAGTTAAACTAGGTTTTCTTGCGAATTTTGACACGCCGAGCTCAAAAGGTTCGCCATCACTGCCTTAGAGGCATCCTGCCTGTCTCTCCACCCTGGAGGTAGTACCTAGGCATCCATTCTAGTAGCCATTGATACACTTGTCCTCCATAAATTCAGTGGAGACCTACTGATCCAGCATCCTGTCCCACATGGTGGACCACCAATTGTTCATGGGCATCTCAAGCAGAAGACAAGGGCAAAACCATCATTTGTTCTTGAAACCCAGCAAATGGCCTTAGAGGCATCCAGCCACTCTCTCCAGCCTGAAGGATGTAGTTGGAGATACTTGAATATGTTTTAAAATGATATTAGGTGGTTGCAAAAGCTGAACTGGAAACAAAGGCTGGGCTAACAGATTAATGGGATTTGAACCTTTGTATCGAATTGAATGCAAGGCAATTGGTATTCATTCGAATAGATCCCCTTTGAATTTGGTAGGATTTGTTTTTGATACAAATGTTCAATCCCATATGGATCCCATACAAATGCATATGGATCCTATATACGAATACATACAAATTGGGATGTGCACGAATATTCGTAGCATTCGAAATTCAGCCGAATTTGGATATTTTAAATTGAATCAGATATTATGATATCTGTATGCTAACATTCAAACTAATACAAATGTTTCTGGACATTTGTTAAACTGGGGAAACTTTTCGGATACGTATTTATTCATATCAGATGTGTATCTGTTTTATCAGATACGTATTCATTCATATCAGATACGTATCGAATGTTTGTATGAATACGTATGAATAGATCCATACTGAATAGCATTTGACCACATTTGAATGCAATCTATTCTTCCAAATATGGATTTTTGAACATTCAATTCATTTTGAATTGGATGCCAAAAAAAATGTGTCTACATCCCTAATAGAATTAGCATACAGTACAGATCCCATACAAACGCATACAAATAGCATGCAGATCCTATATACGAATGCATACAAATAGCATACGGATCCCATACAAATGCATACAAATAGCATACGGATCCCATACAAATGCATACAAATAGCATACGGATCCCATACAAATGCATACAAATATCATATGGATACCATGCAAATAGCATACAAATAGCATGCAGATCCTATATACAGTACGAATGCATATGAATAGCACATAGATCCTATAAAAATGCATACAAATAGCATACGCATCCCATATGGAGCTTCATACAAATGTATCAAAACATTTTATTCAAATTCAAATGTCAATCTTCAAATGTGCTAATATACTATTTGAATTCAAATGTCCAAATTCAGGTGAATTTGGCTGAATTTGGAATGTCATGAATATTCATGCACATTCTTGGCATCGAACTCTAAAAAAAAAATTGTGCACATTCTTACATCCAACCTCCATTTCAGATTTTTTATTCTGGAAATTGTATCTTAACTCTTGTCATCTCTCTGATCCATGAATTTTTCTCCCTGTCTTTTGTAGTTATTCCAAGCATGGATCATCACACATTCCTTTGTGTGATTCGCTGTCTTTGTACATACATTCAGGGAATACAATATTACTTGTATGTATTGATATTTTTTTTTCAAAAATACAAAAGTGGCCTTTTCTTCTTCGTTGTCGTCTTCTTTTTCTCTCCGACTTGATCTTTAAGTTTCTGGTAGACGCAGAACTTCAAATAGGGATTAAAGTCAAATAGCGACCGTGTGTCTATAGTGGTCCCTCAAAGGGCTGGTTCACATTTGGGATTATTCTCTACAGGAGCCTTAAAGTGACTCTTTGGTGTTTGTTTCCGTGTTTCAGAAATTTCACTGAGGCTGAAATTAACGGGAGAACACACAATGCGATGTATTAAATGACTCTCTTTGATCCCTTTCCTAATGGATAGTCCGTAGGTGGAGATTTACAGCCACATGCAAAGTTAATAGATGGAGCACAGAAATACTGTGCTGGTTAAACAGAAAGGATTTACATTATGCACTGCATGTTAAAATATGCAAAACATTAAATCCATAAAGGAACTTGCTGCTTGCATTCAGCTTCTGCAAGCTTTAGTTGCTCATGTGGGTTCCTTTTGATCTATGCAAAATGATAGAGGAGCTAGAGAAAGAGTTTTATTTTCTCTCTCCCCACTTCTTCTTACAACTGTTTAAAACTTGCCATGTAAAGTTGGTTTCCTAGACATTAGTGGGAAGGTAAAATTCGTTGCTATAGGAAATTGGGGGACTAAGGAACTAATCATGCTCGTTGTTTGAAGAAGAGTTGGCTTTTCTACCCAGCTTTTCTCACCCATTCAAGGGGACGCCACACGGCTGACAAATCTTCTGCTCTTCTCCCCACAACAGACACCTTGTGAGGTAGGTGGAGCTGCGGGGGCTCAGGAAGGGAGCTGTGACTAGCCCAAGCTCCATGGAGGAACAAGAAGAAGAGCTGGCATTTATACCCCACTTTTCCTGCCCTTAAGGGGAATTCAAGCCACTGATAAAATTTCTGTTCTTCTCCACATGACAGTCACCCTGTGAGATAGGTGGGGCTGAAGGAGCTCAGAAAGAGAGCTGTGACCAGCCCAAGGTCGCCCTGCTGGCTTTGTGGAGGAGTGAGGAATAGAACCAGGAGACTCCCAGATAAGAATCCAACACTCTAACCACAAGAGCAAACTGGACTGACCACTGTGCTTCATTTCAGTCACTGCCATGAGGACAGGAGGGCCATCTGGAGGGATTTAGTTCCTAGGCATCCATTCTAGATGAGAACATAGGAGGAGCCCTGCTGGATCAAGCCACAGCCCATCTCGTCCAGTATCCCATCTCACACAGAGCCCCACCAGTTGCTCCAGGGCATCGCAAGGAGAAGACAAGGACAAAACCTCCACCTGCTCTCAGAGCCCAGCAAATGGCCTTGAGAAGCATCCCGTCAGTGGTAACAGTTCGATCAAACAATTTGTGAACGGTAGACTGACTTGATTCGATCGAATCTCTGGATATTCAAGCCAACAGCAAGTTCAGTTTGATGCGAACATCCGTGAACTGAACTCTGGTATTAGGGATGTGCACAAATATTCATAACAATCGATACTCGTATGAATTTGTCTGCATTCCGGCGTTCGCATATGAATTGAATGTTACAACATTCGTATATTGACGTTCATATTCGTACAAACGCTTTGGAATATTTGTGAAACTGGGAGGTAGGAAAGCAGCTGCACCAGTCACATCTGCAATGGATCTAGAGTGCATTTGACATGGATTGAGAGTGGATTGAGTGTGGATTCAGGTCAGATTTGACGCTTTCAGAGCAGATATGTATAGGATACATATCACATGCATATCGGATATACATCAGATATGTATCGGATACGTATTGGATATGTATGCTTTCATATTGGATATTCATATGAATTCATTCATGTTGAATAAAATCCTACTACATTTGACGGGGATCTATTTGAACTAAAATGAATTTTCTTACCTTCGATTCGATATAAATTGAATGCAAAAAACAAAAAAACATTCATGCACACCCCTACTGGGCATCCCTAAGAAGAAATTGTGGCCACTGCAGGACGACCATTTGGTTTGGTGATCCCAACACTGACTGTGCGTCTGTCTTGCTGAGCCACAACTGCACACTGATGCTGACTGGTGAAACCCGGTTTTATTCCTTCCCATTTTCAAGCTTGTTTTGCGGGGAGAAATACCCTGTGGCTGCTGCTGCTGCTTCTTTTTTAAGTTAGCAATTCAGCCCCAGCTGGGTCTGGAACTGTGGCTGCTGTGCCAAAGGAAAGAAGAGGGCCGAGATGTCCCCAGTATCTCTTAAATCCAGGCAGCGATCCTCGAGTCACAAGAAAATAAAAACCGCTGCAGCAGGATTGATTTCAAGTTGTTGCCAGCAGCGTTCCTCCCAGCTTGCAAACATCGGGAGAGGAGCTGTTTTCATAGCAATATGTATTGCACATTCATACTGCAGAGGGATGCATTAATCTTTGCCTGCCTTACAAGCAGGCAATGGGGCAGCAGATACAGCGCAAAAGCAAGGACTCACTAGTGCTCCGAATTCTGAGGATTCAAACTGGGGTGAGAGCTCTTTCCAATGGGAGCTGGTCCACAAATCGGGTTTTGGCATTCGATCCATAACAAATCAAATGCTAGAAATTTTGCTTTTGTCCACATAGATCGCCTTCAAATGTGGTAGGATCCTACTTGATATTTATTTATTTATTTATTTATTTATTTATTTATTTATTTATTTATTTATTTATTTATTTATTTATTTATTTATTTATTTATTTATTTATTTACATTCATATGCCTCCCCGTACCCGAGGGTCTCTGGGCGGCTCACAGCATTTAAAAACAGACGTACAAAAACAATATCAAAACAAAACAAGTTTAAAAATGCAGTTTTAAAAAGTACAAAAATAGTAAAAAAACAGCAGTGATTTTCAGTGGGGGGGGAAGTGTGGGGAACATTTAACCAAAGGCCTGCATGAAGAGGAACATTTTCTCCGCCTTCCTGAACATAAACAGAGAAGGGGCCTGACGCATCTCCAGGGGGAGACCATTCCACAGCCTAGGGGCACTACCGAGAAGACCCTCTCCCGGGTGCCCACCCGCCTAGCTGTTGAAGATGGTGGGATAACCAGGAGGGCCTCCCCTCCAGATTTTAAAACTCAGGCAGGTCGATATGGGAGACGGCTCTCCTTTAGATATCTGGGGCCCAAGATATAAATCTATTTGCATGAATTCGTATGAATATCCGATACGGATGCTTACAGTGGATACGGATCCTAAATACGGATTCTGGATACAGATCCTGGATATGGATTCTATTCAAATGCATGCACCCTATACAAATGCATATCAATCAATATATATCCCATATGTATCCCCAGTTTATCAAGTGCATGAACTATTTGTATGAATATTCCAAAACATTTGTATTCGTATGAATGTTAATGTACAGATGTTGTAACATTTGATTTGTCTGAATTCATATGAATAACAAATGCTACAAATATTCATGCACATTCCTAGTCCAGATATTTTCATTAAGAGGGCTGAAACTAATAAATCATGTACATTCACCTAGCAGAGAAGCCCTTTCATAAAACAGGTACAGGATAAGGGGACTGTGGGTGTCAAAACTATTTTGAGCATAAGCAATGTGCCTTTTCTGTATGCAATTAGGCAACACCTGGGCGCTGTCAGGGGGTCTCTAGAGCCTAGAAGTGCCCCCTGCCTGCCCAGAGGTTGACTAATTGCATACTAGCTGTGGAGCACAAAATTGTGCTCCTCAAGCATTCTAACATTCCCCGGGGACTTACCTGAAGCATCCAGCTGGTGACCACCTGAACTTCTGCTGGCTGGGGAGGTCATTGGAGCTGCCACAGAAGCACGCTGGCAGCTCTGGTGACCCTCCTGACTCGATTGTGACTGTGCAGAGTGCCAGTGTTGTCATAACAGTGCTGATGCACATGGAGTTGCGGAGGGTGCCCCACTCAAGATGGTGGCACCCAAAAGAAGATTGGCCCAGTGATTGAACAGAGGTCAGTGTTCAATCATGCAGGGGGCGGGCTGTTAGCAACTAGTGCTCACTAGTCAATGTTAGTTGTTGGCATACCTTTCCCGTCCATGGGATGAGAAGGGAAGTGCAAAACTGCCCTGCATCTTATGGAGATGTTGGGCAGGCCACGTGGCATCTGCAGACTTAACTGAGCTGGTCCACACTTCCAACATCTGTGAAGTTCATGTAAGCTTTACACAGACACACACACAGAGAGAAAGGCTAGGAATTCTTATGAGTTCTTATCCTCGTGGCTTGGCGTGTGATTTTTGGTGGCACAATATGGCTCATTCCTGCCCCCCCTTCCAAAATGATGGCTAGGACCTCCCACTCCCAGCTCTCAGGACTTGGGAGTGTGGTGTTTTAGAGGGATGTTATGGCATGCTGCTGATTAGCAGCCCCAAGTAGTCCAGGATCATAAAGATGTGCCATCTCCAGGCTCCCATGATCCAGATGCATGGTCCTTAGTTGGCTTATGGACATAATTTAATGGGACCACCGTAATCTGGATTAAGAGCCTTTGAATCCAGAATTGGCTTCATCTTGTACAGAGCTGGAATAATGGGAATAATAATGACTCCTTAACATATGGATGAGGTAGCCCCAGATTCCAACCAAAGACCCCTAAATCTGGATCTATGGGCAAGTGCAACCAGTCAACCCGCAAGCAAGAGCCAACCAGTTAAACCAGCAATCGAGTGCCAAGCAGTTAAACCAGCAAGCCAAAACCAACCAGTCAACCAGTGAGCCAAAGCCAACCAAGAAGAAGAGTTGGCATTTCTATCCCGCTTTTCTCACCCATTTAAAGGTACTTAAAGCGGCTGACAAACCTTCTGTTCTTCTTCCCACAACAGATGCCCTGTGTAGTAGGTGGGGCTGTGAGAGCTCAGAAGAGAGCTGTGACTAGCCCAAGGTCACCCAGCTGGCTTCACGTAGGAGTGCGGAATCAAACCTGGTACTCCCGGATAGGAGTCCAGCTCCTTAACCACTAGACCAAACCAGCCAACCAAAGCCAACCAGCAAGCCACTGAGCCAACATGTCAAGAAATGTGTGCAAACTTTAGCGGGCGGCTTCCCCCTCATTTCCCACCGATAGTGTCCCTGCTCACACGTAATACTCACAGCTGTCATTTACCCAGCTTCTCAGAAATGAATTATGCATGGAACTGTGTCGCGCTCCGGATTTGAGTAAGAAAGTCTGAAGCCTTTCCCTGCCATGAAAGGATGGAGCATCTGAACACCGTTTCTCAGAAGTTGCACTATAAGGGCTTTTTGCAGAACGTGGGGAGGGCGGCTGCGTCTCTGATGTGCTCTAGCAAGGGCGAGGTCACGGGAAGACATAAATGGAACAAGAGGTCTCTTAAAATCAATCTGAAACATTGCCTGGAGGTAACATGGGGATCCCTAATAAAAGTGCAGAAAATATCCCGTGGCTTTCATCCTTGCAGGGGAACTTTGAGTGAAGGAAGCCCCTAGAATTCCAATCAGCTTGTTAAGGAGCAACAAAGCCATGCTCGGGCAAATCTCTCCCCTCTTCTTCCACAGCTCTTTCTCACCCTGGGAAAGGGGAGATAGCTGAATTCCTAGTCTCACAATTTCCCAGGGATACGGCAAAAGAAGCCAAATTGTATTGGAGTGCTGCTTGGGGCTGGGTTTGGATTAAAAGCCTTTACATAAGAACATAAGAGAGAGAAGCCTTGCTGGATCAGGCCGCAGCCCATCTAGTCCAGCATCCTGTCGCACACAGTGGCCCACCAAATGCTCATGGGCATCTCAAGCAGAGACAAGGACAAACCTCCTGCTCTCGAGTCCCAGCAGATGGCCTTAGAAGTGCCCCGGTTCCTCCCCCGCCCTTCCTCAAGCCTGAAAGATGCACCTCGGCATTCGTTCTAGTAGCCATTGATACATCTGTCGTCCATAAATTTGTCTAACCCTAAAGCCATCTAGACTGGTAGCTGTCACCACCTCTTATGGCAGCACATTCCATAAGCCGATGACCCTCTGGGTGAAGAAATACTTCCCCCTGTCAGACCTTATTCTCCTACCCATCAGCTTCATAGAGTGCCCCCTGGTTCTAGTGTTGTGCGATAGAGAAAAGAAATTTTCTCTATCCACCTTTTCTATACCATGCATAATTTTATATACTTTAGCTTTGCTGCTTTGGGCCCAGGGGTGTTCAGACTTTGCTTTCCAAGAAATGGGGTGTGTTGGCCACACTCAGGGAAAGCGCTACGCATGTATATATTAGTCAAAGTGTAGCCAGGCAAATAAAAAGGGATTTGCATTTTGCAAACTAGGACACCGAAACCACATGGGAAATGGATAGGAATGTGCAGCATTGTGGGGACATGCATTGGATATGGATTAAGGATGTGTGCAAATGTTCTAAACATTCAAAATTCGATCGAATTTGATCAAATGTGGACATCTGAATTGAATGGAATGTCTGCACATTTGAATTTAAGCATTCGTTCAAATGATTTGAATCCTTCAAATGTATACATAACATATGTATTACATAAGTATCTGTATGAATACCATATGTATCTGTATGCATTTGCGCTTATAATACAGAACAAAAACAGGATGTATATGGGATAAAACAGGATGCATACGAAATGCGTACAGATACGTATGACACATACGAATGTTGTCAACATTCGTATCTTCAGATTCGTATCTAACATTCAAACGAATGGAGTTCAAGTTGTTTGGATTCAAACCAAATTTGCCCATCTCTGATGTAAAGCTTTTGTCTGATTAACGTGTAATGATAATGATGACATCATTAATGGAAAACTAGTTCAGAGAGAGGACAATGCATACTCAAGTTGTGTTCACACCTACATTTTAATCCAGGTTCAGTTCACTTTCAGAGTGGAAGAACCTGTCAAGCAAAGTGACCCGTCATTTTCCTTCCACGTTATCTAACCCAAAGGTGGATTTCCTGAGTTAGATAAAGCCAAAAGTAAACAGCTTGTCACTTTGCCAATGTGTTATCTCACTCTGAAAGTGGACTGAGGCTGGATTAAAATGTAGGTGTGAACACAGGCTCAGAAATTAAGGCCTTCAAACTGGATTAAAATTGCATTTTACAGGTGGAAAACACATTCTAAGGCATCTCTATTTTAGCCTATGCAGAATCTTTAATGCATACACAGTTGATACCAAAAACCAGGGGTCAACGCGATGTTAAGAACGAAAACAGTTTATCAGGAGAGCAAACCCATAAGAAATAATGTTAACAAGAAAAGAGTCGGGCCTGTGAAAAGTGTGTACATAAAGTTTTATAACAGAACCCTAACTCAAAAACTCTGACATTTATAATACATTTCCATTACTGTTGGCTCTAAATTGCCTATATGTCTTTAACATTAAAAATAAATGGATCAAACTAGGCAGCTAAAAGACTTGATAGCAAGCAATTCCGCTTGGCGATATCAGACTCGTATGTCTGAGTTTAAAACAGGTGAAGAAGCAAAAGTATACAGTGTCCAGAGTTGGTGCATAAAAATCTCCAGGGCCCTTAATCGTTGGATGGCTCTATCGCAAAGCCTTTGCTCAATTAATTTCAAGGAAGCAGCTCTTAATTTATAATAAAGTAGCAGGGATACGTATGTGCCTGCATTCACTTACCAAGTGGCAGAGAAAGCAGTTAGGGGCAACTTCTAATGTAGGTCACATGGATGGCAAAATCAATCACCAAGCCCCACAATTAGCTTCCCAAAAATGGAGGGAGGCCTCCCAGCAGCGTCAATTGCATGCCATATTCGCTTTGGATTTAATTAATGCTCCTTTTCCGACAGGACATCCAAGATTGGAGCCAGAGATACACACACACACATGTATATTCACACCGCGAAGTTCATCGGCGCGGAAGCAAAGCGCCTTTCTGTCGTGGAACATGTCTTTCCAGAGGGATGGCACGTGCAGGCTTCATCTGGGTTGGCTCCTGTGATGCCAGATGCCGCCCACACGGGGAAGAGACCACCAACATCACAGCTGTGGCGTCTGTTCTCCTAGGTGCTTAACGCCTGTTATAAATGACCGCGGTCTGTGTCATTAAGGAAATCGCAATTAAAGACAGATTGCGCGTTGTTTGTTCATGCCCTCCTGGTTAAGATAATGGAAGATGTTATGTAGCACGCCACCCCTAATCGGCCTGCCACATCAATTACTCTGGGGCAAGGTGAAAGAATGGCAGGCTGCCAGGCGAAGGGAGATAAATAATAGAAAGAAATATGAAGAACACACTTTGGCTGCTTAATGGGTTCGGGCTGCCTCCTTTTTCTTTTTCGCTTTAGGTGTGACCTACTTGCTCCAAAAATGACAAGGAGCTCTGCAACCAGCCACACAGCTTGTCGGAAAACGAGAAGGCATTTGAGTTGGGGTGGGGGAATCTAAATTAAAAATTAAAGGCAAAAAGAGCACTCAAGTTCATTGGAGATTTGGGTTGGCGCTTAAAATAATTTTCTGCAGCCAGGCAGGCCCACGTACTACAGGCAAAAGGGTGAAAAGGATGAATGCTAGGACACCAGGGATATGTGAATTTTCCCACCCCCTCGTTTGCTTCCCATAGAATGGAGCCACTTCCATTGTGCTAGGATTCGGATTATCTTTGAATTCTCTTCAAATCCCAGCCACCATCAGTTGCATCTGAGTTAAGGATGTGCACAATGAGGTTGTTTTGCATTCAATCCGTATTTGTTCAAACAGATCCCCCTTGAATGTGGTAGGATTCTAATTCAATACGAAAGTTTGATAGGAATTTGATACAGATGTTTGATACGAATTGCTAAGAATCCCATATGAATTCCATACAAATCCTATATGTATCAGCTACGTATGCACTCTGAATGTATCAAATCTGCCTGAATCCACTATGAATCTGCTCTCAATGCATTTCAAATCCATTCTAGAGCCATTGCAGATGTGACTGGGAAAGCCGGTTTCCCACCTCCCCAGGTTCACAAATGTAATGAATATTTGTACAAAAGTTCCAAGCATATGTATTACATATCTGTACAAGTCTCATACATATCTGTACACATTTGCACTGATAGTACGGGCCGAAAACGGGATGCATACAGGATAAGAGGGATGTGTACATAATGTGTACAGATAGATATAATGAAGGAAGGAAGGAAGGAAGGAAGGAAGGAAGGAAGGAAGGAAGGAAGGAAGGAAGGAAGGAAGGAAGGAAGGAAGGAAGGAAGGAAGGAAGGAAGGAAGGATAAGCAACTGCTGGACTCAAAATTGAAAATCTTTTACCTCAAATTGTTGGAGATGAAGAAAAAATTCATTTCGTCCACCTTTCACAGTGGAGCATCCCTATTTGCATACTGTTTTCTGATCAAAATGCACATCCAAACTGGTTTACACAGATTTGTATATTTTGCATGGAAATGTGTGAAAAGTGTGTATAAATATGCATAATTAATGTTTCTGGGATGTACATTTTTCCAGGAAAATGTATATTTAGATTATGGCAAGGTAAACTGATTCTAGACGCTGCAGTGTAAATTTAAGGTGAAGGCAAGGCAAACGGTTTGGAGATGCTGTTACGTTTTGAATAAATAAATGGCCTGCAGATCATAAAAAATGTATATATATTTCTAAAGAACCCTTGGGTGAAAAATGCATACAATTTCAAGAGGTGTTTTCTTGTTGTTGTGGCCTTGTAGATTTAAAAAAATACAATCCACACCAAATAGAGCAGAAAAGATACGAGGTATCAGAGCAGTTACTCAGAATATTTAATTCAGGAAATGAATGAGGTTATTTTGTCTGTGCATACTGTGAGTCCTGAAACAGGGTCGCATTAATAATGGCAAGCATCAGTTTGAAATATTAGCTGTTGGTCTCAGTCGGAGCCCTTCTGTTAGCAGAGAAGCAGCTGCAGAACCAAGAAAGTTCCTGTTAGGGTTACAATTCCTGTGATTCTTGAAGAGCAGCTACATAGCATTGGATTCAGCCATAAAAACATAAACATAAGAGAAGCCCCGCTGGATCAGTGAAGTTGCAATGTCTGGAAGGGATAATGGAGGGAAAACATGCTAACTTATCTTTCCATGTAAGAACATAAGAGCCTAAGAGGGCCCCTGCTGGATCAGGCCACAGAGCACTGAGTCCAGCATTCCAACGCATGCACCAGCCCATCAACTGCTTCTGGGCATCTCCAGCAGAAGACAAAGGCACCACCTTCACCTGGTCTCAACTTCCTGGCCTCCTACCTTTCTCTCCAACCTGGAGGTGCTACCTAGGCACCCATTCTAGTATCCACTGATACATCTGTCCTCTGTTTTAGCTTTCATGCTGGATCAGACCATAGACCTTCTAGTCCAACAACACATTTCACCTGCTGACCCACCAGTTGCTCATGTGCATCACAAAAAGAACACAAAGTCAGAGTGTCACCAGCTTTTCATCCCTGCAAGTGGCCCTTAGAGGCACAGTAGTCCTCTTATTGCTTCTGGACATCTCAAGCAGAAGACGAAGGCAAAGCCTTCACCTGTGTCTAAGCTACAATAAAAGGGAGCTAGGCCTTCTGTTCCATTTTATTGATTTAGTGAAGGTGAGTTTGGGGCAGGCACCTTGCTAAATGTGAAACTCAGGTGTTGTTTTCATCAACGTTTGACAAATAATACCTATGTTCTGATGGACGTAGGACATCTTTCCCTGTCAAACTTGGAAATTTAGTCCCACAATAAAGTAAATGGGAGCCTGGACACCAAACAAGTAGGAGCTCCACGTGAACGTCATATCCCCGGGCCCTGGTGGGGTGGGGTGTATACATCCTTACACATCTGTACACATCCATCTGCATCCCATAGTTATCCCGTAGGCAACCCGTTTTCATCCCTTACGGATCTGTACAAAGAGGCGGATCTTCGAGTACGAACCCATACACATGTGAATGTCCAAATAATTTGAATGAATAGATCCAAAATTCAAAATTTGAGTCAAAACTTTAAATTCAAATTTAAGGACATTCAGTTCAAATTTCAAATGCATTTGAATATTCATGCACATCCCTACACTGGGGCGGAAATGACAAAATGTTTAGTCCAGCGACTCCACCGTTATTCAGTCCATAATCTAGCCAACATTTCACAGAGAGAGAGAGAGAGAGAAATGAAATAAATATTTTCATGCTTTGGTGACTTCAAATATTTCCCATTTGAATTTCCTTTTTCACCCTCTTCTTCTCATTCCCATTTCCATCTGTTTATAAATCAGTCATTAACCTGAAATAGCTGATTGCGTAAACAGAATATGTGCATCAGATTTCGGTCTTCACTAAAGCACTGGCGGAACATGCCTGCAAAATAAGCCCCTGCTGTGAATTACAGACTTATAAGGTAAGAATAATAACAGACATTAATAAAGACAAATGAAACAAGATTTCAAGCGCACGTTAAAGCATAGATGCGCAATAGCTGAGGCAGCTATTCCTTTCCATAGAACTTCAAGCCCTGTGCTTTGTATATTAACAACCTTGCCACAATATTCATAGCATTCGAAATTCAGCCGAATTTGGCCGAATTCAGACATTCGAATTCAGATAGAATGTTGGCACATTTGAAGATTGACATTCAAATTCAAGTCGAATGTTTTGGTACATTCATATGAAGCTTCGTATGGGATTCGTATGGGATCCGTATGCCATTCATATGAATTCATATATAGTAAACCGTGGGTGTTTTTCCACTGGCAGAAAGTACCCATTTTTGCACCCATTAAGGACCCATTTGAGTCTGAGCCGGATGACCCCATTTCCACCACGGCACCCATTTGGAACACATTTGTTTCCACCGCCGCTCATATGGGTACATCTCAGCCTTTATTCCAGATTTTCTGTAGACCTCATTAATGGGATCTACAATGGGGTCTTCAGCCAGAAAATCCAGGTTAAAGGGAGCCTGTTTCCACATTAGCTTGGCAATGGGGTCTAGAGGAGGCTATTGAGAGGGGACACCCTTGGGGGGTAGCCCCAAAACCTAGGCTTCAAAATCATTTCGAAATCATTTGGAAGCCATTTTGAAGTTACTTCAAAGTTGCCTTCGGAGATTAGCAAAGGCTCCAAAGTCCCTCCGAAGGCAACTTCGAAGATTAGCACAGGCTCCGAAGACAAACCTCCGATAACAAAGGGAGATCAAAGCAGACTGTTACCTTCAGGCATAGAAAGAGGTGCATATTTAATGAGTCTGACTGATCCCTGCTCACAAGGAGCTAATTCATATGCAGGCTCTCGCAAGGTGTTTGTCTTCAGAGCCTTTGCTAACCTCCAAAGTTGCCTTCGGAGGGACTTCAGGGCCTTTGCTAACCTTCAAAGGAAACTTCGGAGGGATTTAGGAGGGACTTCAGAGATTGCACACCCTGTTCCCCAAAACCTGGGGTGACAGGCAGACCCCTTGTGGGTCAATCCGCATTCCCCACATGGGTGCAAAGGTGTTTCCACGGCAGGGGGGTTAGCACCCATTGCTAATGGGTGCTACACCTCCTGTGGAAACACATTGAGTACCCATTCCTTAGATCCGGATCTTCTTAGATCCAGATCTAAGGGCTGCAGTGGAAAAACACCCCATAAGCTATTTGTACGGGATCCGAATGCTATTTGTGTGCATTCATATATAGGATCCATATGCTATTCATATGCATTTGTATATAGGATCCATATGCTAGTCATATGCATTCATATTGAATACGAATCCTACCACATTCAAAGGGGATCCATTCAGACAAATAGTAATTTTCTTGCATTCAATTTGATATGAATCAAATACTAAAAGAACATTCATGCACATCTTTAATACGCACCAATCAAAAGAAAGAAACAACCCAAAGAAAGGCTGCATCCCCCGTAAGGTGGACGAAGCATTCATTGAATTCTTGCACATAACTATGCTTTATTGCTGCTTGAATAATACAAACAATGCAGTCATAAAGGATTCTTTGTGTCTCTTTTTAGCATTCACAATACGTCTGCGTGGCCTAAAAACAATTTAGATGGAACAACAGCAACAGCAACAAACAAAAAAACCAAAAAAACCCTGGGCTGCCTTTACTGATTCCAATATTGGATTCTTTTCTCTACCCCCGGCTCTCGGTTTCTCCTGCTCCCCTCCGATGAATGCACAGCAAGTCAATCTGGTCTCTCTTGATGGTTGAATAAGCTCTTTGATTTTTGAATTATTTTGAGATTAACTGAATTTGAAATGTGCGCTGCATGCAATGTCTTGCCGGCGTAGAAAGATGAGCTTTGTTATTGACAGAGAAAAAGTTGCAAAACTGCATTTTTCCATTATTACTCGCTTACGCCGAGGCGGGTTTCCACTTCCACCCCTTGTCCACAAAACTGCCTGCCTGCCATGAAGGTGAAGAGCGAGGGAGTTGAAAAGTTCAATTTGCTATATTCTCTCCTGACCGGCTTGAACTTCAGCAGAGTTAAAAGGGGTTCCTGCAGCACAAAAAGATGATATCTGTCTTCTGTACCTGAGGAAGGACATCTTATACATTACAGGAAGTGCCTGAGGCCAGTACTCGAAAGCCTGGAAGTGTGAAATGATTTCAGAGCACCCTATCGCAGAGGCCTTTCCCTCACTTAACTGGTGCTAATCCGGATCAGTGGCTGCTTCCGCATTTGCCTTAATAAATCCGGATCTACCTCATCCGGATTTAGTAAAACCGGATTCCAGTAGACCCAGTTTTACTAAATCCGGATGCCCCGTAGATCTGGATTTACGGGGGTAGATCCGCATCTATTTACGGGGGCAGATCCTTCTGCATCCGTGGCGGAAGGATGGATTAAATCCGGATTTGATGTGGGTGCTGTGTGGATGCACAGCACCCACCTCACATCCATGCTCCGGGACTCCTCCCCCAGCCCACCATGATTGCTCCTTGGAGGCATTCTGCGCAGGTGCACTGCCCTGGCTAGATGGCGTGCCTGTGCAGAATGCCTCCTGATGGCCAGAGCTGCCAGAGCTGCCAGGAGCAGCCTCAGCCAATCAGGAGGCGCGCAGGACGCAGGCGTGCTGCATCCTGGGTACCTGCAGCCAGAATCGGGGCGACCACGAGCAGGTAAGGAGTGGGCTAGGGAGGGCTTCAGAGAAGCTCCCCCTGGCTCCAGAAGCGGCGATCTGCCGCTTCTGGGGTGAGGGCGAGCCGCGGCAGCGGGCACTAGTCAACACTGGTTAATTGTGGTCCTTTTGCGTCCAGTGGATGGGAAGTACAAAAATGCCCCATGTTTCTCCATGGCCGCAAAGTTCATACAAGCTTTGCTGCCCCTTCCCCCATGCCTACAAATCCCTTCTCTCAGTCTTCTGAGCTTCGTATGTGATTGAACATTCAAAGGGGATCTATTCAAACAAATACTAGTTTTCTTGCATTCAATTCAATACAAATCGAATACAAAACCAAAATTGTGCACATCCATAGTTTAGTTCTACACACTATCATGTGGTGCGGAACAGTGTTGTGCATAAGAAAGGCCCATCCAGTCCAGCATCCTGTCGCACACAGTGGCCCGCCAAATGCTCATGGGCATCTCAAGCAGGGACAGGGACAAACCTTCTCCTGCTCTTGAATCCCAGCAAATGGCCTTAGAAGCATCCTGCTTCCACCCCCAGCCCAGCCTGAAAGATGTACCTAGACATTCATTCTAGTAGCCATTGATACATCTGTCATCCATAAATTTGTCTAAGCCTACCTTGAAGTGATCCAGACTGGTAGCTGTCACCACCATGTAAGTCAGTGACAACATAAAGACAACATTCCGCTAATCAGTAAGTATTCCCAGGATTGTGTTAAGCAACAGAAAGTACATTTTACCAACCATGTAACAACAAAACCATGCAATAAAATATTCTACTTAAATAAAAAGTAGTCATTTTTTTAACATGTGCATGAAAGCAAATCTGTGTTATGCAACATTACATTGAACAAGGGATGGCTGTATCCCCTGAATTCAGTTTAGAGAGAAGAAGAAAATCGGTGTGTATGTTTGAGGAATTTCCACTGGCGCCATTTTGGAAATATTCCTTCCATCAGAAAGGCAGTGCTCCATCTAGGGCAGAATGGCAAATGCATCTTCTTGGGATGCGTATGGATATTCGAATTATTCATTATTTGCACAAATTTGGACATTCGTGTTCGTATCGGTTCAAATGTCAAGACATCCATTTCACTATATTTGTATGAATTCAGATTTTCGAATATTCCTTTTGTTATGAAATGAATGTTGAAAATTGCATTTGTACACACCCTTAACATCTTCTTAAGCTTGCATTCTACAAGCCTCTAGCAGACATAAATTATCTATTCCTCATATGCCATATTACGGAAGAATAATAAAGCATAATATTTATGAAGAAAGATGACAATTATCTTATTAACTCCGACAGCTGAGTATTTTAGTCCCATCCTCTTCACCCTGTCTTTTATTCAGCAGCGACGGTGACTGCCGTTATAAGAATTATCCTAGGCAAAGGTGATGGGAAGTTAATCTCAGTAATCACAAATTCCTTCACTATCCGAGGTATTACGTTATCCTGTGTTGTTTGCAGCTTTTCCACAGACATTGTTTTGAGGATTGTGGGGAAAGAATATTTACTCTAAGGAACTCCTGTCTAGTCCAGTAGAGATCCTGTAAGCCAGTTTGGTCTTGTCACTAGAGTGTCAGATGCTTATAAGGTAGTCTCCCGGTTTGATCCTTCACTCCTCCATGAAGCCAGCTGGGTGATCTTGGGCTAGTCCCAGCTCTAGGGATGGGTAAGAATATTCAAAATATTCATTATCCAATCTAATTTTGCCAAATTCGGACATTCAAAATTGAACTGAATGTCCAGACATTCATTGTTTAAATATTTGAATGAATACAAATATCTCAAATCATTTGGACCAATCATTCAGACATTTGAATGGGTACGTATCTGTATGCATCTTATTCATATCCGTACGGGATGGAAACAGGATGCGTACGGATACATAAAAATGTTGTTGACATTTGTATCATCAAATACTTGATCAAATTATTGAATAATCGGACAAATATATACAAATGTATTCAAATCGGTTTGAATTTTAATACATTTGTTTTTCTTTATTTGTACAAAGTTGGACATTGGAATATTTGATTCAAATTGAGTCGTATGTTGAAAACTGGATTCATTCACACCCCTACCCAGCTCTCTTTATGAGCTCTCACAGCCCCTCTCACTTCACTGGGTGTCTGTTGTGGGGAGAAGAACAGAAGGTTTGTCAGCCGCTTTGAGTCTCCTTAAATAGGTGAGAAAAGCAGGGTAGAAAAGCCAACTCTTCTTCTTCTTCAGAATCCTTTTTTGCCTGATGAAGAGGCATTGCCTATGTTTGCCTGCATAAAGTTTTACTCTGATTCAATGTTATGAATATTCGTGCACATCCCTACCATAGATAGATAGATAGATAGATAGATAGATAGATAGATAGATAGATAGATAGATAGATAGATAGATAGATAGATAGATAGATAGATAGATAGATAGATAGATAGATAGATAGATAGATAGATAGATAGATAGATAGATAGATAGATAGACAGACAGGCAGGCAGGCAGGCAGGCAGGCAGGCAGGCAGGCACGTACGTACGTACGTACGTACAAACATACATACATGCATACATACATACATACATACATACATACATACATACATACATACATACATACATACATACATACATACATACATACATACATACATACATACATACATACAACACAGAGCCTTTGAAGGTCATTAATAAAAGGTTCCCAGATTTCAAAGTTCCTGGTTAAGCCCCTTTCAGGGTCACACCCGCTTCTAGCAGCACTTCCTGTTCTACAATCAAAATGGCCCCCTTGCATATTCACTAGTCCATTCATGGATCTCATTGTTGCCTCAACACTGCCCCTTGCTTCATCCAGTGTGAATGAAGCATGTTAGGAAGGGACGTTGCTCCTGTTCCCACTCACCAGATAGTAAAAGGACGTTGCCTTGGGCCCTTCCTGGCTCAGACTGCCTGTAAATGTGGCAAAGGCTTCTGTTGAGGGGAGAATGGGATAGGGTTCTTCCTTGTCTCATTTTAAGTGGAATATTTGTCAAAATGGAAACACACACAGAGAGACACACACACAAGCCCTGGCGTTCTTCTGTCTTTACTCTCACCGTTTTCACTGGCAGTCTGGTTGCTTGGCAGACAAATATCTGACAGTGTTCCTACAATATTGAACTTTCTTACAGAGCCAGAATGTTTTTGAAAAGATGAGTGCTGTTGGTGCAACCACGTGATGCTGTGGATGGAACTGAAAAGAAACATATTTTATCCTGGGAGGGTTTGGGAAGCAACCTTCAAGAATCTTTGCTCCGCTTGGCATTCTGGTTTCCCACAAAAGCTAGATTTCGAGGCAGCACACAAGGATTTTTAACACATAGCCATCTGCCAAACAGCGGTTCTTCTCTTCCGCCTTTAATAAATTGCTTTTGTTATTATCTAGCCCTTTCTCCGAGGAGACCTTTCAGTGTGTTTTTGCGACACCCTTTAATGATAGCCCTTGACAGGAATGCGGCTCCGTGCTTTTCTTTTTTTCTCCATAGGATGATTATACATTAATGGAAGGAGAACATTCTGGTTAGGGGGGGAAGGAGGGTTCACAAAATGCAACTCATATTATTACCGAAACACCTGGGATATTATTAAAAGATCAAGACCCACAGGTGGGCGGGAGCGTGGTTAGCAGCAATAGAATGCTTTCTTTTGAGCCAGTTTGGTCTAGTGGTTAGGGAGCCGGACACTTATCTGGGAATACCAGGTTCAATTCGGCACTCCTCCACAAAGCTACCTGGGTGACCTTGGGCTAGTCACAGCTCTCTTCTGAGCTCTCACAGCCCCACCTACCTCCCAGGGTGTCCCTTGTGGGGAGAAGAATAGAAAGTTTTGGTAGCTGCTTTGAGTCCCCTTAAATGAGTGAGAAAAGCGGGGTAGAAAAGCCAATTCTTCTTCTTTTTAAGGATGTGCAGAATATTTGTGCTATTCAAAATTCATACAAATTTGTACAAATTTTGAGATTTCCCAATCATTAGTGAATCAAATGGATCCAGCCTTTGTCAAAGACCACCCTCAGCCTCCTGCCTCCCCAGCCGCACCCCACTCACCTGTAAATCCAGCCGCCGCCATTTTACCCTCCTCTGAGGCTCAAGTAGACCTTCCAGAGGTGCGCCCCCATCAGGGAACTGTGGGAAATCATGGAGGCCACAGAGGTGGTAGGTGAGTGGGGCAGCAAGGCAGTGCTGGAAAGGAGAGATGGGATTTCCCTGCCCACATGAACATTCAATGGATGTTCAAACATGGGGGGCTTCATACAAAACCAAGCATTTCCCCCCTTTTGAATTCAAATCAAATCAAAGGGGAGACTTTTTTTAATTTGTTTGTATTTTTATCCCCCCTATAGCCAAGGATCTCAGGGCAGGTTACAACATATAAAATGAACATGTTAAAACCAATAACATATTAAACATATTAAAACTATGGCAGTGTCTCAATGTGGGGAGGAAAAGGTTGTTCGTACACTTAGCCAAAGGCCACATTCCCTCCCTACCCTTCATAAACACACCACCACCACATTCAGGAGACAAGGAGCTTTGGAGAGTCCCAGACCATCTTCCAACCAGGCAAATATTATTTATGGGAAGTGTGGAGTGCAGCCAAGGATGAGGAAAGAACCTTTTCAGTTTGTGCAAAAATCTTTGTGAAGCAGGAAAACGGGTAAGCTGTGTTTCCCACGCCTTCAGATTAATCCTGGAGAAAAACAGAAGATCAGAAAACACAAGCAAGACATCTGTGCTTTGTTTTTGTTTTGTTTTTACCAAGTATGCATTTCAAACTCTAACATTCCAAACATCTGATTTAAGAAGAGAGAGAGAGCAAGAGAAAATAATCTCTCATTCTATCAACCTCGGCTCATTATCTTCAACATCTGTCTTCTCTGGTGGGGGGGGTGAGAGAGTTTCTATGGGGATAATATGCTAGATACACCTTTCTATATATCACCTTGTTTTTCTTAGCTGTCCAGTGCATTTTCTTTCTTCAGTCTTTTTGACTGTCTCTCCCATTCTTCTTCCATTTTCACCCATTAGGCTTTGTGAAATGGCTGATAGATTCACAAATCCACCTGCCTCTCAGTAGAGAGCTACCAGAAGAGGTATTTTAATAGCCCCATTTGCTTCTTTTTCTTTCTCTGCACATAAAGAAGCAAAGCCCCAACACAGGGAAAGAATGAGAGAGAAAATAATTTGGGCTATACACTTTTGACAAACATCAGGCAACTAATGCAGTCTAACATTAGGCCTCCTTCCTTCCTTCCTTCCTTCCTTTCCTTCTTTCTTCCTTCCTTTCCTTCTTTCTTCCTTCCTTCCTTCCTTCCTTCCCTAACTGGATGCTTCTTATTACACATATCAGAGAGCAAAGCTCAGACTGAAAGCCAGTGAAGTACTTCTGAAACAGAAGAACCTTCCAGGGATAATAATTAGATTATTTTTGCTCACCTTTTACCAATGCTAAGAAAGGGGTAGAATGTTCTCCCTCTCTAAAATATCATAACATTCAAAATTAATACAAATTCATCTGAATTCGGACATTTGAATTCAAATTGAATGTTGGTATGTGTGAAGACTGACATTGGAATACGAATCAAATGTTTCAATACATTTATACGAAGCTTCATTACATTCATGAACGTTACATTCATGGGGAGAGTGGCTGTCCCAGTCACATCTGCAATGGATCCAGAGTGGATTCAGAGCAGATTCAGAGTGGATTCAAAGTGGATTGAGAGTGCATTTGATGCGTTCAGAGTGGATGCATAGGGGATTCATAGGGGATACATAGGGATTCATAGGCAATTTGTAGCAGGGATTCAATTCGGATTCATATCAAACAATCGTTATCAAATTCAGATCCTACTACATTCAAAGGGGATCTACTTGAACAAATATGAATATTTTGCATTCAATTTAATGCAAACCAAGCACTAAAAGAACATCTGGGCACACCTCTACTCTCTCTTTTACACAAACAAAATCACACAAACACATAGAGGGATCCTTTTGCTTGCATTTCGCTCCAAATAGGATAGTGTGTGCAACATTAAGGAGGAATAAATGGAAAGATTGGGGGTAAAACATCCTGAGATCTGAATGGTTTTCTAGGCTGGATGTTTTTAAATGGGACAAAGTCAAATATAATATATCTTAAATGGAAATAGAGTCCTTCCATTCTTCAGCAAAGGGTCCAACACTATTTTATGAACTAAATATACGCTAAGAAAAAAGCAGAGGGCCTACATGTCAAATGCAGTCTAGGGATGTGCACAAATGTGGCTTTTGCATTCTATTCATACTGAATCAGATTTAAGAAAATCCATATTCGTTTGACTAGATCCCCTTCAAATGTGGTAGGATTCTATTTGACACAAATGTATTCATACAAATTTGTACCAATGTCCAATATGAATGCATATGTATCCCATATGTATCTCCAATATGTATTGCATAACATATCTGCTCTGAAAGTGTCAAAATCTGCCCTGAATCCACTTTGAATCCACTCTCAAACCATGTCAGATTCACTCTAGATCCATGGCAGATGTGCCTGGAGCAGTTGCTTTCCCACCTCCCTGTTTCATGAATGTTCTGAAGCTTTGTACAGATGTTATGAAACATTAGTATTCATACGAACATCAATGTAAGACTATCATAACATTTGATTTGTATGCAAATGTCCCAATTTCTATGAATTCATACGAATAATGAATGCTATGAATATTCGTTCACATTCCCAATGCAGATTTCTTTTCACAGGGGCCATGCTAATCTTCTCCGTATCGTTCCAAGTTTAGTACGTGTGCTGCTGACGCAAGCACCCTGTTGCAGACTTCTTAACACTGACCCTGAGCCTCAGTTCCCCTGCTGGTCATCCAAGCAAAGTCTGTGTTGCTTTGATGAGAAAGTTAAGGACACTGCATCAACTTGGTTGTTGTCTTCGTGGTAACCGTAAGAAACCACAGTATTTCTTACCCTGAAAAAATGCAACAGGGGATTTATGGTCAAGATTTCATTTCATTTCATTTATTCGCTTGTTTATGATATTTTTATTTCACCCTACACCAGAGTCCCAGGGTGGCTGATAAAACAAATAAAATAAAGCCTATAAAATAACTGTCAAATAAAATCAACCTTCATCTGCAAATGCTATGGAAAGTGTGTTTTTAAACAGGCACCAAAAAGATACAGAAAGTAGGCACCCGGCAGAAGATAATCACCTATTCAAAAAAACATGCTTTCTTACTTCCATTCCATGCACCTCTTCTAAAGCAAATAGCCCGGGACTGTGCCCATGCGCAGGCTCACCTCCCAAACAATGTGCAGTAGCGATTGGATAATGCAACACCACAACCATGCATCGATCATTGTGTGTGTAGCCCCGATCGCAACTGCACATTCTGGTGCGCTGTGTAAACAATTCTGGACAGAGCCTAAGAAAATCATTGCTTTCCAAAAATTCAAATCTTATCAGGACAATCCTACACACAATTCTTTGACAGTACAGTATGTTTTATAGTTCTGTTTGGATTGCAACAGATTTAGCATGGCAGCCTAAATGTTACTGCTGTGAACAAAAAATGTCTACAATGCGCCTTTAGTACATTGTGGTGAACAACCTTGTCAGACTCAGAGAACATAATCCTTCATGGGAAACACAAGTAAACTAGAATTATGGGTCAGGATGGACTTTCAAAGGCAACCGTCATCTGCCATCATCTCTATTATTGTCTGAATATATCTGGGTAGCTGTTTTCACCAGCTATCTTTTGGCCATATTCACATCTGGCTTAGATCCCCCTTTTTTTTTGGAGACAGTTTAAGAAACCAGATCCAGCCCAGCAAATGGCTGGTAATCGATGCCTCCAAAATTTATATTCCAGAGGCATCCCTGCTTTTGCTTCTAAACAAATAATTTCATCATAAGATAATTCTCAGTAAAACTAACAATAGGTTTTCACAATATGTTATGGGAGCCGGGACCATTCAGTTCTAAATAATGGTTTCTTCACTTGACAAGTAAATTGAAATTGATTTGTTTCGAGCCCACTGTGTGAGAGGCTCACAATGCCAACTTGCAAGAGTGCTATTGACTTTAGCAAAAGAGCCCTCTGTTCCCCCCACTTGAGGATCCAGGGAAGAGCACCCCCACCCCAACCCCACTCACCTCCTCCTCTGTGCTGGAACCTTTTGCAAACCTTGATTCTGTTTAAATGTCAGCTTGTGACAACAATACCTATACAAAGGGGAAATCAGCCTGTTATATCAAGAAGCAGACCTTGCTATGAGCATAGAGAGAGGGGGAAATAGAGGGGGGGCGAAGACTTTTTAGCAAAAGATGAATTAAGTGAAAAGGTTATGAGTCGCCTTTATGTAGCATGGTAAAGAATAGAATCAAAGGCCTGGGCTGGGTGGAGAGGGTGGCTATATCTATGCATGGCCATTTCTGAGCAAGCAATTCTGCGCTGTCCAGGCACTGAGTGGAGTCCTCTGAGCTCAGTGAGTGCTGATTCTGAATACAAGCGAGTCCATTTTGTTTCTTGGCAGCATTTGTTTTCTTGGTCCATATCAGTCCTGTCCCCTCTGCAAGGACCTCAAAGTAACATATAGGATAGGGGTGCAAACGAATGCAATTTTTGAATTTGATTTTATTCGAATCAAATGTTTGAATATCCAAATTCGTATAAATAAAGAAAAAAGGAACATCTGGTCACTCAAACCAACACGTTTGTATCTGTTTGTACAAATATTTAATATGTATTTGCTGATACAAATCTCATACGCATCTGTACGCCTCTATATGCATGCCACTTTTATCACCTACACATCTTGTTTTCATCCCATAGGTGTCCATGGGTGTTTCTCCACTGTCACTAAAAGTACCCATTAAGTACCCATTAATGGGTACAAAATGGCATGTTTGTACCCATTAATGGGTACTTCATGGGTACTTCTAGTGACAGTGGAAAAACACCCCATAGCTACACAGACAAGGGTCCAAATTATTTAGACGATTAGTTCAAAATATTTGTAATTGTTCAAATACTAAAAAAAATGAATGCCTGGACATTTGATCTGAATTTTGCATGTCCAAATGTATCCAAATTTGACCGAATAATGAATATCTTGAATATTCGTGTGCGTCCCTACTATATTATTTTCTTCACAACCCTCTGAGACAGACTGGGTTTAGGAACAGAATCATGAGCCAAGCCGATCACTCAGGTCTCTTGGGACCTGGAAACTCTATCTGGACAATGCTGCATGTTCGTGATCTATGCATATGTGACCCTTGCCTCCAGCGGTGGCTTAAGGGGACAAGGTCCAAGGGCGTGGGGCCTGCCTCAGACCACAGCAGCACGTGGAAGGGAGGCTTCTAATAGGCTTGCTAGTAGGGATATGCGCGGATATTCATGACATTCAAAATTTGGCCAAATTCAGCTGAATTCAGACATTCAAAATCGAATTGAATGTTGGCAAATGCAAAGATTGACATTCGAATTTGAATGGAATGTTTTGATATATCTGTATGAAGCTTCATATGGGATCCATATGCTATTTGTATGCATTCATATATGGGATCCATATGCTATTTGTATGGAATCCGTAAGCTATTCATATTCATTTGTGTACTCATTTGTTTGTTTTTGTATTTGATTTGTATCGAACTGAATGCAAGGAAATTCACTTTCATTCAAATAGATCCCCTTCGAATGCGGTAGGATTCAACTTTGATACGAATGTTCCACATGAATTCAGTATAAATGTTCCATATCAATTCCATACAAATCCCAAACAAATCCACTACATACCTGCTCTGATCACATTAAATCTGCCCTGAATCCACTTTGAATCCACTCTCAATCCACTTCGAATCCACTGTGGACCCATCGTGGATGTGACTGGGGCAGCCACTTTCCCACGTCCCCAGGTTCATGAAGGCAACAAATATCTATATAAATGTTCCGAAGCATTCAATTCGAATTTCAATGTCCAAATTTGGCCAAGTTCGTATGAATTCAAATGTTATGAATACTTGTGGACATCCCTATTCTGGGATGCTGGCCAGTGCAGAATTGCCCCAATTCCAGGGAAATTCCCCCTACCCGGTTCATGAGCAGCAGGATTTTCTGGCAGAAGACCCCATTGTAGACCCCATTAATGGGGTCTACACAAAATCCAGATTAAAGGCCAAAATGTGCCCATTAGATCCGGATTTCCCCCACGGCAGTGGAAACAATCAGGTCCCAAATGGGTGCCGTGGTGGAAATGGGATCATCCGGCTCACACCCCAATGGGCCCTCAGTGGATGCAAAAATGGGTCCTTTTTGACAGTGGAAAAACACCCTTAGATGGATACCTATGTAATGCGTATGTATCCATACACACACAAATGTCCAAATAATTTGTACAAATGATTGAAAAGATTCAAAAAATTTGTTCGAACGTTACATTCAAATACATCTGTTTTAAATGTTGTTCATATACATCTGTTTTTAAATGTTGTGAGCCGCCCAGAGACCCTCGGGTATGGGGCGGCATATAAATTTAAATATAAATAAATAAATCTATAGACATTCAATTCGAATTCAAATGTCGGAATTCAATCAAGTTTTGAATGTTTCAAATATTCATGCATATCCCTAATATATACCTCAATCAGTTCCACCTAAAATGCCACTCTCCTATGCTAAAGATGTCCCAGGCCTGGTTGCCGTTCTTCACACCTTTTCCAGTTCCACAATATCCTTTCTGCGGTGTGGTGACCAGAACTGTCCACAATATTCCATATGAAATTTGAAGGAGGCAAAAAGACCCTGGCCAACTCATTTTCCATTTGCTTCCTAACTACCTTGAGCACTGAATTTGCCTTTTTTTACTTCTCCTGCACACTGGGTTGACACCTTCATGGAGCTGTCCTCCAGAACCCCAAGGTCCCTCTCCTGGTCTCTCACAGAAAGCCCAGCCCCCATCCATTTATACATGTTTTAATTTCTTTTCCTGAATGCAGCAAAGTGATCCTTTTGGCTTCTTCCATGTTTCTATGATTCTGTGAAATCTAGGGAAATTTTTTGGGACCGAATAGATTGCAGAAAAACTCCTTAACTCCTAAGGCATGACCTATTTGGCAGACATCCTGTGTGTTGGCATCACTGCCTGTAGAAATGAGAAAGAGGCGACCAGAGGTTTTACAGTTTTGTGTTCTTAGCAATTTAGCTGAAAGTCAAGCATTAATTCAGGGTGACCATTTGAGCCTCTTAACGTCTCCTGAGCAAGCAGTATCGTTACTTTGGAAGTAATTGTGAATGTTAAAAAGTATGATGTGGGCTTTGCTCCGAAAAGGAAATACTAAAAATATCCCAGTGATCTATGCATGTAACCGTTGTGTCTGACAAATTCAATTAAGACACGCATGCATCATTTCCCTCCGTGTTATTGATAGAGACACAGCAGTATTGAATTTTAATTATTCAGGACCTATCGATCCCACAATAATTCGGGGAGAAAGATTTCCAAGTTGTCACTCTTCACAAGAGGCAACAGCTATTATCTAATTATAAATCACATTGTGTCATTTGACAAAAGGTTAGATTTCTTCCCTTTTGCACAGATTTTCTACATTTCTCCAAGCTAGAGTCATCACATATAATTCACCGTGACAGTGAAGTGTTGTAGGGGGTGAAAATGAGCATCCTTTTCACCCCTAGGATGATGGAGGAGAATGCCAGGTCAGAACGGCTCTAGCGATAAGTACACATGCCATAAACCTCATTCGATTGTTGCAGAACTGAGACCCTGTTCTGGCCACGTCCACATGGAGTTAAAAAAAGGGGGAGGGAAGCAAGACATCTTAATGCGAATCTTAATTCACATTAAGCTGTCCGCATGCTAATGGAGGACAATGCAGGTTCCAGGCGAACCCGCCCGTCCCCATGGAAACCGCGGTAAATCCCTTCTTCGGGATACTGCGGTTTTCTCTACCCCTTCCTCCCTTGCCTGAGTGTGCAAACACACACACGCATGCACAGACGGGGGAATCCCTCCTAAGGGTCCTCCTCCTCCCCTCCCCCCTGCATCATGTAAGGATGTGCACAAATGGGTTTTTTGGCATCTGGTTCATTACAAATCAAATGTTAGAAAATCCATATCCATTACCAAAAAGACAGCTGGTGAAACCACAAATACACAAAACACCAACAACGAGTGTGAATAGATCCCCTTCAAATGTGGTAGGATTCTATTCGATAAGACGGTCCAAACTAATTGTACAAATGTTAAAGTATGGATGTCGTAACATTTGATCTGTGTACAAATGTCCAATGAAGTCTTTAAGGTACCGGAATGTCTAACTGTTTTCTTTTCTTTTCTTGGAACAAGAAATAGTCCCAGGATTATTTTTTATTTTATTTTATTATCCCAGTGCTAAAATAAGTACCTTAATAGGATTTTCAATTTGTAAGTGAAAAGAAGGAGGAGGAGGAGGAGGAGGAGGAGGAAGAGAGTTGGCTTTTCTATCCCACTTTTCTCACCCATTTAAGGGGACTCAGAGCAGCTGACAAACCTTCTGTTCTTCTCCCCACAACAGTGACCCTGTGAGACAGGTGGGGTTGCAAGAGCTCAGAAGAGAGCTGTGACTAGCCCAAAGTCACCCAGCTGGCATCATGGAGGAGCGTGGAATCAAACCCGTTATTCCCAGCTAAGAGTCCAGCTCCCTAACCACTAGACCAAACAGGGTTGTAAAGACTGCCTGCAAGTGCAGATGCATCTTAGCAGATGTGGTCCCTATCACTTATGGGACCAAGTGCAAATTGGCCTCAGGATTCCAAGTCCAGCCTCTCTCTGCCCTCCACGTGCTTCCTTGCTCTCCCATCCCATGAAATGTATACTGAGCTAAGGGCTACCAGTTGAGAATTCAGAAGCAGGGAATGTACTGGAATGCCCTCTGGACTCAATGGAGTCTCGGTCCACTACAGCAAGGTGCTTATTATATTTCAGTGCATTTTCTCAGCTTCTTGCCAGCAAGCATTTCAAGCCCTGGGTTTTTATTATTATTTTTTTCCCCCTCCAGCAGAAAAATGAGATACATGACATATAATGTCAGGTGTCTGACTGACAAGAAAATGTATTATGTGTTACATGGATTTGATGTCACATTCAGAGATAATAAGAAACTTTGATTGATGAGCCCTTTCTTGGAGCCGCATGCCATGCAACACTCGGGAGCTTTTGTTTAATTGTCCCTCCTCCTCTCCCTTCTCACACTTTGCCTTTAGCTAGATGCTGATCTCAGGCGTACCTGGGAGCTTCTTCAACAAAAATCTGATGATCCCGAGAGGGAAAAGCTGTGCAAGTTCTTGAATGCTCTTTGGAAAAGATGTGTCCCTGAAGTAGTGACAGCATCAGTTGTGTTTTGGTCATACTTAAGGTTTAATCCATCTTCAGCCCACTTTCAGACTGATAGAATATGGCTGTGGTTGTACGTAAGGTTTAATCCAGCTTCAGTCCACTTTCAGACTGATAGAATGTGGCTGTGGTTATACTTAAGGTTTAATCCAGCTTCAGTCCATTTTCAGAGTGAAAGAACACATCTTGCAACATGACAAGCTGTTTTCTTTCAGAGTTAAATAACTCAGGAAATTCACCTTTGGGATAGATAATGTGGAAAGAAAATTACTGGCCACTTTGAGCCAGTTTGGTCTAGTGGTTAGGGAGCTGGACTTTTATCCGGGAATGCCAGGTTCAATTCTGCCCTCCCCCACAAAGCCAACTGGGTGACCTTGGGCTGGTCACAGCTCTCTTCTGAGCATTCACAGCCCCACCTTGTGCAACTGTTTGCTGCATCCTACCCTGCTTTTCTCACCCATTTAAGAGGACTGACAAAACTTCTGTTCTTCTCCCCACAACAGAACACCCTGTGAGGCAGGTTGGGCTGTGACAGAAAGAGAGCTGTGACTAGCCCAAGGTCACCCAGCTGCCTTTGGGGAGAAGTGGGGAATCAAACCCAATATTCCCAGATAAGAGACCAGCTTCCAAACCATTAGACCAAACCAAGCTTCAAGACGGACTGGCTTCCCCAGTTCCAACTCATGTTAATGGACGATAAAAGTGTTAGGAGTTCCTTCTCACAGCCGCTGTGGGAGAAGCCAAGAGAATATTTAGAATCCATTTTTGAATTGTTCGCCTTCAAAGGCAAATGGCGCCCCCTGGGGATCGGTTTGAGTATTAGCAAAAGTCCCCTTCGTTTCCGATATGTGGGATTGTCCTCAGGATAACCAAAAACAAAATGGTGGGACTGAACTCACCAAGGGTCGGTTGCTCCGACTTTCTACCAATTAGCGCGAGTTCAAAAGGAAAGCTCTTAGCTCTGTGCCGGAGCCCTTTAAATTATTTACTCGCCTTTTTTTTGAAGCGAGCACAGCTGGAGTTGTTTTCCCACCCCATTCTCTTAGAGAAGAGCTTTGATACTTTCTGAAAGTTGAAAACAAGGTGAAAAGCAAATAATCCTTTTAAATTTATTTCTGACACTGCTGGGTTTTTTAAAAGAAAAAAGAACCGATGAGGAGAGAAGAGAAAAGAAAGAGCAGGGCTCTTCCCTCCTGCCTCTGAGTGATAGATGCATCGTTTTCTGGCTTTCAAGCTGTCCTATTGTGGCCGAGGCGAAATGTTCCTCCGCGAACAATTCTGCTAAAGCTGTGGGACCATTTCCCTCCCCAAGATTAATTGACTGAAATGCAAGGAGAGTGCAGGCACCTGTGGTGCTTGTGATCTTCTGAGCCGCTTTGTGTAAAGAGGTTAACGAATCGCCGGCGTGGCGTGGAATTCCGGGAGGCTGAAAGAGGGACAAAGGCACAACTCCTCAAGGCCCTGTTTATGATAAGGCTTCCTTGACACAATAACGAGAAAGTGTATTATTAGAAACCACTTTGCAGCCTCGCTTGCAGCACGGAGCAAGGAGATGGAGGCTGAAAGGCAATTGTCTCTTTAATTTGCTGTGTGTGGGGGTGCTTGAGTGGGAGACATCAGGTATGTGATACTGGGCCGCCAGAGGATGTAATTGCCAATGCAGCTATTTTAATCAATGGAGTCTGCAAACATTAACTGACAACCGGCCCATTGTTTCAAATTTGTTGCCCTCTTCCTAGTTATTTTTCTCATTTAAAGCAATGATCCAAATCAAAGGCCCGGCTTCACGCAGGTGAAACAACATATTGATTCCAAGCCCCACTCCCGTAATGACTTTGCCTTTCAATATGTATTTAGGTAGGCATTGATAATTACACCGCTCTGTACAGATTTAGAGATAAAACACTTTCCCTGGCGGTTCTAACACAAATCCTTCCTCCTGGCGCTGCTACGCGGAGGCCGCCGTTAGTCTTCCTCCAGAGTGGTTTTCAAGAATTTCAAAACAGCACAGTGGAGGAAGGCAGGTGTGATGATGTCTGTCCGTTAGTGCAAAGGTGTCATGACCACAGGCGTCACCTCCCTGGATTCCCTTTGGGTACAAGGGATATCCAAAAACTAGGAGCATAGTTTTAGAGATAAAAAGTGACGGACGGATGGGTGGATGGATGGATAGACGGAGAGTGAGTGAGTGAGTGAGTGAGTGAGTGAGTGAGTGAGTGAGT
Source organism: Aspidoscelis tigris stejnegeri (assembly GCA_023333525.1). Classification (NCBI taxonomy): domain Eukaryota; kingdom Metazoa; phylum Chordata; class Lepidosauria; order Squamata; family Teiidae; genus Aspidoscelis; species Aspidoscelis tigris. Next base: position 11,548,899 of record JALMGA010000012.1, read on the forward strand.
GAGTGAGTGAGTGAGTGGGTGGGTGGGTGGGTGGGTGGGTGGGTGAAGACAGACAGATGAGGGAGGGAGGGATAGATGGAGGGATGGGTGCCATTTGTGTTCTTCCTGACTTCATCTATATTTGCATATTTGTCACACTTAGTTGCTTCAGGACAGCTCACAATAGAAAGACAAAACATGTAGAATATTTCTAAATATCACCTATGTGAAAAGTAATTATCTCGTTAGTTTCTCTGTCAACAACCAATGTACCAAATATACTTGATATGGTCAAGCGACTAATCAATAAAGTTTATTCATTCATTCAATGAACCAAATTTAATTTTTAATATGTATTTCATTATTTTCTGTTATTACACATAAAAATATTATACAACAAATATGCAAAGCAAAATACAGACCATACAGACCAAGAAGAACAAACAGACAAAATGTAAGAAATGACTCTCTGTTTTAAGAGTACCTTTTAATTGATCATTGGGTTCAGTCAGGCTAGACACACCAAGGCTTGATTACTGCCAGCTCTGATGAAACTAATCATCATTTAAATAGAACGTTTGCAGCAATGTGAAGTAGGCTAAAAGGTCTCAACAAGTAGCACACTATGCCGTGATCAAAGGAAATTGCAGAGAAGAGTTGAGAAAGAAAGCTATTATCTGCCCCAGAGTGCAAAAGGGAGAAGCTCAAAAGAAAGCTAGCGCCCATGACAGACCATCCACAGGTAAGTGCAGAAATGGCCATGGTCTCAAACAAATAAATCTACTGCCTTCAACTTACTGAACTCTATAGTAACATTATCTTTGCACACAAAATGCTCTGAATGTCCTGAAATCCGCTCCTCAACAAAATGACAGAAGTTTTAACTGTTTCACAATGTTTTGTACTTGTGGAGGGGGCTGGGGTCACCATGCTCTGCTGATCCATTAACTACAAACACTTTTTGTCTGTGCAAGGAAGCTTGTGATTCAACTGTAGCCATAATATATGCAATTTTTAACCTTTTAAGCTGTTTTTGCAGCAGCCAATTAGATATCTCATTAAAAGTTTGGTTTCTCTGGACATGCTTTGAACTTCATCTAACAAAGTACCAGAGTAGAATTATAAAGAAAAGTGCAAAAATGGGGGGTTGACAACCTCACGAACAAATTAAAGAAAAGCCAGTCCACCTCCAAATGCCTCAGCGTCTTGGTCAGGGAACAAATTGTCTGGTTGTTTGCTAGCAGGAGAAATCCTGACTATTTCATCATGATTGTTGAGCTGAACAAAAATTCATCAAATATAATCCATCATGATGGGTTTTCATCAAAGTCCTTACGTGCTTTTGTGAGAGAGAGAGAAGGTTGGGCACACCACATGTGCTCTGCTCTAAGGTTTATCACACTTTGGGCTACAGCCACAGTGTATATAGTTCATCTATGTATCAAGAATTTGTGGCTCCCTTGCCATGTGGAGGCTACAGTAGTGCTGTGGGTGAGCCCGTCTAGAAGTTCCGCCCCACACGAAAAGCAGATTTGTGACCTTCCTTGTGATTCACTTTGGTCTTGTAGTTAGAGTGCAAATTCTTATCTGGTAGTTCAATTCTGGACTCCAAGACAAAGCCAGCTGGATGACCTTGGGCTAGTCACAGCTCTCCTTCTGAGTTCTCAGAGTCCCACCTACCTCACAGGGTGTCTGCTGAAGGGAGAAGAACAGAAGTTCTGTCAGCCACTTGGAGTGCCCTTAAAGGGTGAGAAAAGTGGGCTATAGAAGCATTCAAATGGGGTCCTTTCAAATAAACATGAATTTTCTTCCATTCGATTTGATACAAATCAAAGACAAAAATAAATTTCTGCCAATCCCTATCCCGTTTTGGCAACCACCATCTCAAGGTAGCCATCAGTGCTTGAATTTATCTGAGGAACTTTGGCTGAAATGGGTAAAAACAGCCCAAACATTTTTTAAAAAAACTCAGCCGCTGACACAAGGGTAAACAGCAGGTAGAGAATAATTCTGAATAATTCTGAAATGCTGCCTCTAGAAGATCCCGGGGAAAGCCTTGCCAATAAAGGAAAAAGTGAAACTTAGCTTAATGACTCGATGGAAGAAACAAAGAGAAAGAAAATACCTCAGCAAACATACCTGAGGGAGAAACATTTTCTCCTTCATAACAATCATGCACTATTAAAAACATATTTGAATGTCAAAAGGAACTGAAAAGCAAAATTACATATTTAATAACAAAAAGTAGAAAGAGGGGGAAAATATTCCATGTTACAAGAAAGGGGAGAACAAGAGAATTTAGACGCCCAAAGAAAATTGCTGTCAATTTGCTAAGGGAATATTGACAGGAAAAGGAATACAGAATAACAGCCAGAAACAACTGACAGCATTCTAAACTTTAAGCTTTCTTAGACACAAATTCTGAATGAATTATAGATCAGTTTGTTATTAGGCAGAGTTCTACATGTATTTCCAATCACCATAAAACTTATAAAAGTCCAAATACAATCTAACTCTTTGGGAGTTTATAAAATGAAGGGAACACGTAAGAACAATTTGTTGGCAATTGAATCTTCTGTTCAGCTATGGTCTAGTTTGTCCTAGTAGTTAGGGAGCCAGACTCTCATCTGGGAATACCGGGTTCAATTCCGCCCTCCCCTGTGAAGCCAGCTAGGTGACCTTGGGCTAGGTCTAGATGATCCCTAAATGCAGAATACACTCCAGAAAGGAGTGTACAGAAGAGCTTCAGACGTTGACCTCAATGTTCAACATCTTGTTCAAGAGAAGAAGATTCTCCTTTATTGTACTCTAGTATCATAGCAATCCTGTTTCTCCAAAAATGATGTTTTAGCTTTCCCTTGATCTGTGGTGCAACCCTTCCTCCACCAACGTTGTCTCGTGAGAAATATTGCAGTCCCTCCAGTGGACGAAGGCACTATCAATTCCATGGTAGACCTCTCATCTTGAGCAATGTCCTTTCAATCAGCTCCATTATTAATGCTGGAAACCTACTTAAGGGGAACTCCACCTCTGACATGTTCTCACTTCCAAGTATGTTTATCTCTTCCAACAAGTCCTTGGGAAGAAGGATAAAGGAAAGAAAACAATCCATTTTCTGTTGACATAAAAAGCAATACCCATTAAGAGAATTAGCCCACCCCCACTTCAGTGAATGCTGCTGAGGTTATAAGGCTTTCAAAGGAAAGCCACGCTCACTTTCAGAACACGCAGAAGCTGAACATCCTCATCACACTTTTAGGTGTTAATAATAACAACAATAATAAATGCCTTGTGATTTATGTTGTTTATAGAAAGAGATCAAGAAAATGCAACACTACCAATCTGTATAAATTGAGTCTGCCTTATAAATCAACAGCACCAGAGTTCTGCCAACAAGCCACAAGATGGGACTTGATTCTTTTAAGTACTGGGCAAAGCTTTCTAGGAGCCATAAATCACATAGTTCCATTGATTGGTAGAGAATGCTGTTCTTAAATCTTTTAGCTCCAGTGAGTCCCTCTTAGGACCTTTCTGTACTCACATCTATCCCATAATAAAAGCCCTCCTAGTTGGCTTCCATCTGCATGTTAGTGTGGATCTTCAAGGCCAGATCTACCACTGCTATGGTCTCTGTTTGAAGGACAGAACATGATTCAGATCAAGGGGACATTGGTCTGGATCACCAGGGCCCTGGTCACTCTAGTAATTTAGGATGGCCTCAGGACGTCTTCAGGTTGTGTAACTCACATTATTTTTATTCAATTTGTTTTCCAAACCAGCCTGCCCCCATTAGATCATTCCAACTGGGCTCCTGTTTTTCAGAGGACTTAATTCATCCCAGCATCCCAGGCCATCTTTGCTTCCTTAGTGTGAGCAGGGGATGGGCTAAAGGAGGCTGAACCATGCTGTGGTGGGTGGGTCCAGTCTTTCCTTCAGCAATTGGCTTACGTGGAGTTAATGAGGCACCTCCCCTTCCCTCCACATTTTACGTGTATGATTCCTCTCTCTATCTAGCATTTTTCCACAAATTTTATGATGATGATGGTGGTGGTGGTGGTGGTGTAAAAACAGCAGTTACACACAACAAACGAGATCACTATGCTGGATTTCGTATTATATCACTAGTCAGGCACTTCCCAAGCACCTAGGACTGTGTGATGTATCGGCGAATTATGCAAGCAGACCCCAGTAAAGTGGATTTTTGTAGGTGGCAGATGGATATTTTGTCAATACCAATGGTTTTCAGGTGCCCGCTGAGATCTTTTGGCACCGCACCCAATGTGCCGAGAATGACTGGGACCACTTTGACTGGTTTTCGCCAGAGTCGCTGAAGTTCAATTCTCAGATCTTCATATCTGGTGAGTTTCTCCAACTGTTTCTCCTCAATTCTGCTGTCACCTGGGATAGCAATGTCGATGATCCACACCTTCTCTTTCTCAACAATTGTAATATCAGGGGTGTTATGCTCCAAATTTCGGTCAGTCTGAAGCCTGAAGTCCCAAAGTAGTTTTGCCTGTTTGTTTTCAACAACTTTTTCTGGCTTGTGATCCCACCAATTCTTTGCCACTGGCAGATGATACTTTTGGCACAAGTTCCAGTGGATCATTTGTTGTTGTTGTTGTTGTTGTTGTGATTTTAAAAATTAATTGCATGGAAAAGAAAAGCACATAAAAAGATAAGGGGGCCGTGGAGGTGGGGGAGCAGGTTTAAAAAAGAACCACAAGCACACAATCTAGCATCCAAATGGAATGTTCCAAAACATTCATATGAAGCTTCATTACATTTGTGAACCTGGGGAGGTGGGAAAGCGGCTGCGTCAGTCCCATCTGCAATGGATCCAAAGTGGATTTGAAGTGGATTGAGAATGGATTCAAAGTAGATTCAGGTTGAATTTGCTTCATTCAGAGCGGATATGTATCAGATATGTTGGGGATTCATATGTGATTCATATCGAATATCCGTATGGAATTTGAACCCTACCACATTCGAAGGGGATCTCTTCAAACAAATACTAATTTTCTTGCTTTTGATTCAATACAAATCGAACACACACAAAATTTATGCACAACCCTAATCTCTGTGCAATGTAGATGCTCTGTCTCATAGCATTCCCAAACTCCCTCTGTTCAACAAGTACAAACAAGCCCATAAATACAGATATGGATACAGACTGGAAACCACTGTTACTAACACATTGCATTTTGCATGCTATTTTCATTGAAGAAGACCTTTTTATGCAAACCTTTTCTTATGAAACGGCCATTATTTTTGCTATTATACCTGTTAGGCTTCTTTGTTTGTCCCCCCTGCTGTTTTAAGATTGCTTTCAACACTGCTTAGTTGTATTCTCAGCATTGCTTTTACCTTGTTTTTCATGCTAGTTTGCAAAGCATTTTGTGATCTTCGATAAAGGCAGTATGGAAATACTTTGAATAAAAGAAGCATCACTGGCCTGGTTTTTTAAAAAGTTTGATGCATTGAATTTAAACCTAATGAACAAATTACACCAGAATAGTGTTACTCCTTTCCTAAGATCACTAAATAAATATTATTATAGTTTTGAACCAAATAGTTGAAAAATTCATCTCTTTGTGGTAAAGCAGGAAACTCAATATAGATGAGGATGTTGTAGAACTGGAAAAGGTGCAGAAAAGGGCAGCCAGAATGATTAAGGGGCTGGAACTCCTCCCTTACAAAATCAGACTACAATGTCTAGGCCTCTTCAGCCTGGAAAGATGGAGTTTAAGAGGGGACCTGATTGAAGTAGATAAAATTATGCATGGTATAGAAAAGGTAGATAGAGAAGATGTCTTTTCTCTATCACGAAACACTAGAACCAGGGACAGGTGAGGCAGGACTCTATGAAGCTGATGCGTAGGAGAGTCAGATCAGACAAGGGGAAGGATTTCTTCACCCAGAGGAAAGCCAGGGATTTTCGTTCCACATTATCTATCCCAAAGGTGAATTTTTGAGTTATTTAACACTGAAAGAAAACAGCTTGTCATTTTGCTAATGTATTCTCTCGTTCTGGAAGTGGATTGAAGCTGGATTAAACCTTAGGTGTGACAACAGCCCAGGAGACCTTGTTCTCAAGGCCTACCGGTACTTGGGCCCAGAAGCGGAACAGGAGGAGACCATTTTGGACCTCCTCCTCCTCCAGAATATTTTTTGTCCCATGCAAAAGGAGTGTACCAAAGGACTCAAGGACTCACCAATCTGCACCAACGTGCAGACAAAAGATCCAAGAACTATGGCGCCAAAAGATCTGGGTCTAAAGTGGGGACATAGAGGCCCTGAGGGTGATAGGACTGTACATGAAATTCCAGGACCCTCAGGAACTTCTCTTGCTTTTAAGAAAAGGTGATACAATGAGCTCCATTTTTAGTTGTGTCTTTGTAGTGCTTGCATCATAACCCACTCTGAGTCCTTGGAGTAGAGTGTGGGATAGCAAACAAATGAACGAACAAACGAACAAACAAACGAACAAACGAACGAATGAACTTTAACAATTCAGTAACGCCTAAATCTGGGCATCCTAGACCGGTCTGACCAGAGAAATATTATCTATTTGTCTCATTTTTAGAGACATACATTTAGGGCAAATCCATCAGCTTGCAAGACATCCAATAGTTTTTAAATGACTTTGTTCACATTATTGTTGTTCTTGCTTTTTAAATTATTATTATTATTATTACTATTATTATTAATTATTATTAATTATTTGCTGTTGCTAATTGAGATGAATTGATGTGTTCATCTTTATCCCTGAAAAGCCAGGGACTCTCTGCCCTTGAACACCACTTCTCCCAAGGCTGAAAATATTGTAGCTTCTGATTGTCAAGCTTGAATAAACGAAAAAATCAGCTGGGAAAAAAATCCCTCTTCCTTCCCCACCGCATCAACCAAGGGACAAGGGGCTTGAAAAACATCTACAGTAACTTTTGTCCTTGCTGTCTCTCCCATCAATTAACTACAGGGGAAACTTTAATCTGCCGTTAAGGCTCCAGTTGATTAATCATACCAATTAATCAATTAAAGAGTGCAACCCTGCTTATTTTAGAACCCCAAGGACCAGGAACCACTAAACTGTTTCCAAACTACTATATTCACAGCAGGACTATTCGATGCAATCCATGCAATCTGAGCTGGCCTCGGCTTCCACAATGACTTCTCCAGTGTGGGCTGGGTTAAGCAAACCTCTTGGCACGAGCCCAAAATTGTTTGGAGAGTTTGCTGCAAAATCTACTAGACAAGAGGGATAAAAATAAAAAAGAGAGAACAATGTACTGTATTAGACACTCAGGTCCCAAACCTTCCCACTGTTGAAGAAAGCCCTTTTTAGCCAAGGCCTTTTGCTAAAATGTCAATTATCCTCACCCTCTGTGTAGTTCACTGTTTATATCTAAATAGGTAGGTAGGTAGGTAGGTAGGTAGGTAGGTAGGTAGGTAGGTAGGTAGGTAGGTGGGTGGGTGGGTGGGTGGGTGGGTGGGTGGGTGGGTGGATGGATGAAGACAGACAGACAGATAGACAAACAGACACAGAGAGAGAAGAAGAACAGTTGGCTTTTCTACCCCGCTTTTCTCACCCATTTAAGGGGACTCAAAGCAGCTGAGAAAGCTTTTCTATTCTTCTCCCCACAACAAAACACCCTGTGAGGCAGATGGGGCTATGAGAGCTCAGAAGAGAGCTGTGCCTAGCCCAAGGTGACCCAGCTGGCTTAGTGGAGGAGGGCGGAATCGAACCTGGTATTCCCAGATAAGAGTCCGACTCCCTAACCACTAGACCAAACTAGAGATGATTGATAGTAGGGATGCACATTTTTGGCATTTGAGTCATAAAGCAAATGTTTAAAAAAATCATATTTGTTTGAATAGATCCCCTTCCAATGTGGTAGGATTCTGTTCTATTTGTATGAATTCATACGAATATCCAATATGAATGCATACGGATCCTGGATATGGATCCTATACAAACGCATTATTAACAGATATGTATCCTTGATGAATGCATACGTATCGATACGTATCCAGTACATATCCCCAGTTTTAAAAAATGTCTGAATTATTCATATGAATGTTATTGTACAAATATCGTAACATTTGATTTATGTACCAATGGCGAAATGTGTACGAATTTGTATGAATAATGAACGTTACGAATATTTGTGCACATCCCTAATAGATGTTTGAAGAACAAATGCTGGAAGTTCCAGGTGATTTTCCAGTACTGTGACCGGCTATGTTCCCATTTCGACGATACAGCTCAGCCAACCACGTTGTGACAAAGTCTGTATTTCTCAATGGCAGCAGGTTGTGTAACACAAACAGGAACACACGAGAATCAGTGCATTTTGGCTGAGCAGCATCAGCAGAATGGGGAACTAACCACTCACAATCTTCGCAAACCACCTGCATCTTCTGGAAATTTTACTCACAGGCTTTAGAACTGATCTGCAGCAGCAGGAGTTACAGTTATAAGGGCTCTGTGATAGTTAATTTTAACTTATTCTCATCCTCTTGACTGGCTCACAAACCTTCTGTTCTTCTTCCCACAACAGACACCCTGTGAGGTCAATGGGGCTGTGGGAGCTCAGAAGGAGAACTGTGAGTAGCCCAAGGTCACCCAGCTGGCTTTGTGGAGGAGTGTGGAACCAAACTGTGAGATAAGACTCCAACAAGCCACAAGACCTATGGACCTCCGCTGGTGTAGTGGACCATGAAGAGCTGTATGGCATGAGAAACCCTTTTCTACAATCCTCCAGGAACATCCATGAAAGGAGACCTCCAGGAACACACATCTCTTTCAGAGACTAGAGCCCTTTCTGCACTGGCCCTTATTCTGGTTAATGTCTTGGACTAGGGACCTGTCATCCTCATATTGGTGCAGATTACAGCAGATCTTGCCTGTGACCTGTTGTAGTCTGCACTAAGATGTGTGTGGCTGATCCCTATTCTGAAATATAATCCAGAATAAGGCCCAGTGCGGAAAGGGCTTTGATGCCATTCCAAGGGCTTTTCAAAAGGCAGAGGATGAGGATGAGGAAGGGACAATGTGGATCATTCCCAAAATGCAGATGGCCCTATCTTCTCTATTGGTCCAGAATAACCTAAAGGGCCAAGGAATCTATGGTTTGATGAAATTCTAGAAGGTAGGCACTTGAGTTTGTCTGAAAGTGCATATTGATTATCTTGGTGATTTTCTTACTTTTCTATTTGGCTATGGTACCACCTCAACAACTGTACTCAGAAGAAAACAAGAACTCTATCAAGCTTTAAATCTTTTTTTTTTTTTTTTGTCAAAAGCCTTTCCCTGTAATATAACACAGAAACAATGACGTTTTCTATGTAATGGATGAGATCACTTCGTTGTGAAGATTATATATTGAGTGTAGAGACACGCTTAATTAAGTGTGGCATTTTGTCTCTGCCCATACAATAATCCCTCAGCTTTTGCAGGAGATGAACGCTAATGGCAAGGCTAACGGAGCAGTCTCAACATTTGAAAACCATTTGAAGAGAGTTCCCTCAATGTATGCAAGCCTATATCCTTCAAGGAGACACTTCGGCCTGGGAAAATCAAGTTCTCAGCTCATTTTAGCAAGGAAACGATCTTGCTCAATTAAACATTTAAATTTCAACTATAATTATTCCTTCAAGATGGCCACCTATTCTTTTTTTCCCCACATATAAAATATAACAACCAATTATACTTTGATAAGACCCAACTAGGCCCCTGGTCACACCTTTAGTTTAAGACAACTTCAGGTCATCTTCTGGTCACATAAAATTATTTTTATTCAATTCGTTTCACAAGCCGGCTTATCCCCGCCAGGTCCTTTTAACCAGAGTCCTCTTTTCCAGAGCACTTAGCCCATCCTGGTGTGCAAGGCCATCTTCTCTGGGCTAAAAGAGGCTGAACCTTGTTGTGGGGGTGGTTTCCAATCTTTCCTTGTGTGTGTCCAATAAAAATAAACTTCTCTGCAGAACAAGCTGAAAACAGTTCACTTTGAATTTTAATAAAATGCAGGAACTTAAATCCCTGCTGATCCCACTAAATCCAAACTCAAGGCTTCCTATTTGGAGGCATTTCCAGTACCAAGAAATTAGAGTGACTTTTAGTGTTTTAATCAGCAAAGCAAAAGTGTTGCGTCAATAATTTTGTACATCATAATAATTCCTGAAAATCTGCCCCTTTTCAAATGATCTCATTTTATCTAGGGCTGCACAAGAACCATTTATTCAGGATGTCTGTTCCACCCAGAATTATCTTGTGTGTGAGAGAGGGAGGGACGTTCTTCCACTGCTTTCCTTTGCAGATTTTTGGATCCCGTATTGAGAACATGCAAAATGATGTGTCTATTTCTTGATAAACTATCTTTATGCTGGCTTTCCCAGGTGGAACACTTAGCAGACTTGAACTAGGGGCCTTTCTGCACTGACCTATCAAGATCTGAGGTCTTTTTGCACTTATGCCAGTAGTGAATGATTAGGTAAGGGCATCTGGGCTTGGAGAAGTCTGCTACAGCCTCCAGGTGCTCCCTGCCTGCCCAGAAATTCCCCAAATATTCACTGGGTATGGAGCACCTAAATTTACCCAGGGACTTACCCAGTGGTGAGCATCTGCATCTCTTCTGGTGCTCCAAGGTCATCTGAGGTGCCAAGCAAGCGCACTGGCACCTGGGACAACCATGGATGTGACTGCACACGCACAGAACGTTAGCATCATCATGGCAACAGCACTGACATAAGAGGACCAGCCCCAGGATTGACCAGAGGTGAGTGACTGATTGCATGGGGTGTGGGCAGTAATTATCTAGCACTTGTAAGTGCGAGCACTAGTTAACAGTGGACGGGAAGGGAAGTGTGAAATCACCCCTGTAATACACTTTGAATCCATCCTGTAATCCACTTTGTATCCATCCCACAATCTGCAGGGCAACCACATGTTCCTGACCGGCCTCCAGTTTGGTCTAGTGGTTAGGGAGCCAGACACTTGTCTGGGAATACCAGGCTTGATTCTGCACTGCTCCATGAAGCCAGCTGGATGTCCTTGGGCTAAGCACAGCTCTCTTAGGAGCTCTCATGGCCCCACCTACCTCACTGGGTCTTCTGTTGTGGAGAGAAGAACAGAAAGCTTTGTCAGCTACTTTGAGGCCCCTTAAATGGGTAAGAAAAGTGGGGTAGAAAAGCCAACTCTTCTTCTCCTTCTTCCACGACAGCTCAGAAGCTTACATGAGCTCCAGCCTCTGCAAGTTCCGATGGCCAGGAACAAAGGTTCCTGTCCTTGGAGACCCTGGGGGATCCATTTCAGTGGTGAAAAAAGGCACACCACCAAGATGGGTCCCCCTGCTAAACTTCCATATGCCTCCTTGGACTGGTCTAGCAGCCCCTAGACTGGTGGTCTATCGATATTCCAGTCTAGGAGGCCATTTTGGCCACTTAGACCATTCTATGCTCAGTCCAACGCAGATGGAGCATACTAGCATGTGGTGGGGTCTCCCATTTACCACATCAGCATGGAGAAGGGAGAGTTCCTTGACCCCTTGCTATATTGGTCCAAAGGTAAGTGCAGAAGAGCCCAGAATACAGGAGTAAAGAGGTATTTATTTATCTCTTTACTCCTATGCACTGTTATTCCTCCAGAGTTGTTTTCTTTCCCATGGCAATGGTTCTGTAACAGACAAATGTGGTGAAACTAGGGATATGCGTGAATATTCGTAAAAGTTCAAACTTTGTATGAATTTGGTCAAATTTGGACATTCAAATTCAAATTGAATGTTGGCGCATTTGAAGATTGACATTCAAATTTGAATTGAATGTTCTGATACGTTCGTATGAAGCTTCGTATGGGATGTATATCGGACTGAATATTCATATTGAATACAAATCTTACTACATTCAAAGGAGATCTATTCGAACAAATACAAATTCTCTTGCATTTGATTCTATATGAATCGAATACAAAACAAAAACATTCTTGCATATCCCCAGGTGAAACTAAAATGGAACCATCTTAGTTCACAGAAAAGATTATAGTGAAAGTAATACAAGTTTTCTAGCTTCTCACTTCATTCCTGTGTACTTTTGGGGGGCATTTTGTGATTATTACCCATATAAATCCATTTGCTTCTTAACACCATGGTGATAATTAACAGCATCAACCTGTTTAACTCACAAATTCACTTAAATGTGATAACAGTAGCGTATTAACAGCTCTAAAAGATTGAAAGGAGAAAGAGTGAGTTCATTAATTGAAGGCTGGAATAATACAAAAAGAAAATGCTAGAGGGAAAATAGAAGTAAAGGATGGAAGTAATTGGAGAGTTAAAAGCCCAGTGGGCAAAAAAACCAATCTATATATGGTTTTATTTTATTTTTCTTTAAGAGTGAAATTAAAATAAGAAACTGGCAAATTAGGCTGCAATCCAAAAATAAAAATAAAAAAGGAGCCATCCACACTGAACCAAGTGGAATGTATTTCTAGAGAAATACATAAAAGTCTATGAATGTTATCGTGTGTGTAACAGCAATTTAGAATTGATGGTATGCATCAGAGTCAAGAAACACCAACAGAAGTGCAAAATCAAGGGCAAATCAACCGTGGAATACAGCTCCAAAGTGCAGTTAAAGACGCCTTGAGGCTGAATCCAGACAGGGTCAAAACCTTGCGATTATTTTGTAATTATACCTGATTTGCAAGGCATGATCATGGCGGTCTCAGTACAGTCCCAGAATATAGACCCAATTTACCAGCTTATCATTACTCCGGTAGAATTAACTATTGTTACACAATATCCTGTTGTTCTGTAATTGCAAGAGTTACGGTTCAAGGAGTACAGCAAGAGCTCAATATGAGCTGTCACTACTCAGAAATACTTGACATGATACTATTGGTCACTTCTACAGTGCAGTGGGAGGGCTAGGTCACATGGAATGGAAAAAATTGCTGCAGGAAATGCTAAAATGTGGAGTATCAATCTAATGTCCAGACAACATATGATAGTTCCTGAAGTGTTTTATACCTGTAAATCAATAAATTGTGGAATAAATAAGTAATGCCTAGAAGTGGGAATGTTAGGAGCTTAGACTCTCTCTACCTTGCCTGCAGGGCTATTCTTAAAAAGGTGAGCCCACAATAAAAGGTACAGGGGACTCAGGTGCAGAAAATGTGGCTGCCACCAATTTAGGAATTTGCACAAATGAAAAATGCAATCTGCAATTGAAAAAAAAACACATCCAAGAATTCATCTCTTCATCAGATCATTTGCTCAAACATTCAGACTTTCAAATTCAAGGCCAAACATTTTCACAGCATATTTTTCATCGAAAAAGCCTGTTTTCAACAGTAAACTATTGTGAAAGGGCCAAAATTTGATCACATTTTTGTATTCACCAGCCATAAGCATTGCTCATTTCATTCGTAAATCCAGATATTCATTTGATGTGAAGATTTGTTAATTCGAAAATTCAATCAAATGTTTCAATGTGTATTTGTTCATGCACCTTCCTAGCCACCATTCTAACCATCTGCACAGACAAAACACCTGGGCCCTGGTCACACTTATATGAGACAGGACATCCTATTCATAATTCAAACTGAGTTCGTGCCAGCTCTGTTTACATGTGGAACATTATAAGTCATCCTCAGGCCGTCCTTGCTCTGGACTGCATTGCTCACACCTTTCTCCACGATCGACCTGAGCCTCCTCCATGGAACTCTTAGCTCTCCATCCCTTTTGCTGCATCAAACCTACCTCCTTTCTTATTGGTTGCCGTTGTGTTAGTCAAAGGAGGTGAGGAGGTATGTTTGCAGTTCTTTTTAAGCCTGCTCCCCCACCTCCACACCCTTTTTTATGTGCTTTTCTTCTTACAGCAATTAATTTTAAAAATAATAATAAATTTGCATAAAAATGCCCGCTAGAAAAAGGAGTCATACACATAAACTGAGGAGAGAAGGGGAGGTGCCCCACGAACTCCACACATGCACATTGGCTGAAAGGAAAGACTGGATCCACCTACCACAGCACAGTTCAGCCTCCTTTAGCCCATCCCCCTGCTCACACTGAGGAAGAGAAGATAGCCTGGGATGCCAGGACGGTCTGAGTCCTCTGGAAAAGAGGACCCCAGTTAAAATGATCTAAAGGAGATAAGCTGGCTTGGAAAATGTATTGAATAAAAATAATATGAGTAATGCGACTTGAGGACAACCTGAAGTCATCTTAAACTAAAAGTGTGACTAGGGCCCTAGTTGCCTGCTCATTATAGTTTCAGGAATGCTGGAAGCCTAGAGAGCACCACACAGAATGTCCCTGTTGATTCCGATCAAGAAGAGGGTTAGAGTCTCAGAAGTTTTCTTTTGGGTAGAAAAAAGTAAATAAAAACCTGATTGAAGCAAGGCTTTCCTCAGACCGAGGATTGCCAGTAGGCTTCATGCTAAATTTGCATCCAACTCCACTTCTAGGAGAGCACCAACAGAGGAACAGCAGGCTGCAATTAATACTTGGTATTTTTACTGAAGCCTTTCCCTCCCTTGTAGAATTAACTCCGGAGTGGATTGCACTTTGAATGACCTATTCCAAAATAATTGCCAGTAGTTTTACCCCTGAAGTAAATCTAATCTGTCTCATGTCAGCCCTGTTGACCTGTGTTTTGTTTTGTTTTGTTTCAAATGTGCACACTCTTGGCTCAGGAGATGAAACAAAATGGAGTCCCTCATGCCAATTCCTCATGCCAGCTCAGATTTTTATGTGGGGATTTGCTGCCTCCTAGCTGTGATTGCCTGTTCTACTGCCTGCAAGGTCACCTGGCAGATAATCTGCTCTGTACATCTGCCAACATCTCTACTAAAAATGAAAAAACAAAGGCTAGAAGTTCAAAAGCAGAGTTCCCAGGATTTTTGTGTCGAAATTAGAATTTGTCAAAGTATGTTCTGATTTTTAACAGCAGGCATGGATTTAGCAAATCCAAGGAGCTAGGGAATGTGGGTTTTAGCATTTGCTTTGTAACTAATCAAATGTTAGAAAATTTGTATTTGTATTTCGAATGTGGCAAAATTCTACTCAATACTAATATATTCGTACAAATTCATAAGAATATCCGATATGAACTAATACGTATCACGATATGTATCTGTAACAAATCCACTCTGAAAGCATCATATATGAACTGAATCCACTTTTAATATGCTCTCAATCCATGTCAAATGGGGATGTGTATGAATGCAATATTCAGCATTTGATTCATAATGAATTGAATGTCCCAACATTTGATTTCATATGGATGGAGAATTTTGAATGTCCAGACAATATGAATGCATTCAATATGACTGTATTCATACATATTCGTTCAAATACTCAATGCATATGGATGCGTATTTGATGACATACATCCATACGCGTCCCATACATATCCCATATTCATCCCATATGGAAAGGGTGGGGAGAGACCGAACTGGGGTGTGCCGGTGCGATGGCTGCTGGAACGGCCCTGATGAGGGCTGTGCCAGCTGCCAGGGACCCCTAGGTGCCCACTTGCACCCAGGGGGCTGCACTCCCCCCAACCCCCACACGATCCACTTACCTTGTTGGGCTTAGGTCCAATGTGGTCTTCACATGGCCTGGCAGGACAATCTACCACTCTGTGCGTAGACGTTGTTTGATAGCTCAGCCCCTCACTGACCTGACATGATGAGCGTCAGGTCATAGTGAGGGTGATCCGCGGGCGGGCCCACTGCTGTCCAGCCGGGAGAGTGCGAATGCTTTCCCTGCCATACAGCTGTGGAATGGCCTGGGATGGCCTGGGACGGCCTGGGACGGGTATAGAGCACAATTTCATGCTCTACACCTGGAACACAATTAGGTCACCCTGGGACAGGCTGGGGTGGTTCCAGACAGAACCATCCACTCAGCAGAGTGAATGCTCTGTCCCAGGGCTTGCCTAATTGCATTCCTGGGCCATAGTGCAAATAGGTCTGGGCTCTCTCTCACTGTATATGTTCTCACACTGGCCTTCAGTTAAATGGGGATATACTCTCCCTTCCCACTTATAGACACTGTTGTTTTAATATATTTTATTTGAAATGTTGTTACCCACCCTGAGACCTTTGGGTATAGGACAGGATAGAAAAATTAATTAATTAATTAATTAATAATGTGCCAGCATTTGATTCAGACTCAAAAGATCAAATTCATACGAATTTGTACAAATTTTGAATGTTACAAATATTCATGCACATCCCTAATTTGTCTAGAACTATAAGAACATAAGAAAGAAGAAGGAACGTTCTACCATATGTGGTGGACATGTAAAAAAGCAAAGAAATACTGGGCTCAAATCTATAAAAGTATGAAATTAATATTAAAGAAGGATTTTTTATTTAAAGCAGAATTGTTTTTGTTGGGTATAATAGACAACTCTTTGGATGATAATAATGTATTGGTATCGTATATGGTGACAGCAGCAAGATTACTATACGCACAAAAATGGAAGGAGAAGGAGATTCCTACGGAATATGAATGGTTAATTAAACTGGTTGATCTGGCAGAAATGGATAAACTGACAAACTTGTTAAATGATAGAACAATGGATAAATTTGTAGAAGACTGGCACCCTTTTATTAACTATCTACACGAACTACAAGTGTCGACAGAAGGTTTCGACTAAAAAACAAGAAGGCAGTCAGAAAATGACAAGAATGAATAAAGAAGCAAAGGAACAAGCGGTATTAAGAAGGGAAGTCGGAGAAACGGGGGAAGTCATACAGAATAATAAAGCAATACACACTAAGAGAAGATACAAGAAATTGTATGATAGATATTGTTTAATTGTTTTTTTAATGTCATATTGCTTTTAAAATCAATAAAAAATATATTTAAAAAAAAGAGAGAGAAGCCCTGCTGGATCAGGCCACAGCCCATCTAGTCCAGCATCCCATCCCACACAGCGGTCCAACAATTGCTTCTGAGCATCTCAAGCAGAAGATAAAAGCAAAGTCTTCACCTGCTCTCGATTCCCTGCAAATGGCCTTTAGAGGCATCCCGCCCGTCTCCAGAGTTCTCCTGCACTTTGTCTGGACTGAAGCCCAAAGGTAGCATCTGACCTAGGTTTATTGCATTTTCAATCAAGAGGATAATAACTTCAGGTGTTAGTGGAATAAAGCATAATCTGATAGCAGTGCCCCCTTTTCTCATCCTTCGGAGGAAGTGAAATATTACCACAAACTATCCAGTAACTAGCACCAAGTCCATAATCACTTCTGCATTAACTCAAAGCCTGGAAGATTGATGAGATACTTAAGGTCAATTGGTTTCCTTCTTTTCCTCCCTTTCGGTTCCATCCTTTCCTTAATTTTTTTTTCAAATTGCGGTTACTTTAATCAACCTGATTTCTTTTTAAAATGAGGCTGCAAGAGAGATGTGAGCACATTTGCTCATGTTTAGAGGCTGACACTGGAAAAAGAGGACTTGGAGGTGGCGTTCATCAAGTGTCTATCATGATCTTCATGAGACCTGTTGGCTACCTGTACAAAAGAGCTTGTAAAAAGCAGCTTAAAGCTTGTGAGTCTGTAAAGAAACCTTGTCATTAGACTTTGAATCTAAAAACAGGAATCTTTTAAAGTAAAAAAAATAAGTTGTGATTAAATTATGGGTCTCTAGATATCATGAATGAATTAACTTTATAGATTAGTCATATGACCGTATCAGGTTTACAAAAGATAAAATCATATAAAACATAGGATAAAAACTAAAATAAAATAGAACTTAAGAACATAAGAGAAGCCCTGCTGGATCAGGCCACAGCCCACCTAGTCCAGCGTCTCATCACATACAGTGGCCCACCAAATGCTCATGGGCATCTCAGGCAGAGACAAGAGCAAACCTTCTCCTGCTCTCGAATCCCAGCAAATGGCCTTAGAAGCATCCTGCTTGTCCCTCCAGCCTGAAAGATGTACTTAGACATCCATTCTATTAGCCGGTGATACATCTGTAATCCTTTGTCTAGCCCTTCCTTAAAGCCATCTAGGCTGGTTGCTGTTACCACCTCTTCTGGCAGCAAATTCCATAAACCGATGACCCTCTGAGTGAAGAAATCCTTCCCCTTGTTGGATCCGACTCTCTTACTCATCAGCACCACAGAGTGCCCCCAGGTTCTAGTGTTGTGTGATAGAGAAAAGAAATTTCTTATGTACTACATTCCAGTGGGACACATTTTGTAAAAGGGGGGTTAGGTATTACCTGGTACCTAAGGAGATGGAATGCTGAATAGGGAAAATCTGAAAATGTCCCTATTTCACAAAATTCACCTGATTTTGTATTTTTATCCAATTTTGGTGCCATCCCCAAATTCTCCAGTTCGGAGAGCAGAAAACGTTTGTATCCCACAAAATACTGCCAGATTTAAACTTCTATCAACTTCTTTTTCTTTATAAACTACAAACTGCATTCCAGAAGAATCTTATCAGAATAAAATAAAATCTATAACTAAAGAACAGGGCCTGAATTTGTTCTCCTTCTTTTTCTGGTTTTTATTTCTCTCAGTGGTGTTTTTTTTTTCTTTTTTGTGCTTTGCTTTTCAGACGGCGTGCCTTCCCCAAAGTCTTATTATCATTGGTATTTTGTAACTCACCTTGGGACCCTTCTAGGACAAAGTGCAGGCCTTTCTTTTTTCAAAGAACAGAAATGGATGTAAATAAATAATGTGCAGCTCAATGAAGGTGTCGGCCCAGGATGCAGTAGCACAGGGGCGAGGGAAGCAACTTCAGTGCTAGGGTAATTAGGGAACGAATAGAAAATGAGTCAGCAAGCATCACGGGGCTTCTTTGGAAATCCATGGTGAGGCCACATTTGGAATTTTGTGTACAATTCTAGTCACCACCACATCTCAAAAAGCATATTGCGGAACTGGAAAAGGTGCAGAAAAGGGCAACCAGAATGATCAAGGGGGTGGGACACCTTCGCTGCAAAATCAGGCTGCAACATCTTCAGCCTTGAAAGACAAAGTGCAAGAAGAGACATGATTGAACAGAAGAACATAAGAGAAGCCCTGCTGGATCAGGCCACAGCCCATTTAGTCCAGTATCTGGTGTCACACAGTGGTCCACGAGTTCCCCGTGGGCATCTCAAGCAGAGACAAGGGCAACCCTTCTCCTGCTCTTGAATCCCAGCAAATGGCCTTAGAAGCATCCTGCCTGTCCCCCCAGCCTGAAAGATGTACTTAGGCATCCATTCTAGGAGCCATTGGTACACCCATCATCCATGAATTTGTCTAACCCTTCTTTAAAGCCATCTAGGCTGGTTGCTGATACCACCTTTTCTGGCAGCAAATTCTATAGGCTGATGACCCTCTGAGTGAAGAAATATATAAAATCATGCATGGTATGGAAAAGTGAGCAGAGAAACACAACACTAGAACCAGGAGGCTTTGAAAATGAAATGAATAAAAATAATGTGAGTAACATGACCTGAGATCGTTCTCAACTACTTGTGTGACCAGGGTCTAGATGAGCTGCAGTGGTGTTTGTGTGCGGATGGACCTGAACACCAAGCAGATCTTAGCGGTCCAACTAGAATGTGTGAAAAGGCCTGCAGTATCCGCTGTTGGTGGGTTTGGATTTCTGGGTTTGGATTTCTTTTCCAACATATTTCCAGTCTGTTTGGGTGTTCTTCTTTGTGAAGGGCTTCTGTGTGACCTCCAAGATAGTAGGACATACTGAGTGAAGAAAGCTGTTAGTAAATCAATCCTAAAGTGATTTATTTTCCAAGTGACAGATACCAAGCAGGTAGTGTATATTTATCATTTGGACAAGGGCTTAATAAAGATAAATTCAAAGGATGGAGCACTGGAAGCTTCAATGCTGATAACAGCCAGATGCCAAAACAAATTTCTTAGATAATTAGCCAGTTCTCATATCTAATTTCCAGAGGTGTTGCTCAGGATTGTAATTTGGATGCGAAAACCTCGGGTTAAGAATTAGAAGTTTACAGCAGCGGAAACTCGGCAAAGAAATGATGGACCTTCAAGTCCTGGATTTGAATATTATGATCTGGGATCTTGATTTTTTCCCATGAAATTTTGAAACCAAATTCCGAGAGGGGAAGAGGTTCCCAAAGTTGAGTTAACCTATATAACCACAACATTAAGAAAAAGAACAGAGAAAGGCATTTAAAATATACAGTATATATGCGTAATATGGGTATAGTTTTGTTGTGCCTAACGTTATTAAAAATGGAAAAGTAAACGTAAAAATATCCAAACACTGGTGGTGGTTTTGTGGTTTTTAGCTTAACTTTACCTAGAGTTTAAAACTTTTGTCCAAACACTTTTTATTTTTGATAAAGAAAATTCCTTGCTTGAATTTGTTTACAAAAAAAGGTACTTATTAAGAACCTAAGGTTGTAACCAAAGAAACAGAATGAACCATATTCTTTCAGACTAATAGAATACGGGCATGGTCACACTTAAGAATTAATCCAGCTTCAGACCACTTTCAGACTGATAGAATACAGCTATGGTCACACTTATGGTTTAATCCAGCTTCAGTCCACTTTCAGACTGCTACTTTACTCCAGTTTCCCCTTTACCAGTTTCCCCTTTACATTTCTGAGCTAGAGATTATTGTCTTCGTTTGCCTCACCCTGCATAGAATCTGCTAAGAATCCTGAACAGTTTTCAAGTGGAGTCTGGCTAGAACTTTCTTCTGAAATGGAGGCAAACAGAGCAGACATGCATATCCTAGCCATCTTTAACGTGAGTTACTCCAGACAGGAGCAGAAACAAGAGAGAATGCATTAAAGCTAATCAGGCAAAACAAAATATTTCTCACACCTATGTATATGCAGAAGCAAGATGATGAATCGCCAAGAGCCCTGGAGAACACAAATCCAGCCTTGTCGGCATGACAGAAAAGGAGCTGTAATGTGCTTCAAGCTGCTTCTCTAAACACACGGCGTTGCCTTTCAGCACTTTGTAGAGACGTACAGCTGAGAAAAGCACAAACGCAATCAATCTCAGTAACATGCAGACTTCTAGGGCCTATTCGCACTAGGGTCTGCGGAACTCAAGTAGGACCCCCTGGGGCGGAGCATTCGCTCTACTAGGCCAGTGGTTCCATTCGTAACTGCTCCAGCCCATCCCAGGGTGGCCTACTCACATTCTGAGTGTAGAGAATGAAATAGTGCTCTACGCCCATTCCCGGCATTCCTGGGCCATCCCACAGTTGTCTGGGAGGGAGAGCATTTGCACACTCTCTCCCGGACAGCTGCGGGCCCTGCCCCCTGCTGCCACTATTGGGCCAAATTCAACCCAACAGCTGGCAGGCCCATGCTATCAACTTATCTTACTGAGCCCGGGGTGCTCCTTGCACGGCCTTGAGAGCAATCTGCCGTGATCTGCACAAGCGCGTGCACTCCAGGAGACCGAACCCACGCTGACCCGTCAGGTGAGCGTGGAGCCCAGCTAGTGGAGCACGCTCACCTGGGCAGATCACAGCAGATCAATCTCGAGGGTGTGTGAATTCCAGACCCCAGATCACAGGCCCGGCAAGATAAGGGGGCATCGCGTGTGTTGGCAGGGGTGGCGTGAACCTCTGGGTGCTGCTGGGCAGCCAGGGATTCACTGCCGGCTGCTGCAGTCCAATTAGGACTGCAGCAGTTGGCAGGACACCCCAGGTTTGGTCTCCCACTGCCCCTTTCAAGGGCGAAGCGAGACCAGGCTGGTGGCAATATGCCACTCCGTGTGGTAGACCAAACCCACGCTGTCAGTGCATCGCGTTCCTTACCTGCCTAGATGCATATGTGAAATTCGTCCCTGTGTGTCCTAGCTGTCACACAAAAAGACCTCTGATTTCCACCTTTAATGCTAGGTATACAGTAGTTCCCCAACCCAGGAAGATGTTCTTCATGCAATCCAAAACACCACTGCAATGCAATGCAAAGAATATTTCAAAAGTCTGTCTTCGGTTTTGCACTTACATATTAAGCCAGACATGATGTGAAATTTTGGTTTATTTAACGTATCTACAGTAGATCCAGATTAAAGCGCTATTTATTTATTTATTTGTTTGTTTATTTATTTATTATTTATTTATTTATTTATTTACTTAAGAACAACATAAAGACTTTCTTACATTTCTATCTTATCATTATTACATTGCTTTTAATACTTATGTGTGACTTCCTCCATTCTTCCAACTTCTCTTCTTGACAACAGATTAAAGGGCTCTTAATCCAGACCTGGGATGCTTCTGCACTTGCTTTCCAATCCATTGGATGGGAAGGGTGCATTAGAGACAAACATATACTAGCATTCGCACTAGGGAATGCTAGCACACATCAGCCTAAGCCCCACACAATCAGACACTCACCTGGGTCATATGTCCGATCCTCTGCAGGGTGCCGCCATTTTGGTTGAGGTCCCCTGCATGACCGCTCAGGAACCAGCACCAGCATCACAGCAATGATGCTGCCCTGAGCATGCACAGTTGCGTCAGGGTGTTGGCACACTTGCACGGCACCTCAGATGACCCCTCACACAGTGCAGATGGTGGCCGGATGGACGGAAAAGGTAAGGAATTGGTTGGGTTGCTTGTGCTGCATGATTTAGTGCACAGCTAGTATGCAATTAGTTAACACCGGGGCAGGCTGGGGGCATTTGTAGGCTGTAAATGTCTTCTGCAAGTGCAGATGCATCTGCCCAGATGTTGACTAATCGCATACTAAGAGGCCAAGTGGAAACTAGCCTCTGGCTTCATCTTGTGTAGATGAAGCTGAACTAATGGAGAGTAGAGACGTTTTCGCACGGGGGTGTTTGGAACGCGCGGGAGACAGCCCGGAACGCGGCAAACGCATTGCCGCCGCAGGGCTTGCGATCCGACGTATCCGGAGCTGTCTCTCGCGCGTTCCAAATGTAGAGCACTTTGAAGTGCTCTACATGCATTCGGGCGCGGACGAACTGCCCGCAGGCGTTCGGGAGGAGAAGGATTCGCGCTCGCTTCTCGCTCCCGAACAGCCCCGGGCCCGCCTCCCCCGCCGGCGCAGGTTTGGCAATCAGCTGTTTGACAATCAGCTGATTGCCGATCTGCCTCCGCAGCTGTCTCCGCGCCCCTGGCCGGCCTTTGCCGGCCAAGACAGTTCCGGGCGCTTTTACCGTTCACACACAGGCGCGCCGGAACACGTTCCGGCGCGCCTGTGTGTGAACGGTGAAAGCGCCCGGAGCTGTCTTAAGCTTCCCGCCTGAACGCGTTCCGTTTGGAACGCGTTGCAGTGCGGAAAAGCCTTAGGTCTTCCTTGATCTGGATTAGTGTGCAGATGTGGAAGCCCAGAATCCAGACTAGAGGCTTCTAGATCCAAGTGCAAAACGGACCAGTATTATGTTTATTTTTACAAAAGAAGATGTAATCCTAATGGAACAGGGAGGTTGGCCTTAAGTTTGTTCATTTATTTGCAATGCCAAAGTATGTTTTGCAAAGTTGTCTACAAAAATAAGCTTAAGACTCGAAGCCAAACTCAAGCCCCCAGAAACAAGAAACCGAGTTCTCCAAATGCTGTTATTAAAAACGAAGAAAGCGCTTTAAGTGCTTTTTAACTCAATCATTTTTGCTCCATGCCTGCATTGCAGAGATAAACTGCCCTCCTCCAGGTGACTTAGCCAGAGGACACTCTCTACCTAGCAAAGGCTTTCATTTTGCTAACCCTTTTAGCACCTCTCTGGACGTGACAAGTGATAAAGGGCCTCATCCATCTGTAGCGTTGCAGCTAGGAGCAGGAGAGGGGAAAGGAGCGGAAGACATTGAGAATGCAGAGGGGTTTGTGCCCAAAAATCCTCCCAGATTTTAACAGCTCAGAAAAGAAAAGCTGCAAGATATCACCGTTCTAGAAGTAAGGCAGGCACAGGGTGTTTCTTTATGAAGCCAGATTCCCACTATAGGGGATTATAATTGTGGTCTTCTCTGCTTAGGAGCACCCATGGTTATCTTCTTGGCTGCACAGATCTGCCCATTAATGAGGACCCACAGGAATGCTACTTCTGCGTTGGATGGGGCATGATGCTGATGAGAGTTGCCCTGAGAGGGATGAGCACAAATGGCGTTGGGGGGCATTGAGATCCAAAGAAGAGGCCCTCCTGGTTGTCCCACCACCATCGGTACTGAGGCTGGTGGGTACCCGGGAGAGAGCATTTTCAGTGGTGGCCCCCGGACTGTGGAATGGTCTCCCCCTCGAGGTGCGCCATGCCACTTCTTTGTTAACATTTAGGACGGCTGTAAAGACATACCTTTTTGCCTTGGCCTTTGGCTACGGTGATGCATTCTCCCCTTAGTTATAGTTATGATTAATACACTATTGAGCACACGGCTTATATCAGAGCTTTTAACTATGTACCTTGTTTTAATTTGTATCATTTTTTTAAAATATGTTTTAATCTGTATTTTGTTTTTAATATGTTTTTAATATGTTGTCTGATCCATTGGTACCCGCCCGGAGACCTTTGGGTATGGAGCAGGATAGAAATGGAAATAAATAAATAAATAAATAAATAAATAAATAAATAAATAAATAAATAAATACTCGTTCAAATAGATCCCCTTTGAATTTGGTAGGATTCTATTTGAGACTAATGTATTTGTACAAATTCATATGAATATCTGATATAAATGCACACAGATCCTGCATACGGATCCTATACATACATGTTATTATTGGATATGGATCCTATATCAATGCATACATATTGGATACATTTCCTATACGAATGCCTATGTATTGATAAGCATCCAATATGCTTCTCCAGTTTAACGAATGCACGAAGTATTTGTCCAAATGTTCCAAAACATTCGGATTTGTGTGAATGTTAATGTAAAATGCCGTAACGTTTGATTCATGTATGAATGCCCAAATTTGTACAAATTCATTCAAATTCATCCGACTAATGAATGATATGAATATTCATGAACATCCCTAGCCCTGAGTGGGAACCATGGTAGGCACAATCCACTGTACCTACTGGCGCACCAGAGGACCAGAGGATGATTTGCAATTTGGCCCACCTCTGGGCAGGTGCATCTGCACTTGCAGGAGGCCCTTACAGCCTACAAGTGCCCCTTGCCTGCCCAATTGTAAACTCGCTGTGGTGCATGACATCATGCACCAGAAGCAACCCAACTCTCCCCAATTGCAACTGGGAATTTACCTTACACGTTCAGCTGGCAACCATCTGCACTCTGTCCACCTGAGGAGGTCATCCGAGCTGCCGTGCAAGTACCCTGGCAGGTCACGTGACCCCTTAATCCAACTGCACTTGTGCAAAGTTTCAGCATCCCCATAGCGATGGTGCTGAGGCATGCGCAGTCACACAGGACGCCGCACTCAAGATGGCAACATCCACACGGGACAGAGTGTAGGCCAGACTAGGGTCCCCCGAAACGGCCTCCTGGTCTGGTCTACCTGTTGACCTCTTTTTTGAGGCCAGGTTGCTTATCCTGGTACTGGGTGGCCCACCTGTAGCTTTCCTCAACAGTCCTATCCACTTCCTCCAATCAAAACAGAGGGTTTTTACAAGGAGAGTCATATACTTCTCTGCTGATGGTGGCATAGTCCCATGCCTTGCTGAGGATTATTTTTATTTTATTTTCAGCTACAAACTTTATGGAACATGCCAGGAAATGAAAACCAAACACTATTTCCAGGTGTATATGAATTTTCCTCACTACCTTGCACTTCCTGCTTCTTCTCCAAAGTGTAGGCAGCAGCCATTCACACAATTAAAATAGCAATTAATGGTCTATATTTGAGGCAAATTTTACAATTTGGAGAGGTTCTCAGGGAAGAATACCGATGGGTCTAACCTGGTCTTTCTCCTCCCTCCCTCCCTCCCTTCCTTTCTTGCTTACTTACTTACTTCCTTTTCTCCTTACTTCCCTCTTTCTTCCCTTCCTTCCTTCCTTCTCTCCTTCCTCCCTTCTTCCTTTCCTTCTTTCTTTCCTTCCTTCCTTCTTTCCTTCTCTTTCTCCTTCCTTCCTTCCCTCCCTCCTCCTTTTCCTTCTTTCCTTCCTTCCTTCCTTATTTCCTTCCTTTGTTCCTTCCCTTTCTCCTTCCTTCCTTCCTCCCTCCCTCCTTCCTTCTTTCCTTCTCTTTCCCCTTCCTTCCTTCCTTCCCTCTTTCCTTCCTTTTTTCTTTCATTCTTTGTTCCTTCTCTTCTTCCTTCCTTCCTCCCTCCCTCCTTCCTTTTTTCCTTTGCTTTCTCCTTCCTTCCTTCCTTCCTTCCCTCCCTCCCTCTTCCCTTCCTTCCTTCTTTCATTCCTTTGTTCCTTCTCCTTCTCCTTCCTTCCTTCCCTCTTTCCCTTCCTTCCTTCTTTCCTCCCTCCCTCCTTTCTTCCTCCTCCCTCCTTTCTCAAATCAGAGCTCTGTTCTTCTGCATCAAGCGTCAACAAAGCGACTGCAGTCAGAAGCTGATAGAGTTATTCCCTTTCCTGGAATGATGCTCCGCTTGTTTCTTTGCTAAACAAAAGAAACAGTTATCTCTTCCTGTCAAATAGAAGTTTGCAAACCTTTATCCACACTCTTGACAATCGCAGGATATGATCCTTTGGTTTTGTGGAATCCTGAATGACCTTGAGGAAGTGCGGAGACATCTCTATTCAATTAGCAGACAGATACGAATGCATTTAAAATGAAACAAGGAGGCAAGACGTCTCACTTGGAAAAGGGAAATGCTGTGATCTTTCAACAGCACTGGCTTCCTTCCTGGGGGGCTTGGGTTGCGGTTGGTGAAAACACAATTTCAAGATTGCTCTGAAAGTCCGTTCGGTGAACTGAGAAGGGACGTGTCGATCTCTGAAATAATGATATGCAAATAGGAATTCTGTTTATCTGAACAACGGATTGTATGGACGTTTGGATGACTTCCAGCCATTCAGCAGACAACCTGCGGTGCGTTCTAGTTTTTAAAATGGTCGGCCAAGCTATCAGCCAAGCGCCACCTTTTAGTGTGGGCTAAACTGCTTATCTCTGGCCACTGATCATTCTCACGGCCATCCCCTTTCTCGTGTGACTCTGCTGGCTCATTTCTCCAGACTATTTCTGGGATGACATTTTCATGCCAGGAAAACTATCTGCTGGCTCGCACAGCCAGCGCGATGCCTCCACTTGCAGAAGGGATGCAAGAAACATTTTCTAATTAATTAACCCTGGTGCCTCTTTCCCACCCACCCAACCCTCCCTCCTCAGCTACATCTGAATACATCAGTGCTGACACCAAATTGCCTGCTAACTTCATCACACAACTCTTTGCTTCCATGGAATTTCCCAGGGGCTGTATCAACACCATCTTCTCCTAAATCAAAGCGGCAGCCGGATGTAAAACAGGTACCCACTACCTTCCTCCCTTCAGCATATCTCCAAGTGCAGGAGGCAGACAAAATGGTTATTAAAAGGTTAGGGAGCCTTCCAAGTGACAAACTGCCAAGTCCAGATGACACACCTTCCAAAACGTGTTAATGGACACAAAAACGGAGGCTGAAAAACTGCAGGAGACATTTTGATGGCTCTGTGGAGTGAAGGTCTCTGTGGACTGGGAAAGACCTCCAGTAGATCATAATTTTTGGTGCAGAGACCTACAAAAACAATGAACTGACTGACGGACTGTGCATTTGCTGGGGTATGGAAGTCATTTCATGTCATATTTCAAGAAAAGGTGGAAGTCTGGGAGTAGAGAAAAGTTTTAGAAGAAGAAGAAGAAGAAGAAGAAGAAGAAGAAGAAGAAGAAGAAGAAGAAGAAGAAGAAGAAGAGTTCTACCCTGCTTTTCTCACCCATTTAAGGAGAATCAAAGCAGCTGACAAACATTCTGTTCTCTGCACAACAGAAAACCGTGTGAGGTAGGTGGGGCTGTGAGAGCTCAGAAGAGAGCTGTGACTGGCCCAAAGTCACCCAGCTGGCTTCACGGAGGAGGGCAGAATCAAACCTGTTATTCCCAGATAAGAGTCCAGCTCACTAAGAAAGAAAGAAAGAAAGAAAGAAAGAAAGAAAGAAAGAAAGAAAGAAAGAAAGAAAGAAAGAAAGAAAGAAAGAAAGAAAGAAAGAAAGAAAGAAAGAACTTAATGGTATATAAACATTGTTTTAAAAAAGGCCAAACAATGCTCTGAAAAGCTTATCATGCTTCACAAATAACCCTGCAGTGAAAAGAATCAGAAAGCAAGACAAGCTTTTCCTCCACTCCCCAAAATTGAGATGTTAACAGCTCCTGAAACTTACGGTCATCATAAACCCAGCAAGTCCCCATGTATCCCTATTGTTCTTCTCAATTGTCCAGCAGATACATCTTAGGGAGAAAACTGCCCACTTAAAATCACTGTTAAACACAAACCTTTGGTACAACCTTTTGCTCTTGTACATCACTTATATGTGGAGTATATTCCCATTCCAGTGAGTTTAAAAGGCTAATTATTCCGTTCAAAAAAAAAATCTTAGGGTGCAAATCAGGCGTGGTAGGAAGTAAGGCCTTGGGATGAATTTGAGGCTCAAGGAACAGACGTAAAAACAACAGCTAATCGCATCTCAAAGCAACTGATTTTTCACCCTTTTCCCAAACAGCAAAAAAAAAAAATCACTCTCTGTTTGGGCTGGATTGGAAGATCCCACAGCCAATCCTATCCTAGGAATAGTGCTATAACCAGACAACCAATTAAGCCCAGAGAAACCCAGAGTCTGGCATTGACCAATGAGTTGCAAACATTTATCATCACAGTGGTGCATGCAGGTATTTAGACAGCTAGCTACATGGTGCGCTTCCCTCTTTATCTTCAGATGGGGCAATCCTTTGAAAATGGGCACCCAAAAAATCCTCATATGATCACACCCATAGGGTGTTTTTCCACTGTCAGAAAGTACCCATTTTTGCACCCATTAAGGACCCAATTGGGTCACCTGGGGTGACAAGCAGACCCCTCATGGGTAGATCCAGATTTCCAAATGGGTACTCCAGTGTTTCCACGGCAGGGAGACTAGCACACATTGCTATTGGGTGCTAGACCACCCATGGAAACACACTTGGGGAGGTGGGAAAGCGGCCACGCCAGTCACAACTGCAACAGATCCAGAGTGCATTCGACATGGATCGAGAGTGGATTCAAAGTGGATTCAGGGTGGATTTGACGCTTTCAGAGCAGATATGTTACAGGGTACATATGGGGTACGTATGGATATGTATCGGATACCTATGGGATACGTATGCTTCCGTATTGAATATCTGTACAAATTTGTACAAATACATTTGTGTTGAATACAATCCTACTACATCTGAAGTGGATCGAT
The DNA here is from genome assembly GCA_023333525.1 of Aspidoscelis tigris stejnegeri. Lineage (NCBI taxonomy): Eukaryota > Metazoa > Chordata > Lepidosauria > Squamata > Teiidae > Aspidoscelis > Aspidoscelis tigris. Next base: position 11,578,179 of record JALMGA010000012.1, read on the forward strand.
TTAAACAGCTACTAATTGTCTTACATTCGATTTGATACACATTGAATGCAAAACAAAGTCATCCATGCACAGCCCTAGTATGTAGGGCTGTGAACAAATGCAATTTTCATATTAGATTTGATTTCAATCGAATGTTCAAGTGTTCAAATTCAAACGAATAGAGAAAAAAGTAATGAATTCAAATTCGAATCCAATTTGATTACATTTTTATATATTCATACGGATTTTCTATTCATATTTGAAGATACGAAAGTTGACAATATTCATGTGTCCGTACGCATCTGTATGCATTTGTGTGCATCCCGTTGTTATACTGTATGCATCCTGTTTTTGTCTCATATGTATCCGTACAAATGTGCAGAGCTACAAATAAGATGCGTACAGATACATATGTAATCCGTACACATACGAATGTCCAAAAGGTTCATAAGAATGATTCAAAACATGTGAATTCATTTGAATGTTAAAAAACAAATGTATAGACATTCAATTTGAATCCATATGTCCAAACTCAAACCAATTTGATGGAATTTTGAATGTTTTGAATATTCTTGTACATTCCTACTAGTGTGCACAGAATGCCAGTTATACATGGGGGATGTGAGGTGAGGGTCAGGTTCTTATCTGATAGTCTTCCAGTTCAAGTCCACTCTCCTCCATGAAGCCAACTGGGTGACCCTGGGCTAGTCCCAGCTGTCTTTCTCAGCTCTCACAGTCCCCCCTTCCTCACAGGATGTATGTTGTTTAGAGAAGAACAGAAGCTTTGTCAGCTGCTTTGAGTCCCCTTAAGGGTGAGAAAAGTGAACTATAAAAATCAAGTCTTCTTCTTCTTCTTAACTGAATGGCAAATTAATATTTTCCTCTTCCTTGAACAGGGGAGGAAATCAGAAATAAATCACTGAGATAATGTTAGCTTTTGTTTAGCTTGGCTTTTTTTCTGCTGTGGGTTTTTTTGTTTTTTTGCATGTGTGTGTGTTGCATCAGATTTTCTGCATCTTGACAGGTTTAATAATAATATCTGCCTCCAGGATCGGAGAACTGATTAACACAGCTGCCAGCATTTGTAACTCTGAGGAGATCCAGGTATGGCAAAAATCCCATCTTCCAGAATTTTCCTCTGCAGCAATTCAGCAAGGCAGGTTTTCTTTGAACCAGATGGACAGCAAGGGGCTGGTAGAAATCCAACAGCTTGGGGATAAAAAAAAAGATAAAAGAAAGGTTGCTGTCAGATGGCAACCAAATGCACTGCTAGCAAGTTATGATATGAAAAAAATATCCCTCTACCATTATTCCTTGCATTAGATCAGTGGTTCTCAACCTGTGGGTCACGACCCCTTTGGGCGTCAATCTATTCTGTCACAGGGGTCATCTAAGACCATCAGAAAACACATAGGAACCGAGACACTGCTCCTCTATCCATCTCCAGTGGGTCCACCCACATGCAGATACGCCCACATACAAGTACCTGGCATGATGACATCATCGCGCCAACCCCATCACGTACACCCCATACAAATACAGTAGAGAACAGCTACTATGTAGAAAGCAGCAGTATTGGAGGCAAAACAAGACTTTTATATTCAGCTGTGGTTGATGTGAATACTAGGCTTCAATTACGTTCAATTTGTAACAATGAAAATACACCCTGCATATCAGATATTTACATTACAATTCATGACAGCTGCAAAATTACAGTTATGAAATAGCAACGAAAATAATTGTATGGTTGTGTGTTAGGGTGAGGGTGAGGGTCACCGCAACCTGAGGAACTGTATTAAAGGGTCGTGGCATTAGGAAGGTTGAGAACCACTGTGTTAGATAGACAACGCCTGCCATGGCACTCTCTTTTCATGTTTTAGCAATATGTAAGGTCATGCAAGGCTGCCACTGGATACATGGAATTTTGCATCCTCCCCACCATTGCATGGAAAGTCATCCGTTTGGGGGTGATTTCGCACTTTTCTTCACAACCACTGGGGGGGAAAGGAGTATAATTGTCCAACGTTGACTAGCGCACACACTTGTGAGTTCTAGTATCCTACAGACTAAGCCTCACAGGATCAGTCACTCATCTGTGACTGATCCCAGAGCTGGTCCTCTTCTGGGTGCCATCATTTTGATTATGGTGCTTTTAGCCCATCTTAGGGCTAGGATTCTGGCAACCGCCTCCCCGAGCTGCACCCTAGTGGTGCTATATTCTCCCTGTCAGGGTGGGGCCAAAGAAAAGATAACAATGGCTGCATCCCCATGAACATTTTGGTCCGAATCAAAATTGGATTCGGGAAAGGCTGTCCCCATGCAAAATCAGTTTTGTCTAATTTCCACAGACCAAAATCGGCCAAACCCATACCAAACCCATACCAAATTTGGTCCTGGAAAAAACTGTTCTTGCCGCAGTTTGGTGGCTGAGCATGCATTGTTTTGGGAGCCGAGCCCACACATGGGGACAGTCCCGGGCTATTTGGGGAGGAGATTATTGGGAGGTGGGGTTTCATGTCCTGTGCTCGCCATTCCTGCCCTGTGCACTGAGATCGCAACTGCTGAGATTTTGGGGGGAGTAATTGGTGTTAAAGCCTTCGATGACCCATGAGACTCTTTTCCGCAACAAGTATTCCACCCCCCCTTCCCCCAATTGCCAAGGCAGGCATGATAATGGCTTGTCCATAGCTTGATTTTTTGTCCCCAATCGCGGTTCCCAGATGTTCTCGCAGTGATGTGGAGGTGTGCAAAACTGCTACACTACCGCCAAACCTCATAGCAGCATTCCACGAAGGAGATGTTTTTTTTAATTATTATAACTGCTGTCCAATCCTAGCTTCTCTGTGCCACTAAGAGGGGGAGGAAATGTGGCATTTGTTGACGTTTCTCAGCACAGGGGTGGGGGTGATGTCAATCTGGCTTCCAATTAGGAGGGGGGGCATAGAGGAGATGGCATTGTTCCCCTGTGCCAGGTTTTAGCACAGTTTGCATGAGGACAGCAGTGATGGCATGGGGACAGGCAAGATTTGATTTCTGTTCCACACCCAGTCAAAAACGAGCCCAAATTGCACCAAATCATTTGCACGGGGATGCAGCCGATGTTAATAATTTGAGCAATCGTCTATTTCAGAGGTACCAAACTATACCCTTTTAGATAGTCCTGAACTTCAACTCCAATAATTCCATGTCAATCCCTACCTGGAAATATGGGAGCTGTTAAGGAACTATGTTCTGTGGTCACACTTAAGGTTTAACCCAGCTTCAGTCCACCTGCAGAGCAAGAGAAAACCTCAGCAAAGTGGCCAATAATTTTCTTTCCACATTATCTAGCCCAAAGGTGACTTTTCTAAGTTACTTAACGCTGAAAGAAAACAGCTTCTCGCTTTGCTGATGTGTTTTTTCACTCTAAAAGTGGATTGAAGCTGGATTAAACCTTAAGTGAAACCACAACCTAAAGATATTCCTTACATTTTTAAAGTGGAATTACTGACAGATGGTGCATTTTTATGCTCCTAGCTGATAGACATGCAACTCTTTCCCTCCTTTTGTGTGTGGTTAAAATCACAACATGTCAAAAATATAAATCTAGGTCTGGCCTACTGGCATCTATTCTGTGATTCTTCCTATAAGGTACTGGGAAGACAAGTAGGAGGTGGAAGAGCATGGAGGAAATGGAATGAGGATATAAGTTATTATTACAACAAAGAGACAATCATGAAAAAGTCCAGATTTTATCATTTCAATTAATAAACTGGAGACTTATATAGATGGGCCAGATTTTCAAGAAGCTTACAGATTTGCTTTTATGGACTAAAGAAGAGCTGCTAATGAAAGCTATTTCACTACATGAATCGAAATGGAAGAATAAATAGCAAAGAGGATAGTGTGCCCCCGCCAGGCAAAAGTCTATGGTCAGAGGGAGAGAGAGATTGAGAAGTTCAGACAGCAGAAAAGGACATTGAAAATGCAGTCAAGCTATTATTATGGACTTTTCCTCTCTCACTCACTCATCCTTCGGTGAACAAGAGTGGACAGAGAACTAAACAAAGGATGGAACCGCATCCAAGAAATTGTTGTTTCTACTGTTAGAAGCACATAGGACCAAAAAATAACTCTGTTTGTTTATTCCACTCATGACTAGGGGTGCGGAGGGAGCCATTTTCCACATTCTATTCATAAGGGAGCGCCAGGGAGGTGGGCAAGAGCACTCCAGTGGCACCCCAGGCCTCTTTCCAGGCCCTCCAGAACACCAAACAGGCTTTCCGGAACCTAAAGACAGGACTTCCGGTTAAACCTGCTCCGGTGGCAGAGAACCTAAGAACATAAGAGAAGCCCTGCTGGATCAGGCCACAGCCCATCTAGTCCAGCGCCCCGTCGCTCACAGTGGCCCACCAAATGCTCATGGGCATCTCAAGCAGAGCTTAAACCGGAAGGCCTGTCTCCAGGTTGTGGAGAGCCTGTTTTGTGTTCCAGAGAGTCCGGAAGGAGCTGCAGGGAGCCACCAGAGCAGATAAGGGAGCCGCAGGGAGACGTTTGGCGGGGAGGTCGGTCAAGGGAGGGATCCACAGCATCTTTGACCAAAGCTTCTAAGTATACTGGATTATCTGATTTATGGATGGATAAGGGCCCTATTCAATCCGTCCACAAATCTTGGAATTCGGACACATTCGTCCAAATTCTGAATGTTCCGAATTATTCGTGCACATCCCTACTCATGACTAACAGAATAAACACATTTCTTTCTTTCTTCCACTTTTTCCTTCTGGGAAGTGAAAAGATACACAGGAACAAAAGGAGGAAAAGGAGAAGAGAGCTGGCTTTTATATCACCCTTTTCTCACCCTTAAGGGGACTCTAAAGTGGCTGACAAACCTTCTGTTCTTCACCCCACAACAGACACCCTGTGAGGTAGGTGGGGCTGTGAGATCTCAGAAGGAGAGCTGTGACTAGAAGAAGAGTTGGCTTTTAGGCCCTGCTTTTCTCCCCCTTCAGGGGGCTCAAAGCACCTGACAAACCTTCTGTTCTTCTTTCCTCAACAGGCAGTAAAGTAAGTGCAGAAGCACGGCTGAACTCGCACTTAGACCTCTGGTATGTAATTAGGACAGCTCTGGTACAGAATATCTGTACCAGAGCTGTCCTAATTGCATACCAGAGGCCTAAGTGCGAATTCAGCCCACCTCTAGTCATACTGAACAGCAGCTCAACCTTCTATCCATGAGCGCCTCCAACCACAGTCCCACTTCCTACTATGTGCCTAAGTCGTCCATGCACCTTCATGTTCAAAGTGCATGGTTCAACACTGAATCATAATCCAATAGGATGGGATATTATTTGGACTTTTTGCACTGAACATGTTGCAACGATGTTCATCCCCTCACCCTCCTCCCCCCCCGCCTTATCCCTCTTCCCATTGAACCGTGCTGCCAATGTGAAGTGTTGCTGCACTTCATTAAGTCAGAACCAGGATTCCTATACATATTAATGAGGATCGTAATGAGCATTAAATTTTGATGCAAGCAGTATAAACCATGACAAATGTCAGTTTGTCTGAATGCCAGCACTCAGCGATGAGCCAAAACTAAGAAAAACAGCACGCTCTTGAGAGACGCCCCCCTGGGATCCGAATGCCAGACGAGAGCTTCGCCACGCGTGCTTTCAAGGCCAGCAGAACTAAATGCCATGTCAGGGTTACCCGTTAATGCCCTTTTCTCTCTTTCGCCTAGCAGAGAGGAGAGAAACCGTCAGCCGCAAAGAGCTTTGCCTTAATTGTTTCATTTCAGAGTCAGGGACAAAAAGGATCTTGATGCCAGCAATGGAACAGAAAAATATTATTCTGGCTGAGGCAACTGCATTGGCATTCTGTACGTACAATTTCTGGATATGTCTGCTGGAGGAGCAAAAGCCCTTTCTGCCGTGTGGACACCGTAGGACTCATTCCAACGCTCCCTTTCCCCAGAGATGGAAGAGCCACTGGTGGAACAGCACAATTGGCCAACCCCGCCGTGTGGAGACAGGCCTTCCGGTTAAACCTGCTCCAGTGGCAGAGAACATAAGAGAAGCCCTGCTGGATCAGGCCACAGCCCATCTAGTCCAGCATCCTGTCTCACACAGTGGCTCACCAATTGCCCATGGGCATCTCAAGCAGAGACAAGGGCAAACCTTCTCCTTCTTCCGAATCCCGGTAAATAGCCTTAGAGGCATCCTGCTTGTCCCCCCAGCCTGAAAGATGTACTTAGGCATCCATTCTAAGAACCACTGATACACCTATCCTCCATGAATTTGTCTAACCCTTTCTTAAAGCCATCAGGCTGGTTGCTGTCACTATCTCTTCTGCAAGAAAATTCCATAAACCAATGAAGAAGAGGAAGAGGAAGAGCTGGCTTTTCTGCCCCGCTTTTCTCGCCCATTTAAGGGAACTCAAAGCGGCTGACAAACCTTCTGTCCTCCTCCACACAACAGACTCCCTGTAAGGTAGGTGGGGCCGTGGGAGCTCAGACGAGAGCTATGACCAGCCCAAGGTCACCTAGCTGGCTTCGTGGGGGAGGGTGGAATCAAACCCAGTATTCCCAGATAAGACTTTGGCTTCTTAACCACTAGACCAAACTGACACTCTGGGTGTAACAGTACTTCCCTTTGTCTAACTCTCCTCTCTTGCAGCGTAGGAACACTCTAAGGGTGCATGAGGGCCCTCGGAGCATGGATCTTGCAAAAGACTAGACGTGGATAAATGCATTTGGGATTTCAAATGCAGCTCCATAGCCTTATTCATATCCTAGTTAAAATTAGTTCCTCATATCTCCTTCAAGGAAGAAAATGTGTTGCTCTCCTCCTGTGCTCTGCTACTGCAAGACGAGAAGTTCTCCCTGGCATTCAGAGTATGTTGAAGACAGCATTCAGCCCACAAGCTTATAGATGACTCCCTTGCTTCAAGAGTTGGGGAACATCTCATTGGGCTTTTCTCTTTGCCTTCTGCCATTGCTTGCCACGTGAAAGGACTAAAAGGAAAGCTTAGGTACTTTCTATCTCCAGCAGATTCTTTCTCCCCACAAGCTGCTGGCATATGTATCTGTTTCCATGTCAACAGAATACTTTTTTAAAGAAAAAAAAGGCAGATTGGGATGGGAGAAATATAATTCTGACCTGTAAATATTGCAGATTTGCCATGGTGCAAAGATAAACAGAGAGTGATATGCCAGAGGAATGCTGCATACAAATATGCATGGATACTTATATCTTCTAAGGATGAGCACAAAGATCTGTAACATTTGAAATTCGGCCAAATTTGGATATTCAAACTCAAATTGAATGTTACAATATTTGTACAGTAACGGTCAAACAAATACAAATGTTTCCGGACATTGGTACAAATGGTTCCAACATTCATTAAACTGGGGAAACGTATCAGACGCGTATTTATTCGTATCAGATATGTGTTCATATCAGACCTATCTATTTGTGTCAGATATTTATTTGTTCACATCAAATAGGTATTCGTATCAAGTACGTATTCATTCATATTCAATATGTAACGGGTGTTTGTACATACACTTATGAATAGATTCGTATCAAATAGAATTTTACCACATTCAAATGCAATCTATTCATGCAAAAGTGGATTTTCAAACATTCAGTTCATTTCAAATCGAAGGCCAAAAAACCATTTGTGCCCATCCCTAATATCCACATATCCACACATTTGGGGACAGAGGTCTTTCCCATACTTACTAAGTGATAATCTGAAAGAATCGGTCCTATTGATCTGGATTATGTGGCGGCGTGGTCAAGATCAGCATTATCTGCATACTGGTCTGGCCCAGGACTAGGGCCCTGGTCACACCTTTCGTTTAAGACCACCTCAGGTCACGTTACATTATTTTTATTTGTTTTCCAAGTCGGCCTACCCCAGTTGGATCGTTTTAACCGGAGTCCTCTTTTCCAGAGGACTCGCCTGTCTCGGCATCTCAGGCCATCTTCGCTTCCTCAGAGTGAGCAGGGGGACGGGCTAAAGGAGGCTGAACTGTGCTGTGGTGGGTGGGCCCAGTCTTTCCTTTCAGACAACACGCACACGCAGAGTTCGTGAGGCACCTCCCCTTCTCTCCTCAGTTTATGTTTATGATTCCTCTATCTAACATTTTTACATGAATTTATTATTATTTTAAAAATTAATCACACAGAGAAGAAAAGCACATTAAAAAGGAAGGGGGAGGTGGGCGAGCAGGCTTTAGAAAGAACCACAAACACACCACCCTCACCTCCCAGAACATATCCACAGAACACAACAGCATCCAATAAGAAAGGAGACAGATTTGATGCAGCAAAAGGGCCAAGAGTTCCATGGAGGAGGCTCAGGTCGATAGAGGAGAAAGGTGTGAATGATGCAGCCCAGAGCGAGGACGGTCTGAGGATGACCTATAACAATCTAGGTGTGAACAGAACTGGTGTGACCTCAGTTCTAATTATGAATAGGACGTCCTGTCTCATATAGGTGTCACCAGGGTCTAGGTGATAAAGTACTACATGTGGCTGGTATTAAAGGCAAAATAGACAGTGCCACACAACAACAGTGTAGCTTTGAGTTTCGAACTCCTCTCCTTCTCTCCATCCTATGTGTTTACAGTTGGCTAGTGTGTGTCTAATCCAGTGTGCAAGCTAAGGTCAATTTTCATGTAGGTCTGATTAAAATCACCCACCTGGTGAAAAGGTTCTCAATCAGAAGTCCCTCCCACATTGGTTTATAAGCTTTTTTATATTGTGTGATCAGACACACTAAAACAAGAGCCTGCAGGGTGCATTTGTGCCTCTAAAATGGATGAACAGATACAAGTTAAAAAACTTACCAGATCTCCATGCCTCTGTTTGTGTAGTCCCATTTGCAGGCATGAAAATACCACTCTCAGATTCACTTACACAGTTTGGGCTGATAGGGCAGAAGGCTACAGGGGCCCCTAGCCATTCCCATCTTCCAAAATAAATACCCAGTTTAGGTCCTAGGCGGCCTCCAGACTAGCAGAAAAAATCCACACTTAAATATAAAAGCACAGCATGTTTACTGCACAGTGACGACTAGATGTCCCAACTTGAAATGCAGCTCTGTAGTTTCCCCATCAGAGCTGCGAGAGCTGAGTCGACCCATGTCATCACACTAGTTGAGGCAGCCAATCATATCTGAGCTGCCCTTCCTGCTCTCATCTTGCTATTATCACTTTTCAGCCAGCAGTGGAGGGAAACTTTGGATTTTCTTTATACTGTGCAGCGAGTGTCCCTGATCCAGCATTAAGATCACTGCACAGTCCCGATCGGATAATGCAAGCCACGACGATCCATCGATCTTTGTGTGTGACGCCTCGATCAGGACTGCACATTCCACTGCACAGTATAAACATATCTGGACGCAGCCCTGATGTGAAAACTATGCCTTTCATTGCCACAACCGCCAGGACTAAGGGCCTTTCCAGATGAAAAAGAGAAGTCACTTCGGGGAGTGCCTTTGAGGAAGGGCATTCACACACCCCTCTCCTATAAGTGAGGTCAGTGAAGCTGTGAGAGCTCAGAAGACAGCTGTGACTAGCCCAAGGTCACCCAGCTGGCTTCGTGGAGGAAAGCAGAATCAAACCCGGTATTCTCAGACAAGACTCCAGCTCCCTAAGCACTAGACCAAACTGAAGCATGACTGAAATTAAGAAAGGCTGATAGAGAGCAATCTTTTTTCACACATATATTTAGAAGCAAGCTCTGCAGAGGGCTAGGAAGAGCCAAGTTGGCAAAAAAAAAAAAGAAAGAAAGAAAAAAGCTGCTTTTCTCACATTTGCACACAGAAGAAATCATAAACAGCTTTAAAAATAAAACATCATCCAGCCTTTTGCTCGCATATGTGAAGAGAAACCATGGAACGAATCCTCCCCTCCGTTTTAAAATCAGATATCAATCCTAAGTGTGTGTGTGTGTGTATATATATATATATATATATATATATATATAAAAGATGGTTATTTGCACTACTGAAGAATAATCGGTGCCTCACAAGCTGTGCCAAACAAATGGCACAAAAGAAGTCCAGAAGAAGGTGTGGGAGGCCTTAGAGAGATAGGGAGAGATTAAGGGAAGGGGGTGGGAAGGAAGATTCGGAGGTATTTTCCATCAGGAGGGTCTGTGGTCTTTTTCCTGCCAAGATCCCTACTGAAAGAGAGAGCTTGGCATTTCTGGCTCCGATCAGAATCAGGAGTGCTATTAAGTTTTGCGGTAAAGCTTGTGCTTCTGAGGAGGTTTGCCCAGTTACGCATGCTCAGCCGGCTTGGATAGAGCAGATAAGCTGCCATTAAGCCTCCATATTTCCGAGCGCTTATCAGGAGGAGGCTGCGTATCCCAAGAAGCATCCATTTTGACACACATAACCAAACTGGAAGGGCTGGAGGCAGACGAGAGTCCCTGGTTGTGCAAATAAAGCACAGAAATTCAAAAACAGTAAGGAAGGTGACTCTAAGGGTGTATTTTCGTACAAGTTCAAATCCAAATCAAATACATTTTTGGGATCCTCCAATCCCATTTATTTCTTTATTCCCGGACATAATGAGAACTATCCTGCTAAAATCTGCAGGAAAAAAAGTCCTCTTTAAAACTGTTCTCGGTCCCATTTAGGAGCCCAGCCCTCTTTTCTTTTCTTTTTATTGCCTTTGGGAATGCTATCATACTATCTGGGGCAGAGATCAGCCTTCCCCCCCCCCCATATGCTTCTAGGCAATGCCTGATGCGGATGGTTGGGATTTCACATCTAGTCTGCCCTCTACCCTTGCCATGCCTGCAAATGATAGCTAAAGAGGCTTGGATTTCCCCTGAATGCCACTGTAACTAAGAGAGAGATACATTTAAAGGAACATTGTAGTTATAGGTCACAGCATCCCCTCCTGCTTTTCCTCAGGAGAAAGTTGATTTGTCAAGTTATTGCCTTCCCCCTGCCCTTTCCCTCCATTTTAAAAGCAAGCCTTCAGCCCATCAGCCAGCTTTCAGATCGAATGCTCCCTCCATTCACGTTACCAGGAAAGCGGCAGCTTTAGCGCACAAGCAAGAGAGCGAAAGTACAGACCAGTGATCTCTCTCCCTTTCACATCAGGGGCAAGGAGGGGATTACTTACTGCTGCACTATCAGGGGCTGGTTGGTTGATGGGCTGCAGGCTTGCTTTTAGCATGGAGGGAGAGAGAGGGGAAGGGGAGGCTGAGCAGCTGCTTAAAAGTAGAGAAGGAAGGGAATCCCCCTTTGCCGCCAAGAGAGATCACTGGTCTGTACTTTCGCTCTCTTGCTTCCTTGACAGGGCTTGAACAAGGGGTGGAGATTAAAAAGTCCCGTTTCTCCATGCTGGGGATTTGGGCAGTGAGTGGGAACGGCAGTATTCAAATTCAGCCCGTGTTATCCTCAGGAAAATGGGGAGATCCAGATTGCACCTTCAGTCCTGATTCTGGATTTAAAAAGTCCAAACAGAATTTTAAAAGCCAAGTGGGAACATAGCCTAAAAAGAAAAAAAAATCAGGTTGTGTTCAGGCATAGAAAAAAGGGCACCCCAGTGGTGCCTCAGGGAGACAGGGTGTGGCCCTCATGTCCTCAAGTCTTCTCCAATCCACCTTTTCCAGCACAGAATGGGGCAGACTGGCATGTGAACAAGATTACCTCCAAAAGGGATACATCAGAGGTGCCTCAAGGACAGTAATGTGTGGACCTCATGTCCCCATCCCTTCTCCAATCCATGCGGAAACGCCTCCTGCAAGTACAGATGGTGCTTTCCAAAAGCTAATCCAGCGTATACTAGCAGTCAAAGTGCGAACTGGCCTCTGGTCAAGGTAGAACTCATCCATATGCAGCATATCCTTGGGTATCTCAGAAAGCGTATTATTTGTTACTACAAATGATTGTGCAGTCACTATCTTTAGAACACATCAGGTTGCAGAGACATGTTTTTTAAAAAACAGAGAAAAAAAGAAAAAGAAAGAAACTACCACCAATAAAACACGAATGGTGACATGTTTGTATTTTATTTGAAAAACACCGATCCATGTAAATGAATCTGTCACCCCAGGATTAATCAAGCACAAGATGCTGCCTTTGTTGGGCACTTGATTGTCTGTCTTGTCACAATAATTCTGCACCAGCTGGGGATTTCTGTTCATCAACTTGCAGGTTTGTGTTCAGTTTCGCATTAGCCATAAATCAGCCCATATGTGTGGTTTTTATTTTTCAATTTACTGCAACATAAGTTCATTAATTCGCATTGTGGATGGGGCCACACGCAAATAAGTCAGAGAGACTCAGGCGTCTGAAGCGCACGTTGGGAGATACCGTCAGATTGTGCACCGTACACACGTACTTAGTGCAGCGAAGCTGAAATAATTTAAGCTTTATACATTTTGATACAAATCATTCTGGGTTACGTTCCCTTGGTGAATGCAAATTGGACCTTAACCTGTACATTTGCACCCACTTAGGCCCTTTCTGCACTGCGGCTTATTCCAGATTAGATCCCAAAAGAGGGACCTGTCATCTGAAGCAGACGATAGTCAGACAGTAGTCCGCACTAGCATACTGTTCCAGTCGCGTTCTGCAACCTGAAATCTTGGCTCTGGGAAACTTGGTTGGAGGCAGCCTATGGCTACCTCGATCTTGGCTGCAGTTCTGAAAACCACAGCGATGCTTGGTTACAACCCAAGGGCTGCAGCGATACTTGGTACCAGTGGTTACTGGTACGATCCACCAGGTGTTGCAAAAGTAAATCCCTTATTCGCCACCAGCATGCAATAAGAGATCGCCACATGCTCCTATGGCGAGTTAAAGACAGAGACCACAGGGGAAAGGAGTCAGGCGGGAGACAGGATCAGCTGGAAAGAGACCAGAGTTTAATTTTCCTGGGCTTAAATACAGCAGTCAGTGGAGGCGTGGCGGAAATGATGTAAAGGCACAATCCAGCGAGGTGATTGGTGGAAGTTGGTCAGTTGAGCAGGCCAGAGGTCCTTCTGATGTTACATCCTGTGGCAGCAGGAAGAGAAGACAGATGTCGTGTAGTTGCTGACGCCGTTATGCCCAGAGTCTACCACCTGGAGTGGAAAGAGCCCCACCCCTGGTATTGCTGAGTGTACACCACAAGCCCATGGTACAGGAAAGCAGCTGCACCTATTTTTCTCTGAGACTTGAGAAATGGAAGATTGAAGCCAGGGGAAAACCTGTGCAGCCTTTGCAGTTACCACAGCATACGAAATGGGTACATCCAGTCATTGCACCTTGAATCAAGTCCAGCATCCTGTCCCACACAGTGGCCCACCAATTGGTCATGGGCATCTCAACCAGAAGAGAAAGGCAAAACCTTCACCTGCTCTCAGATCCCAGCAAATCACCTTTGGAGGCATCCTGCCTGTCTCACCAACCCAGAGGCTGTATCTGGGCATCCATTCCAGTAGCTACTGATAATAAGAACATAAGAGGAGGCCCTTCTGGATCAGGTCACAGCTCATCTATTCTTGCATTCTGTCTCAGCAGCCCACTAATTTGCTTTGGGGCATTTTAAGCAAAATACAATGGCAAAACCTCCACCTGCTCGCAAATCCCTGCAAATGGCCTTTAGAAGCATCTTCTCTATCTCTCCAGTACCTGGGTATCCATTCTAGTAGCCATTGGTACACCTGCCCATGAACTAAAAGAAGCCCTGCTGTACCATGCCACAGCCCGTCTAATCCAGCATCCTTCTTCTGGGCATCTCAATCAGAAGACAGAGGCAAAACCTGCACCTGTTCATGAATCCCAGCAATTAGCCTTGACAGGCCTTCTGCCTGTCTCCCTAGCCTGGATGAAGTACCTGGGCATCATTCTAGTCGCCATTGATATATCTGTCATCCATAAATTAGTCCACCCCTTTCGTAAAGCCATCTAGCCTGGTTGCTGTCACCTCATCCATAGACCGATGAGCCTCTGGGTGAAGAAAGTTTTCCCCTTGTCTGATAGGACTCCCCTACCTATCAGCTGCAAGATGTTCAGTGATGAACCGGATTGGAAAGCCATCGTTCCATATCGTTGCATCCTCAGAACAATCTGGGATGTTCAGAATGGCTCAGACCTACCCCATTTTCCCTCCCACAACAGCCTTTAAAACCCAATCACCAGCCCTTTTTAAGAGCATAAATATCTTACCTGTTTGTGAAATTGCCTCATGAATACAGCAAAGTAGTGTTCTAGGATCATATTTACCTAGCTGATGGGAACAGACAAAAGAAAATGTGTCGTTTGTTCCTGCCCATGCAAAATGGATGGAATGCTGCAGACATTATATATTTAAACTAATTTTACCCAGATTTAAAATCTAGGGCAAAACAAATATGTTCGCTTAATCCCACGACACAGAGCAGCCATCAGAACTGCAGTAAGTGATTTAAGGCTTAAATTCTTTATTAACCATCCTGCACAATGCAAGGTTTTCTTTGAAATAATAATATGCAAAGCCTCCAGAGTTACTAACTGTTAAGTAAGCTACGAAAAAAGGAGAATTCTTTTTTTTGGGGGGGGGGGGAAGCTTGATCTTAAAACATTCATGGCAAGCCACACTTTCATCTCCTTTGCAAAGCTGCTTAAACTCTTCACAAATGGGGGAGAAGAAGCCTTCATCAGGTCTTCCAAAGCTGGTTAGAAGAATCCCCATTTTTTCCCCATACAGTTAAGCTTGAGAAAATGGGAGCAACGTTGCTAAGTCAAAAGGTTTTTTTAGATTTTTGTGGAAGGGGGCATAAAGAATTTTAGGAAGTAAACTGCCCGCAAAAGGTCTGATAACTATCAGGTCTGTTACATATCAAGGATGAAAACTGGTTCTAGACAGTTAGGGCGCGTCTTCATGGCATGTGTTATTTCAGTTTAAAGAATTCGAAATAAAAGAAACGGAACAAAGCTGTCCAGACGACTTGCAAGTTGATCCGGTTCCGATGGCAGCCTTAACGCGGGATCAATACTTGGAGTCCACACGGCAGCATTGTCCTCCTGCCCATTGCCCACACTCTCTCCTGTGATTGGTTTTCCCTGCCAGGATCCCACCCTCCCTTCTCTTTGCGTCATTCCCTGCCCAATCCACCCTCCCCCTTCCCAGCAGCAGCAGCAGCATCCATCCATCCATCCATCCATCCATCCATCCATCCATCCAGGCGCTGCGGCATGAGGAAGATGAGGATGGGGGGAGAGGGGGCAGCAGCAGCTGGGTGGGGGTGGGGAGGGGAAGGGAGGCATTGCTAAGGCACCAAGGAAAAGAGTCTTGGGGGGGACTAGCAAAGGGGGGGTGTCGTCCTTGCACAGACGGGATTCTAAAGTGAGAGAAGCCCCCCTTTCCCAAAAAGAGAGAGGGAGGAAGGAAGGAGGGGTATCTGAGAAGCCCCCCTTTCCCAAAAAGAGAGAGGAGAGAGGGAGGGGTTCCTAAGAAGCCCCCCCTTTCCCAAAGAGAGAGAGGAAGGGGGAGTATCTGGGGGGTGGGAGACATTGCATGAGCATCTCAGGTCTCCTGCCCTCCCGAAGCCGGTGTATATGGTACACTCCTGATTATCAATGTTGCAAATTTCCGCAATTTCAATACAGCTCTGTATCAAAGGACCGGGGCTTTAAACATTAAAGAGGCATAGGGTGGCTGTGGTGGGGTGTCATTCATTCATATTTTTATCCCACTCTATACACAAGGCTCTCAGTGCGGGTCACAACACATTGGTTTTAATGTGTTCATATTAAACATATTAAAGCCATAACTTTGCCTGAACCTGGGGAGGAAAAAGCTGTTTCTTTAGTCCACCCTCAGAGCGAGAAAACATGAGCAAAGTGACCAGTAATTTTCTTTCCACATTATCTCTCCCAGAGGTGAATTTTACCCTAAAAGAAAACAGCTTGCCACTTTGCTGATATATTCTCTCACTCTGAAAGTGGACTGAAAGTGGATTAAACCTTAGGTGTGACCACATATTCTCTCATTCTGAAAGTAACAGAGATCAGAACTTTCCCCATGCACAGAACTTTATTGACCCATGGCCAGGCCTGGTAGTGCGGTGCAGGATTTTGGGACATGATTGATCCTGCCCTATTGGATTTCCTAGTGGTCACCTATCCATGGTCCGCTTTGCCCTAATATCCTGGCAACTGGAATCTTATCTGGGAATTCCAGATTAGATTCCACTTCCCATCCTGAAGCAGGCTGCCCCTGGCCTCCCATTGCATCACCACCCACTCCTCCTGGGCTTGCATGGCACTGCCACCCCCAAACAAAGGATGCCCAATCTGGGGCAGAAGGCAAAAAAAGACACTTCTTTTTTTAACTGTATGAAAATGCTGCCCACATGAGATCTTTAAAACACTCTCATGCTCTGGTGCTTGGCCATTTAGTCAAGCAGAAGTGTTGTTAGTCATGGCTCTCTTCTGAGCTCTCACAGGGTGTGGGGAGGAGAAGGTTTGTCAGCAGCTTTGAGCCTCCTTAAATGGGTGAGAAAAGTGGGGTAAAAAAGCCAACTCTTCTTCCTCCTCCTCCGTGAAGCCAGCTCAGTGGCCTTGGGCTAGTCACAGCTCTTACAGGGCATCTGTTGTGGGGTGAAGAATGGAAGCTTTGTCAGCCTCTTTGAGTCACCTTAAATGGGTGAGAAATGCCAATTCCTTCTCCTTCTGGGAGGTTTGGTATGGGGTAGCATTATTATAAAGAGGTATAGAAATCCAAGTCAAGGTTCCTATCTTTTTTTAACAGTTGTGCAAAGCATGGAACTTCAGCAAGTGCATCCTTCCTTCCTTCCTTCCTTCCTTCCTTCCTTCCTTCCTTCCTTCCTTCCTTCCTTCCTTCCTTCCTTCCAGCCTCGCGCCGCGGGAAGAGCAGCCGGCGGCGGAGGCGGCAGCGGTGGCATCCATCCATCCATCCATCCATCCATCCATCCATTCATCCAGGCGCTGCGGCGCTGCGCCGCTAGCCGCTTCTCCCTGGGGCTCCGCTGCCGCTTTTCCCCCGCTTTGCCGCCACTTTGCCCCGCAGAGGAGGAGAGCCAAGGGGTGGATAAGAGGGCGAAGGGGGCTCCTCGCTTGCTCTTCCCCCTGTGGCCGGGAAGGAACTCCGCCCCCCCACCTCACAGGGACCGAAGCTGGATTAAAACCTTGGCTTGTGGTCACACCTAAGGTTTAATCTAGCTTCACTCCACCTTCAGAGTGAGAGAACACATCAGCAAAGTGACTCAAAGCGGTTGACATTCTGTTTTCACCCTTCAAGGGACTAAGTGGCTGACAAGCCTTCTCACCCTTAAGGGGGCTGAAAGCAACTGTTCCAAACCTTCAAAGACCTGAAATTGCGCAAAACTGCAACATTGTTTTTAAGGTGTGAAGTGCTTAGATTGATACAGTGTTTCAGCTTTAAGGACTGGAGGTTTATAGTGGGTGTTTGAGGGTGGATTTTTTCAATGAAGGAAACCCTAAACATGACGTGCTTCTAATACGTTCAGCCATTGGTTACAGTGGGATTGGGGGGGCGGGACAGCCTTAACACTGAATCTCATCCCCGAACGATACTGTCCACACAGTTAAAAAGGAAACACGTATCAACGCACGATCCGGAGTGAGACCTGTTGAGATCAGGACTTATTTCTAATCGGGATAACGTCCTTTAACACGGAAATACCGTGTTAATCCGAAGTGCCGTCTGAACTGCGCAAACTCAAAACGTTTTGAATTCGAGATAACTATGCCATGAAGACGCACCCTTAGTTGACCGCTGCTTGAACTGGGCTCTTCTTTGCTGCAAACATGGCTGCGTAATAGGCTTATAAATAGTAAATCTCCTCCTTGCTGTGAATAAATTAGATGCAAAATAACCAGAGGAGATGCTTCAGGTAGGCCGTAACCTAAAGTCTCTTCTTAAACCAATAGAGGCTTTG